>CM057452.1:481406875-482808750 GCA_016271365.2 Neoceratodus forsteri | reverse complement strand
CGACCTCCTCCAGAAGGCTGTTCCATGCATCCACAACCCTCTCTGTGAAAAAATACTTCCTTAAATTACCTCTACTAGATCGTCTGTGAACTCATTTGAGAGACTGCTGCTAAAAGTGACTTTAAAAGCGTTTTCATCTGCTTGAAGGGTGCAAAAGGGTGAGAGACTATTGCAGAACCCAAGTTTAAAAAGCATTGGAAGCAGCTGTATCACAGAGGAAGGCTGGGGAGTGTGCTGTGAGGTCAGAGGAGGAGGGGCTAAAGCACTTTAAAAAAGACGCGCTGCTCGCAAGCTGAAGCGTTGTGAGTGGCGCGAGCGCCACTCGATATAAGGAAATTTATTTAGTGGATATAGGAGTAGAGTTATTTAGTAATATTGAATCTTGCTTGGAAAGGAGATGGGGAAATTATTGATATTTATTTGTTATATTTTGCAACAAATGTTGATTAATGATGTATTTAATGCTGACAATAGTGATGACACTTTATTGAATAGGATTTTGGTCACACATGATGTTACTAACGATGGGCAATTATGTCCTGAACTTAATTTGTATCCTACACATTACAGTAAAGTGTGTTCTGTATTGGGTAGTCATTATATGGTTAAGAAGTTGATTAATTTGTGTTATCAACAGACTTGTTATTATGTGGGGAAAAATTGTATAGTCAATAGTGGTATTAAATATGTTTCTCTGCTTTTAAGGACTGGGAATAAAGGTTGAAGTTAAATGGTTAATATTGATGTTGTTAATGTTATCAGGTACTGTCCATCCAAACCCTGGGCCAATTAACCAATCAGATAAGGATAAGAATACTTTTTAAAATAGGACATTTAAATATTCAGAGTTTAATGCCTAAAAAGATTTATTGGAGGGGTGGTTAGTTGAAAATCATTTTGATATTCTTGCATTGACAGAGACTTGGTTAACTGATAAAATAACTGATGATGAAGTGAGGATTGAATGGTATACTACTTTTAGGAAGGATAGAGAAGGTAAAAGGGGGGGAGGTTGTTTATTTTATATTAAGAGCTATCTTTCTGCTAATATTCATCAAGGCTGTCAGGGTAATGGTTATTATGAGTCCTTAATAATTGATTTGGTTTTGGGAGGGAGTAAATTGTTAACCTTAATTGGGGTATATGTGCCACCTCGGAATGTTAATCTGGGAATTGAAGCCTTTTTTCAGGAATTGACTGTTCCTTCTTCGAGGGAATTGTTAATTTTAGGGGATTTTAATTTAGATTGGTTATCTAAACAAGCATTAGATGTTAGGAATTTAGTATCAGGGATGGGAATGACCCAATTGGTGACTGATACTACTAGATATAATTATCGTACTGGATATGAGTCTTTGATTGATTGGATTATTACAAATTACCCTGGCATGTTACTACATGGGGAGTTAACTCTGATTGCATAAGTGATCATTGTGCTGTTTATTGTGGATGGACAGCTAAAATGTAAATGAACCAAAAGGATTATACATTATCGGAAAATTTCTGACTTTCATTATCAGTCTTTTTTAAAAGAAGTCTAGTCAATTGATTGGTCTTTCCTAGATATTATCTCAAATATTGATGAAGTATTTCACAAATTTTGTTGTTACTTCATTGGTATTTGTGATAAGTTATTACCTATTAAAACTGTTAAAATAAAAGCAGAGGATAAAATTTGGTTTAAACCTGAAATGAGGAAGTTGTTGAGTGATAGAAATAAGGCTTGGTGTAGATTTAGGAAATATAAGACAGTAGGTTTTCAAATGGAATATAAGAGATTGCGTAATTTATGTAAAGTTGAAGTCAGGAAAGCGAAAAGAGTTTATTTGGAAAATAAATTGGTAATGAATTATGTGATACTAGCGTCCTTTGGAAAGTTTTGAATGAGATAATGGGAAGAGTAAGAAATTGGATAATATCACTTTGCAATTAGATAGGCAATTGATTAATGACCCAGTTAAAGTTGTTAATGGATTCAATTCTCATTTTTTAGATTTTGAGAGGTTTAATAAACAAGGATGTGTGGTTAGTCCAGATTTAAAGGAATTGTTAGTCGAAGATACTAAGGTACAGAGTGGACTGCCTAAATTTTATTTTCAGGTACTTACTGAGAAAGATGTATTGATGTATATACAGAAGGCGGATCCTAGGCCTTATTTGGGGGTTGATGGTATTGATTATAGGATTTTTAAAAAAGCAGGGTCATTGATTGTTCCAGTGTTGACTAAAATTTTTAATTTTTCCCTTGATAATAACGTATTTCCTACAAAATGGAAATGTGGTATAGTAAGACCCATACATAAAACAGGTAGTAAGACTTGTGTCAATAATTATAGACCTATTACACTTTTAGCTCCTCTATCCAAATTGTTAGAGAATAGTCTCTGATCAGATTAAAAGTTATTTGAATGAATATTCATTATGGTCCCCTTCTCAACATGGTTTTCGGTGAGGACACAATACTGAGACTGCTTGGTGAGGTTCACAGGCCAGGTATATAAAGCTTTAGATGAGGGAAAAGTGGTGGCTGCTGGTTTTGTGGACCTCACAAGGCATTCGATTTGGTAGATCATAGAAAGTTGTTATTGAGTTTATTAGAGGTAAACTTTTCTAATGAAGTTATACTATGGATTAATGATTATTTAACTGGTAGGGTGCAGAATACTACTTGAATGGTGTAACCTCAGATAAGGAAAAATTGATTTGTGGTGTTCACAGGGGTCAGTTTTAGGTCCATTGCTTTTTCTTTATTTTAAATTCTTTATCTAAAATATGTAGGGCTACAGAACTCATTTTATTTGCAGATGATGCAGTTTTATTGTGCATTGGTGATACGGAACAAACTGTGCAACAACAGTTACAGATGGAATTTAGTTCATTGCATAGCTGGTTTATTAGACATAATTTGGTCTTAAATCATGTTAAAACTAAATGCATGGTTTTTAGTAATGTTAGATCTAATGTGAATTTTGATTTGATTTTAAAAGATAATTATGGAAATAATATTGAAATGGTTTCTGAAATTAATTACCTGGGCTTGGTCATTGATTGTAATTTATCATTTGATACACACATTCAGAAATTGATTGGGAAATTGCATCAAAGATTAGGAATGTTATACCGGTTAAAAAAGTATTTAACATATGAAGTTAGGGTAATTTTGGTTAATAGTTTGCTGTTTTCAGTTATTGATTATGGTTTGGTAATATATTTTTTTACATCAGAAAGAATGCGTTATAAGCGTACAATAACTTATCATAATATTATTCGTTTTGTAACAGGTCAGAATAGGAGAACTCATCATTGTTTACTTTATAGTTCTCTAGGGTGTCATTCATTAATTGATAGATTCAGATTACGTATATTAGTTTTTTACAAAAATTAATTTAAGAATTTTGCGAATATTATTTGTGAAATGTTTCAAAGATGGTAAATGAAATTAGGACAAGGTCACAGGATAATTTTAAGTATAGGATTCCTTTATGTAAAAGTACATTTGCTCAGAATTCTTTAACATATTATGCAGTAAAACTATATAATGATTTACCTAGTCATATTGTACAATGTATTACAATTCGGTATTTAAGAGGGTTTTAAAAAATTTTGTTAGATGAATCAAAGTGTTGTTGTTAAATGATATTGTATTATTGTATGTTTGTAAATGTAATTGTTATATGTTTGTTGTTGTGACTGGGCGCCAGTGAAAATGGGCAGATTGTTGCTCACTGGTCATGCAGAATAAAAATGATTAAAACAAAACAAAACAAAACCTCTGAGCCGGCCCCTCTCAATCTTCAAATTGTGCCCCCTTGTTCTTGCACACCTCTTCTTTTGAAAGATGCTACCCTCTTGGACTTTGTTGATTCCCTTGAGGTACTTGAAAGTTTCTATCATGTCCCCCCTCTCCCTCCTTTCCTCGAAGCTATACATATTAAGCTCCTTAAGTCTCTCTTCATACGTCTTCCAGTGCAGACCCTGCACCATTTTAGTGCCCTCCTCTGGACAGCTTCCATCCTGTCTATGTTTTGCAAAGACTGGGTCTCCAGAACTGCACTGCAGTACTCCAGATGGGGTCTGATCAGCTGTCTGTACAGAGGATAATCTTCCTGTTTTCTACTGGAGATGCCTCTCCTCTGCATCCCAGTATCCCTCCAGCCCTCCTTGCTGCCCTCTCACATTGCTTGCCCACCTTTAGGTCATCTGATATGACTACCCCAGGTCCCTTTCCATTTTTGTTGTTGTTAGTATCTCACCCCCCATTGTGTACTCTTCCCTGGGTTTTGTTTCCCAGGTGCATTACCTTGCACTTCTTAGCATTGAATCTAAGCTGCCATACATTTGACCATTCCTCTAACCTTGCCAAGTCCTTTTTCATCCTTTCCACCCCACCTTGTGCATCAACTCTGTTGCAGATCTTTGTGTCATCTGCAAAGAGACATACTTTTCCTTCCAGTCCCTCTGCAATGTCGCTTATAAAGACATTGAAGAGGACCGGTTCTAATACTGAACCCTGCGGTACCCCACTAGTAACCCCCCTTTCTTCAGAGTGGACTCCATTTACTATTACTCTCTGTGTCCTATTCTCCAGCCAATTTTTTTACCCAGTCTGTCATCTTGGGACCCACTCCCAGGCTAGCTATCTTGTATATTAATCTTTTGTGTGGGACTGTGTCAAATGCCTTGCTAAAGTCTAGGTAGGCCATGTCCACAGCCCCTCCCTGATCTACTACTTTGGTCACCCAGTCAAAGAAATTTATCAGATTTGTCTGGCATGACCTTCCTGCTGTGAATCTATGCTGCCTTGGGTCCTGTGCCCTCTGGCCTCTAGATACTCAACAATTCTTTCCTTCAGAAGTGATTCCATCATTTTCCCTACCACTGAGGTTAAATTAACAGGTCTGTAGTTTCCTGCTTCTACCTTGCTCCCACTTTTGTGAAGGGAATCACATCTGCCCTCCTCCAGTCCTCGGTACCACCCACCCTCCCATGATTTGTTAAACAGGGTAGTCAGTGGTGTCACTAATTCTACCCTTAGTTCTTTTAGAATTCTGGGATGAATCCCATCAGGCCCCATTGCTTTGTCTACCTTCAGTTTTAAGAGTTCTTTCAGAACCCTTTCTTCTGTAAATGGGCTGGCATCAACTTCTGTATCCAGAGTGTTTCTACTGTTTGTTTTAGGTACCTCCCCCTCTTCCTTTGTAAATACTGAGCAAAAATATTCATTTAGTATCTCTGCCTTTTCTCAGTCACCCTCTGCCCACCCTCCCCTTTATTAAGCCTTACTATCCCTCCCTTGGTCTTTCTTCACCCCTGATGTACCTATAAAAGGTTTTATCCCCCTTCTTAACTGAGTTGGCTATCTTTTCCTCGGTTTGGGCCTTTGCTGTTCTGACTGCCTTCCCAGCTTCCTTTTGCTTTAACTGATACAGTTCTCTGTCCTAATCCTTCTGTGATTCCTTGTACTTCCTGAATGCTTTCTTTTTCTCTTGAACCTTCACTGCCACCTCCCTTGAGAACCATAGTGGTTTCTTACATCGTTTAGTTTTGTTTATTTGCTTCACACAAAGGCTTGTTACCTCTGTGATGGCAGTTTTTATTATTCCCCATTGTTCTTCCACCCCTCCTTCCTGCCCATTTGCTAGTGCATTCCTTAGGCACTCTCCCATTTTGGCAAAGTCAGCCCTCCTAAAGTCCAGTACCTTTGCCTTTGTATGGCTGGACTCTATTGCTGTGTTTATTGTGAACCATACTGTTCGATGGTCACTAGTTCCCAGATGGCTACCCACTTCTACATCTGTGATCCTCTCTTCATCTCCATTTGAGAGAACCAGGTCTAAGATTGCTTCCTCCTGAGTGGGCTCCAATACTAGTTGTCTAAGGCATGCCCCCTGTAGGGCATCTAGAATAACCCCACTCTTCGAAGTGGCTGCTGCAACTGCACTCCAGTTAACATCTGGCATATTCAGATCACCCATCAGCAATATCTCCCTTTTTTATGCCATACTAAGTATACTTTCTATCATTTCCTTGTCCATTTCCTCCCCCTGAGATGGGGGAGGAAATGGACAAGGAAGGGTCTGGGGTGCAGGGTGGTGGGTGCACAGTGGGAGGTTGTCTGGGGATGCAGGTACATTCACTGGGGGACTTTAGTTTTACAGGTTAAAAAATCGAAGACATTGAGGGACCATTTTCTTATTTTAGGATACGAGGGACATGGGAGGGTGGGGGTACCATTGCACACCAATGAAAATATAAAAAAAAATTGTATGGAAATTGGATGGTGGGGGGTGCCACTAGACACCACTGCTATTAACTACAAATTAATGGGGACTGGATGATTGGGGGTACCACTGGAAACCAGGGAAAAGGAACATTTAAGTTTTAATAATAAATAAATCAGGTCATTACTCTCAGTTCTTCATGGGAGTTCAGAGGGCTGGAGGCATGTCATACCATTGTTCAATGGGCTACAAAAATGTCAAGGCTGGTCCAGGGGACACATGCATGGAGTGCAACTGGCTATTATAAATACTGTATCACCAACAACAGTTAACATTTGTAAAAATATGACTTCCTTCAGATGTGTTTCAAATGCATGCAACTGCATGCAGATTTAACTAAATCAGACAGAATTCAAATTAAAATCAAATCAATTTTATTTATATGGTGCCTTTCAAATTATCACCAGTTAGGGTCAAAGCAAGAAAACTTGGGAAATGTGGCATTAGGGTTTCCAACCTTAACACCCCACCACCCTTCCAGGCAGCACAGCAGGTGTGAGGTGTGCCTTAGGGTTCTCCAGCCTAAGGCTGTCCCCAGTCTCATACAGTGTACACATCTGACCTTATTTACAGAAGGAATGGGGTGAGCATTAGGCTTGAGAACCCCAAGGCACACACCTGCTGTGCTGCCTGGAGGGGGGTGGGGTGTTAGATTTGGAAACCCTAATGCCACATTTCCCCCAACTTGTGTCATGTTGACCCTAATTAGTGCATTAAAGAAGTTTTTTTGCAATTTATATATATCATACTGGTGCAGTTGCACCCCTATAATTAGGGTTGAGTAGGCACTTCAATGTTGAACTCAAAATGTTCTGCTTTAATAACTTTGCAACTGTTCTAAGGATGCACAAGAAAATTTGCATGCACTGTTGCCCTGGGTTGTTCTCTGGATGTGGCAAGTTACAGTCCAGTCGGATATGTGGTTTCTGAGCTGCAGAGAGGTGAAAAAAGCATTTTTTCATTCATTGACTTTGCTGGGAATTTTCTTTGAACTTCCCTACAGCCCAGATGGTTTTGAATCTTTGTCTGAAAATTTTAGGGCAGAAAGGGACTAGCCCAAAGATGTGCCCTGTGGTAGTCTGGTGAAAAATTCATATGCTGTTTGTAAGTTATTGCATTTTAAAAATGTTAAAAAATTATTTCTGAGCATGCTCAGTAAGCACTAAAAGATAGCTGTATGAAATAAAAAAGGGAATCCTGTTTCATACCATAAAATTCCTTCTTTTGTTCACCACCATCTTGTTTCCATTTTTTCTTAAAAAAAAGAATTCAAAAGCTACAAAAATTACACCCTGGAGAGAGACCACCACACCTGGCTGGCTGATCGGGACCCCGCTAGTTGCAATCTGCACTTCATTGTTAGAGATATGCCCTTAAAATGTGTTTTTTCAATATTATAAATCCTTTTTCATGACTGCATGATAAAAATGAAAGAATCCTTTTTCATATCACGAGTCACGAAAAAAGATCCTTTGGCTGTAGTCACATCCAAGAGCAGGGCCATTTTTGATGCCCTACAGGTGGCATGCCTCAGACAGCTAGTTTTGGAACCCACTCATGGGAAAGTAATCTTAGACCTCATACTCTCAAATGGAGACAGTGAGAGGATCTCAGATCTAGAAGTGGGTAGCCATCTGGGAACAAGTGACCACCAAACAGTGTGGTTTATAATAAACTCAGCTACAGAGTCAAGCCATACAAAAGTGAAGGTACTGGGCTTCAGGAGGGCTGACTTTGGCAAGATGGGAGAGTGCCTTAGAAAAGCACTAGCAAACAGGCTAGAAGGAGGGATGGTGTAAGAATGGGGAAACATCACAATTGCCATCACAGATGCAACAAGCCTTTGTGTGAAGCAAACAAACAAATCAAAATGAAAGGAAAAGCCACCATGGTTCTCAAAAGAGGTGGCAGGGAAGGTTAGGGAGAAAAAGATGGCATTTAGGAAGTATAAGGAATCACAGAAGAATCAGGACAGAGAACTGTACCAGTTAAGGCAGAAGGAAGCAGGGAGGGAAGTCAGAATAGCAAAGGCCCAAACTGAGGAAAAAATAGCCAACTAAGGATCTAAGGTTCGAGCAGACTCGATAGACTGTAAGGCCTAATCTGCTGGCAAATAGTATGTTAGTATGTTAGTATGTTAGTAACTCAGATAAGAAAGGGGATAAAACCTTTTATAGGTACATCAGGGAGTGTAGAAAGACAAAGGGAGGGATAGTGAGGCTGACTAGAATGGAAGGTGGGTGGGTTGAGAGGGACAGTGATAAAGGAGAGATACTGAATTAATACTTCTGCTCAGTATTTATGAAAAGAGGAGGAGGGGGAGATGCCTAATCCAATTAACAGAAGCACTCCTGATAGGGAGGTCGATCCCAGTCCTTTCAGAAGAAAGGGTTCTGAAAGAACTCCTAAAACTGAAGGTGGACAAAGCAATGGAGTCTGACAGAATTCACCCCAGAATTCTAAAAGAGTTAAGGGGAGAACTAGTGACACCACTTACTACCCTTTTTAACAAATCATGGGAGGATGGTGTGGTACCTGAGGACTGGAGGAAGGCGGATGTGATTCCCCCTTCACAAAAATGGGAGCAAAATAGAAGCAGGAAACTACAGACCTGTCCGTTTGACCTCTGTGGTAGGGAAAGTGATGGAATCACTTCTGAAGGAAAGAATTGTTGAGTACCTAGAGGCCAGTGGGGCACAGGACCCAAGGCAGCATGGGTTCACAGCATGAAGGTCATGTCAGACTAATCTAATTGATTTCTTTGACTGGGTGACCAAAGTAGTAGATCAGGGAAGGGCTGTAGACATGGGTACCTAGACTTTAGCAAGGTATTTGACACAGTCCCACACAAAATATTAATAATCAAATTAACTAGCCTGGGAGTGGGTCCCAGGGTGGTAGCCTGGGTAAACCACTGGCTGGAAAACAGGACACAGAAGGTAATTGTAAATGGAGTCCACTCTGAAGAAAGAGGGGTTACTAGTGGGGTTCCGCAGGGTTCAGTACTGGTCCAGTCCTTTTTAATGTCTTTATAAGTGACATTGCAGAGGGACTGGAAGAAAAAGTATGCCTCTTTGCAGATGACACAAAGATCTGCAACAGGGTTGATACACAAGGATGAGAAGGGACCTGACAAGGTTGGAGGAATGGTCAGAAGCATGGCAGCTTGGATTCAATGCAAAGAACTGCAAATAATGCACATGGGAAAGAAAAACCATGGGGATGATTACACAATGGGGCAGGGTAGTAACAACAACAAAAATGGAAAGGGACATGATGGTAATCATATCAGATGACCTTATGGTTAGCAAGCAATGTGAGAAGGCAGTAGAAAGGGCTGGGGGGGGTATTGGGATGTATAGGGAGAGGCATCACTAGCAGAAAACAGGAAGTTGTTATCTCTCTGTACAGACAGTTGGTGAGACCCCATCTGGAGTATTGCATCCAGTTCTGGAGACCCCATCTCCACAAGGACACAGACAGGATGGAGGCAGTCCAGAGGAGGGCAACTAAAATGGTGCAGGGTCTGCAAGAGAAGCCATATGAGGAGAGACTAAAGGAACTTAATATGTATACTCTTGAGGAAAGGAGGGAGAGGGGGGACATGATAGAAACTTTTAAGTACCTCAGTGGAATCAACAAAGTCCAAGAGGGTAGCATCCTTTAGAAAAAGATGTGCAAGAACAAGGGGGACAACATTTGAAGATAGATTGGGGATGGCTCAGGGGCAATGTGAGGAAGTATTTATTCACAGAGGGGGTGGTGGATGCATCGAACAGCCTTCCTGAGGAGGTTGTGGGGTCTAAACCTGTGGGAGAATTCAAGAATGCATGGGACAGACATAAGGCAATTCTTTTGGGGGGTAGGAAGAAATAGGCTGTTGGTTAACTAGGATCTGCAGTGTATCCTGTAGGTAGGGAAATGGGTAGACTAGGTGGGCCAAGCAGTCCTTATCTGCCAACAAAGTCTATGTTTCTATGTTTTTCCTTAGGGGGCAAGACATTAACCTTCACAAATTTTGAATGTGACCTTGGAATCATGGTATCAATTGACCTGAAAGTGGGAAGGCAATGTGAGAAGGAGACACAAAAAGCCAGCAGCATCCTTGGATGCATAGGCAAGGGCATTATAAGTAGAAAGTGAGAGGTGATAATCCCATTGAACAGATCCTTGGTGAGGCCTCACCTGGAGTACTGCATCCAGTTCTGGAGACCGCACCTAAAAAAGGATATAAACTGGTTAGTGTCTGTGCAGAGAAGAGCTGTGAAGATGGTTCAAGACCTCCACCGTGAACCCTATCAGACAAGACTTAGACAATTAAATCTGTATTCCCTGGAACAAAGGAGAAATAGGGGAGACATGATATAAACATTTAAATTTCTCAAGGGAATCAACTCAACACAGGATCAGAGGATCTTCCAAGAAAACATTGGGGCTCGAACTAGTAGGCACAACAGATGACTGGTGGGAGGGAGGTTCCAGAGGAATGTCTGGAAGTTCTTCTGCACTGAGAGGGTCATGGAGCCTTGGAACAGAGTGCCACAGGAAGTGGTGCAAGCAAAGACAGTTAAGGAATTCAAGTTAGCTTGGGATAGGCATTGTGGGATCCCAAAACAAAGAATTTGCTAGGGTGGGGGATAGACAAAAGACATGGGCAGACTAGATGGATCATGCAATCCCCGTCTGCCATCACATTCTTATGTTCTTATATTTTGCCTTAAATGTTGAAGCCTTACTTCCGATATTACTCTTGCAAAACTGCCACTAAATGTTCCACTTGTCTGCTGCGCTGCCTTTTAAGGCTGTCAGGTGGTGGTCAGCATTCAACAAAGCCTCAGCCCAGGCCCCTGAGCAACTGACCTCTCATAGAAACATAGAAACATAGAATTTGACAGCAGATAAGGACCACTTGTCCCATCTAGTCTGCCCATTTTCCTATCTAATGGATAAGCTGCAGATCCTGGTTAACCAACAGCCTACTTCCTCCTAACCCCCACTAGAATTGCCTTATCTCTGTTCTTTAACCCCAGATTCCTACATAAGATTCCATTTATGGAAATACCTTGGAGCTCCAATTGATTATTGCAGTTAACCAAGGTTTGCAGGAGGGACTCTGACACCCATGAACATACCAAGAGTTTTTTCCACAAAAATTAACCCATTCTATAGTACTTCCCTGGTGTCTTGTGGCACCCCCTGCCCACCGATCGTGACCCTCATAAGATATACTTCCCTGGTGTCTAGTGGCACCTCCCACCCACTGATTGCTGTCCCCTTTCTTTACATTTATTGCCCTGGTGCCTAGTGGTTCTCCCCCCTCAGACACATACATATACACCAGCAGATGCTGTAAAATTCACCTGAAAAATAGAAAACCATCTTTGATGTTTTTTTTGCACACATAAAATGGTCACTTATCAATCAGCCCCCTCCACTCCTGTCTCCCACTCAGCACCAACTACCCCCACACCCCCAGTACACCCCCATACACATTCATGCACTCACCTGAACAGGTCCCAGGTTTGAGATCCACTCTCCAATCGAAGACATGTCTTGCTGCTGGAACCAGCGACTCCAATATGAGAAACTAAGGCAAATGCAGTTCAGTGTATTTCAATGAGAGTTTCAACTTATATTCATAACTTGGCCATTTTTTGACATTTTGACCCAAAATTTTTAACACGGTCTTTTGGAGACCCTACTCCATGAACAATATGACTATTATTACATAGATCCTGTCCAAAAGGTGATTTTGCAGTTGCTTGGTGAATTCACCTTTCAAACAGGATTTGCATAATGACAGTATTATTATTAATGAGGTGGGGTAATAAGAAGGCTATGTTAAAAATTTGGGGTCAAAATATGTAAAAATGGCAAAGTTATGACTGTTACTTGCAATTGCGCTGCACATGCTCATAACTTTAGAAATTTTAAAGAGTCTAACCCTAAATTTTAAACATAAATTTCTTATTACCCCACCTCATGAATGTCACAGCTGTTATTTTTCAAATCCTACTCAAAATGTGTTTTTGCACCTGTGGCATGGAATGAATTACATTTGGTGGGGATTCAGAAATTTTCTGTACCAGGTACATTAGGTGAGGTAATAAGATGGCTACGTTGGCAATATGGTCATTGTTGTCCTATAAATTAAAATGCAGGGCCCTTCCAAAGTGACATACATATATGCATCTATGGAGGGATGGAAGTGCAGGGCCTGAAGGACTCAGCATTCCCACAGACAAATAAGGATATTATTACTCTATCTCAAAAGCTATAGATGGGTGGGAGCGCAGGGCCCAGACGACCAGTGCTGCCACAGGCAAATAAGGCTACTATTTCACTATCTCAAAAAGTAAGGAAATTCTTTGCAAACAACTACCTTAATGCATAAGTTAGGGTTGATATTAAACTGTGAAAAAGAAAGGAAATACGATGTTAGGGTTTCCAGCCCTAACACCCCATCACCACCCTGCACACAGCAACAGGCATTGGGGGTGTGCCTTGAGGTCATCATCCCTAGCGCTCACCCCATTCTCCTACACTATACCCATCTCAGCTTATTTACTTATGGAATGGGGTGAGCATTATGGCTGATGACCCCAAGGCACACCCCAGATGCCTGTTGGTGTGTGCAGGGTAGGGGTGAGGTGTGTGGGTTGGAAACCTTAATATCACATTTACCTCCATTTTACATTTTGATACCAACTCTAACTGATGCATTAGCATAGTTTTTTGCAAAGAATATAAATTATAGGGGCATGGTCGTGCCCTTTAGTTAGGGTTGAGTAGGCACTTCAATGCTGAACTTGAAATTTTACACTTTATTAATGTTTCAACTGTTCAACCGATTTGCATGCAAATTTTCATGCACTGTCACACAGGGTAGATCTCTGGATGTGGCAAGTTACGTTCTGGTCGGATGTGTGGTTTCGGAGTTCTGGAGAAGTGAAAAAAGCATTTTGTTGCTCATTGACTTTGCAGGGATTTTTCTTTGAACTTGCCTACAGCCCAGATGGTTTGGAATTTTGGTCTGAAATTTTCAGGGCAGAAAGAGACTAGGCCACAGATGTGTCTTTTGCTAGTCTGGTGAAAAAAATAATAAGCTATTTTTAAGTTATTACATTTTAAAATGTGAAAAAAACCCATTTCTGAGCATGCTCAGTAAGCACTAAAAGATAGCTGTATGAAATGAAAAAGGTATCCTATTTTGCATGGGAAAATTCCTTTTTCATTTGCTGCCATGTTGTTTGTTTTTTTTTTCTTTAATGTTTTTTTTCAAAAGTCATAAAAATGACATCCTGCAGAGAGACCACCAAACCTAACTGGCTGGCCGGGATCCTGTTAGTTGCACTCTGCACATCAATGTTAGAGATATGCCTTTGAAATGCTAATTTTGTAATATTATAAATATTTTTTGTGACTGCGTAATACAAAAAAATAATCCTTTTTTGTATCATAAGTCATGAAAAAGGATCATTTTTTGTGAAGGGAAAATTCTTCTCCACTGCATAGGCTCATGCACAGTAATTTGCAAGTCTTCAAAACTTAGAAAACGTTAATTCCAAATTCAGATGAATATTTTACACTTCAAACGGACTTACTGTTATGGTGAGTAAAACAAGAGAAACAAATGTGTCAAATGCAGTTAGCTAGTACAATGATAACATACATACTAAATTACAAGTGTGGCCTCAAACATTTGATAAAATGTAACAAACTATAAATGTGATGCAACACAATAAAATGGGCGAATACTGAATTGCTATGTACTTTAGAAATAATGGCTTCCAAGATGTAACATGAGTAGCCGTCTATCTACTGTATTGCAATCCATATAGCAAGCCAACCAAACAATGCACTGCACTACAGGTCCAGTCCCTTACCTGGCGATAACAGATGGATCTGCTGGGGTGGCTGGTGAATAGATCCATGTTTGTGCTGTGAAAGCAACCCTTTGTGGGGATGGAGAGGGGGCAGCATCAGACCAGCCTCTAGTGACAGAGGCAGAGCCTAAGTGTGGCAGGTACAAGAGAAGTGACTCTGCTCCTGGGAGGGATCTTCATGGGATGGACAGGGGGAAGGGGTTGTACTGCAGGAAGGACTTGACAGGCTCCCACACCCCTGCATATGTGTTGTCTAGAACAGAAGGAGGAATGGACTCGATGTGGCTCTCTGTTGCTCTTGGTTGGAAACTATTTACCCACTCAGCCCCAGCTCAGTGGCTATGTCATCCAGATGATCATCTCAGTGGGAGGAGGGCTTTGGGTGTGGTGGCGGTGACAGTCTGATAGGTGGAAGAAACAGCCTGTGATGTTGGGTGGTGGCTGTAGTTGTCCCATTGGAGAGCACCATCTGAAGGCCAAGGGCTCAAGAGTTAAAAGTATTGTCAAGACTGCAACAGGCAAGCAGTGCCCTGCAAATGAGGAATGCAAATGCTGCTTTCCAGGAACTTTCGCAGTCTTCTGATATATGCAGCCCTTGTAGATGACGAGAGGACAGTTATTAGGGCAGCCCTTTTTCTCTATATGTTTTCTTGACATTATGAAGTTTTGATGGCAAATAAATTTAATGTGGAAAGCCACTGCCTTGTATTTAATATCAGAGAGTTTATTTTTTCAGGGTGGTGTAAGAGGTATTTTTCATGATTACACAACCTATATAACCATGATTAAAAACATATTACTTATTACATGTGTACTTCGTCGAGATGTTCTTCATTCACACTTTGGGATGACTATGCTCATGTAATATTGAAAATCAAAAAAGACATCATTGACCAAATATTTAATATTTAATATTTGTAAAATACCAGTAAACTGTTGAAAAATAAACCCCACAATCACTGAGAAACAAACCTATCCCTGGTGTTAGTAGTGCAGCCAATATTTAATAATAGTGTAGTTCAGGTAAGTCTAGTCTACACATGTTTGGAGGGAACTGTCTAGTGGTACTCTCCATCCTCCTATCCACATCCCCATTGCTCATTTAATTTTCCCTGGTGTCTAGTGTCACCCCTGACCTCTAATCACTGCCCTCTTGTCCCAATTATTTCCCTGGTGTCTAGTGGCACCCCCCCACCCTCTGATCCTTGTCCCCATTTATTGTATGCTTTCCTTGGTGTCTAGTGCCATCCCCACCCTCTGATCCCCGTCCCCATTGGTCATTACATTTTCCCTAGTATCTAGTGGCATCCCCCACACTGCAATCACTGTCCCCCTTGAAGGAATAATTTCCCTGGTGTCTAGTGGCACCCACCACACTTCCTTTGCTGTGTTCCTTCCTGTAATAAAGAAAACAGTCCCACAATGTCATTTTTTAAACATGAAAAACAATCAGTCTCTCACCAATCAGCCCTCCCCCACCACCCACTCAGCATCCATCACCGCACCCCCCAGTATACCTCCACAAACCCTCACTCATCTGAATAGGTCCCAGGTTTGAGATCCACTCTCCAATCAAAGACATGTCTTGCTGCTGGAACCAGTGACTGCAATATGAGAAACTAAGGTAACTGTGGTTCAATATATTTCAGCTTTTATTCATAACTCAGCCATTTTTTTGACATTTTGACTCTGCATTGTCAACATAGTCTTTTGGGAACCATGCCTCATGATCAGTATGACTGTCATTATGCAACTCCAGCATGAAATGTGATTTCATGGTCGCTTAGCAAATTCACTTTTTTGGCAGTGCTTACATTATGACAGTCATATTGTTCATGAGGTGGGGTCATAAGAAGGCTATGTCAAAAATGTGGGTTCAAAATATGTAAAAATGGCAATGTAATAACCATTTGTTGCAATGTCACTATGCACACTCATAACTTTGGACATTTTAAAGACTTTGACCCCAAATTTTCAACATAGACTTCTTATTACCCTACCTTATTCATGCCACTGCTGTCACTTTTCAAATTCAGGCCAAAATGAGTTTTTTCACCTGTGGCATGGAATGGCATTGTACTTGTGCATAATTATGTTTTGGCAGGGATTTGACATTTTTCTGTACCAGGTACATTAGGTGGGGTAATAAGATGGCTATGCTGGTAATTTGGTCACTGTTTCTCTATAAATGGAAGCTCAGGACCCTCCACAGTGACAGTGTTATCCCTCTGCACAGACAGCTGGTGAGACCCCATCTGGAGTACTGCATGCAGTTCTGGAGACCCTATCTCTGCAAAGACATAAACAGGATGGAGGCAGTCTAGAGGAGGGCAACTAAAATGGTGCAGGGTCTGCACCAGAAGACATATGAAGAGAGACTTAAGGAACTTAATATGTATAGCCTCGAGGAAAGGAGGGAGAGGGGGACATGATAGAAATTTTTAAATACCTCAAGGGAATCAACAAAGTCCAAGAGAGTAGCATCTTTCAGAAAAAGAGGTGTGCAAGAACAAGGTGGCACAATTTGAAGATAGAGGGGGGTGGCTTAGAGGTAATGTAAGGAAATATTTTTTCACAGAGAGGGTTGTGGATGCATGGACCGGCCTTCTGGAGGAGGTTGTGGAGTCAAAAACAGTGATGAAATTCAAGAATGCATGGGACAGTCATAAGTCAATTCTAGGGGGTTGGGGTAGGAAGAAGTAGTCTGTTGGTTAACTAGGATCTGTAGCTTATCCATTAGGTAGGGAAATGGGCAGACTGGGAGGACCAAGCAGTTCTTAGCTGCCATCAAATTCTATGTCTCTATGTTTATACATATATGCATCAATGGAGGGATGGACAAATAATGATATGATTAGTCCATCTCAAAAACTACAGATGGGTGGGAGCGCGGGGCCCAAAGGGCCCCTTGCTCCCACAGGCAAATTTGGCTATGATTACACTATTTCAAAAAGTAAGGAAATTCTTTGTGAAAAAGCTACCATAATGCATCAGTTAGAGTTGATATCAAACCATAAAAAAGAGGAAAACACAATGTTAGGGTTTCCAACCATAACACCCCCACTCCCACCCTGCACATACCAACAGGCATTGTTGGTGTGCCTTCGGGTCATCAGCCCTAATGCTCACCCCGTTCTCCTATACTGTACCCATCTTGGCTTAATTACTTCATCATCATCATTAAATTTATTGTTTGACTTAAAGGTCATCAACAAAAACAAAATAGAGACAATACAAAATGAAATAAAAGTTATATATATATATATATATATATATATATATATATATATACGCATATAGAAACACATATAAAAGACTTTCGTTGATCCATAATTTATCAATAAGCAAATAACTGGTTTCTTATGTTCTCTTCAATAGTTATAATTTACAAATATCCCTTAATCCAACTAGTCTACACAGTTCTTTAAGTATACAGTCTTAAAACTTTTATACATAAAATCATTAGCATTAAAATCCTGCCATTGAGATTGAGCTGCTAATTTTCTTTTTGATTTTACTTGGCGCTAGGAAGAATTTTGCTATTTTTTCAACAGACAATTCATCTTGTGTATGAATTAATATGAGAGTCAGAGTTACACAGTCAATATTGTATCTAGTATTTGTAAAAGAACCCAGCCAGTACAAACGTTCCTTATTGTACCAAGCACAGTGCCACACAACATTAATTAAATCTTCACTTCCTCTTATTGTGCAGCTACAATTTTCATCTGTAGTTTTTTTATATCTTCATCTCAGGACACTACTATCAAATTGTTCAAATTTATATGTGGAGAAAGTCCTGTGCAAAGGAGGATCAGTCAGGACATCAAGATAAATCTTATACCTAAAGTTAAAATTATTAAAGGCAAACCATTTAGAATAAACAGAGCTCTTAATTAATCTTAGGTCTTGCCTTTCCCAGTAATTTTCTACCTTTTTGGTCACATATTTTTATAGTTGTTACTTAGCAAGATCCGCTTCTTAACATATCTTGCTAGTACTTCTAATTTATATTTTTTCAATAATTGTATAACCTTTGGATACCAGAATCCCTGCTTATAGCCCATCTCATACCATTTCTGTTTTTCCTCCATACAAAAGGCAGTGACTCTAGATTTCAAGAGTCTTGTTATCCTTATCCAGAAGTTAACCTGTCTGATTTCACATAAAGCTTTTATATTGATAATTCCCAGGTCTGATCTTATATATGACGATGGACATGATCGCCCTACTGCCATTATAGTCCTTAAATTTTTGAACATAGGGATTGTAAGTTTTTGCTGATGGGCCACTTCCCAGATTTCTGTACCATACATCAATTTTGCTTCAAATTTAGATTTGATTGCTTTAATTAGAGGTTTTATACTTGTTCCACCATATCTATTATTGAAACGTACAAGGCCCAGCATTGTTTTTTTTTAAGATTTCTAAACATCTTTGGAATTGCTGATTCCATAATCCATTGTCACTAAATTCATTGCCTTGATGAACATCTGTCTTTACTATTTCTAGCTTATTTCCCTGAAGGAACCAAGCTTCATTCTTCTTTCTACCATTAGGGCTAATAATAAGGATTTTAGTCTTGGTTAAATTAATTTTAATTTGTAATTTTCTAGATCTATCATCTGGTAGATTAATTTTTTCCAGTAGCCCCTTCTGAGTCAGGGAAAATAACACCAGATTGTCTGCGTAGGCAAGAACTGCACAAGATTGATTCTGTATTTTTGGGGAATCTGAATTTTGGCTACTTAATTCTGTTAATAGCCCATCAATGTATACAGTGAATAAAATAGGGGCTAAGACAATGCCTTGTCTGACCCCCCCTATTTATTTCAAATGGGGCAGAGAGCTGTCCACCCATATCCAATCTTACCTGTGCCCAAGTGTTATTATAATGGTCATGTATAATATTTACCAGTGTTTTTTCTATACCACGCTTCAATAATATTTCCCAGAGCTTTTTTCTTGATATAGTATCAAATGCAGTTGAATAATCTACGAATGCTACGTAAAATGTTTGCTTCCTAAGATAAACATACTTCTCTATCAGATGAAACAATATTCAAATATTATCCAGAGTTGAAAATTACTTTCAGAATCAAGATTGGTAGGGGGACAACCCACCTGTTGCTTGTATAGCTTTATTGAGTCAATTAAGAATTATTTTAGAAAAAATCTTTGAGTTGTTATCCAGTAAACGAATGGGTCGATACATAGCAGGATTCTCTTTATTACCCTTTTTATGTATTGGTATTATGTAAGCTCCTTTCCATGTGTATGGATATTTACTTTCCTGGATACATTTATTATACAGAGTTGTCAGCAATCTACACCATACTCCTGTATTACACTGAAAGACCTCAGATGGCATATTATCTGGCCCTGGTGCTTTCTGTAATTTCAGTGAGTTACTAGTTAAATATACCTCTTGATATGTAATTTCCAAGATTTGTGGCCCTATTATATTATATGTATTACTACCTAAATTTGGATCCAAACATATCTGGGTAAAATAACTGATCCAGGTGGCTTCTGATATAAATATATCCATACCATCTTTATAATTAGTTGTACCCCTTGCTACCAATTGCCAGACTCCTTTTTGGTCCCTGTTAGTAATCACCTTATACATTTCTTCCCATTGCTTTTTAAAATATACTTTATGTTTATCTTTCAAGAGAACCTTATATTTTCTCTTAGATTGATTAATAACCCTTAATAGATCTTTACTTTTATGCCTCTTATAGTGTTTGTTTAATTTTCTTAATACTTTTTTATATTTTACACATTCATCATCAAACCATCCCCTTCTTTCATTATTATTAATGTTTACAGTAAACTCTAGCTCATTCCTTATTCTATAAAAGAGCACATAGAGTTCATCAATCAACTGTTCAACACTGCATGTCCTCAGAGACTCTAAACTCTCTATTAAGAATAACTTACTAATAATATCTAAAATATTATAAGGTGACTTATTTCCATATAATTTTTTTGTTTGTTCTGAATTCCATGTAAATCGGTTGTCGTACTATGGGCATCTGTCTAATTCTCTTTATTTTGCTTGTAAGAACAATAGGGAAGCGATCACTTTCTATTCTTAAATTAACAGTCAAACTTTTCCATAATTCAATAGGTCCGGTCCATAATCCCAAATCTATCAGTGAAGCTCCTCTAGTTGATATATAGGTACATTGTCCTAAATAGTCTCCTTTTAACCTTCCATTCAACTGGTATAGAAACATATGTTTCTATGGTCTCCTTTTAACTTTCCATTCAACGGATATAAGTTATACTCCTTTAAAATCTTAATTAGTTCAGTGCCAATTTTATTAATTTTCTTATCTTTAGTTACTATTTTATCCCAGTTATGTGGGAATGTTACACATTGGTAAAATGAGTTATCTCCTAGCCCATCAAAGTACCTATGCAGGCATTTAAGTCCCCAATCAATAAGATTTCCACATCCAAGAATTTACTCATAATTTCTATAAGGAGGGTACCTAATTGTTCCCATATGGCCATATTGTAAGATAGAGACCTTTCTGGAGGAGCATATCCATTTATTACTATAAAGCTCTGACTCTCAAACTTCAACAATACAGCAATATAATTGTCACTAGACACAATACGTTCAATATGTGCAAAACTGCTTAAATTTATATATATATATATATATATATATATATATATATAATATATATATATATATATATATATATATAGGCAATCCACAGAATTTCTGCCCCATTTAGAGGTCTTTTTACCTGGTGAATGCATAACTTGGAAGCCATTTATCTCAATTTGATCATTTATGCCATGCCAAGTCTCTTGTAAAAAGACATCATAAACTGTTATATACTTGAGCCAATCATCATCCTGTTGTCTTTCTCTAATGCCTGCTATATTCCAAGAAATAAGTTGAAAGCATCCACTAGTACTTATATTTAAAATATAATCTGACCCTGCAGTAAATTCTAAAGAAGTTTCTCTTCCTAATGCCCCTAGTTGTCAATCTGGGTATCCGGCTAGGTACTGAAATTTATTTTTTGTTGCTATTTGGATTACACCATAATCTCTCCCTTGTTTTTCATTGATGCTATCCAGTACTTTCGACTCTATTAAATTTAGACCCATAGCATCCAATATGGGTTTTCCCCAGAATTTGTTCTGCAATTTCCTTGCTTTTAACTACAATGTTGACTTGTGATCTCCTTCCTACTCATTCTACTGCTGTTATATCATCCTTAACTAACTGTACTTGTAGAAAGTTCCTTAAAAGACTGCATATTTCTCTAGTTAATTTTCTAGCTGTTTCCCTATATAAATGGTTTAAGCCAAAGAGAATAAGCTCCACAGTCTTTTGCTCATGTTTCTCAGTTTGTGAGTCAGGAATGTTAAATAGATGCCTATTAGGAAATGTTATGATACTCTCCTTATCCTTAAGAGCTGATGCATTTAGTCAAACATAATTGGCAATCCTTGGTGAGTAAAAGTAGATATCAAATAGCAAGGCTGAATCAACTCAGATATTTTTTATCTCCAAAATCTCTTCTGGGTTAATATCTATATCCATCTCTATTTTTAATTTCTCAACCAATTGCCTTATATGATATTCTCCCTCTATTTGGATCCATCCACTCGAGGCCAAAACCCTAACTAGTGGGGTAGAATCTGTAGGCTCTACTAAATTGCTATTGAGTACTTGTTCGTTCATCCTTTCGTAAGAAGGGCCATTATGATTATCACTTTTCTCATCCTGCGGTCTATCCTTATTATCCTCGACATATGTTAATGATGGTTCTTCTGTCTCATTTACCAGTGCATCAGTTACATTCCTAACCCCCAAATCATGGTTCAACTGTGCAATTTCTATTTCTAATTGTGCAAGTGTGTTGTCAATTTAGAGTTGGTAATGCACCATGGCAGGCCAGTCTGTGTGTTCCCCTGACTGGCGTGCCCCTGTGGGAACATTGCTGTTTGTCTGCCCATAGCAATATGTCCTCATTCGTGTCCTGTGTAGTGGTGTCTGCACCATGCTCCTGTTGCCTGTCCACAGTCACGTCCAATGCAGCCTGCACTGGGTGCTGACCCCTCCCCAATGATGGACAAGTCCAGTTAGTACACCATGTCTGGATATTGTAGTATGTCTTTGACCTGTGCATCCTCCAGATCAACATCTGTATCAGAATCCACCACCAACAGGGGTCATCTGTGTCCACATGCCATGCATTGCAGGCTGCTGGATGGCCCTGCTTCATTGTCAGGTAACCGTGACATACCCTCCTGTGCATTATCATACTGGGGCACTGGCTGGCTGACCCGTGGTTGACCACCACTGTTCTGTAGATAGACAGGAAGAGTGTAAGTGACTAGTACTATGTACATGATGCCACAATTATCTGCACAAGCACCAGGATATGCCCATGGCCCCAAATCACACAGTGCACATGCCACCCATGTGGAAACAGCATGTAGAATGACACTGCCACTGTGCACACACAATACAGTGGCAGGCATCACACAGTGCGGCCAACCCACATGCAGCGCCATGCAGCACCCACACACATGTGCACACAAGCACACCTGTCACAGGCCTCTGGACATGTCATGGACATGCATGATCCACAGCATGACACACATATGCCTTACACACCTCATATGCATGTGTGCTGTTGACACACACACCTGATGGCCACATGACTGTGCACATGGCATGCACAGCCTATTCAGAGGTGCACACACATCCTGGCAGCGTTGTGTATGTCCAAAAAGCAATGGACCCGCAACACAACAGTTACCTGTGCAACACCACTGTGAGGGTGCCAGACACAGTGTGTGTGACATGCAGTGCACATTGGTGCTATTACTGTTACCTACCTTGCACTGTGGGTTTCACCTGTGTATCACAGCCACCACCCTCAACACCCTCCAGGGGCACCGGTCTCAAGGCTGATGCCATCACAGCCATGATGGGGTCTGCCACACAAAGGTCTACAGGCATGGGACCACCACCTGTACGCACAAGGCTCCAGAGTCTTCATGCTTCCTCCTCCTTTGCCCTGCACAGCCAGTCACACCACCTCTTATACACAGCCTCCACTGACCTGCCATGTCCACCAACAGCATTCACCTCCGCTGTTATCTCGACCCACATCTGTCGGACTGTGGCATCTGTGTTCTTACAGCACCTCATGTGTTTCTCACTCCTCTTGTAGTCCTGGACAAGTGCCTTTAGTTTCTCATTGGAGAACTTATGTTTTCTCAGCCGTGTCTGCCCATCAGCTTCACCTGTAAGACACAGATGGTACAGCAGTGTTGAGAGGCATGCAGAATCACTGCATGTGTACGTGTGTGTCTCAAAGAACAAATGACATGGCATAGTGCAGCATGGACATTACCATCCACGTGCTATGTGCCCACTGCATATTGCTGTGGGCATGTACGCTGACAGGGATGTAATCGCCACATGTGGTTCCATAGTGTGGGGTGGCTGTGGAAACAGTCCCCAGTGATACATAACCATGACCATGTAGAGTCTATAGTTACCAACAATGTCATTCCCTGTGGAATGTGTCCATTGCATGTGTCAAGGACATGCAGGGATCCCAAAGCCATCACAGGACACATGCCACAGGTGACCCCTGCACTGCACACTGGTGGTCACGGAACAGCACTGACCATCGCACAGGGGGTGGCCAACAGACATGCCTGTGACACTGTGTACCACAGTGCCACACACATGTCTGTACTGTGTGTGGATCTACAACTGGCCTGGGGGTGTGACAACTGTATGCAGTGTACGGGTCACACAGATACAGTGCAGCCAGTACGTTGTATTGGTCCATGTACGGCTGCTTACACACATGTATGTTCCTCTTCCTGTGTGTGACATGGTGAGCTGTGAGCCCTATACACCCATCAGTGATACCTACCCACCCAGGCCCTGTTGAAATGTCACAGTGGTATGCACACAGAGCACCACGCAGCCCAGTACCAGTAGCACACATGTATCATAAACCGTGTGGGTGATGTGACCCTATGACAGTGCCTGCCCCACTGTCACTGTCCATTCCACGCCTGCAGGCCAGTGGCGGCTGTTACTGCCGAGTTGTGTGTCCAATGGCACATGACAGCCTCTACATTCACAACAGTGACAGTCCCCTGCGCATAGACATATCTGATCGGTGTGCACCCAGCTGATTGCCTGTAACTCACCTGCATCAGTAGTGTTCTGCTCCTGAGACATTGTGCCTGAACTTCTCACTCTGCACAATTTACACAATGACACTGCAGTACCTGTTTGAGGCAGAGGTGGTGCACACACTGCTCTTAAATAGCCTGGCTGGGCAATCCCAGCAGTAGTCTATGCAAATGAGCCTTAATGAGCTTGTGATGGGGTGTTTTGCTCAACAACTACACAAGTAGGCTCATTATCATACTGTGGCTGAATATGGCAGATTTTAGCACCGTGCAAACTGAACCCCCCCCCCCGGCAAAATGTTTGTGCCGGCACTATTATCATAGCACTACACTATTGCAATGTAGCCACAGTAATGGAATAGCGCTGGCGCTACTTGCACAATGTGCCACCCTCATTACCCATGCATGACATGCGAGGGTCACAGGGGTCACGCCCAGGTTGCGCATGCGCAGTAGCTACATTTCTGGGTAGCACCGCACTAGCATGTTTAGCGCTGCACGCATATGGTTAGTGCCACACTACATGACCCAGCTGTCAGACAGAGGTGTTGGAGACAGGGGTGTGAGGGTGTAGCCCAGTTTGCCACATAGCAGTGTCCCAGACAGTCTAGAGGCCAGCATTGTGCACTATGGCAGCAAGGAGGGTTAGGGTTGTGGTCCAGAGGAATAACAGGTGGGGTGAGGTGGAGACTATCCACCTGGTTGCCCTTGCCATGGGGAGGGAGAGGCAACTGTTTGGTGAGGTGCTGGAGAGGAAGAGGCCATGCAGGCAGGTGCAGGTGTCCATAGGCAGGTGGCTGTCAGAACATACCAGCATCACCAGGTCTGGGCAGCAGTGCCACTACTAGTTCATTGACCTGCAATGGCAACAGGCCTGTAGACTGGAATGATACTGGTGCATGGTGTGAGACAGGAATGTGCCATAGCCAGATTAGTGTTGTACTGTGATAAGGGCATGTTGCTTGTGTGGTGCTGTGTGTGGGTGTGTGCCTCTTTCAGGCTCTGTGTCTTTGTGGGTGTCTGTGTGTGGCTGTGTGTAGGGACAGATACATGTCCAGCACTGTGGTGTGTGTGTGTGCATCCCACATGTGCCCTGTAGATTGCCCACACTGTGCTGTGGCACTGCCATGTGGACATGTTAGCTGCTACTGGTATGTCCATGGCCAGGCATGTGTGGCTTGATGGACCACTGTCTGTGTTGTGGCATACAATCCATGCCACTGGGTTGCATTACACAGTCCCTGGTGGGGGCCCATGTACACTGGCCTGCAGTGTGGCTGGCAGCATGCGGTGACAATTGTTGGGTGGGGGTGGTACTGGTGGAGTATCCCACCACTGTGTTACATGCCTGATAGTGGGCCTTCCTGTTGCCATCACTGGGTTACTGACATTGTTCTTCTTACTCCTCCATGCAGACCACAGTGACAGAGGCCAACAGGACCACAGGAGGGCACCTCGCACAGCCTGTGGAGGAGAGTAGTGGTGGAGAACACAGTGTGTTGCATGAGTATCACTGCTGTCTTACATACATTTGGGCATGTTGTGCTGTGTGCTGTTCCTTTGTGTGCCTTTGTGGCCTTGATATGCACACAGACATCACATCTGTACACCTGTGTCTGTGACCTGCTTGATGTGTGTCTGTTTAAGGCCATTTGCAGGTGGTGCTGCACTGTCCTGCCATGGGGGCTGTGGCTATCACTGTGTGCTGTGCTGCCGGGGGTTGGGCATCACTGTGTGCTGTACTGCCGAGGGGGTTGGGCATCACTGTGTTCTGTACTGCCAGGGAGGGGCCTGTGGGCATCACTGTGTTCTGTTCTGTTCTGCCGGGGGGGGGGTTGGGCATCATTGTGTGCTATACTGCCATGGGGAAGGTTGTGGGCATCACTGTGTGCTGTGCTTATGTCGTCTGCAGGTGTTGCTCCACTGCCCTGCCTGGGGGAGAGTGCGCTGGGTCTGTGGACTTGGCCAGGCCATGGTGCTGTGTCCCTGGGGTTTGTGTACAGCTTTCTGCTGTCCTTCTGGTGGTAGTTTGTGGGGTTAGGGTTGTGGGACCCCAGTGCATAGGTTTGTTCTGTGTACTGCACATACGTACAGCATGCTGTTGCCATGAGTAGCTTTCTAGGGGCAGGATCCGCATGGCATGTGGCTCTGTGGTGCTGGTACCTGTCCTCTGCACTGTGGCATGGCTGAGGACATTCCCCATGCAGTTGTGCTATCATGTCATTGTCATTGCATTGTTCATGTGGGCAGCATGTCCCAATCTACATGCCCATGCGCGGCTATACTGTGGCTGGGGATGCCGACAATGTCCTATGAGGGTTTACGTTTGTGGTGCCATTGTGGCACTGTGCTCTTCTGCATATTCCAGTCTCTGGGGTTGGCCTTTGCATGCATTGTCATCCTGTGTACTATGGCATGTGGGCTGTTGTCTGTTGTGTCCTGCTGCAGCTTGTGTGTGGGTGCCTGGTTCTGCGTGCAGTTACAATTTGCCTTGACACATGGTCATGGTACTTGGGACATGATGTCCACCCCTGGGTCCTTGGCCTAGGGTTTTTCTTGTGGTGTTTACCTGTTCCCCATCCTGACATGCTTCCCCCTCTAGGTCCACATCGGAGGTCACTGTAAAACACACAGCCAGAGGACAGTGAGGGCAGGGCTGACCTGCTGCGGAGGATTGTCTGCCAACAGTGTACAATGTTGGAACAGCAGGCGGTGATGATATCGGAGTTCCAGAGGGTGGCTGCCTGTGCCATCCCATTTCCTGTATCCCTTGTCCCTTTCAGCATTAACATTCTTACTTTATTGTGGCTGTCGTGGTTCGTTGTTGCGTTCCTGGTTATATTTTGTGTGGTGTACATAGTTCTGGCTTGGCCTTTGTTTCCCTTATTTCTTCTGTTCTACATTTTCATGCTGTTCTTGTTGTGTTATTTTTCACATTAATACATTCAACTTTTGTTAAATTCCTGTGTCTGTTATGCTACTTGGGTGCTTGGGGTTGTCAGGGGCATGTACTTCCATTGGGTCATTGGGGAAGGGGGGGTTCTGAACACACCCGCTGCTGGGTGTCTCTGTTGTGTTCTGGCTGCTGCATGGCTGTCTGCTCATAGGTCTCGTTCCGTGGTTTACTCCTTGGCATGTCCCACAGTTCGGGGCTGGCTCACCTGTGCACTGGGTTCCTGTGGGTGTTGCACTGCCCATACTTGCTATATTCAGTGCTGTTTTATTTGTTATATTCAGTGCTGTCTTACTCACAGGGCTGTTTAAGCACTGCACTCTCAGCCCTGTTTGCCTGGCTTCCTTAGCAAGCTATATTCAGCAGGTTTAGCACCGGGGCTATTCCTTTTGAATATGGCAGGCTATTTGTTCCAGGCTAATTTAGCACACCGGGCAGTGCTACTTTAGCCCCAGGGAAAAGTTTTGAATATCAGGCACCAAATATCCAAACCATCTGGGCACCAGGGACAGACCAAAAACCAAAAATAAAACAAAAGAACCCTCCAAAAAATCACTTTTTCACTATCCAGATCTTGGAATGTGCTCATCCAATCAGAACAAAAGTTGACATCAAAAGATCTACCACATGAAACTACACATGCAAAGTTTTGTGCAAATCTGTTGCACAGTTGTGAAGTTATTAAAGTGCAAACATTAGGGTTTAACATCTATTCTGTTGTTTTTAATTAGACGTGGGCGGGACAGGAATTTTTCACCTTGAGCCAATAAGAACCAAGCCAGGGGTCTGGCTCGACTCTATGAGCCAAACAGGAGCCAAGCCATGACTACTGCAGGTTGTTCCCTAGATAGGGTTTACACATTTGAGACACTACACTAACTGCTCAAGCTGACAAAAATGCTTACTTCGACCATAACTGGCTCGGCTTGACCGTGGCTCTGAATTGCTTATAGAGATTGCGCCGAGCAGAGTCAGGTACTAAACGTGAGCCAGGCTCAAGCCTGCATCAGCTTGCCCACCTCTATTTTTAACGTTTTTAACTTTGGAGGTTGCTATCTTACTGTATCTATTTCACTTCTGGTACTTTACTCATATCTGAAGCCCCATTATATAATGTGCTAATGTGTGTGTGTCTGGTACTTTTAAGGTACACATTCAAAAAAAAAAAAGACAGACACACTAGGGGATCACATTCTTTGAGAGAGCAGGGATGCATGTGAAACCTGTCAGGACCTAGTGGAGTTTCTTTCACATGCTCATGACTGATTCACTGTTGTGCACAAACTCAAAGGACTGCATTATTTCACTTAATTGTTTTGCCTGCAGTTGATTAGTGCAATGACGCAATTATTGGGTAACAACTTGCTTTCAATACCCTGCAAAATATTAAAATCAGATTTGAAGTTTATAAACACAATTATAAGCAGATGCTTATTCTTGGGAAAGGACAGAGCACACGGTCTTCTGCCACCACAAGACCATTCTGGCTTTTTACTCCCCTCTGTCAAGAAGTTGAAGAGCTCATCCTAATTTGCTTGGAGTCCTTTTGTTTTGTTTTTTTTGGGGGGGAGGGGTAGGATCTCACCAGCCCTGTTGGGTTAGGTGAGGAAGTAACTATTGTCAAGAAGCTCACTCTGTCAAGTTATAAATTTTTCCAAAAGGGGTAATAGTGTACAATTGGAGTATTGGGAAGGATCAACAGAGAGTAGAGGTGCAAGTCCACTCAGTATCCAGCATCGATGAGAAGGCACCAGGACTGAACAGTTAATTTAGCAAGTATAAATCTTGTAGTCCACAGACAGGTGTCCTGATCTCAGCCAGAGGGGAAAGAAATTTGGTGGGGGAGAGAGATTCAAAAACAAAACTGTAATCCTATACTAGTAAGACTTGCTGGAAGCTACAATGCCAAAAATAAGTTGAGACAAAACTGACCAGCAAACATATGCAAAATAGTTAGATGTCCTCTAACATCAAAAACATCACCTGATTGCATGCTTCCATGACTGGTGTGCTCTTAAGTATCTATGAACCTGACTTCAGCTTCTAACTACTTTCCTGCATATGGTGTTCATTGTAAGTGCATTATGCGCTAAGACTCTAATTTGTACAAAGTTATGAGTTCTGCACTCACTGCTGTTTGCACAGAATATTTTTTCTTGCCTTGAGCCAGTCCATTCCTATACCACCTGGTATCTCTGGGACTCAGTAAGAAGAAATTCAGCCTGTATACAAAACGTACGGTGTAAGCTGCTTATAATGGGTGCATCTGTGTAAGCAGATTTTGCCCATTATAGGGAGTGGGCACTGTAACCAAAGGCAATGTTTTTTTCAGTAAAACAACATGCTGGATTGCAGATTAAAGGGACACTGTCAACCTGTTTTACATCATATTATTTGTAGTTAAACCCCCTACATTTTATGATTACTTACCTTCTCCAAAATTCATCGATGTTGTTGTTTATTTTGTCTGTCTGCTTGTTTAGTAGAACTAAAATGCATGGTAATGTATATTTATAAGCAACCTTGTTTTGTTTACAATCCTGGATCTGGTCATACTGCATACTTCCTGAGCATTAGAAACACACCCAAACTGTGCAGTCACTCATGAGGCAGAAGCCAGCATGAGTGGCTAGACTGTATTGGGGATTTTCCCAAGTACAGGAAAGATGCAGTGGGAGCTGATCAAGGAATGTAAACAAACATGTTTTGGTGTGGTAACACCAGTAGGGTGAACAGTCAGGTTTTCATTTTTTAAAAGAAAAAAAAATAATCTGAATCAAACTATAAGCTACTTCAGCAATCTTTACAGAATGTTGGCAGTCATAAAATGTGTTTTTTAAACTTGGGACACTATGAGGCCTAAGGGGGTTGACAGTGTCCCTTTAAATTATTTTCTCTCTAATGGGCTGTATAAACATACACACTGTTCAACTCCAGTGCTGGATATTGATTTTCTGTACTGTACTTCCATTCCCCCTCCTGTTACTGCCCTAAACCTCCACCAATTCCATCTTTCATTCTGTGATTGCACCGGCATACTTATTAGCTGTACTGGTGACTCCAGTGCAATCAGGCACTAAGAGGCCACCTTCTGCTTAGACCTGACACATGATCGTACTGCAGCTGGCAGTAATATCTGTTGTACAGAGTTTGTGCACTGCAGAGATATGAGATTATATTCTTCTGTTCTTTCTCATCTTAAATGGACCACGAGAATCTTAGTTCCTCTGGGGCTGTTGGAAACGTAGTTTGGCACTAAGAAGCTACCTTCCGTTTAGACCTGACACCCAATCGTACTGCAGCAAGGACTGATTAGCAGCTAGTTAGTGTTATGCCTGCATTTTATTTTGGGCAGATTAGCTAATATTGTTAATTCACACTTCGGCATGCAGAACTTTTAATCCATTGTGCTCCACTGAGCTGAAACTAACAACAGTGCATAGCAGCTAATTTGCCCAAAATAGAAGGCGGGCATGGATCTCTATCACCAGTGGTTTTAACATTAAATCCTATGGACTGGTAAATGGAAAGGGGAATCTGCCCAGAAAAACTGCCTGTTTAAACCATGGGTGCTATAAGTGGCAGGGACTGTAGTTTTTAAACAGACACCTGAAACTCCTACTGAAATGAACTACTGCCTTATTTCCCTATTCAACTGTCTCACCACTCTGCAAATCAATTCACGTACCCTGAAAATGGCAAGGGTAAGTAAGCAGTTAGTTTACAGCTGTGCACTGGTCAGTGTCCTTACCTGCCAGCGAGCAATAAGTGTTGTTTTTGTTATATACTAGTCCCACTGCTGGCACTGTGCACCTTGCTTGTGCTCTCCATTTACCAGTTAGGGCCATATAGCTTGGATACACATGTTTTTTTAAAGCCCTGTGCACTTACAATTTTCTTCAGAGTGATAAAAACACTGCTCAGTTTATAAAGGAAAACATAAAGAGGAGCCCTCTGGAATCATGTGCTTTTATGCTCCTGACTGAGACAAGCATTCAGGTATCATTCTGCCCATTCATTTGTCTTTTTGATTTTGTGCTGGCTAACATGTTGCTTGGCAACAAAGTTTTGACTACGTTACAGATACTTAACCAAGCTGATTGCAATAGAAAGATACTACTGCTGAGTCCTGGTTGCCAGTTTCTAGCATGTAGTAAATCATCAAGTCAAGAAAAGCTATACAAATAGCTATAGCATAAACATGAAAATCAACCTATGAAGTCATCATGTGCCTTTTTGGAACATTTACTAAACAAACTCTGTTACATTTGCCTTGCTTGCAATGGAAGCTGCAACCCCTCTCAGGAATCAGTGTGTCATTTGCTATTACTGCTTACAACATTCCATTGTTCATTTGGTAAGAAGGCAGTGCCTTTTTCAGCACTACCTTTAAAATATGTTTTTTTTTGTTCTGCGCATGTTATTGTTCTGTGCATACTTTATTCAATGGATTTTATGTAGGAAGGAGGTCTGTCATCAAGGGATACATAAGTATGTTGTGCAGACTGTATTATATTTCTTCTGAATGGAACTAGCCGTATTTGGTTACTACTACACCATACAGTTACATACATACTCTGCCTTTGATTTTGTGTCATTTTCTACACAATTTTCTTTTGTGAAAATATTTTGCCTTGAGACCCCGATATGTGTATAGATTTCTGAACTTGGGAGATCGAATATTCATTAGGTTTGAACCCACAATATGCTGAACTTAACCACAGGCTGCTTAATGGGCAGCGACAACCACTGAGCAACGCCTTGAGGAGGATTAAAATATCCTATCAGAAGGCAATATTTATAAATGTTTGATAATTTAGCAAAATCAGACTCCTATTGGTGAAGCTGGAGAGAGGAGGAAGAGTGGCTAGCAAGGCTGTTGCCGGAGTGAGTGAGTCAAGTCCTGCAACAATCGACTGTGCGGGTGAGGTGGGGAGTAGAGTCCATGGAGCCTCCTCTTGATCCCTCATACTGGTCTAGCTGGTGTGTAGTGCCTGCCACATGGCTTCTGGCTTAGCCCAGTAGTCAATGGGCTATCACCAATTTACTGTTCATAGCCACTCTCCTATTGGTGAAGCTGGAGAAAGGATGAAGAGGAGGAGGAGTGGCTAGCAAAGTTCTCAGAGCGAGTGAGTCAAGTCCCATGATGATCAGCTTGGGGGCAGAGGGGAAGGGTAAGTAAGCAGTTAGTTTACAGCTGTGCACTGGTCAGTGCACTTACCTGCCAGCGAGCAATAAGTGTTGTTTTTGTAATGTACTAGTCCCACTGCTGACACTGTGCACCCTGCTTGTGCTCTCCATTTACCAGTTAGGGCCATATAGCTTGGATACACATGTTTTTTTAAAGCCCTGTGCACTTATAATTTCCTTCAGAGTGATAAAGGAAACACTGCTCAGTTTATAAAGGAAAACATAAAGAGGAGCCCTCTGGAATCATGTGCTTTTATGCTCCTGACTGAGACAAGCATTCAGGTATCATTCTGCCCATTCATTTGTCTTTTTGATTTTGTGCTGGCTAACATGTCGCTTGGCAACAAAGTTTTGACTACGTTACAGATACTTAACCAAGCTGATTGCAATAGAAAGATACTGCTGCTGAGTCCTGCTTGCCAGTTTCTAGCATGTAGTAAATCATCAAGTCAAGAAAAGCTATACAAATAGCTATAGCATAAACATGAAAATCAACCTATGTAGTCATCATGTGCCTTTTTGGAACATTTGCTAAACAAACTCTGTTACATTTGCCTTGCTTGCAATGGAAGCTGCAACCCCTCTCAGGAATCAGTGTGTCATTTGCTATTACTGCTTACAACATTCCTTTGTTCATTTGGTAAGAAGGCAGTGCCTTTTTCAGTACTACCTTTAAAATATGTTTTTTTTTTGTCCTGCACATTTTGTTGCTCTATGCATACTTTATTCAATGGATTTTATGTAGGAAGGAGGTCTGTCATCAAGGGGTACATAAGTATGTTGTGCAGACTGTATTGTATTTCTTCTGAATGAAACTAGCCGTATTTGGTTACTACTACACCATACAGTTACATACATTCTGTGCCTTTGATTTTGTGTCATTTTCTATGCAATTTTCTTTTGTGAAAATATTTTGCCATGAGACCCTGATACATTTAGAGATTCCTGAACATGGGAGATTGAATATTAATTAGATTTGAACCCACAATATTCTGGACTTAACCACAGGTTGCTTAATGGGCAGTGACAACCACTGAGCAACGCCTTGAGGAGGATTAAAATATCCTATCAGAAGGCAATATTTATAAATGTTCGATAATTTAGCAAATCAGACTCCTGTTGGTGAAGCTAGAGAGAGGAGGAAGAGCGGCTAGCAAGGCTGTCACCGGATTGAGTGAGTCAAGTCCTGAAGCAATCGACTGTGGGGGCAAGGTAGGGAGCAGAGTCCATGGAGCCCCCTCTTGATCCCTCATACTGGTCTAGCTGGTGTGTAGTGCTTGCCACATGGCTTCTGGCTTAGCCCAGTAGTCAATGGGCTATCACCAATTTACTGTCCATAGCCACTCTCCTATTGGTGAAGCTGGAGAAAGGATGAAGAGGAGGAGGAGTGGCTAGCAAAGCTCTCAGAGCGAGTGAGTCAAGTCCCATGATGATCAGCTTGGGGGCAGAGGGGAAGGGTAAGTAAGCAGTTAGTTTACAGCTGTGCACTGGTCAGTGCACTTACCTGCCAGCGAGCAATAAGTGTTGTTTTTGTAATGTACTAGTCCCACTGCTGACACTGTGCACCCTGCTTGTGCTCTCCATTTACCAGTTAGGGCCATATAGCTTGGATACACATGTATTTTTAAAGCCCTGTGCACTTATAATTTCCTTCAGAGTGATAAAGGAAACACTGCTCAGTTTATAAAGGAAAACATAAAGAGGAGCCCTCTGGAATCATGTGCTTTTATGCTCCTGACTGAGACAAGCATTCAGGTATCATTCTGCCTATTCATTTGTCTTTTTGATTTTGTGCTGGCTAACATGTCGCTTGGCAACAAAGTTTTGACTACGTTACAGATACTTAACCAAGCTGATTGCAATAGAAAGATACTACTGCTGAGTCCTGGTTGCCAGTTTCTAGCATGTAGTAAATCATCAAGTCAAGAAAAGCTATGCAAATAGCTATAGCATAAACATGAAAATCAACCTATGTAGTCATCATGTGCCTTTTTGGAACATTTGCTAAACAAACTCTGTTACATTTGCCTTGCTTGCAATGGAAGCTGCAACCCCTCTCAGGAATCAGTGTGTCATTTGCTATTACTGCTTACAACATTCCATTGTTCATTTGGTAAGAAGGCAGTGCCTTTTTCAGTACTACCTTTAAAATATGCTTTTTTTTTGTCCTGCACATTTTGTTGCTCTATGCATACTTTATTCAATGGATTTTATGTAGGAAGGAGGTCTGTCATCAAAGGGTACATAAGTATGTTGTGCAGACTGTATTTCTTTCTGAATGAAACTAGCCATATAGAAACATAGATTTTGATGGCAGATAAGGACCACTTGGCCCACCCAGTCTGCCCATTTCCCTACCTAATGGATAAACTGCAGATCCTAGTTAACCAGCAGCCTACTTCTTCCTACCCCCACCCCCTAGAATTGCCTTATGACTGTCCCATGCATGCTTGAATTCCACCACTGTTTTTGACTCCACAACCTCCTCCAGAAGGCCGTTCCATGCATCCACACCCTCTCTGTGAAAAATACTTCCTTAAATTACTCTGAGCCCCCATCTTCAAATTGTGCCCCCTTGTTCTTGCACACCTCTTTTTTTGAAAGATGCTACCCTCTTGGACTTTGTTGATTCCCTTGAGATACTTGAAAGTTTCTACTACACCATACAGTTACATACATACTGTGCCTTTGAGTTTGTGTCATTTTCCACACAATTTTCTTTTTTGAAAATATTTTGCCATGAGACCCCGATACATGTATAGATTTCTGAACTTGGGAGATCGAATATTCATTAGGTTTGAACCCACAATATGCTGAACTTAACCACAGGCTGCTTAATGGGCAGCGACAACCACTGAGCAACGCCTTGAGGAGGATTAAAATATCCTATCAGAAGGCAATATTTATAAATGTTCGATAATTTAGCAAAATCAGACTCCTGTTGGTGAAGCTGGAGAAAGGAGGAAGAGCGGCTAGCAAGGCTGTCACCAGAGTGAGTGAGTCAAGTCCTGAAGCAATCGACTGTGGGGGAAAGGTGGGGAGCAGAGTCCATGGAGCCCCCTCTTGATCCCTCATACTGGTCTAGCTGATGTGCAGCATTTGCTGCATGGCTTCTGGCTTAGCCCAGTAGTCAATGGGCTATCTCCAATTTACTGTCCATAGCCACTCTCCTATTGGTGAAGCTGGAGAAAGGAGGAGGAGGAGGTGGAGGAGGAGGAGTGGCTAGCAAAGCTCTCAGAGCGAATGAGTCAAGTCCCATGATGATCATCTTGGGGGGTAGAGGGGAAGCAGAGTCCGTGGAGCCCCCATCTCGACCCCTCTTACTGGTCTAGTTGGTGTGTGGTGTCTGCCACATGGTTGTTGGCTTAGCCCATTAGTCAATGGGTCATCTCAAATTTACGGTCCACAGCCATCCTCCTGTTGGTGAAGCTGGAGAGAGGAAGAGGAGCAGCTAGCAAGGCTCTCACTGGAGTGAGTCAAGTCCCACAACAACTGACTGGTGGGCAGGGAGAGGAGGAGCAGAGTCTGTGGAGTCCACTCTTGCTGGTCTGGCTGGCATGTGGTGTCTGCCTCATGGCTGCTGGCTTAGTCCAGTAGTCAATGGGCTATCTCCAATTTACTATTCATAGCTGCCTTCCTATTGGTAAAGCTGGAGAGAGGAGGAGGAGTTGCTACCATGGCTTCCACCAGAATGAGTGAGTCAAGTCCCTGTGGTGATGGACTGGGAGGAAGGGAAGCAGAGTCTTTATTTTTTAACATTCATGCTGATGTGCTTGCAGCCTTTGTGGGGAGGAGTGGTGGGTCAGAGCCTAGTGCGTCATAATTCACTACCCTACTGATCCCTTTCACTTTTATTCCTGGTCAGCATCGGCATTCCATTCAATCTACATCAGAGAGTGTGCAGCCAGTTGCTTCACCAACCAGATTCATTATCAGTTGTGGTCTGCAATTCCCATTCAGAGCTGCTTTCTTAGAATGCCACAGATAAATCTGATGGATGAGCTAGAGCAGCAATACCCAGGGGTAGATGATCTGTTACAAACCCACTCCTGAGGGTCAGGTCCACTGAGCTCACAGTACCGACCTCTAAGTGCAATCCATAACAGGGAGGGGGGAAAGCAGGAATACCCCCCTCATGTCCTTCCAGAGTGCTCGCTGGGTTCACAACTGAACACTCACCATGAGGTCCCAGGACATCCCTCTTTAAACTCTGGATCAGGGTACAATACAAGTCTTAAGTCTTGTAGCCAAATATGAACCCTTCTTGGTTGTTACACAAAGGGTGAAGATCCAGGCATCACATGCTCTCTGTGGTAGCCGTGTGACCCAGATTTTGTCTTTTCCCACAGGACATGCAATAACCTGGTTCGAATCCCTGCAGACCATTTCCTGATACTTCTATATTCTCCCTATCATTACTCAGATTTCCCTTACAGATCCTTGCTCACTTGGTTGCTTATGGTGGTACCCCTTTAGCAATAACAGCTTGATCACAGATGATTAATAGCTGTCCCACAATTCACATACAATATAAACAATCTCACTCAGCCAAATTTTCTTTTAAAAAAAAAATATTTTTTTTTTTTACTAAATACTGAAATAACTACCATAAATTTACAGCTGAAAGGTTTCATCAATTTGGTCACAGAATAACACAAATAAAACATGGACATGTACCAGAAAAATGCACTATACTTTTATCTAATTCTACCTTAAGTTTGTAGTGAATTGAAGTCCAGAAAAAGTAAATGAAAGTTTCAGTTTCCTTTGTAGCAGTCTTGTTTCTTGTGTGCCAGAAGAGTGTCCAAAATGATATGCTGTAGGAAAAATGAAAGAGAGAGTGAATCTAGCTCATCACTTATACAGTGGGTCAAAATGCCTGGTTTGGTCATAACTTTAGGCCAGTAGATGTCACTTTTGCGCTTTCTCCACAACCCAATTTTCCTAGCTATCTTTTGATGTCTAACTGTCTTACTGGTAATACAATAGACACCAGCTTGTCAAAACTGGTTACTTCCTAGATCCTGGTTTCCCAAGCATCCTGCTTTGAAGTGAAAAGGGTTAACTCCTGAAACATTTTATGACCTCTGCTTCCCTCAATTAGTTAATCAGGGAAATACTCTTTGAATGTAAGCTCCTGGCTTCCTGCTAATCAACTTGTTCTTAGATCACAGAGGGATGTCAAATATTTTTGCAATACAGTTCTCTCCCTTGAAGCACATAGTTTATTACAGGCAAATGGATTTTGGCATATTCTTGTTGAGCAGCCCTTGAAGTCATTTGGTTTCCTGCCCAGCAAGCTTCCCCCTCCGGTAACAGAGAAAGTCAAACATTTGAAAAATCCTCTCTCTCTCTCTCTCTCTCTCTCTATGACCATTTCATTAACACTGGCATGCTTGTGACATTTACACAAGGAGACAGTATAGTGCAGTGGTCTAAGGCTCTGAGCTGCAACTCTGGTAACATCCAGCAGACCAGACCTGGGTTTGAATCCCACAGCTTTCACTTGCATACTGTTTGACCCTGAGCAAGTCACTTAACTTCCTTGTGCTCCCAGGTCGCTCCTGTAAAAAAGCTTTCAGCTTAGTGTGCAATTCCTGGTTAAACAACTAAAAAAACAACAACACATACACAAACTCACATAAAAATATAACAACATATGTCTTCAAATATGATGGGCAGTGGCTAGCTTGCCACATATAACACTGGCAAATTCACCAAAAAGTAAATTATGTGAACCACACTGATATGGGAAATGTCACAGTATGACTATGGAACATAAAAAAAGTTTCACAAATTGATCTTTAAGGATTTTCCCTTCATGAAAAAGGATAATTTTTCATGACCCGTGATACAAAAAAAAGACTGTGCTTTTGTATCACGCATCATGAAAAAAGATTTATAATATTAACAAAAATAACATTTCAAGGGCATTTCTCCAACAGTGAAGAACAGATTACATCTAATGGAGTCCTGATCAGCCAGATAGATGTGTTGGTCTCTCTTCATGATGTCATTACTGTGGCTTTTTAATTTTTTTTTTTATTGGGAACAAGATGGCGGCAAATGAAAAAGGATTATTCCTATATGACAAAGGATTCCTTTTTCGTTTCATACCGCTATCCTGAAGTACTTGCTGAGCATGCTCAGAATCACATTTTTAAAATTTTCAAAATGTAATAACTTTGAAACTGATTAATGTTTTTCACCAAACAAGCAAAAGGCACATCTGTGGCCCAGATGCTTTCGACCCTGAAAATTTCAGACCAAAATTCCTACCTTTCTGGGCTGTAGGCAGATTCAAAGAAAAAAATGACAAAGTCAATGAGCGGAAAAAATAACTTTTTACACTCTTTGGAACTCGGAAACTGCACATCCAACCAGAATGTAACTCAGCACATCCAGACATCTATCCTAGGTGACTGCACATGCAAATTATCATGCAAATCTGTTGAACAGTTGCAAAGTTATTAAAGTGCAAAATCTGGGATTTAACATTGAAGTGCCTACTGAACCCTAACATATATATGTAAATTCTTTGTCATGCCATTTCTTAGAAACTGTGTGGAATTGTGGTCTACAATTTGCAGGGCATACAGATCTTGGGTCACAGATCTGGGGAGTTGTATATCTTGGGTGACTTGAACATGAACTGATTGTCCCCCAAAATGAAAAAAAATACGAAATGACGTCGCTGCACTAAATCTCTCCCAACTAATACTAGAGCCCACATGCCCAAACCACAGAACACTAAACCATACCCTTTTTGATTGGATTCTCGCTACCCATCCACACTGCATCATCAAGGCAGGTATCCTACCAGACACACTTAATGATCATGACCCCATTTTCATGGTTCGCAAAGTTCATTGCCCTGAACCCTACCACAAAATAATTCAGCTCCTCTACTTTAAATCCCTAGCTCTTACCCCACTCTTAGCTGAACTTGCCTCTACAGACTGGGCCTCTCTCTTCTCTGCCACTTCCATTGATCATGCCCTTGACTACTTCAAGGACAATTTCATCCCCATCTGGAATGTATTCACTCCCTTCAGAAGGACCAGAGTCCATGATATTCACCTCCTCTGGATTACCCCTGAATTGCTGGCCTGGTTCAGGGAGTGAGACCGGGCTTGGAAAATACACAAATCTACAAAGCAGCCTAGTGACTATATTACATACAGAACACTACGTAACTCCTGCACAAAAGCTACCAGACTGGCTAAATCGGAATATTTTAAATCCTCATTCCTGACAAACATAAACTCCCCTTCCAAATTTTGGAAGGTGGTCCATTCCATTTTCTCCCCTCCCTTACATTCCTCCCCCAAGTACTCAAAGTAAATAACTCTCTGGTTACTGAGCTTAGCTTGATGTCAGATGAGTTTAATGTCTAATACACCTCTTGTGCCTCTTTTCTCCTTTGCTCCCTCCTTCCTCTCACAACTCCTACACCAAGCTCATCACTTCCTTCAGCATCTGCCTCCTTTTCTTTCTCCTTCTCTGATATCTCCCCTAAGGAAGCTTTAAGTGTCCTTCTCTCCCTTAACCCTTCTAAAGGGTCCTCTCCTGATGACTTCATTCCTAAACTCTTCTATCTCTCTGCTTCTGCTATTGCTTATCCTATCTCCTTAATTCTAAACCTCTCCTTCACAACTGCTCAAGTCCCCTTCTCCAGGAAGCACACCATCGTCCTTCCTCTCCCCAAGGGTGGCAACCCATCCATGCCTGGTAACTATCACCCTATCTCTCTTCTTTCTTCTCTGGCTAAACTCCAAGAACTCCTGGTTCTCTCCGAATTTTTATCCTTCCTCTCTGACTCCTTCTTCACCCCATTCCAATCTGGCTTTCAGAAGAACCACTCAACAGCCACTTCCCTACTCAGGCCCACTGATTCCATTCTCACTGGGATGGATGATGGTCTGATCACCTCAGCCATCTTCATTGATCTAGTCAAAGCTTTTTACACTGTCTCCTACACCCTGCTACTCATCCCTCTTACCACTGTAGGCCTTGCCTTGTTGGCCACAAACTGGTTCAAATCCTACCTCATTGGTAGGTCTCAATCAGTTAGAATCACTGATTCTATCTCACCTCTGTGCCCCACCAACACTGGAGTCCCCCAGGGCTCAGTGCTTGGTCCCCTGCTCTTCTCCATCTTCCTAAATGATCTTCCCACTGCCTGCTCTACCTCCTCTATCCATATGTATGCCAATGATACTGTCTTGTACAGTTCTGGTAAAATCCCTGCAGCGCTGGAATCCAGCTTGCAACACGATTTCAACCAAGTCCAGCTTTGGTTTACCTCCCATCAGCTCTTTCTCAATGCCAAGAAGACTGTCTCCATGACCTTTGGCACCAGGCAGAGACTCTCTAGGCTCCCCATCCTGCCCTCCTTCCACACCCTAGATGGGACAACTCTTGAGGACACATCTTCATTTAGATATCTTGGGGTTTGGCTGAACCAACACCTCAACTTCTCTGTGAATATCAAAGCCATCCTGAAGAAACTGTGCCCCAAGCTCAGTGCATGATACAGGAATCACAGTTGCATCCCCCTGACTGCGTGGCATGAACTTGTCCAGAAGATAATACTCCCCATTTTCGACTACTGCAATGTAGTCTATGGTGCTGCTCCCAAATCTTCCCCTGATCAAATTGGACACTTTCTTTAACTCCTTCTGCTGCTTTACCCTTGACTCTCCCCCTCATACCCACCACTGTGAACTCTATTGCTCCCTAGCTTTCTCCCCATGATCCAATAGTCACATCTCCCACTGTGCCAAACTAACCTCCAAATTTTGGCTTGGTGTAGTTCCTCCCTACCTATAATCCTTGCCCTCTTCTCCTCTCCCATCCTCCCACTCTCTAAGATCTAGTGACTCTCACACCTTGGTGATCCTATACCGTTCCACCCTCATTGGCCAGACAGCCTTCGCTCATCACCTCTCTAAAATCTGGAACTCCTTTCCCCCACAAATACGTCACTCCTCCTCCACCTACTCCTTTAACTCTGCTCTCCACAATTTCCTCTCCCAACTGCTTCTCCTTTAACCCTCCTAAAATTCCCTTATTCCTTGCTCCAACCTTCCAATCCACCCTCATTGGCCATTCTGCCTTTGCTCATTGCCCCCCTAAAATCTGGAATTCCCTTCCATCACAAATGTGTCACTCCTCTGCCTCCTATTCCCTTAACTCTGCCCTCCACAACTTCCTCTCTCCCAGCTTTATCTGTTCTAACCCTCCATAACTTCACTCATGCCTCACTCCAACCTTCCAATCCTTCCTGCTTTCAGGGTTATCAAAGTCCTGAAGGGGCACCCAGATTGGCTGTCTCTCCCCTTCAGCACCCAGTTATCCTCTTCCCCTTCCCTCCTGTCTTTCCTCCTAGTCGCACAGCACTTAGATACAATTCCTTCTCATTCAGCACTTGCTTTACCATGAGTTTGCTCCTGGTATGCCACTGCACTAAAGTTTTGTACTGTCTCATTATTCGGTTTTGCATGTTATTTTGTTTTTACACTCCATTGGACTCCTTGTATGTTCCCCACAAATTGTATTTTGCCTGTACTGAGCCTTCACAGTTGTACTATTCTGTCTTCCTGTTCTCACGCAATTTTTGTAACTGCTCTTGTGTTCTTCCCTATGTAACCCTCCCCCAGGTCGTACTGTGAGATGAGCAATTTTTTGTTTAGTGTGCCATCCTGGTGAAACATTTCAATAAATAAAATAAATAAATGTGCCTTTTGAAGATTTAGTGAAAAAAATATTAATCTGTTCAAAAGTTATTAAAGTTTCAAATTTCCCATTATTTCCTATGGGAAAAGTTAGATGAGCTGTGCGAAACAACTGTTTTGTTGCTGAGAAAGTGGTATTTATTGTCGCAGGTGCGGAATATAGTGTCAAGATTCTGCCATCTTGTTTTCAGTTAGTGAGGCAAACAAATTATAACATTTAAAACAAATACTGACAGATGGTAAACACAAACAGCTGTGGCACAACTTTTTTTTATTAGCACAGGTTTATTAAAATGAATGTAATTGGAATACAACAGTTGCACATGATCTTTAAGGCAAGAGATTGATCGAGGCTGCCTCTCCTTGGTAATTTAATGGTCCCTCCCCCCCTTTCTCTTATTTTCCTCTGTTTTCTTACTTTATTTGTTTACTTTTATCCCTGGTGTCTAGTGGCACCTCACACCCTATGATAGTGGTCCTTCTGTTATGTTTTTAATGTCCTGGTGTCTAGTGGTATCCCCCCACCCTCTGATAGCTGTGCCCACAGTTATTTTTTATTTCCTTAGTGTCCAGTGGTACCACCCACCCTCCTGGCTTTATCCTTGGTATCTTGTGGTACCCCCCACCCTCTGATGGCCCTTTTAGAGTTTCATTGGTGGTTAGTGGCATCCCCTCACCCTCCCAGGTCTGTTTTTGTGCTGTAAATATAAAAAACATCCCTCGGTGTCTTGTTTTTTTTTATAGTTTTTAACCTGTAAAAAAAGTCCATTATTGATTACACCCATGCCCCCCCACCTGACCTCCCACTGTGCACCCACCTCCCCACACTCCCTGGACACCTCCACACACCCTCACTCACCTAAAGAGGTCCCATGTTTGAGATCTGCTCTCCCTATCAAAGACACATCTTGCTGCTGGAACTGGCAACTGCAATATGAGAAACTAAGGTAAATGCACTTCAGTGTATTGTATTTCAATGGGGGGTTTCAACTTTTATGCATAACTTTGGCATTTTTTGACATTTTTACCCCCAAATGTTTAACATAGCCTTTTGGGGACACCACCTCATGAACAATATGACTGTCGTTATGCATCTCTGGATGGAAAGGTGATTTTGTAGTCAGTTGATGAAATCACCTTTCCTGTGGGATTTCTGTAATAACAATCATATTGTTCATGAGGTGGGGTCATAAGAAGGCTATGTTGAAAATTTTGTGTCAAAATGGCATAGTTATGACCATTCATTGCAATTTCACTACACACGCTTGTAACTTTGGAAATGTTCTATATTTTCACACCATATTTTCAGTACAGTCTTCTTATTATCCCACCTCATGTATGTCACAGCTGTCATTTTTCAAATCCTGGCCTGAAAAACTCAGTTAATGCATAATAAGTTAGGGATAAAGCAATAAAAGTAGGGAAATGAGGCATTTGGGTTTACAACCCTAACACTCCACCCCGACCCTGCACACACCAACAGGCTTTGGGGGTGTGCCTTGGGGTCATCATCCCTAATACTCACCCCATTCTCCTGTACTGTACCAATCTCATCTTATTTACTTATGGAATGGGGTGAGCTTTAGGGTTGATTGCCCCAAGGCACACCCCTGATGCCTGTTGGTGTGTGCAGGTTGGGGTGAGGTATTGAGGTTGGAAACCCTCATGCCACATTTCCCTACTGTTGTCACTTTAACCCTAACTTATGCATTAACAGAGTTTTTTTATATATATGTTCTTTGCAAAAATAATGCATCAATTAGGGTTGATATCAAACAGTAAAAAGGAGGGAAATTTGACATTAGAGTTTTCAACCCTAACTCTGTATTACCCCATACACACTCCTCACAAGCAGCAGAAGGGACAAGGCAACACAAGCAACCAGAGACAACAATCAACTGATAAGGCAAATAACATGCAACACTCTGCAGATAACACAAGACACATCCATCATCATGGTCCACCAGGTGTATAAGGTATGCTGCCATGCTAGTGTGTTGGGGGGATGCCCACATGCTGGCACCATGGGGGGCTACCACAGGCACTGCAACCTACCCCATCTCAATGGTGAAAAATATCAGCAACCTTGAAAATGGTATTATAAATTAATTTAAAAGACCTTGTCAGTTGCTAGATACATTATTCAGATTGATAGTCACGTCATGTTGAGGTGATGTTATTTCACAATGTGATAAATTATTGTAAGGGAATTGCATCCTGGTACTGAATTAAAGTTTTGTCCAAATAACTATATAAAGGTATTTCATCATTTAGACCATATGGTACCAAAGTATTGAGTGTAAAAATCCAATAAGCTTCTCTATGAAACAATCTGTTCCCCAGATTTCCTCCTCTAGGACCAATTTCCACTTTTTCTATACCTTGGAACCTCAGGGAAGCTGCATACTGATGTTTGGCTTCACTATAGTGTCTGGCCATGGCATAATCAAAATTGTTGTTATGTATTGCCGTTTTGTGTTCACCAATATGTTTCTTTAATACTCATTTTGTTTGTCCTACGTACCCCATCCCACATGGGCACATTAATAAATAAATGATTCCTGCCAAGCTACAGTTGATAAAGTGTTTAGTATCATATTTTGTTCCCATTTTAGGGTGAATCACTGTATAGGTGTTAACTGTATTGGCACAATGAACAAAATGCCCGCACCTAAAGTTGCCTTTGGCAGTTTGGAAAGCCAATTCCTGGTGTTTTCTACAGGAGGCAAAACAGTATTTACCAATTTATCTTTAAGGGTTTTACCCCTGTGAAAGGTTACTCTCGGAATTTTGTCTGCTATATGTTTGAGTCTAATATCAGACTTAAGAATATCCCAATGTTTTGTGATAACATGTCCTATTTTAGGTCCCAAGGGGTTAAAATCGGTAACAAATGTTGGTCTTTCTGAATTTTTGACTTTGTTGGTTCTATTCAGAAGTTCATTTCTATTCACATCTTGACTTTGTCCTAAAGCTTCCAACAACAGTGATGCTTCATATCCTCTATTCAAAAAATGTTTCGTTAGATATCTGCTTGTACTTCTAAAATTATTGTCATTTGAGCAGATGCATTTGGCCCAAATATATTGCCCCTTTGGTATGCTTTTAGTTACAGAATCAGGGTGGCAACTGTCTCTTCTCAATATGGTGTTTCTGGCTAATGGTTTATGATATATGTTGGTCTGTAGTTTTTCACCTTCTTTTATTATAAGAATGTCCAGAAATGGAATCAGACTCTGGTCAACTTTGACGGTAAATTTCTAATGTTCATTTGTTGAATTTATATATTCCATAAAACTGACTGACGTGTCATGTGAACCCTTCCATACCAGGAAGCAATCATCAATCTGTCACCTCCAAGTATCAATTTTAGAAAAAAATGGATTCATACGTTCATTGTAGATGAATTTACTTTCCCAATCACCCATATAGATATTTGCAAGGTTTGGGGCAAAAGTTGTGCCCATGGCTGTGTCCTTGTGTTGCACATATATATTGTTTTTAAAAAGAAATAGTTTGTTTCTAAAACAAATCTGGCCATTTCTATAATATAGTGTGAGCAGTAAAGGGTCACCTCTTGATTCAAGGGCCATTTCTAACGCTTGTCAGTTAGGAGACTAACTGCTAAAGTGATAAATCAGATTTGTTCTATGTCTACAATGTTAGCCAGAGATAACACTCACAAGTAGTCATAAATAAACAATTTTTATTATACTCACAGCCAAACAAGATAATAACTCATAGATAAGAGTGACTTGCCAGTCTATTTGTATGTACAAAGCTTCTAGAGAGTGAGAAACTGGCAAGACATTGTTTTATATACTAAGATAAGAACTAGCTTACTGATACACAAAACCATATTTTTGGTTTTGAACTATAAACATTGTTACACAATACATTCTGTATTGGCTAATTACTTAGGAGACAGAATACTAATGAGTATAAGAAATAATGCTTCTAGAGCATAAACCTTAGACAAAGAGAAATGCTGACACTTAATCTGCATGTGCTTAGATGATAGACTAAACAAGGGATCTGTCTCTTGTTAGTAGAACTAGAGAATTGCTTATAAAGCTATATTACACATGGCATATGTGCCTGAGTGTACATACATATAATTATATGAGAGTATAAGTACATAATAATCACTGATGATCCTTCAAAGACATCTAAGCAGTGATTAGGTCAACTATATATGGAATATATATGAAAAACAAACATAATCTAGATAAATGTAATATAATGAGGTATAAACGAACCATGCACAGTACATTAGCATATATTAACAGCAAAGCACATTCCTAGCACTCATGCTTATACGATGTGTGCTAAATCTATAATGTTAGTGCAAAATAGCAATAGCACAGTATAATAGACCAGAGATATAGTGTAAGACATATATGGGGTAATAAGGGCATAACCCAAGTGCAACAGTCCCCTCGTTGTTGCCCTAATTGCAAAAGTGGGAACACAAAAAAAAGACGACGGTTAGGCACCATTCATCTACAGGCCTGCGGCACGAGCCTGGTAGAGGAATTTTAACTGGTCACGATGGTGTTTCAGGGTTTTCCTTAAACAACAAAATGTAATTATAAGCACTAATGTTAGTAGAAACTGAATCACCACAAATATTTGAAAAGTAAACTTTACAATTGGGTTTTCCAATATCATAGCAATATCATCACTAATCAGATCATCAAGTGCTTTCTGAGCCTTGGTAACATTACTGATATAAATCAGGTTGGTATCTGTTATATTGAAAAGAGATTGGAAAGACAAACTTAAGCTGCCAATATGAACATTAAAAATAGGTAAAAATTGAGACAAACCATCCCAATAGTCAGGACCGGACTCAATTGTATTTAGTTCCGGGTTGGAAACAGGTGTAATTACGGTATGACCTATGACAACACGCTGTTTAGGGAAAAAACAGAAGTTAGAAAAGTCAATTTTACACAACATTTGTCCATACTAATAAAATTTGTAATTGGTCACCACACAGTATTCTCCATCAGCAGAATATACCACTTTAGACAATGGCAGTTTCCAGTGGATAAGTTGAACAGGACAGGAGATATCAATGTCCACAAACCATAATCCACTGACAGTTCCAGGAGTAAATCCACTGTTTTTTCCAGTGTTAGATGAAGTTTTAAAATTCATGTTAGAGCCATTCAGATTTTTCAATAATGTATCAACAGAGGAGGCCCAATTCCAGTTATTCGGCCAATATAATCACAAATCGACATGACTAGTTGTAAAATGTCACATCTGCATAAACGGTGATAGCCTTTTCATGTACAGCAACCAATGTTTGGAGCCAACCAGGAGTTCTGATGCGTATGGTAAACCAACAAAGGAGGGAGTTTCAACCTTTCACGATAAATGTTCCCATCAAGAAGACCAATAGAATGGATGGTTGCCAGATGATCAAAGATGGAAGTTGCTGGATCAAACTGCGGCAATGACACTGTAAAAGTCACAAACATAGTGTTCTTGATTGTGCAGGAGTACGTTTTGAAACATGGAGCAATACTGGTGTGTGTGGTGACATACCCAAGGTTCCTTGCCATTGACAAGGGAATAATATTAGCATCTGATAAACAATCTGTTAACACATTCAGTAGAAGTACATTTGGGGCAGTATCACTGACCCATACATCTGTCATGTATGAGATCAGGAATACGTCCTAACTCCAGACCCCAGAAGAGATTACCAATGGCTGTTAGAACATAAGAGCCATAAGCAGAACAAAGGACTTCCCTGGCTATGTGATGCTTGTCTGCTTTCTGATTATTAGCCGAGATTAATTCATTAATCTTGCCCTTTGTCAAGTCAAATCCTCTCACAATATCCTTCATGTTATAGACTGTAAATCTCTCTTCTTGAGCGAGGCCATCTACACCATGAAACAGGGGAGGTATTGTGTTATATTTCATGCTATCATGCACTTTTGCCTTTCGTGCTTGATTACTGGCTATATCAGCCCTATTCCAAATTGACATACAAGAACCGAATAGGTCAGAGGCCATACCTGTTTCTGCTATAAAACGCTTAGTGTGTTTGGGTTTCTTACTTTTTTTAGTAGTTCTACCAGGTTGAGGGAATGAAAATCCTCTATGTGGGTTACTGTCAGCTCCAGTATAGGGGTCATTATTGCGTACCTTGTATGCCACTAAGGCATCCAATAACATAGCTTGAAAGAAATGGGAAATGTTAGTTGTTGAACATAGGCCAAATTCTTCTAGATTCCAATGGGTAAGATTTAAAACCACTTGGATGTGCATGAACCGCACATCATTAACAAGTGCACCTAGCTGAGAAGTGGCAACTAGGCCACTGGGTGGGCCAGAGTTCTGTTTTGGGCACCCATTATCAGATGTCTCAAATTCTGGGGCATCATAGGGTAAAACCTTACGGACAATGGCCTTTGTTGCCCTACAGTTCTGAATACAGTATTCATGTTGATCAGACACACGTAAACAAGAGTCTGGATCAATCTTAGCAGTTATGTTGTATACTCCAGAATTTGTGGAGTGTACCTTCTGTATAGATAATGTACCAGTAGGGTAAATTTCGACATTGGGCCAGCCTTGGAAAGTATCTTTGTAAAGGCTGCCGACTCGGATTAGATTTTTATCATGAACTGCATTCCATGTGATTTCAAGACTTGATTGATCTGAAGCGATGATCATAACATTCAGTAGGACCTCACTACCCTCCTGGATGATGACCATGTCTTTTGGGACTTCAATATGCACACCACGGGATGCCTTCATATCTCATGGACTTGTGAGGTATACTTCCTCGGCAAGCTGATTAGGCTTAGGGGTCACTGGTTTCTTATCTGCATTATGGTATACAATTTGGGCTTGTAAGAAGACCAATATTTCTAAAATGAAAAATAAGTGCAAAGCAGACATCTTTCTCAGGAACCTAAAAGGAAAAGAGAAAAGAAAACAGTTCAGTACTATTTCGCCTATTGGGGTATGGAAAAGTAATTTAATCTCCTTTAAACAGTTTCATTTGATTGGCATGTAGCCATTTATCAATGACCTTATTGTGAGGCAGCCTAACTTGGTAGACTGCTGGACTGAGTTTGTTTACAATGGGATAGGACCCTGCACATTTATTTACAAATGAGTGTGCAGGTTGTGCAAATCTGAGTACCATTACCTGGTCCCCAATTTGCCAATATACAGTGTGTGCAGTTTTATCAGATTGGATCTTGGATTGTAGCTGGGCCGTGCCCAGGCATTGTGCAGCAAACAAGTGTACCTTTTGGATATCGTGTTTGAGTTGTTTGACATATTTGTTCACTGACACCCTATCAGCAGTGAGGGCACCAAGGTCCAGAAGTAAGTGTTCTGGGAGTCTTGTAGACCATCCGGTCATGACTTCAAATGGGGTACACTGTGTACTTGCAAAGGGTGTCCCTCTTATTGCCATAAGGAGCAATGGCAATAATGAATCCCATTCTTTGGGGTTTTCCTGAACAAATTTGGATAACATAACTTTTATCTATTAGCCTGTTCCACCTGTCCTGAAGACTGTGGGTGGTAAGGGATATAAAACTTTCATTTTACCCCTAATAAATCCAGAGTTTCCTGCATTACTTTAGCTATACAGCTGGCTCTCTGATCAGAATTTGCCTTTAGGGGTAGGCCCCACCTGGTAAACAGCTGGTTTATCAAAACCTTTGCAGTTGCTTTTGCTGTATTATTCTATGTTGGAAAAGCCTCAACCCATTTAGAAAATAGGTCAGTGATCACTAGGACAAGCTTATTGTTGTTCTTAGTCATTGGCATAGGGCTAATGTAGTCAATGTGGATATTGTTCCAGGGGCCTGAGTACCTCTGGGGGTGCAATTTAGCATTCTTCCTAGCTGGTATAGGATTATTTTGTGCACAGATCAAACAGTTTTTGATGTAATGTTCCACATCATTTCTCATGTGTGGCCACTAGACAGAGGACTTTAGTCTGTCTAGGGTTTTATCGACTCCCTGGTGTCCACCAGTTGGAATATCATGTACTTGGTAGATAAAATCTATCCTCAGGTGTTCAGGAACCACCCATAACTTTTCAGGAGTTTTACGCCAGTGATACCAAATAACTAGACCATCACTAGATAGGTGAAGGTCATCTTCCACTTTCTTGTAGGGACTTCCTTCTGGAAGTTTTTCCTCAGTTTCTTTATTAAGGAACCTACATACTGCTCTCAAGTGAGGATCTTTCTTTTATGCGGATTCTAGATCCATGGGCTCAAAAGAAGTTGTGCCTTTATTAATTGCAGCAATGGATAGTGTGGCTGGGACAAATGGAGTTTTCATTTCCCATATGTCTTCTCCTCGAGAACCATCTTTTTCCAATGAATTGGCATGGTTGTTATATGGAGCATAAGGATCAAGTTTACATTGCACTTTAACCTTATGTATGTACAATTTGTATTTAAACTGGTTAGCATTGTGATGTACACAAACAAGTCTTTATATTTCACAGGGGTACCATCAGAGGACTGGAAGTTGGTTCTCTCCCAAAAAGGCAAAAATTCAGTCGGGGAGGAACAGACCCAATCAGAGTCTATAAAGAAAACAGTATCTGCAGTGCCTTGTTTCAGCACTTCCAGAGAACATGCTACAGCAGCTAGTTTAGCATATTGTGCAGAAATGATTGTACACCTCTTGGCTATACGCACTTTGTCATTATTAGGATGGACAATAAGAATTCCAAACCCTGCTATCCGACCCTCCTTAGTGTGTGTGGCTGAGCCATCAGTAAAGACATGACACCCTGTGGTGTCATTTAGCACTTCCTGTGGTGCTGGCAGGAAGGGCCCTGGGTCAGGTAGGTCAGGGAGTTGGGGTACACAATCATGTGCATCACCTGTAAATAGTAGACCATGGGCCAATAGGGATGGTGTTTTAGCAGGAAGGACAGTGATGTCGCGATCCTGGAACAGCAGAGACCAATGTGTAAGTCTAGCATTTAAAACAGAGCCATCTTTTACTCTGTCTGACAGTAGAAAATTTGTTGGCATGTGATCAGAATATAACACAATAGGGGCATATTCAATGATATACATAAAGCGTCTCACCGCCCAATATGTGGCCAAAAGATTCCTTTCACAAAGGCTGTATTTTAGCTCTACTGGGGAAAGCATCTGAGATGCATAGGCAATAGGCCTGATATGTCCATTGAATTTTTGTGCTAAAACTGCTGAAATTGCTGTAACTGATGCAGCAGTTTCCAGATGGTATCCTAAAGCTGGGTTAGGGTTAATCAATGCTGGGGCTGTTACCAGTGATTCTTTCAAACTGGTTACAGCTTTGGTATGTAATGGACCCCATGTCCATGGTACATCCTTTTTCAGTAACTCATACAGAGGTGTGGCCTTTTGTGCAAAGTCACAAATAAAATCTCTGGAGTAGTTTACCATACCCAAAAAATGTCTCAGTGTTCTTACACTGGTTAGCAGGGGTAAGTCCTGCAGTCCCTGAAGCTTGTTAGTATCAGGGTTTCTTCCTTTTTCTGTTATGCGGAGCCCTAGGAAGAGAACCTCCTTCTGGCACAATTGTGCTTTTGAAGGGTTACACTTGAGGCCTGACTTCTGTAGGATAGTCAGTAGTTCTTCTAACAGGACCAAGTGTTTTTCTTTTGTGTCAGTTGTCAAAAGCAAGTCATCTACATACTGCAGTAGACATTCAGGGGTTGAGAATCCCTGTAATGCATCTTTCATGTGTAGGTGAAAGAGGGAAGGGTTGTTATGAAATCCCTGTGGCAGGCATCTTCACGTGAACTGTCGTCCTTCAAAGGTGAAGGCAAATTTGTACTGGCTGTCTTCAGCCAGCGGTAAGGACCAAAACCCATTGGAAATATCCAATGCAGTGAACCATTTATGGTTTGGGGTCAGCATTTTTAGGACATCAGGGGCTGATACCACTGTAGGAGAACAGCCTGTGGTTGCCTGATTGAGCCTTCTGTAGTCAATCGTAAGTCTTCAAGCTCCAGCTGGCTTTTGGACAGGCCAAATAGGTGAGTTGACAGTCAAAACACATGGCCTTATTACCCCCTGTTGAAGCAGGGAATCTATAGTCTGTTTTAAAGATGGCAGAGCCTCAGCTGGAAAAGGGTATTGCCACTGCCTGCCAGGATCTGGTCCTGTTACTTTAATGGTAGTATTCATTCTACCACAATCATGCTTATCCTGTGCAAACACATCCATGTGTCTGACAATTATTGGTTGAATGTTTCTATATTTGTCATGATCCTTGAAGAGGTCTATGACATCATACTTAGTGTCATTGTGTGTGATAGCTGCAAGAACATGTGAATCACATATCTCAACTGTATGGTATTGTCCTGGTATTTGGATCATGAGTCTGTTTGCCAGATCCACAACACATCTGTGATGTCCTAGAAAAATGACTCCCAAAATACTGGGATGATGATGTAATACCATGAGGTCAAAGGTGAATTTTGTGGTGAGGTTGCCCACCACTTCAGGGATGGGTTTGGACTGATAGGTCTGTAGGGCAGTACCATCCAGCCTTTGTGCACTAGTCTTCTGTCCAATAGACCAATGTGAGAATTCAGGATTCTCATCATGTAATACTGACGTGGCTGCTCCAGAATCAAGCAGCATTACTGGTTGGCGGCCCCAAACCTTGGCCTTTACTTATGGCCTACCACTTAGATCCATTATAATAGGGTATATAATGTGGACTGGAGCATCTAATTGTCATTGCCCTTTCTTAGTGTTCCCTTTCTCAAGTTTCTTTACAGTATCTTGCACCTTCTTATTAGAAGTGCCTGCTGTGAGGGTTGCCCCATGCAGTTCCTGTCTCTTGCCTGATATTGTGGCCACTATATGGGATTGTCGCAGAGGCACTGGTGGAGGTGATCTTACAGGTGGGGGTGCACATGCAGAGGGCTCTTCATGTACTGGTGGTAGTACCTGTAAATGTGGTGGTGCATGTACAGGTGGTGATGTGTGTGCAGCTGATGCTGCATATGTGGGTGGTATTACCTGTTCATGTAGTGGTTCCTGCCTATGTGGTGGTTCATATACAGATGGTGATACACATACAGGTGGTGCTGCTTGTGTTAACAGTGGAGTGAAAAAGGTATGTACTGCTTTAGCTATAGTTTGTGGTTCAGCAGTATGTTCTATTGAAGGGGATGCTGCTCTAGCAATTGGCAATGCAGCAGTATATTCAGTTGGAGAAGGTACTGCTGTGGCAGTTGGCAGTGCAGTAGTATACTCAATTGGAGGGGGTGCTGTTCTGGCAGCTGGCAGCACAACAGTATATTCGGTTGCAGGAGCTGCTGCTCTGGCTGATGGCAGTGCAGCAATGTATACAACTGGAGGAGCTGTGGCTCTGGCTGATGGCAGTGCAGCAGTGTATATGACTGGAGGAGGTGCTGCTCTGGTAGTCGGCAGTGCAGCAGTGTATTCGACTGGAGGAGGTGGTGCTCTGGCAGTTGACAGTGCAGCAGTGTATACGACTGGAGGAGCTGCTGCTCTGGCTGATGGCAGTGCAGCAGTGTATACGACTGGAGAAGCTGCTGCTCTGGCCGATGGCAGTGCAGCAGTGTATACAACTGGAGGAGGTGCTGCTCTGGCAGTCGGTAGTGCAGCAATGTATACAACTGGAGAAGCTGCTGCTCTGACTGATGGCAGTGCAGCAGTGCATACGACTGGAGGAGGTGCTGCTCTGGCAGTCGGTAGTGCAGCAGTGTATAGGACAGGAGGAGCTGCCGCTCTGGCTGATGGCAGTGCAGCAGTATATACGACTGGAGGAGGTGCTGCTCTAGCAGTTGGCAGTGCAGCAGTGTATTCGACTGGAGGAGGTGCTGCTGTAGCAGATGGCAATGCAGCAGTATATATGACTGGAGGAGGTACTGCTCTGGCTGATGGCAGTGCAGCAGTGTATATGACTGGAGGAAGTGCTGCTCTAGCAGCTGGCTGTACAGGTTCATAAATTAGACCTGCATTCCCCCCCAATGTGGCCTGTGATGATGACATTATTGCAGCCAGATGGCATTCAGGAATAGGGTTGCTAGAGCTCCTAGACTGCATGGCTTCACGGAGGTTTTTATTTTCCTCTGCAGTCTCCCTGTAGGCTGGACCAGTACGTTGATACTTGCCACTCTGTCTATTCCCTTTGTTATTATACTTTCTTTCCCTCCAGTTTTTATTGTTTTTTCCATTTTTGGGAGCAGAAGCTTGTTTACTCTGTGTCTTCCCCCTTCCATTTTATAGTGGGTTGCCCCCCCCCCCAGAAGGCTGCTGAATAGCAGCAAACTTATTTTTAGTGTCAGAATTAAGCATGCATAGGTACACCTGAAATGCTCTTCCAACCACTTTCAACATTTTTGCAAAATTATCCTCCTCAGGAAAAATAGAACACTCAACTTTTTCATGTAGACCTGGTGTGATGTTGCATAGGAATAAATCTTTGTATTTCAAATTATTAGCTACACATTGCTCATTTGCTAATGTCTTGCCTGAATAATAAGCCATCCACAAACATCCATGATAGTTTGCAGGGGATTCCTTGACCCCTTGCTTTACATTGTATGCCAGTCGTGCTCCAACTATTCCTGGGTACTGTGCTGATATTAAGGCTGAACAAATACTAGTCCAGTCCTGTTTTGTACCATCTCTTAAGTCTGACAGAAGTTTAGACCAAAGGCTGGGATCTACAGTTAACCTTAGCACTTGTAGACAACCATCGGGAGGCAAACCAAGCATTTCACAATGTGCTTTAACCTTGGCAAGGTGACAACTCAAATTTTCAGATGGCTGCATGCGTCCTATGCTATCAGCCATCTGTTGTGCTGACTGTGCAGATTTCATGGGGTTAGGTAGCAGTGGTTTTGTTTCAGCTCCCTTTAATGCAGCCTCTGCTGCAGCATCTGCCAAAACTCTCATAATATTGTGCTGTTTACTAGCCTCTTTAATGTACTGATCCAATTCCAATATATTTCTTGTCCTTATTAGTTAAGGCAGCAATCACAGCTCCCTGTGAAAGTGTAATCCGATCTTCATGATGTGATGGTCGGCCATTTTGAGATGAAGCCCCATGGGTGCGACCAACTTGGATTATGATAGCTTGCAACTCGTCATCACCATCAACATCCTGTCGGCCATCTTGGGGATGGCATGGTGAAGTGATGTGATGACGTCTGTGTCCACCATTTTGAGACATTAATAATTCTCCATTTTGTGCAACACCAGGAGGATGGACAGCCATTGGGCTGGTCCACTCCACAGCATTCTGTGGTTCCTCAATCCCAGACTCCTCATTACCAGAGGAAACAAAATCAAATTGCATATTGTCCTCACTGGCCCTAATATGCCCCATAAGAACTTGTTTCTGATGGTGCAGTTTCGACATCTTTTTCCTACATTTAACATGGTGAATGCCTGAATCTCTTTCAGACACTTCACTGATCAAATCTTTTTTTAAATATCTATACGCAACAGTAACTTTGGAGTTCTCCCTGACCTGACGATCTAGCTTATCACTTACCTCATTCAGGTCTACTCTAAGTTCTTCATTTTTATAACATAACGTATCACTAGTGTCAGACAGAACATAATTCATTTGCAGTGCCTGCCTTCTGTCCAAAGCAGCTTTCTCACAATTATCTCTTAGAACGTGCAGCTCTTGGCTATTGCAATGAGCTGCATCATGTAAAAAGCATTCATTTTGATTATGTAGGTACTGTATTTGGAATTCCAGCCTCTCTACTCTCCTTATATGGTCAGCTTCCTGCAGACCCATTTCCTGCCTACATGTAGAATAAGCAGATTCCAACATTGACAATTTATTTAAAGCAGCATCTAAACCTGCAAATATTGTCACGAAAAGTAAGCCCTTTGGGTTCACTTTCTTGGTACCAGATTTTAATGCATCATAATGCTCAAAGATTGCCCTAATTGGGTCTTCTATGTCTTTTGCCACAGTGGCAAAATCCTCGAACCCTCCATGAGCTGCGAGGTATAGTGAGGCTTCCAGCCTCACCTCAGTGTTGATTAATTCTGACATGGCAATATTTGAATTAGTAACCCTTAGCTAGCTGTGGATCAAGAAGTACGTTCCGGACTGCAAATCTTGAAAGCACACAGGCAGCCTTTGGCTGATGTGGGTTACTAAATGAGTATAACTCACTAGGATTCAGATCCACAGGTGAAAGTAAAATCTGTCTATTCAGTTCTTACTTTAAAACTGTCCCAGACACACACAACAACAAAAAAAAAAAATTACTACAGCTCTGTCTACCTATGTGTCATGCACTGGGAATCAAAGCAGACCAAATAGATTTAAACAGAAAAAAACCTTCTGCTACTCGTCACTTGGGTTTTAATTGTCTAGTGTGTTAATTTATAGAGGAAATTAACCTGTCACTTTGACTAACATTTAAACATAGACATGGAAACATAGACTTTGATGGCAGATAAGGACCACTTGGCCCACCCAGTCTGCCGATTTCCCTTCCTATTGGATAAGCTTCAGATTGTAGTTAACCAACAGCCTACTTCCTGCAAGCCCCCATTACAATTGCCTTATGTCTGTTCCATGCATGTTTGAATTCACCCACTGTTTTAGACCCAACAACCTCCCCAGGAAGGCTGTTCCATGCCTCCTCCACTCTCTCTGTGAAAAAAAATGTCCTCACATTACCCCGAGTCGTCCCCCCTCTGTCTTTAAATTGTGCCCCCTTGTTCTTACACATCTCTTTTTCTGAAAGAGGCTACCCTCCTGGACTTTGTTGATTCCCTTGAGGTACTTAAAAGTTTCTATCATGTCCCCCCTGCCCCTCCTTTCATCAAGGGAATACATATTAAGCTCTCTCAGTCTCTCTTCATATGGTTTCTGATGCAGACCATGCACCATTTTAGTTGCCCTCCTCTGGACTGCCTCCATTCTGTCTATGTCCTTGTGTAGATGGGGTCTCCAAAACTGCACACAGTATTCCAGATGGGGTCTCACCGACTGTCTGTACAGAGGGATAACCACTTCCCTTTTTCTACTTGTGATGCCCCTTCTTATGCATCCCAGTATCTCCCTGGCTCTCCTTACCGACTTCTCACATTGCTTACCCTTTAAGTCATTTGATATGACTACCCCCAAGTCCCTTTCCATTTTTGTTGTTGTTAGTGCCTCCCCTGCTATTGTGTACTCTTCTTCTGGGTTTTTGTTTCCCAGGTGCATTACTTTGCACTTCTTTGCATTGAATCTAAGTTGCCATATGTCTGACCATTCCTCCAACCTTTACAAGTCCCTTCTCATCCTTTCTACCCCCCTTGTGTATCAACCCTGTTACAGATCTTTGTGTCATCTACAAAGAGGCATACCTTTCCCTCCTGACCCTCTGCAGTGTCACCTATAAAGGTGTTAAAGAGGACTGGACCCAGTACTGAGCCCTGAGGTACTACACTAGTAACCTCTCTTTCTTCAAAATGTGTTCCATTCACTATTACCTTCTGTGTCCTGTTGAGCAGCCAGTTTGCTACCCAGGCTACCTCCCTGGAACCCACTCCCAGGCTGGCTAACTTGATTATTAGTCTTTTGTGTGGGACTGTGTCAAATGCCTTGCTAAAGTCTAGGTAGGCCATATCCACAGCCCCTCCCTGGTCTATTACTTTGGTCACCCAGTCAAAGAAATCAATTAGATTCATCTGACATGATCTTCCTGCTGTAAATCCATGCTGCTTTGGGTCCTATGCCCCGCTGGCCTCTAGGTACTCAACAATCATTTTTTTCAGAAGTGATTCCATTATTTTCCCTACCACTGAGGTCAAACTTACAGGTCTGTAGTTTCCTGCATCTGCCTTGCTCCCACTTTTGTGAAGGGGAATCACATCTGCCCTCCTCCAGTCCTCAGGTACCACCCCTTCCTCCTATGATTTGTTAAAAGTGTGGTCAGTGGTGTCACTAGGTCTTCCCTTAGTTCTTTTAGGATTCTAGGGTGAATCCTGTCAGGCCCCATTGCTTTGTCCATCTTGAGTTTTAGGAGTTCTTTCAGGACTCTTTCTTCTGTAAATGGACTGGTGTCAACCCTTACCCAGAGTGCTTCTATTGTCTGGTTTAGGTAACTCCTCCTCATCTTCTTTTGTGAATACTGAGCAAAGTATTCATTCAGTATCTCTGCCTTTTCACTGTCTCCCTCTGCCCATCTCCCCTCTCCTTTATTAATCTTCACTATTCCTTCCTTAACCTTTCTATGCTCCTTAATGTACCTATAAAAGGTTTTATCCCCCTTCTTAACTGAGCTGGCAATTTTTTCCTCAGTTTGGGCCTTTGCTATTCTGACTGCCTTCTCCACTTCTTTCTGCTTTAATTGATACAGTTCCCTGTTGTGCTTCTTCTGTGATTCCTTATACTTTCTGAATGCAGCCTTTTTCTCCTTAACCTTCCCTGCCACCTCTTTTGAGAGCCATAGTGTTTTTTTACTCAGCTTTGTTTTCTTTATTTGTCCCACACAAAGGCTTGTTGCCTCTATGACAGCAGTTTTGATTTTTGCACATTAACCATGGTCACCATAAATGTCAGTTGGAAGACTAACTGCTAAAGTAATAAATCATATTTGTTCTATGTCTACAATGTTAGCCAGAGATAACACTCATAAGTAGTTGTAAATAAAGTATTTTTATTATTCTCACAGCCAAGCAGGATAATAACTCACAGATAAGGGTGACTTGAAACATAGAAACATAGAAGTTGACAGCAGATAAGGACTGCAAGGCCCATCCAGTCTGCCCATTTCTTTTTCTACCTTATAAATGTGCCATCGGCCTTTGCTCTGTCAGTGACCTATCTATTCATACTCATCAGTATTGCTCCCTCATGCCTATCCCATGCCTGTTTGAAGCCCTGCACTGTAGTCATATCCACCACTTCCTGAGGTAGGCTGTTCCATGCATCCACCACCCTTTCTGTGATATAGAATTTCCTCACATTCCCCTTTAATTGACCTCCCTCTAGTCTCATGCTGTGTCCTCTTGTCCTGCTATTTTTCTTATATTTAAACATGTTAGACTCTTTCACCTTGTTAATGCCCTTAAGGTGTTTGAATGTTTTGATCATATCACCTCTCTCCCTCCTTCACTCAAGGGTATACATATTGAGCTCCATTAATCTGTCCTCCTATGTCTTCTGATGCAGTCCCTGCACCATTTTGGTTGCCCTTCTCTGGACTGCCTCAATTTGGTTAATGTCCTTGTGAAGGTATGGCCTCCAGTACTGCATGCAGTACTCCAGATGGGGCCTAACCAGTGTCTTGTAAAGAGGGATTATTACCTCCCTCTTATGACTTGTGATACCCCTACTAATACACCCTAACATCCCCCTAGCCTTACCTACTGCTTTAGAGGTTTACTTGGATGATTTCAGGTCATTGGTGATGATGCCCAAGTCTCTTTCTTCCTTTGTGACTGCCAGCAACTTCTCTCCCAGCCTACAAGTGGCTTCAGGGTTTCTCTTCCCTATGTGCATGATTTTGCACTTCTTTGCATTAAATCCCAGTTGTCACTCTTCTGACCATTTTACTAGTTTATCCAGATCTCTTCTCATTCTGCCCATGCCATCGGGATCATCTACTCTTTTGCAGATCTTGGTGTCATCTGCAAACAGACAAGCCTTACCCTCTAGTCCATCTTCAATGTCACTGATGAAGATATTGAAGAGGACTGGCCCCAGGACTGATCCCTGAGGTACCCCACTTGTGACTTGCATCTCTCTTCAGACTGTATACCATTTACCACCACTCTCTGTTTTCTGACCGTCAACCAGTTTGCCACCCAGTTGACCAACTTCTGACCCACCCTGAGTCTACCCAACCTATTTATCAATCTTCTATGTGGAACAGTGTCAAAAGCTTTGCTGAAGTCATGGTAGGCGACATCAACTGCTCCCCCTTGGTCCACCACTCTGGTTACCCAGTCAAAGAAATCTATGAGATTAGTTTGACAGGACCTTCCTTTTGTAAACCCATGCTGTCTTGGATCCTGTGCCCCATGGATTCCAGGTGTTGCACTATCCTTTCCTTAAGGAGTGCCTCCATAATCTTTCCCACTATTGAGGTAAGACTAACGGTCTGTAGTTCCTGCCTCCTCCCTGCTACCACTCTTGTGAGCAGGATCACATAAACCCTTCTCCAGTCTTCTGGGACCTCTCCTGTGCTCAGAGACTCACTAAACAGTTCTGCTAATGGCTCTGCTAGTTCCACCTTTAGCTCCTTAAGTACCCTCATCAGGTCCCATTGCCTTGTCCACCCTGAGCTTATCGAGCTCTTGTAGGACCTTTTCTTTTGTGAAGAGAGTAGTGCTCATCTCCCTCCCCACTGTGTCCATGGTGCTGAGCTGTGGGCCCTGCCCTACCTTCTCTTCACTAAATACTGAGCAAAAGTGTCTATTTAGGATAGATGCTTTTACAGGGTCCTCTTCCTCACATGCCCCCTTTTCTCCTTTGAGCTTAGCAATACCCCCTCTGGACTTTCTCCTTTCACTGATGTATCTATAGAAAGCCTTGTCACCTTCTTTTACTATTTATGCTAGTGTTTCCTCAGTTTGGGACTTTGCCTGCCTTACTTCCTTCCCTGCTTCCCTTAGGGCAGTTTGGTATTCCTCCCTATCTTCATCCCGCTATGTTCCCTTATATTTCCTGAAGGCCAGCCTTTTGGTTCTGACCTTTTCCACTACTGTATTTGAGAACCAAAGTGGTTTCCTTCTTCTTTTGCACTTCCTTTTCTGTCTAACACAATGGGATGTTGCTTCAAGTATTGCATCCTTAATGCTTGCCTACTTTGCCTGTGCCCCCTCACCTGTGTTTCTTTTTGCCAGGGCTAACTTAACTCTGTTGGCCATCTTATCAAAGTCAGCTCCTCTGAAGTCCCATATGTTTGCCTCAGAATGGGATAATTTAGATGAAGTGGCCAAATTGAACCATGCCACGTGATGGTCACTGGCCCCCAGGTGACCTTCTACCTGGAGATCTGTGATCCCTTCCCTGTTAGTCAGTACTAGATCTAGAATAGCCCTGTCTCTTGTGGGTTGTTGTATCAGTTGTTTGAGGCCCTCCCCCTGCAGAGAATCCACCATGTGTTTAGTTCTGGCAGATGTTCCTGCTGGTATTGACCAATCTGTATCCGGCATGTTGAAGTCTCCCATTATCAGAACCTCCCCTGTAGCTGTCATGTTTTGTATATCTCCTAACAGTAATGTGTCTATGTCTTCCCCCTGGTCTGGGGGCATGTAGACAACCCCAGTTCTTATGGCTGTTCCATTTCCTGTTTCCAGGGTGACCCACAGTTCTTCTGGCTCCTTATGTGTATTCTGAATTTCTGTAGCTTTGATATTTTCATTGACATACAGGGCCACTCCACCCCCTTACGCACATCGGTCTCTTCTGAACAGTACATAGCAAGGTACTGAAGTCTCCCAAGTGTGGTTACTGGTAAACCACATCTCACTAACTGCTACTATGTCCAGTTTAGCCTCTGACATTAGTGCCTGCAGCTCTGGGATCTTATTTCCCAGGCTGTGAGCATTTGTGTACATGATCTTCCATTGGCCAGATTTCAGTGTGTTAGTTGTTGGGTAAGGTTTGGCATTTCTTCTGTGCGTTGTATGGGGACACGGATCTTTTTTCTTACCTGGTGATGCAAATGAACTGCAAACATGTTGAATCCCTGTTTGACCACTAGCTGAGTGGGGAGGGGAGTTCTTCCCATTCGACGTATGGAGTGCTGTACACCTCTCCCCATTTGCTAGTTTAAATATTCTGCAAAGATGTCAAACTTCTGCCCCAATGCACTGACTCCCTCCTTAGTCAGATGCAGTCCATCAAATTTAAAAAACTTTTGCTCCCAGAACTGTTGCCAGTTCCCTAGAAATCTGTGTCCTTTTTCCTGGCACCAGCCCTTGAGCCACATGTTTAGCTCCCCTATCTCCCCTTCTCTGACCTTCCATCCATCTTCCCCCCTCTCCCAGACTGGTAGGATCTCAGAGAAGGAGATGTCAGATGAAATGGATGATAGTTTGTTACCCAGCCTGGTCAGGTGTTCCTTGGTCTCCACAACTGACCGGCTGGCGAGATCATTAGTCCCTATGTGTACCAGGACGTCAATGTTTTCTCCTGCTTTGTGAACAATTTTAGCAATGCGGTCAGTGTATCTCCACCCTGATGTACCTGGGAGACATCTGACGTACAAAGCTTCTACAGAACGAGAAACTGGCAAGACAGCGTTTTATATACTAAGGTAAGAACTAGCTGACTGATACACAAAACCATATGTATTGGTTCTGAACTATAAACATTGTTACACAATACATTCTCTATTGGATAATTACTTAGGAGACAGAATACTGAGTATAAGAAATAATGCTTCTAGAGCATAAACCTTAGACAAAGAGAAATGCTGACACTTCCAATCTACCAAAGGCAAATAAATAAATAAATAAATAAACATGTGCTTAGATGATAGACTAAACAAGGGATCTGTCTCTTGTTAGTAGAAATAGAGAATTGCTTACAAAGCTATATTACACATGGCATATGTGCCTAAGTGTACATGCATATAACTATATGAGAGTATAAGTAAGCATTAAGCCATGACGCAGGTGTGCTCTAATGCTGGATTGATGCATGGGGGGGCGCGGTGTGTGCCCGAGGCCCAGGGCCGAGGGCTACCACCCGCCCCCCATGCATCAATCCAGCATTAGAGCACACCGACAGAGTGGCTTAATGCGCTTGTAACAGGGCAAAATAGCACTCTACAAATTGTAACCCATGTACTGTGACAGCAACACAAGATGACGGAGACGGCTGCAACATTTGAACTACTTTATTTCAATAACAGAAGGTGGTGTCGTACACCTTGCATACATACTAGTGTGCTGCAGTTCGCCTTGTCCTGTACTGGAGCTAAAACAGGCATACAACAGTTCAGTCATATCCTGCAGTGTTCGGTGCGGGTGGTGAGCCGGTATCCATCCTCGGAGGTCTGCAACTGTCAGGTCACGGAGTCTGCTGGTGCCATCTGGCGCACGGGGGATGTCGGGCTTCACTACTTCCGGGTCTTGCAACCATTCCTGCCCGGGTGGCTCCCGTCGCCAGTGCTCTCTCTGCTACCCAGACCACACTGATTTCCCCTCTCCTGATGTGGAGAACTAGTCGGTGGAGTAGTTTCTGGTGGTGCACCATAGAAGAAGTTCACTGTCCCATGCACCATGAACGTCTGGCAGCTGATTCCAGGCCACTGCTGGGTCCACTCTGGAAAGGTAACTATCTCCCGCTCTGCAGGATTCCAGGGGTGCTGCTCGCCGGCCGGATAGCGGCTGCTACTGCTCGGGATCGGGTGGGGCGGTGTTGTGAGCCTGGAGCCTTCCTCTGCCACTTTTGGGGCTGCATGTGTTGTGCTCAGCTGTGGGGGTGGGTCTCTCGGCTCCCTCTCGGTGCTGTGCTGTGCCCCGTAGCGGTCTGAGCTGTACGATGCAGTCTGTGACTGCTCAGGCACTGGTCTGCTCCCTTCTTCCCTTTTGCTGCTCTCGATGACTGTGGAGCTGGGATCAGCGCCCGGAGCTCAGTCCTCTGCCCACACCACAACTCCCCCGGATGTCCTACAGCTATGCTCCGCTGCTGTACCTGGCAAGAGCCGCTCATGCCGCGGCTCATCTCTGTGCCAGATTGGCCCAGTGCTGCTAGGCAGGGGGTCTGGCTGCCAACAGTACTGCTGAAGTGGGCACGGCATATATGCTGGGTTAATACCCACTTCGGCTGCCATCCCGTGACCACCCCCGTCCTATCCGCTTGCTCCCTCAGACATAGGCAAGTCATGCCATGTTACAAGTACATAATAATCACTGATGATCCTTCAAAGGCATCTAAACAGTGATTAGGTCAACTATATATGGAATGAAAACAAACATAATCTAGATAAATGTAATATAATGAGGTATAAATGAACCATGCATAGTACATTAGCATATATTAGCAGAAAAGCACATTCCTAGCACTCATGCTTATACGATGTGTGCTAAATCTATAATGTTAGTGCAAAATAGCAATACCACAGTATAATAGAACAGACATACAGTGTAAGACATATATGGGGTAATAAGGGCATAACCCAGGCACAACATGCTGACAGTCCTCCTTCATGGGGAATATTTGAATATAGACTTTTGATGTCTATAGTTACAAGCCCATTTTCATTCTCAACCCTTATGTCATCAATCATTATGAGACCTTCATTTGTATCTTTAATATATGATCTTATATTTGGAACAGGCTTTTTAATAAAAAGTCCACAAACTTTGACTTAGGTTCTGTTATGGACTCAATAGAGGATACTATGGGGCTGCTGACAAGGTCTTTTAAATTAATTTATAATGTTGTTTTCAAGGTTGCTGCTATATTTCACCAGTGGTAAGACTTTCCAGTTTTGCCATTGTGTGTTTCCTGGCATGACTTTCGTGCTCTGCCAGGCACATGTTTAAAGTCTCAAAGTGCTTTGAGGCACAATGTGATCAGCTCTGTTCTTCTGGTGCAATTAGTTTTTCTATTTGAGGCAGCATTGTGGCATGACTTGTTCTGGCTCTGCCTCCTTGTATTCTTGGCATGAGTTGTGTGCTCTACCACTGTCACCGAGGATCAGAACAGCATTGGGCTCACATGGTATGACTTGCCTGCTCCGCCATGTTACAATGTCCATTTGGAGGCATGACTTTCTCCAGCTCTTCCTCTTTCATCCATGGCATGACTTGTGTGCTCTGCCATGGAATGTGCATCAGCCTTAAAATATGAATTCCAAATGAAGACTGTTAAAGAGAAAAGTGTTTGCACCATAATTATATCACCTAGTGAGAACAAACATTCTCATTACATGTCAGTCCTCTAACTGCTTGTGACTTGATTAAATCTGTGATATATGTGTTTTATTATGTGTGGTCATTTGTGTGTATGTACGTCATTTTTTTGAAATAGGTGGAGTTTTGTATACAATGTTTTCAGCACACAATTTAAAATGCACAATTAATGACACTGTCACTTTAAAGGTGTCGTTTTTAACTGTGAACCTATCTGTTAAGCATTACTCTCTGAAGATGACCTGATTGGTTAAAACACAAGCATGACACCTCCACTGTTGTCGGGTTCAGCTCACTGGTAGCAAGGTGTAAAGGTGGCTGTGTTTTTTTAGCACTCGATTTTGCCATTTTGTGGCATTCCACCGCAGTCTGCTGCTAATGGCCAGTCTCAATTCAGTTTGGATTAAGACCCCTACTTTTGGTGTTTGGGATTCCTTCATCCATATGTACAGCCTCCAGGTATGCTGCCTTTTGGGTTTTTTTTGCACCAGCAGGTAACCCCGAGAATTACTTTTACCCAATAACAGACTGTCATTATCCAGACTTTGCTTGGATGTAGATATCTGCTTCTGGTGCTTTTTGGCTTTTTCGACCTTAATTGCAGCCTTGTAGTCATGCCCTCCTTTTTTGCACATTAGCAGATATATGTCCAGAGTTTTCTATCCACAACAAATAGACAGTTGCATTTTGCCAAAGAACTGCCTTAGCATTTATTGTGGCCCTGAAAGCTGCTATTAGTTTAAAGTTTCTGGTGCAGCTATTTTCTTGACCACAACTTTCAGTTTACATATTTTTACCAGCATATGCAATGCACATGCCTTTTTGTGTTATTTTGCACAAGTTATTCAAACTCTGGTTTTGGACATATATGTTCTTGTTAGGATATACATGAATTGATTCAGCCACATGCCAGCACTTTTTTGCTTCTTTCCACTATATTGTGTACTTGTATGTGGTATTTATATATTTTTTGTCTGGTTTTTATTGAATAAAGTGATTTTTTTTATTATATACCACTGTATTTTTTATATACAACAATTAGCTGTGCTTACAATTCATCCTTCGGTGTTCTAGTCATTGAACTGTATCCATACCAAAGAAATATAGAAAGCACATGTATGGTGGCTAGCCCACTGGTGCTGTGGTTGGATTTCTACTTGCAATGCCGGTGATCCAGGTTCAGGAACAGACCTGGGACATTGGAGGGCCAGCCGGGGAGAAGGATAGAGCATCCCATGGACGGCTCTCCTTCTCTGGAGGGGAAGGTGGGGTAGTGTCCAATGCAAGGAAGACCCCTGGTGGAGGCCAGGAGGCACTCACGCTACCGGCGCTCGATACACAGGGAGGCAGGGTGGATGCTAGCATCATTGCATGTCCCTGCCTCCAAAAGAAAAATGGAAAAAGGAGGGGAGAGTCCTCTGTCTCTGTGAAGCCCTTCTGGGGGCTTCAATTAGCCTGCCATAGCTGCATTCCCCAACCAGATACTGTACCCATGGCTCGGATATGGGGGTCCGGTGCCATGGCCCCGCCCTCTGGGGGGCAGGCTGGGGGTAACTGGGTACATAGCAGCAATGGATGGCAAGTAGAAGCCCCAGGGGCTGTGACCAGGGCTGAAGCCCCACAGAGGACTCTCCAGGATAAAGAGTAGAAAAAAAAAAAGTACATGTATTATGCACATGTAAGTGATGCTGTGTAATTGTAAACAGTAAGTCATAACATGGCGTTGGCTGCAATATGTTTACTCCATGGTCATTACCCCAGTTGGAAGTTACCTATGTAAGACAGTCATAGTGGTCTCTTAAAGCAGCAGTGCAATGAAAAAAGTTATGCCAAAAAGCTAATTGTCTGCTATGGTTATGAAAAATATTGGCAGAGCTGTTGACTTTGGTTTTCTGTATTCTTCCTATGCTGTATACTGTACATCTGCATGTTTGTCTGGATTTTTACCCTCCTCAGGTCCTCAATATTATTTCTATGCAAAAATTAGGTGAACATCTTTTTTTCTTGAGAAAAAAATACTTTAAAACTTTCATAACATTTTTAAATGTTACAGAAACTGGAAATTTCACTACCAAAATAAACTGGAAGACATCTGACATTAATTAGGAAGAAAAAAGGTGGGGTCAAAATTTAGCCCATTTTCATTGCACTGCTGCTTTAAGGCACTGGGTAGAAACAAGTGTCAGCCAACAAGGACACAGGTATTTCCTTGACTATTTAATATGTTACAATCAAACCTCTGCATATAAAGTATGAATACAATAATATAATTATAGTAGTAAAAATCATACATTAATGGATCGATATAGCTCTGTAACAAAAGTGTCATGAAGTAAGACACAGGAAACAAAATATATGGTTTAAAAAAAATAATTATAAACAAGCCAATTGTAATTGTTGCCAAACTAGATCATGCTCCTGGAGTGGGCAAAAAAACAAGTACTGGGGAAAAAGTGTTCAGTAAAGTTAGTGATGACTGCTGTTGTATCTCATAATAAAAATGTCACACAGTTCAAGAGTCCTTAGACATGTACAGTAACATTATTGTAAAACTGTACAAGTATTGCAGATACTGGACTTGAGAAATTCCACACTTGACCCCTTAATAAAGGTGATCCTATAAAAGAGCAGGAACACACTATGAGCAGCATCCTATGTGACTATATCTGTACAGTATATCTACGTGTCAGTGCATTCTTTTATTTATTTAGATGTACCAATTAACATCTTATATGGAAATGGATGTAACATGTAAGTAAATGTGTATAAACAAAATTATACTGCAGTCATTTCAAATTACATATACAATCTTGAAGTATTATAGTGAGACACAGCAATACAAAGATTGTCAAACCTTTAACGGCATCTGATGACCGGTACATTATCATAACATATTTACACATTGCATTTCTTTTTATTACTAATTGCATATGTACAGATGAGTCGTTGTTGTAATCATGTGTTGAAGTCACACAATAGGGTACAGTTGTTTGTCAAAGTGTAAGCACAAAATTGTGCACAGTGGGGCCTATTCATGAACAGGCAGGAAGTATGCACCAAAGACATGTATCCCACCCGGGCAGCTCTGCACACCCAGGAAAGATGCGTGGTGGCCATACTCATGGACACTGGCCGATGCATGGCTCCCTTCTGTTGCCCTGCTCCCCCATGCACAGGTGTGTGAGGGCTGTTCAACGGACATGGGTGGGTGTCCAATGGGATGCCCAGACCTGATCTGCCAGTGGATTCCTTATGCCTACAGGATGTCACATTAGGGAGGTAGCCACAGTGCACCTGTGGCACCTTGTCAGGCGTATGCCCAGTTGACCACCCCCAGCCCTCCATGCAGTACCTAAGGGCTGGGGTGGTGTGTTGGGGAGGTCTGCCATACCCCAACATCTCTGCTGCAGTTGGTGGTGGCATCTCAGGGGGGGCGAGTAACATTTAAGACTGGTGTCTGTAGGTGTAGCTGGTGCACCCATGGTGCACAGCACCCCCCACCTTTGTGATAGGCACAGAGTGCAGCCACCCCATCACACTACCCCCTGGACTGGCCTTGCATGGATATCCATGGCCAGTCAGGGAATTGGGTGCATAAAGGGCACAGTTTAAATCTCATTTTGATGCCAACTCACAAAGGTACTTAAGGAGCCTCAACAGTTTCGGCAAGTGCAGTTACCCCCCTCCTTGGACCACTGAGTCAAAGGGCAGGTCGGAGAGGTTGGTGATTTCCTACCCTCTGTCTTTAAGGTTCATAGAACAGGATAAAGGAGCCACAGAGCTTTCAGATAGGGGCTAAGTATTATTATTTTTGTGGTTTTCCACCGTACTTGTTGCTGTGGGTAATACCATTGTCTTGTGTTCCATCTAAGTTGTTTTTAGAGTTTGTGCAGCCACTTGATTGTTTCTAGAGCAGGAGGCTAGGCCCAACCCTCCCTCCTCCCTTATCCCACCATCCCGGTCTCATCTGCCTTTATGGGCACCGATAGAGAAACACTTTCTGCCACCGCACAGAAAATGGGCTACCACCGATAGATAAAGCAGTCCTTCTGGTAGAGATAATTCATTGAGGACAGAAGGAAGACAGTATGAAGGAAGTGAGGTTGAAAGAAAACCGTAGGGGTAGGGAGAAAAAGAAGAGTAAAGGAAAAAGAAACTAGGGACCATACTTGGGAGGGAAGGCTAAATACAGGGCAAAATACATAATAAATTAAACCAGGAGTCTAACTATAGTAGCTACAGCAGGGTTTGGAAAAAAGGAGGTGTTACAGGCAGATCAGAAGGGCAGGATGCAGGGAATGGTGCAGTGCAATGGGTATGGGGCAGCAGTCTTCAGGAGGATATTCTGGGAACTGTACAACTGCCCCATATGCAGGCACCTCTCTGGACTGAGGGTGGAGGTAGCCAGTCTCTGGGCCAAGCTGGCAGGAATACTGGGGACCTTTGCCCACACCCAGAAGCACCTTGGCCCCATCCACTGCCACAACGGATGCCAAGACAGTGGGCTGGATGGACTATGGTGGGCTCAGGGAGGATCAGGGAGGGGGGTTTGTGGTACATTCCCCATTCGGTCCAGCTTAAGAACTCCTATGCTGTTCTGGAGGAATGGGAGAGTCCCATAAGGGAACCCAAAGTTGAGACCAGGGAGGAGGAGGTGAGGATCTTCCAGGAGGGAGACCCAGTGGTGGGGAGAAGAGGACCCCAAGGGAAGAAGAAGTTACTCCTGTTAGGGGACTCAATTGTCTGGGGAATGGAGCTGGGTACAAGCAGAGGGGAAGGGAGTGAGGATAAGTGCCTTCCAGGAGGCACAGCTCAGAGGGAGGGGGAAGGGGAGCAAAGTCAGAGGACCACTGAAGCAGTGGTAAGGAGAAGGGGGCTGGAGTTCATTGTCCACCTGGGAATGAATGACCTATCCAACAGCAGGTCAAGCTTGGAGCAGGTGCCGGAGGACTTCAAGGTGTTGGGAGGGTGCCTGGGAAAGGTAGCAAGCTCTGTGACATTTTCAGAGGTGCTGCTGCTCCACAGCAGTGGGAAGGGGGGATAGGAATCTCTGTATAATGAAGCTTCAACACATGGTTGAAGGGTTGGTGCTGTGAGAAGGGGTATGGTGTCATTGGTGACTGGGGACCCACCAGGAGCATTGTGGTTCTGTACAAAGGTGATGGACTGCATCTATCCAGGAAGGGAAAAGCAGTTCTCAATGAACAGTTTAAATGCTTTGTAGATGAGTGTTTAAACTAGCCTGGTGGGGGGAGGGGGCAAACAGAGGCAGTAAAACTCAAGCAGCCCACCCCCACAAGGCAGAGAAACAAGAAGTGAGGAACACGAAGATGTAATGATGACAGACACATGAAACAGGCATAAAGGCAAAAGCAGAGTCATCAAACCCTCACAACAAAGGTAACCGGGGTTGGGGGAAGAAGCAGGTGAGCAAAGTCGGGAGTAAAGGGAAGATAGGCTGCAAATCATGGAAGGTCGTGGTAACAAATGCCCACAGCCTCAAAAATAAAATCCCAGACCAGGAGGCCTTGCTAGTAGAGGTGTACCTAGACATAGCAGCAATAACAAAGACTTGGTATATCGCAAATCATGGTTGGGACATAAATGTACCAGGTTATGCTCTGTTCAGAAGAGATGAGGGGTAAAAAGGGTGGGGGGGTGGCCCTGTATGTCACAGAAGATATAAAAGCAATGGAGTTACAGGGTAGAAAGGGAGAGGCTGAGGCACTGTGGGTCACCCTTGAATCGGGCAATGGCATAGCACTATGCACAGGGGTGATCTATAGGCCTCCAGCACAGGGGGAGGAGGTGGATAGAGAGCTAATGGATGAAATATGTGAGATAGCAACAAAAGGGGAAATTCTGCTGCTGAATGATTTCAATATGCCAGATGTGGACTGGACTGCTCTGGCAGCTGCTTCAACCAGGAGCTGAGACATCTTAGATTCCCTACAGGGGGCAGGAATAAGGCAGCTAGAACTTGATCCCACTAGAGACTAGGCAACCCTGGACCTAGTACTGATCAACAGTAACAGAATCAAACAGGTTCATGTAGAAGGTCAAATGGGGTCCAGGGACCACCACATAGTGTGGCTTAGCATGGGGGCAGGGACACAGTCAAGCCACATAAAGGTGAAGGTCTAAGATTTCAAAAGGGTGAACTTGATAAGATGGGGAGATATATCGAGAAAGCCTTGGCAAAGAGGAGGGTAGGTGGGGGAGTGGAGGAGCAGTGGGAACACCTAAAAGGAACCATAGTGGAGGTAAAAAAACAATGCATCAGGTTGGTAAAATAAGGCAAGAAAAGGAGGAAAACACTATGGTTCTCGAAGAGGTGGCAGACAAAGTAAGGGACAAAATGACAGGTTTCAAGAAATATAAGGAGACTCAAAAGGAGGAGGTCAGGGAGGTGTACCTAAAGTTTCTTAGGGAAGCTGGGAAGGCTGTTAGAAGCACAGAGGCACAGACTTAGGAAAGATCAGCACAGATGATGAAAAAGGAGACAAGACTTTCTATAGGTACATCAGTGAAAGAAGGAAAGCCCGGTGTGGGGGGGGGGATTGTGAGGCTCAGGGGAGATGAAGGGGAGTGTAAGGAGGGAGACTAAGGAAAAGGCAGAAATACTGAATAAATACTTCTGTTCAGTATTCACTGTAGGGGGAAGGGTCAGGGACCACAGTTGGGCAACAGGTACGAAGGGGGGAGGAGGTGAACACATATAGAATAGTGGATGGATGAACATCCACAACAAGGCTTTGTTTCCATCGAGGGAGTTGATGACATCATAGAGACCTCAAGAGCGAAGCTTAAGAGGTCTCCTTGATGTCATCAACTGCCCGAAACGCAGCCTTAGTTGTAGATGTTCAGCCATCCACTGTTTTGTGTCGTATATGAGTGCCTTTGATTTGTTTCTCATTATTTTATTTATGAAGTTACTTGTTGTGGGTGCTGCTCTGTTCCCACTGGTGCTCCTGCTTGCTCCCATTCCTGCTGCTGGCACTTCTGCTCAACCCATCCCACTTCTCACTTTCACTTCTCCACACCGCTTAGTTTTAAAAGAAAAATAGAAAAACTAATTATTTATTTCCGAAAGGGAGCCATGTGTGGCTCTCTGTGTCCTGACTCTAAATTCAAAAGTCAGTGGCTCCGCGGCCCGGCACGCGCTAAATCACGCCGCCATGTTTGTTTTAATTTTTACATCAATGCTCGGCTGAGCCAATCAGGTGGCAGGTCAAGGTTAAAAAGTTGTTGTGTATCGATGTGACATCACAACGATAGTACAACAACGTTTTTGACCTTTGAACTGTCCTACAACAAGATTTCAGCAGTTGCTGAAATCCATGCACAATTGAAGGCACTCATATACTATAAGTCCATTCACAATGGAGAGAGTCCTTGAGGAGATCACAAAGTTGAAGGTAGACAAAGCAATGGGACCAGATGACAAACACCTGAGGATATTAAAGGAGCTGCGAAGGTGCGAAGGGAGCTAGCAGAGTCACTGGCAGCCATGTTCATTGAGTCACTTAACAAAGGAGTGGTTCCAGAGGACTGGAGGAGGGCACATGTAGTTCCTCTACACAAAAGTGGGAGCAGAGAGGAAGCAGGGAACTATAGGCCAGTCAGCCTCACCTCTGTGGTGGGTAAGATCATGGAGGCACTGCTTAAAGAAATAACAGTGGGACACTTGGAATCCAACAGTGCCCAGGATTGGTACGGGGTCATTCTGTCATACGACATAAGAGTGCAGCAATGTAGTACACTGTAAATTCAGCGGATACATTGCTGCTGCTCAGATAAACTGCTGAAACACATTTTGGTGAAAGCAACATGTGTTATCTTTCTTTTCTGAGGCAGGGGTTCTGCTCCCGCACCTCCCATTATGGAGGCTGTACCCCGAACCCCCCCATTAATATAATCAACTCTGGGGGGGTTCAACATGGGGACAGGGAGAAACACTGCAGGGGAGCACAAAAAAAGAAACCTCACAATGCGGTTTAGCAAAAGTCTGGGACTGGGATTCAAGCCCCGATCCACAGATGCACAGTGAACCCAGGCACTCGTGGCTCTTCCCATTGAGCTACGGCAGCAGCTCAGCAGACCACCTCACAAAAGGAGGTCTTCACCTCCACATAACTTCTCCTCCCCACCCATAGAAGACAGGGTACAAAACCGAGTACAACATATGTATCTTGCAGGGTTTTGTACCCCATCGCATTAGTGCACTGCGCGATATGTTCTGCGTGGTATTCCATGCATGGTAATGTATGTGACAACTTCACTCGGTAGGCTGAGGATCTGAGGCTACATGAATTTACAGACAGAAGATTGAATCAAACAAATCTGATACATTTCTTTGGCCGGGTGATGAAGGAGGTAAATCGGGGGAGTGGTGAACATTGCCTACCTCAATTTCAGCAAGCCCTTCAACACCATCCCACATAAAAGGCTGGTTAACAAGATGGGTAGTCTGGGCATGGGCCACAAGGTGGTAAACTGGGTTAAGAACTGGTTATCAGACAGGAGGCAGAGGGTGGTGGTAAATGGGGTCCAATCCAGAGAGAGAGGGAGGTGACCAGTGGAGTACCTCAGGGACCAGTCCTTGGGAAAGTCCTGTTTAATATCTTCATTAGTGACATTGAGGAAGGGCTGGAAGAAAAGATCTGCCTGTTTGCAGATGACACCAAGATCTGAAACAGGGTGGATAATCTAGATGGGGTGGAGAAAATGAGAAGAGACCTGGGGAAGCTTGAGAAATGATCTGAAGTGTGGCAGCTGAGGTTTAATTCAAAGAAGTGCAAAACAATGCACCTGGGATGAGGGAAACCTGGAGAGGGCTACAGGATGGGGGGGCGGAGTTGCTGAAGGTCATCAAGAAAGAAAGGGACCTGGGGGTTATCATGTCAGATGACCTAAAGGTGTCTAAGTAGAGTGCAAAGGCTGCAGAGAGGGCCAATGGCATGCTGGGCTGCATAGGCAGAGGTATCACTAGCAGGAGGAGAGAGGTCATGATGCTATTGTATAAAATACTAGTGAGGACTCACTTAGAGTACTGTATGTCTTCTAGAAGGGCAAGAGTAGCTCTCCGCCCCCCCCCAGCTGCTGGAGGTCTGACTCTGAGCAAGTAAGGATACTACAGAGAAATATAGGAACTTCTTGTCTCGGAACAGGAAGATCAGGAGCTAAAAGGGTGCAGAGGCAGTAAGTAAGTAAAACAAAAAAGAAGTCGGTGTGTTTGTCAGAGGTAGCTGAAGTAAATTGTTATCTGTTATCTGTGTGCTTATCTAGGTGCTTGTCACAGGTGTCAGAAGGGAATTGTTATCTGTGAAATTAACTAAGTGTAGAAAGATTTGCAAAGTAGGGGGAGTGGCTTAGCTAGAAGGAGCCAGGTTAAGACCAGATATAAACACTGCCCTAGATAGCATCTGCCAGCGAACAGACAGAACACCCAGAGGAAGGAGCTACTGGTGTAACTAAAACTTCTCTACTGGGACTATATTGCCCTTCTTCCCTCCCCTCCACCCTCCCACCCTAAACCAGTCCTACTTTTATAGGCACAGGATTTAACTGATAACAGAAACTTCCTGTTTGGGAGCAGGAAGTGAGTGATCACAGAGCCACCAAAGACTCACCATCCTAGAAGGGCAAGAGTAGCTCTCTGTCCCCCACCAGCTGCTGAAGGTCTGACTCTGAGCAAGTAAGGAGACTACTGAGAAATATAGGAACTTCTTGTCTCAGAACAGGAAGATCAGGAGCTAAAAGGGTTCAGAGGCAGTAAGTAGGGAGAGAAGAAAAAAAACAAAATAAACAGAGGAAAGAGTAAGTATTCCAAATAACAGTTAGGGGGCCAGAAAAAAGACATGATGGGAGTGGTGCAGTGCAGTGGCAGTGGAGCAGCAGTCTTCCGGGAGATGTTCTGGAGGATGCAGTGTTGTCCCATCTGCAGACACCTCTCTGGGTTGAGGGAGGAAGTTGCTCATCTCCAGGCTGAGTTGGCCTGGATTTGTGGGACCTCCTCTCCCACCCAGGGACCACCGAGGTCACTGCTATTGCCTCAGAGGTTTCCAAGAAAGAGGAGTGGTTGGACCACAGTGGGCTCAGGGAGGGAGAGGGTGGTGGAACAGAGGTGCATCCCTCCAGTTGTACCTCTCACAATTTCTAAGCTGTTCTGGAAAAGTGTGGTTCCTCTATGGAGACACCCACAGTGGAGACCAAGGAGGATGCTGGGAACCTCCACAAAGGAGACCCACAGGAGGGTAGCATGGGACCCCACAGGGGAAGGAAACAACTCCTGGTGGGGGACTCCATTGTTAGAAAGGTAGAACTGGGGAGGAAGGGAGAGAGAGGTAAGGTGACTGCCTGGTGCCATGGCTTGGAGGGACAGGGAGTGAATCCTCAGGATCACAGGAGCAGCTGCACAGGGGAGGGAGCTGGATGTCATTGTCCACCTAGGGACAAATGACCTGACTAAGAAAGGGGTCAGAGCAGTGCAAGAAGTGTTTGTGGAGATGGGGAGGGGCCTTAGACAAACAGCACACATGGTAACCTTCTCAGAGGTGCTGTCTGTCTATGGCACAGGTGAGGCTAGGGTGCTCCACACCATGGGATTCAATCAGTGGTTGAAAAACTGGTGCAGAGCTCAGGAATTTGGCTTCATTGGGGACTGGGGGTCCACCTGGAGGGATGCAGGCCTATACTGGCATGATGGTCTGCATCTGTCCAGGAGAGGAATCAGGATCCTAGGTGATAGGTTTAAATACTTCATTGACAAGCATTTAAACTAGCCAAGGAGGGAGGCACTGGAAAGGAGCAGGGAAATCCTAGCCCCCCCCACAATATCAGGGTACTAAGTGAGGTAGACACCAACATAGAGATGTCGATAGGAAGAAGCACAGGGGTAAATGAAGAAAGTGACAAATGCAATAAGGACAGGGATGGGACAAAAAGGGGTAAGGTCATCAAGAAATGGAAGGTAATGAGTACCAATGCCTGTAGTTTGGGCAACAAGCTCCCTGAACTGGTGGCCTTGATGGAAGAGGGATGCCTGGATATTGTAGCAGTCACAGAAACATGGTACACAGAGAACCATGACTGGGATGTTAACATACCAGGGTACACAACCTACAGGAAAGACAGGGAGGGTGGGGGAGAGTAGCTCTCTATGTAAGGGAAGGGATAAAAGCAACTGAACAAAAGAGTAAACAGGGAGGAGAGGAAGCACTGTGGGTCACCTTAGAGACTGGAAATGACACCACAATCTGCACAGGGGTTGTATACTGACCCCCATGTCAGGAGGAGAGAATGGACAAGGATATGATAGAAGGCATACTTAGGATAGCAGAGAAAGGGGAGTTACTGTTGATGGGGGACCTTAACATGCCAGATGTTAACTGGAGCACCTTTGCAGCAGCCACATCCAAAAACAGGGCCATTCTTGATGCCCTTCAGGTGGCATGCCTCAAACAGCTAGTTTTGGAACCTACTCGTGAGGGAGCAATCTTAGACCTTGTACTCTCAAATGAGGACAGTGAGAGGATCTCAAATCTAGAAGTAGGTAGCCATTTGAGAACAAGTGACCACCAAACAGTGTGGTTCATGATAAACTCAGCTACAGAGTCAAGCCATACAAAAGTGAGGGCTCTGGACTTCAGGAGGGCTGACTTTGACAAGATGGGGGAGTGTCTTAGAAAAGCACTAGCAAACAGGCTAGCAGGAAGGGTGGAGCAACAATGGGGAAATATCAAAACTGCCACCACAGAGGCAACAAGCCTTTGTGTGAAGCAAATAAACAAATCAAAATGAAAGAAAAAGCCACTATGGTTCTCAAAAGAGGTGGCGGTGAAGGTCAGGGAGAAAAATATAGCATTTAGGAAGTATAAGGAAACACAGAAGGAGCAGGACAGAGAACTGTACCAGTTAAGGGAGAAGGAAGCAGGGAGGGTAGTCAGAATAGCAAAGGCACAAACTGAGGAAAAGATAGCTAACTCGGTTAAGAAGGGGGATAAAACCTTTTATAGGTATATCAGGGAATGTAGAAAGACAAAGGGAGGGATAGTGAGGCTGAATAGAATGGATGGTGGGTGGGCAGAGAGTGACAGTGAAAAAGAAGGGATACTAAATGAATACTTCTGTTCAGTATTCATAAAAGAGGAAGTGGGGAGGAGCCTAATCTGATTAACAGAAGCACTCTGGAGAGAGGGGGGATGATCGCAGTCCTTTCACAGAAGAAAGGGTTCTGAAAAAACTCCTAAAACTGAAGGTCGACAAAGCAATGGGGCCAAATGGAATTCACCCCAGAATTCTAAAAGAATTAAGCAGAGAACTAGTGACACCACTGACTACCCTTTTTAACAAATCATGGGAGGATGGTGTGGGACCTGAGGACTGGAAGAAGGCAGATGTGATTCCCATTCACAAAAGTGGGACCAAGACAGAGGCAGAAAACTACAGACCTGTCAGTTTGACCTCTGGGGAAGGGAAAGTGATGGAATCACTTCTGAAGGAAAGAATTGTGGAGTACCTGGAGGCCAGTGGGGCACAGGACCCAAGGCAGCATGGGTTCACAGCGGGAAGGTCATGTCAGATGAATCTAATTGACTTCTTTGACTGGGTGACCAAAGTAGCAGACCAGGGAGGGGCTGTGGACATGGCCTACCTAGATTTTAGCAAGGCATTTGACACAGTCCCACACAAAAGATTAGTAGTCAAATTAACCAGCCTGGGAGTGGGTCCCAGGGTGGTAGCCTGGGTAAAACATTGGCTGAACAACAGGACACAGAAGGTAATTGTAAATGGAGTCCACTCTGAAGAAAGAGGGGTTACTAGTGGGGTACCGCAGGGTTCAGTACTGGGTCCAGTCCTTTTTAATGTCTTTATAAGTGACATTGCAGAGGGACTGGAAGGAAAAGTATGCCTCTTTGCAGATGACACAAAGATCTGCAACAGGGTTGATACACAAGGAGGAGTAGAAAGGATGGGAAGGGACTTGGCAAGGTTGGAGGAATGGTCAGAAGTATGGCAGCTTGGATTCAATGCAAAGAAGTGCAAAGTAATGCACCTGGGAAACAAAAACCCAGGGGAAGATTACACAATGGGGGGGGGAGGTAGTAACAACAACAAAAATGGAAAGAGACCTGGGGTAATCATATCAGATGATCTTAAGGTTGGAAAACAGTGTGAGAAGGCAGTAGGAAGGGCTGGGGGGATACTGGGATGTATAGGGAGAGGTATCACCAGCAGAAAACAGGAAGTTGTTATCCCCCTGTACAGACAGTTGGTGAGACCCCACTCACTGGAGGAGAGAAGGGAGCAGGGTGACATGACAGAAACATTTAAGTACCTTAAAGGTATAAACAAGGTGCAGGGAGGTGACATCTTCGTATAGGAGAAGCACAAGAACAAGGGGGCATGATATGACATTGGAAGGTGGTAGGTTAAGAGGAAATGTTAGAAAGGTTTTCTTCATGGAGAGGGATGGTGGACACATGGAATAGTCTGCCACAAGAAGTGGTGGGAGCAAACACAGTGGAGGGATTTAAATATGCATTGGAGAGACTTAGGGGAACCCTAGAAGGGGGAAAGGGAGGAGAAAGGCATTGATCAAGTAGGGTCAGAGGCCAGAAACAAGGAGAAGGCTTACGGGCAGACTAGATGGGCCTAGCAGTCCTTATCTGCCAACAATTTGTATGTTTCTTAATAACTGACTATGTATGCAGATAAGCACCCTAACTTCAGTTGTTAATATTGCAGTGAATCAGCAGCACACATTTCTCATGTCATGTTTACAATAAAAAGCAGCAGACACCGAACAAACAGTACTGTGATAAAACATTTCTTAAGAGAGTTAACATAGTGTTAAAACCAAGAAATAATGACAGTATCTATAGATGAATAAAGAATACAGACATAGGATGTGCCTTCTTGAACTACTGTTCTGTACCTTGTCTGTAATTTTAGTTCTTCAGGGCAAGCACATATGCATCCTTGCAGTTGTTTTGTAGTCTTTCTTTTAAGGTGCATATTTCATCATTTCACTCCACCCACCCACGACTGTATCTGAGCCAGGTAACATAATGGCCAAAACTGACAGAAGCTCCATGGTGGAAAATGACAGCATGTGTATCAATACAAGTGTGTCCAAACACAACTCTGCTTGCTACAAAGTCTGTTATTGCTGTCACAACCCTGACTCCATTTGAGTTGAAATGTTGCAGCACATGGAGAAGATAGTCTGATGAGTGAATCAGTCTCAGGCATCATGTACAGTTTTTCCCCACATATTTTGCAGTCCCAACCAGATACTGCATGAGTAAAGAGCTGTCTGTACTTGGCTGATGTTTGATGTGGGACATACAGTGAGATCCATACCATATCTTCAACTCGTTTGCTGTCAATATATCCACAAGACAGGCATGTATATTTGCAAGCATAGCTGACTGTGAAATACTGTCGTGCTGGCATGTTTTCCTGCTCCATTGTATTAATAATTGCCATCATGAACTCTGTAACATCCTGTTTAATATTATCAGCAAATGTTCTGTGTTCATAAGTAGATACAACATTCTGTAGAGGTGTCAGTGACAGAACAATGTTATGCCTTGTGAATCACTCACCACTTGATTCACTGAGTCTGTCAGAATATTTGACTGTGCTACTGTGAGTGTTTGAACAAACTCTGGCATATGAAGGAATACTTGTGTAGCAGAGTTAGCATAGCAGTTGACTCCTGTACTATTGTCAAACTTTGTTACAGTGGTGAGACCTAATGCCTTTTTGTGAGGAGGAGAGCTGTCAATACCAGATGTCACTGTTTGCTTCCCACTTGTTACAGAAGAGGACTCAACCATGCTGGGTTTCTCTCTTTTTCAATGTGTAATTAAGCTGGAAAGATACATCACACAGTTGTGTATCATTTGGCAGTGGAATGAGAGACATGCTGGGTTGGTGCAGAGTCTGCAGATGATTATACTCTATAATGCACTTTTTCTCAACTGTTAGCTTATTTTATGCAAAGTTTATTATGTACAATCCTGCAAGGCTTTGAACTCTTGACAAAGCAACACACTGTAGCTCATGCCATCTCTGAAAAGAACATTTCCAATATCAATCATCGCTACATCTAAACTTAAACCTTGTGACTTACTGTATATATGGATACAGCATAGGTGACACACACTGGGTACTGTTTCCTAGTGATATATATATGCCTTTCACAAGATGGAATTTCACAGAACAGCTCTCAATGGTTTGTGGCTCTTTCAAGTTGTCAAAAGTTACAATAAGTCTCTCAAACGTATTTTGGACATTATACTCAAAATTGGCAATGTGTTCCATTGCTCCATTAACAAGTCCACATCAAGATTTCTACAGAGCATCACGCATGCATTTCAGCACAGATGTATACCACCTTGTCCGATACTTGTCCTGTCTGCTCTGGAGTACGCCAGGGCTCCATCCTGGGCCCTCTCATCTTCAGTCTCTACCTCAATACCCTACCCAGCAACTGCTCTGGAAGACTCTTGCCATATGAGGACGATGCAGTTCTATTTGCCTCACACAAAAGCTCTGCCTCCCTTTAGGCCTCCCTACAGCTGTCTTTCACCCAGGTTGAACAATGGTTCACAGATCACAGGTTGGTCGTCAATCTGAAAAAAAAACAAAAGCTATGCTTTTTGCACATCACCAGAGCAAGGCCTGCAGCTCTCCCCTCCAGATACTCCACAATATGCAGCACTCACTTGAACAAGTGTCCCATTACAAATACCTGGGTATTACCTTCAACACAGCCCTTACTTTCCACTCTCACATTAGCACCCTCTCCTCTGCCACAAACACTCAGATCAGCCTACTTTACCGCCACAAGTACTGTCTGTCCCCCCGAAGCACTTTGTCTGGCAATCACCTTATCAGTTCTGTCCCTTGTGGACTATGGCCTACTGATTTATGCTGCAGCAGACAAGACTGCACTTAAAAATGTCCAACTAGCCATCAACAAGGGCTGCAGGCTATTGTCAGGGGTGGGCAGGCTTACACACACTTGCATGCTGTACTCCACCACCAACGTGCTCAACTTTGAGGAGAGACCCCGCTGCCAGACCTGTATTCTTACAAAAAAAAATACTTCTTGGCCTCTCCCCCTTGGGTATCCTCCTCACTCATATATGCTAACACCACTGTTACCACATGCAGAGCTTGCCAGGAGACCCTCTGGGTGCCTAGAACCAGGACATCCCTGGCTCAGAGGTCCTTCTGCTACAGGGGCCCCATCCTGGTTCAACTCCCTCCGAACCACCATCTCCAATATTTCCAAAATCGGACAATTCAAAGTTGCTCTAATAAACCACTTCATTGCCTCACGGTGCTGTAAGTGTGAATAATCTGGCCTGACTACCATTTAGTATCCTCTGCTGCAGTGAATAGCCTTTACGCCTGCCCACAGGCCTCTTGACAGTGTCCCAAGGACTGCAAATTCCTGGTCCTTCAGTTACCACCCAGGTCACAGTTGGACACACCTTGCTGACAGTGTCCCAAGGACTGCTAAACCCCTCATCATTACTACTAATCTCCCTCTGGTTTACTATTGCCTTAGCTACTGAGTGTATAGGTCGACAATAACAGCTCATTAATGTTCACATGGTCATTACAACCTGTCCTGCAAACACTCAGTATTGCACATTCTGTTGATTCATCGATGGTATCACTATTGCCTAATCTACTCGCCTCTGTAACCTTGCTAGATGTATTTAAGTGCCTGCCTCTGCATACTTGTTGTGATGTAACCATGCAACAATGCTTGCACTATATCCTGTAACTATGTGTCTTGTCCATGGAACCTGTAACTGGTATTACCTTGTAACTGTGTGCTTCGTACAAGGAACATGTAACTGTATGTTGTCTATGTATAACTTAATGAGGAGCCTTTGGAAATGAATATTTGACTCAAAGGATTGTAATTCCGATATGTGTAAATAAATAAATAAATAACTGCCTTAAGACCTGCTCTGTGTGATGCATCAGATGTGAGTTCTTTGAGATGATCAGTGACCCTGGCTACCATTCCAGTCTTTAAACAAATACCATCTATGGAATCAAGAGATGACAGGGTTACAATTAGCTGTCCCTGTCTCTGCAGCATGTTCTCATTAAAATCAGTGCACTGCTCAAGCCATGGCATCAAACAGACTATGCATCTGGTGCCACAGTAGATGTCACAGTACACATCACATGCAGTCAAAACTGAAATACTGCTAGTACCAATGATATGTGAAATAAGAAGAGAGGCATTGGCAGATGTAAAATTACCAATTTGCGCCTCATCCAGTAAAGATTTGTAAACAAGGTCTCCACTCTCTCTCATGTTTTGAGACAGTTCAACATAGGTGAACAATTCCCAAAGGTGTACACCTCCAATGCAACCAACAGATTTTGTTTGTTCTACAGAATGTTTTGAGAACACATGTTGTCCATTAACAGCTGCCAGCTGTAGAAGGTCGCCATGAACAAGAATATTTTGGCCTCTGAAGGCAACATCATCATCCATACTAAGAATCTCTTGGAGACAAAGGTGAATAAAAGTCAGCATTATATTAGACATCATGCTAATCTCAATTATCAGCAGTTGCATTCTATTAAACATGAAGTGCAACTTAGCAACAATCTGAAATAACAACTTGGGGTATTCACCTGTGTTTCCATGTTTTACAGGCAGCATAAAAAGGCAATGCAGAGTTACTCTACCAATACTGTATGCTACAAGTCCAGTCGGAGCAGTGACATCTACTGACACTGTGTTCCCAGTATGGTTTCTAATGTCTGCAGTGATAGCTTCCATCAGAAAACTTTTGCCAGTTCTAGCAGATCCACTAACAAACATGAAAGTTATTGGCTCAACGACGCTGAGGGCTGAGGCGTTGGGCACCTTACCTTGCGCCACGCCGATGACCCATGTTCGGGAATGAGCACAGACTGTCGGAAGTTTGGGCGGGGGGGGATGGTGTGGAGCTAGATGGGGCAGCTCTATTCTCCAGGGAGGAATGGTGGTATCTCTCTGTTCTTGACTGCCCCATGGTGGAGGCTGGGAGGCAGCACAGGCTAGAGGGAGCGCCAGGTTCTAGGCTGATGGGTGGGTGGATGGGGCCGTCACTGGGGTTGTAGTAGGCATGCGAGCCTCCACGTGCATGTGTCTCTACTCCTGGGGCCCCAGGGTAAAATTGGGAGGACTCCAGAAAAATGGAAAAAGTGAGCTGGAAGCAGGACGACACCTGACCCCCCACAGGCTCCGCTCTTGGGCCGGGCTTAAGGTAAGCCCCGATAATTCTCAGATATCGGGGCTGGGAAGGCCAGTAGGGCTGATGGTGGCAGCCAAGCAGGAGATAAATAAATACACTAAAAACAAACATGAGAGTTGGTTTGTGGCTGTTATAATTGCACACTTTCTTTTGATGACCCATGCCATGTCTAACAGCATTTGTGACAGTACTGAATACTTCATCCTGCTGTGAGTTCAGTTTTTCCTTTAGTGCCGATGTATCCACATCAGATCGGTAATTGCACTCCATAGTACTTTCTACCTCTGCCATCAACACTGCAGCATCATTTACAGGAAGGGGAACTCCAAGAGCACCTTTCCCTTCTAAAACACACCTTTCCTGTGAATAACAGGAATGTCTTCTTCTAGCTGTTGCCGAGCCTTTTCCAGTTGTTCCTTTCCTAGATTCAGTCATTCAATGTACAACTCAGAATGTTCAGACTTGAATGTTTCATATATCAAGGTGAACTGCTCATCATATATTTCACAGTCACTTTTCAAATATGTTTCATCCCTCTATGGTTTGAAGAGGAACAGCAGAGCAAAGTAATAGTGCTCCCTTTTCTCGGCAGTGGTAAGAGTCAGTTTGCAGTGGTCTATTAACCAAGGCTTACATCTCTTAACAAGATTTCCTTCAAGGCTTCTGACTTTGTAGATGTTCTTTGTGAGATTAAAGTTGACACCATCGTTGTAGTCATACCACTTAACGACATCGAAATAAGCACGTCTTCCATGGCAGTGTGTCACTGAGGGCAATATGTGTCAGTCATATTGTTACACAGTATGTGTGTAGAAGTAGGCCTGTGAGATGCAAGTTTTTCAGTCTGTTCTTGAGACTTCAGAACTTGTCTCTGATTCTCTTTATGATTGACACTAATGTAGTGGATAACTTTGGAGTTACCATATAAACAGGTACCAATGAGATGGTCACTTGCTTTGTATGCTTCACATTAACAGTGTGACAGTGTTTTAAATCCAAGAGACCATAAACGTGAACTGATGGATCTGTTGGTATTTGTCAACTCATCCCAAAGTTCATGCAAACAAGTTTGCTCATTTTTGGTGATGTACGACATCATGTTCCACACCAAAGCCAATGAATTGTCAGCAATAAACTGGACATCCATATTGGCCTGCCACATCATTAGCAGAACAGGGTTTTAATCATTAATGAGCACCTCATTTGCCTTTCTTAGTAGTTCATAAACCCTTTTTCTGGACTTTGCTTTCAAATGATGTCACATAGCACAGAATAAATCATTCGTACAACCATTCTGACAGATACATCTAGGAAATCCAAAGCGCCAGCGACTATACCACTTGCTATGTCTTCACAGGTCTTTTGCAGTATTTGCAACAAATATGGTGCTGAAACATCTGTACAAGCTGCCACAGAGTTGGACTATTATACTTTGCAGGTATGTAAAAGTAACATACTGCATGATGAGCTTCAGAACCTCTGTATCATCAGTGTCATCAATGTGAGGTGCACCCTTTATCCACAGTAACATGTGAACATAAGGAGTGCCACATGCTTGATACTCCACTCTCCAGAAATAATGCTCAACAAATCCAAGAGGTGGATCTGACTTTGACAAAATGAAATGTAGCAAAGCATGGAAATGGTGATGAAAGTGGTGTGATACTGAAACTGAATCTAGCGAGCACATCTCTCCAAGAGTTATGGATGCAATACCATCAATATCAGAATCTGACCACCTCAGTAGCTCAGCCATCTCATCCCAAGTGTACTCAGCACAACTGGAGCTGTACTAAATTCTGACTCTAACATTCCTGACTAGCATTTGCCCTACTACAAATGCCCAACACGTTAGTATTCCTGACTCTTGAAAGCCTGCCACATCTAGTATGGACACGCACTCACCACGCGGTATTAGAAGTGCCGCTTCAGTTCTAATATCTCTAAATAAAGCAAGTTGAAAATAAAGTTTGAAAATAAAATTTGTATTTCTGCTGATTTTATCTTGTTTTCCGTTCACATTATCTTGCTCCCATTTCCATGGCAACCAGGCATCTCTTTTTTTCAAATTCTGCGCAGCTCAACCCCACAAACACTGAATTCAGACCACAGCCACACATTTCTAAGTACTTGCAATTACAGTATTATGTAAATTATTCAAATTATGCTAACTAGGTGTAATTGATATGGCAACTTATAGGAACATTTCACTTTCATTCTACCAGGTGACACACTGCTGACATTGCTGACACACTGCCTTGCAGTACAATGGTGACTGATATGGATGAGCCAAGCCATATGGGTCTGTCTCAAAAAGGCATGAAAAACTAAACATCAGAGGGTATTTATAAGTAAAGGAAAGGAACAGAAGTGACTTGTTTTATTGGTGCTGCCAGCAAAGGAAAGCTGGCTGCCGTAGGCAAGCAAGCACAGTAAAAACTGGTGGTAAGAATCACTTAAGAAACAAAACTGAACATAATCATACACCAGATGCCAGCGATACACAAATAGCAACAGCAATGGCATCCCTGAAGCAGTGGGCCCTCTCAACCAATGATACACCAGCCCAACTGATTCAGTCTGAGTTTGTCAATGTGCCTTCAGAAGTTCGGCATAACATGCCTAGCAGGCATGTCCTACACCAAGTTATTAAGTTATTAAGACAGTGTGTAGGAAAAATATGCCGCCCGAGCCCAGGACACTAGAGGATGTTAACATATCTGATGACCTAAAGTATATAAATGTCAGTTTATATTTGGCTAAAGATTCCCTTTGTGGTGAAGAAAAATACTTATTTTCACCACAAAACAAAACTTAGAGAAGCTGTCAGTTGCCGAATATTAGATCATGGATGGCACACATTTAAAACAGTGCCACCACTGTTCAGGCAGCTATATTCAATTCATGTGGCAGTGGACAGCAATGACACATGCCGAATTGTTCCACTTGTATATGCCCTCATGTCAGCAAAGTCACAAGAGTGCTATGTATCTATTTCAGAATTTCCATAATCTCACTGACGAGCATGGTTACAGTCTGGGCCCTAAGTATATCATCACTGATTTTGAACAGGTAGCAATAAATGTGTGCAAATTGGAGTTAACCACATCAGAAAACAAAGTCTGCTTGTTTGATTTTGGTGAAATAATTTGACAAAAAATAGAGTGTGGGACTGGCAACACAATATGGCACTGACCCTAAATTTAGCCTTCAGATGAGCCACCTGCAAGCATTGGCATTCCTGCCTGTTGCGGAGCTACCTGCTGTATATCAAGTGTTAAAACAAGAAATGACAGATTCCAGTTCTCCAGTACTCAAGTGGTTTGAGGAGACCTATGTATTGGTCAGAATCAGGAGAAGGATATGGAACACTACAACTGTTAGAAACCCACAACTATTTCCTCCTGAGTTCTGATCAGTACATGCTCAGATGGCATGCAGCATCCCTTGTACACAGAACAATGTCGAGGCCTAGCACCATCGCCTAAGCACCTTAATAGGCACTGCCCATGTGGGACTACATCAGTTTGTTGGTGAGCTACAAAGGAGCAGGTGGTGGCAGAGAGCACTATGGAAAAAAATAATTGAGGACTCCTCAGGTCACCACGGAAAAAATGTTATGCACAGAGAGAAGAAAAAAATTATAATATTGTGAATGAAAAGGAACACAGGGCTCCAAAGGATTATATCAGGGGCATCACTCATAAGACGGCCCTATAAGCATGTGCACCTATTTTACTTGGATGTCACTGCGTTGTTAAAAACAAGTAATAAAGATGGATTTTAAAATTGCCTTTTTTCATTAAAAGTCTGTTACCTGGTGTTCAGACTTCGGCTGCTGTTGGAAAACTGCTCGATACAAAATGCAGCATTCAGGCAGTAGCTTCGGTTTTAAACTGCTGATACACCTCATAGCATGAAGTGACCAGACGTAGCCAGACTGCTTCAAATGCTGAATTGCTACCTGCTGCTGTAATCATCTATAGGCAAGGTAAAGCTCAGTAATTCTATTTTGAAATATTTACATGAATTAAAGATTCAGCTGGTGGGCAACTGTGATTGAACTGGGAGTCTGGATTGGACTGATGCAGACTCTGTGCCGGTTAGGGTCGTGGTGAACATTACATTAGTGGTGAACATTACATTTCATTACAGGCTGGCGGGCAACAGAGTCTGAACCGGCAGTCGGGTTTTGAAAGTCAGCATTTTAGAAAGTGGGATTACTGTCTTGATGGGATTTAGGAGTCATTCATTTGTTTTTCGGTCTGGTATGAGTCAGGATTTCATAACAGATCCAGCACAACTGAGTGTTAGAAGCCATGTCACTGCACCATACTCTCATAGCATGCACACCACTTTATAGAAACATAAACATAGAAACATAGACTTTGATGGTAGATAAGGACTGCTTGGCTCACCTAGTCTGCCCATTTCCCTACCTATTGGATAAGCTGCGGATCCTGGTTCACCAACAACTACTTCTTCCTACCCCCCCACCAGAACTGCCTTATGTCTGTCCCATGCATTCTTGAATTCTCCCACTGTTTTTGACCCCACAACCTCATCAGGGAGTCCATTCCATGCTTCCACCACACTCTCTGTGAAAAAATACTTCCTCACATTGCCCCAGAGCCATCCCCCCCTCTATCTTCAAATTGTGCCCCCTTATTCTTGCGTATCTCTTTTTCTGAAAGATGCTACCCTCTTGGACTTTGTTGATTCCCCTTGAGGTATTTGAAAAGTTTCTATCATGTTATATCACTCAAATTGCTTCGTTGATTTGTGGGCACACTGGAATTGTTAGTAGTTAGGTACTCGGTTAGCCGTTGCCTTAGGCACCGAGGGTACTAACTCTGTTATGGTATTGTATAATCCTGTTATGTTCTGCACTGTAAATTATCTGTACAGTAATTCATGTGTCTCAATGCTGTACTTGTCCTCTCCCCCTTCCCCCAGGATGCATCTGGAATTGAGCGGTACTCCACTCAGTATGTCTTCCTGGTGAAATTCTTAAATAAATAAATGTCCCCCCTCTACCTCCTTTCCTCGAGGGTATACATATTACACTCTTTTAGTCTCTCTTCGTATGGCTTCTGTTGCAGACCCTGCACCATATTAGTTGTCCTCCTCTGGACTGCCTCCATCCTGTCTATGTCCTTGAGGAGATGGGGTCTCCAAAACTGCATGCAGTATTCCAGACAGGGCCTCACCAACTGTCTTTACAGAGGGATAACAACTTCCTGTTTTCTACTGGTGATGCCTCTCCCTATACATCCCAGTATCCCCCCAGCCCTCCTTACTGCCTTCTCACATTGCTTGCTTACCTTTAGGTCATCTGATATGACTACCCTCAGGTCCCTTTCCATTTTTGTTGTTGTTATTACCCCTTCCATTGTGTACTGTTCCCCTGAGTTTTTGTTTCCCAGGTGCATTACTTTGCACTTCTTTGCATTGAATACATTTGACCATACTGCCATACATTTGACCATTCCTCCAACTTTGCCAAATCTCTTCTCATCCTTTCCACCCCCCCTTGTGTATCAACCCTGTTGCAGATCTTTGTGTCATCTGCAAAGAGGCATACTTTTCCTTCCAGTCCCTCTGCAATGTCACGTATAAAGACATTAAAAAGGACCAGACCAAGTACTGAACCATGCGGTACCCCACTAGTAATCCCCCTTTCTTCAGAGTGGACTCCTTTTACTATTACACTCTGTGGCCTGTTGTTCAGCCAATTCTTTACAAAAGCTACCACCCTGGGACCCACTTTCAGGCTAGCTAATTTGTTTATTAATCTTTTGTGTGAGACTGTGTCAAATGCCTTGCTAAAGTCTAGGTAGGCCATGTCCACAGTTCCACCCTGGTCTACTACTTTGGCCACCCAGTCAAAGAAATCTATTAGATTCATCTGACATGACCTTCCCACTGTGAATCCATGCTGCCTTGGGTCCTCAACATTTCTTTCTTTCAGAAGTGATTCCATCATTTTCCCTACCACTGAGGTCAAGCTAACACGTCTTTAGTTTACTGCCTCTGCTTTACTCCCACTTTTGTGAAGGGGAATCACATCTGCCCTCCTCCAGGCCTCAGGTACCATGCCATCCTCCCATGATTTGTTAAAAAGAGTAGTCAGTGGTGTCACTAGTTCTCCCTTTAGTTCTTTTAGAATTCTGAAGTGAATCCTGTCAGGCCCCATTGCTTTGTCCACCTTCAGTTTTAGGAGTTCTTTCAGAACCCTTTCTTCTGTGAAAGGAATGGTATCAACACCCCTATCCAGAGTGCTTCTATTGATTGGATTAGGTACCTCCTATGACAACCCACCTGTCTCTCTGGGCTGGAACAGCTTTTAGAGAGGAGTCTGTCCTCGGGGATTCTCTGCCACCAGCTGGAGTTCACTCCAGTGCTCACCTCGAAGTTTACAAAACTGAGTAATCAAACGTGCAAATTGTACAAATCAAAGTCTGGTAGTGTGTCTCTCTCAGGTGGTGGATGCTAAACAGAGTTTACCTCAGCCAGTGGAAACCATGTATTACCTTAGAAAAATGACATCACAATCACAACTGTTGCACAAATAAATAGCTTTTTACTTAACAGAAAGTGAACAGAGCATTACAGGATATCTATTTTCAATACAAGAGAATAACACTGATACAGGAAACGCAAACAAATGTTTTTAAATAACAGATGGCTAAAGAAAAAGGCTATTACTGCAATATGCTAGTATTAAACTTACCCTTCTCCTATCCTTTCAAGAGAACACTGGACCCTATGTTAACTGCCAGCTCCCACTGACATAGCTAGAAGGGTAGGCCCCAGGCTTAGTTCTTCCTTCAACTCCCAGAGAATAACCAACAACAACCCTCCTCACTGTATTTCAGCATCTTATATACTCTCTTGAGAATAGGTGATTCCTATTTCCCCTTTGAATGCACCAACCATCTACCATGTATGTATTTAATTGTCCCAATCAGATTGCACACCTATCAGTGTCCACTAATATTCATCCTTAACCTTAGGTTTATATTTGAATGATCCAATCCATTTAAATTGTGAGTCTGTGAGTGGACATGTCCACTCTGAGATTTATGACCCACCTAGCAGAAGCTGAGGACAGTGGAACTTCAGCTTGTGGAATTCCAGCTTGTGTATTTTTTTCCAGACTGCTAAATAATGCCAACTACAGAATCCACCATTAACATCTTCCTTCCAATTTCTGTCACATCTCCCCCTCCTCTTCTTTTGTGAATACTGAGCAGAAGTACAGTACAAGTCACATTAAACTGTTCCCTCAACTCACTAATGTAGCATTGTTCAATGAGTTTCCTAATCTGTACAGTGTTTAATTCAATTAATTATTGAAAGTTTAGTATTGGTTTACAACAAGCTGTTAGGACTATAAGCTTTATTTTCAGCTGAGTGCTTATGAGCTTCATTTCAGAAGGCAGACTAAACAACTCTTAAGGAATCCTGTGATATTTATAAACAATGCTCTTAAGGAATGCTGTGATATTTATAAACAATGCTCTTAAGGAATGCTGTGATATTTATAAACAATGCCATGAAAATGGATTGCATAAACCCTGCAAAACAGCTACTGCCATATCACTAAACAGGTACAAGTAAGTTGAATAGGCAGTGAAGAATGGTTGGAAAAGAATTAAAAGCTTCAACAATTCAAACTTCCACTGCAGTAGAATCACAAAAACAAAAATGCTACACCAGTGAGTCGATGGAACAGTTTAATGTGACTTGTACTGTATTCGTTCAGTATCCCTACTTTTTCACTGTCACTCTCCACCCACCGACCCTCCCCTTTATTAAGCCTCACTATACCTCCCTTGGTCTTTCTTCACTCCCTAATGTACCTATAACAGTTTTTGTCCCCCTCCACTGAATTGGCTATCTTTTCCTCAGTTTGGGCCTTTACTGTTCTGACTGCCTTCCCCACTTCCTTCTGCTTTAGCTGATACAGTTCTCTGTCCTGCTCCTTCTGTGTTTCCTTATACTTCCTGAATGTAATCTTTTTCTTCCTAACCTTCCCCGACACCTCTTTTGAGAACCATAGAATTTTTTCTTTCATTTTGATTTGTTTATTTGCTTCACACAAAGGCTTGTTGCCTTTGTAATGGCAGTTTTGGTGTTTCCCAATTGTTTCTCCACCCCTCCTTCTTGCCTATGTGCTAGTGCTTTTCTGATGCACTCTTCCATTTTGACAAAGTCAGCCCTCCTGAAGTCCAGTACCCTCACTTTTGTATGTCTTGACTCTGTGGCTGCGTTTGTCGTGAACCACACTGTTTGGTGGTCACTTGTTCCCAGATGGCTACCCACTTCTAGATCTGCGATCCTCTGCATCCCCATTTGAGAGTACTAGATCTAAGATTGCTCCCTCCCAAGTGGGTTCCAACACTAGCTGTCTGAGGCATGCCCCCTGTAGGGCATCAAGAATGACCCTACTCTTGAAACTGGCTGAAGCAAAGGTGCTCCAGTTAACATCTGGCATATTCAGGTCCAACATCAACAATAGCTCCCCTTTTTCTGCCATCCTAAGGATGCCTTCTGTCATTTCCTAGTACATTTTAATTTCCTCCCCCTGAGACAGGGGTCTGTATACAACCCACCATGCGGATTTTGGTTCTTCTTCTGAGTGTCTTAAGTACCAGTACTGTTTTGTACTATGTGTGCTAGAAAGAATGAGCTCAGATTAACCTGTAGTGTCTCATCCTTTTGTTATAACTTTTGTAAGAATTCAGCTGCTGTAATACCATGTAATGATGTAGTTAATCACAGAGTATGTGCAATTGATGCAGAGAGAGTGCTTAGTTCACTCTCCCACAGCAGGTGAAACAAGTATTAAATATTTTGTCTGAACTTTCCATCACAATGTAACACTCTAGATGCTTGGTACTCTGCTCCTGGTACAAGTACCTTGCATTCATCCTGACATCCCCCTTTACCATGTGGGAACAAATCGGAAAGCAACGTGCTTCTAAAGTTGTCTCCCAAATACCAACATGGTTACCACCAACCTGCTTCATCTGGTACAAGTCAATGTTGTTACCTGCTGGTTCTCTTCCATGGAAAGGATAAATTGAGTACTGTTCATACACATTTCTATCAGTGTTCATATCGACCTTTTCTATCATTGCCTTTCTTGGCTCTAATATTCCAAACTATGTATCAGTGTGAGAAAGATGATCAATGTTTAAATCCTCATAAAAGGGATTCTTGCTCTTCAGATACCTTAGAGCATTCTTCACTTTTTTTACATTTACGTCCTGCCAATCATTTTTGACTTTGTTGGAACACCATTTACAAGCATGATGAGACTGTTGACAGAAGTGATTGTCACCACATTCTCTTGCAGTGGCAGTGGTAGATACTTGATAGAGCCTCACAATGATCTGACCAGCTCCTTTTGTAGCATGTTCTTCATCTTAGTGTTTAGTATCTGAATTGTCTGAAATGGCTTCATCATCAGTATAAGAATTTATTCAAACAAATGTATTGTAGCTGTGTCACTTGGTGTAAGATCATCCTCCATGTTGTTCAACACAGAACACGGAGGCAGTATGTTAGTTTTTGTCTTCCTAAAGCAGTAGTGACAGACTCAAACAACAGTGTCTAAACTGAAGTTACTCTTTAGGAGTAGATAAGCTACCAAACATCTGAACATGGGATTGTATGGTTTCATTTTTGCTAGATCAGCATTTACTGTTTGTTCTCTGTAGAACAACTGATTGCAAGATACACAAACTCCACAAACTCAAACATCTGCCTTTTTGCTAGCTCAGATGTAGCAATCTCATTGCTGAATATTTGAATCGAGCGTGTTTCACGTTTTGTAACACAGACACTTTCTCTGTGCACTGTACAGCAATTCCATCTGATGGTGTCATGCCTTCTTTCATGTGTTTAATAAAAGAAAGGGCACCTTCGATGTCACCATCCCATAGCACATTTTCAAGGTGTGAAAATTTAGCTATTTCGTGCCTGACTCGATAGATTGTATACACAAACCTATGCATTGCCATACTGAGTACAGTGATTATATGCACGTGATTAAAAATACTGTCACATGCTTCAGTATACAGACAAGCTAGGGAATGGCCCATTAGCATTGAATGCTGTCTGGCATCGCAGTTGTCAATATTCTCAAATAGTTTATATCTCTTTTTTCTGTTTGTGATGATAAAAAAGATTTATAAAATTCTTAACTGTATCAAACGAACACTGACTGATGTTGCAAGAATCATCACATGTCCATGTGAGTCATTGACGTTTGCTTGATGAAGTGGTATAACACTCAACAGATATATTAGGAGTCTGATCATGCTGCACTGTTGGCAAAACATTCACTGTTTTCACATACTGATGAACACACAGTGTGACCTTGTTACTGTGTGTATGGTACATTTCCTCCCAAAAGAAAGTTTCTGTGTGCTGTGTGTGTAGCCACGAACCATCAAATATTGAACAGAAATTATCTGTATTCAGATGCTCAACTTCCTGCAGTCTCATTTTAATTTGACAAACAGTTCTCTTGAATTTGTCAATAGCAGACATCATTTGTGACCACAAACGTGCTCGCCCATTAACAGCCATCTGCACACTGTCTTACCAAATGACGTGACTTTGTTAATTCAGTCTTGCTTTTGCATTTCTTACAAATCTGTCTCATGGCAGCAGAGATGAAATGTTTAGTTCTTGCCTTGGAAGCCAGACGATGAAAATACATTACTTTACTGTGATGGCTGGTGGCCTGAAATATACTCACGGAGTGATTACTTACGGTATGCCCTCCCAACAGTGTCATCATTACAGTGAACAACATCAATCCCGACAACATCGACAGTTCACTGTAATGGTGTGCCTGAGACCCTGGCACTCTGTCTCCCAGTCCTGCACCCACTCCCCAAATCAACTCTGATTTGGACCGGGTATCCTTATGGATTTATGTCAACCGCAACTTGCAGTCAACATAAATCCATCGCTGTGATGGTAGTAGATGAAATAGTTGTTGAACTGACATCTTAGAACTATTATTTACTCAGTTTACTAGGTTGGACAAGACATAAGTAGGCTTGCGTCCATCTAGAATGTCTCCCATGACATAGTGGGCGTATTATTTTTTTGGGTCCATCCAAGGAATAAATCCAATCTTTATTCGAACATGATACATGTGGAGACATCCACACCATGCTGTGGTAAAGTGATTCCAAGCCTTTACACCTCGTACAGTGTAGTAGTTATTGTGCTTAGTGGTATTAGCCTTCGGAACCAAAAGTTGTTTGTTATGGCTTCTTAAAATTGTTAAACAATTAATAAAGTACAATCCACATTCTTTTTTAATTTAGGATTATTTAGCAATTTGTATAGTTCTAGTAAATCACCCCTTTTCTCCTTTTTTTCAAACTGACTAATCCTGTATGTGTTAATCTTTCTTTGTAAGTTAAGTTTTTCAACCTTGGAATTATTTTTGTGGTCCTTCGCTGCACCTTTTCCAACAGTTCAACATCCTGTCTCAGGTACGGACTCCAAAAAGCTGAGCCTTTGTCAAGGTCTGGCCGAATGTAGGACCTATATAACGATAAAATACAATGTTCATTCCTTTTTGTAAATGAACGCTTTACACAGTTCAGTAGTCTTTTTACTGTTAAGGTGATTTTTTACAGTGATCGGAGGCTGCTAATTTGTTGTTGACCAGAATACCAGGGTCAATTTCTTTCTCTATGGGGGTCAGGTTTTTGTTGTTGATAGTGCAAGGATATAAAGAGTTGTTCCTCCCAAAATGCATTACCATGCCTTTATCTATGTTAAATGTCATTGTGTTGCTATTAGCACACATTTCTATTAACTTAATGTCCTTAACCACAGTTAGGTAATTTTGATAAGTATTAATCCCCCCTTCCCCCAATTTAGTATCATCCACGAATTTGGCCAGGGTATTACTAATATTTGGGCTAATACCAGATATGAACATGTTGAATAAGGCTGGTCCAAAGACCAGTCCCTGGGAAACACCACTAATAACTGCCTCAGGGTTGGACAATATCTCATTTTTGCACATTGACTGGGTACGGACTGCCAACCAGTTGTTAATTCATTTGATTATACTGTTATTAAGTCCCATATCTATTAATTTATACACTCACTTATAATGGGGTGCCTTATCGAAGTCTTTGGCAAGGTCTAAAAGGATGTCATCTACTGGTAGGTTGTTATCTAGACTCTTGCTTATCTTGTTATAGAAGGAGACAAGATATGTGGTACATGAATGACCAATCATGAATCCATGTTGATTAATATCAGTTAGTTGTTTAGAAAGGATTTCAGAATCGAGTCTGTCCTTAATCAGCGTTTCTAAGATTTTGCAACACAATGAGGTCAGACTAATGGGTCTATAATTATTCACTAGCCTCTTGTTTTCCTTTTTTTGAACTGGAACATCTATGGCCATTTTCCATTCCTCAGGTAGCTCCCCATTTGCCATAGATTTGTTAAAAAGGATGGGTGGGGCAATGATAGGACTGAAGACGTCTCTTCTAGGAACCTTGAAGTGATATTATCTAAGCCCGGAGATGTGTTAGGCTTCAGATTCTAAATGCCAATTTCTATTTCCTCCCTTAAAAGTGGATACTGTCGCTGCATTGAACAGATGTCTGGTTTGGTAGTTGAATTTTGTCATTAAACACAAAGCAAAAGAAACTATTAAAAATGTTTGCTGTGATTAAATCATCTTCAATTACAAGGCCATTGTTAGTGATTGGACTAATTAGGTTAGGGCAGGCCCTTTTTTATAACTGTAAACATAATAATAGAATAGTTTATTATTACTATGTGTGTCTGCAATTTTGAATTCTAATTTGCTTTTTTCCTGTTTTATCTTATGTTTAAGTTTTTTTTTGTTCTGCTCAGTAGTTTTTAAATGAATTCACTGAGTTACTTTTTAAAGTTTTTTTAAAAGAACATTCTTTTCTTTTAATCTACCTCTTAATAGTATTCGATAGCCAAATAGGAACCTTGCCTTTTGTAAATATTTCTTCTTCTTTGGTATGTACACAGTTTCTAAGTTTTTAATTGTGTTCTTAAAGAACATCCTTGATTCTTCAACTGTTAACCTTGCCATGGCATTTTCCCAATCTATATTTGTTAAGGAGTTTGTGATACTTACAAAATCAGCCTTGTTATAGTCAGTAATTAAATAGAAACATAGACTTTGATGGCAGATAAGGACTGCTTGGCCCACCTAGTCTGTTCATTTCCCTACCTAGAGGATAAGCTGCAGATCCTATTTAACCAACAGCCTATTTCTTCCTACCCCCCACAAAAATTGCCTTATGTCTGTCCCATCCATTCTTGAATTCTCCCACAGTTTTATACCCCACAACCTCCTCAGGAAGGCTGTTCCATGCATCCACCACCCTCTCTGTGAAAAAATACTTCCTCACATTGCCCCTGAGCCGTCCCCCCTCTATCTTCAAATTGTGTCCCCTTGTTCTGCACATCTCTTTTTCTGAAAGTTGCTACCCTCTTGGACTTTGTTGATTCCACTGAGGTACTTAAATGTTTCTATCATGTCCCCCCTCTCCCTCCTTTCCTCAAGGGTATACATATTAAGCTCCTTTGGCCTTTCCTCATATGGCTTCTCTTGCAGACCCTGCACCAGTTTAGTTGCCCTCCTCTGGACTGCCTCCATCCTGTCTATGTCCTTGTGGAGATGGGGTCTCCAGAACTGGACGCAGTACTCCAGATGGGGTCTCATCAATTGTCTGTACAGGGGGATAAAACTTCCTGTTTTCTGCTGGTGATGCCTCTCCCGATACATCCCAGTATCCCCCCAGCCCTCCCTACCAACTTCTCACATTGCTTGCCAACCTTAAGGTCATCTGATATGATTACCCCCAGGTCCCTTTCCATTTTTGTTGTTGTTACTACCTCCCCCCATTGTATAATCTTCCCCTGGGTTTTTGTTTCCCAGGTGCATTACTTTGCACTTCTTTGCATTGAATCCAAGCTGCCATACTTCTGACCATTCCTCCAACCTTGCCAAGTCCCTTCTCATCCTTTCCATGCCTCCTTGTATCAACCCTGTTGCAGATCTTTGTGTCATCTGCAAAGGCATCTTTCCTTCCAGTCCTTCTGCAATGTCACTATAAAGACATTAAAAAGGACTGGACCCAGTACTGAACCCCGTGGTACCCCACTAGTAACCCTCTTCTTCAGAGTGGACTACATTTACAATTACCTTCTGTGTCCTGTTGTTCAGCCAATGTTTTACCCAGGCTACCACCCTGGGACCCACTCCAAGGCTGGTTAATTTGACTACTAATTTTTTGTGTGGGACTGTGTCAAATGCCTTGCTAAAGTCTAGGTAGGCCATGTCCACAGCCCCTCCTTGGTCTACTACTTTGGTCACCCAGTCAAAGAAATCAATTAGATTTGTTTTACATGACCTTCCCACTGTGAACCCATGCTACCTTGGGTCCTCTGCCCCATTGGCCTCTAGGTACTCAACAATTCTTTCCTTCAGAAGTGATTCCATCACTTTCCCTTCCCCATTGGTCAAACGGACAGGTCTGTAGTTTCCCGCCTCTGTCTTCCTCCCACTTTTGTGAATGGGAATCACATCAGCCTTCTTCCAGTCCTCATGTACCACACCATCCTCCCATGATTTGTTAAAAAGCGTAGTCGGTGGTGCCACTAGTTCTCTTCTTAATTCTTTTAGAATTCTGAGTGAGTTCCATCTGGCCCCATTGCTTTGTCCACCTTCAGTTTTAGGAGTTCTTTCAGAAACCTTTCTTCTATGAAAGGACTGGGATTGACCTCCCCTCTCCCGAGTGCTTCTGTTAATTGAATTAGACACCTCCCCACTTCCTCTTTTGTGAATACTGAACAGAAGTATTCATTCAGTATCCCTGCTTTTTCACTGTCACTCTCTGCCCACCCACCATCCATTCTATTCAGCCTCACTATCCCTCCCTTTGTCTTTCTATGCTCCCTGATATACCTATAAAATGTTTTATCCCACTTCTTAACCGAGTTGGCTATCTTTTCCTCAGTTTGTGCCTTTGCTATTCTGACTACCCTTCCTGCTTCCTTCTCCCTTAACTGGTACAGTTCTCTGTCCTGCTTCTTCTGTGTTTCCTTATACTTCCTAAATGCTGTCTTTTTCTCCCTAACCTTCATCACCACTTCTTTTGAGAACCATAGTGGCTTTTTCTTTCATTTTGATTTGTTTAGTTACTTCACACAAAGGCTTGTTGCCTCTGTGATGTCAGTTTTGATAGTTCCCCATTGTTGCTCCACCCCTTCTTCTAGCCTGTTTGCTGTATTTTTTGACCTCCAGGATGTCAAGGAAAAGTAGATAGCATTGTGATCACTGTCGACAAAAGGATCAATTTATTTTTGTATTGATATCACTATCTTCCAGATTAGTAAGAACTAAATCTAGGACATTGGTCCCCTTGTAGGGACTGAGACCAGTAGTTGAAGACCTAGGCTAGCTAGTATCTCCAGGAATTCACCTTCTGTGTTTGTAGTTCCTGATAAATCATCCCAGTTGATACCTGGGAGGTTAAAATCCCTAGCTATAACTGTATCTCCTCTGATGATACTAACTTAATTTCATTAATTAAGTTGATATTCACTTAGACTTTTTTTGAAACACTTTTATGTTTCTGCTTTGTCTGTTTTTTTCTTCAAACCAACATCTGAATACGTCTCAATCAGTGACAAAGTAGGATGTAGTAAGGAATGCAATCCATTGTATCTCTGTTTTGCCACAGGTAGAGAATGAGTCACAACAGTTATGTCATGTACATGACTTGACATTTTAACAACTGTTCTCTTATGTGAAACAGTATAACCTACATACAGCTTCTTTCCTTATATAGATTTATAATGTTTTGTTGGCATGTTTTTTCGTGAGATTAGCTGGAGTGATGTTCAGTATGGTGCTGTGCGTAATATCTAAAAGAAACAAAAAGAGAATGCAATTAACACATTGCAATCAACTTGACTCTAATGCGACTCATCAAAAGTATTATCAATATACAGTAGATGAATACTATCATGCCAGACACTGTTTCTTGATGTAGTTGGTTGTTACCCAACCTATGTCTTTCAAATTTTGGTTTTGTGTTTTTTTCTTTCTGTTTATTCAGTATCCTGCTACTGCCACCACCACCACCACCACCCAAATATAAACACAATGTTTTTCTTGCATAAAAATCATAATACGGCAGACACAAATATGTGTGTAATGAAGGATCAGCATTCGATGCACAGTGTGTGGAATGCTGGAGGACTTCTCCCCTGGCCTATATGCATGAAGTGAATCCATGAAAGTGCAAGCTAATATAAGTGGAGCATATCAATAGTAGTTAACTTGCTTACACCAACACATTATCTCCCTTCTTTGTATCATAGCCATATTTTATCATCAGATCCTGTTACCAGTATTTTCAATGCAACACAATGAATTGCATCATATGCAAAAGGATCCTTTTTTGTATTGTGAGTGATGATAAAGGTTTCTTTTTCATGAGGCTGGCTGCATTTTTCCCTCAGAAATGCTTATTCTGTACCATTAAAAGTGTAAACAAAATGGATGCAGACAATATCAATACTGTTTAACTTGTGCCACTACAACATTTCAAAAGTGTGTAAAACAGGCCTTTTTTTACCCTCAGGTTCTTTCAAGTGTGTTTTCTATGCAATGCAGTGGATTGTGTCATAAGAAAAAGGATCCTTTTTCATAGTACGAGTGACAAAACAGATCCTTTTTCATGAGATTGGTCATTTCTTTGCCACTGAAATACATATTTTTTGTATGAAAGTGCAAACTAATATAAGTAGAGCATACCAACTGTGGTTAACTTACTTGCACTGCCACATTATCTCTCCTTTGTAAAATAACCATTTTTTATTATTAGGTGCTGTTAACGGCATGTTCAGTGCAACACAATAGATTGCATCATATAAAAAGGATCATTTTTTGTATTACAAGCGATGAAAAAGGATTCTTTTTTGTGAGGCTGGCTGAATTTTTCCCCATAGAAATGCATCTTCTATACCATTGAGAGTGTAAACAAATGCATGCAGTCCGTATCATTACTGTTTAACTTGTGCCATTACAACATTTCAACAGTGTATAAAAAAGGTTATTTCTATACAATGCAGTGGATTGCATCATATGAGAAAGGATCCTTTTTCATACTATAAGTGACAAAAAAGGATCCTTATTCATGAGGTCAGTTGTTACTTAGCCACTGAGATTCCTCATTTTTTTGTATGCAAGTGCAAACTTATATAAGTAGAGCATAGCAATAGTGGTTAACTTGCTTGCCCCACCACATTATCTCCCTGCTTTGTAAAAAAAAACATATTTTATTATCAGGTCCTGTTAACAGTATTTTCATCAGATAACCATGGATTGCGACATACGAAAAAGGATCCTTTTTCATATAATGAGTGATGAAAAAAGATTCTTTTTTGTGAGGCTGACTGCCATTTACCCTTTGAAATTAATCTTTTGTGCCATAAAGTTTAAACAAATTCATGCAGGTGATATCACTAGTGCTTAACTTGTGCCATTACAACATCCCCTCTGTTTATAAAATACCTGTTTTATCCTCAGTTTCTTTCATGGGATATTTGGATGCAATGCAAGGGTTTGCATCATATGAAAAAAGATCCCTTTTTGTGTGACATTTTCTTGTTTTGTATGCCGATCATGAAAATGATTACTGTGAAATGAAAAAAGAATTTGAAAGACAACAGAAAGTGGCATTACTGAGTCAATGGAAACACTTTGTAACTTCTGAGACATACAGGAAGTATACCATCTTGGATCTGCTCAGTAAATACTGCATAGAACATCCCTAGTGATCTGTAAGTATCTGTAACATGAATTAAACTATAAAACTGCACATAGGACATTTTAAAAACATATTAAGGCATATATAAAAATCTGAATTTGCAATCTTCTAAAGCAATAGCTTATCATTATCACCTGTACTGTGTTGATATAAGAATTTTAGCCTTAAAGTTATAAACAGTAGTACAGTTGAAAGTGACTGGCTTTGTAAAGTAATTTATGCTATTCTGATAATAAGTAAGCATCAAAATCAAGTAAACTATTACTATTACTATTAATATATTGCTGTAAGTGCTGTAAAAAATGTAACTGAAAGGTGTACTGCATGTTTCTAATGACAACTTGAATTATAATTGTGACAATCACAGAGCTGTCTAGTCATTACTGCTTACAGTGACATATAGTGATAAGTAACATTTCAGTAATGGCAAACAAGCAACACGTCTTAAACGAGTACGTGAGACATCTGTGCCACTATACATTTTTAATGTTTAAACTGCTTGCTGTTTGTTTTTGTACAGACTTATTATCTAAGTATCAATAATACATAGCAGTATTACCACCTAGGATGCTTGCTCAGAAAGGAGGGATGGCAAGCTATATGCAAGTAGTATAATAGCCACCATATAACCAATAGAAATGCATAGTGTTGGCATGTATGAAACTGTGTCACATCATTTGTTGTTTATTTTCCCACCAAAATATCAGTTTCTTTTTTGAGTAACCGACCAATGGTGATGTGTCTAGTATATGTATATATATATATGTGTATATAATAATAAGCAATGTGTTTTGATTGGTACACTTACATGTTGACTTTCCAACAAGATGTAACATAACAACTGTTGCTGGGTCTGCTAGCAGACTGGCTGCTAACAGTAAAACAATTACCTCACAACTGTCACTTGAGCTGGCCTGCTGGCACAGCAGTAGGGTTACTGCTCACGGCGCCAGTGACCCGGGTTCGGGAACAGACTTGGGCTGCTGGAGGGTTGGCCTGGGGGAGGAGGATTGAGTGCCCAGAGGCTGCTCTCCTCCTCTGTGGTGGGGTGGGATGCATGTCCCGCTGCTCTACCGTCACCTGGGTGACAACGGGTGGAGGTGCAGCAGAACTGTAGAAAGAAGGGAGAGGGGACATTGGCCGGGGGCTGGAGTGCTCGCTCGCCTTGGTGTGTGCCACCACTAGGCTCCCCTAGTGTGCCAACATCCTGTGGGAGGGGACAGAAAAGCAGAAAAAACCTGCAGTGCTCCCTGTAGATGGAGATCCAGGCCCCAATCCCAGTGCTCCTGCCAGTGCCTGATGACAGCATCCCCCTGGCGAAAGACAGACATGTCAGGATGGTAAGGGGTTCCCCACACCTGGGGGGTATAGCCAAGGTTCCGTGGGGGGTGGACTGCATCAACTCCTGGCAAGAGGAGCAGGGATGTACAAGGCCCCAACGGAGTCTCCCAAAGAAAGGAAACAAGGCGGTGAGAAGAGGAAAAACAAAAACAAAAAAAAAAAAAACTGTCACTTGACTTACTCTTTTGAGATAGATTGACATATTTGATAGAGTGCTGTCATTTGCATAGTTGTTGATAAGATTTACCATGACAGAAGGCTATATAACTACTGTATGGGTCCTTTAAGTTCAGTTGTGTGGAGTATCAGAGATTTTGCCAGGAGAAGTCATTTTGGGAATGATTTGTGCCTGGAAAACTGATGTGTTCTGGTTCTGTAAGGGTGGTATGAGGTGGGAGCAGCTTATGCCATCTGTTCACTGACTATTGGACCATCACCCTCAGCCAGACATGTTTCTAATCCATCTTGGAGGCAATGATTTGGGTTACAAAAGGGTGATAGATTTAATTAAGTCAGCCAAATCAGATTTAGCTGCACTTGCTGTGATGTTGCCAGTGCGTAAGGTTCTGTTTTCAGACATTACACAGCGGATGATCTGGAGAGATCAGAGGTATACACCTGGACTGGAAAGATCATGTAGAAAGGCAAACATTCAAATATCTGGTTTCCTTCATGATCTGGGTATGCACACTATTCGCCCCCCTAAAATTGACCATAGGAAACATTGATTGTTCCTAACAGATGGTGTGCAGTTCTCAGATACTGGCAATACATTTTTCCTTGTGGATCTCCGGCATGGAATCCAAACAGTGTTTTGATATGTCATCATATTTCCACACAATGGCTCTTTTAAGAGCTACATAAACTTGGTCAAAAAATAGCTACACCTGCACCAGACACACGCTTGCTATTTAGACACAGGTTTTGTTATTTTTTTTATTTTCAAAAATGTTACACACGTGAATGTTGATATAGCCTTTCATTACAGCTTAAACATTAATAGCATATCATCTAGAGTATCGAGTTCAGTACTGCTGCCCACACCTCTAAAAGGACATTAGCCTGCTGGAGAAGGTCCAGAGGAGGGCTTAAAAGATTATAGTGGGTCAGTAGGGTAAGGGATATGAGGAGAGGTTGAGGGCACTGAACATGTACTCCCTGAAAGACAGGAGAGAGAGAGAGAGAGAGAGAGAGAGAGAGAGAGAGAGAGAGAGAAAGAGAGGGGACATGATTGGGATCTTTAAGGATCTGAAAGTGATAAGGTGGATCAGGTGGGTCTCTTTAAGCTGAGTGTCAACCATAACATGAGGAGGCACAGTCTTAAGTTGGAGGAGGGGAGGTTTAGGAGGAGGTCAGGAAGCACTTCTTCATGGACAGTGTGGTGGACACTTGAAATATGCAGCCAGAAGAGGTGGTCTCGATAAAGACAGTGGGCAGCTTCAAGAGAAGCTGGGATAGGCATGAGGGAAGGTAAAGATCATGGCTAGGGAGGATGTGATGGGGGCAGGGCCAGTAACTTAAGCTGTGTACCTTGCAATATGAGCAGACTAGATAGACCAAATGGGCTTACTCTGCTGGCTTCTTCATATTTTCGTATGCATCATTAATGTAAGGGGTCAGATTCATATATTTAAATTTTGTAATAAGCAGTTGCACTGCAAAAGAGAGGATTAACATCTTGGCAGACATGATGGACAGAATATCCTTTTTACATGCTTAGTATTTAAACCATGTTGTAATTTGTACTAGTACAGTACATGTAGAGCATGCATTGCATTACACACTGCTCTGTGAATTACAGTATGCTGACCAGCAGACCAGGGAAAACTTCCAGGATGGAAAGGGTTAACCCCCCCATCCCATACACAGCCTGCTGGCTTGCTGTCAAAGCTAGCTGGCTGACCACTTCCGTCCCTATCCCCTCTCCCCTCCCCCTCCTGGACTTTCCTGGGCTAGATCCTTTGTCCTGGCAAGGCCAGGCCCGACACAATGCCTAAGGCATACAACTGCACCAAGAGGCTGATCCAAGCCCCAGGGACCCAATCGGCTGGAAATCTTTTTTAAGACCAAACTGGACCTTGTGGATGTTCCAGTGGGAACCACCAGATCCTTTGAGTATGTTATGGGTGAGGGTGTAGGCTGTAGGATGCTCCTCATCTACCGTCCACCAGGTGATGGAGGTTTATTTCTGCAGGAGAGTGCGATTTCTTCATCGATATGGTATTGGAGTTTCCCAGATGGATAATTTTGGGGGATTTCAAAGCCTGGGTCGACAACGAACTCTCACAGTTTGGTCAACATCTCCTTCAGTTAATGACAACGTGGGCCTTACACAGGTTGTTACCTCCTCTACCCATAAAGGAGGCCACTCATTGGATCTCTGTTTCTCCTGGGGATGGAGATTCCTGATTTGGTGGGGGAACCAGTAAGTTGGTCTGACCATCACACCATAGGGTTTAGTTTTGGGGCTCCCCCCAATGGACCGTCCCCTGTGGAGATAGTCCGGTACCACCCTTTGAGGGGAGTTACCCCAGATGGTTTATCGGCGGTGCTGGACCTATCGGGATTGCTGGGTGAAAGCACAAGTCCAGAGGACCTTGTACTGGCCTATAATAAGGCAGTGGGAGATGCTCTGGGCTTGATTGCTCCTGTCCATGTTCAACCACTCACTCTTCATCCAAGGTCCCCGTGGTATGATGGGTGCTTGAAGGAACTGAAGCAGAGTGGTCAAAGGCTGGAGAGAGCATGGCGGGAATCCGGCCTGGATGCTGACAGGCTTAGATTGATGGAACACTATAATGGCTATCAATCAGAAATCACCTGTAAGAAGGCAGAGTTTCTGTCCAGGGAGATTTCTGCTGCGCAGAACTGACTGGCACAACTCTTTCATAATGTTGACAGATTGTGCAATCCAATCTGTCTGCAATCTGGAAGAGTTTTTTCACAAATTAAGTGTGATGAGCTTGCTCGGTTCTTCTCAGATAAGGTTGCCAGCATCAAGTCCAGAATCGGCCATGCTCTCTCCATGAGGGGTTGTGGAAGTCGATGAGTGGTGATGAACGCTCGGTCTGCCTGGACAGATTTCAGTCTACCAGAATTCATAGACATTGTGAAGATTGTCCAAACTCTGCACCCAACCTGTTGTACAGTAGTTTGGATCCAGGCCCTACCTCCTTGTTGGTGGGATGTGTAGATGTTATCTGTCCAATCCTAGCTGAAATTGTATGGAGATTTTTGGAGAGGGGAACCTTTCCGGACCCCTTAAAGGACCACTCCTTAAAAAATCTTCCTTGGGTCCCGACGATCCAGCTAACTACCGACCTGTCTCTAACCTTCCCTTTGTTGGGAAGGTTATTGAGAAGATGGTTGAGGTGCAATTGGACAATCATTTGGTAACTCACAGTGTCTGTGAGGCTCTCCAGTCTGGTTTTAGGAAGAGGCATAGCACAGAGACTGCCCTTGTTTGGGTATTAAATGATATCCTAATGGTGAGAGATCAAAAGGCTCATACCATCTTGGTCCTTCTCAATCTCTCAGCAGCTTTTGACACTGTGGACCATCACGTGCTTTTGGAGACCCTGCAGCTTCTTTGTGGACTGTCAGGTACAGTCCTCAAATGGTTTCAATCTTTCCTGATAGGCAGGTCTCAGAGGGTGGTCACAGGAATTTTATTCCTCTGACACCCTTCCCCTGCCTTGTGGGATGCCCCAGGGCTCCATATTGGCACCCATGTTGTTCACAGTGTATATGCTGCCATTAGGAGATATCATCAGGTGATACGCCTTGAGTTTTCACTGCTATGCAGATGATACTCAGCTGCATATGTCCTTTATGCCCGGACAGGTTGATGTGGTCTCTGTTCTAAATAGTTGCCTCTCTGAGATCAAGGACTGGATGAGCTCTAGTTGTCTGAGACTGAATCTGGATAAGACTGAGGTACTGGTTGTGGAACCAGGTCAACTGGGGGCCGGTGATGGTGCTGGGCAAATGTCGGGCCTTTGGCTTGATGGTGCCCAGCTCGCCACCTCAGATCAGGTGTGAAACCTGGGCATTATTTTTGATGATGGTTTGACCCTGAAGCCTCAGGTATCAGCCGTGGTCAAATCCTCATTTATCCATCTGAGGAATATTGCCTGGGTTTCCCCCAGGTGACTTTCCAACATTGGTCCATGCCTTCATTACTACCCATCTTGATTACTGCAATGCCCTCTACCTAGGGCTGTCAGGGGTTGATATCCACCGCTTGCAGCTGGTGCAGAAGCACTCTGAATACAAGACTTGATACCAGCCCATTCACAGAAGAAAGGGTTCTGAAAGAACTCTTAAAACTGAAGGTGGACAAAGCAAAGGGGCCTGATAGGATTCATCCCAGAATTCTAAAAGAACTAAGGGTAGAATTAGTGACACCACCTACTACCCTCTTAAACAAATCATGGGAGGATGGGGTGGTACCTGAGGACTGGAGGAGAGCAGATGTTATTCCCCTTCACAAAAGTGGGAGCAGGACAGAAGCAGGAAACTATACACCTGTTAGTTTAACCTCAGTGATAGGGAAAATGATGGAATCACTTCTGAAGGAAAGAATTGTTGAGTACCTAGAGACCCAGAGAGGCACAGGATTCACAGCAGGAAGGTCATGTCAGCGAACCTAATAGATTTCTTTGACTGGGTGACCAAAGTAGTAGATCAGGGAGGGACTGTGGACATGGCCTACCTAGACTTTAGCAAGGCATTTGACTCAGTCGCACACAAAAGATTAATATACAAGTTAGCCAGCCTGGGAGTGGGTCCCAAGATGGTAGCCTTGGTTAAGAATTGGCTGGAGAACAGGACACAGAGGGTAATAGTAAACAGAGTCCACTCTGAAGAAAGGGGGTTAGTAGTAGGGTACTGAAGAGGTTAGTACTAAGACCAGTCCTCTTCAGTGTCTTTATAAGTGACATTGCAGAGAGACTGGAAGGAAAAGTATGTCTCTTTGCAGATGACACAAAGATCTGCAACAGAGTTGATACACAAGATGGGGTGGAAAGGATGAGAAGGGACTTGGCAAGGTTGGAGGAATGGTCAAATGTATGGTAGCTTAGATTCAATGCTAAGAAGTGCAAGGTAATGCACCTGGTAAACAAAAACCCAAGGGAAGAGTACACAATGGGGGGCGAGATACTAACAACAACAACAATGGAAAGGGACCTGGGGGTAGTCATATCAGATGACCTAAAGGTGGGCAAGCAATGTGAGAGGGCAGTAAGGACGGCTGGGGGGATACTGGGATGCATAGGGAGAGGCATCACCAGCAGAAAACAGGAAGTTGTTATCCCTCTGTACAGACAGCTGGTGAGACTCCATCTGGAGTACTGTACGCAGTTCTGGAGACCCAATCTCCACAAAGACATAAACAGGATGAAGGCAGTCCAGAGGAGGGCAACTAAAATGGTGCAGGGTCTGCTCCAGAAAACATATGAAGAGAGACTTAAGGAGCTTAATATGTATAGCCTCAAGGAAAGGAGGGAGAGGGGGGACATGATAGAAACTTTGAAGTAACTCAAGGGAATCAACAAAGTCCAAGAGGTTGCATCTTTCAGAAAAAGAGGTGTGCAAGAACAAGGGGGCACAATTTGAAGATTGGGGGGGGGGTGACTCAGAGGTAATTTAAGGAAGTATTTTTTCACAGAGAGGGTTCTGGATGCATGGAATGGCCTTCCGGAGGAGGTTGTGGGGTCAAAAACAGTGGTAGGATTCAAGAATGCATGGGACAGTCATAAGGCAATTCTAGGGGGTTGGGGTAGGAAGAAGTAGCTGTTGGTTAACTAGGATCTGCAGCTTATCCATTAGGTAGGGAAATGGGTAGACAGGGTGGGCCATGCGGTCCTTATCTGCCATCAAATTCTGTTTCTATGAGTTGGGGCTATATACAATGGAGACCAGGAGGGAGAGGGGGGACATGATCGAGACTTTCAAATATATCAAAGGGGTGAACTAGGGGGGCCCTAGGAAGTTACTCCACATGAAGGAAGGAAACATAACAAGGGGGCACAAACTGAGACTCGGGAGGGGGGCACTTCAAGAGCAATTTGAGAGGTCAATTTTTCACGGAGATGGTGGTAGACTACTGGAATGGGTTCTGGAGGAGGTGGTGAATTTGGAAACTTAGAATGATTCAAGACTGCTTGGGATAGACACAAGGGGCTAAGGGGAGGGGGGTGTCTCAAGATATGGTAGGATGGACTAGGGGGGTAAGGCGCAGACTGGATGGGCTGCGAGGTTCTTTTCTGTCATCACCTTCTATGATTCTATGATTCTGTGAACTGTTTTACTAAGAATCAACTTCAACTTCTTTATTTTTTTAAAAGCGCAAATCAAAAATACCAAAGCTCTTGTACAAAGGATAAAAAATGCAGCATAAAAACTTCAAATTACAGTATAAGCAATTCAAGACAAAGAACAACAGAAAACATTAACAATCTGTCATCCATATTCTGGGAAGGCAAGCATGAATAAGTAGGTTTTCAAGGTCGACTTGAAGCGCTCCACAGTCAGGCACTCCCTGACCGAATGAGGCAGAGAATTCCACAAGGTCAGGGCCGCAAATGAAAATGCCCTAGCACCTGATGTCTTAAGTCGGTCCCTGGGAATCTCCAACAATCCCTTGTTCATGGAGCGAAGTGGGCAGGAGGGGGCGATAAGGACATAGGAGTTCTTGCAGAAAGCACGGACCCTGTCCATGTAGGGCACTATAGGTCAGCAAACCGACCTTAAAGGTGATTCGGCATTGAACAGGCAGCCAGTGCAGTCAGCGGAGAACAGGTGTGACATGGCAAGATCGAGGTAAGCCAGTCAACAACCTGGCTGCCACATTTTGCACCAGCTGCAAGTGGTGAATATCAACTCCTGAAAGCCTTAGATAAATGGAGTTGCCGTAATCAAGGTGTGAGGTCACAAAGGTGTGGACCAGAGTTGGAAGGTGACCAGTTGGAAAAAACAGGTGTTTTATGCATGTGATATTCCTAAGATGGTAAAAAGAGGATTTGTCGATGGCCAACACCTGCAATTTAAGTGTCAAGCCTTCATCAAAAATAATGCCCAGATTATGCACCCGATCCAAGGTCAACAGCTGGCTGCCCCCGAGCCAAAGCCTGGGAAGGCTGGCCAGCCAGTTTCCCTCAACCCGATGTCCTGGGTCCACAACCAGCACCTCAGTCTTGTCCAGATTCAGCTTCAACCAACTGGCTCTCATCCAGTCCTGGATCTTGGCAAGGCAGTTGTTAAATACCAAGACAGAATCATTCTGCCCGGCACAAAGGACATGTAGAGCTGAGAATCATCTGCATAGCAGTGGAAACTCAGCCCATACCACCTCACAATGTCCCCCAATGGCAGCATTTACACCGTGAACAATATGGGTGACAACACAGAGCCCTGAGGGACCCTACACGGCACGGAGACTGGGTCAGAGGAATAAATCCCCGACACCACTCTCTGAAACCTGCCAGTGAGGTACAAGTGAAACCATCTGAGGACCATACCTGACAGTCCACAGATGACCCTCAAGCACTCTAGAAGCACACCATGGTCCAAGGTGTCAAATGCTGCAGTGAGATCAAGGAGAACCAAGATAGAAACATAGAAGTTGACAGCAGATAAGGACCGCAAGGCCCATCCAGTCTGCCCATTTCTTTTTCTATCTTATAAATGTGCCATCGGCCTTTGCTCTGTCAATGGCCTATCTATTCATACTCATCTGTATTGCTCCCTTATGCCTCTCCCATGCCTGTTTGAAGCCCTGCACTGCATTCATATCCATCATGTCCTGAGGTAGGCCATTCCTTGCATCCACCACCCTTTATGTGAAAAAGAACTTCCTCAAATTACCCCTTAATTGGCCTCCCTCTAATCTCATGCTGTGTTCTCTTGTCCTGCTACTTTTCTGATACTGAAACATGTTAGATTCTTTCACCTTGTTAACACCCTTAAGGTGTTTGAATGTTTCGATCATATCACCTCTCTCCCTCCTTTGCTCTAGGGTATACATATTGAGCTCCATTAATCTGTCCTCATATGTTTTCGGATGCAGTTCCTGCACCATTTTGGTTGCCCTTCTCTGGACTGCCTCAATTTGGTTAATGTCCTTGTGAAGGTGTGGCCTCCAGTACTGCACACAATACTTCAGATGTGGCCTAACCAGTGTTTTGTAAAGAGGGATTATTACCTCCCTCTTCTGACTTGTGATACCTCTACTAATACACCCCAACGTCCCTCTAGCCTTACCTACTGCTTTAGTGGTCTGCTTGGATAATTTCAGGTCATTGGTGATGATGACGCCCAAGTCTCTTTCTTCCCTTGTGACTGCCAGCAGCTTCCCTCCCAGCTTAAAGGTGGCTTCAGGGTTTCTCTTCCCTCTGTGCATGATCTTGCACTTCTTTGCATTAAACCCTAGTTGCCACTCTTCCAACCATTTTGCTAGTTTATTCAGATCTCTTCTCATTCTGCCCACCCCATCTCGATCATCTACTCTGTTGCAGATCTTGGTGTCATCTGCAAACAGACAAACCTTACCCTCCAGTCTATCTGCAATGTCACTGATGAAGATATTGAAGAAGACTGGCCCCAGGACTGATCTCTGAGGTACCCCACTTGTGACTTGCATCTCTTCTGACTGTATACTGTTTACCACCACTTCTGTTTTCTGCCCCTCAACCAGTTTGCCACCCAGATGACCAACTTCTGACCCACTCTGAGCCTACCCAGCTTATTAATCAGTCTTCTATATGGAACAGTATCAAAAGCTTTGCTGAAGTCAAGGTAGTCGACATCAACTGCTCCCCCTTGGTCCACCACTCTGGTTACCCAGTCAAAGAAATCTATGAGATTAGTTTGACAGGACCTTTGTTTTGTAAACCCATGCTGTCTTGGATCCTGTGCTCCTATGGATTCCAGGTGTTGCACTATCCTTTCCTTAAGGAGTGCCTCCATAATCTTGGCCACTACTGAAGTAAGACTGACTGGTCTGTAGTTCCCTGCCTCCTCCCTGCTACCACTCTTGTGGAGCAGGATCACATGAGCCCTTCTCTAGTCTTCTGGGATCTCTCCTGTGCTCAGAGACTCACTAAACAGTTCTGATAATGGCTGTGCTAGTTCCACCCTTAGCTCCTTTAGTACCCTGGGATGTATGCCATCAGCTTCCATTGCCTTGTCCATCCTGAGCTTAACGAGCTCTTGCAGTACCCTTTCTTTTGAGAAGGGACTAGTGCTCACCTCCCTCCTCCTGTGTCCATGGTGCTATGCTGTGGGTCTTGCCCTACCTTCTTTTCAGTAAGTACTGAGCAGAAGTATCTATTTAGGATGGATGCTTTTACATGGTCCTCCTCCTCACAAGCCCCCTTATCTCCTTTGATCGTAGCAATACCCCCTCTGGACTTTCGCCATTCACTAATGTATCTATAGAAAGTCTTGTCACCTTCTTTTACTGTCTGTGCTAGTGTTTCCTTGGTTTAGGCCTTTGCCTACCTTACTGCCTTCTATGATTCTATGATTCTGTGAACTGTTTTACCAAGAAGATGGAATGGGTCCTCCGATCTCTCGCTATCAGGAGATCATTGAGTACCCGGACAAGCGCTGTCTCAGTACTATGCCTCTTCCTGAATCCCAACTGGAGAGAATCATAGATATCGTGGATGGTAAGATGATCCTCCAGCTGCAGCATGACCACCTTCTCTATAACCTTTCCTACAAACAGAAGGTTAGAGACAGACCAGTAGTTGGCGAGACAGTCGGGGGCAAGAGAAGATTTCTTAAGGAGGGGTGTCACCACCGCCTCCTTCAGGGTGTCTGGAAACACACCTGTCTCTAAAGAACACCTGACTATCTCTACTAGGACTGGGATGATGACCTCAACACACCCCACAAGGAGGCGAGTTGAACCCAGATCCAAACCACGGCAGATCAGCCGAAGACTCTGGATAATCTTCATGACATCTGCATTCACCATCCGATCAAAATCTGACCAAACAAACCAAGGAGCCACAGCCTCCCACCAATCACCACAGTCCTCATTAGAGCGAGCTGCACAGATATCCGCTCTGATGCTGGCAACCTTATCTGCAAAGCACTGAGCAAACTTATTACACTTCTCTTGTGACAACGCTCTCCATGATCGGAGACAGGCTGGTTTGCACAGTCTGTCCACAGTCTGAAAGAGCTGAGCTGGTCAATTCTTTGCAGCAGTTATTTCCCTGGACAGGAATTCTGCCTTCTTATGGGAAATAGCTGACTGATACTCTTTATAATGAGACATCAGTCTAAGTCTGTCTGCATCAAGACCAGATTTCTGCCAGCTTCGTTCCAACCTTCATCCCACCCGCCTCAACTCCCTCAAGGTCCCATTAAACCAAGTGGACTGAGGGCGAAGAGTGAGAGGGCAAACATGAACAGGAGCAACAGAATCTTGAGCCTCCACCACAGCCCCATTATAAGATTGTGGCAGGTTCTCTGGGTCCATGCTCACACTCGGCAAGCCTTATAGGTCCAGCACTGCCATCAGGCCATCCAGTGTCAAACCGTTCAAAGACAGTACCGGACCATCTCCACAGGGGCAGGCCTATTGGGAAGAGCCATGAAATTGAACCTTATGATGTGATGGTCAGACCATCTGACCGGTTCCACCACCACGTTAGAGGTCTCCATACCCAGTAAGAAGACCAAGTCCAATGAGTGACCATAAATATGGGTCACAGAACTAATCACCTGTGTGAAGTCCACCAAATTCATTAGTTGGAGGAAGTCCTGACCAAATTGCGAGAGTTTATCATCAACCCAGGCATTGAAGTCCCCCAGCACCATCCATCTAGAGGACTCCAACACCATATTGATGATGAAGTCCGTGACTTCCTCCAGAAACTGCTTCTCGCCCCCAGTGGACGATAGATGAGAAGGATTCTGCACCCCACACCTGCGCCAATGATACACTCAAAGGTCTTGGGCTTCTCAACTGACACATCAGTAAGGCCCAATTCTGTTCTAAAACAGATTGTTATACACCACCCCTGTGATCCATCCTCAGATGGTGCATCACCGAAAACCCATCCAGAACAGCTGAAACCAGAGTAGGGCCAGCATTCTCATCCAGCCAGGTTTTGGTGATGCAAGCCAGGTTCGATGACCTAACAAGATCAGCAATCACTGCTGTTTTGTTTTTAATGGACCTGGCATTGCATAACACTGACTGAGTAGGACGAGCTGCTGGGTTGGCTGAGCTAGCTGCCCATCTAATGTGGAGCCCTTGGGTATGGGGACCAGACAGGGAGGACCCCTTTCTGGAACCCATTTCACCCCAAGGGTGACCCCTGGGTCCCACCACCCCAATCCATCCACTGTACTCCACTCCCCCTCCAGGTCTGCAACCCCTGGCCCTATGCCTCTTCCTCACAATCCCCAAAGCTTGACATTGGCTATATACCTCACTGGGCAAGGGGGGGGGAGTAATCAAAAGGCTGGAGGCCACGGAGCTCAGAAGGGGAGTAGCACCTAACCGAGAGAGCTCTCGGCCCACACATATCAATACGACTACCAGCACACTCAACAGTCTAAATAATAAAACACAACAAATACCCCAAAAAACATTAAAATCTATATCCCCCACTCCCCAACAAATCCCTCCTAAAAAAACAGAAAAATAAAATAAATAAATTAAAACCTCTTTAAAATGAAACCTAAAACAAAACAATATATGGTCCAGAAGAATTACTGAGTTTGTATAATCCAGATTGGGGCTAAGCATGCCACACTTGTAAAGCAGTTCTTGGGCTAGGTGAGACTCCCACCCCCACCTGCCCACCTCAATTTGTTCAAAGTGCTGTGCGCTCACCACAACAGTCCAAAACAGGTTAAATAAGAGCGAATTCCAGGGCTCTCTCACGCCCAACTGAAACAATTCGTCCTATCTGACGGATTCCAAAGTCACTCAAACAGACTCCAGACAAAGTCACTTAAAGTTCCTTGTGAAAATTCCTTCTAAAAATGAAAGCAGCCTGCAGACAGAGCAGGATGCAAGGGAGTTCTGCCCCCGAAGGGTCAGGCAGCCCCAGACAGAGGTCCTCTGACCCCCCCATTAGGTTGTCCCATGCCATACACCAAACAGAGCCCCCACTCATCTTATGGCTCTCTGAGAGGCCAGGGCCCCAGTCTGAAAATGTTTCACCAGTGAAGCTCCCTGACAAGCCCCCAGGTAAATGCAAGCACTATGCCCTATGACGTATGCTCCCGCCTCCCCCTTCCCACAGGCAGCCCCCACCTAGACTCCCACTCCACAGTCAGCAAAATTAAAGGCCCAGCTGGTTGCCACAGTCCCAAAATAAACTCTTTCTTCTAGCAATGGTCCAAGATGAATAAAATGGAATGGATTCACCGATCAATCGAGCTTACTGTTGGTGAGTTCCACAACTGAAGTTCACGCTTTCTCCTCTTCCTCCCCTTGGAATACAGTCCAGAACATCCCCTCAAGGTTCCACACGAAAGTTTGCCTCAAAGAACCAGCGACCTTCCACCTCTGCTCCAACTCAAATGCAAATTCAGAGCTTGAGAAGAAACTGGTGCCAGTGGAGTCTGAACAGTGCTTCGTCAGTTGAAATACAAATTTAAAACACTGACTGATCATCTACATGAACGTAATGATTAGGATGGCAAACACACAACCCAACAGCAGACAAATGTGAAAATTAGTAACGCTGCTAGCAAAATTGAATAGCTAACTAGTAGCCAGCACTGGTAATCACTCCAACAAAAATGTGGCATACATAAATTAAACACAAGCCCCAATTAACACTTTCTCACTAATCTACTTCACTACAGATACCCCAACTAAACTTACTAAAATGACAAATAAAATAAAATAAACAAAAACTAATAAAAATAAAAGTTCAAACAATCAAACGGAGCAGCTGCTAAGGCTGACCCATTTTGGTTGCCATCTTGACAGCATATTTGTTGTGGATTAACACATATGTTCTGTTGTGTATTACAATGTGGAGTCAAGTGGCACAAGCCACAGTACAAGAGTATTACTTTAAGTACTGTACAATTATAGAAAGATAAGTAAAAAATGAGTATGGTGCAAAAAGCAGTGAACATCTGAACAGGGTAGTCTTCACAGTTTGTGGCATATAGAATTGACACGTTAATCTGTTTTGACAAACATGGGTACTACATTTGTATTATCAACCAACAGCTACTGTAGGCATATGAGGTAGTAAAAAGTGGATTCTGTAAATACTGATGAAGTATATTAGGACAGTACTTAAAGTGTGATGTGTAATTATTAATTACAAGTGTTACAATGATTGTGGTACTAGTTGACTTCACAGTATGTATTTCGGAATGCAGTTAACCCTGTTAAAGTTGTTAGTAAGAGAATTCAAATGTGATGGTATACAGGAAAGTTAATAATAATGCCTCTTTTATATTGTATTTTCATCCAGAACATCCAGGTTTCCTTGTCATCCCTGCACAGCGGTCCCAGCTGGTGCTAGTCCCTGATGATCAGGTGGAGGAGGATCCGGCTCCTGTCGAAGAGATGGTAGTTGTTGATCCAGTTGGTAAGTCTAATGCAGCGAAGAAATATTATATATAGAAGCAGAAAAACAAATAATTGTAAACCAGTAACATAATCTGCATAACCTGGTGGTAGTAAAACTATCTCATAGTCAACGACATCCTGCAGCGGGATGTGAAGAACAATGCCCCCTTCCCCCGCTGCACACTTGCACACATAGACACAGATTGTGGTACTTTGTTAAACATGAATGGAAAAAAACAGCAATATTTAAGCACCATGTGCTCCACAGTTATCATACCTGCCTAAAGTGTATCAACTTTACTAGTTGTAAAAATTTGCAACATGATCTTGTAGAACACTCACAGTACCACACACATAGACTGCACATAGACATTTACTATGGTTCTATTGTCGTAATAAGCAAGAGTGAGTGGTACAGTATTAACCTTTGTAACAATACCAGTACAGCTTGTAACTCATAAAGTGAAAATGGTTAAAAGTTTTCGTAACAATGAATGATATAGCTCTGTTATCATTATAGAACAGGTAAAATGATATCCACATGTTTAATGTGAGGTTGCTGTCTGATAGTATCGTGTATGTTATGAATCACTGGTATCACAGTATTTACGAAATATTTACATACTGAAGAATTGTATTTATTATTCTTAAAATTAGTGAATATTATACAGTGTGCTGGCAACAGAAATACAGTCAGTCTGATGCAAGCTGTATTGTGACACCAGTCTTTGCATGCAAGATATTATTATTACATGTTGTTTCTTGTCATTTCCAGATCAACTACCAGTCAGAGAGGGGACCAGTTGTGCCACAGGAGAAGAAACTGATGGAGGCACAGAACACCAGCCAGACCCATCTGGTCAGCAAACTGAGGTGCCACTGTGTGCTGGGGTCACAAGCCAAGAGGAACACCAAGAAAAGGAACCCAAGCCTGGCCCATCTGGTATAAGCAGCACTACAGCAGGGAGCTAACCTTGTGCTGTACAACATAAGTGAAATATCATTTCATTTTAATATTATGCGACAATTGTACTCTGTGTTTCTACGTAATCAAACTGGGTTTACAGGCTGGCCCAGTGGCACTGAGGGCTGAGTTGCTGGATGCTACACCTCATGCCATGCAGGCAACTTGGGTTTGGAAGTGGACTCAGGTCATCTGGGGTTGGCAGTGGGGACAGGATTGAACATCTGGAGGACTGCTCTCCTCTCCTGGCCAGGGTTTCTGGGGTTTCCCCTCTGTGTAGTGGCTCCCAGCGGAGACCGCGAGCACTACATGCTGGCAGGGTCTTGCAAGGGGGAGGTGATGGCAAATGTCTATGGGAGGGAGTGGGAGCATGCCTTCAGCCTGGTGACATCATTGCAGGGCTGCACCTCTGGGGGAAAACAAGAAGGAAAACACTGGCTGTCAGGGAGGCAACGGCAGGACTCAAGTGCCCAGCCCACATGCCCAATGTTGTCCCCTGACCCAACTTGACTCTCTGTGGTCCCTGCCTCCTCCCATATGGAGCTGGTGGGAGAGGGGGGACCCAGCAACTGATTCCTTGGTCAAGGAAGGTGGTTCAGGCAGGCAGTATCAGGCTGGGCCAGTGGATCTCCGCCTGAGAGATGCCTCAGCAGTCAGCAAAGGAGGGAGAAATAGAGCTGGAAAAAAAATTGGTTTGCAGGTCACATGTTTAGTAAACAAAACTTGCCATGGTTGGGTAAATGCCTCCATTATCCAGATCATGATGTGGTTTGTTTGAATTTTATAATATGTAGAGATCAGAGCAGTATTACTGTTTTCAGTATTACGGTAACTGTTTTATTTATACATAAACTCCATTTTTGTGTTCTACCATGCTAGAAAGAGTTAACATATCCAATTATATTGTCCCATTTCAACACGCCATACCACAATAAGTACCTTCATTTTATGGAGTGCTGGTGACAGAAATACAGTAATATAATCAGTCTGATGCAAGCTGTATTGTATTTTGCAGTAACACAAACAAGTGTTGAAATATACACACACCTACATTAACACAGACATGTCACTTGTGCATGTGGACTGCAAGAAGGGCTTCTTTAAATGTAAATGTCATGAGCTCTGAAACATTACAGACGTGCATGTTGAACACTTTCTATTGTAACCAGTCACCCAGACATACAGTTATACACACACATAACAGAAAACATACATAATTCATTTCAAGAGGGTAGTCTACACACGTGAAAACTTGATGTAGTAAGCAAGTTCAGACACTTGCATCTAAGTGCTATGTTAAATATTTTACCATTTACTGTACTTCAGATTTGTTTGCAAAGCGTGCAATACCATGATGTATCTCAGTAGGTACTTTTGTGGATAATTACCGTGGGTACCATTTACACATGCAGTAGTTCTACATGACAGTATAATTAGTAAACAACTGTGTCACGACATGTGCAGTATTATATCACCCCGTACCACTACAGTATGACCGTAGTTACCAATAATTAACCAGTAAGGCATGATCAGGCGTTACATGAACAATCTGTTAATCAGCCCCTAGGGGGTGTAATGTATTATGAGGTGCAACCAAATTAAACAGACCCTCCTTCTCCATCTTATACATCCCTTTCAAGTACTGAAAGCTCCCAATCATGTCCTCTCTCTCTCACCATTCCTCTAGGTGGCACATATCCAGTGGACTCGGCCTCCACTCATATACCTTACCCTGTTGACCCACTATCATCTGTGTAGCCCTCTTCTGGACCTTCTGTAACAGGTTAATGTTCTTTTTTAGGAGTGGGAACCAGTACTGAACTCCATACTCTAGATGTAGCCTCATCACTGACCTGTACAAGGGCAGTATAACCTCCTCTCTCCTACTACTGATACCCCTATCTATGCATATCAATATCTTGTTTACCCTTGCTGCTGCTTTTTTTGCACTGCATGGAGTGCTTGAGGTCATCAGTGATTATCACTCCCACATCCTTCTACTCCACTGATGCAGATACCTATAGGCTAAACTCTTTTCCCTTGCTGTCTGAGCAACTCCAGAGGTGAAACAGCTGGGTGCTTTGGGCCTTGTGTTCTTGCCTCTGAGCCTAACACACTCCTATGTGGTAAGTAGTATTCCTTCCTTAATAATGAACCACTGTCCACTCCCATATAGAAACATAGAAACATAGACTTTGACGGCAGATAAGGACCGCTAGGCCCATCTAGTCTGCCCATTTCCCTACCTACAGGATAGGCCGCAGATCCTAGTTAACCAACAGCCTATTTCTTCCTAACCCCCACAAGAATTGCCTTATGTCTGTCCCATGCATTCTTGAATTCTCCCACAGTTTTAGACCCCACAAGCTCCTCAGGAAGGCTGTTCCATGCATCCACTACCCTCTCTGTGAAATAATACTTCCTCACATTGCCCCTGAACCGCCCTCCTTCTACCTTTATATTGTGTCCCCTTGTTCTTGCAAGTATCTTTTTCTGAAAGATGCTAACCTCTTGGACTTTGTTGATTCCACTGAGGTACTTAAAAGTTTCTATCATGTCCCCCCTCTCCCTTCTTTCCTCAAGGGTATACATGTTAAGCTCCTTTAGTCTCTCCTCATACGGCTTCTCTTGCAGACCCTGCACCATTTTAGTTGCCCTCCTCTGGACTGCCTCTATCCTGTCTATGTCCTTGCGGAGATGGGGTCTCCAGAACTGGACACAGTACTCCAGATGGGGTCTCACCAACTGTCTGTACAGAGGGATAACAACTTCCTGTTTTCTGCTGATGATGCCTCTCCCTATACATCCCAGTATACCCCCAGCCCTCCCTACTGCCTTCTCACATTGCTTGCTAACCTTAAGGTCATCTGATATGATTTCCCCAGGTCCCTTTCCTTTTTTGTTGTTGTTACTACCTCCCCACCCATTGTGTATTCTTCCCCTGGGTTCTTGTTTCCCAGGTGCATTATTTTGCACTTCTTTGCATTGAATCCTAGCTGCCATACTTCTGACCAATCCTCCAACCTTGCCAAGTCCCTTTTCATTCCTTTCCACGCCTCCTTGTGTATCAACCCTGTTGCAGATCTTTGTGTCATCTGCAAAAAGGCATACTTTTCCTTCCAGTCCCTCTGCAATGTCACTGATGAAGACATTAAAAAGGACTGGACCCAATACTGAACCCTGCGGTACCCCACTAGTAACCCCCCTTTCTTCAGAGTGGACTCCATTTACAATTTTCTTCTGTATCCTGTTGTCCAGCCAATGTTTTACCCAGGCTACCACCCTGGGTCCCACTCCCAGGCTGGTTAATTTGACAATTAATCTTTTGTGTGGGACTGTGTCAAATGCCTTGCTAAAGTCTAGGTAGGCCATGTCCACAGCCCCTCCCTGGTCTACTACTTTGGTCACCCAGTCAAAGAAATCTATTAGATTCATCTGACATGACCTTCCCGCTGTGAACCCATGCTGCCTTGGGTCCTGTGCTCCACTGGCCTCTAGGTACTTAACTATTCTTTCCTCCAAGTGACTCCATCACTTTCCCTACCACAGAGGTCAGACTGACAGGTCTGTAGTTTCCTGCCTCTGTCTTGGTCCCACACTTTTGAGGGAATCACATCCGCCTTCCTCCAGTCCTCAGGTACCACACCATCCTTCCATGATTTATTAAAAGGGTAGCCAGTGGTTTCACTAGTTCCTCCTTAATTCTTTTAGAATTCTGGGGTGAATTCCATCAGGACCCATTGATTTGTCCACCTTCAGTTTTAGGAATTCTTGCAGAACCCTTTCTTCTGTGAAAGGACTGGGATCGCCCCATCAAAAGTGCTTCTGTTAATTGGATTAGGCACTTCCCCTCCTCTTTGTGAATACTGAGCAGAAATATTCATTCAGTATTCCTGCTTTTCACTGTCCCCTCTGCCCACCACCATTCATTCTATTCAAGCCTCACTATCCCTCCCTTTGTCTTTCTCGTCGCTGATGTACCTATAAAAGGTTTTATCCCTCTTCTTAACTGAGTTGGCTATCTTTTCCTCAGTTTGGGCCTTTGCTATTCTGACTTCCCTCCCTGCTTCCTTCTGCCTTAACTGGTACAGCTCTCTGTCCTGCTCCTTCTGTGTTTCCTTATACTTCCGGAATGCTATCTTTTTCTTCCTGACTTTCACAGCCACCTCTTTTGAGAACCATAGTGGCTTTTTCTTTCATTTTGATTTGTTTATTTGCTTCACACAAAGGCTTGTTGCCTCTGTGATGGCAGTTTTGATAATTCCCATTGTTGCTCCACACCTCCTTCTAGCCTGTTTGCTAGTGCTTTTCTGAGGCACTCTCCCATCTTGCCAAAGTCAGCCCTCCTAAAGTCCAGTACCCTCACTTTTGTAGAGCTTGACTCTGTAGCTGAGTTTAACGTGAACCACACTGTTTGATGGTCACTTGTCCCCAGATGGCAACCCAATTCTAGATCTGAGATCCTCTCACTGCCCCCGTTTGAGAGTCTGAGGTCTAAGATTGCTCCCTCACAGTGGGTTCGAAACTAGCTGTCTAATGCCTACCACCTGTAGGGCATCAAGAATTGCCCTGCTCTTGGATGTGGCTGCAGCAAATGTGCTCCAGTTAACATCTGGAATATTCAGGTCTCCCATCAACAGTATCTCCTTTTCTCTGCCATTCTAAGAATGCCTTCTATCATATCCTTGTCCATTCCTTCCCCTGACATGGGGTCTGTACCTAACCCTGTGCAGATTGTGGTGCCATTTCCAGTCTCCAAGGTGACCCACAGTGCCTCCTCTCCTCCCTGTTTACTCTTTTGTTCAGTTGCTTTTATCCCTTCCTTTACATAGAGAGCTACTCCTCCCCCTCTTCTCCCCTGCCTGTCTCTCCTGTAGATTATGTACCCTGGTATGTTAACATCCCAGTCATGGTTCTCTGTGTACCATGTTTCTGTGACTGCTACGATATCCAGGCATCCCTCTTCCATTAAGGCCATCAGATCAGGAGCTTGTTGCCCAGACTACGGGCATTGGTACTCATTACCTCCATTTCCTGATGGCCTTACTCCTTTTGCCCCATCCCTGTCCTTCTTGCCTTTGTCACTTTCTCCATTTACCCCTGCCCTTCTCCCTATCAACACCTCTATGTTGGTGTTTGCTGCACTTACTACCATGATTATTTGGGGGGGCTAGGATTTTCCTACTCCTTTCCAGTGCCTTCCCCCTTGGCTAGTTTAAAAGCTTGCCTTTAAACCTATCACCTAGGATTCTGGTTCCCCTCCCAGACAGATGCAGCCCATCATGCCAGTATAGGCTTGCATCACTCCAGGTGGACCCCCAGTCCCCAATGAAGCCAAATCCCTGAGCTCTACACCAGTTTTTCAACCACTGATTGAATCCCATGGTGCGGAACACCCTAGCCTCTCCTATGCCATAGATGGGTAGCACCTCCGAGAAGGTTACTGTGCGTGCTACTTGACTAAGGCCCCTTCCCAATTCCACAAACTCTTCCTGCACTTCTCTAATCCTTTCTTAGCCAGGTCATTTGTCCCTAGGTGGACAATGACATCCAGCTCCCTCCCTGTGCAGCTGCTCCGGCAATCCTGAGTTCCTCCTGTCCCTCAAGCCATGGCACCAGGCAGGCGCCTTACCTCCCTCCCTCTTCCCTTCCTTCCCCAGTTCTACCTTCCTAACAATGGAGTCCCCCACCAGGAGTTGTTTCCTTCCCCTGCAGGGTCCTCTGCCACCCTCCTGTGGGTCTCCTTTGTGGAGGTTCCCAGCATCCTCCTTGGTCTCCACTGTGGGTGCCTCCATAGAGGAACCACACTTTGGCAGAATGGTATAGAAATTGTGGAGAGGTACAACTGGAGGGATGCACCTCTGTTCCACCACCCTCACCCTTCCTGAGCCCACTGTGGTCCAACCACTCCTCTTTCTTGGCAACCTCTGAGGCAACGCAGTGGCACTGGTGGTCCCTGGATGGAAGAGGAGGTCCCACAAATCCTGGCCAACTCAGCCTGGAGATGAGAAACCTCCCCTCAGCCCAGAGAGGTGCCTGCAGATGGGACAACACTGCATCCTCCAGAACATCTCCCAGAAGACTGCTGCTCCACAGCCACTGCACTGCACCACTCAATCATGTCTTATTTCTGGCCCTTAACTGTTTGCAATCTTTACTCCTTCCTCTGTTTTTCTCTCTCTCCTTACTTTCTGCCTGTGTCCCTTTAAGCTCCTGATTGTCCTGTTCTGAGACAAGAATATCCTATATTTCTCAGTAGACCACTTACTTGCTCAGAGGCAGACCTCCATCAGCTAGAGGAGGCCGGAGAGCTACTCTTGCCCTTCTAGGATGGTGGGTCCTTGGTGGTTCTGTGATCACTCACTTCCTGCCCCTAAACAGGAAGTTCCTGTTGTCAGTCAAATCCTGTGCCTATAAAAATAGAACTAGCTTGGGGTGGAGGGGAGGGAAGGAGGGCAATATAGTCCCAGCAGAGAAGTTCAGTCACACAGCAGTCCTTTCTCCTGGTGTCTTCTGCCAAGCTATTAGCAGAATCTTTCTAAGGCAGTCTTTAAATGTAGCTTCCTTCTAGCTAAGCCACTCCCCCTACTTACCAGATCTTTCTACAAGTAATTTAAACCTCACAGCAGTTAAGTCCTTTCAGTCACCTGAGATTCACACCTAGATAACTCTTCAGATACTCATTCAGTTCAGTTAACCCAAACACACACTTTTTTTTTTGTATGTTAGTTTTTTTTACCCTAAATTAAAGGTCCAAGTACAAAAGTTCTTCTACTTTAGTCCCAGCAGAGAAGTTCAGTCACACAGCAGTCCTTTCTCCTGGTGTCTTCTGCCAAGCTATTACATACAGTTGAATATCAGCTGTTATGCCTGCCAGGCGCCTATTTATGAACTCACAGATCTTCCTGAAGTCCGCCCTTCTAGACTCCAAGGTATATCTCTTAATTGTTATTATTACCCTGCCCATATCCAACCAGAATCACAGTGTGCAATGGTCACTTCCACCCAAGGGCTCCCGGACCATTATTACATGTACTTGCTTCCCATGTGTGACCATCTTGTTTTAGCTAAAACCTGAGTTTCTTTGAATTGTAACTTCTGCATGTTAGATACTACTCTCTTCCTTCTATTCCAAGAATCAATAACTGTAAATGCTATCCCACTGAAATGAATTGTGTAGTCCATGAAAGAAATTATGTACTAACTAAAACTGTTTCCCAAATACAACATGATTTGTTGACAGCATTACCAGTAGCATACAGAAGAGCTAAAGAGGTCACCAATCAACTCACTATGCAACACACTATTACAAATTAAAGTAAACAAGTTTGCTTTTTTTTCCCTATTACAGGTTGTTCAGCAGCAGTAAGTGCATTGAGGAAGGACCTCCGACAATTCACAGAGACTATAACAGAGGGTCTCTGGACTATGCAAGAGTCTGTCTCACTGGTGCTTACAGCCATGTACTACCATGTAAAGATCTGTGAGCAATGGAGAGAGTGAAAAACTTCTCCAGTAAAAAAACATGAGACACAATAATATAATACTATGTTCCATGTTATACGTGCACAATGTCAAGCAGTAACATTTGTTATGCGGGTGGTGCTTTTTACCTCCAGAGTGTTGGCAAGTTTGAATAAAGAATAATAATTTTTATCATTGGTGTTGGTTGAATAGCTTGATGTGAAGACAGTGATACACACATACCTAGTAATGTGTTGTATATGTTGGGCACATAGTACCCAAGTTGGAATGGGGGGGTGGGGAGGTGAGTGGGTTTATTAGGAGTGAGTTGATTATGTATCTTCTATATGGGTGCTTCATTTAAGCAATAAGGTAAGACAACATGTTGGTTGTACTATGTTTACCCCATGGTTAGGGGCATTGTAAGGCCAGAGTGCCTTCAGCCACTGACTGTGGGGTAAACCTAGTACAACCAATCTCCCTGAAGTGCATTATTACTTATATAAAATGGGCCCAGAGGCAACTTTTTAAAAACAAACACTTTAAAAGTTAGCATATCCACAAAAATTATAATAAAATGTTACTAAACAATGTAAAATAGTTACACCACAGATGTTTTACACCTATCAGTTATCTATTTTTCTTCATATTCAGTACACTGTATGATTGTTTACCATGGAATAGAAGAATTCAAAGCTCTGCATTATTTCAGTAAAAGAATAATCCCCCCCCCCCACACACAGAATGGTAACATGGAATACATGAATTCAAAATTCTTCAGAGTTTCACTGGTTGGGTCCACTGACACACACACACACACACACACACACACACACACACACACACACACACACCTCAAGCTGTTGGCAGGTAAGGAGCAGGGAGTTCTCTGGAAAAGTGATGGGGATAGGAGGGGGATTTTTCATGTTTATCAAAGAAACACTAACAATAGAATAGATTTATAAAATGGCAGGGTAAAATCATGTAATCTGATTGGCTCTTATTTATGTGTAAACTATGGTTTACACATAAATAAAAAAGGACTGCCCAGCAGTGAAGAGTCTGGAACCCAGACCAGTGGGCATTTGGAACACAAGCATTTCAGTACAGTGTGTTAGGACAGAAATAGTCTGCCAATGGAACTAAGCAGAATTTTGAATCCATGTATTTCATGGTAAACATTCCATGACAAACATTCCATGCCTTGAATGCAGGAAAAAACAGAAAACAAAAACAGGAAGAAGAAAGTAGGCAACAATACAATGACATCATCAATGAGATCATTTGTAGAGGGCAGAAGGACTATTTTATCATAAATGCATACAAGTAAATATATTGTTTCTACATATAAACATGCTTTTCCCAACTGTAAAACACTGTTTAAAAAGAAGCTAATTTTATAAGTGCAATAAGGTACTCTGGGATGTGGGTGGAACACATTTTACTGCACAGACAGCCTCGTGCCTTAGTACGCCCCTGACTATGCAATAAAATGTGTTTCACGCACACCCCATCATGCCTTATTGCTTACATGTTAGTCTCCCTCTGGGATCTTAACAGATGGCCCAAAGAGACACTCTGCTCACAAAATAGAATCATTTTTTGTATCTCGGCATATGAAAAAAGATCCTGTTTGATATTACACGATCACGAAAAAGGATGCAAGATGCCTCAAAAAGCACATCAGCAGATGATTTTTCAAATATTTAAGTGCAGAATCCACCAAACAGGGTCCCTTTAAGCCAGACAGATGTGTTGTGCTCACTCCAGGATGTCATTTTTATGTCTGTAGAATTTGTTATTTTCAAGGACTATGTTGGCAGAGAACTAAGGGGAGAACTAGTGACACCACTGACTACACTTTTTAAGAAATCATGGGAGGATGGTGTGGTACCTAAGGACTAGAGGAGGGCAGATATGATTCCCCTTCAGAAAAGTGGGAGCAAAGCAGAGGCAGGAAACTATAGACCTGTTAGTTTGACCTCAGTGGTAGGGAAAATGATGGAAGCACTTCTGAAAGAAAGAATTGTTGAGTACTTAGAGGCCAATGGGGCACAGGACCAAGAGAGAATTGATTCACAGCAGGAAGGTCATGTCAGATGAATCTAATCCATTTCTTTGACTGGATGACCAAAGTAGAAGACTAGGGAGGAGCTGTGGACATGGCCTACCTAGACTTTAGCAAGGCATTTGACACAGTCCCACACAAAAGATTAATAAACAAATTAGCCAGCCTGAGCATGGGTCTCAGGGTGGTAGTCTGGGTAAAAAATTGGTTCGACAACAGGACACAGAAGATAATAGTAAATGAAGTCCACTCCAAACAAAAGAGGGTTACTAGTTGGGTACCACCGGGTTCAGTACTGGGTCCGGTCCTTTTAAATGTCTTTATAAGTGACATTGCAGAGGGACTGGAAGGAAATGTATGCCTCTTTGCAAACAACACAAAGATCTACAACAGGTTGATACACAAGGTGGAGTAGAAAGGATGAGAAGGGACTTGGCAAGGCTGGAGGAATGGTCAAAAGTATGACAGCTTAGATTCAATGCAAAGAAGTTCAAAGTAATGCACCTGGAAAACAAAAACACAGGGGAAGAGTACACAATGAGGGGGGTTATTAACAACAAAAATGGAAAGGGACCTAGGGGTAGTCATATCAGATGACCTAAAGGTAAGCAAGCAATGTGAGAAGGCAGTAAGGAGGGCTGGGGTGGATACTGGGATGTATAGGGAGAGGCAGCACCAGTAGAAAACAGAAAGTTGTTATCCCTCTGTACAGACAGTTGGTGAGACCCCATCTGGAGTATTGTGTGCAGTTCTGGAGACCCCATCTCCACTAGGACATAGGATGGAGGTAGTCAAGAGGAGGGCAATTAAAATGGTATAGGGTCTGCAACAGAAGCCATATGAAGAGAGAGACTAAAGGAGCTTAATATGTACAACCTTGAGGAAAGGAGGGAGAGGGGAGACATGATAGAAGCTTTCAAGTACTTCAAGGGAATCAACAAAGTCCAAGAGGGCAGCACATTTCAGAAAAAGAGATGTGCAAGAACAAGGGGACACAATTTGAAGATAGAGAAGGGATGGCTTAGGGGCAATGTGAGGAAGTATTTTTCACAGAGAGGGTAGTGGGCACATGGAATGGCCTTCCTGAGGAGGTCATGGGGTCAAAAACAGTGGGGGAATTAAAGAATGCATGGGAAAAACAAAGGCAATTCTGCTGGGGGATAAGAAAAAGTAGGCTGTTGGTTAACTAGGATGTGCAGCTTATCCAATAGGTAGGGAAATGGGCAGACTAGGTGGTCCAAGCAGTCCTTATTTGCCATCAAAGTCTATGTTTCTTATGAAGTGATCACTAAAAAGGATGCAAGATGCCTCAAAAAGCACATCAACAGATCATTTTTCCAATGTTTAAGTGCAGTATCCACCAAACAGGGTCCCATTAAGCCAGACAGATGTGCTGTGTTCTCCCTACAGTGTCATTTTTGTGACTGTATAAATTGTTTTTTTTCCAGGATGCAAATGATGTTGATAGACACTTTGGGGGGCACATAGCACCCCACAGCCCATAAAGCAAAGTCCCAGTGAGCCAAACAGCTGTGTTAGGCTCCCTCCTGTACCTTAACAGATGGTCCAAAGAGACTCTCTGCTCATGAAACAGGATCTTTTTCTGTATCTCTGCATATGAAAAAATATCCTGTTTTGTATGAGGTGATCATGAAAAAGGATGCAAAATGCCTCAAAATGTACATCAGCAGATCATTTTTCCAAAATTTAAGTACAGCACCCACCAAACGGGGTCCTGTTGAACCAGGAAGATGTGCTATGTTCTTCCCAAGATGTCATTTTTATGTCTGTACAGACAGTTTTATTTTCAGGATGTAAACAATGTTGACAGACACCCTAGGGTGTACATAGCACCCATAGCTGACACAGCAAGGCCCTAGAGAGCCACATAGATGTGTTAGGCTCCCTCTGTGACCTTAACAGATGTCCCAAAGAGACTCTCTGCTCATGAAACAGGAACTTTTTTTGTATCTTGGCATATGAAAAAAGATCCTGTTTTGTATTATGTGATCGTGAAAAAGGATGTCAGATGCCTCAATAGGAACATCTGCAGATACTTTTTTCAGTATTTAAGTGCAACATCTACCTAACAGGGTCCAGCTGAGCCAGGCAGATGTGCTGTGCTCTCTCCAGGATGTCAGTTTTGTGGGTGTAGCATTTTTTTTAATAAATGGAAACAAGATGACACCAAATGCAAAAGGAATTTTCCCATATGAAATAGGGTTCCTTTTTCATTTCATACAGCTAACTTTTAGTGCTTACTGAGCATGCTCAGACACATTATTTTCAAATTTTCAGAATGCAATAACTTAAAAATGGCTTATTATTTTTTTCACCAGACTAGGGAAAGGCACATCTGTGGGTTAGTTCCTTTCTGTTCTGAAAATTTCAGACTAAGATTCCACACCCTCTGGGCTGTAGGCAAGTTGAAAGAAAAATCCCAGCAAAGTCAATGAGAACAAAAAGGCTTTTTCACCTCTCTGGAACATGGAAACCACACATCTGACTGGAACATAGCTTGCCACATCCAGAGATCTGCACTGGGTGATGGTGCATGCCAATTTGCATGGAAATCCGTTGAACGGTTGCAAAGTTATTAAGATGCAAAATTTTGGAGTCACGTGATGCTGAGCAAGGGATAGGACATGTTCGTCGGAGCTCTGTTCTTTCACCGACCTAAATTGCCAAAACACCCGTTTTATTCCATTTACTAATACTAACTTCTGGAATTTAAAGTAATCGAGAATCACAGAGACTGTTTTCGACGGTATTTGAAGACGGACATTCCTTTAAATATGTCCACACAGCAATTAGCCGAGGAGGCCACACAAGAATCATAGGCCAAGCGCCCCCGCCGCAGCTCTTCTTCCCAATTATCCCCAGAGGAGCTTTCATCCTCACATATTTATTTGGAGCTCACATCTATTAAGAAGGCTCTGCTGAAACTTATTGAAGATGTAGCGGATTTTAAGCCAGCACTTACGCAGCTAGCCCGAAGATTTTCTGATGCGGAAGCCAGAGTAGCCTCCATAGAGAGAAAGCAGGATAAGATGGAGCCTGAGGTGGTGGAGATAAAAAGGAGTCTATCTAAACTTGAGGACTGTTTTGATGACCCGGAGGGGAGGAACAGGAGGAACAATCTGGTGCTGTTAGGCCTTCCCGAGGGTGAAGATGGCCCTAATACCATACAGTTCCTGCAGCGGTTTCTGAAAAAGACTGTGGGTCCCTCCCCAAATGGCCTGGAGTTTATTATTGAAAGAGCACATAGGTCTCTTAGGGCAAAACCCTCTCCAGCTGATCCACCTAGGCTGATTATCTTCAAACTGTTAAATTACTTAGATTGGGAATTTATCCATAAGGAAGCCAAAAAGTTATCAGCTATCCTTTGGGAGAGTAAAAAACTGAGGCTGGTGCCAGATTTAACATTGAAAACCCACTAGTTACGAGCTTCATTTCGGCCCATCACTTCAAAGCTGTGGGCAGCGGGTATAAAGCATCGTCTTCTATATCCAGCCCGACTAGAGGTTACCCTAGCAGAAGGTGCCAAGCATTTTGACTCGGTGGAAGAAGCCACAAAGACTCAGCGAAGAAGTTATCCTGACTTATTTCCCAAATGAGAAAGATGTAGCATAGTTAAACATGGGACTAAAGAGTCATTTATATAGAACATTCGAGAAGAGACAGAGCAGTACTATAATGTTTAATCGTTTCTGTGCGGCTCTGTTGTACTCGACGGTTTGGTAGAGAGCTATAAGGAATAATCTACTAAAGAATGCAAAGCACGGTTGCAGAGGCACCATTTTATAGCTGTTTTTTTAAGTCTAATTTTTGGTTTTATTTACACCTTAGGTTAATTCATAAAGAAGCTGTTGTGTACCTCGCTGCTTGGTTTTATCCACTAGATGGTACCAAATATCTTCTTGTTAACAGGCAAGTGATTATTGCCAAGGTCTTTTAGTTATGTTTAAAAGGCTTTCCGTATCTTTTCCCTTTGTTTTTTTTTTTTATCATTCCTTTTTGCAAAGTAAGATTAAGAATCTATAACTAAGCACTGCATATGGCCCAATGTGTTATTAGCTGGGAACGAGCTAAATATAAATTCTTTGGACTTATAGGGGGAACCTGGCAGCAATTTTTTGGGAGAGAAGTGATAATAAGTTAGAGGAGCCCCAGCTGAGACAGCTCAGTCTCATGCAGTTTAGCCATTTTTTGGTGCTGTTATTGCTCTACTCTGTTTTATCAGTCTGGCATAATACACAGTAAGTTTAGACTGCTCAGACGCACAAATCATGGTTTATGAGGTAGCTTTTTGAATTAGTTTAAACTGTGCTTGCAGTATGATACTTAGAAAACTATTTTGGGGCCATTTTTATATATGGAATTGTATGGTTCTTTAATGGAATTTAGTCTCTGACTGGATCCTAAGCTTAGGTTACAATATTGTTCCTTTTTCTTGCTTTTTTTTTTTCTTGTTTGTTGGGGTCAAGTCAAGGCTTTGATATACATATTCCAGCGATTATCTCAGCTGGAAAGTAGGGCCGTTTATTTTATTCTCCCTTTTGTATACCCAACTGAGGGAGTTTGTTACATAGCAAGTGCTGGGTTACGATATACATTATCCCACTTTTTTGGAACTACTCCTACACCCTGAGGAGGGGGGGTTCTATATTGGTGGGATGATGGAGGGTGTGACAGAAGTTATCCTTGTGATTTTTTTTAAAGGTTAGGAGGTGATAGAACGTTGCTCTCCCTTGAGAGTATCATGGACCAAGATGTAGGGAGGGGGCTTAGGGCCCGGTGAGGAGATTTGTACATAGTTCAAGTGTTTTATTATTTAGTTTAGCCTTAGTGTGTTTGGGGGATATATTTGGGGTAGCCTTTTCCTTTTGTTGGGAGGGGAAGGGTGGCAGCAGTATAGCCCTTCGATTCATTTCCACTGCATGGCACAACCATCTATCAACCTATGCTTAACATTCTGAATATTTTTTCTTGGAACATTAATGGGGGGAAGGACAATAGGAAAAAATATGTTATTTTAAACCATCTTGCTTAATTCAACCCTATGATAGTGTTTCTCCAAGAAACACGCATGCTTCCAGAACAGCTAAAGTTTTTTAAAAAGAGCTGGGTGGGCCAGGTTTTTGGAGTGGGATTTAGCTCTAGTAAGTGGGGCGTGGCCCTGTTGCTAGCCAAAAGATTACCCTTTACTCCTGTTGATACAGTCAATGATCCTGAGGGGAGGTTCATCTTTGTTTTAGGTAAATTGGGAAACTTTGATATAGTATTAGGATCAGTTTATGGCACTAATGTATAAACCCCTTCCTTCTTTACACACCTGGCATTGGTATTGGCTCCCTTTTTGCAATATCCTATTATAATTGGTGGGGATTGGAATTTAGTTCAAGTAAGTGATTTGGATTGTACATATTTTAGAGTGGCGGGATTATCTTCAGCTCAAAAGGCTTTAGAAGAATTTATCTCCTCATTAGGTCTTATAGACCCATGGAGATTATTTAACCCATCAGGTAAAGAGTTTACTTTTTTTTCCCCAATGCACAAAAGCTATTCTCGCATTGATTATTTTTTAGTCCGTCATCAGTTAATCTCATGTATTACCGAATCCAAAATATTAGCCCAGGTAATTTTGGACCACTCCTTAATTGCAGTCCATTTAGAATTACACAACATTCCTATCAGGTCGCATACGTGGTTGTTAAATAATAGTCTAATAAAGGATAAACGAATAATATCAAGATTTCAACAATTTTTGCAGGACTCCATTCAGGTCAATTATAACTCAATCCCTGCAGTGGATTTGGTCTGGGCAGCTTTAAAAGCTACATGGGGGGACTTTTACGTATTGCTACAGTATGAAAAAAGAAAAAGACAACACAAACCAATATTTGTTTGCAGAGAATTAGGGACTTGGAAATCAAGGGAGTGGACAACCATTCATCCCTAGAAGAACAGGAACTTATTAGGCTAAGAACACACTATGCAAGTACTTTACTAGAGAAAGTAGAGAGGTCGGCTTCTCTACTAAAAGCTTCTTATATTGGTCAGGGCAGCAAAGCAAATAAACTACTAGCTTGGCAATTAAAGCAACAGTCAGCATCAAAATGGATTGCAGCCATTAAACAGCCACAATAAGATTCCTTGGTGGTTAATTCACCTGAGATGTTAACTCTCTTTAGAGAGTATTACAAGGCATTGTACTCCCCCAACCCCTTATCGAGTACTCAATGTGAAAAAATGTCAACATTTATAACTAGAGCAGATTTGCCCACCTTATCGGGAGATAACCAGATCCACTTAACAGCCCCAATCACTGTGGAGAAGATCTCAGCGGTGATCAATTCTTTAAAACCAGACAAGGCACCGGGCCCAGATGGCTTTATGGGCCGGTTCTACAAAACTTTCAAAAGGTACCTCATTCCTTTGTTGCTACAGGTGTATACTTACTGGGGGTTCCTTCCCAGTCCAGGACCAGTCATTATTTGAAGCGAGAATAATTCTCCTGCCCAAACCAGGAAAGGATCCTACAATGATCATTAATTACAAGCCTATTTTCCTGCTTAATATTGATGTTAAAATCTATGCAAAAATTTTGGCCAACAGGTTGGCAGGAGTATGGAAGTATTTGATAAGCCTGGAACAAGCAGGGTTTGTGGCGGGGCGTACTTTATCAGACCATTTTAGGAAACTATTTCACCTGATTTCTGCATCCAGGGACCCTGAGCTGGAAGCTGTCTTGGTGTCCTTGGATGCAGAAAAATCATTTGATAGAGTAGAGTGGACATACTTGTTTGAGGTTCTGTCAAAATTTGGCATTCCACAGTCCTTTGTTGAACAAATCTGAGTTTTGTATCGTTGTCCAACAGCAAAGATTGCAGTGTAATAATCATATTTCAGATTCCTTCCCACTTTGTCGAGGCACGCGGCAGGGATGCCCTCTTTCTCCCTACCTGTTTAATTTGTATATAGAACCCTTAGCTAGAGTTCTCAACTTAGAACAGGTGATAAGAGGTATACGATTAGAACATTTGGAATCTAAGTTATCCCTGTTTGCTGATGATCTACTCCTACATACTTTGAGTAGCAGGCAGTCCCTCCCTCATGCCCTTTAAGGTATATCATAATTTAGTGAGTTCTCAGGTTATAACTCAACAAAAATAAAACTATGGTATATTCCCTATCCCCTTTTCTTACCAGGGACCAAATTGAAAGTATGGGCCTCCAATGGGAGAAAGAGTACCAAACTTACTTAGGTATCAAAATTTCTAAAGATACTACTAGACTTAAGGAACTTAATTTGGATCCATTGATAAAAACAACTAAAGAAGATCTGGCCAGGTGGAAATATTTACCGTTATCTTTTTGGGGGAGGTCAAATGTTTTGAAAATGACAATTTTGCCCAGATTTATTTACCCCTTAATAACCTTAACATTTATCTCCCTAAATACTTCTTTTTGTCTCTTCAGAGAATATGTTCAGATTTTCTATGGAAGGGGAAGGCTTTGCATAGGGCTTATAGGAAACTCACCCACCCTAGGGCAATGGGGGGGCTACAATTACCAGATTTTTACGTTTACTACTTGGCAATCCATGCTAACAGATTTTTGAATTGGTTTACACCCAAGGCCAATATTCTGGAGAGCCCCTCGTGGTTACATTTGGATAACCAGCAATCACGTTCTAGCAATCTGGCCCTGGCAGCTTTGTTGTTTAATCCATGGTCAAATATTCCATTTAAACTGAGAGACTCTTCTCTTGGGTGGGATGTCAGATCCATACTATAAATGACTTGAGGCAACCTTTGTTTAATAATCCAAACTTGAAAATAGACAAGAAAATAGTTAAAACCCACCGCGGGGGATCTCATAATGAGTTATGTTTAAAAGATTTCATTTTGTGGAGCTCAGTGGTATCTATTTCTAACTTGCAAAATAAGTTCAATGTTCCCTCTAAATTTCAGTTTCAGTTAATCCAAATACGTCAGTGTATTAAACATTTATTGGGCAAATCACCATGGCTTTGATGAGGACACCTGCCTTTTAAGCACGTATTCATCTATCCCTACCTTTTTTCCAAAAGAACAGGTAGCATTGGTTGCCTTGGTTACAAAGTTGGTAGTTCTTAGACATTGGAAGGAGGAATGGGAACCCTCTTTTAGAGAATGGTGGGCAGAATTTCTTTCTGCCTTAAATGCAGAAAGATGTGCGGCTAGGTTCTCCCACTCTGGTGAGAAATTCCAGGAATGTTGGGGTGAGCTTTTTTCAATCCTTAAGGATAAATTTGGATATTGAATTAGCTCCCACCAGTTTTTCCCCTTTCCTCCTGACAATGCCTAGGACCCCTCTTATATGTTTATACTGACAGGAGATTTACTTTTAAGGTGATATCTTCATCACTACGCTTTCATTGGGGGGTTCATAGTATTTTCTGTTTTTTTTAGGTTTTCCCCCTTTTCGCTATATTTGGTTCTTTTGTTGTTAAAGGGTTGTGCCATGAATCCTTATAAGGGTCCAATTTGTTTATATTGTATCTGTCTCAGGCGTAACTGGGCTATGGAAGAGGGGGCTGCTGCAGGGTGGGAAGGGGTTACTTATTCTCAGGGTTTTCTTATGTTGTTTATGATTATTGTATTATGAACATGTCTGTGTTTGTCCAGCCATGATGGAATTTTGTTTTGTTTCTTTATATGCTTATGTTAAAATCTGTTCTCAGAAAATAAAGTTATTTGCAAAAAAAGAAAAGATGCAACATTTCAAGTTTAACATTGAAGTGCTTACTCAACCCTAACTATATGTAATAGATAACCCACTCTTAGGTGTGCAGTTGCGCTCTGATATATGCATGCCTTGGTGTGCGTTGTACGCACAAGGCCACAGGACAAGTGTGTCAACCACCCAAGGCATGCATATATCAGAATGCAACTGCACATCCTAGAGTGATTATCTCTTATAAAATGGCAAAATTGTTTTTTGGGGGGTAAAAGTGGAGGTGTGCGGTCGTGCTCTGATATACGCACTGTCATGTGATGTGTTTTATACAATCAGAAGTTTGGATTTGTTCCATTTATCTGCCATCCATTTTATAAATATATATATATATATATATATATATATATATATATATATATATATATATATATATATATATATAATAGTAGTACAGTAGTGCTACCATAATTAGGGTTGAGTAGCACTTTTAAGGTTAAAATCTCAAATTTTGCACCTTAATAACTTTGCCACTGTTCAACAGATGTACCTGAAATTTGGTATACATGATGGGGTGTGGTAGATCTTAGGATCTGCCAAGTTTCATATTGGTCAGATGTACAGCTGCAGAGTTATTAAGCAACAATGAAGTAATTATGCTTTTTTGCAAATTCTTTGCTCTTGCCTATGGGTTGTATGGTTTGTGCAACCGGTCCAAAAACTTCAGGTAACGTGACTCTGGGGTACCCGATGTGCCTTTTGAAGATCTCGTGAAAAAAATATTGAACGATTCAAAAGTTATTCAACAAACAAGTTCCCATTATAAGTCAATGGGAAACGTTAACAAAAAGTTTGACACTTTCACAAATGCACTTTTTAGTGTAGCAAATGGCCCTAGTAGTGTCACAAATCTGCCATTTTGGGCCCTGTGCTCCCGCTGCTGTATTACATTCACTATTTCTCATCATCATTCTCAAAAAGAAGGGAAATTAGAGGCCAAAAACTCTGTTTAATGCATCAGTTAGTTTTGTTCCTCAGCGACAAAAGTGAGGAAATTCAGTGTTAGGGTTGAAACCCTCCTTGGACCCCGCCAGCCCACCCCCAACTGGCATTGGGGTGTGCGTTGGGGTCAGTGGTCCTAACTTTCACCCTATTCTCCTATTCCTCAGCTTCCTTACACATGTGATGGGGTGAGAGTTAGGGTGATGCTCTCAACGCACTCCCTGGATGCCGGTTGGGGTGGGCTGAGGGGTCCATGGGGGGGCTTCAACCCTAACACTGAATTTCCTTGCTTTTGTTGCTGTGGAACAACCCTAACTGATGCATTAAATGGAGTTTTTTTGGCTCTAAGATATATATATATATATATATATATATATATATATATACACACAAACATAACTAGATAGATATATCATGGGGCACAGTCACACCCTTATAGTTAGGGTTCAGTCTTCACTTTTATATTAAACTCAAAAGGGACCAAAGATCTCGTGATGTGGCAAGTTTAGTTCCGGTCGGACTTGTGGGTGCAGAGATAAGGATTGTCAAAAAATGTGCAAATGACTGTTTTTGGTGAAATTCTTTGTCACACTGCTACTCAGAAATGGCATGGAATTTTGGTCTGAAATGTTTACTATATATAGGTCTTGGGTCACAGATGTGCCTTTTGAAGATTTGATGAAAAAATATTAAACTGTTCCAAAGTTATTAAATGTTAAAGTTTCCCATTATTTCCTATGGAACCAGTTAGATGTGCCACTTGAAAAAATGATTCTTTATTACAAATGCAGAATCCTTTTTCACAAACACGGAATCCTTTGCTGCAAATGTGGAATCTTTTTTTGTGCCGACACCATCTTTTTTTACATTTAAAATGTTTTATTTATTTTTTGTTACATGTCCACAAAAAGACAAAGTACAGGACAAAACATCACATCACATTACTTTTACTATACAATACACTACAGGCCATCCCCTCCCCTCCCCCATCCCATCCTCCTCTCCCCAACCCATGGCATCGATTTGAGTTAATCCTGTGACTACCAGCCATATCCATATTCTGGGATGCTTATATAGCATACAAAGTTTGTAATTTACTCCATCGTCTATCAAATCTAGGCATACAGTTATTTACACTAGCAATAATTTTCTCCACAGATAAGTTAGACAGTAATTCCTGTAACCACTCATTATAAGACATTACTTCTCTATCCATCCAGTGTCTGAGCACTAATTTTTTGACAGACATGGCAATCATATTTATGTGAACTCTCCTTTCTGTAACAGCTATGGAAGAGTAATCCCCTACCAAGCAGATTAATGGCTCTATGTAGTCTGTTATACCTAGTAAAGGATCTGCACTTTGTTTAATTAGGGACCAGAGAGAGGGGGATATTTTTGGACAGTCCCAAAAGATGTGATATAATGACCCCATCCCTATTCTGCAGCGATTGCATATCACATTGGGATCTTTACCCATTTTAGACATCCTTTCTGGGGTATAATACATATTGTGGATGATTTGGTACTGCATTACAGTAACTGCAGTTTATCTGAGAGGTATACCTGAGCATATCTTGCCAAATTTTAGACCAGTTAAGTGTCTTCTCTGGAAATTGCTTAGCCCAGTACTTAGAGGCTCCTACTGTATTTGGGATAACTATCTCCAAAAGATTGGAGTAGATTCCTGAAATAACATGTCTCTCCGTGGTAAGCTGGTTGATATGACTTATAAATTCCCCTTGTTTTCCAGATTTACTATTCAGCTGGGATTTAGCTATCAAGTGTCTGAGTTGGGACACTTTAAAACTAGACTTGAAGTGTAGTTTGTTATTTTTAAGTATTTCATCCATGGTACGGACTCTAATATTATCCCATAAGTCTGCTATCTTTTTCCCAGTTAGTTGTGTGATCCAATTATTTGCGATCATATATCCTTCAATTTTAAAGTTCGTATTTCCCACCAGCGGTTGATTCAGATCCTGTGAGTGTCTATAAGCTAAGGAGATGCACGTGTCTGTGGATTCTTATCAATACTCCTATTGGATTGTACCTGAGTGCCTGAGGAAGTAATTTGGGTGATATATACACGAGAGCCTCCGGTGTTAGCTTTTGAACTTCTATAAGTTTCCTTCTCTAGTAGTAGCCACATTGGTCTGTATTGGGATGGGTCTGAGTCTGTGTTTGGATTCATCCATCTCATATACTTTGCTGCCTGACTTGCCCAATAATAAAGTTTGAAGTGTGGGAGTCTCAGTCCACCTTTATTTTTAGGGGGTTGTTAGTTTGTTATAAGCCATACGGGCCTGCTTATTTCTCCAAATGAATACAGAGAGCAGGGAGTGGACTTTAGTGAACCATGATTGAGGTAGCCATAAATTTAGCATGTTGATAGGGTAACATATATGGGGTAATATGTTCATTTAAACTAAGTTAATTCTTCCCCAAAGGGATAGTGGTAGCTTATTCCATCTATCCAAATCTTGTTTGAAAACCTGTATCAATGCATTCATATTGCTTACTTTGGAAGATTTTGTGCTCCTTGTTAATATAATACAGAAGTATTTCAGTTGTTTGTATTCCCACTGTACACCTAGGTCCTCAACATCACTTTTATGGGAGACCATATTTAAAGGAAATATTTTAGTTTTTCCCAGGTTCAACTTGTAGTTAGATAGTACCCCAAATTTGTTAATCACTTGTAAAGCTTTGATTATTAAGTTTCTTGGGGTTGTCAGATGCAAGATTATATCATCAGCATATGCTCATAGTCTGAGTTCACGATTCATAATTTTGATTCTGTGAATCTCAGAGTCCATTTTGATCCGGGTAAGAAGGGGTTCTAAATATAGGTTAAACAATAAGGGGGATAATGGGCAACCTTGTCTGGTACCCGAGGAAAGGGGGAAACTGCGTGAAAAAGTTCTATTGCAGTATATACGTGCACTAGGTGAGGTGTATAATACTTGAACCCATTGCACAATGAGAGGAGGGAAACCAAACTTATGTAATACCTGAAACAGAAAATTGCAATCTACCCTATCAAAAGCTTTCTCTGCCATGAGTGACATCAGGACAGTAGGCGTGGTAGTATCACTGGACACAGAGAATACATGATCTAACTTCCTAAGATGATCACAAGTCGATCTTCCTGTCATGAATCCCATCTGTTCTGTGCAGATGAGAAAGGGCATTACCTGATTCAGTCTAATAGCTAATATTTTCACAAGTAACTTGAGGTCATAATTTAGCAGAGAGATTGATCTATAGTTTGAAACTAGTTCTGGATCCCTTCCCTTCATGTGCAACACCACAATCAGGGCTTCAAATAAGTGGGGGTCATTGCTCTCTCCCTTCAGTATGCTGTGAAATAATGAAAGCAACCATGGAGACAGTTCCTTCCCCAGTTCTTTATAGAAGCTGGGGGAGAAACTGTCCAGTCCAGGGGCTTTGTCTAAAGATAAAGTACAGATTGCCTTTTGTGTTTTAGGTTCCGTGATGGGGGAGATCAGTCGCATTCTTTGTTCCTTGGATAGCTTAGGTAGAGCTAAGTCAGCTAGATAAATGTCAATGCAATCTGCGGGGGAGGGGTGGTTGGACCTGACCTTGTATAAATCTGTATAGAATTCCTGAAATTCAGTCACTGTTTCTCTGGGATTTTGTTTTGAGAGTACCATCTACCCTGGACTTAACTGCATTGATCACTTTTGATGCCGCCTGCTGCTTGACCCTTAAGGCTAGCAGTTTTACAGCCGTTTCTCCCTGCTCTATATATGTGGATTTTGTTTTGATGATTGCATATTTGGCTTTTTCACCAAACAAATCATTGTAGCAAGCTTGGAGACGAGTGAGTTCCTGTCATTGTATTTCACTAGTTAGGGGAGTTAGTTTTTTTCCCAGTTCTCTAATATTTTCTAATAATTTTAGTGGTTGTTGTCCCCTTTGTCTCTTTTGTCGAGAAGCTATCTTCATAAGCTCCCCCCTGAGGAAGTACTTTAATCCTCCCCAGTCCATATCCACATGACATGTGGAATTCTGGTTATGCCTTGTATAATATGCTATACTGGTTTTTAGGTCTTCTACTATGCTTTTGTCTTTCAGTAAGCAGTTATTAATTTTTCAGGTTGTTTCTACATGTTGATTAGAGTATAGGGATAGATTGCAAATCATCAAACAGTGATCTGATAGGACCTCTGGAGAGATCTGACATTCCATGAGATCCAGGAGAAGTTGCTTACTAAGCAAGAAGTAGTCTATACGGGTTGAGGTACCATGTACTGTTGAATGGAAAGTGTATTCCCTCCCTCCAGCATATAAAACCCTCCATGGGTCACACAGTCCCAACTTGTCAGCCATATCTCTAAAGGCTCACTGTGCTGGAGATAGCCCTGCTTTGGTTTTGCCTGTCCTATCTGCGTCTGGAGAAAATGGTAAATTCCAGTCACCTCCTAATATCATAGGTGCCAACAGAAAAGGCAACAACGTATTAAGCAATTCCATAAAGAAGAAGGGAGTGTCTATGTTAGGACCGTATATCGATCCCAGTACAATGTCAAATCTCTCCAGCATGCCTTGTACAAACACATATCTACCCAATGGGTCACGGATACACTGACTGCATTGGAAGCCCAAATTTCTTGTCAGCAAGATTGCCACACTTTTACTCTGGGTGGATGCCACTGCTGCGTAAACTTGGTTTATCTGCATCCTTCATAATAGATTAGCATCTATGTCTAGAAAGTGTCTGTCCTGGAGGAATATTATCTGACCTTTAGTCACTTGCAGATGCCTAATGACCCTGTACTGTTTACTTTTGCTGTGCATCCATTTCACATTCCAAGTCATAAGTTTATATCTATTAGTTATACTGATTTATGATAATAGGTAATAATAGGCTGGAAAGTAAGATACAAAAAAAAAAAATCCTCTTTAGCTGATGCCATGGTGTCCCTCCCCTCTCCTCCCCCATAGTTCCAGTACATACCAACACATTCCCTCTGTATCTATCTCTGCATCCTCCCTCCCACCTCCCTCTCTTTCCCTTCACCTTCTCTTTTACAGTGTGTACTCATTTTTGCTGGTTGTGAAGAAGTCTGAGTAGCCTTCTGACCCTTCCCTGTACTACACTACCCTGTACCATTCGATCAGGTGATTTAACGGTCCCCTCCATTGATATGGTATGTGATGCTGCCAGGTTAAACTTACCTTGATCCTCCCGCTTCCCTCTGTTCCAATTAAGATTCCAGCAGTGAAGGTGATACAACCCCCTTTTAACAACTAACTCTGAAGAGAGAAAGTAAAAATTTCCTGAGAAAATAAGGTATTGTATTTCTAATATTCTTCCCACAGAAAACATATGCCTCAGCTTAGTCTCACCCCATGCTTTTTTTGTTTTAAACTGGTGCTTTACCATTCCATTGGTGAATTCTCCTGTTCTGGTAAGTATTGTGAACAGACAGGACTCTATCACTAACTCTGAAAAATTAATATTCATTCTCCTAGAAATGTCCTCAGCATTATCCCGCTTGATTATTATTATTATCCTTGATTGAACACAGTCATTTTTAAAGTAAAATACAGAAAATTGTGGTATATCTCAATGCTATCTATGCAGCCTATAAAAAACGGAAAGGGTCTGTATCACCGTGCACTATCAATTTAAACTGATCTAAGCATCCCCCTTTAATCCCCAACTCTGTGCTTTTACCTAATATTTGTCATTACCAGTACAACAGGTGCCATACCTATGAGGAACAAAAACACACAATGTTAATGAGCTAAAGTCACCTTGAAGTCAAACTGTTTGCTTAAAGGATACAACCAGTCTATTCCTCTGCAGCTCTGCGTATTATGTTGCCCTTGCTGCAATGGGTAGGCTGCTTCTGCACCCACACAATTGTGCATATCATCTAGAGGAAGCAGAGACTGTTAAGGCAAAGTGCACAAACCACCAGTCACAGTTTCCCTGTTGCACAAGCTGACCCTGTTTTCCATCCAGATGCTGTTATTCCGGATCGATTGTCCACAAATGGAGAGATGTCTTTAAGGAATGTAGATTCCAGTTCCATGCTGCTTTACTGTTCGGCAACAGACACGCCTGAAAAGGAGCAAGGAATCTTTCCAAAGCCTTCATTAATACTAGCTGAAGATCCACTTTTTAAACTCCAAACCTTGGGAATGTTGCAGCCCATAATGTAAACCATCCTGTTAATCTTTCTGATCCTTTCTTTTGAGCCACTTTGGTATTTCTTTTGCTGAAAAAAAAAACATTTGACCCCTCCTTACACATTAAGGCATCTTTCCTGCAGAGATTTTACTTTTTGAATAGATCTGGCAAGAGTCATTGTAGTTCCTGTACTGCTTGGTCATTGGAATCGTATGCATGCCGCTTATCTTGAATCCTGATTTGTAACTGCGCTGGGTATAGCATTCTGAAGCGCACTCTTGCAGAGATGAGCTGGGAAATAGTGGTGTGGAAAGAGCCCGTTTTTTGCTGAACTGAGGCTGATAGGTCTTGTGCTATATGAATCGTATTTCCCTCTCACATCACTGCTTGAACTTCCCTGAGTTTCGTTGTTATATGCTGTTTATCTAAAAAATTCAGTAGTTTCAAGAGGAAAGGACAGGGGGGTGAGCTTGGATCAGGTTTGGGGTGCAACGCCCGATGAGCTCGTTCCACCACGTACGAAGGCCCATTAGAAGAGGGCCAGCTATTTTCACCAGTAATTTCTGGGTGAAAATGATAGGAGAGGAAGATTCCTCCCCCTCAGGAAGTCCAATGACTACCAGATTGTTGCGGTGGCTACATCCCTCTAAATCCTCCAATTTAGTTTCCATCTAAACAAGCTGTCTTTTGATTGCTACCAGTTCTGGGTCTGTTGTTGCGCTCCACTTTTCCAGCGATATTGCTTTCACTTCAGTGTCCCTTGCCTGTCTAGATACCTCCAACAAGTTGATTTTCAAGGAGGTGACTTCTGTAGTCAAACGAGCTATTGCTTCTTGTAGAGGTTTCGTTTCGAGTAGGAAGTGCTCTTCTGATAATGGTGTCAGTGCCACTTTGCCTAGAGAAGTCGGGGCCATTTTGGAGCTCTGTTGCTTTGGTGTCTTTGTGGCCTTGTCTGGTGAGGAAGGGGGAGTATGGCGAGGCAATTCTTGCCTGATTGTTACCCCTATGCTGCAATTTGAAAATCCTTTCAGCAAACAGACCTCTGGTAGGATCCTTCAGGTAGCATTCTATCAAGTTTACCACTGAAATTGTAGTTTTATGAGCTTAAATGTTGATTGGGAGAGCAGGAGAGATACCGTGGCACTGCTTACTTCTAGCCAGACATCACGTGACCTCGTGCTGCCACTATCTTGTTTTCAGTTAGCAGTGACAACAAAATTACATACTGTAACTTAATAAATGGCTCATCCCATTCTCCTATACTGTACCTGTCTCAGCTTATTTACTCATGGTACAGAGTGAGCATTAAGGCTGACAGTCCCAAGGCACCCCCCATGTCTGTTGCTGCATGCAGGGTGGGGGTGGGTCGGAAACCGTAACACCACATTCCCAAACTTTTGTCGTTGGAACCCTAACTGATGCATTAACAAAGTGTTTTGCCAATAATCTATATTTATAACTATATCTATATCTACATCTGCTATATTAATGCAATGAAGCTGGAGGGGGATAGATTCAAGAGAGATGTGAGGAAGTACTTCTTCACTGAAAGAGTGGTGGATTCCTGGAACAGCCTTCCAGTTGAGGTGGTGGGGGAAAAAGCAGTGGTGGGGTTTAAGAATGCATGGGATAAGCACAAGGGAATCATAGTGGAAAGGAAAGTGGGAGGGAGAAAGAGCTATAGATTGGGCACTGTCTGAGGGAATAGTGTAGGTAGGGAGAAATGGGCAGACTGAATGGTCCAAGCGGTCCTTATATGTCATAAAATTCTATGTTTCTATGTTTCTAATTAATGAAAACTGTTTCCTTACAGAATAGCCCGCCGAGTTGTACCTCAGGTGTTTGCCAAACTGTAAATGTAGCCTTTATTGGATCAGGAAAGGTACCTAAAATCACAGCTCTACTGCTGTAAAATTCACTGTAAACCAGGACTTACTATATTAATGGTCCTGAATGCATCACTGTCATGTGGAACAACAAGCATTGTAGGAAAAAGAAGAGCAATAAAAAAATATGAACATGAACTTTCCCAGGGGCCATAAAACTAGTAGGCAAATTTAGAAAACATATCTAATAGCAAACAAACAGAAGGGCACACTAGTACTACACACACAAATCAAAACACTCAACGTAACATGTTTTTGCAAATTTTGACTGTTACTTCTTTAATGCTATAACTGAAAACAATAGGTCCAAGGGAAATCTCCCAAAATGTAATCCAATCTTCTGTGGAGCTCGACGTGCGAGTGCGCAGTATATTCATGAAAAGAAGAAATTGCACCGGCTCTGGCACACAGCCAAACACAAAAAGAATTATATGCTTTGAATGCCAAATGTTTTATTTCTGGATATACTTTCAGATGCCCCAATGTTTCACCAGAATATGGCTTCTTCTGGGGGACTGTTTTTAATGCTAGACATTTGAGAAATAAATGTACTGACCTAAAGGCACTCTGTCACTTGGGAAAGTCCCATATACTGGTTATAATGGGGCCATGCTGGACAGAAAATAATGAATGGGAAATTGAGGTGGAAGGATACAGGTTATTTGGCAGAGACAGAGTTACCAGGAATGGAGGGATGTGTCTGTATTTATTAATAAAGGTATTAGTTGTTATGACTTATCTGATGTAATGAAATGCCCTGAGACAACAGTGGAATCAATATGGGTTAAAGCAGAATTACCTAAATACAAATCCCTATTTTTTCCATTCTTTTCATAACCGGGTAAGGCCCACTGGGTGCAAGGCCTGTTTTTTATGAACCACCTTGAAAATGAGTTTTCTCAATGGTGTTTTATCCATTTCATGGCATATTTTGAATAAAATATATTGCTACTACTTTCAGGGGTGACTCAGGAGCACTAGGGAGGTTAAGTGACTAGCACAATATGTGGTAGCTAACAACTTATAAAAACAAGCATTAACTCATATACATGTTATACTTACTTTGAAAACTAGTATATTTTTAAAAACAACAACCTACCTGCCCAAAGTGGTGAACAGAGATCCAACTTACAGTAATAAATATTAGCATATAAGTATCAGCACAGCTAACAAAACAACTCAAAGCCCATCGACATACAAACATATAAGCCCTTTGTATGACAAAAGTGGCAAAAATATCTCCATTTTGGAAGGGGAGGAAGAAATGGACACCTTTCAGTATCTCTAGAGAATTATATTGGGTATCTGTAAGTTAATGTCCAATATAAACTTGCTGGCTGAATATGTGCCAACTTAAGCAATCAATATTTTAATGCAAAAGCACAACTGAACACTTGGGGCCAGATATTCAAAACTTTGCCCAGGGGCTAAATTAGCACTGCCCGGCGGGCAAACTTAGCCCAGAGCACAGAGCAAGCTATACTGAAATGGAAATAGCCCGGTGCTAATCCTGCTGAATATTGCAGTCTAAGGAAGCGGGCAAACTGGTCTGGGAGTGCAGGGCAAAAATAGCCCTGGAATAAGACAGCACTGAATAAAGCAACCAGGAAGTGCAACCCACAACAACAACACAGTGCACTGCAATGTGAGGGCTGGTACAGACGAACTACATGGCCAATGTGTGTGCCAGCAAATGCATGGACTCAGTACAGCTGTAGGAAGCAGCAGATGTGAAAGAACAGTGATCAAAACTGTATATTATTCCCCATACCGTTAGTGCCTTGCTAACAGATTAGCGCGGCATTAGCGCGGAGCTAAGCAGTTAGCCCGGTTCAAACACGCTTGCCCGGAGCTAAAATGTGCCATATTCAAAAGTGCCATGCAAATGAGCCTACTTAGGTAGTCTCTGGGCAAACAACCGGATTAGTATCTCATTATACCCTGATTTGCATGCAGTTTGCCCAGCGTTACTGCAGGGTCCCACAGAGCCACCTGTAGGTCAGTCTGGAAGTACAGGGACTCACCAGGTCCAACCGCAGCTCCACCTGTAGGTCAGTCTGGCAGTGCATGATGATAGCTGCAGGCTACATGTAAACAGTACAGCATAGCATAGCATATTGTACCCCAGGGGACAAGACAGCATAGGCACAGGTGGTGGTGGTGCTGCATGCAACTGTCACACTGTAGGGCATGCTACAGTGCACAGCAGACACTACAGTAGCAAGGGGGCCAGTAGTGTGAGGGACACAGCACTGCCTATGGTGTGTGAGGGCAGTGATGATGACTGCACTGCACACAGTGACAGGCCCAACCTGCAGGTGTTTACTTACAGTGGACATTACTGTTACACTGTTGTGTGACCCAGAGATGCTGTACCTGTGGCATGGGATGCTCACAGTGACATGTACATTTCTGGCTTTGTGTGCTGTGGCAGTTGTACAGCTCTGTGGTATGTGGCCGGGGGGCATATATTATCTGAAAGGCACACTAGTGTTGGGGTATTCCCAATACTGGCCCATGTGCATTGCATGATGTGTCCCAGCCTTGTGGCCACACCTGGTCTGTGGCACAGCCTCGCCACCCATACATGCTCCCCTCAACATCCTCCATGCCCACAGTGCTGCATGTGTGTGCTGGCATCTGTTTGTGTCCACAGATGAGTGGTCCACAGGTGTGTGCTGTATGGCCACACTGCCATGCTGTCCACTGGCGGCAGGGTCACCACTCACTGCCTGGCATGGCTGGGACTGGTGGCAGATGATGGCATCATTGTGATGCCATTGGTTAGCAGCATGCTTCCTCTATGTTTGGCTTTATCAATGTGTCATGTTTATTTGTTAGGGTTGCGCAAAACCCACGCAAACACCACACAAAGCCAAAGTGTCGCGCAAAGCTGATTGCCCAGGGTTAAGACAAGCTTTTTCTGGGCAATAATTTGCACCGTGCTAAGTGTCACGCTACGTTGTGCAAAACCACTTAGCGCGGCACTAGTCGCTGAATATAGCATTGTACCTGTAATCATGTCAGTTTGCCTCTTGCATACATTATAGTTTTGCCCGGCGCTAATGCAGTTTGCCCATGCTATTTGGCCTTTTGAATATAGCAGACCCGCACTTATCCCGCGCTAAACCTGCACAAACGGTTTTTGCCTGGCGCAAAGTTTTGAATATCTGGCCCTTAAGGTATTATGGTGAGAATAGACATCACACAATGAAGTCGTCCTTTGATCTCAGTATGCTGCAACTATTTATTTTGTTTATTGAAATATTTCACCAGGAAGGCACTCTGAGCAATAAGTTGCTCATCTCCCAGTGTGATCGGGGGGGGGGGGTAATACAGTAGGATGTTGACATTCGACATACATACAATTAACTTAGCCCAGTATTATGGAAAAACATGTACAATAATATGTAAAAAAAACATATGCATTACACAATTGGCACATACATTTATATGATTATGCAACTGACACATACTTTGTACAATTGATTTTTTTTTACATAAATTAGTATTTAAGCTAAGAACTTATACATACAGTTTTAAGCTATGCCCATATTGGGCTGGAAGCACAATTTTCAGGTGTGAGTAAACTAATACCTACTTAAGTGTTGAAAAGTAAGGAGCCAGGGGAAAAAAGTGGAGACGAGGGAAGTGGACAGAGGATCAGGATGGCCTGTGGCTTGCTCCACCTGGGTGTAGAGAACCCAGCCAGGGACCGAACACACATGGAGGCCTGAAGAATAGAAAAAGGGGAGGGTAGGTGGGGGAATGAGGGAGAGTAGTCTGGGAAAGGAAGGAGGAAATTAATTTAGAGGGGGAGTGGAGAAGGGAGGATGGAGGTAGTGCCGGGGGGGGACAGAAACTTGCCTAAGTACTAGCCTTTCCAGGATGCTGAGTACCCTGCCAGAGGTCAGATTAAGGGAAGGCAAGAATTAGGTTAGGAGTGCATAGGGGATGGGGGGTTGAAGAGGCAGTTTCCCAATACTAGATCCCTCCAGAGTGCTGGGAACCCTGCCAGGAGATAAGATAAGTACAAGCAGTTGGAACTGGGCAGAAGGGCAGAGGTAGAAATGGGGGGGAGGAGTAGGGAGAAAGGGACTGCTGAGTAGAAAGACTGTTGGGAAAGGAAGAAAAGGGATATAGGGGAGAGAGGGAGTGCTGGGTAGAAAGACTGAAGGGAGAGGGAGGATTAGGCAGGAGCAGATAGGGGGAGGAGACAGGGCAGGCATGTAGGGGAACATTAGTTAGGGACGGTTAAAGCAGGAGCAATTAACAGAAAGAAAGTTATGCAAGGCAGAGGCTAGGGAGTGAGGGGAGGAGGAATGTCATATTTGAGGGGGCTAGGGAGTTCCAGATTCGAGGGAATTGGTGGGAAAATTCTAATTGACCAATTAAGGTGATACGACGGGGGACAAGGAGAGTGCGAATGTTGGTGGATCTGAGGGAGTGGAAGGGGGAGGGGGAGGGGGAGAGAGATGGAGTGTGAGAGATAGGGAGGAAGTTTGCCTAGCCAGAACTTAGAAATGATTTTGGTACTATGAGCGATGTGTCTGTTTTCGAGCAGGGGACATGACAAGGCATGGTAGAGGTCACAATGGTGAGAGCGGGGAGGAACATCAAGGGCAAAGTGACAGAAGGAGATAAAGAGGGAGTCTAATCTGGTTAAGGAGGATTTGGGAGTGGCACCGTAGACTACATCACAGTAGTCGAAAATGGGGAGGATCATCTTCTGGATAAGTTCACGCCTTACCATGGGAGGGATGCAACTACGGTTTCTAAATAAGGCACCAAGCTTGGGGGGTAGTTTTTTCAGAATGTCATCAATGTGGCCAGAGAAGCTGAGGTGTTGGTCCATCCAGGCCTCAAGATATCTGAAGGAGAAGGTGTCCTCAAGGATTGTCCCATCAAGGGTATGGAAAGAGGGAAGGGAGTGAAGCCTAGAGAGTCTCTGCCTAGTACAGAAGGTCATGGAGACTGTCTTTTTGCATTTAAGGATAGCTGATGTGAGCCAAACCAGAGCTGAACCTGGTGGAAGCCATGCTGGATGGTGGTTGCTACATCAATGGGGCATTTGCCAGAAGGGAACAGGACAGTGTCATCGGCATACATACAGATAGAAAAGGAGGGAAAGCATACTGTAGAAAGGTCATTGAGGAAGATGGAGAAGAGAATGGGACCAAGCATGGAGCCCTGAGGGACTCCAGTTGAGATTGGTAGGTTTGGAGAGATTGTATCCTGAATCTTGACCAATTGCATTCTGCCTGTGAGGTTGGCTCTAAACCAGTTACGAGAAGGAGCAGACAGAACAGCAGTGTTAAGTAAGTCAAGAAGCAGGGCATGGGAGACAGTGTCAAAAGCCTTGGTGAGGTCGACAAAAATAGCAGAGGTGATAAAACCATTGCCCATCTCAATAAGGATGGAGTCAGTAAGCCTAAGGAGGGAGGTAGTAGTGGAGTGGTTCTTCCGAAGACCAGATTGGAACTAAATGAAGAAAGAAGAGTCAGCAAGAAAGGTTAGTTGAGAGAGGACAAGTGTTCTTGGAGCTTAGCAAGGGCAGGGAGGGGGGATATTGGATGGTAGTTGGCAGGGGAGGAGAGGTCTCCACCCTTAGGGAGGGGGAGGACAACCACATGCTTCCAAAGCAAAGGGACAGAGGAGGACTTAAAGAAGAGATTTAGAATTATGGAGAGGGGGTAGGCAATAGCAGAGGCTGAGAGGTATAGGAGTTTAGGGTCTGGGTCATCTGGTGAGGAGCCTTTGGAGGTGTTGAGAGAGAGGAGGGCCTTTAGTGTTTCTTCAGGAGAGGCGGAAGTGGAGGAGAAGGAGGGGAGGGATCAGGAGGACAGAGTTTTAGAGGAGGGAGGATGGTGGGGAGACAGGGCAGAGGGGAGAGACTTTAGAAGGTTTGAGGCACAGGAGGTGTAGTAGGAGTTAAACTCCTAAGCCACTAGGTAGGGTTCAGACACTAATGTGTTGTTTATGTTACATGCAATGCATAGTACCTCCACTGACCTTTTCAAGGTTATAAATGACTGGCAGTTTGCACTTGATAACAAGCAATATATATGCGTCTTGTTTTTGGACCTTAGCAAGGCTTTCAACACGGTGGACCACGATTTACTCCTGGTGACCCTGAAGAAAGTTGGGGTGGACAACCTGGCCCTAAGTTGGTTTGCAAACTATCTTGTGGACAGAGAGCAGTAGGTCAAGGCTGAAGAAGACCTATCACCAAAAAAAATACTCCTTAGAGGTGTCCCCCGAGGATCCATACTTGGTCCACTTCTCTTTGTCATTTATATTAATCAAATCAGCACTGGCCTAAAGTCATCTAGTATCCATCTTCTCATTGATTATACAGTGCTATACATTGACAGATCAACTCTGGATCAAGCCATTTTGGACCTTCAGAATGATTTTGACATCCTCCAAAAAAATCTACTCAACTTGAAACTCCTGCTCAATGCCAAAAAAACAAAGGCCATGCTTTTCTCCCCACTGGCCCCTCATCTCCCCAAAAAAAAAAAAAACATATAAGGGTCCTCACATAAGTACCCTTTTGGGAGAATCCCTGGAGTTCATGGAACATTTCAGATACCTGGGGGTCTGGATTGACTACAAATTGTCCTTCACTGATCACATGGAAAAACTCATCAAGAAACTGTGTCAAAGGCTTGGTATTTTCTTCAGTATCAAGCACTCACTAACCCAGAAGGCTAGAAAAATCCTAGTCCAAGCTACCTTCTTGCCTCTCCTAGACTATATGGACTTCCTATATGGCCATAGTACTAGCACAGCTCTCTCCAAGCTTGATACCCTATACCACAGAGCCTTTAGGTTAGTTTTGGATGCCCCTTATGACGCACACTACTGCATCCTCTATTCTTCCATTGGCTGGAGCTCTCTTAGCTTCAGAAGGTAAAAGAATGCTATTCTAGGGACATATAAGGCAATCACTTGTAAATTACCTCAGTACCTCACAAGCTGCCTAACCCTCTGCATCCCTAGTGCCTATTCTCTCAGAAGTCTTACCATCTTATCTCTGGCTATCCCTAAAGTTAAAACACGTTTTGGTAGAGGCTCAATAAGCTTTACTCTTCTTATGCTCTGGAATAAGTTCCAGAAAACCTTAAGGCTCACTTCCCCTATTACGTTCTCCCTCTTTAAATCCTTGTTCCTGAGGACCTTCTCTGAGGCCTGTCATTGCTTCAAGTCAAGGTCTTAACATCACGATTTGTTTCTGCTTTAAATTCTGGACTTAAACCTCAACCATTGCCTAAAATGTCATTTGAGTTCTCCCTTCTGTCATTGTCCAAATCAAGGTCCCAACATCACGATCTGTCTTTGCTTCAGATATTGGACTTAAACCCCAAACATTGCCTGTGGCATCTGTCATGTTCTCCCTTTGAACAGTCTTGCCTCCCTATGCCATCATGTCCAACCCTCTCTTATCTCGTCCGACCTTCCCTCCCCACTCCCTATACCTCCCTCCCCTTCCAACTCCACTTGCCAGGCCATGTCTACACTACTTATCAAAGAACTCTTATATCTCAATCTTCTTTGCACTTTGATGCTAGAGGAACTGCCACTCCTGCTCACTATGACTCCTCCAATGATGTTTACTGTATAAACTTTAGCTCATTACCTTATGTCCATATATCTGTATCCATGCAATTGTATTTAAATGGCACTACCTCCTGTTGAACCTATTGCTATCTTCTGGTGCAAGTATCTTGCCACATGTGATAGTTATATGTTATTATGTTGTTATTATTACTATGTAATTATTATATACGTTCACTCAACCTGTTCTGTCTTAACCCTATAGTCAATTGTTTTGCCCCAGGTCCATCTTGTAAAGGAGCTTGTCTCAATGATGTTCCATCTGGCAAAATAAAGATTTTGATTGATTGATTGAAGTGCAGGGGGTGGGTGGTGCGAAGGGGGAAGGAATAAAGAGTGGATCACTTTCCAGAATTTAGAAGGGGAATTAATGTGTTTTAGGAAAGAGGATTTAAAATATTCAGACTTTGCAAGCCTTGTAGCTTTTGTACAGGCATTTCTTAGTCTGTGATCATTGGTATAGCCTGATGGGAGCTGGGAGGCCTTGTGTTGCCTCCTAGCTTTATCGCGCTCCCTGAGGCAGGTCATTAACTCAGGAGTGATCCAGGGATGGTGGTTACCACAAATTCTAGTATGTTTGAGAGCAGCATAGGAGTTCCATGTGTCTAGAAATTTATCCTTGAAATAATCAAGGGCTTGGTTGACGGAGAAACACAATGCAATAGGGGACCAATCAAAGTTTTTTAGATCATTGAGGAGGGGGTTTAGGTTTAGGGAGCAGTAAGAATGAAGATGTAGGATTTTGTGTGGTGTTTTTGGTCTATGAACCTTCCTGTCAACAAATATAGGGTGATGATCACTGAGGGCATCCAAGAGGATGCCTAACTTAATGACACTGTGTGGGTGGGAGGTGAGGGCCCAATCTAATAGTGTGTGATTTAGGGATTTGATGATTTAGCTGGGTGGGTTCCTGGATGAATTGAGAGAGGCTGAGGGCAGATATGTCATTTTGTGTCTTGGACATAGTTGGTGATAACCAGTTTAGCTTATATCATCGGATATATATATATATATACATACATACATATATATATATATATGTGTATATATATATATATATATATATATATATATATATATCACCTTTGTGACAGAGGAGTGTTATAGAGGTAATGAGGTCCATTGTATGTAGATAGCTACACTGTCTCCCCTGCCAACCCTGTCCTGTCTAAATATGGAGTTGCCTGGGATGTCGATGGAGGTATCCAGAATCTTCACATTTAATCATGTTTCAATTAAAATGAGGATATCTGGCATGAGGGAAATTACCATTGGTTGCAAAAGATCAATTTTTCAGATGAGACCACAGATACTTAAGTGAAGGATCTTTAGTCCTTTAGGGAGGGCAGAGGGATTGCTTGAAGAATATGCGTTGGTGATAGGCTAACTACTGGGGGTGGGAGGAGGTGGGACCCGGGTTAGAATGGACATTGCCTGAGTCAAGTAAAAGCAGTGTGAGAATGAGGAAGTGAAGTTTGGGGCATTTGTAGCATGTCGAGTAATTGTGGTCAGATTGGGGGAAGGGGACTATGTGAGTGGCTAATCAGAAGACATAGAAAAGTAAGGTGGCTAGATATAGTGATTAATGAGGCAAGGGGGCTGTGGGGGGAGTGGGTCCAGAGAAGTTGAGGGGGAGTAGGATTAACAGCAAGAATGAAGGTTGGGGCTACCCCTAAACTGGGTAACAAGCTCCCTGAACTGGTGGTCTTGATGGAAGAGGGATGCCTGGACATCGTAGCAGTCACAGAAACATGCAGGGTTTTATTTAACTCCAAAAATTGATTAGCGTTTTGCTCATAAAAGTTCTAAAACATTGTGAAAATGCATACCACTTGCCTCACTGTGTTTAACAAACATAACTCTTCTAGAAAACCTATATAAATGCTTTCTGTACAGTTAGTATTGTCCCAAGGAAAACAAATGCTAATCAGTTATTTAATACCCTGACATGGTACAAAGAGAACCATGACTGGGATGTCAACATACTAGGGTACACAATCTACAGGAGGGACAGGGAGAGTAGAAGAGGAGGAGGAGTAGCTCTATATGTAAGGGAAGGGATCAAAGCAATGGAATTAAAGGGTAAACAGGGAGGAGAGAAGGCACTGTGGGTCACCCTGGAGACTGGAAATGGCACCACAATCTGCACAGGGGTTGTATACAGACCCTCATCACAAGGGGAAGAAACAGACAAGGAAATGATAGAAGTCATCCTTAGGATGGCAGAGAAAAAGGAGATATTGCTGATGGGGGACCTGAATATGCCAGATGTTAACTGGAGCACCTTTGTTGCAGCCACATCCAAGAGCAAGGTCATTCTCAATGCCCAACAGGGGGCATGCTTCAGACAGCTAGTGTTGGAACCCACTCGGGAGGGAGCAGTCTTAGACCTGTCACTCTCAAATGGGGACGGAGAGAGGATCTCAGATCTAGAAGTGGGTAGCCACCTGGAAACAGGTGACCACCAAACAGTGTGGTTCATGATAAACTCAGTTGTAGAGTCAAGCCATACAAAAGTGAAGATACTGGACTTCAGGAGGGCTGATTTTGTCAAAATGGGAGTGCCTTAGAAAAGCACTGGCAAACAAGCAAGAAGGAGGGGTGGCACAACAATGGGGAAACATAAAACTGCCATCACAGAGGCAACAAGAGGCAGCAGGCCTTAACATTTATTTACTACTGGGTACTAGTGAAGATTGCTGCGGACTAGTGCCGAATCTCTGTTACTTGCCTGGCCAGGCTAGTGCAGTTCCTCCTGTGGAAAGCTGCAGTTCCATTCTCAAACCGGGAATCAAATAAATAAACAAACAAATAAATACATAAATATAACTTATTTAATGTAAAGCCAGGTTCTTTTCATAAAGGTTTAATTATGTGCTGCCTTAGCATTAGTGAAATGAAAAAATAGATGCCTGTGTGTAGTGCATTTACAAACAGTTTCATTTTATACTAACTACTGCTTTTATTTTTTGCTGGTAAATATCCTTTCTTCTTTTCCTTTCCTTGTTTAGCTCAGTACTCATGGCAGGCAGATTTGTGACCATGCCCAGGAGCAGCACAGTTCTAGGGTTGCCACCTGTCTAGTTGTAGACTGGATAATCTGGGTTTCAGGGTCCTTATCTGGTCATCCAATTTTGATTACATGTAGTCCAGTTTCTGGGCCATTTTGAGTGCTCAGATAGTATTAAAACTGATTGTATCAAATCATTCACTGTTGCATGCAGGTTACAAAAGATGTTCTGATGTCACTAGTCACGGACCTTTGTTTGTAAAACTAGTCTGTCTAGGAGGTGTAAAGTATGGCCATTAAGACCATTAGCAGTAAATCAACCTAATCTTTTCAACTCTGAATTTTAAGTATGGTCATTTACTGCCATGATACTAACATACTATTTGCCAGCAGATTAGGCCTTACGGTCTATTGAGTCTGCTCGAACCTTAGATCCTTAGTTGGGTGCTGAGGCCCTCCCATCCCTTGTGCTTCAGAAACCCCTATCATCCATCCCCACCCCCCTGGGACAGGCCATTATCTGATACATCCACTTTCTGTGTCTGTCCCACCCTCTCTTGAAGCCCTCCACTGTGGATGGGAAACAGTTTTTACACCTTTATATGCTGTAATGGGTTCCTTTTTGGTTTTCCTATATTCTCATATGTTTTAGACCCACTTTTTCAAATTACTTTCCACATTTTTAGATCCACTTTTTCAAATTAGTTTTCACATTTTATTGCCTTTGTCACTGTGCTGATTTTTTCTTTCCTAAGTCCTCAGCAGCTGCTGCTCTTATTTTTTATACTACCAACCTGAACATTCCATGATATTAGCTACACCTTTACAGGCCATTGGAATAAATAGCCTGGAATGGTGTGTCTGAATTTGTGGACTGTGATGTCTTAGACATTTGAAAAGAAACAGCAGTAGCTGATGAGGTAAAGGGAACACAATGTAGTATTGAGGATACCACAAGTACTGATAATTCAGTTATCAGAAAGGTGGTCAAGGCATATCAGAATGCATGGCTGTCATGGAAAGGAAAACTGGAGAGTGTTTAACAGACAGAACAACAGGTTGTGAATGGGCTTTGTACATCCAGCAGATCAAGGTTTAAATTCCCACTACCTCCACTTGCATACTGTGAGACATTAAGCAAGTCATAAACCTCACTGTGTTCCTGGGCCACCCTTGTAAATGGGTCTTGTGCCCAATGGGAGTTACCTGGTTGCCAAAGAATAAAAATAAATAAATAGCAGTATGGGTTGATGCTGTTGAATTTATCCTTATTTTTGTTTGGTGGACATTTTTTACTAGAACTGGGACAATCAAGCATTTGTGGGATGTCTGGCCAGGGTGGGAAAAGGAAGGAAAACGGGAAGAAAAAGACACACACACTTTTCATGACACAACTTTATTAAATACAAATCTGAAAATGTAGAAATATATTAAAGAAGTCAGTAACCCAGCTGACATTAATAGAAATCATGCTGACGAAGACAAACAAAAGATCATGAGTATGAAAAGACAAAGCAAAGCCTTCAGTTCCAGCAGTGTTGGCTAGATAAACATGACTGGTTGGTGTATGATGGCGCAAAAGGATCTGACGTTCTGCCTTTAGTGTATCAAACATGAAATACAGTTGCGTAAAGTGGGCAATAACAATAATGTTCGTTTTGGTACAGATAACTTCCGGCTCAACTCAGTCTCATCCCGTAATATCAGTGAAGCTCATGTTAGGGCAAAGGAAAAGGAGGATGCCAGCTCTGCTACTTCAGGGACAAGTAATTTGGAGGGAATGCTGAAGAACATGAATGAAGCAATGCTTAACCATCTGGATAAACTGTTTTGCACATGCCATTCAAATGAAAGTATGTCCTTTCACAGACTTAATGTGGATATGCAGCCTTGATGAAATGAAAGGGCTAGATATCAGTTCAACATACCAGAAGTACAAACATGCCTGCAACTTTATCCATTATGTAGCCAAGGTTGAACACATGGTGCTGCGAGAAAAAATTATGTGAACAAAGTTCATTTCAGTCATCAGTGACAGAAGCATTGACTCTTCAGTCACAGAAGCTGGGGAGGCAGTATAGCGCAGTGGTCTAAGGCTCTGAGCTGCAAATTTGGTGACATCTAGCAGACCAGACCTGGGTTTGAATCCCACAGCTTCCACTTGCATACTGTGTGACCCTGAGCAAGTCACTTAACCTCCTTGTGCTCCCAGGTTGCTCCTGTAAAAAAGCTTTCAGCTTAGTGTGCTATACCTGGTTAAACAACTAAATAAAAAAAAAAGAAGCTGGGATCGCATATATGCAGTTTGCAGTTAAAGGCATAGTGCAAAATCAGTTGGTAGGAGTGCAGACTGTTGGCAGGACAAATGCAATTTTATTTGCCTTTTGTGTAACAAACCATTGTTAACCATACTGACTGCAGGCTACTGCAAACTTCTGTGGGCTAGTGAAATATCTGGTTCACTAGCCCAGCTGGCTAGTGCAAAAAAAAAAGTTCAGGCTGATCCCTGCCTTTGTGTGAAGCAAATAAACAAATCAAAATGAAAGCAAAAAAACACTATGGTTCTCAAAAGAGGTGGTGGGAAAGGTTAGGGAGAAAAATATAGCATTCAGGAAGTACAAGGAAACACAGAAGGAGCAGGACAGAGAACTGTACCAGTTAAAGCAGAAGGAAGTGGGGAAGGCAGTCAGAATAACAAAGGCCATAACCAAGGAAAAGATAGCCAACTCAGTTAAGAAGGGGGATAAAACCTCTTATAGGTACATTAGGGAGCAAAGAAAGACCAAGGGAGGGATACCTCTGCTCAGTATTCACAAAAAAAAGGAGGAGGAGGTACCTAATCCAGTCAATAGAGGCACTCTGGATAAGGGGGTCTATATCAGTTCTTTCACAGAAGAAAGGGTTCTGAAAGAATTCCTAAAACTGAAGGAGGACAAAACAATGGGGCCTGATGGGATTCACCCCAGAATTCTAAAAGAACTAAGGAGATAACTAGTAACACCACTGACTACCCTTTTTAACAAATCATGGGAGGATGGTGTGGTACCTGAGGACTGGAGGAGGGTGGATGTGATTCCCCCTCACAAAAGTGGGAACAAGACAGAGGCAGAAAACTGCAGACCTGTCAGTTTGACCTCAGTGGTAGGGAAAATGATGGAATCATATCTGAGGGAAAGAACTGTTGAGTACCTAGAGGTCAGTGGGGCACAGGACCCAAGGCAGCATGGATTCACAGTGGGAAGGTCTTGTCAGATGAATCTAATCAATTTCTTTGGCTGGGTGACCAAAGTAGTAGACTGGGCAGGGGCTGTGGACATGGCCTACCAGATTATAGCAAGGCATTTGACAAAGTCCTACCTAAAAGTTGAATAAACAAATCAGCCAGCCTGGGAGTGGGTCCCAAAGTGGTAGCCTGGGTAAAACACTGGCGGTAGCCTTGGTAAAACACTGGCTAAACAACAGGATGCAGAGGGTAATAGTAAATGGAGTCCACAGTGAAGAAAGGGGGGTTACTAGTGGGGTACCACAGGGTTCAGTACTGGGTCCAGTCTTTTTTAATGTCTTTGTAAGCGACATTGCAGAGGGACTGGAAAATAAAGTATATCTCTTTGCAGATGACACAAAGATCTGCAACAGGTTGGATACAGAAGGTGGGGTGGAAAGGATGAGAAGGGGACTTGGCAAGGTTGGAGGAATGGTCAAATGTATGGCAGCTTAGATTTAATGCAAAGAAGTGCAAAGTAATGCACCTGGGAAACAAAAACCCAGAGAAAGAGTACACAATGGGGGGGGGGGGTGAGATACTGACAACAAAAATAGAAAAGGGACCTGGGGGGTAGTTATATCAGATGACCTAAAGGCGGGTAAGCAATGTGAGAAGGCAGTAATGAGGGCTGGGGGGATACTGGGATGCACAGGTAGAGGCATCAATAGTAGAAAACAGGAAGTTGTTATCCCTCTTTACAGACAGTTGGTGAGACCCCATCTGGAGTACTGTGTGCAGTTCTGGAGACCACGTCTCCACAAAGACATAGACAGGGTGGAGGCTGTCCAGAGAAGGCAACCGAAATGGTGCAGGTTTGGCACCAGAAGATGTATGAAGAGAGACTAAAGGAGCTTAATATGTATACCCTAGAGGAAGGGATGGAGAGTGGGGACATGATATAAACTTTCAAGTACTTCAAGGAAATCAACAAAGTCCAAGAGCGTATCATCTTTCAGAAAAAGAGATGTGCAAGAACAAGAGGGCACACTTTGAAGATAGAGGGGGGACGGTTCAGAGGTAATGTGAGGAAGTATTTATTCATAGAGAGGGTTGTGGATGCATGGAACAGACTTCCTGAGGAGGTCATGGGGTAAAAAACAGTGGGGGGAATTCAAGAATGCACGGGACAGACATAAGGCAATTCTAGTGGGGGTAGGATGAAGCAGGCTGTTGGTTAACAAGGATCTACAGCTTATCCTTTAGGTAAGGAAATAGGCAGACTAGGTGGGCTCAGTGGTCCTTATCTGCCATCAAATTCTATGTTTCTATGCTAGGGGAGCAGTGAAGGAGAGAGGGGTAGGTTTAATAAATTCAGGGGCTGCAGGGGTTGGGGTTGGGATGGTGGAAAGAAGAATTAAAACAAGGAGGAGCAGGGAAAGAGGGGAGGGCATATTGTGTCTGTGCGAGGGCACTGCAGCCAGGGTTGACAAGATAGTAGGGAGGGATTTGAATCTGTGAAACTGGTAGGAGAGGTTGTAGCAGAATGGGGCAACTGGGTGTGGGAGCATCCGATAGTACAAGCTTTGTGTGCCTAGAAGTAACTGATATATACTGTAGATAGATAGATAGATAGATAGATAGATAGATAGATAGATAGATAGATGATAGGCCACCTTGCAGTAAAAGGGTGGGGGACATAGGAGGCAAGAAAAGTTAGTCTGTTTGAGAACACTTTTAGGTAGAGCAGTTTCTAGCTGAGCCAATGGGCACCGGTGATTAATGAAGAGAGAGTGGCCAAGGTGTATTTAATAGAGGCTCGGTCGGGAGGTGGGTGGGAGAAAATATCAATTTTAAAATAAAATTTGGACTTGAAAGCAGTGCTGTACATGAGCCGACTACAGCAGAGCGCAGTGTGAGCTGAAATCAACAGCACTTAGGACAAGCCGACTGCATCCAAGGACTGTTCAATTGTGGGCAAAGCCATATATTGTGGCAGCCAGTAGCAGTCCAGAAGAGGGAAATGGGGCCAATCAGCGTCCAGCTCAGTAGTCCCGGGATGCTAGAGAGAAGTACCCAATTTGAAGAGGAAATCAGCAGCGAGTCGAGATGGAGCAGCTGGGCTGGCTTTCCTGCTGCCACCAACTCCATGGGGAACTCAGCGGTGTGCCTGGAAGGGCAGACCTGATTTGAAGAGGGAATCAGCATGTGAGTTGAGGTGGAGCAGCTGGGCTGGCTTTCCTGCTGCTGCCGCCTCCACGGGGAACCCGGAGGGGCAAACCTGGAGGGGGGTGAAAAAAGAGACTATGTATGACATAGCGGTGCATAACTAAGTTGCAGTTGACATAAAGAAATATTTAAAGGTACACAGGAAACTGAGATTGCAAATACCCATATAAACATTGGAATTAGTGGTATGTATGTCTATTAAATTTAGAGCTATGTCTTGCATTTTCTAGACAAGACAGCTCGTGCTGCATTCACTGTTCTACTGCTGACATTAGCTGATATCTGCTTGTATCACTTAATTTAAAGCTATGTCTCGTTTTCTAACAAGACAGATCATAGTGTATTCAAGGTTCCAGTGCCATTAGCTGATATCTGACCTATTTGGAACGCATCATATCCCCGTAATTTAGACATACAATAACTGTATTTGAAAACTAATCACCATAGCTATTAGTTTTCTCACTGCTGCAGTCTTCATTGACCTGGCTAAGGCCTTTGACTCTGCATCCCACTTTTTGCTCCTGAATATGCTTGAGGATGCAGGGCTTGCCCCCTCTCCCCCCACCGTAGAGTAGTTTAATTTGTGCTTCGTAAACAGATGTCAATCTGTTAAGATCACCAACTCCTCATTCCCATCCCTCCCCATTCTTGCCAGCATCCCCCAAGGCTCAATCCTCAGCCCCATTCTATTTTCCCTATTTATAAACAACCCCCCGTCTGTCTGCTCCAAATTTCTTATCCACATGTATGCAGATGATACCATCCTGTTCACTTCCAGCCCTGACCTAACTGGTAATTCCATTTTACGAGATTTCCACTCTATGCAGTCTTGGTTCCAGGCAAATCAACTCAGAATAAACACATCAAAAACTGTTGCAATGACCTTCGTTAACTCTCAAAGGCTGGCTAAAGCACCCCCCGACCAATCACCTCTATGGATGGTACTCCTCTTAGTATAGTCTCATCCTATAAATATCTTGGTGTTTGCCTGGACCCTCAACTAAATTTCTCAAACCATACTGACCCAATATCCTCTAAACTTCGCCCTAAGCTCAGCATCCTTTACCACAACAGGTAATCACTCCCTCACCCCGTACGATGGGAACTACTGGCTAAAATGATAACCCCCGTTTTTGACTATGCTGACATAGTATACAGCACCACGCCCACCTCCTCACTTGCTAGACTTAAATCCCTCTTTTATGCCTTCTGCCACTTTGCCTCCAACTCTCCCCTCAGAACCCACCACTGCTTTCCTCTCTCTTCCCTTGAGCTCTCACCTCTTTCTCATCAGTGTCTCATTCACTCCATCTCACTTATTTCCAAATACTGGTTTAACTTGCTCCCACCTACCTCTCTTTCAACCTCATTCCTGCTCTCTCCTCACTCTACTCCGTATGCTCTAGGGATTCACACTCTTTCTCCCTTCCTAAACCATCCTTGAATGTGGGTAAATCCACTTTCACCTGTAGGCTCCCCTCACTCTGGAACACAATTACCTCTCCTACATAACTCACTCTCACACACCTCTATCAAATCCCAGCTGCACCACCTGCCCCCACCTACTCCCATAACAACACATAGCACTTTGCTCCTGACCCAAAACAACAAGTAACACTTCTCTCACCTCTTCACCTCACCTCACCTCACTCATCCTTCCCATCCCTCTGCATATCAATCCCAAAAGCCCCTTCCCGCTGTAATTCAATCCAAAGTATCTCTCCAGGCTCTCTGCCATTTAAATTCTTGCAAAACAAAAGTCCACTTGATGCACTCTCCTCCTGGCTTTTTGCCAAATGCACTTTTGCGTTACCAGTGTTTCTTTGTTATATCAATGGATTCACCAATGTACCTACCTGCTTATCCTGCTTATACCACCGACTCCCCACGTTTACAATGACATACGAGTTTTGCCTCCACCTACATGTTTGTATTTCTGCATTATAATTACCTGCTGCTTATATTGAATGTCCCACTGTCCTTATTTGTATTATGCATTTTATTGTATCCTCTGTACTCTTTACCCTATTTTCCCTATCCCCGGGTCGCACCTGGAAACGAGCCTCAGCTCAGCATGCCTTTCTCGGTTACCAAATCTTTAACTAAAAAATAAAATAAATAGCTAATGCACTACCCAGTAGCTGGTAGTGATAAGTAGTGATAACTGCTACACTACAAAGCTCTATAAAGGTGCTATTCCAGGAGGGTGTCTGCATCTTAAAACCTGTATAAAAAAAAACAGCTAACAAAATTGCTACCAAATCACTCTTATAACAAACAGAGAAAGTGGCTCTTGTAGGATATGCACCTGCCACTGTAAAACTTAAGACACTTTTAGCAAAAAGTATGTTTATTTGAACTGATACACTATGTGTATCAGAATTACTCTCACTTGTAGGTTGTTCACATGCTGCATACTAGATGTCCCCAGACAATTAGGAAGAATGAAAGAGGTAGACATCACTTACACACTTAAAATCTTTTTTGGTGATTTTATTTTCTGATTAATTATAAGTAATTGTTAGTTATTTTATTTTACCAACAAAATACATTGTGTACCTCTTAGTACCCATCTATTAAAAACACCTAACTCTGCCAGCCCAGTGGCGTGGAACGATGAGGCATTTTGCCTTACCTCTTGCCACACTGGTGACCTGAGTCTGGGGGCAAGCAAGGGTTGCCAGGGATTGGATGGGGGGGAAGGGAGAGGGGTTGTGTCCCGAGGACAGCTCTCCTCTCCTCTCCTAGGGAAGGTGGCTTCATAGTTCTGCCAAATGACTGCCTCCAGGTGTAGGCCTGAGAGTAGAACAATTTAAGGACACTGCAGTATGCACTTTTGCAAAGCTCACTCAGCAGCCAGTCATTACGGTGACAGGAGGGCTGTGCTGGTTGCTGGCTGGAGATTAGGTTGTGGCTTAGTACCTGACAGGGTGGGGAGTCCATTAGACCCCCAGGTTATATTTTTACAATTTATGGGAGACAGATTGGCAATAGGGAGGAACCGCTAGACTACCAGGGAAGTTTATAATAAAACAGTACCGGGGAACTGGGGAGGGGGTGGGACCATTAGACTACCATGGAATATTTTTCTCAATACTGTAAGGGCGATCAAGGGGGTGGGTCCACTAGACTACCAGGTAATATTTTTTTGAATGCTGAAGAGGGTGATCGGTGATTGGGGAGGGGGTGGGACCACTAGACTACCATGGAATATTTTTAGAAATAAGGGGGTGGCAATTGGACATTGGGGAAGGGGGGAGGGACCACTAGACTACCAGGGAATTGGCAAACTAAAGGAAAAGAGGTTCAATGTATTTCAATGGGGATTTCAACTTTTTTGCAAACTTTATCATTTTGAAAGATTTTGACATAAAATTTTCAACCTACTCTTTTTGAGACCCCTCCTCATGAACACTGTTGTTGTCATTTCCCCAATCCTGCCTGAAAGGTAGTTTTGCAGTCAGTTGACAAAATCATCTTTTGGGCTAGATTTCAAAAATTTCACCATACTTGTTCATGAGGTAGGGTCATAAGAGAGGTATGTTGAAAATGTGTTAAAATGGCAAAGTTGTGTGCATCTATTAACATTTCCTTATGCTCGCTCCTAACTTTTGTAATCTTCAATATTTTCACCCCAAATACATACTAACATACTAAAATGCCAGAAGAATAGGCTTAACAGTCTTTCATGTCTGCTCGTTTGGTCAGCCCCCACCCTGGGTGCTGACCTTGCTGCCCCCCTTGCCTTCTCTGGCTTCTCCCTTCCGAGTTCTAGATAGTCTTGCTGCATTGGATTTTGCTTTCAGAACCCTCCCCCCGTACCTGTCCCACCCCCTCTTGAACTCCTCCACCATCTCTGCCTCCACCATCCCCTAGGCAGTGCATTCCATGGCTCCACCACCTCTCAGTGAAGTAGCACCTCCTCCTTTCTCCCTGAATCTTCCCCCTCAGCTTCCACCCATGCCCTCTAGTGGCCCCCTCCTCCTTCCTTCGAAGCACCCTTTCTTTTCCTCCCCTATTTACCCTCTTCATGTACCTGAAGACCTCTATCATGTCCCCCTGGTCCCTTCTTTCTTCCAATATGTACATATTTAGCTCTTCGAGCCTCTTCTCATAGGTTCTGTCCCCCAAGCCCCAAATCATTTTGGTTGCCCTCCTCTGGACCCTCTCCAGGAGTCTAATGTCTCTCTTTAAGTGTGGCCTCTAAAACTGCATGCAGTACTCAAGGTGCGGCCTCACCAAGCAGTTATACAGGGGGAATATCACTTCCCTCCTTCTGGAGGTGATCTCCGTAGTGATGCATCCCAGCATCCTGTTGGCCTTGGCTGCAGCCCTCCTACAAGTCTCTGAGTTGTTCATCTTGACATCCACCACCACCCCCAGGTCCCTCTCAGCCATTGAGACCTGTAGCATTCCCCCTCCCCCCCAGGGTGTACACTTGGTCCGGGTTTCTGGCCGCCAGGTAGAGTACCTTGCATTTCCCTGCATTGAACCTCAGCTTCCTCTTTCAAGACCATCTTTCTAGAGCCTCTAGGTCCCCCTGTAGGGCCACTCTCCCCTCTTCCCCATCCACCACCGGCCCCAGTTTTGAGTCATCCACAAAGAGACTCATCTCACTCCTGATTCCTGTCCTTATGTCAGAGATGTAGGCATTGAACAGGAGGACCCAAGGACTGATCCCTGTGGGACCCCACTAATGACCCTCCTTGGGGATGAGACTATCCTGCCAACTACGACCCTCTGGGTCTGGTCCTGGAGCTAATTGCCTATCCATCTGATCATCTGGTTCACCACCCCCATTTCTCCCGGCTTATCCAACAGGTCCATGTGAGGAACAGAGTCAAATGCCTTGCTGAAGTCTAGAAAGAGGACATCCACTGATCTACCCAGGTCCAAGGCACTCGTTACCCAGTCATAGAACTCCACAAAGTTTGTCTGACATGATTTCCCTGGGACAAATCCATGCTGTCTATCGTCCAGGCACCCTAACTTTTTCAGGTCCCCCCCAGCCTCTCCGTGACAATGCCGTCCATCACCTTGCCCACCACTGATGTCAGGCTAACAGGCCTGTAGTTCCCTGCCACCTCCCTTGATCCTTCCTTGTGGATAGGCAATATATGTGCCACCTTCCAGTCCTGGAGCACCCACCCTGTCCTCAGAGAGATGGTGAAAAGCTCTGCCAGGGGTTTTGCCAGGACATCCACAAGTTCCTTCAGCACTCTAGGATGCAATTTATCTGGCCCCAGTGCTTTCTCCATCTTAAGGGACCTGAGGGCTTCCCTCACTCTCTCTGCTGTGATGTCCACTACTGCTACCTCTTCTCCCTGCTTAACCCTTCCCCCTCCTGCCAGTCATGACTCCCCCTCTCCTCAGATCCACCGATTGGTAAGGGTCCCCCCCTCAGTATCTCTGTCTCCTCCCATGTGTGATGTAGCACCCCCATTTTCCTTGGTGAAAACTGACGTGAAGTACTCATTTAGTACTTCAGCCTGCTCCACCGGGTCTTGTGCCCATCTCTCCCATTTTAATCCTGCTAATCTGCCCCTTCACCCTGCGTTTTTCCCCAATGTATCCAAAGAACCCCTTGTTCCCGCTCCTAATTTCCCTGGCCAGGTTCTGCTCCTTCCTTGCCTTAGCCACCCTCACCACCCTAGTGGCCCTTCTAGCCATCAGCTCATACCGCCTCAATCCCTTTCACTCCTTGAGCACTTGAATTGCCTATAGGCTGCCTTCTTTCCCCACACCACCTCCTGGACCTCCCTGGTCCACCAGCAGGGTTTTCGCTCCCTACTGCATTTTCGTCTTACTCTTGCACAGGTGCTGGTAGCATCCTGCACCCCTCTCCTGATGATTTCCCACCTACTATCAGCATCCATGTCTGACCCAATCACATCCAAATGCTCCTTAAGGATCCTTCCCATTTCCTTAAAATCTGTCCCCCTGAAGTCAGTTACCTCCGTCTATGTGCAGTCTTCTACCCCTCCTAGGTCCAGGCAGAACCAGACCATGGCATGGTCACTCCCCGCCAATGGGTCCCTTACCTCCAGGCCCCCAATCTGGTCACTGGCTGCCAGGACCACATCCAGTACTTACGCCTCCCTGGTCGGTTCCCCCACCTGCTGAGTTAGGAATGCATCTTGAAAGACATCCAACAACCTCTGTTCCCTGGTCACAGAGGATGTCATAGTCTCCCAGTCTGTTCCTGGCATGTTTAAGTTCCCCAACACCACCACCCTTCCTCTGCCCAGTCTGCAGTGTCTCCCAACATCTGCCACCAAACTCTCTAGCTATTTCTTTACATTAGCTGATGAACATGACAGTTGTCAGTTTTAAATTCCTGGCCAAAATGTGTTTTGTCACCTGTGGTGTGGAGTGACATTGTGGTTACGTGGCATGACGTTTTGGTGGACATTTGAAAATTCTCAGCCCAGTGTTCATGAGGTAGGGTAATAACACAGCTATGCTGACAGTTTGTTTGCTGTTTTGGATGAAATATTTGCATGGCAACATACAAGTATGCATCTATAGAGGGAAGGTAGCACAGGGCCCAGAGGGCCCTGTGCATCGACAAGCAAAGAAAGCTACAATCATACTTTCTTAAAAAGTAAGGAACACATGTCAAAACTTCAATAATGCATCAGTTAGGATTCTAGTGACAAAAATTTGGAAATGTGCTGTTATGGTTTTCAACCCTAACACCCCACCCCACTGTGCAGGCAGCAACATGCTTGGGTGTGTGCCTCGGGGCCATCAACCATAATGCTCACCCCATTCTCCTATATTGTAATCATCTCAGCTTACTTACACATGGAATGGGGTGATTGTTAGGGTCTGACAACCCCAAGGCACCCCCATGCCTGTTGCTGCCTGCACAGTGAGGGTGGGGTGTTAGGGTTGGAAATCCTAACAGCACATTTCCAAACTTTTGTCACTGGAACCCTAACTGTTACATTAACAAAGTCTTTTGCAAAGACTATATATATATTATTTTGCCTGTTACACTGCACTTTCTGCCTTACCCTATCTGGGTACTGTATATTCTCTACATATGTCCTGTACTTCCCATATTGTGGTTGCTTAATTATCACAGTTTACTTACTGCCTGCACTGGTTAATTATTTGCCTATAACAAACATACAAAAATGCCAGCAGATACAGGTCAAGCGGTCCATCGTATCTGCTCCATTGTGCAGCTCACAGCTTAGTCTATTATACTGCACCCTCAACCTTATCCTATCTTGGTATATCCTCCAAATGTGTTCTGTGATTGCCATATTCATGGTTGCTTAATCATCACAGTTTGCTTACCGCTTGCATTATTGCTATCTGCTTCATAGTTGCCTATTTTTTGCCCTACTACAGTTCACTCTGTATGGGTACAGCATCGAAGTAACTTTGATTCTAGCTATGTCTGCTTGCATTTCCATACAAGCATACGAACATACCAATTTGTCAGCAGAAACAGGCCATAATGGTCTATCTAGTCTGCTCCAGTGCACAGCTCAATTAATTCCCTGGAGCTGCCCCCACTCCCCTACTCCTCCTGGAGTCATTCCCCACCATCCTATTCCCCCCTCAACCACTTCCCAGTTGTAAGGGGGGCTAACATGACATCAAGTGTTAGGTGGAGAATCCTGGAATCAAAGGGGTCACAGTTGGGGTTGCAGCTGGAGATGGCTTTTAGTAGGAGTGGTTTGGTGTTGCTGGGAGATATGGTCTGGAAGGGTAATGGGGGTGTAAAATAGCAGGGGGGGTGGATGCATGGATAGGATTGAAGAAGTGGTCAGAAAGGACTGCACTTAGGTCAGAAAAGGTAGTCAGCAACAAGTGGTAGGTCAGTATTAATTATGCTATTATCAACTATCTGAGAAGGGGAGGAGAGCTGGTTTTCCCATTAAGCTCCTTAATGTTATCCCAGGAAGCTCAAACAGAGCCCCAGGATGAGGCCAAGGTGGTTTGATAGTATCTGGCCTTGGCTTGCTTTATGGCCCAGGTGCATTGGTTGCGAGCCGCATTATAGGCTTGTCTGTCTGCTGTCCTGCCAGACTCGACTGCAATATGCCACAGGTTATCCCACTGCTTCCATTGCTGGACCAGGGAGGGAGAAATCCAGGCAGCATTGTGTCTCTTGGAGCGAGTGCTGGTGACAGGGGAAAAGATGTCACAGGTCTTGCAGAAGGCTCTGGTGAGGAAGGCTAGAGCAGTATCTACATCTGTTGCAAGGGAGATCGAGGACCAGTTGAGCTGGGCTAGGTACTGCTTTAGTTTATTAAGGCCCCTGGGGCAAAAGGGGCAGTGGGGGATGGTTTTGTATGCGGGATTGAGCGTGGGGGAGGACCAGAAACAAAGAATTGGGGAGTGGTCGCTAAGGGAGTTGGCTAGGATGTTAACAGACTTGATTTTGTGGGGGTGGTTGGAGAGTACTATATCAAGGAGGGAGCTGGACCCACTTGATTGGTTGAATCTGGTGGGATGAGTGACTAATCGAGATAGGTCAAGGGCCATGAAGTTGTCCTTAATGTGTGCTGTAGTGGAGCAAAGCCAGTTGATATTGATGTCACCTAGGACAAGCTGTTTGGCTTTGTGGGGCAGGGTAGAGAGATAGTCAGTGAGAGAGTATATAGCTAGACTTTGGGCCTGTAGGTGTATGTAAGTGGTAGTATGGTAAAGAGGGCCATGGCCTGGGTCAGGGGAGATTTTTAGGGTAATGACTTGGGCAGCTTGGTCAAGCTCGCGGGTAGGTAGTGCGTGGCCCAGGAGGAAGTCACGCAGGTAGACTGCACATCCGCCACCATGCTTACCCACATGATCTTCTCTAAAAAGGGTGAAGCCAGGGAGGGAGACAGCAGAGTCAGGGTTAATGTGGGGATCCAGGTCTCCACTATGGCAAGAATGTTGGGCTTGTGTTGGGAGACCCAACATAAAGTAATACATTGTTGCTTTTGATTACTTTTGATTGGTCTAGCGGGGATTTGGAACTGTGCACACCCCTTTCAGATAATGCACTGAATAAGGGGCACAGTAAAGACAGTGTTAATTATCTTGTTTAACTAATTTATATTACGTAAAGTTTAACAATGTACAAAAAGGAATGAAAGATGATGGGAGAGGCATGAAATTCCTGAGTCTGTAATCACTTTTTTATTTGAAACACTGGAAAGGGTTTAATAATTTACATTTTGATGAGGGGAGTGAGGGTGATTTACAAACACCTATCTGACAGAAATGAACCAATACTAAAAAGAATGTAAAAATAATGGGGTAGTGAATTACAAAAATATAGTCTTGTGAGTTAGGAAGACTGCACTTCTGAATTTGAAATGTGAAGGTTTGGGATCAATATATTTTTCTCTTTTAAAATTTTGGAACGTTCAGGCGAACTATTGCAACCCATCCAAACTTGGCACTCTCAACAGTTTAGGTACAGGGACATTTCTGTAAAATATCATTGGTTAGAAGGATCAATTCCCAAAGTACCATCCCTGGGATAGGGGTGATGGGGCAGTTCTTAAAGACATCTTGCCACATCAAGGAAGATGGTAGATGGTGGTTGAGACAGGCAAAAGGATAGTTGTTGCATCTACAAATACCGCAGCTGCCACCCATGGATAATTTTGCAAAGTAACAACCCCCCATTCTGTTACATCATCTGCTTGATAATAGCACTCACTGACAGACAGTAGGGCTGCCTTCTGACTGAATGTCTTGTTACCAAAATACAGACAGTCTTACTGGTTCCCTATGTACAGTATATGAAAGTGTGGTTGCATGACTGTTTCCTAAAAGAAAACGGCTTATACTTGTGTTTTTTTTTCCAAGTTTGCAGCTCACAGACATTCACTAAAACTGTGGCTAGTTGTAGTAATGCATACACACACAGATAGACACTGCATGCAAAGTAACAGCTTGCACTTACATGGACTTTATGCAAGATTTTCTGAGTGTGAGAAAGATATGTTGCAGACTGACATTACTTCCTGCAGGGGTGTCTTATTATTTCTCAGAATAAATATCTGACACACCAGTATGCTTGTTGTTAATAGAATGCTGCAGTCTGCTGATTTATTTGTTTAGTTATTTATTTAAAATGTTATGTTGTCATAGAATATGTGGGGTTAGGCAAGAGTGTGCCTGCAGTGCATAGAGTACATTTGTTGATGTCAGCTTAATGATGCTGATACTAGATCTTGTATGGGTAATACTATACTGTTGCAGTCTGGTTGTTTGTTTGTTTATCTGTTTGTTTATTTGTTTAGTTAATTGAGATTTTATGTTGAAGCTGCTCAATCATCCCTATCCCCCAGCAAACATCACTACACTGCTGATTGATAATTTTCAGGAATGTTTCCCCTTCAAAATAATATAATGAAACATGTTCCTCAGAGGTGCTTTAAAAAGTTCTAGGTGCTAAGCAAAATTGTAGAAGATTGCATAACACTGTAAAATGACAATTCTCATGAAAGTAGGGGGAAAAAGTAAAACACAGTATTTAAAACTTCAAGTTGGAACTATTTATTGATTAAGATTAGACATTTCACTCTACCTCAATGGTTAGTCTTTTACATTTTGATCAGCCTGTAAGAGAGGCATGTGAGAACAGTTCTGCACATGACCCATGCCATAACCCAGTTTGCAATTCTTTCCTTTTTATTTATGTAGCATCAGTTAAAAGCCAGTTCTTTATGATAAAAACAAAAACAAGGTGGTCCATCAGCATGTGGTCTGAAAGCAAAACAAAATGGTACTATTAAATGCACACTGAAAATGGAACACAAGGGTTAAAAATCTACATTTTGACCAGAGGTCTTCTTCAGGAAATATCTAAAAGAGAAAAAAGCAAAGTTAGTGTTGAAAATGTAGGGCCAAAATTCAAAAAAATGGCTGAGATATCAACCTAAGTAGAAACCCCCCAATTATGATCCAGTTTGCAATTCTTTTTTTTTTTCATTATGTAGCATCAGTTAAAACCCAGTCTTTTATGATAAAAACAAAAACAAGGTGCTGCATCAGAATGTGGTCTGAAAGCAAAAAAAATGGTAATATTAAATGCACGCATAGTTCCAACTTGGAGTTTTAAATACTTGGAGTTTTAATACTGTGTTTCTTACTTTGTTTTCCTTACTTCCATGGTTAGTCCTTTATGATATTTGGCATACTGAGAGGCTGAGGGCATAACGTGGTACCATCATCTATTAGTTCTGCAGTTAAACATTAAATTCTACAGTTTGTTTTGCCTCCTGGGAATGATCTAATTATTTAAATATGGACAAGTATCTGCCTTTTGAAAGTCTATCAAATCATAAGCACTGTCATTTACATTGCATTTTTTTAACAGTTGCTCTTCAGCTACTGTGGGATTCTGTTTAAACAATCTGATTCAGCTAGACTCTGCTGAACTGACACATTTAAGATACTAAGACATCCTGTTAAATATTTATTTTTTATGTTGGTTTGTGCATGCCCAAGCAACACCTTGTGGTAGGAGCACTTTCAGAGGTGTGTCAGTATTGTGGCCAATGCAGGGGATGCTTTAGTGGGTGCGTCTCTCAGCTGCCAATCAGTGAGCATGTTGTCGATGACAGCAGTTTCAAAGAGAGCCATGGAGTTGAAAGAAATCTGCCACTCCAATGAAGTGCAGTTTCCTCATTGCAGTAGCAGATGACAAGACTCCAGTCATGCGCATTACAGTGCGCAGTAATGTGCGTGGCCTGAGTTACCTTCAGTGCATCTTTCCTGGTGAAACATTTCAATAAGTGAAATAACTGTGGTACAGCTTTCTGTAATGATGACTCCTGCCTTCCAAAACACACATATCCCTGGAAAGCCAACATCAGGGTGCCCAATCCCTGTGTCGGCATGACCCCCCTTTACATGGCACACTGGGAGCCCACCCCAGTGTGCCAAAACATAGTGGCTCCTGCCACCTGCTACACAGTCCAGCAAAGCTGACATTGGGGGTGCCCAATCCCCTTGTCAGCATGTATCCCCCTATTAATGTGGCACACTGGGAGCCCACCCCAGTGTGACAAAATAATTGTTCTGACACCTGGATGCTTACATCTGGTGTCAGATGTGCTGCTCCCCAGATCAGTCTATGTTCTTTGCCGACAACAGGGTGCCCGGTCTCTGTGTCAGCAGTGGCATGCACCTCCCTCATTGTGGCACATTGGCAGCCCACTCCAGTGTGCCTAAATGTTTTTTTATTGTTTCTCCCTGTAAAATAGAAAAACAGTCCCTGTAGTCTTTTTATTTTATTTAACCTGTAAAACAGAAAATGGTCCCTCATGGTCTCCCCCATTCCTTCCCTGAACCCGCACGCTCCCTCTGCGCACCCACCTCCCCACCCCACCCCATACTTACTTCTGGAAGTTGGGAGCAGCAATTTTCTGCAGCACAGGACATGTCTTCACTCTTCAAAGGCCAACTGCAAACTGAAAAAATGACAGTAAGCTTTATAATGGGGTGTTTCTACTTAGGTTGATCTCTCAGCCATTTTTTTAGAATTTTGGCCCCAAATTTTCAACATGGGATTCTTGGGACCCCACCTCATGAACATGTCACTGTCATTTCGTTACTCGGTCCCAAAAGGTGATTTTGTGGTTGCTGCACAGAATCATCTTTTGGGACCAAGTAATGAAAGAATAGTGTCACTGTTCATGAGGGGAGGTCCCAAAAAGCCCATGCTGCAAATCTGGTGAAAATATTCCAAATAATGGCTGCATTACAAGCTTGCATTGCACAGTTTCTACACAAGCTCATAACTTCACCAATTGTTTATATTTTCACTCCAGATTTTTTACATTGCCATTTCTTCACACCTCCTTACGAACAGTACAGCTGACATTTTTCACATCCTGCCTGAAACATGTTTTTACAGCTGTGGCACAGAATGGCACAGTCTCTGTGGGAATTCAACTTTTGGGACTGATTAACAAAATCACAGTGCCACTGTTCATGAGGAGAGGTACAAAAATGCCTAAGTTGAAAATTTGGTTAAAAAATGAGTATGTTAGAGGTGTGCATTGCGCAGTTTCTATGGACGCTCCTAACGTCGCCAATTTTTCATATTTTCACTCCAGATTTTCAACATTGCCATAATTTCACATCACCTCTGAACAGTACAGTTGTCATTTTTCACTTCCTGCCCAAAACGTGTTTTCACATCTGTGGCACCAAATGGCACAGTTGCTGTGCAAAACAACCTTTTGGGTGATGAACTGATAGTGACACTGTTCATGAGTTGGGGTAACAAAAAGACCAAGTTGAAAATTTGGAGTGAAAATACTAACAAATGCTTGGGGTGTTAGGGTTTCCAACCGTAAAGCCCCACCCTGTAGAGACTGAAAGGCATTGGCAGCGTGACTTGGGATCGTTGGCTGTAATGCTCATGCCATTCCACCCGCACCCCCACCCCCACCCTCACCCTGCAGCCAATGACAGGCATCGAGGTGTGCCTCAGAGTCCTCGGTCCCACAGTCCACCCCATTCTCCTATACTACACTCATCTCAGTGTATTTCCTTATGGAATGGGGTGAGCATAAGACCTGAAGACCCCAAGGCACATCACAACACCTGTCAGTGTCTGCAGGTAGAGTGAGGTGAAATGGCATGAGTGTAATGGCTGATGACCCAAAGGCACACTCCAATGCCTGTCAGTCTCTGGTAAGGATGGGGTTGGTGTCAGTTCAATACTTCACTGCCATTCCTATTATGCATGTCTCTAACTCCTGCACTACCAATGCCAGTAAGCCAACATTTGGTACTGACAAATGCTTGCTTTGTTTTACTTCTATTTCATAATGAAATGCATGTGTCACTGCTGCTACCTTACCTAATATCTGAGACTGACAGTTGGATTATGTGCATGAGCTTGCGGGGAGCTCCATTTGTGATGTCTGACAATCTCATACATAAATCTTAGTTAGCTCCATCTGTGTATGATTAAGAAATAGTAACAAGCATTTTTATTATAATAGATGCTTATTAGTGATTTCATCACCCTGTACACCACATAGGCACTAAAGAAATGGTACCTTTCAAACAAAGATGTAAAACAAACAAATATATTCATTGCAAAAAAAAAAAAAAACTTCATTAATGCACCAGTTAGGGTTAAACTGACAAATGCAGGGGAATGTGGTGTTAGAGTTTCCAACCTTAAGACTTCACCTCCACCCTGCAAGCAGCAAGAAGAAAAAACGTTATAGTTTTGGCTATCCTGAGTCTTAACAAATCAGGCCTAGGTTCTTCCTTGGGGTTATCAACCCTAACACTCTCTATACTCCACCAGCAAATAAACTCAGATGTGCAGACTATATGCAAGGCCCCTGGAATTCTGAGGTTCTGTGGTTGCAGAATTTGCCGCAGAATTGCATCATGCCGCAGAATATATATAGTACAGCAGAATTCATTGTTTTTGGTGAATTTTCATATAAATATACTATTTTTCCATAGTGTCAGGCTTTCTTTCCCACCTTGTTTATCCTAAAGTCCCTCTTCTATGCTCAGCATATGATGTCATCGATGACATCACAACATATTTAGCCAATGACAGGACTGCATTCTGCCAGAGAAATGAATAAATCATGCCGCAGAAATCAGAAAACGCTGCCGCAGAAGTCAAGGAGCCCTGCTGCAGAAATCAGAAAATTCTGCTGCAGAACACCAGGGGCCCTGACTATATGAGAATGAGGTGAGCATTATGGTTGAAAACCCCAAGGAAGACTCCAAGCCTGATTTGCCAAGACTCAGGGCAGCCAAAACAGTAAAGTATTTTTTTGTTTCATTGCTTGCATTGTGGGAGCGGGGTGTTAGGGTTGGAAACCCTAACACCACAATTCCCTACTTTTGTCAGTTTAGCTCTAACTGGTGCAATAATGACATTATTGCAATTAATTTTCTTACTTCTTGAGATAGTACAGTTCTATTGTCATTTACACAGATCCTTTTAGAGTTGCATGAACACATCCAAGTCATTACAGAAGCATAGGGTCCTATGGGCACAGTGCTTCTGTACCTTCATTTATCCATTTATCCACATGTGTATGTGGGTGTGGAAGTGCAGAGCCCAGAAGGCCCTCCACTTCCATTTCTCCAAAAAAACAATGTATGTGCTTCCTTGTATTTTTTTTTTGTAGGGGTGGGTCATTTTCAGTTCTTATTTCTTTGGGGCTAAGTATTGTACAAGTTATTAAGACCTTTCTATTGATATATACAATGTACATTAACTCTAAAGACTGACAGAGTTACTGCTTTTTAATGTTCCAGTGTTAGCCTATGAGCTTATATGGCCTCTACATTTTTTGGGGTGTTATGTATAGTACTCATTATGACCTTCATTCTGATATCTAGATTGTCCCATAACTGCATATATTGACTGAGTTATAGTTTGTGAAAGCTGAAATGTGGGGAAAAAACCCACAATGTAAGTCCAAATTCTTTTTATTTATGAAGAGATCTTTTTTTGTGAGATTTTGTTGTTCATATAAAAAAAGATTCCTTCATATGAAAAAAAGAATGTGAAAAAAATAAGTCCAAATTCATTTTTCATACGAAGGGATCTTTTTTCGTGAGGTTTTGTTGTCCATGTGAAAAAGAACCTTCATACTAAAAAAATAATGTGAAAAAAGAAAAAAAGAATGTGAAATGTGGGAAAACACCTAAGTCCAAATTATTTTTATGTAGGAAGGGATCTTTTTTCATGAGGTTGTGTCGTTGATGTGAAACAAGATTCCTTCGCACAAAAAAAAGATTAAAAAAAAGATCTAAGTCCAAATTCTTTTTTCATATAAAGGAAATCTTTTTTGTGTGGTCCTATTCATTTTTTGTATGGCCATACAAAAAAAGAAATTCAGGTCATGAAAAAATATTTTAAAATGTGTTAAAAACACATTTCTGGGTTATTTCCTTTTCCAAAACAAACTGCAGAATTCACCTGTGGAGGTCCCAAGTAGCAAGATACATGTGTTGGTGTCTCTGTAGGATATCATTTTTATGGCTTTTAAAATATATATATTTTTGAAAAAAAAATAGAAACAAGATAGTGACCATATGAAAAATAATTTTTTTCTCACGAAAAAAGATTACCCCCATATGAAACAAGATGATGGCCATATGAGAAAAAAATGTTCTTACAAAAAAGATTACTCCCATACAAAACATAATCTTTTTTCATATGGACCAAATTATTTTTTCGTATGAAACAGCGATCCAAATAACTGTGTTGAGAATGCTCAGAACCAAAATTTAAAATCCTTCTAAGTCAGAAATAGAGTAATATGTTTTCATCAAGTCTGCAAAAGGCACCAATGTGGCAAAGACCTTTCTACCTGGAAAATTTTTGAATAACATTCCAAACCGGGCACAGGGTAATGACAAAAAAAAAAAAAAAACAGATTTGTTTCACTTTTTTCGCTATCCAATTCTCAGAATCTGTACATTTAAGCAGAAAAAAAACTTGGCAGGTCAAGATACCTTGGCCCTGAGACAATGCATGCAAAATTACATGCAGATCCACTGAACAGTGGTGAAGCTATTGAAGTGCAAATTAAGGGTTTTACATTAAACAGCCTACTCAACCTTAACTATAGTGGCACAACCATGCCACTATAATAAATAACAGACACCGTGCTGTGATTCCACAATAGAGAAACATATAGTCTTACACTAACAGGAAAATGTGTTCTACTATACAGTATGTAGTACACACAAACTAACTAAATAGTCTATATTTTAACTTCAGAACAAATAAATATATGAGCAAAAAAAGAGCAACTGTGAGCTAGATTCACATTCACTAGAGCGGTTACAATAATTTATCAGACAGACAAGCAAGAAAGAGCACAACAATCCACTTCTACAGCATGCACACACACACACACACACACACACACACTTGGCTTTCAGCTAATGCAGTACTGTAGCAGACACTGCAAAGCTAATTCACCTTCATTGCATATAGGTTGGCATGATCCGGGATGAGACATTCCAATATGTAGTTCAACACTACCTTGACAAAATAATCATCTCATAGGAAACTTCCCAAAAATATAGAGCTACACTGAGGATTATTGACATACACAGTAGCTGTGTAATGAGAGCCACATATGCTATTGCCATTGCAGTGAAGCAGAGACATTCATATCTCTACAATCTAATAAAGGATGGCATACTTTTATACAAACAAGTGAAAATAAAAAAAAAAAACAAATAGAAAACGAGAGCTCAATGCTCATTCTCTGTTTATGGTAAATAACAAAAATAGAACAGGCTAGCACAGTAATGCAAATATGTTCATATCTGCTGTACATAATAAACTAAGTAAAATAAATGCTGTTTTTCAGAAAAAAACATAAATCACATAAGACACAGACATTTTAGTCAAACAAGAAAAGTTACAAACATGTTCTTTAAACATGACCAAAAGTATTCATTTCATACGAATAAACATAAAACAGTAAAATGTGTTTGAAACTACATTTTACTAGAGCAGTTCAATGTAACCCTCTCCAATCCTGGCATGTCAAGACAACGTTCACCTTCTTTTACTGACATTTATTCCATAGCAGCAGTGAAGGTCCCAGTCTATTTGTTGATGGGGAGACTGGGAGGTTGGAAGGGTAAAGTGTAATGTGTGCACAGGGTTTAACCAGCCTTTAAAAAAGTATATGCACAGGTTAACAACTAAGTAATAAGCTGGGGGACTGGGGGCTGCCTAGGCCACCAGAAAATGTTTGCATTTTTGATGCATTCTGGTGCATTTTGGGGTTGTTTGTGGCAGTATTCAGTGCTCTGCTACCATGACCTTTTTAAAGTTGGGGTACCACAGGGGTCAATACTAGGTTCACTCCTGTTCAGCCTCTTTATAAATGACCTACCCAAGGCCTATGTTGGATCCCAGATCCTATTGTATGTGGATGATGCTGTTTTCTTCACTGGCAACAAGAACCATTCTGATCTAGCCCATGACCTACAACAGAGCTTTGCCTCCCTTGAACACTGGTTCCTCCACAACCAGCTCATCCTAAATCATACAAAAACCAAATCAATGCTTATCACCTGCTCCCAGAAAAGGAAGGTGCCTCCCCTTGAAATCTGGATGAAGGGAGGTACAATCCTTGATCAGGTTGACATCTCCAACTACCTCGGGGGTCTACCTTGATGACACACTAGCTTTCTCCCACCATATTGACCATATTGTAAAAGTGGTCAACAGGAAATTTGGAATACTGTACAGGTATAAAGCTTTCATGACTCCTAATGCTAAGAACCTTGCTGTTTCTGCATCTGTCCTCCTGGTTAGTGATTATGGCCTATTGATCTATGTTGCAGCATCTGATATGATCCTAAATAGAATCAAGAAAGTGCTCAAAAAAGCTTACCACCTTGCCCTGGATGATAATAGATTTACCCATACTTGCAGTCTTTACTCCAGCGCTAACTGGCTATCCCTTGATCAAAGAATCAAATTCCAGTCCTGCCTCATGGGAGAGTAATTTCTCTTGGGCCTTAACCCCCACCCCCTCACTGCAGTCTTCTTCCAACAAGCTGCCAGTACATACCTTACAAGAAAAATGGGTAGAAATGCTCTCCATGTTCCATTTTGTATGACCAGCCTAGCAATGAGATTGTTTTGCTAACATGCCCCTCACTGGATGAATGAACTTCCTCAATTACTAGTAAAGCTATCCAAAATTGGACTGTTCAAACTGGGATTAAGAAAATACCTTGCCCCTCCTTCTCTTTGTCCTTGCATAGGATAACACACTCTATGCACTCTCTCTACTCCACACACCCCTCCAATCCCTCCCCTCCCCTCTCCCCTCCTCCCATCTCCTCTTCTGCCACCTCCCTCCCCACAACCATCCACCCTGTCACCTTCCCACCCCTACCCCTGATCCGCCACTAACCCCAACTCCCTCTCTACTCTTCCCTTTCTTCAACCTGACCTACTAATCTTCCCCTTTCAGATTCAGCTCTCCCACCCCTCTTTCCTAACTACCACTGTGCCTCACTTCCCCAATTCCTCTGGGCTATTCTGTATTACCTTTCACACCTCCTGTCTTAGTGCACCATTTGTATCCATTGCTCGAACAACCTGCAATATATCAGTACTTGATCTTGACAATGCTAATACTGCTGTTATATTTTGTTGCAGTTGCTATTTTTATATTGTATTAATATTTTTGTATTGTTACTCTGTTTGTACCCCCTTTGTAAATGAGCAATGCTCAAAGATGTCTTCCGAATGATCAAATAAATAAATAAATAAATAAAACACATTAGTCTCTGTCTTTGCTGGCCCCTCATATCTGATGACAGACCGAACATTTTTTGATTTTGGTGTCTACTGGTGAAACAGGCCTGCCAGGCATATACTATGCACTCATCAGTGATGAGTGCACAGTAACCAGTTACTCAAGGCTGTTTAAATGCTTAAGAATGCTAATTTAAAATTTTAATGTACAGAACAGTGTTTCGATGCCCTATAGATACATGCCAGGATGTTTCTATTTTATTCATACATTGCACTCCTTTCTTCTCCACTTATGTCCACAAATCATTCAGTTATGTTTTTTAATGGTTTTAAACTAAAATGCATATAATTTTCTTTACTCTGTAACTGTTATTGCAGTATATATAGGCATATTTTACTGCAATTACAATTAGAGGGTACATATAATTAAATGAATAAAGTATTCATCTAAATTCTAATCTCCATAGAAAAGTGTTTATGAATTTACAATGAATCACAATATAGAGAATCACTCTGTAGTATCCATTTCCTAACAGTATGTGCAACATTATATCTAGTAGGAATAATCTGATTAACTGAAGTGTGAAACAGAAATCAGAGTTTTTCTTACCATGTTATTATGTGCTACCACTAGCTTAAGGGTCATGGTAAAACTGATTACAGTGTGATAAGAAGGGTAGGCATCATTATTAACATAAAATATAATGATAATGGATTCCCAGTGCTCCAAGACAAGGCAAGACTTTTTTTTGCAACAGTATATTCACTTGATGTCTGATTATGGCTCTGACAAGGACCCTGCAAATATTTTAGGAAGGATTAATGACTACTGGCAAGGATCTTGCAAATTAGAATGGATTTAAAATGATCACATTTGTTAAGTATCAATCAAACAGGTATGCGATCTGTGTGGTATAGGGGCTGCACCAGACTGACCCAGAAGACCACTGGAATGTGAGACTTGGACAGCCTTGTAGCACGACTCTGACACAATTTCAAAGTGATAATTGAAGTAAATTGTATTGAACTATTCTACCAATTTACAGACAGTTTTCATAAAAAGTAGCAGTTAACAACATCAGCATAGACTTTTAGCAAACAATTGTGTTTTGAATAACAGTTTGAGCATTTAAACCCTTTGTTTTGCTCCTGCAGGTCTGTACCAGCCATCCTCCAGAGACTGTAGGCTATACCACTACCCACCAGCCCTCCAATTACTCAAAATCTTAACCCAGCACTAGGTCACACCTCAGATCTCAGTTGCTCCACATTCAAATTAATTTGCCTTAGGGGGCATGCAGTTGCTTCTGGGACTATACCCACCTCAGTCAGCCCACTCACCCCTTACTGTTAGATACCCTTCCCTGATATCTAACACTGCAGCCTTAACTTTAAATATGTATAACTTATTAAACATTGTCCAAGAGCTAGGATTAACATACAAAAGAAATATAGAGCAATACTACTGCAGACTGGTGCCATGGGCAGGTCCCATGGAGCCATTAAGATAGCCCCACAAGATGGGGTCACAATAAAAATAATGCTGTAAGCATGGACATAGAAGCTCTTTTTGGCTGTTCACCTATAATGCACCCCTCCAAAAAGGCCAGATAACCACTTTTTCATGGTCATGCCACACAGTTTCCCCTCACAGACTATTACTAAGGTAAAAGTCCCATTAAGACAATCAGACCCCAAGGCAGAAAGTCTAGTGCTAATGTACAGGGTGCAGACTGTGGCATGGCCCCTCTGCCAATAACATTCAGAGCACCTTGTGGCATCATAAATTCCTCCCCATGCAAGACTGTGCTCATGGCCCTTCCCATCTAATCCCACTTCTCCAGCTGACTTACTCAGGCAATTGGGTTGGGAGGTTGGCAGGCAACAGGGGCAGAGCTGCACTCTGTGGCATTTGCCTTGCAATATCAATCAGGCATTCTGGCATTTGTCTCACAGAGGGCATAGTTGGCATGTAGGATCCCTGATATAGCCTGTCTAGGCTTCCCTGCTTCCCTACCACCTCCTCCAAAGGTCATCTGCATGGAGAACTATGAGGTGTAAATGGCAAGAATCCCACTTCATGGCTGACCCATGATTCCAATTAGAAGCTGGTGTTTGGTTCAGCTCCACACCCCTCCCAACATATGCAGTACCATTACTCATTACTTTAAAATGATGAATGATGATGTAGAGTACCCCACACTGCAGCAGCCTGATTCAGAAGGAAAGACTGACACCAAGCTCAACCTTTAACTCCTTTAAAGCTCTAGACAAGTCTGAGCTTGCAGTTGCCAATTAACTATATGCACTCCTTTCGATCTAGGAATACATTTTTTCATTATGTTTGATACCCCCCCCCCACACACACATCTAAAATCATCGTAATGTTATATTGAGAGTTGCCGATTCCAAATAAAATAATATGTGCATAAACTACCATGAACAAACTTTTATTTCTAATAAATCCCAAATGATGAGCCATGGACCCTTCCTTCTGGAACAGGTGCCCCCCAATCCCATCACCAGGGGTGCTAGTAGATTGTAAAAGGTGGGGGGGAAAAGCAACAAGACACACTATTATCATGTATTTATTTATTTGGGGTGGAGGGAACAGTATGATCTAACAAGGTGCAATAAATGCAAAACAATAACAATTGTGCAAAAAGCATATACCAAATGCAGAGAAATACAATACAATAAGGGTGCATATGGTTAAATAAATTTGCTAATGTACAAAAGAAATACAAGCACAGAGTAGAAACAATACAGTAAATCAGTGATGGTGAATTGGGGGATGAGTACCTAGTGCAAATGCTGGGCAAGGAAGAGTCATGGCTGGAGGGTGGTGGTCATCAGCTTTTGACATGATAAATTATACCAAGATAAAACAAAAAACATTCATTACAAATTTAGTAAAACACACTGTACAGCAGCACAGCCCTAAATAATATAACTACCTAAATTATACAGCTGTGTGTGTGTTGGGGCAGGGGAGGTTGGAGTTGGTGGAATGGATTCTGTTGATTTTGTTTTTGTAAGCACACATCTGCCTGTGATACCCCTCTGTCTTGTCTCCCTCCCTGTTCTCCTATAAACTCGGTCATGCCAGACTCTAGCACCACAAGCCACAGTGGCTAGTATCATCTCACTGGTGGTCTTGAGGAGGCACAGGACCAAGCAATTACATCAGCATAGTATCAATGGAGTGTGCCCTTCTGCAGGGTAACGCTTCTGTTGTTGAGAAGGCACCTGGTGTCAGGAGTCTACATGCCCTTTTCCCAAGCAGTTCCTGCTACAACAAGGCTGGGCACATGAGAGGTGATACTGGGACTAAAGATATACTTGTGTGGATGACTGTTTGGTTTTGACTACTTAGGTTAGGAGTTAGAATCCACATGTTCGTTAGTATTTATTTTACATAATTGTATTCATAAGGGCGTGAATACAAAAGGAATAACACATGACAGATTGTGTGGTTATAAGGGAATAATGAATGCTTTGGGTGGTTGTTAGGCTCAAGGCATAGCCAAGCGCTGAAACCACCCGAGAAAGTGTATTATTTCCTTTACCATGGTACACCCTTGAGTGTCTTAGCCCACTTATAAAATGGGTTTCAATTTGTTAAAAAAACATATAGTTCTTGTGAGATGTATGGTTGTCAGAAAATAATGATCATGTGACAGCATGCAACCAGTGAGGTTACAGGATTTTCATGGCACGTTTTATGAATAAGATTCAGAGATAAAATCAGACAAATTAGCCCCACAAGACCATCCTCCATTTTGCACTTGTCACAATGGCAATGGCACACTGAATGATAGCTGCATGCCATTAAAGTATGATGCCACCACTCAGAATATACTTGAAAGGTACAAAATACATACAAAAGATGGCGCACTCAAGTGATGTTCAAAAATGTTTTCACTGACTACATTCTTTGAAAAATAAAATCCACCCTTTGCCAAGCAAGTCCCATATAGAGTCAAAATGCTTTATATGGGTCTTGCCTAACAAGCCCACTGATGTAATTTTGCACATAATAAAGTAAGTGAAAACATTTTTCAACAGCTTTTGAGTGCACCATCTTTTGTATCTGTCCTCAACAGTTATAACACCAGAGATCAGCTCCCTCATCTAGTCATCTAGGTTAGTCTTAAACAAAAATAGTGATCCTAACTCTGTTACCTCACTTGGAAGGCTATTACACTTCTCCACCACTCTTTGTGTGAAGCAGTGCTTCCTTTGTCTGTCTTCGTATTTTATTAATTTTTTAAGTTTTTGTGCCAATGATTTCCCAGTGGAAATGTCATATCCCACTAACAGTGAGACACGAATTACCCATTTGTCCAGCTGGGGAGAGACTGGAGCATAAAGGAGCTAATGAAATTTGCGTAGTTAGCCAGTGACAGTGGCAGGATTCGAAACTGGGGAATCATCTGGTTTTGCAGGTCTGTGGTCCAACCACTGACCTTCACTACTTTCTCTGCTGAGTCAAGATTTGAGATTTTGAGATTTTAGTAAAGCAGTAAGGCCCTGGAGGGATGAACAGCAGTCAATTGTTTCACACAGAACCCAGGGTAAACGGATAGCCAAGCTCCCTTGCTGAGGGAGGACTGCAACACCTGAGTCAATAAAATCACACAGGCAGTGCAGTGTTTCTGGGGAGGGGCAGAGGAAGGAATCCTGACACCTATTTCAGCAATTTGCTACCTCTTAAAAATACAGCTTGTTGCATTTTTGTTCTCTTTCTGACCGTTCTTCTGGTCTAGGCTACCTTTCCGTTAACTTCCACCAGGGGCCAGGCAGGCATCAGGCTCTTGTCCACCCTCCCCCTTGGAGGAGGAGAGCAGTCCGACGGATGCTAGATCCTCCTTCCCCTGGCTGGCCATCCAACAGCCCAGGCTCACTTTCTCTACCACTGTGCCGGCAAGATAGTAGTGGGAGTTCCTTAAAAATACAATTAAAGGTTTCATCCTCACTAAATATTGGGTGGAGATCTTTAATAATCTTACGCAGACATTCAAGGTCTGTATGACATGTGACTACCAAGGGTATTCTGTCTGTAGCTGTCTTTTCTTTATATTGAAGTAGTTGTTGTCTTGGTACTTGCGTTGCCCGTTCTGTTATCCTGTCAATTTTCCTGGAAGAGTGTCCCTGCTCAATAAAGGTGTTTTTCAACATTGCCAAATGTGTATCTCTGTCATCCTCATTTGAACAAATAAGGCCAACCATATATGTCCAACTGCTCCATAGCTCTTGTCTTTCCTAGCTCACTAATTATAAAAAAAAAAAAAAAAACATACTTTTGTTCCCTGAAATCAGAGATGAGTCTAGTAATGGAGACCCGCCATGTGAACGCAGAGTTGGTAACTTGAGAGTATTGTGGCAGTAGCCAGTACATTGTAATACACACTGGCCCAGCATTCCACAAACTAAGCTCAAGGTCAGCTGTAAATCTGTTCTTCTTTGAGTTGGAGAGCAAACCAACTGTAGTAGAACATACTCCTGGCAATTACACCATAGGGTTGAAATGTTAATGTGTAGGTAGGCTAAACTTTTTTGTTCAACTTAATCCCTTCACACTGGGATTAAATAGAAGTCAATGCAAGTAAATTTCAAAACTGGTTCTTTCTAAGGTGTGAGGGGTTAAATTAAATTACTGCAGCAGTAAAAAGACAGACAGTGAAATGTTTCTGTACGCATGTGAGTATGGGATGTATACATGGTTATGCCACTGCGTGCATGTACAGTATATCGTACAGTGCATGTTGCAGTGAGAGTTACTTACTGCATTCGGAAAAAATGATTTCCAACTCTACATTAGAAAAGTTTAATAGTGTAACTAATTATTTTGTTAAGAAGGTTTGTGTTTCTTATCAGCATATGTTTGGAGATGGAAATGGGGATGAAGGCTGCCTTGAATTTTTTTGATGACAGCCCTTATTTGTCAGACTATGAGTTGGATAGAAGTTGAATAAGAGATTAGAAAAGTGACATATACTGCTACAGTTAGACTGCATAGTGATATTCTACTTATTTTTTTTCTGTTTTTTAAATGTTCATAAACCAGCATATTCAAATGTACATTGTGGCCTACTCACGAATGTGGGAGGGGGTATATGTGAAAGGCATGTATCCCCCCCAATGCAGCTCCACAACCATGGGAAATCTGTGTAGGTACTGCATTCATGAACATCGGTCCTCACCCACCTCCCTTACGTGTCCCTGCCCCCCCCCCGGTGCACAGGTTCACAGGAAGCAGGCAGGTGTGGAGCGGTGGTCCCAGGTGCACAGGCAATTGGCTGCCTAGACTGGATCCCACAGTGGATACCTTGTGCCTGAGGGGCACCATGATGGTTCCAGCATGTAGAGCATCAGGCATGATGTTGGGGGTGTGTGTAAACACCAGCCAACCACTCCCAGCCCTTCCAGTGTGCCTGATGGCAGGGGCGTCCCAATTGGGGAGGCCTATACCCCCCACCATGTCTGCCACGGCCCACAGCAGCTTCCACGGGGGCACATAGCTGGCCACTGGGGTTTACAGCTTCCTCCAGATTGGCATAGCCACTGACCACCATGCGTGGCAATCTATGATTTTGTGACTTCACAAGTGCTGCTGCGATCTCCGTCCTGCTCTCTGGCCCATCCCAGCTGCATGCTCAGTCGGGGAATGTGTGCTTGGGAGTGTTGAATAATTGCCAAAGGGAAAAAAGGGGGGGAACCACTATGATTCTCTGAAGAAGTAACAGGCAAGGTAAAAGCTAAAAGAGCAAGTTTCAGGAAGTATAAGGGGACCCAAAGGGAGGAGGACAGAGAGGTGTACCTTGAATATCTAAGGGAAGCAGGGAAAGCTGTTCAGAGAGCCAAGGCACAGACAGAGGAGAGTTTAGCATGGACTTTGAAAAAAGGGGACAAGACATTTTATAGGTACATCAGCAATAGAAGAAAACATGGGGGTGAGGGATTGTGAGGCTCAAAGGGGAGGAGCGAGAGTGTAAGAAGGGGGATCTAGACAAAGCAGAAATACTGAACAAATACTTCTGTTCAGTATTCGCTAAGGAGGGAGAGAATCACGGACCACATTTGGGGAGCAGAGGCAATGCTGGAGGGTGGAGAAGTGGACACCAGTCCATTCACAGTGGAGAGAGTTCTGGAGGAACTCATAAAGCTGAAGATGGATAAAGCTATGGGGCTTGAAGACATACACCCAAGGATATTAAGGGAGCTGAGAAGTGAACTAGCAGTGCCTCTGGCCACCATATTCACAGAGTCACTCAACACAGGTGTAGTTCCAGAGGACTGGAGGAGGGTGCATGTAGTCCCACTGCACAAAAGTGGCAGTAAGGAGGAAGAGGGGAACTACAGGCAAGTCAGCCTTACCTCAGTGGTGGGGAAGATCATGGAGATACTGCTGAAAGAAAGGATAGTAGCACACCTGGAATCCAATGGTGCCCAGGATCTGAAACAACATGGATTCACAGCAAGAAGGTCTTGACAAACAAATCTGATAGACTTTTTTGATTGGGTGACTAGGAAAGTGAATCAGAAAGGGGCAGTAGACATCACCTACCTAGATTTCAGCAAAGTCTTTGATACTGTCCAACACAGAAGGCTGGTTAACAAAATGAGTAGTCTGGGTATGGAGCATAAGGTGACACATTGGGTTAGAAAGTGACTGATGGACAGAAGGCAGAGGGTGATGGTAAATGGGATCCAATCCGGGGAAAGAGAGGTGACCAGCAGAATACCACAGGGATCAGTACTGGGACCAGTCCTGTTCAATGTCTTCATTAGTGACATTACAAAGGGGCTAGAAGGAAAGGTCTGCCTATCTGCAGATGACACTGTGATCTACAACAAGGTGAATACTCCAGAAGGGATGCAGAAAATGAAGAGGGACCTGGAGAAGCTTGAAAGTTGGACGGAGGTGTGGCAACTGAGGTTCAGTGCAAAAAAGTGCAAGATAATGCACCTAGGTAGGGGGAACCATGGGGAGAGCTACAGAATGGGGGGGAGATGCTGACTGTAAGGGGAGGCAATATAGCACAGTGGTTTAAGGCTCTGAGCTGCAAATCTGGTGACATTCAGCAGACTAGACCTCAGTTTGAATCCCACTGCTTCCACTTGCATACTGTGTGACCCTGAGCAAGCCACTTAACATCCCTGTGCTCCCAGGTTGCTCCTGTAAAAAAGCTTTCAGCTTAGTGTGCTACTCCTGGTTAAACAAGTAAATAAATAAAATAAATAAATGAGTGTAACCAAAGAGGAAAGGGACCTGGGGTTATCATATCTGATGACCTTAAGGTATCAATGCAGTGCACAAAGGCTGCAGGGAGGGCCAGTGGCATGCTGTGGTGCATATGCATTGCTAGTAGGAGACAGTTGGTGGTGATGCCATTATATAAAACACTGGTAAGGCCTCAACTGGAGTACTGTGTTCAGTACCGGAGACCACATATGCATAAGGACATAGACAAGGTGGAGGCTATCTAGAAAAGGGCGACAAAAATGGTGCATGACTTGCATCACAAAACATATGAGGAGAGACTAAGAGACCTCAATATGTACTCACTGGAAGAGAGAAAGGGGGGACATGATAGAAACTTTCAAGTACCTCAAGGGCATAAACAAAGTGCAGGTGGGGGATCTTTTCCAATGTAGAAAATATATAAGAAAGAGGGGACATGATATGAAACTGGAGGGGGTAGATTAAGAGGTAACATGAGGATGTTTTCCTATATAGAGAGGGTGGTAGATGCTTGGAACAGTCTTCCACAAGAGGTGGTGGGGGCAAGCACAGCAGAGGGGTTTAAGCATGCCTGAGACAGGCACAAGGGAACACTGGTCAGGGAGCGAGTGATGAAAAGCCATTGATCAATTAGGGTCAGTGGCTGCATACAAGTATAGGGCTTACAGGCAAACTAGGTGGGCCTAGCAGTCCTTATCTACTGACAACTTCTATTTATCCATGGAACTGTGTGGTGAATTCCGCGAATGTGGTGCAGTGGCCGTGGGCAGGTGTGGAGTGGGTTACGCACCCCAGTTACACGGCATGTAACCACACTGCACCTTCATGAATAGGGCCCATTGTGAATAAACACACATATATTAGATAAAGAATGACAGAAAAGTGCTGGCAATGCTTGTCTCTGTCAAGCAAAACTGAACTCATACTGTACTCTGCAGTAGATACAGTAACTTAGTAGATTTAGTAGATAGGATTAGATATAGTAACTTAAAAAATAAGAAACACAGCTCTTGATTCATGTCCTTTTCAAGTATCTAACAGATCCAGTCAGTTCATTTCGTTACAATCAATGGCATTTCAGAGGTAAACAGTGACCCTCAGTCGGTATTCAGTGACAGAAAAAAACTGTCTGCTGTCAGGATCCACTAAGTCTTAAAGCTACTCAGCTGCTTGACATCCGGCTTTATGCAAATGAATGGACCAAATACTCTGTCACTGGAGTGCTTCAGTCCTTTCAACTACATAAAATTTCCACCCATAAACTGTAATTGCTGTCATAGTCAGCTTATGTTGTCATTGGTCAGTCAAGGATAAGACCAGTGCAGCTTGACCTGCACTGGACATGACACCAGCACACCTCTGAAAAGTCATTCATGGTAACAAAATGTTTCTTGCACACATGCAAGCAAACATAAAAAGTGAAGTATTATATTACCAAAGGGTATTCTTTTGCTCAACACCCAAATCTAATGAATGAGCACGGAAAGCACAATCTGAAAAGGAAATGACAGAGCTGGCACAGCAGTTGCACTAACGTTTGTGACACCGATGACCCAGTTCCGAAGCAAGCTTGGGATGTTGAAGGGCCAGCCAGAGGAGAAAGATCAAATGTCCATAGGACTGCTCTCCTCCACCAGGGAGGAGGGTAGGCAGAGCGAGGTGCTTGCCTTGCCCCTAGTGAAAGCTGAGGAAAGGCAGCATGGGCTAATATGCAGGGGGGCATGGTAGGCATCGACTCTATCATGCAGGAGCATGTGGCATGCGTCATGATGACTTTTTGCACCATATCTCCCAGGGGACAGTATAGAGAAAAGCCGGATGGCACTGAGCACCCATAGGCCCTGCATCAAACTAGCTTGGCTTGCAGCCAGAACTAGATCCATTGCATGGCAGAGGTTGGAGAACCCCACTGACCCCGCTGGGAGGGGAGGATCCCTGGGAGAAGACAGCAGCAGTATGTTCCGGTGGACATCGGGGTGATGGGGCTGGGGCACTCAGTAGAAGTGGGCCAACCAAGGGTGGGGGAAAAGAAAAGTAAATTACTGAAGTATCATAGATTGCTACCTTTTAAATGTTCTCTTTTTAAAATATACATAATCTACATAGGTATAGATAGTGTGATATGCACAAAAAAGCATGCGTTTGATAAACCTTGGGAAACAGGATCTCCATACATCTGACACCACACATTAAACAGGTGTTTCTTATAGAATGAAGCACCGATTAATGGGGTGGAGTGGATGCATCCAATACAGGATTAAAACAAACTCTGGTCAGAGTCAATAGGGCTGCCGCTGAGGAATTTTGGGTAAGAATATTGAAAATTACCCAAGTTACGAGCCTGCGTTCGCAAAATTCAAAGTAGGCTCATAACTTTGCTTTTTTTTTATATTTTTACACCAAGTTTTCAACATAGCCTTCTTATTAGCCCACCTCACGGAAAAGGGTGGAAACAATTTTCAACTCCTGCCCAAAGTGTGATATCACACAGGGACCATGAAATTACCTTTCAGGATGTGAAAAAACATTTTGGCCAGAATTTGAAAAATGACAGCTTTGTTTTTTAATATTTTTACACCAAAATTTCAACATAGCCTTCTTCTGACCTCACCTCATTAACAAGGGCAGATAATTTTTTAACTCCTGCCTGAAAGATGAATTCACACAGGGACTGTGAAATCACCTTTCGGGACAGATTTGCCTAACGACAGTGCAATTGTTCAAGAGGTGGGGTCCCAAAAAAGGCACGGTGAAAATCTAGGCCAAAAATATGACAAAAATGGTGAAGTTATGCCACTAAGTTCAAAACACCATTGAAATACATTGAATCACATACCTGTTTCTTCAGTTCACAGTCCGGCTTTGAAGAGTGAAGATGTGCATGTGGTCCAGAGAGAATTACAGCCTTGGACCCCAATGGGTAAGTAAGGGCTGGGGGTGTGTGGGGTGGTGGGTGCTAAGTGGGAAGGCTGGTTGTCGGGGAGTGCAATGGCCGAAAAAGACATTGATAGATTTTTTTTTACAGGTTAAAAAAAGAAGATTTCTGCACTGGGGGATTGGGCACCCTCCATTGCCACCGTTACATTTCTGGGGAGTGGAGGTGGGGTAGTGGGTGCTGAGGGGAAGGGTCGGGTGGGGGGAGTGAGCTATAACTATATTAAAAAATATCACAAATAACCACGCATGTGCAATAGTGGACCGGGGTAGGGGGTCAGTAAAGATTTGTGATCAGAACACTGGGGAATTGGGCACCCCCAGTGTCACTGTTACATTTCTGGGGGAGCAGGGTGGTGAGAGGTTAGAGGTAGGGGCAGGTGGGGGGAACTATAAATATGTAAAAAAATATATCACAAATAACTACATATGCGTGATAGTGGAGGGCGGACAGTAAGGATTTGTGATTGAGACACTGGAGGATTGGGCACCCTCAGCATCACTGTTATGTTTCAAGGGGTAGGATAGGGTGGTGGGTGCTGAGAGGAAGGGTCAGGTGGGGGGATATGTATAATGTTAAAGAAAAAGTCATCAGCAGTCATGGCGGAATGCAGCAAAGTCCGCCATTACCAAGATGGCCACCGCGTTGTACTGCACATGTGCTAGTAGTTGCGCATGCTCAATACAATTTGACAGCCATCTTGGACGTGGCAGTGTGTGCCATGTTCTAGTGTGACTGCTGACGCACAACAAATAGTGCAGTGCCACTTCCAACCAAGGCAATGAGCAGAGTGCTCCATGGGTAGGGAGGCGACTGTGGTGCAACTCCAACATGCTGTTTGGTTGGAAGAAATACACTGAGTCCTTTTTTCATAGCAAGAGGTCTGCAGGGCAATGCCCACTGCAGCTCTAAAAATGAAACCCCAACCACTTGCAGAAAAGCTGTAATATGCAGTGTAATAGTATCCAACAGAAAACTGTGTAGGAATATTAACTCTGGGGGAAGTAAATATTATCTTAAAGGTGAAGTGAAGTTTGCCAGGTTCTTCAAATTCTGAAAGCCTTGAAATGATCTTTCAAATGAGGTATGGGGTATACCCACAGGTGTTAGGTGTCCTGAGGTATAAATATTTAAAATCATCTACAAATCAAATCAAGCAGCAGCCATTTCAAGCAATCATGAGACAGAAAGTGGTGTCCCCAAGGGGTAAGCTGTAGTTAATAACATACAGTTTCAGCCTCAGTGTCATCACTTGTTGTCTTAGAGCACATGATAACATGACTGCTGCCTTGATTTGATTTACAGATTTAAATATTTATACCTCAGTACTCCTGGTACCTATGAGTAAGATCAATACCTCATTTGAAATATATTTTTGTTGGCTTTCATAATGTGAGTGACCTGGATATGTTTACTTATCATTTAGGTAACCTCCAGGTCTTCAACATGACCCTGGAGCATAAAATAACCCTCCTTATCCAAAATAATGTCTACAATGAAAAAGCACCATGGGGCAATAACCATATGGTAACCTGTCTGTAAAAGGAAGCATATATTTAATCATACCCAAAATTCCCCAAGCTTAGCATGCTCCAAATTAGAAACTGACCATCCTGTAAATATATGGTATTGGGTTTCTCTTTGCTTGTATTAGAAAGTACTTGGATGCAGGGCTTCAGATAACTATATTCTGGACATATTTATATCCAGAAATTTGTCAAAAGTGTCACAAATTAGACTGCTTGGAGTCATTTACGTATGTATCTAACATTTTGGTTAAAGGGCAGATGTCTGTTTTTTTCTGGTGTGGATGTAATTTCAGCAGAATCCTGTTTAATTGAACTAAACTGGCTCCTGACTGATTAACTGCTGTATGTGTGTGTGTGTGTGTGGGGGGGGGAGTGTGTAAAGAGACAGTAGCCTTGTTATCAGTGTGGGTTGCCACAGCACAGCAAGTAGGATAAATAAACATTAACCTCAACAACTGCCAGCCCTTTTTCACAGAGAACTAATGCTATGCTGACTTCTGATGACTGATAATGTAAACCGCTGTGTGTGGGTGTGGTGGAGAGGTTAGCATTATTAGCATGGTTTGCACTGCAACTTTGTAAGTTGGATGAAATAAAAATCCTCCTGACTTTTTTGGTCTGCTTGTTTCCTTGCCCCAACCCCCTCCTCTCCTGATCTCTATATTGTACATCATCTGACTGCAAAGTAAAATGCCAACCTCATAGCAGACAGCTCCTCTTACAAATGTCAACTAAATCAAATGGCACTTAGATCAAAGCTAATTAGGATTTGAGGCAACACAGACAGTCCAAAAAGCCAAACGGTAAAGAAATCAGAAATAAATATATGACCATGCCTGTGAACCCTGTCTGACTTTTTTAATCTAGCTGAAAGTTTAAATGCTGAGTGTGATTGAATCAATGTTAACTTGATTTTAAATGCTAAAATGAAATACAAAACAAACTGCCTCTTTGCCACCCATCCTGACCCCTTATCTGACCTGACTGCCGTGCCACATACTGTACATCATCTGATGTCAAAACAAAGTGCAATCACCACATCAGTCACAGGTAATATCTCTTACTTAGAACCAAATCAAATGACAATTAGATGGTAAGACACAATACATGTCAAGCAGGCAAATTTGCCAGATGGAGGGAATTATATATTATCCCTTCAGTGCCTTTATTAGATTAATCTCACTGTATAAATTGCAGAAGATGAATTGCACGGCAGCTAAGTAGAAATCCCATATCACCGACTTCCAGAAGGGCTGTGGACAAAACCAGGTGTGTGGACTGCCTGTACAGCGACTTCAAGACAGTTCCCAAACTGCTTAAGCTGCTTAGCCATTTTGCACCTTAAATTTTACCTGCCAATATCAGATATAACTACCTGCGGATTCCTGGTTATTACAGTATGTTCTGGTTTTGGTGCAGATCCAGTTGTGTTCCCCAACCCCATTTGCTGCTTGTCTGTCTATGATACTAATATGCTGGCATATTAGAGAAAAAGGGCAACAAAAATGGTGCAGAGCCTGCACTAAAGGTCATACGAGGAGAGACTGGAGGAGCTTGATATGTATACCGCAGAGGAGAGGAGGGAGAGAGGAAACATGATAGAGACCTTCAAGTACCTAAAGGGAATAAGTAAGGTACAGAAGGCAGCAACTTTCAGAAAAGAAGATGCTCTAGAATAAGACGGCATGACATGAGACTGGAAGGAGGTAGATTAAGGGGCAATATGACAAAGTACTTCTTCATGGAAAGGGTGATGGAGGCACGGAACAGCCTCCCAGCAGAGGTGATGGGGACAAAGTTGGTGGGGGAATTCAAAACTGCACGGGTTAGGCATAGCGGAACCCCAGTGATTCAAAAGAGGAGGTAAAATTGGAGTTAAAGTAGGATCTGCGGCTTTTAGTAGGTAGCGAAATGAGCAGACTGGATGGGTCTATCAGTCCTTATCTGCCATCAAATTCTATGTTTCTATAACTGCAAGGCCATTCTCTGAAAATAACAGGTGTGCTCAGCTCTGAGTTTCTCTTCTTTTTTGACCGGTTTGGAAAAAAGTAGTAGGGTAACATGTTGAAAGCAATAATACTGCAGGGGGCTTCTGGAGGCGGCATCACTGGTCACTGAAAGCCACCCAGCTGAAGTACACCAGATCCAGGACCAGTTGGTCAAGGTGCAGTGGTAAAGCTTTGCTAAACTAGAGAGCTGCATCAAAGTACCTAATGGGTGGGGCTTACATTTACCCTGCATCATTTTTTAATGATGAACATTTTCCATTTTGATTTGTAAATCATATATGCAGCCGTTCCCTTTCCTGTTGTCTATGGTATTCTTAGGTAAACATATGCAAACACCATGGTGGAAGACAGTAGACTGTTATTAAATTGTACTAGTCCCAGGGGAACAAGATTAAAAAATGTGTTTATCTTATTTTTTTAATTTTGGGTACTTCTTGCTAGATCTGTGTCACCACCATGACATTTTAACAATTGATGAAGGGGTTTACCCCGAATCTTTGTTGCTGTTATCATTCATCTCTGCAGTCTACATATGAAGTAAATTTAATTAAAATATGAGAAGAGATGGAGAAAAAAAAGCGCATATGAGGTTTTTGGGACTGCTCTAGTTCTGTTCTGGAATATGAATCTACTCAAGTCAGTCTGCCATAAAAGTGTGTCAAACAGAGCTGCAGCCAGTTTTTACATAACTGTCTGCATATTCAATCATACAGCACTATGTCGGAGGTGGGGGGATGGAATACAAGGCAATTGAAAACTGGGTCCAGTGGGTCCACTCTGTGTTGGGATAGGGGGAGGACTGTTCTCTGTTTGTATTCCAGCTTTCCAGGCCCCTATCATTCTTGTCACTTTTCTCTGAATCCTTTGATAAATGCTGGTGATATTGGTAAATCATATTACTGATGACAGCTAACTACTGCTAGGCAGCTGGACAGATGGGCAGACACATATATACATATGCAAGCAGACAGACAGACAGACAATGATGTATCATTAAAGCCAGCTGCTGTCTTGCAGTTTTGGTTTCAGGATGAGTGTGGAATGAGTGTTATTGCTTAGTAGATTGGGGGTAAGTGAGAAAATACATTTTGGCACAACTGGACCTGGGGATTTCTGTCAAATCATTTGTCAGTCTGTATAGCTCAGCTGGCAGTACATCTGTCTCTTGACCAGAAGATTGTAGGTTCTAGTCCCACACTGGGACTTGAGCTCATACCAAAAACATTGGCACCCTAATGAAGCACTAGTGTGTGTGTGTGTGGGGGGGGGGTTGCTGTACTGTTGGGCTGTGCCATTCTTCAGATGAGATGTTAAATCGAGGTCCCTTCTACTCATCTCTGGTGCTATCCAGGTGAGTGTCCAGGAGAAAGTAAGAGAACCCGAGGTACTTTTAGTAAGAGCAGAGGATTTTCCCTGATGTTCTGGCCAATAATCCCTTTCCCTTAAAATCTGTTCAGGCACTTAAGAAATGTATTTCTGTGAATGTGGTGTGGATGGGGTTACAATAAGATATTCAGAAGGCCTATGACGTAAACAAATATATGACTTGGAGTATTCTGAATTCCAGAATTTGTGGGCCGGAATTATTTTGACTTCCAAAAATTGACAGCTGGAAGTATTTTGACTCCAGTAACACTGAAATTACTTCCAATTCTCAACCCATGGAAGTACTTGACTTCCACAAAAAAAAAATATATCTGAAGTCCTGCATGTGACAGAATTATAAAGCCTGTTTACACTTTGCAACGTTTCAAAAGGATAGCGTTAATGCTTAATAAAAACAACAGCATAAAATTCAAAATGCACATGCAGGTGTAGATTCAATGATTTGCCTGAAACACGAAACCTAAGGGGGAGACAGGAAGGGAGAAAAACATAAATTACACAAACAAGTAAGGAGCAACAAGCCCAAACACTGGCTTCCAAGGGAAGAACCACAGATAGAGAGGTGGGCCCTGTAAAGTGTAAGAGCTAGCAGAGAAACCTACTCTTAAGACAGGTATGTAAGAGAGGTATAACAGCACTTTTGAAAGTATTGGTCTCTGGGATGCCATGCTGGAGACTAACCATGCAGGTAAGCTGGCATTAGAAACCAAGGGCCCAGTTCTGAAACTTCCCTGAACCACACTCCTTCTTCAGCTGATGAATGCTTCTGGCTTGCAAGTGTTCAGGTCCAGTCTTTACAGCCACCTTAGAACCCCCTGTATTTGTTTTGATTCAGTAAGGGGTTATCCCTCTCCTTGTCCATGAGCATGTTGCATACCAGTACTTTTGCTCATTATTTGCTGTGACTACACTGTGATAGCCTTCTATGATTACTGTTTAGATTTACTTACCATTACAGTTCTTTTTGCATTGTACATTTTAGACTGTATGTAACTTTTCCTGCCAAACAAACTAAAGAGAAAGAAATATGTGCCTTAGCTAAGATTTGAACCTATGCTGCTCGGAATACCATTCCATTGTGCTACCAGCTGCGCCACAAAGGCAACCAGAAACATGGAACTCCCTAGAAGCACCTTACTCTTTCTCTAATGCACAACCTGCTGCTGCACAGATAATAACATTTTCATTCACAAGGGTGTGGTTTTCACATACATGGAACCCAAACAAATAAAAGAAAGAAATAAGTGCCTTAGCTGGGCTTTGAACCCAGGCCATTGGGAATGCTGTTCTGAGCACTAGCAGCATCACCACCAAGGCAGCTTGAAACCTGGGAGTCTCAGAAATACCTTACTCTTTCTCTAATGCTCATCCTGGTGCTGCACAGATAAATACATTTTCATTCACAATGGTGTGGTGTGCATATACGTGGAACCCAAATAAACAGTAGAGAGAAAGAAATAAGTGCCTTGGCTAGGATTTGAACTCAGGCCACTCAGAATACCATTCCATTGTTCTACCAACTGTGCCACCAAGGCAACGAGAAACCTGGGACTCCCAGAAACACTTAACTCTCTTTGTCTAATACACAGTCTGGTGCTGCACATATAATTACATTTTCATTCACAAGGGTGCGGTGTGCACATACAGTATACAGAACTCAAAGAAGCATAAGAGACAAATAAATAAGTACCTTAGCTGGGATTTGAACCTAGTCCACCCAGAATAGCATTCCGTTGCACTACCAGCTGCACCATCAATGAGTCTATAGCTGAGTATATTGCAGAATTATGGAAATTGGCAACGCACTGCAAGTATGGTAATGGTTTGTGTGACATGGTAAGGAATAGACTAGCATGTCAAATATTTAATGAGACTATTCATAAGTGACTGTTAACAATAGCAGATTTAATTTTGAAATGTACTATTAGTCACACTAAAAACAACAGTGAAAGATGCCATCGAACTGCAAAATAAATCAACTGCAAAATGCACCACACGTAAGCTATCTGTAAGGTCAATGGTAAAGATGAATCCTAATGCCATATTCAGCTGTTTTCATTGTGGAAAGCCCCCACACAACTCTAATGAATGCTTGTTTAAGGATGAACAGTGTATTTTATTTATTTACTACAGAATTGGAGAGTACCTTTGTGTCACAGACTCATTTACAAAGGTTCCATGTTACATAGGTTATAAACAGACAGACATTACAGTGATTACTGCAAATAGATCACAGGGAAAGATACAGCTTGTTTACAGGGAGTCAGCTAGTCTAACATTGAAAATACTAGGATTACTTAATGGGGTAATTTACACAGTACACATTATAACTTAGGAGCCACTCAGGTTGGACACTATGGAAAAGAATCAGGCCAGGGCCATTGTCATAGAGCAAGGAGGAGGAGGCTGAGGTCTGGGATCAGTTACAGTCACAGTGATTTGAAGACAGGAGGTGGACCCTAAGGAGGGCTTTATATTGTCCAATTCTTTGCGCATTTGCCAGGGTGGAGGGAACATTGTTCATCCACATGGGGACCCTATAGCTGAAAGACCTTTGGAATTGTGAGGAATGACTAGAAGCAATCGAGAAGAGATGGTGAGCTGAGCTACGGGTAAACTTAACCTTTATGACTGGATGGATTAGAGGGGCGAGTCCAGAGGGGGAGAAATCTAAGGCAATTTTTTTAGCCAGCAGACAGGTATGGAACATTATTCTGTTGTCTAGATTAAACCAGCAGGTAACACTATAAAGTGAGCAGGTATGTGTAAGACGGTCACATCCTAATACGAGACGACAGGCTTTGTTTAGGGAAATACGGAGTCTGTCTAGGGATGAGGTGCATGCTGCCCCTTATATCAATAAGCCATAGTCTAGCAGAGGGAGAACTGAGGAGGAGATAGTGAGCCTGAGGGCATCAGGGGTAAGGCAGTGCTTGAAGCGGTGTAGAAGCCAGAGCCTGAGGTTTATGGCCTTGGATAGGTGGTGGATGTGCTCGTGGAAGTTAAGACCTGGGTCCAAGGTGATGCCCAGGTATTTAAAGGAGTCCACTTGCTCCAAAGGGGTCAGATTTGAAGTTAGAACTTGAGGGCAGAGCACCTTTCTGGTGCTCTGTGGGTGTGAGAATATCATAACTTTGTTTTTTTATAATTAAGAATATGACGATGTGCCAAGAACCAGCTTTCAGCATGGCTGAAAGAGGACTGGAGGGAGTGGTGAAGATGTATTGGGTCAGAGCTGGAGGAGAAAATGACCGCATCATCTGCATATAGTAATAGATTGCCAGGGCAGGACTCAGGGAGGGTGTTGAGGAAAAGGCTAAAAAGTAGTGGTCCCAGAATGGACCTCGGGGGGACACCAGAGAGGACAGGTAGTCTGTTAGAAACTGCATTTCCAATTTTGACCTGTTGATATTGGTTCGAGAGGTAGTCAGCGAACCACCCCATGGCATCCTGAGATAGACTCAAAGTGGCCAAAGTGGTTAGAAGGAGGGAGTGATTGACGGTGTCGAAAAACTTAGTGAGATCAACGAAGAACTGTAATAAGCAGGGACACATACAGAAAATGTGCTGATCATTTGCTGGTAGTAAACAGCCTAAGAAATGAAATACATGTTCCAGTGCACCATGTTATTGAGTCAGACAGTGACTGTATGGGTGATGGCATTCTATGTCTCCAGGTGTACAGTTTGAAAGAACCAGATTGTAACATTATTTGGCTCACATTACAAGATGAAGGTGCAATGCTGAAAATGGAACTGGACACCAATTCAGCAATGTTGGTCATTTCTTATAAAGAATATGCAGTTATTCCCAAACATTAAACACCAACTGATATCTGTATTGCTAAAGGATCTGACCAACCCTCTTTTTAAATGCCATCCTGTCACTGTTTCAGAAGTCCTGCATCTCTTATGTTCCATTCCTCCCTATGGATCAGCTGGAGCTGACGGGCTGCTACATAAATTCTTGAGAACTATTGCCACCCACATTGCTACTCCTGCTACATGTCTATTTAACCTGTCTCTGGCTACTGGTCTGGTTCCTTCCCCATGAAAGACTGCCTGTGTGGTCCCTGTCCACAAAAAGAGGTACACCACGAATATAGACAACTACTGCCCTATTGCTATCTTATTAACTTTGTCCAAACTTCTGGAGAAAACAGTAGCCACCCAGGTCTTGGACCACCTGCTCCTCTACAATCTTCTCTCTTCAGATCAGCACGGCTTCCAGTGGGAGCACAATACTTCCACTGCCCTCATCCACCTCACTACTGACATCTGGTTGGCTAAGGACAAAGGCCTTCTGACAGGGGCTATTTTTATGGATCTCACAAAGGCATTTGATCTGGTGTCCACCCTTGGTTTCTCTCCCATGGCAACCACTTGGTTCTCCAGTTATCTCTCAGATCATCAGAAATTTGTGAAGATCAACAATGACAGGTTCTCTCTCCCCCACACCTGGATCAGTGTTCCTCAAGGATCCATTTTGGGTCCTCTACTTTTTTTGATTTTCGTCAATGACCCCCCCCCCCAATGTCGGGTTCAAGTTCCATCCTTCTATATGCAGATGACACGGTCCTATACTCCAGCTCCTCTGACCTATCCGATATCAACTTAAACCTGAACCTCGACTTCAAAACCTTCCAGTTGTGGCTGAACCAAAACAAACTCATTCTCAACAATAAAAAGACAGATTCCATGCTCTTCAGATCCAGGCCTAAAATCAGGACCTGCCCCCTAGCTCTAAACATCAGAAGAGCTGATGACTCCCCACTCAATACTGTCTCCTCATCTAAATACCTAGAGTCAACCCAGCCCTGGACTTTGACCTGCATCTCTCTACCACAGTCAAAGCTGTCAACATAAGGTTGGGGTTGGCATACAAAGTTAGATACAATCTGACAGCAGCAGCCAGGCAGGCAATCACTCAGAAAGTCCTGAGACCTAAACTTGCCCATGGTATGATTGCCCTTCATGTATCCTCTAAAGATCTTCTCCATAAGTGGGATGTCTGCTATAATAGCATCTGCTGCTTTGTCCTGTCTGTACCCAAGCTCACTCACCACTGCTCCATCTACTCCAGCCTTGGCTAGCTCTACCCCACAGCATTCTGTTAATTCACCACTTGTTGCTTTGTTAACAACGTCATCAACACCCAGAAACCTGACAAGCTGGCTCTCCTTCTAAAACCATCCCACTCTGCCTACCCCCTGAGATCGGCTGTTATGTCATACCTTGCCAAACCCAAGTGTAACACCAAAATGGGAGAAAATGCCTTCTTTGATTTCACTCCAGAATTATAGGACTCCCTACCTCTGGAGCTCAGTCACTCACAAACTCATCAGATTTTTACACTGGAACTCTACAAGTTACTTGACAGCTCAGACCACTGCTCCTGTGAGGAGGGCTGACACTTCCTTGCCGGCCCATCTTAGATCTGCCCTGGCATGCTTTCCTATCACTGAGTAAGGCTCTTCCAAAGCTCTTCTCAAACTAAGTTACCACTGGCACTTAATACTCTTTGTTGTGCTATTGTATTGGTGGTTACATATGATGCCACTGTTCTGCCAGTTCCTTATGTCTTCTGCCACTGTGATGTATACACTGAATATCAGTGCTTTGTTAGGTAAATGTATGGCTGTTGTTCACCTGTCTCATCCATGTATTTTACTTCTGCTGTTTACCCTATTGTATGTAACCTCCTGGATTGTGCCTAAAAATAGGCAGCTCTGCTGTCTAGAACAACCACCCGGTGCACAGAAACTAAATAAACAAAGACCTACACAGAGAAAAGACCTCCTAATGGAGGGATTACTGATTACTGTAAGTATAGTCTATGATGGAACATTGTTATACATAAAAATACATCACTTCAAAATATTGTTATACTGTAGTAGCTACATCATGTAGCTGTTATGCTACACTAACTACAGAGCTACTACAGCATAACAACATCAAATGTTCTTGTGCATGCATGTCACTCAACCAGAAGCGGCCGCGCTGTGAAAACAAGAGTGAAGGAAAGCAGCACAGTGGGGGGAACAAAGTAAATTAGTTTCAATTATGTCTTTTTCAGTAGCAGTTGACATCCTAGACTATAAAACAATGAATACCTAACTATCGGTAATGAGCTGGGTTATTACATCTCGAGGTTGCCGATGGCAACTGAACGTCTCGAGCTACACTCTTGAGGCTCAAGTGGTTGCCATGGCAACCTCTCAATGAACTAATTAGCTTGTTACCGATAGTTAGGTATTCATTATTCTCTATGTGACATATGGCAATATCGAGTATTGGATGCTTAGTGATCTAAAGCATACTGATCGGTCCTTAAGAAATGTTCTTGAGCAATATAAACATATGAACGTTCATGAGCTAATTTAAATACAACTTTGACTCAAATTGATACCATCTTTCATTTTAATAGTGTTTCTTAGTATCACTGCAGCACTTCATGTATCAAGCCTGCACATGTTGGGTTAATATATTGCACTATATTTCTTGCACTATGCACTGTATGATTTATTAGCCACTTCCTAGTTATGGGAGTATTTAAATGAGATCTATTTTCCATTCTGGTCTCCTTGAAAAAGGCCTCAGGTGTGAGGGGTCTGCCCGATGTTGTTACTGTTCTTTGCTTTGGGCTTGCTGTACAGTGTGAACTGTGAGTTCTCCCTCTTGCATTTATGCACTAGCGCTTTGTGAAAAACAAAGACTTTTTATTCTCCTTTTTGATGGACCGTTTTTTATTTTTCTGATACTATTGATGAATAATGGCCTAGACAAGTCACCCAGCTAAGCGGATGGAATTGTAAAAGTACCTCAACTGCAAAATGTTTCTCATCTTCATTTTTGGGACTTAACTTTTATCAAACATTTCTACCAAACTTAGCTACAGTTTTGTGCTGCATTCCCCATGGTAGATCTGCAAAGCATTACCAAATGGAAATGGTCTAAGACGTGGAATATGGCATTTAAAGAGGCCAAAACACTGATAACTTCTGAAAATATTTTGACTCACTAAGATCCTCTTTACCAATCAAACGTGCATATGGTGCTTTGCTGTATGGCACTGGTGTGGTGTTATCATATAGAATGAAGGATGGCAGTGAATGGCCCATAGGCTTTGCATCAAGGTCTTTTACATAAGCAGAGCACAAGTATGCACAAATTGATTGTGAAATCTTAAGTCTGGTGTGGGCAGGGAAAACATTTTATCAATATTTGTATGATAGGAGACTCACATTGGTGCACTACGTGATTGTCAACCCTTCACCTCAATTTTTAATCCAAAGAAGGGAGTTCCAGAGATGGCCGCAGCTTGGCTACAGAGATGGTCTTTGTTCCTTTGGGCACACTTATTTGATATTGAGTTTGTGGGTACCAAGCAACAGGTCAGTGTCGATGGATCATACAGACTGCCACTGGAAGTGTTGATCAAGCTAGGGAGTCTAATTTTGTGGACTTATTCTGTGGAATGCAGATAGAAATTCTCCCAGTCACAACTGCAGCTGTTTAGATTACTCCTACCAGAACAATGCCATGAGATGCAGCACCTTGTTTCCATTGGGGCTAGGAGAACACAACACTAGTCAACATATTAACATATTAAAACACAAAGAACCTCTGTGTGCAACCACTGAGGCAAGGGTTACCCCAAAGGGCATTTGGCTGGGAAGCCAAGTTTCAAGAAAATACAAAATCACACATGCCCACACAATGAAAAGCATCATGGGCTGCATATGCAAATCACCACAGAATGTAATGCTGGTTCAACTTTAAGCAGAATTGCATGGTGCCGAAAGGCCTCTCACACAGTTTGCAAAGGTGCTAACAGATGACATGAACCGTTGTTTTGTCCTACCAGGACTCATCAGTATGCCTCATCTGTTTGACACCCCAGTGGAATGAAACAGCTACCTAAGACAGTCTGTCTGGGTTATATTATGGTGAAGGCATACTGATGAGTCCTGTAGGATGAAACACGTGTCTATGTCATCTGTTAGCACTCTTTGCAAACTGTGTGAGAGGCCTTTCGGCACCATGCAATTCTGCCTAAAGTTGAACCAGCATAACATTCTGTGGTGATTTGAATATGCAGCCCATGATGCTTTGCATTGTGTGGGCATATGTGATTTTGTATCTTCTTGAAACTTGGCTTCCCAGATAAATGCCTTTTAGGGTAACCCTTGCCTCAGTGTTTGCGTACAGAGGTTCTTTGTCTTTTAAATAGTTTTTTATTTTAATGGGGTTCACCCAATATAACTGAGACAGACTGTCTTAAAGTAGCTGGTTCATTCCACTGGGGTGTCAAACAGACAAGGCATACTGATGAGTCCTGGTAGGATGAAACACGTGTCTATGTCATCTGTCAGCACCCTTTGCAAACTGTGTGAGAGGCCTTTCGACTCCATGCAATTCTGCTTAAAGTTGAACCAGCATAACATTCTGTGGTGATTTGCATATGCAGCCCATGATGCTTTGCATTGAGTGGGCATGTGAGATTTTGTATTTTCATATTAACATAGTCTAGCAGAAAATTTTTTTATTCACAAGGGTGCAGTGATAAACAAAAGAGAGAAAGCAATAAAGTACCTTAGCTGGAATTTGAACCTTAGCCACCCATAATACCATTGTGTTGTGCTACCAGCTGGGCCACCAAAGCAACTGGAATATTGGGACTCCCAGAAGCATGTTAGTCTTTCTCTAATGCACAGTCTGGTGCTGCACAGACAATTACATTTTCATTCACGAGGGTGCAAGATGCATGCATATAGAATGCAAACAAACAGAAGAGAGAAAGAAAAATGTTGATCTGTACTTGGTCACGTTATAGCACCCAGACATGTATTTTCAAACCGGAGCTATTAATTGCTCTGTGCGTAGTGAGGTACTATACACACTCCCATGGCTTCTCTCCTGCTCATACATCAGAATCAGGACAGCAGTGGGAGGTTATGGAATGTGACTAGGCCTAGTGGTGCTAAGTTCAGTATGCCAGCAGGAGGGACAGCAGAATCAACCAGATAAAGGACAAATTCATAAAAAGCCACTAAGGTAAAAAAATATAATCAGGGGCCACCCCACACTGAGGTGTTGGGCTTTGGGACATGGTCTTCTCTCTTTCATAGAGCACCAGTGGTAGGCAATATATATTTCTTGACAAAGTGCTACATGTGAAACATTGGTACGCCTTGATATTACTGCTTGTAAGTATCAGTGCACTTCATATGCTATATGCAATGAAAAAACACACTATTCAAAGTACACATGTACCCGTTAATGCATTGTGAGTGGTGCCGTTTTGTGAACTGAGACCTTAGTGATGGCATTGTGTTTGTTTGAGCTGCTGCTTAGCCATACTTGGAGCATCAGATTTTTGGTTGCTAGGGGAAAAAAGTCTCTCCGTGGGAGTGAAGAGAACCAGACTCATCAGATTCATCATGGCCAGCAACCCACACCACCAGCAGTGTGTTGAGTCTTTCACACTTTTATACAACCTACATCTGTCTGTCCAGAGGGAGACACTCCAAAGGAGCCAGCATCTCTGCAGTGACTGGAGGACATAAGTGATGGGTCAAAGCAGGACCCCATCATATTAATAGTTATTTGGGGATAGTTTAAAAAGTCATCTACCTTATGGCTGCATTTTTCCCAATCAGTTTTTTCATATGATGACCACTTTAAGCAGGTCGCCTGCATGTGCTCCCTACCTGGGAGCATCAGAATCACTTGAACCAGTTCAAGAACTAATTCTGTGACCTCTGAGTCTCAGCTACAGTTCATTTAGCAGGAAAGGCCAGAAAGCCTATATTAAACTCTAACACAAGTATATTTTGGTAAAGTATATTAAGTATTCAAATTAAACCATATAGAATAAAAGTTTTAAAAAACTTAACTACAATAAAAAAACTATGAAAACTAAACTTTCTTTTTCAATTCAACTTCTTTATTGGTTTTAAATTATAAACATATTAGTATTCATAATAGGTATGATACATAGATGCAACCATCCACTTAGCGTATATTATGGAAAACCAATGAAAAAGAGGAAGGAAACCCCTCCCCCATCCTATTCTCTCTCCACTTCCCTCCTGAACTCCCCACCTCGGAGTGTGCCAATACATATAGTACAATACTTGAAATAAATATTGGGTACATTGAAACATCTTGAGACGGACCTGGAAAAATTAAATATTAAGAACCTCAGTGCAGATATATGGTGTACAATTTGCCCCATTTTTTATCAAATGATGCCAGATTATTACAGGAGCCAGCAATCAAGTGCTCTATCCTGAAGTAGGCCGAGAGGTCATTTAGCCATTCATTATAGTAGAAAGGTGATTGATCCAACCAGTGTTTAAGCACTAGTTTCTTTTCCATCATAGAAATTAGTGCCATGTGATATTTCCTTTCTTAAATCCAGATAGTGGTGTAAATCCATAGGATACAGATCTCCACAGTGAAGAAGTCCCCTAGACCAAGTATTGGGTCCAATTTGGATTGACTCAACAGCCACAAGGGGGCAATTTTAGCACAGTCCCATAATATATGTACTAAATTTCCTTCACCGTTACCACATCTGGAACAATTAGAGTTGGGCAGGTGGGCAATTTTGGCTAATTTTACTGGTGTGTAATATCGGTTATGTAGTATATGGTATTGGGTAAGTCTCAGTTTATCTTGGGAGATATATGTATATAAATCTTGCCAGACATTTGACCATTCCATGACTGTTCCTGGAAGGAGAGAGGACCAGATTTTGGAACCGGGTACAGGATCAGTGTGTCCAATGGAGAGGATATAGTTGTATAAGAAGGACAAGCAGTGTGGATTGGAAGATAGATCATTCCAATATAGGTTGAAGCTTAGATTCTAGGGAAGCAGTACCAAATACTTGTGCTATTAGGTGTCTCAACTGGAAGATCTTATAATTATGAGAAGCATTTAGGCCAAATTTATGTCGGATTTCGGAAAAGGAGAGAAGAGTCGAGGAGGTGTAGAGGTCTGTTACTTTAGTATTTTGTAGAGGAGGCAACCAAGTGTGTGCGAGGAGAGTGCCACCTACCTTAATGTTGGGGTTGAAGAGGAGAGGTTGTGTGAAGTCTTGACAAGGCGAAAATTTGTAAGAGGAGCAAAACTGAGAAAAAACTTTCAAGGAGGTCCCAATTACTGAGTGGCCGATTGGGTCCAGCCACTTCTTCAGGGGAATATGTTGTTGTAAGATCTGGGTTTCTATTTGCAGCCAAATAGGAATGGCTTCATCTATGGGATCCGTAAGCCATTTCCAGATCCTAGAGAAGTGGCTCACCCAATAATAAAGAAGAAAAGTAGGGAGGTGGAGACCCCCTGATGCTTTGGGGAGAGTCAGTTTAATAAAATATTTTCTGGGTTGTTTATGTAGTCACATCAAGCCAGGGAATGAGAGAGTGTACCTTCTGGAAGAAAGATAGTGGGAGTCACATGTTCAGTATATGTAACGGATGATAAAGTCTAGGCAGGACATCCATTTTAATTATGTTTATGCATCCCCAAAGAGATAATGGAAGAGATTCCCATCTTTGAAGATCAAGTTGAAGGATTGTCACTAGGTCATCGAGATTGAGTTTCTTGGTCCGAAGGGGATCCATGGTTAGGTGAATGCCCACATACTGAAGTGAATGAGGAGTCCATTTTAGATCAAAACCATTGAAGTCAGCTTTGTGAGTGAAATGATTTATGGGAAAGATTTCTGATTTGTTCAGATTAAGTTTATAATTGGATAGTGAGCTAAATTGGGATAGTACCTCCACTACAATTTGAAGATAGAGGGGGGACAGATCGGGGCAATGTGAGTAAGTATTTTTTCATAGAGAGGGTGGTGGATGCATGGAACAGCCTTCTTGAGGAGGTTGTGGGGTCTAAAATTGTGAGAGAATTAATTCAAGAATGCATGGGACAGACATAAGGCAATTTTTGCGGGGGGGGTAGGAAGAAATAGGCTGTTGGTTAAATAGGATCTGCAGCTTATCCTCTAGGTAGGGAAATGGGCAGACTAGGTGGGCCAAGCGGTCCTTATCTGCGGTCAAAGTCTATGTTTCTATGTTTACTTGTCTCAGGAATTTAGCAGGATTCTCTAAATGAAGGAGGGTATCATCTGCATATGCAGAGAGGATGAGGTTGTGATTGAGTATTGGAATTCCTTGTATTTAGGAAGACTGTTTGACATGATGAATCAAGGGTTCTAAATAAAGATTAAATAGGAAAGGTGAGAGAGGGAAGTCCTGCCTTGTACCTGAGTAAAGGGGAAATTGAGAAGAGAATACCACATTGCAATGGATCTTTATGAAAACTAAACTTAGAAGTCAGTAGAACACATTATACATACATAAAAAAACACTATCTGCATTTGTCTGAATGATCTATACCTATTCTAGGTGGGGAGGCAGGGAGAGTAACTGTACTCAGATAAACCCATTGATTAAAAGAACTACAGTTCCAATGTAGGTAACTTTTTCTTCTAACAACATCAATGTTTTACTTACTGCTTTTTATTTGTATTCAGAATTTGGTAACTGGGTAATACCCACAGACATTAAATGCCCATTTTCATGGGAAACACCTCAAAACAATTTAACAGAAATAATGTGGAATTCTCCCGGAAAATTAGAAGCTGGCAGTTGTCAGACCTATTCACAAATCAAGCCAAAAAAACTGTCCTTAGGCCGGCCCAGTGGATGGAGGGCTGAGGCATCCATGTTTTACCTCCTAACATGCTGGCAACTCATGTTCTCAATGTGAGTGGGTCACCAGGGGTTGACCGGAGAGGGAGACGACTGAACATCTGAAGGACAACTCTCCTCTCCCTGGGAGGGTGGACTGGCAGTTCCACCAAATGACTGCCCTCAGTTGGAGGCCTGGGGGTAGTTTGCGTCAGGACACCAATGGACAGGAGGGTGCTGCGGGACCAGTAATATGTGCGTGCCTCCATGTGCGCACACTGATGTCTGCATCCAAGCAACAAGGAGAGAGATAAAGGCAGAAAACCCGACTGAGGCACCATGACATCCAGGCTGCACTCTTGACCCTCAGCACCACTGGCCAAACTGGATTTGTGTACAGGGAGGGGGGTGGCGGTCCCTCTCCTGGCTCTGCCACGGGGAGAAAATCTGTGGAGGATGTACTGGCTCTAGGCTGGGGGTCGAGGAGGAGCACCGCAACTTGCAAGAGGGTGGAGGAGTGCTCTCTCGAGGAGAAAGCTGAAGCTACCTAACAGTAGGAGCCCTGGGATAAAAATAGAAGGGAAAAAAAAACATGTCCACTAACTACAGACCCATCTCATATTTTTAAGCCCCTCTTTAAACTGTGAGAATGCATCGTCTTTGACCAAGCGCTTGAGTTCATAACGCAACATGACCTTTACACACCTTTTCAACATGGCTTCTGTTAGTTACACAACACTGAAACAGCCCTGGTAAGATTCACAAGCTCTGTTTAGAAAGCCCTGGATGCAGGAAACTACCTCAGTTGCATTTTCGTGGATCTCATCAAGACATTCAATCTAATGGACGATCCACTTCTTCTGAACACCTTCATCCAAATACATTTCTCCCCTGATGCTATAGCCTGGTTCCAATGGTTCCTAAGCCAGAGACCCCAGAGGACAATCATCCACAACACCCTCTCTGACACAGTCATGGTTACCTGTGGAGTCCCCCAAGGATCTATCTTCGGCCTCTCCTGCTTTCCCTTTTCATCAGTTCAGCTCCTTTCACTGGCCCCCTCTCTGGCATGGTCCTCCACATCGATGAAGCCATCATGTTCTGGGAAGGAAAGGATATTAGTAGCATAACAGTAATGCTACTTCTCTCAACCTCTTTGAAATAAAATGCCAGGAATGCAAAGATACTGTTTCTGCTAATTTAATGCTCTGTTTTCATTCCAGTATAGTTTCTTGCATTTTCATTCCATTATACGATCAGTTTCAAAAGTTTAATTTTCCATTGGTATAGGGAAGCCTGAACAAGTGCACCTGGGCCACACGCACTGCCAAAGCAGACTATTACAAAGCTATCTTAATCTCCCACCTGGGGCACTGGGCGCAAATTCTGGGAAAACATTAAGGAGCTCTGTGGCAAAACCCCTAATCTGCCACCTGACCAAATGCAAATTGAGGGTAGCCTCTCTACCGACCCCCTCAGTATCTCCTCAGCCCTAAACTCGGCCTTCACTGATCTCTCCCATGTGCTCCCCCCAAACTTTTTTGACCCCCCAGCCCTCCCCTTGCTCCTCCTTTCTATCTATGAGTCCTCACCCCAGAGACAGCAAAGCCCTACGTAACCAATGCCATTAGCCACCATCTTTATAGCCACGACTCCCTGGACCTGAGACTTCTCTGCCTCACCCTCCTGGAAGTCCTAGACCCATTCACCTACATTCTAAACTGCTCCCTCTGTCAAGGTAAATTCCACACCCCCTGAAAATTGGCCTACATCACACCCATCCACAAAAAATAGGGACCGCACATCCACCAACTACTGCCCCATCTCCATTCTACATCCTCATCTAAAGTGCTAGAACGCATAGTTGCCGACCAACTTACTGACCACCTTAACAAATATCACCTGCTAACCAACCAGCAACACGGCTTCTGAAAGGGTCATAGTACCACCACCGCCCTCCTTGAATTTATCTCCCATGCTCACTCTGCCTTGGACCGCGGCCACCTCACTGGTGTCATCTTCATGGACCTATCAAAGGCATTTGATACCATCAACCATGCCGTCTTACTAAACACTCTGACTTACACTGGCTTCTCCAAGGATGCCATGAACTCTTTTACCAGCTACCTCACTGATAGAATGCAGATGGTCAAGACTAGCACTGTCCTGTCCCCCTGCCTCCCTATCCGCTCCGGTGTCCCACGAGGCTCCATACTGGGCCCCCTACTCTTCAGTCTATACCTAAACTCTCTCCTATCTGCCTGCCCCGGCAACCTGCTACTGTACGCGGATGATGCTGTCCTATATGCCTCTGACCTGGCACCCTCCAAACTCCACCAAACTCTCAAACACTCCTTCCATGAAATTGAACAATGGCTTGCCACCAACATCTTACAATAAACCACAATAAAACAAAAGTCATAATTTTCTCACATCCCCAGAACCCCCTCAAAAACCTCTGCCCCCAATTCCTCACCGCTAAACTGACCCCCCTAGAACAAGTAAGCAACTTTAAATATCTAGGGATCACACTAGACCCTGCCCTCAACTTTAACCTCCATATCCTACACCTATCAACTGCCCTTAGCTCCTGACTAGGAGTTCTCTACTGATACAAACACTGCCTCACCCCTGAAGTGTTACAAGTCACCATAAACTCCTCTATCCTCTCCCTGCTGGACTATGACATCCTTGTCTACAGCGCAGCAGCCTCCATAGCCCTAAACTGTCTCAGGCTTGAGCTTAACAAAGCCTGCCGGCTTATCCTAGGATGTGATTGCCTCACACACACATGCACCCTCTACAGCACCACAAACTGGTTAAACCTTGACAGCAGAATCAGGCATCACACCTGCCTAATGACCAAAAAAATTATCCTAGGCCTCACCCCCCCTGCCCTAAACCAACTTACTCTCACACCACCACCAGGCAGAACAACCTGTAGTTCGAACAAACCATTGCTATGGGTACCATGTGGCCGGACCTCCAAATTCCAGCGAACTTTCAGCTACAAAGTCCCATCCTGGATGAATGCACTCCCCAGCCTAATCATGGAAGAAACTAGGATTGGCCATTTCAAAGCCAGACTAAGGAATCACCTACAAGCCTCCAACCTGTGTGACTGCAACTGACCCGCCCCCGGAGACCCCAAACTTCTCTGACTCCCCCATGCATATGGCCCCCACGAGATAACTTATTTTTGAAAAGCAGCCACTTCAGAAGCTCTCTGCTCCTCTATGGCTGTGCTAAATTTTACCTCACCTGGAAGGGTAGCTCACATGTGTAAAACAATTATTATTACTGTGTAAGATCTTTTGTTATGTGCTAACAACCTGTAAACCATGATTCGTCCTTCTGTACTTTATGTATGACATGGATCCTTTGTAAATGAGTCTTTGATTCAAAGGTCTTTCTGAATATCTTAATAAATAAATAAAAATTCTATTTTAGATTGCCCCTTATTGCCTGACTTGACTGATATTATTCTTTCCTCATTTTGAGTCTGTTTTACTACTTTTTTTACATTTGAAATAATAAAATAAGCACTCCTTTTAATATGTCTCGAACCAGGTTTTCATCAGTATTTTCAGCTGTTTTTGCACACCTGGGGCCAGATATTCAAACTGCGCTATTTTGTGGAGCAAGCCCTTGCGCTGCACAAAATAGTTGCGCTGGGGTGTAGCCAGAGCGATATTCAAAGGAGTTGAGCCCTTGAGCAACTCCTTTGAATATCACCCCGACACAGCGCTTACTGTGTGGCTGAGTGGAACTTGTGCCCACCACAAGTGGACAGAGTGGAGCATTCATCTCTGCCGTGTATGCAAGTACCATTTGCGCTATGTGCAAAATCTTGATATTCAAAAGGTGACATGCAAATGGGGCCATAATTCATGCAAGGTGCAGGAGGAGCCATTTGCATCTTATTATGGCCCCATTTGCATGCCATTAGCATGCAGGTGCGCCGATCCCCGAGGACTTGCACCTGGCACCCTGCCAGGCAGCAGCCATCTGGGACCGATGCGCCCTGCAGCTCAATCGTGGGCAGAAGAGTGTAAAATCCCCCCCACCATCCCCCACTGGCCCGATTGGGAGCATAGCTTAAATCCCCCCCACCAGCTCCGATCAGGTGGCAGCAATGTGTCTCCCCCAACACATCCCTGGTGGTCCAGTGGACCGATAAGCCTGATCACGGGCAGGAGTAATTAAACATACCCTCCTCCCGAATTTATCCCTGGTGGTCCAGTAGACCGATAAGCCCAATCACAGGCTGGAGTAATTATACACACACCCTCCCCCGAATATATCCCTGGTGGTCCAGTGGACCGATAAGCCTGATCGCGGGCTGAAGTAATTAAACCCCCCCCAACATATCCCTGGTGATCCAGTGGACCGATAAGCTTGATTGTGGGATGGAGAAACTAAACACACACCCCTGAACATAGCCCTGGTGCCTAGTGTCCCCCCACACCACCCACCCACAAAGCCCCACCACCCCACTCCCCCCTGGCAGCTGGCGGGTGGCAGCATCCCACCCACCTGCCGACTGACTGCCCGGTAGGGCTGCACGCCCATTGGTGCAGAGCAAGAGCCAATGGGTGTGCAGCCCATACCATACAAGACAGTCCAGATTTGTGAATGAATACATTCATTAGGTGGGGGCACACTAGGCACCAGGGCTATGTTCTGGGGGGGATGTTTAGTTACTCCATCCCGCGAGGGATTATCGGTCCACTGGACCACCAGGGATATGTTCGGGGGGGTGTTTAATTACTTCAGCCCGCGATCGGGCTTATTGGTCCACTGGACCACCAAGGATATATTTGGGGAGGGGTGATGTTTCATTACTTCAGCCCGCGATCGAGCTTATTGGTCCACTGGACCACCAGGGCTGTGTTGGGGGAGACATTCTGCCCGCAATCGCTGGTGGGGGTTTAAGCTATGCCTGCGATCAGGCCAGTGGGAGGTGGTGGTGGATTTTACACTTTTGCCCGCGATCGAGCCATGGGGGGCAGGAGGGTTGAGGTCCAGCCACAGGTGGGCTGCTGTGTTGCACCCTGCAATGCAGCAGCTCACCTGTGGGTGGCCCTCGACTTGAGCTTTTTTGTTTTTCCAAAGTTGTGCTTTCATTAACTCTGCACAGCCCGCTGAATATTGGGCTGTGCAGTTTATGCATGGTTCCTCCCCCTCCAGTTCAGCATGCATTCATTTGCATTGTGCTGTTGCTCAGCATGTTTTCTGTGGTGCAAGTGCCTCCTGCTGAATATCGCAGAATGGCGCAAGTTCGGACTTGCGCAGGTGCAACCCAATTGTGCATGGTGCAACCCTTTTGAATATCTGGCCCACGGTGTCCTACAAGATCACAGAGCAGTTTCTACTGCATGCTAGTTCATTACAGTTGCAAGAAAAGTTATATTAAGCAATGGGGGCTGGATATTCAAAAGGGTTGCACCATGCGCAAGTCCGAAATTGCGCCATTTTGCAATATTCAGCAGGAAGCAGTTGCGCCCCCCAAGTCAAGCTGAGCAACAGTGCAATGCAAATGAAGACATGCTGAACTGGAGGGGGAGGAACCATGCGTAAGCTGCACAGCACGATATTCAGCGGGCTGTGCAGAGTTGTGCAGGCGCAACCCCCAACCTGCGCCTGCACAACTTTGAGCAAAAAAAAAAGGAGTAAGTTGAGGGCCATCCACAGGTGAGCTGCTGCATTGCAGTGTGCAACACATCAGTTGTCACCTGTGGGTGGCCCTCAACGTACCCCTGTGCCCCCCGCAGCCCATGTGCGGGCAAAGTGTAAAAATCCCTCCCCTGACTGGCCTGATCACGGGCAAAAGAATACATACCCCCGCCCACCAGCCTGATCGTAGGCAAATGTAATTCAACCCCCACCAGCCCGATCGCAAGCAAAGTGTAAATTCAACCCCCACCAGCGCGATCGTGGGCAAAAGTGTAAATTCAACCCCCACCAGCCCGATCACGGGCAAAAGTGTAATTCAAACCCACTCCACCAGCCTGATCGCGGGCAAAAGTGTAAATTAAACCCACCCCCACCAGCCCGATCGCTGGCTGAAAAGTGTCCAAACCCCCCAAGAACATATCCCTGGTGGTCCAGTGGATTTGAAGCCCGATCCGGGCTGAAAAGTGTTCAAACACCTCCCCAAGAACATATCCCTGGTGATCTGGTGGCGCCACCCCCACCTGCCCGAAGCCCCACCACCCCACTCCCCGTCAGCCAGCTGGCGGCAGCATCTCTTCACTGACTAGTCATTGCGTTCACCGACTGATTGTCCAGTGGGCTGTAAGACGACTGGTGCAGAGCAAAGCTAATGGGCATGCAGCTCTATACCGCATAAGCAGTCCAGATATGTGAATTAATTCATTCAGATATCTGACTGCCTTTGTATGGTATGGGCTGCATGCCCATTTGCTCTTGCTCTGCACCAATGGGTGTGCAGCCCTACTGGGCAGTCAGTCGGCGGACAGCGGGCAGCGGCAGGCGGTGGGATGCTGCCGCCGCAGGCTGATGGGGGGGGTGGTGGGGCTCGTGGGTGGGTGGGGTGGGGTCACGATCACCAGGATATGTTCTTGAGGGGTGTCTGAACACTTTTCAGCCCGCGATCGGGCTTGTGGGGAGTTTGAATCTACACTTTGCCTGTGATCGGGCTGGTGGTGGGGTTTGAATTTACACTTTGCCCACGATTGGGCTGGTGGGGGTTGAATTTACACATTTGCTCGCGATCGGGCTGGTGGTGGTGGGGTTTGAATTTATACATTTGCCCACGATCGGGCTGGTGGGGAGGTTGAATTTATACTTTGCCCGCGATCGGGCTGGTGGGGTGGGTTTATGTAAACTTATGCCCGCATCTGGGCCAGTCGGGGAGTGGGGATTTTACACTTATGCTCGCATCGGGCTGCAGGGGCATCAGTCCCCACGGCTGCTGCCTGGCAGGGTGCCAGGCACAAGTCCTCGGGATTGCAGATTCACATCGCTTAATGAGATGCAAATGGGGCCATAAATAGATGCAAATGGCACCCCCTGTGCCTTGCATGAATTATGGCCCCATTTGCATGTCACCTTTTGAATATGGGAAATTTGCGCGTGGTGCATTGGTACTTGTGCCACCGCAACTTGAATGCTCCACTCTGACCACTTGCAGTGGCACAAGTTCCACTGCGCCGTGCATAGTGGCTGTGGCCAGGGGGTGATATTCAAAATAGTTGCTCAATAGTGCGACTCCATTGAATATTGCCCCGGTCACACCCCAGTGCAACTATTTTGTGCAGTGCAAGGGCTTGTGCCACAGAATAGCGCAGTTTGAATATCCAGCCCTGGGTGTTCAAAACCAGCTGAGAATACTGATGAAAACCTGGTCCAAATCTTATTAAAAAGAGAGATCCTTTTATAATTTTAACTGCAAAAAAAAAACACAGGTGGTCAAGTGGACTCAAAATGGGGAAAATAGGTGTCATACAAGTCAGGAGAGAAGGGGCAATCTAAAACAGAATAAAAAAGTACAGATCAAAATTTTCACCACTATCATGTACTGTTGCTTTAACATGTTCACGCTGGTGTAAAGAAAACCAAGACAGGACATGATCGCAGTCCTAGGATCCAAAAGTTGGAGATGTTTGATTTGACGAACTACAGCAGTATGTGAGGAGACCCCCACCAGCTCAGAGGTAGTAAATTCAGTGGTAATAATAGGAATCACTTTTTCTCCCGGGGGTGGTAAACCTATGGAGCAGACTACCAGTAAAGACTGGCCATGTTGACAGTTCGGGCTATCAAGGGAAGACTGGACATATTTTTGCTTACTGAGGGACTCACAATGTACTCTGGGTAACAGAGAGGGTAGAGAATCCCTATAAATCCCTATAAATTGCAGACATTTGCACAGCATACTGTACCTGTTTCATTCCCATTTATGAAGTGGGTTTCATATAAATGGAAAGAAACTGTTTTGCAGTATCCTGCAGTATACATACAAAGATGAACCAGAATGACAACTAAAAATAGACTCTGAATGACAAATAAAAATAGATTTCGAATGACACCAGAGTGAGTGCACCATACCTAAGATACATACACTGTCCATCAACCTAGCTATTGCAGCTCTCAACAGTTAGTGTGGTACGGATCCTGCATCCCAGTACAGCACAGGTACCAGGCAGTGGAGCATGTGCCTTATTATGCCATCACCGCATCCAGGGATGCAAAATGAAGCTTGCTGCCTGACATACTGACAGCTGGCCTAGCAATGAACAGGTACTGTACAGTATACACACACCCTCCCCTAAGCTCAGCAGCCCTTCCAGTCAGGTTTGACTCACTTAAAATAATCAAAAGAAGCAACATTACCTTCTGGATTTAGTTACAGCAGTACAAAATGAGCCATACAAAGCCAAATTCTAGCTTTACTTTATACCCAGATCAGGTTCGAATCCAACAATGGCTGCAGCATTCTTTTGCTTGTCTACGTGACCCTCTACTGTATTGTGAAGTACCTTGGAATAGTTTGATAACAAAAAAAACCTACACACCCTCCTTGCCCAAGAACATAGTTTACTGTGTGCAAATAAAAGTTCTCTGGGAACCCAATGACTTTACTGTGTGCTCCCTGGAAACCCAAATGTTTAGATGGCACTTTGATGATTCTGTATTGTATGCTGCATGTATTTCATCTGTACTGTTCTCCACTGTCTTACTTCACAAGTAGATTGTTCTCTTCCCTGCGATGAGGTGCCTTTGTAAATGAGTCTCTGACTCAAAGGTTGTAAATCCGATATATGAATTAAATAAATAAATAAAATACTGGCTCAATCAATGCAATGCACAGTGCCCAATCCCTCTGGGCCACAAAATGAGAAAATAAATTTCCATTTTACTCCTGGAACTAAGTTCCCCCAACAACCCCTATACCCTACACTGACAACAGAATATTTTACTGGCACTTCCGCTTTATAGTAGATGCATAACCATTATTAACTCAGTGCAATGCAGAATGAAATAGCATAACAGAGTCCTTAGGCTTGAATTCAGAAACACAACATTTGTGCAAGGTGCCTGCACCAAATGGCTTTGATGCAGGTGGCACCTTGCGTCAAAGTTTGTGGCAATCCTGACTTTTAAATGCAGGCTGCATCGAAATTGGGATGCCGTGTGTCAAAACCCCTCTGTGCCACCCTTGCAGCAAAAGTGCCAGTGTGCCAGGTCACAAGGGTTATTGAGCGATGGTGGGGCTGCACCATCCCCTTTATTTGAATTTTAGAAGCCCCACTATGGTCACAAGAGGAAGCTGACTTTAAATCAGCCAGGAGGTGGTCTAAGGGCCCTGCACCACTGCCGGGCAGTAAGGAGATTGGGGGGGGTCTGCAAAGGAGGGGAACAGGACAAAGGGAGTGGGGGGTGCCTTTGGGGGGGTGATGGGGCACTGCAGCACTCAAAGGTTATTGAGGAGGCACCAGGTGGAAGTACCATGCTCTGTGACACAGAGATGATTGGCTCGGGTAGAGGGAAGTGGGCAGAGATGGGCCATGACTACAACCCCAGATGGAAACAGCCCTTGCACTTGCCCCAGAGGACTCATGGACCCCTACATGCAGAGTGTGGTACTGACAGAGGGTTGTGGGGTACAGGTGGTGGATGGGTATGTCCTGCAGGCACCACAATAGTCTCCTGGTACATAGCCCCTCATGTGGCAGAAGGCGGATGTCCAACTACACTGCTGGGGTCTGTGGGTCCTCTGGGGCAGGTGCCAGGCATGTTTCCATCTGGGGTATGGCATCTCCACTGCTCCCTTTGCCCATTTTCCCCTCTTTGCATGCACTGTAATCTCCCCTACCACCTTTGGGGCTAAGCTAGGGTTGCACCATGTGGGGGGGGCTTGATGGGACCCTCTATCAAACCCCTCAGTTGTGCCAACTGTTTGGTGCAACACTGCAGCTCTGACAACCCTCAGCATTTTGGTGTGGGGACCTCCACTTTTATAAAATATGGTGCAGGGTCCCTGATGCACCTGTAATTTGCTGCAGCTATAGATTGGTGCAAATTATATCGATCTAAGTGCTGACTGAAAATCGAGCCCCTTATCATAAATCTAAGCAAAGATGCAATATAAATTTAATCTTAAAGTGCTGGGTGTATTTCAGTCTAAAGTCACTGATTTATGATTTTCCAAACCTAAGAATTCAGTCTTTCATCCATTAACATATTAGTAACTACTATAGTTCTTCACATTAAGAAGCAGCTGACGTGCTCTTGACAGGCAACTCATACCAAAGAGTAGTTGCCTGCCCAAGGAGCTAACTTTGCTAGTTTTCCATTATTTTGGTCCAGTAGGAAAAGAATTATGTACCTTAATAGTCTAAATGTACTTAAAATATCATCGGTGGCAGCTTTATATGTATGTGGCTGCACAGCTTTTGCACTGACTGCTTCAGTATCTTTTTGTGTCCCAGCTGGTGAGTGCCCTGCTGCCTTTTGCCTGGTCTTACTGGTTTTCTTCAGACAGCACCCACTTTCTGGTGCAGCCTACCTGTTGATGACTATGTTTGCCTCATCAGTCTTTCACCTAGTATATTGTAGATTAGTAGTAACACAGACACCCCCACACCAACCTAACTATAGTGTAACCATAAATGTTTTGGGGGCTCACTTTCCATAACTCATTTCAGATCTATAGGACTGAGCATTGGTGTGCTCCCCAGCAATTCCAGAATTGAATAAATAAATAAAAATTACAAATAAACCCGTGCTCACTAGTGCATCAATAATTTTTTTCAAGCAATCTGGCACCAGTCCCTCTTGTTCTTTCTAACCTCCCACTGAGCTTCATCTGGCCCCCTTAGTTCTATAAGCCTCCCCCTGGTACTGCCCCCAAACCTTCCCTGGCACAGACCCCAACACAGTTCTACACTGGCACAGCTCCCTAACACCAAAGCTGTAGTAACTCACATATCACACCACACATCTCCTGGCACAGAACAATACAATTCAATATGCAGGCTAGACACTAAAGTTTGGATTGTCTATGTGCTGCATATCCGCAGCACATAGGCAACCCTGTTAGAATGCCATGTGGTGGGGATCCAGTAGACCCTTGGCAGCATTCATGGAAGTGGCATGTACCGCTTAGGCACACAATCCCCTTGTTAATCAAGCAGCTACATACCACGGGTGGTCCAGGGGCATGTCTGGGGCATGCCTGAACTCTGCCCCATTCTTGAAGGTGTCAGAGTGTCATGCAAAGGGGTAAAGAATATGGCAGTGGGGACCCTGCCATATCTTTTATACAACCCCCAGTGACACCCACCAGCTGTGGCAGGACAAGAAATCCCCCTACCAGAATGCGCTGGTCTACTGGGTTGACTGGGAGGGCTAGGGGCATCCAGTCAGGCACTCACCCATACATTTAGTAAAATGGGACCAGCACCTACCAGAATCCCCTGCTAAGTTGAACAAGGAATTCACTATGAGACCCAGGATAGACAACTGATTGGGTGCCCATCTGTGTGCTCTGAACCATCCCCCACGATCATGTGCACTGGGGGGATAGGACCACAGACAGGCACCCTGCGGGGGCACGTTGGTTGTGCATACTGCACATCCTATGCCTTCTCCTGGGTGCATAGCTATGTACAGATGTGACAGCCAGGATGCAATGTAGAAATGCTGCAGAATATCACAGAATGCTGCAGTTTACTGCAGGAGCCATTGTAAGTCAAAGGCAATTAAGCCCTTTAGTCATGCAGGATTTTGTGACATGTCATTACTGCAAGTTACTGTGCTTCATCATGGCTGACTCCACTGTAGGGTGGGTATGCATGAATCACATATATCTGGCCCAGCATTAATGCATAGCCCCCTATGTGAATAGATTTCAAAAGCAAAAAGGCACTTGATTCTCAGTGAATCAGTTGCAGCCTTCTGCTCAGACACTCTGAACTCTGGATAACAGCTGGATAACAATTTACCAGTAGTGAATGCTGCACTTTAGTATACACTAAATATTTCAGTTTACTCACTTCAGTAAAAATGCAAAGGATGCCCAAGAACATCCACTCTGGAAGCCCATCTCAGTCAGACACAAGACTTGGCAAATCAACCTCTTGGGGTAGCCCTACTATACAGCTTTCTGCTAACCGCACATTTCCCTACTACCTTGGAGGGTTCCAAGATCTGGAAAACTCTTCTCCTAGACAAACTCAGTCAATTGAGCATCAGTCTGGAAGGATCTACTTCATTATACTACCCAAGACCGGTTAAGACTCACCCAGTATCAGATTTTAAATAATTTATATTATACTCCTGCTAAGCTGGCCACGACAGGATATCTTTCAACCCACACTTGCCCAAGATGTGGCAAAGATGGGACATTGTTACATGTATTTTGGACATGTTATAAAGTTTCACCGCTATAGAATACTATCAAAACTACCATGGATCTGTTATTAGGATTAGATGGACTCTTCACTCCAGAGATTTGCATCATAGGAGACCTTGTGCTCACAAACAGGGACAGTGTGATGGGGTAACAGTGGGGGAGCACCTGGGAAACAGTGACCACCAGTCATTGTGGTTTGAAATCACAGAAAGAGCAGAACCAAACCACACAAAAACACGTATCCTGGATTTTAGGGGGGCAGACTTTGGGAAAATGGGGAGATACTTGAAAGAGGCATTAAGGGGAATGGGACAGGAATCAGGGGTTGAGGAACAGTGGGCAGTATTTAAAATGGGGATTACAAGAACAACAGAATTATGCATTAAGCAGGTTAGCAAGAGGAAAAGGAAGAGGAGACCATTATGGTTTCCAAAGAGGTAGCAAAGAAAGTGAAAGCCAAAAAGATTGCATTCAGGCAATACAAAAGACACAGAGCAGAAGGAGATAGGGAGAAGTACCAGGAGAAGCAAAGGAGGCAGGGAGGTCAGTAAGGGAAGCCAAAGCTCAGACAGAAGAACACATTGCAAAATCAGTGGGTAGAGGGACAAAACCTTTTACAGGTACATAAGTGAAAAAAGAAAGACAAAGGAGGGATAGTGATACTGAAGGGGATGATGGGGGCACGTGGAGGATGACAACAGTAAAGCTGACATATTGAAAAGGTATTTCTGCTCAGTCTTTACTGAGGAAGAGGAGGTAATGGGTCTGAAGGGAGTACAAGGGGTGAGAATGGTGCAGAAATGGACACAAGTCCCTTTACGAAAGGGTCCTGAAGGAACTGGAAGTAATAAGAGTTGATAAAGCAATGGGGCCAGATGGGGGTGCACCCAGGGGTCGTAAAGAACTAAGAAGTGGTGGCTGAACCTCTGGCTATCCTGTTTAGCTGATCACTGGAAACAGGGAGGTACCCAAAGACTGAGGACAGCAGATGTAGTCCCCTTATACAAAAGTGGGAACAAAGAGGAAGCAGGGAACTACAGACCAATCAGCCTTACCTCGGTAGTGGGGAAGATCATGGAAGCACTACTGAAGAGAGATTGGTGGAACATCTGGTTGTCAATGGACTACAGGACCCAAGGCAGCATGGTTTCCTCAGGGGAGGTCATGTCAGACCAACCTCGTTGAATTTTTGACTGGGTGACTAGGGAGGTGGATCAGGGGAGGGCAGTGGACATGGCCTATCTGGACTTCAGCAAGGCCTTTGACACTGTGCCACATAGAAGACTATTACACAAACTGGGGAATATGGGTGTGGGCAGGACAGTAGTGTGGTGGGTAGGTAACTGGCTGGGTGGCAGGACACAGAGGGTGGTGGTAAATGGCTGTCACTCCACAGAGGGAAGAGTGACCAGTGGGGTACCACAGGGATCAGTGCTGGGACCGGTCCTATTCAATATCTTCATCAGTGACATTGCGCAGGACCTAGAAGGCAGAATTTCACTGTTTGCTGATGACATAAAGCTCTGTAACAGAGTAGACACACCAGAGGGTGTAGACAGAATGAGAAGGGACCTGCAGAAACTTGAAGAATGGTCAGGGGTTTGGCAGTTGAAATTCAATGCAAAGAAGTGCAAGATAATGCATATGGGGCACAAAACCCTGGCACAATATATCAGTTGGGGGTGAGGATATAGCATGCACCAAGCAGGAAAGGGATCTTGGGGTTGTCATCTCTGATGACCTCAAGGTAGGAAACAGTGTGACAAGGCAGCAGGTAAAGCAAATAGGATGCTGGGATGTATAGGCAGGGCATCACCAGCAGGAAAAGGGAGGTCATAATTCCGCTATACAAGACACTCGTGAGGCCCCACCTCGAGTACAGTGTACAGTTCTGAGACCATACCCATGTAAGGACATAGACAGGGTAGAGAAGGTCAGAGGAGGGCAACAAAGATGGTGCATGGATTGCATCACAAGTCCAATGAAGACAGGTTGAAGGAACTGAACATGTACTCCCTGGAGGAGAGGAGGAGAGAGGAATATGATAGAGACATACAAGTATCTTATAGGGAGGAACAGGGTGCAGGAAAACACTTTTTTAAGTGAAAAAGATGTTCCAGGACTAGAGGGCATGGGATGAAGTTGGAGGAGGATGATTCAGAGGAAACATGAGAAAGAATTTCTTCACAGAACTGGTGGTGGACAAGTGGAACACCCTGCCAGAGGAAGTGGTGGGGGCTGAAACAATCACGGATTTAAGAATGCATGGGATAGACATAAAGGAATTCTGTAGGTCAGGGGTAAGGGGCAACAGACTTCTAGGAAAACAAACTGAACTTACAAGCTCAAATGGGCAGACTGGGTGGGCCATAGGCCCTTATCTGCTGACACTGTCTATGTATCTATGTATCTATGTATCTATGTACTCCAAGATTGGGGTTAAGGAGAAAAGGTTTCATATCTCACTCATCTCCTTGGCTCTTTAAAAAATTAGTCCTTAAACACTGGACAGATCAATCTCTCATATCCCACAGGGAGTGGCTACACAAGCTCTCCTGTCTTTGGCCTGAACGAATGATTGCAAGTATTTGGAACAAACTTCCCCTTTTTAACCATAAGTGGAGCAAGTTATATGCCCTCTACCTGAATTAATCACCCTGGTGCTCTCTGGCTTCCCCCTTTGCTCTTACATTTACAGTATACCTGGCGTCTAAAACATTGCTGATTTTGTCCACAACTGTTAGTGTGTTAGTGCCCAGCTTCGGTTGGGGATGTCAGGGAAGGGTGGGGTGGGAAGGGAGGAGTCATAACATGGTTCTGATACTTTCTACTTGCTATATCTGATTTATGACTGTATTTGTAAAAATAAAGTATTTTAAATTTCAAAAAAAAAATGCAAAGGATGTCTCATTTCACAATTCACATCCTTCTGTTGCTTTGTTCACATTCCATTAATATAAGCACCCAAGCTTCATAACTGTTATGTGCATATAAACTGCACTAACCCATGAGTCTCAGAGTGGCATGAGTTCAATAAATAATGATTAATAAGAGCTTTCTACCACCTTATAGTAAAATATGGTCATTGACTCGAAATTCTTTTCACGTGCCTAGAATAGCAGCTTTAACAAGTCATAAATACATAGATACATAGACACTGTTGGCAGATAAGGGCCTATGGCCCACCCAGTCTGAGCTTGTGAGTTCCCTTTACATTTTTCTATAAGTCTGCTGCCCCTTAGCCCTGACCTCCACAATTCCCTTATGTCTATCCCATGCATAATTAAATCCCATGATAGTTTCAGCCCCCACCACTTCCTCTGTCAGAGTGTTCTACTTGTCCACTACCCTTTCTGTGAAGAAATTCTTCCTCATGTTTCCTCTGAATCGCTCTCCCTCCAACTTCATCTCATGCTCATCTTTTTCACTGGAAAATAGTGTATTCCTGCATCCTGTTTCTTCCTGTAAGGTACTAGTATGTCTCTATCATATCCTCTCTCTCTCCCCCCTCTCCTCCAGGGAATACATATTCAAGTCCTTCAGCCTGTCCTCATAGGACTTGTGATGCAATCCCTGTATCATCTTTGTTGCCCTCCTCTGAACCTTCTCTATCCTGTCTATGTCCTTATGTAGATAATGTCTCCAGAACTGTACACTGTACTCCACGTGGGGCATCACCAGTGTCTTGTGTACTGGGATTATGACCTCTCTTTTCCTGTTGGTGATGCCCCTGCCTATGCATCCCAGCATCCTATTTGCTTTACCTGCTACCTAACTGCACTGTTTCCCTACCTTGAGGTCATCAGAGATGATAACCCCAAGATCCCTTTTCTACTTGATGCATGCTATATCCTCACCCGCCAACTGATTTGTTGATCCAGGGTTTTTGTGCCCCATATACATTATCTTGCACTTCTTTGCATTGAATTTCAGCTGCTAAACCCTTGACCATTCTTCTATCTTCTGCAGATCCCTCCTCATTCTATCTACACCCTCTGGCATGTCCACTCTGTTACAAAGCTTTGTGTCATCAGCGAACAGGAATATTTTGCCTTCTAGGTCCTGTGCAATGTCACTGATGAAGATGTTGAATAGGACCGGTCCCAGCACTGATCTCTGTGGTACCCCACTGGTCACTCTTCCCTCTGTGGAGTGACAGCCATTTACCACCACCCTCTGTGTCCTGCCACCCAGCCAATTATCCACTCACCGCACTGCTGTCCTGCCCACTTCCATATTCACCAGTTTGTTTAATACCCTTCTATGTGGCACAGTGTCAAAGGCCTTGCTGAAGTCCAGATAGGCCACATCCATTTCCCTTCCCTGATCCACCTCCCTTGTCACCCAGTCAGACAATTCAATGAAGTTTGTCTGGCGTGTCCTCCCTGCAGTGAAACCATGCTACCTTGGGTCCTGTAGTCCGTTGGCAACCAGATGTTCCACCAATCTCTCCTTCAGTAGTGCTTCCATGATCTTCCCCACTGCCAAGGTCAGGCTGACTGGTCTGTAGTTCCCCATTTCTTCTTTGTTCCAGCTTTTGTATGAGGGGACTACATCTGCTTTCATCCAGTCTTTGGGTACCTCCCCTGTTTCTGGTGATCAGCTAAACAAGATTGCCAGAGGTTCAGCCACCACCTCTCTTAGTTCCTTTAGGACAATGGGGTGCACTCCATCTGGCCCCATTGCTTTACTGACTCTTGTTCCTTCCAGTTACTTTAGGACCCTTTTCTGTGTAAAGGGACTTGTGCCCATTTCTGCGCTGTTCCCACCCCTTATACTTCCTTCAGGCTCATTACCCTCCTCTTCCTCAGTAAAGACTGAGCAGAAATATCTGTTCATTATGTCAGATTTACTGTTGTCATCCTTCATGCAGCCCCCTCTACCCTTTCAGTCTCACTATCCCTCCCTTTGCCCTTCTTTTTTCACTTATGTACATGTAAAAGGTTTTGTCCCCTCTGCCCACTGATTTTGTGATGCACTCTTCTGTCTGAACTTTCGCTTTCCTTACTGACCTCACAGTCTCCCTTTGCTTCTCCTGGTACTTCTCCCTATTCCCTTCTGTCTGCGTCTTTTTGTATTTTCTGAATGTGATCTTTTTGGCTTTCACTTTCTCCGCTACCTCCTTGGAAAACCATAATGGCCTTCTCTTCCTTTTCCACTGGCTAACCTGCTTAATGCATAATTCTGTTGCTCTTGTAATCCCTGTTTTAAATATTGCCCACTGTTCCTCTACCCAGGATGGGATGGGATGGGATGGGACTAGAACAGCCTTGCGGTCCTTATCTGCTGTCAACTTCTGTGTTTCTATGTTTCACCCCTGATTCCCTCCCCATTCCCATTAGTGCCTCTTTCAAGCAAGTCCCCATTTTCCCAAAGTCTGCCCTCCTAAAATCCAGGATACATGTTTTTGTACAGTTTGGTTCTGCTCCTTCTGTGATTTCAAACCACAGTGACTGGTGGTCACTGTTCCCCGGGTGCTCCCCCACTGTTATCCCTATCACACTGTCCCTGTTTGTGAGCACAAGGTCCAGTATTGCCTTCTGCTGAGTTGGTTCCATGACCAATTGCTTAAGGCAGGCACCTTGAAGGGAGTCCAGAATAAATCTGCTCCTGGTTGATGCTGCTGCTGGGAGGCTCCAGTCCATGTCTAGAATATTCAAATCAAATCAAATCAAAATGTATCTATAATGGGTTTCTCTACATATCAAAGCATGATTACATACCAAAATAACATCAAGCATAATAAATAACAGCATGAAAACAATAAAAGCAGCAGTAGACCTATTCAAATGTTAATTTAAACAGATAACTTTTCAGAGACACCTTAAATGACTGACTCCGTGGACAGACACTCTCTAGTCTGATGAGGTAGAGCATTCCACAGGGTTGGGGCCATAAAAGAAAAAGCTCTGGCCCCAGATGACTGAAGATGAACCCTGGGAATCTCTAGCAATCCCTCGACAATGGAGCGGAGTGGGCAGAGAGGGCGGTAAGGTCGAAAGAGTTCATGGAAGTAGTCCGGTCCCTGACTGTGTAGGGTCTTATAGGTCAGCAACATGACCTTTAAAGTGATTCTCCACTGCACCAGCAGCCAGTGCAGTTCATGCAGCACAGGTGTGATGTGGCTAGTTCTTGGTGACCCAGTCAACAACCTGGCTGCAGCATTCTGCACCAGCTGCAGGCGATGGAGATCCACTCCCAGCAACCCTAGATATAGAGCATTACAGTAATCAAGATGCAAGGAAACAAAGGTGTGGACCTACACAGGAAGGTCATCATGTGGAACAAGGTGTTTTATCCGAGCGAAATTCCTCAGATGGTAAAAGGAAGATTTGACAGCGGCCGACACCTGTGCCTTCAGTGTCAGCTCGCTGTCAAGAATTACGCCCATATTCTGCACCTGTTCAGAAGGTCTCAACTGGTTACCCCCTAGTACAAGGCCAGAGGGAGACCCAGCAGTCAACTTCTCTGCACGATGACTTGGGTCCACAACCAACACCTCAGTCTTATCCGGATTCAGTTTCAACCAGTTAGTACTCATGCAGTTCTGGATCTCAGTGAGGCAGTTATCAAAGGCCGATAATGTGTCATTCTGTTCAGGTACAAAGGACATATAGAGCTGAGTATCATCTGCACGGCAGTGAAAACACAGCCCATAATGCCTTGTAATGTCTCCCAACAGCAGCAAATACACTGTGAACAACATGGGGGAAAGCACAGAGCCCTGCGGCACCCCACAGGACAGAGAAAAGGGAGCAGAGGAAAAAATTCCTGAAATTACCCTCTGACTTCTGCCTGTGAAGAGAGAGTGGAACCATCTGAGAACTGTCCCCAACAGTCCACAGAATAGCTGCAGGTGATCTAGCAACATCCCATGGTCCACGGTATCAAAGGCTGCAGAGAGATCAAGAAGGACCAAGATCAAACAGCTCCTCCAATCTCTCACTATTAGGAGATCATTAATTACCCGGATCAATGCCGCCTCGGTACTGTGCCTCTTTCTGAAACCAGACTAGAGATTATCATAGACCTCATGGGTGGTAAGAAAGTCATTGAGCTGCAACGTGACTACTTTCTCAATAATCTTGCCCAAAAAGGGCAGGTTAGAGATTGGTCTGTAGTTAGCGAATAGTCTGGGTCAAGGGAAGATTCCTTCAAAAGGGGTGTCATGACAGCATCTTTTAAGGACTCCCTGGAGAGAAACTCTACCTTCTTACGGGAGAGTTCTGATTGATAGTCCATGTAATGGGACAACAATCTAAGCCTGTCACCTTCCAGGCTAGATTTTCGCCAACAGTGTTCCAATCTTCCCTCAACTCTCCTCGACTCCCTCAGTATCCCATCAAACCAAGGGGACTGAGGGTGAAGGGAGAGGGGGCAAACATGAACAGGTGCTATGGAATCCAGTGTCCTTAGCACCATCTTATTATAGTGCACTACTAAGGCATCTGGTTCCATGCACTCCATAGGCCAATTCGATAGGTCCAGCACCGCCATCAGACCCCCAGGGGTAACTCCCCTCAAAGGGCAGTACTGGACCATCTCCAAAAGGGTAGGTCTCACAAGGGGGGTCACGAAATTGAACCTTATGGAGTGATGGTCAAACCACCCAACTGGTTCCACCACCAGTTCCGTGATCTCCATCCCCAGGGTGAGCACCAAATCCAAATAGTGACCCTGAATATGGGTAGCAGTGGTAACAACCTGTGTGAAGCCCAACAAAATCATCAACTGGAGGATGTTTTGACCAAAATGTGAGAGTTCATCATCGACCCAGGCAATAAAGTCCCCCAGGACCAACCACCTGGAGGGCTCCAACACCAGATCAACAATGAAGTCTGCAACTTCCTGCAGAAAAACGTTCTTGTCACCGGGTGGATGGTAGATGAGTAGGATTCTGCAACCCACACCTGCTCCTATGATACACTCAAAGGATCAAGGGGACACCACTGGAACCACCACAAGGCCCAATTCCAATTTAAAACAAATAGCAACCCCTTCCATCCCTTCAATCCAACCTTGGGAGATGTATTACTGAGTACTCGGCTGGAACTACTGACTCCAATATGGGACCAGCATTCTCGTCCAGCCAGGTCTCGGTAATGCAAGCCAGGTCAGATGACTCAACAAGATCAGCAATAATTGCTGTCTTGTTTTTTATAGACCTGGCATTGCATAACACTGCCCAGGTTGGATGAGAGGCCTTGGAGGAGCAGGCCACTTGCCCACTCTTAATGGAAACCTTGGGTATGGGAACCAGGCATTGCACCCCCCTATTCTGGACTCTTTTCACCCCGAGGCATTTCTCTGACCCCACCACTCTAATTCACCCACTCCGCTTCCCTCCTCGTAGCCGAGGAACCCCCTCCTCTTCCATGTAATCCCTAAGGCATGACAATGCCTATATACCTCGGGTAGCAACAGGGGGCTTTAGCCTTTCGAAAGGGCACAGATCCCTCAGCCTAGAGGGGGAATAGTGCCTGCCCATGGAAGCCCGGTCCTAACACATGCTACCAAATATTTAAAACAACTATTAATCAACCAATTTGATTAATACGATTGAAACCACTAAAATGTCTTAAACAGCAGCCCCACTCCCCATTTCTAACAAAAAAATTAAACAAAAGTCCATTCCCCTTCAGGCAAACTCCTCAGAGAAGATCCTAAGCAGTCTGGGCAGATTTTAGCTCCTCCAAAAGAGTTAATAACAGTTTGGACACAAAGTCTCAGTTTCCTTCCATCTGTACACCACTGAGAACTGAAAGTAATAAAAAAAAAAACCTCAGAGCTTTCACCCCTAAGGTGTTAGTCTCAAGCCTATCTCTCACATAGGCAAAGTAAACAGTGGCACAATTTGATCTTGTACTCTCACTACTTCTCCAAAATATACAGGAGGAAAAGAAAAAAGAACAATCTGACCTGGGTAGTATTCAGACAAGATCCGTAGGTTCCAAGTTGATAAAACAGACCTTTGCTGCAGCAAAAATCCTCAGAAATTGATCCCAACCATTTAAAGGTGAGCTCAAGCCACCAGTCAAAAAGAGATCCCCCCCCCCCCGGTCGTCCCTCAAGATGCCACTGAAGAAGTCAACCAGCGACTGGATCCATGCGCGCAGGCTCTCCAGCCTACCCTTCACAAAGCACAGAAACTACAGGCACGCTGGGGCCTGTCCTCCGACAATTCCACCCCAATCTCCCGTCACAGCCAATTGCCCCAGTAAACCACCCTGGGTTCAGACTAGGATTTAAAGAAACTCACCCCCCCCAGTCGTCCCCTGAGATGCACCACCCTGGGTTCAGACCAGAATTTTCACAGGCTCACTCACTCCAGAAAAACAGCACAGAGAATGTAGCAATCTAAGAGTGAAAGCGGCTAAGTCTTCAAAAAAGAACCGAGCTTCAAGCTCACAGGCTCCAGCTCCAGGATCCAGACTGAATCATACGAGCACTCCAGCAAAATCTGGGTGTAGTCACAGGACAGCACAAGACCAATGACCAGCTCACAGTCCCAGTATACAAACTCCCAACTCCTGATAGATGCCTCCCAGATTGTGATCAGAGTATTCCAGGTAGAATTCTTAAATCTTGCTCCAGAGATCAAATCTTGCTTAAATCTTGCTCCAGAGATAACTTTCCAATCTGAAGGGGGAAAACAGTAGCAATACCACACACACTGTTGCAGTCTCTGCCGACGACTATCGGCAGATATTCTGCATGACAAATAACCACAAAAAAATCAAGAAAAACAATGAACTAAAAGCATAAAAATAGAACAACAAAATTAACATTAAAACAGGTAAAATAATGTAACCCCTAGATGGCGCTATCCCAGGGGCTACTACCCCTGCCTGATTTGCCACTAACAGGTTGAGGGGCCTGGATCCAATGGCGGGTGCCTCCACCCAGAGGTCAGGGTTTGCAATAGTTAAACTAACTTGGTCACAGCCCTCTGGGACACTGCAACCCCCCTTTCTTCCCACTAGTGGCCCACACAATATATCAGAATTACCTTCACAGTATACACTTACCCCCAGGATTGGTTCCGGCACTGGGACCTCCTGTGAAATGAGATACAGTGCAACAATCACAGTACAGTACTTTAACATAGACAAATACCTCAGGCAGTATAACTTTGTTGAAACAAGCAGCTCTGATTTATTTAGGGGATATAACAAGGACAGGGGAAATCAGGTTAATTAGCTTATCACTCTAATAATCTACCTATGGCTCTATGCACAGGCCTATCCCTATCAGTTACTGTCCCTGGGTACCCAAGCCCTAGTGGCTAGTCCAAACCATGGCAGCTGGTAGGGGCCCTTCACACAGAGAAAAGGAAAATTAAACAGTCAGCAGTACAGTAATTCCATTTGGATTTAATGTGGCAATTCAACAGGAGCAACCCTGAATTAGTACTCACACCTCCAAATAAGATAGGGTCCTTCAATATCAGCAGGGCTACTCTTGAGCTCCAAGAGACTCTTCACACATTTATATGGTAAAAAAAAGAGTACTATACCAGGCAGGCTGCTTCATCCTCGATCGCAATTACTGCACAATACCCGGAGAACACACAGCAGATTCAGTTCCTGACAGACCGAGTGCAATTCAATAATTTCTCCAGTCTTCTACAGGTGAGCCTGGTTTCTACTCTTCAGAGATCCTTTGATTCTTTTCACAGGACGGATTCAGTCCTAACAAGCAGTTACACAAGCTGCAGACCGGAACTCTGGGCCTTACACACTTTTTGACTAAAACTGCACACTGAAAAAGCACAGGGCTCCTTCCTTCTTCACTGCCAAAGCTCAACTGAAACTCCAACTGACAAAACCGGCACTTCCTTTGAGTTCCTCCCAGTTCTTGACTGGATTGGCTGTCACTCACAATAGACTGCTGCTGTTGGTCCAAAAAGGTGCTGAAGTCTAAACTACATCTCCCAGAGTCACTGCCCATACAATCCTCTTTGTGGCTGGCTCCAGATTATGAGTCCAAGTTCTGATTCGTCCAAGGCACCATTTTAGAGCTAGCTTACCCCACACTGATTGGTCCAGTTCAGCAGTTCAAAACTAGAATGGGGAACTAGTAGACACAGTTCTGACTGCAAAGAAAGCAGGTTAGACAAACTGTAATTTCATTATTACTCTAAATAATTTCTGGCAAACAGTTACATCTTTCAGATAGGTTCCTTTGCACTCCTAGTGACTGCAAAAATGGAGTGAATTAGCAGCAGCTTGAGTGGTACTCAATCAAAGAAACACACAGTCCCCATACAAACTAATTATGTCTGCAAGCAGACAGCTCTTAAAGAGACAGTACCAGAGGTTCTAAAAACACTCACTGATAAATGGCTTAAACGCCAAACACCATTCAGGCTTGGAGCATTCAAGCAAGCTCCTGGAAGTCTTTTGGGAACCCCCATTTGCAGGGGGGTTACACCAACAAAAAAAGTATAGTTGCTGTAACGTGGCTAGCCCAATGTGGCCGCCATCTTGAAAAACCACCTTATCACCATATTGAAGTCTCCAACCAGCACCACCTCCCCCTTGTCTGCCATCTTTTGGATGGCTAGCATTAACTCCCTATCTGTCTCTTCCTCAGTTACTTCAGACATAAATGTAAAACATTGCTAATGACTGGATTACAATTTTTACTAAGTTCATTTCTCCGTTTGGGAATGCTAAGACTGGACCAACAGTACTTGCAGCACCTTTTTTTCTTTACCCACTGAGATGATCCAGGTGCAGTTTAAACAACACTACACCCAGTGAAGGTGCACATGAAGGATGCTGCTGTCATGGGTGATGAAGGAGAAAAAGAGAAGGATGGCAGGGGACAGACTGGGAGGCCAAAGCCTCAAACTGAAGAAACCTGGCGGGCAGCCTTCTGCTCCAACTAGTTGCCTCCACAATCATGCACACCTATGGTAGGCTCATTGTGGAGTTGGGAGTGGGATCAGAGAATGATGAGTGGCTTGAGTCAACTCCTGCCTCACAGGGCAGCAAGGGCAGCAACTGGCAACTTGGGAAAGAACCAGTCAGTCACAGAACACATTTCTTACTTTCTGTTGGGTGGTATTCTGTGAGGAAAGTCACTACTGAGCCCCTGCTTGAAAAAATATCAGCTGCCTTTTTTGTCTCTGTAGACCAGTGGGATCTGCGCCATGCTCGCTGCAGCAGTGCTGTCCTGCTGGGTTAGAAGTTGTGCCAGGACTAGCAGGCAGTGGTTGGTGCTGCAGCAGAAAATGGAGAATGGTGCTGCTTGAAAAAAATCAACTCTTTTTTGTGTCTGTAGCCCAGTGGGATGTGTGCCATACTCACTGCAGCACTGCTGTCCTGCTGGGTGATTTACCAGAACCAGCAGGCAGTGGTTGGCGCTGCAGCAAAACATGGCGAATGATGCTACTTGAGGTTCTTCCTGTCATATCTCACTCAGTTCTGCCCAAGTGTCATCTTTTGGACACATAGGCCATGCCCATACTATGGAACTGTTTTTGAATACTGTTTTCTAAACCAATTTAGTGGAACCAGTTAAGTGCATCCACACTATGCAGTGACCATTCATGATAACCGTTTAGAGTATACTCACCACCAATGTTATTCTTCTTCTCTACGTAACTATTTTTATGTTTACTTGCATGCATGAGCAAGAAAAATAGTGCCATCATATGAGTTTTCCAGAGATGTGTCAGCCTCTTCCAATTCAGTCAGTGTATTTGCAGGCGCGGTCACAGAGTGTCAATCACTGCTCCAGCTGTCTATGACAACTGAAAAATGCAGTGGCATACAGTTGAAAGGGAGAGCTCTGCTTGAGTGAGCAGAGCTCTCCCCCCCACACACACACAGGCGCACCCACCCACGCACACTGCTTGCTCATGTGCCTTCCCCCTCCACACTGTATGGCCGACAGGGGTGCCCAATCCCCTGTTGGCTCCATGCCCCCCTAAAGCATCCAGGTGCCACGCTGGGGGCCCACCCCAACGTGGCAAATGATGTAATGGCTGACGGGGGTGCCCAATCCCCCGTTGGCTCCACTGCCCCCCCCGAGTACAGGGTGTCACGCTGGGAGCCCACCCCAGCATGGCAACAGATCCCATGGCCGAAGGGGGTGCCCAATCCCCCGTTGGTTCCTCATCCCCCCAGGCCATCCTTCTGCCATGCTGGGAGCCCACCCCAGTGTGGCAAATGTCCCACGTCATCTTTTTAAAAAAAAAACTGTAAAGAAAAACTGTCCTCATGGTCTCCCTGCCCCCACAATCCGCACCCACCCACTTGGCAACCCTACTTCACACCCCACCCTATACTTACTCTCGGAGTCCGTGACGATTCTTGTGGACCGGGAATCATATCTGCACTCTTCAAAGCTGATCGTAAACTGAGGAAATGCCGGTAAGCTGTGTAATGGGATAGATAGGGGTTTTTCAACTTTGTTGCATATCTCAGGCATTTTTTTTAATTTTTGCACCAAATTTTCAACATGGGGTTTTTGGGACCCCTCCTCATGAATTCTTGCACTGTCATGGCATTACTCGGGCCTGAAGGGTGATTTCGCAGCCACAGTGTGAAATCATCTTCCCGGAATGAATAATGAAACTACGCTGCCAGTGTTCATAAGGGGGGGCTCTCAAAAAGCCTATTTTGAAAATCTGGTGGAAAAATTCCTTAAAATGACTGTTTTACGAACCTGCATTGCGCAGTTCCTGCGCACGCTCGTAAGTTGGCGAATTTTCAATATTTTCACTCCAGATTTTCAACATTGCCATTTTACCACACCTTCTTATAAGCAGTACAGCTGTTATTTTTCACATCTCACCCAAAATGTGTTTCCGCCCATGTAGCGCACAATTGCACAGTCGGTTGTGGGAAATCAATATCGGGACACATTAAGAAAATCACAGTGACACTGTTCATGAGCAGAGGTCTTAAAATGGCTATTTTGAAAATTTGGTGAAAAAATTCCTAAAAGTGACTGTTTTACGAGTGTGCGTTGCAAAGTTCCTATGCACGCTCGTAAGTTCTCAAATTTTCAATATTTTCACTCCAGATTTTCAACATTGCTATTTTACCACACCTGTTTATGAGTAGTACAGTTCTCATTTTTCACATCCTGCCCACAACGTGTTTCTGCCCATGTAGCGCAAAATGGTGCAGTCGGTGTGTGAAATCAATGTATGGGACACGTTAGGAAAATCACAGTGACACTGGTCATGAGCAGAGGTGTTAAAATGGCTATGTTGAAATTTTAGTGAAAAAATTCCCCAAAATGACTGTTTTAGGAGGCGCATTGCGCAGTTCCTACATACTTATTAGCCAAGTTTGCAATTTGTAATATTTGCACACAGATTTTCAACAGTGCCATTTTACTACACTTCCTTATGAGCAGTACAGCTACAATTTTTCACATCTTGCCCAAAATGTGTTTCCACACATGTAGCGCACAATGGTACAGTCGGTTTGCGAAAACAATGTTTGGGACAGATTAAGAAAATCACAGTGACACTGTTCATGAGCAGAGGTCTTAAAATTGGGGAGTCACGTGATGCTAGCTCTGTGAGCGCAGCCTAATCTGCCAGCTCCGGCCTCCTACCTCTCCAAAAACCCACTTTTATTTAGAATTTCTGCAGCCAGTGACTGCAGCTTACCCCAGCAGGCTCTGTTAAGGTTCCTGGAAGGTTTTCGGTGCGGAACTGGGCGCAGATGGAGGTGGATATGCGGCAAAATACACCAAGACATACCCCGCCTGTCTCTCCTGCAAAGGCCTTACCGAAGAAAGCAAGGGTGTCTACGGGCACTGGAGATCCCGAAAGCGAAAGTACGAATCAAGATAATGAGCCCCTGACTCTAGCACAGTTTTTAGCAGAATTTAAACCTTTCTACATAGAATTGTGCACAGTGACTGAAGAACTCAAGGCTGTGACTGTAGCTTTAGAGGATTTGTCGCGTCGCACTGGGGATACTGAGGTGAAGGTCTCCTCGCTTGAAAAAAGAATGGCTAAGCAAGAACCTGAAATTGTAAACCTCAGACAAAAATTAAACAAAATGGAGGCGAAGGTTGAAGATTTAGAGGGACAGAGCAGACGGAATAATCTTGTCATTATTGGTCTCCCGGAGCGAGAAGAAGGAGCTGATTCAATCTTGTTTGCCCAGCAGTTCTTTAAAGAAGTAGTAGGCCCTACACCCTTCGGGGATAAATTTACAATAGAGCAGGCGCATCGGGCACTACGTGCGGCTCCACCTTCTGGCTCTCCTCCGCGCACCTTTATTGTGCGTTTTTTGAATTTTCAAGAGCGACAAATTGTTCTGAACAAAGTGAAGGAGCTTAAAGAGGTTAAATGGAAGGGGGCTCCGATATGGATTACACAAGATCTACCCTTGTCGGTCCGCCAAAGGAGAGCGGAATACCATTCAATGGTCTCTAAGCTGATACCTGTGGGCATTCGGTTCAGAGTGATTTATCCGGCCAAGTTACCAGTCTCCCTTTCTGGGCAATGGACTATGTTTGAGGATGCTCCAACAGCATGAAAGGGGCTATCAGCTGCCCTCCCGGAGCTTTTTAAATAATGCCAGGAGCTTCAATCGGGGTGAGGAGCGACCCGTGATCGGATAACAAGCTTCGGTTCTGTTTATCACCTTCATAGGGGGCTCGTGATCCCCTTTCAAATCTGTGCTATTGATGCAACTCTCTTTTTTCTCGTTTTGGGGATGGTAGTAAGGCGGGCAAAATATATGTGCTTTCGTAACTAATCTGCGGAGAATGGATGGCTATTGAGGGGCCTTGTGGAGTTTTGGGCTCTGGTGGAACGCATGCAGGATGGACATATAGCTGAGCCCCTGAGATGGAGATGAGGGTCAAAATTAAGTGGAGAAGGAGGCTATGGCCCTTCAATAGAATAGCAAGCTTGGATCAGAGGGGCCTTAGTCACGACTCTTTCCGTGGACTGTGTTTTTTTTTTTTTTCTTTTCCCTTTGCTTCCGAGGCACCGAACTCTTCATCTGCAAATGGTACTTTTCACTTTGCGGGTCTCAATTGCACGGAGGTCCGCTCGGTGATAGTTGGCACGCTATACTGAAACGGTGCACCCGGTTGGTATCTCTATCCCAGCTCAGGAATGCAATCTTTGGGACCTGGGCAGTTTAAATATGCTATGGGTGACCATGAGAGTCGGGGAGTCCGTTCACTAAAGGGACCTTGATTTATTGACTGGCTGTTGTTGTATTTATTTTTATATCTCTTGATACCTTTGCCCGTATGACTTAAGTTCAGACTGCTATGTTGGGTTTACATGTATTTCAGGGGGAACCCCTTATGTATTCAACATTTTTCTTTTTCTTGTTTTTTATTATTTTGCTCTGTTGAATGTATTCAAGGGCAGTTGTTATGGTTCCCCTTGTACTTATTGCCTTGCTGGGAATTTGGAAGGGGTTGTCCCCCGAGAGGGGTACTGGGGCAAAGGTAGGAATTGATTCACTTGGGGAAGGGCATGCTTTTATCCTGGACTATGCTTTCATGTTCTTTATTATTCAATTCTTCTTCTGTGGGTGATTTAATAGACATATAATGGGTTACTAGGAGGACAGTTTAGAGGGGGATAGGCATTTAAGTGGTTCTGTAGGTGGGGAGGCTGGATGGCGGGATCGGTGCTTATGGAGCTATGAATGTCATGGGCCAAATGGCAGTGGGGAGGGGTGGAGGATGGGGGTATTGGGGTGAGGGGTACTGGGGAAGTGAGGCTAAGAGTTCTTTAAATATAGATGTTTGCTGGATGGCTGGGGTGGGTTTAGGTAAGGATAGGTTGAGTTCTGAGGGGGGGAGTGTTAGTAGGGGGTTAGGGAGGCAGGGTTTTAGAAGATCTGCTCACCCAATGGGCCTGGATGGATTTGGGAATGGAGTGATTGAGAGAGAGGTTCGATGGCTCTATGATGTCTATTTCGTAAATGGGGAGTCTTTTTGACTTTATTACGTGGAATGTCAAAGGGGTCAGACAAAAAATAAAGAGATACAAGATACTAAAGCATCTGCAATTACAAAGAGGGCAGATAATATGTTTACAATAAAACACATTTACTTGTGAAGGAGTTAAATATGCTTAGATGTCAGTTTGTCGGGCAGGTATATGGAGCTGGAAATAGCACAGCTGGAAGAGGGGTGGCGCTCTTAATTCACAGGAGTCTGGCTTTTGTTTGTGAGAATAAAATAGTGGATCCGGAAGGCCGTTACATAATAGTAATTGGGCTTTTGAACCAAACAAGATTAGTATTAGGTATATATGGCCTAACGAGACACTCCTGGTTTTTCACAGATTTATTAAAAGTTTTGAGCCCGTTTCACCACCTTCCAATACTGCTGGGGGGTGATTGGAATCTGCCATTCACTCCAGACTTAGACAAGGATAGTAAGCAAAATCAGGGTCTTTCTCCTGCACAGAGAGCTATCAGGGATCTGTCCGATAACCTGGGTTTAAGCGATCCATGGAGGGTTTTGTACCCTTCATGTAGGGAGTATACATTTATATCAGAAGTTTATAAATCCAGATCTCGGATCGACTATTTTTTGGTGAGCCGAGAACTGCTTTCCGGTCTGGAACATAGTAGTATTATACCGGGGATTTTTTCGGACCACGCTATGGTTCGCTGCTCCCTCACATTGGCCCCTAATACTCCCAGACAGACTATCTGGAAGTTAAACAATCAGTTACTTCACTCTATGGAGATAAGGGATTATATTGGTCGTCGGATTAAACAGTATGAAGTGGAAACTAGCCAGTCAGCTGCTAGGGGTGATATACTGTGGTCCACTTTAAAGTGTGTGTTGAGGGGGGAGTTTATACAGTTGGCGGTTGCAAGGAAGAAGAAGAGGGAGGATAGGGCCAGGCACTTGTTGGCACAAATCAGAAATATAGAGAAGGTTCTTTCAAGGGGCACCCCTGATGAGACCAGGGAGTTATTGATTAAACTGCGTCATGAATATGAAGGGATATTGGGAGAGAAAGCAGAATATGCACTTAATCAGACAAAGGCGCTGTATCTGGGCCAAGGTGAGAAGTCAGGGAGGCTATTGGCAATGAGGTTGAGGGCTTCGGAGGCGTCCAGGATAGTTCAGAGTATTACGTCTCAAGTAGATGGGTCTGTTAAAACCTTGCCAACTGAAATTGTGGGGGAATTTGAGAGTTATTATAAGACTCTATATAGTCCCATGACCCCCAGACCTAGTAGGAAAGCGGTGGAGGAATATCTATCCGCTTGCAACCTGCCCCAAGTAACGGGAGATCATAAAAGGGAGCTCTCGCTTCCCATTTCTGAGGTGGAGATTTTGGATGCAATCCAAATGTTGGCAAATGATAAGGCACCTGGCCCAGACGGCTTTTCGTCGAATTTTTATAAATGTTTTGCGAACCTGCTATGTCCTGGTTTACAAAGACTATTTCGGAGCATTCTTACTTCAGACACAGTAGACGGCTATTTATTTGAGGCCCTGATAGTGCTTATCCCGAAAGAAGGGAAGGAGTTAGACAAAGTTACTAGTTATCGGCCTATCTCCCTGATTAATTGCGATATTAAGATCCTCGCGAAGATTTAGCGACTGTTGTCCAAGGTCATGCCCAGTTTAATCCATCATGACCAAGTTGGGTTTATGAATGGCAGGCTGGCCTCGGATCACCTATGAATTATTTCATATCTTTTCTGCATCCAAGGACTGTAAATTTCCATGTGGTTTGATGTCGGTGGATGCAGAGAAGGCTTTTGATAGAGTGGATTGGAGGTTTCTGTCTATCGCCATGGAGAAATTTGGCTTCCTGTCTCAATTCATTAATCATGTGTTTGCTTTATATAAGGACCCCAAAGCTAAAATATATTGTAACGGTGTTTTTTCCACCAGTTTTTCCCTCTATTCTGGGACCAGACAGGGCTGTCCCCTGTCGCCCCTCTAATTTAATTTATATTTAGAGCCACTCCTTACTAAAATTAGATTGGATCCCAGGGTTATGGGTGTCAGAATCGGCTCACAGGAACTAAAAATTTCAGCATATGCTGATGATATATTGTTACATGTGACCCAACCATGCAATTCAATTCCGGTGGTACTGGATATTATTGATGAGTACAGCAGATTATCTAATTATAAGATTAATGTGGGGAAAACCCAAATTTTTCCGCTTAACTTACAAATGCACAAGTTGGAGGTGTTGGAAATGGGCATGCAGTGGACTCCGCATAGTCTGAAGTATTTGGGTATTTACTTGGCTAGATCCGACTCGAAGTTAGTGAAACTCAATTTGGATGCCACTAGGAGTATTATCAAGCAGGATTTAAATAGGTGGGTCGGGTTGCCGCTCTCTCTCTGGGGGAGGATTAACATAGTTAAAATGAACATTCTCCCCAGGATTTTTTATCCACTCAACATGCTCAATGTAATGTTGCCTCTAAAATGGTTCAAAGAGTTACATTTGTCTATCTCAGATTTCATTTGGAAAAGGAGAATGCCCCGTAGGGCCTATTCCAAGCTGGCTGCCCCTAGGGAGAGAGCGGGGCTGAGACTTCCACACTTCGGCTTATATTACTGGGCAAGTAATCTCTGTAAGTATTTGCGATGGTTAACACCCATAAGTAAACTTGACTCTTTGCCCTATGTTCCCTCATGGTTTAGACTGGAAATAGAGGCGATAAAAGAGGTTGGAATAGATCCGGTAGCATTGCTTTACTCCACTCCTAGGATACTGCCTTCTAAATTGCTCGCCACCCCAATAGTAAAATTCCTGCGTATTCATAGGCAACTATGTGCGAAGTTGGGTTTTGTCCCAGACAGGGATAAGCACCAACCGATCTGTCATAATCCTAATTTGAAGATTGGGGGGAAAATGATATTTGCTAACTGGCTTCCACAGCTCAGGGGATTACGGCTAGAAGATTTCATTGGGGACGACCGTGTCCTCCCAATGAAAGAGATTATGGAAGGGTATAATATAAACCGTAAGCAGGTGTTCAAGTTATGTCAGATAACTCATTTATTGACGCAGGTGAAGACCAAACTTAGAGCAGGGGGTATAAATGGTAGTTGGTTTGAATCGCTAGATCAGGTGGTGTGGGAACCGCATGCGGTCTCCAGAGTATATAACTTATTACTTGACCAAGTTCTTGTGGGTATTGATCATATACCCAGATATTGACTGGTTGTATGGGGACCAAGAGAGGGAGTGGGACCGTATTTGGAGTCATACGTACAGATATGTCAAACAGGACAGGTTGAGGGTGATGCAGTTTCATTTCCTGAATAATATGTTTTGGACCCTCCAAGCTACATAAAGTTGGTCGAGGCCTGACCAAAATTGCTTCCAGTGCCACAGTGTTGGAGACTTATATCACATTTTTGGAGTGCCCATCGATAAAACAGTTGTGGATGCAAATCAAGCAGAAAGTGGATCCACTGTTAGGTATTGATCAGTATTTTACCCCTAGATCTGCTTGATTGGGGATTACTCTGGCATTAAGTTTAAGGACCGAGATACTACATGGCCCTGATCTCATGTTTGCTTAAAAAGGTAGTGTTGCGATATTGGATGACAGACACCTCGATCACTTATGTGGAGTGGTTGCAGGAGATGTTATTCAATTTGAATATGGGGAAATTTGAGGCGGGAAGGGAAAAATCGGCTTCATCTATATGAAAAGATATGGAGTCGTTTTCAGACGTCATACCTTCCCCAGATGTGATGGTAGTCAGTTAGGTAGTCTGTAAGTGGACCATGGGTGAGCAGATCTTCCTTTAGGGGTCTAGGGTTTTTTTTTTTTTTTTTTTTTTAGGGGGGGGTTAGGTAGGCGGGGAGGGATGTGGGATGGGGGATGGGGGAGGGTAGAAAATGTATATCTGATTTAACCATTAATTCAATTTTTACGAAGGTATAAAATGTTTTCTGTTATGTACTTCATTTTGGATGTATAGCTTATCATAATAAAAGTTCGAATTTTAAAAAAAAAAGAGGTCTTAAAATGGCTATGTTGAAAATTTGGTGACAAAACTCCATAAAATGACTGTGTTATGAGTGAGCATTGCGCAGTTTCTACACACCCTTGTAGGTTCATGAATTTATAATATTTTCAGTCCTGATTTTCACCAGTGGCATTTTTTCACACCTCCTTATGAACAGTACAGCTGTCATTTTCCACAACATGGCTGAAATGTGTTTTCACGCTTTCAGTGCAAAGATGCGTGGTCGCTGTGGGAAATCATTGTTCGGGACAGATAAAGAAAATCACACTGACACTGTTCATGATCGGAGGTCTCAAAATGCCTGTGTTAACAATCTACTGTAAAAAATCCCCAAACTAGTTACATTACGGGTGTGCGTTGCACAGTTTCTATGCACACTCATGACTTCACCATTTTTAAAGATTTAGCAGATTAACATTGCCATTTTTACACCTCCCCATGAACAGTACTGCTGTTATTTTCACATCCTGTTCGAATGTGCTTTTGCACCTGTGGTGCCAAATGCCATAGTCGCTATGCAAAAGCAGTTTTTGGCTAACAAACTGATATTGCCACTGTTCATGAAGTGGGGGTAATAAAAAAAACCATGTTGAAAATTTGGAGTGAAAATGCCAACGAATGCCTGAGGCGTTAGGGTTTCCGACCATAACGCCCCACCCTGTAGAGTATGACAGGTATCAGGGGTGTGACTTGGGATTTTTGCCTGTCATGCTCATACCATTCCAACCCCACCCACACCCTGCAGCCAGTGAGAGGCATCAAGGTGTGCCTTGGACTCTTCGGGCCCAAACTTCACCCCATTCTTCTATACTGGTCCCATCTCACCGTATTTTCTGATGGAATGGGATGTGCATAAGGGCCAAAGACCCCAAGGCACACCGTGACACTTGTCAGTGTCTGCAGGGTAGGGTGTGGTGAAATGGCATGGTCATTATGCCTGATGACCCAAAGGCACACCCCAATGCCTGCCACTCTCTGCAGGGTGGTGGTGGGGTTGACTTCAGTTCAATACTTCGCTACCATTACTATTTGCAGCTCTGTAACTTTTACACTACCAATGCCAGTGCCAGCAAGCAAACATTCAGCATTGACAAATGCTTGTTATTAATTCCATCGCACAAAACTGTGCTTGCCAGTCCACACTGCAGCTAGAACTATTTCAAACTGTTTAGCTTTAAACCATTTTTACTCCTATCTAAACATGTAAGTGAAACCATGCTAACTCTAAAACATTTTTAAACATAGTAGTTTTGTGTGTCAGTGGTCATTCCCAGAAAGTAAACAGAATTTTGATAAAAGCACTTTGTTAAAAAGTTAATTAAAAAAAATCTCCATTCATTTCTAGGAGCAGCTGCAGCATGCATGAATTGAGTCAGTGTTAGCATGTCCTAGCATGTTGTGTGTGCTCCTCAACAACCAGACAACTGAAGCAGTGAGTAGCAAGAGCAGTGCTAATAGCAGTACCGCAGATAGTCTATTGTCTGACACTGGCAGTGCACCACGTGCAGGCTTACTATTAAATTATGCCAACCCTTATTTCGATGATCCAGTTTTCCGCAGCATTGAGTCATTGACTGGTTCCTCATTGGCTGAAGATAGTGCCACTGAGGCATGCTTGAACAACACTGATGGTAAGGCAGTGCTTATGCTGTCACCTAAGTACTGCACCATTGTAACTGTTTTGACCATCATTTAATAATTCTGGCTTCTTGATTCCAGCCCCCCCACCAGAAAGTAGTGGTACTAGACTGTCTGTTCTTCTTGCCACATATGTACTTCATGGTCTGTGCAGTCTAATCAACTGTAGCATCTTTACAAATATGTACAATGAGCAAGGCCACTGGTTTGCGGTGATTAAAATAGTTAAATTCCAGTAAAAAACAGTGGCACTGATAATGAGCAATTAAGGACTGTCAGCTGTGGTTGCCACTTATCTACTTCATGAACTATATTGCATTCTATATTTTAGTACCCCACTACTTGGAAAATATTTACCAGCAGTTATACAGTACTGTCAGCTGTCCTCCTTGCATATGTAGAACATTAATTGTTCTGTATAATTGATTAGCACTCCCTTATAAAAAAATATGTAGAATAATTTATCCCTAAACAGGTGGAAAGTATGTGCCACAGGTGTGTACCACACCCATGGACAGGTGCGCATCGGCTGGTATTTACTATCGCTGGCCACCTGAACGCTGTCCTGACCCTTGTGCACAGCTGTGCACTGCAGCATCAGAGCAGTGTAGGGACAGAGTGTGGGATGATGGCAGGCATCCAATTGGATGCCTGCCCTGGGCCCCAGAGTGAATCCCTCATGCACCTATGCAGGGGGTGCATGAGAAGGCACAGAACACCATTGACTAGAAGAGGCACTGGCAGCATGCAGTAGTAGTGCTGGCACACACAAGGTCGTGGTTGCCGCTAGTGCAGACTGCAGTAGTGAACCCCCATATGTGTGCCCTGAGCTCCCCCTTCACTATTCCATTGTCTGTGGATACAGTGCATGCCACTCCAGACTGGTGATACCTCAATGCCACCAGGCACCATACCAGTCAACTGTCCCTGCATGACTCAAACATGCTGAATGGTGTCACACATGTGTCTCCTGTACATGTTGTGGTGGTGTGACAGGCGAGCAGGGATTACTGACACAAACTACTGTCTGACAGTCCCGGTATGTATGTGATGTATGGGGGCATGCACTGTACCCAATGGTCCGTATGCTAATGGCTATCTGAGTGAATGGTACATGTACAAGTATGGCAGCTGTGTCCCTGCCTTGGTGTCTGTGTCCCCAAGTCTGGTACACCCTTTACCCATTCCATGTGGCAGGGGGCAAGCGGTATGCCAAGCTCATTAGCATACAGTTGCTGCCATGCATTCGTAGAATACCTGCCTAAGTGGTATGGGTGTGACTGCCTCTTAGCACTGAATGTCACCCTATACTGTCTGACCTCTCCTGCCCTGATTGTGTATGGGACGATCCTGGCAGCCATGGTGGCCACAGAGCTTGTTGAGCATGTGGGTTGGCCACATAGCACAGTCACAGCAGGGTCCCCCTGCTGTAACTCCCACACCTCAGTGTGCAGCACTCCATGCCAGTGTGCATCTTGTAGAGTGTGGGCACACCCTTCGCGCACCCCTGGCCTGCCCATACCAAATAGCTGCCTATGTGGCCTGGGGATCTGTTGCACAGCTGGTTGGTGCGCAGATTTGTGAATGCCATCAGGTGTCCACGGGACCTCTGCTGCGTGGCATTCACGAGTATGGTTACCTACATACCTCAAATATGTGGTGTGTAGGCTTCATGTATACAGACCATTAATAGTAGTAATAGTAGCTTTCTTTATAAGGTGACCTTCTCTGAAGGCTCAGGGCCCTATACTGAAATGACAGGCAGTTAAAACAATAAAAAAATTAAAACATAATGAATAAATTCAATAAATAAGCAATTTAAAACAACACTATTAAAAAAAAGACAGTAGCTGAATCATAGGGAAGCCAAACATCATTCTAATCCCCAAAGGCATGACTAAGCAGAAAGGTTTTTTAACCCCCTTTTAAAGGCCTCCACTGCATCTCCCACAGACTCCTAGGCAAGGCATTCCATAAAGAGAGCTAGTCACTTCAAATGTGTGATCACCAGATGACAAGCTGGGCCCTCAGGACCAAGGAGCGAAGAGGCTGCAGTGACTGAACAGGATGCAGGATCTTTCCCAGGTAATCAGGGCCCCTTCCATGTATTTATTTATTTAGCTTTTGTTTACTGGGTAAGTACACTAGACAAGTAGTATGCCTATTTTCAGGAACGACCCGGGAGAGCACAAAACATGCAGTATACATACATGGCAACATTGGAGAAACAGCATGATACAGTAAAAAACAGCTATAACAACGCTTGTATAAGGGCAGAGATACTGCCACACATAGTACAAATTGTTACAGGACATAGATAAACATTAGAATCACTGAATACATATTCCATAGACCATCATGGACTCAGAGTGGACAATAGTGGACTGCAGAGTATTACATTACAGAGACTAGGAGCAGTCACATCTTGTCGTTTGTTTTAGGTGGGACCACAGGGAGGAGAAGGTCCCATGGGAAGGGAAGAGCGAACAGAGTCCGGAATGGAGTTCCAGAGCCTAGGCACAAAAGCGGCAAAGTCACTATCCCCCATAAGGGTCCGAGTAGGGGGAACTTTAAGTAACTCGGCGGTCTGTGACCTAAGCTGGTAGGGGATGGAGTCCAGTTTTGGGAGGAGATGCGCCAGTCCCAACGGTATGCCCATAGCAAGCACTTTCCTGGTGAAGTTTCCTACACCAAGGATCAGGAATTCCGCAGGGGGGGAGCCAGTTGAGTTTGTCATAGAGCTCACATCGGTGGGTGAGTTTGGGAGCAGCAAGTGCAAACCGACAGATATCATTATATGCCATGTTCCACCGATTAAGATGGATTTGAGGTGACCTGGCAAATAGGTGGTATCCATAACTAAGGGAGGAGAAGCACCCCTGCAGTGCCAGCCTCGCCCCGGAGTCAGGTTGTATTTGGCCCTGTAGGCAAGGCCAAGCTTACACCTGGTGGCTCTGCAGATGTTTTGGATATGGCTTCCCATGTCAAGTTGTGGGTCGAGGGTGACCCCAAGATATTTAATTGAGCTCGCTGTTGGCAACAGGGGGCCTCCATCACAAGCTATTTTAAGTATAGCTGATGGGGCTTTTAACTTGGCTGTGGAACCAAAGAGCATGGCCTGAGTTTTGTTAGGATTCAATACCAGTCTATGGTTGGTAATCCAGGCTGAGACTCTGCTGAAGTCTTCAGATAGGCACTGGTTAAGGTCAGCAGCATTACGAGCATGGGCCACTAGCACAAGGTCATCGACAAAGCGTGACTTGGCAACGAGAGGTCACCTGTGGAGTTGATTAATAAAAAGTGAGAATAGGAGAGGTCCAAGTACCGATCCCTGGGAACTCCCATGGTCACAGCCCTAGGCTCTGAGAGGACCTTGTTAAAGCAGGTGCGCTGCTTTCTACCCATTAGGTAGCCCATCATCCAACTCATGGCATGCGGAGAGAACCCGAGAGCCCTGAGCTGCTCCCCCAGTAGGTCATGGTTGACAAGGTCAAAAGCTTTTGACAAGTCAATAAATATAGCACCTGACAGTTTGCCCTGATCCATGGCAGATCAAATACTAGAGATTACAGTAATCAGGGCAGTGGTGGTACTATGACCCTTCCGGAAACCATGTTGGGCCCCAGAAAGCAGCTCATGGGTATCCACGTACTCCGAGAGTTGCTCCGCCACAACCTTTTCCAGGAGTTTACCAAGGGATGGGAGAATAGCAATAGGGCTATAGTTGTCAGGAGTTTGGGATTTCCTGCTTCAGAACAGGGACTATCCTTGCTCCTTCCAGATGTCAGGATTATCCCGAGCTAAGGGATAGGTTAAAGATATGGGCAATCAGAGGGGCAATGTAAGCTGCTCCATCTTGAGAAGCCTGGGCTCAAGGTTGTCAGGCCCTGCACTGGAGTGCTGGGAGAGGGCAGCCAAGTGGTTCTGAACATCAAGGACAGACACAGCCTCAAGATTAAATACTCTCTGAGGAGGATGTTCCTCTGCATCGGAGGGATGTGGCCGACCCCATCGGTCGTGAAAGCAGAGGTGTGGGCGAAGGTCGGAGAAGTGGAGATTGAGGTGGTCGGCTATAGTGTGGGATTATTGCATGAGACTCCATCAATAATCATGTCCACGACACCCGAGTGAGAGGCCCACTGACTAGGGATTTAATGTTCCTCCAGAACCTCCTAGGATCACTGACAGAGCTAAGTAGTGCCGATTTACAGAAGTTACTTTGGCAGCCCTAATGGCTTTTTACACCGATTCCTGAGTTGCCAATATCTCAGGAGATTAGCAGGATCTCTGGAACCCTTAGTACTTGCCCAGCATTTGTCTCTCTCCCGCATCTGGGCAAGTAAGTCACCATTCAGCCAGAAGGTGGTTGTTCCTCCACCTCCGGCGACCCTGGGGCGTGTCTATCTTGGAGAACACTAAAGGAATGTATGAAGCAGGAGGCTGCCACTGAGGGTCAGAGGCTTCAAGAACCCTGGTCCAGTCAGTACATCCTAGATCGGCCAGGAAAGCCTCAGGGTCAAAACTGGAGTATTTTCTGACTTGAATGATTTGTGTGGAATTCTAGGGAGGATTTTCCAGACACAGTATACCGGGGAGTGGTCAGATATGGAGTCTGATAGCGTGCCTGATGAGGCAATCCCTCCGGCCGTTGGTCAGGATCCAGTCCAGCAGGGAACTTGAGGAACCATTGGCTGCCTGTCTCATTGGGTCATGGATTAGTTGGTTAAGGATAGGCAGGCAAGTTGTGATTAGCATTTCCTAATATTGCCACACTCCCAGTTCATGTTGATATCACCCATAATAATGAGTTCATTGTCACCTATACTGGGCCTAACTGCATCTAAGAGGTAAGTGAGTCTGTCAGACCCTCCAGGAGGGTTATAGGCGCACACCAAGTGCAGCTTCTTAGCATCGCCCAGCAGCAGGAGAACATGAAGAAACTCACAAGGTGGATGATCAGGTTTACTCTGTGCCACCAGGGAGATTTTCAAATGGGATCTGTAGTAGATGAGGGTGCCACCCCCCTTCCTACCCCCAGTCCTGTCTAGACGAATGAACTCGTATCCTGTTAGGAAGCAGGCAGAGTCAGGAATCGAGGGTTTGAGCCAAGTCTCAGTTATTCCTAGGATGTCTGGATGTAGGGCTTTGTGGGTTAGTAAACCAACCTTGAAGAAAACTTGCCACTTCACAGGCAGCCAGTGCAGATCACAGAGGACCAGGGTCGCATGACTAGACCTTGAAAGGCTAGTCAGTAACCTGGCTGATGCATATTGCACCAGCTGCAAGCATTGTAGGGTACCTCCACTAACCCTGAGGTACAGTGCATTACAATAGTTAAGCCTAGATGTCATGAACATATGCACCAGTGTAGGCAGATCTTCCAGACGGATAAGGGACTTAATCTTGCTGATGTTCCTAAGATGGTAAAAGCCACTCCTAAATACAGCTGACACCTGAGCCTCCAGTGTCAACTGTTCCTCATGAATGGCTCCCAGATTTTTCACCTTTGCAGAAGCCAACAGGCTGGACCACATAACTCGAAGCACCATCTCTCCCATGACTGCTTCTGCTCCACCCCTCTGACACTCAGTCACCAGTACCTCAGTCTTATCCGGGTTAAGTCTCAGCCAACTAGATTCCATCCATTCATCTAGGGACAGGGCAGGTAAAAGAGGAGGAGGAGTAGCTCTATATGTAAGGGAAGGGATCAAAGCAACAGAACTGAAGGGTAACTAGGGAGAAGAGGAGGCACTGTAGGTCACCCTGGAGACAGGAAATGGCACCACAATCTGTAGGGGGCTGGTATACAGATCCCCATCTCAGGGGAAGAAATGGACAAGGAAACAATAGAAGGCATCCTTAGAATGGCAGAAAAGGGGGAGATATTGTTGATCGGGTACCTGAAAATGTCAGATGTTAACTGCAGCGCCTTTGCTGCAGCCACATCCAAGAGCAGGGTAATTCTGGATGCCCTACAGGGGGCATGCCTTAGACAGTCAGTGTTGGAATCCACTTGAGAGGGAGCAGTCTTAGCCTGGTACTCTCAAACGGGGGCTGAGAGAGGATCTCGGATTTAGAAGTGGGAAGCCATCTGGGAACAAGTGACCACCAAACAGTGTGGCTTATGATAAACACAGCCATAGAGTCAAGTCCTCAAAGGTAAGGGTATTGGACTTTAGGAGGGCTGACTTTGGCAAAATGAGGGAGTGCCTCAGAAAAGCATTAGTAAATGGGCAAGAAGGTGGGGTGGAGGAACAATGGGGAAAAATCGAAGTTGCCATCACAGAGGCAACAAGCCTTTGTGTGAGGCAAATAAACGAAACAAAATGAAGGAAAAACATACTATGGTTCTCAAAAGAAGTGGTGGGGAAGGTTAGGGAGAAAAATGTAAGTATTCAGGAAGTATAAGGAAACACAGAAAGAGCAGGACAGAGAACTATATCAGTTAAAGCAGAAGGACGCAGGGAAGGCAGGCAGAACAGCAAAGGCCCAAACTGAGGAAAAGATAGCCAACTCAGCTAAGAACGGGATAAAACCTTTTATAGGTACATTAGGGAGCGACGAAAGACCAGGAAGGGATAGTGAGGCTTAATAGAGAAGGGGGGTGGGTGGGCAGAGGGTGACAGTGAAAAAGCAGAGATACTGAACGAATACTTCTGCTCAGTATTCACAAAAGAAGAAGAAGGGAAGGTACCTAAATCAAATAATAGAAGCACACTGGATGGGGGGGGATTAATATTAGTCCATTCACAGAAGAAAGGGTCCTGAAAGAACTCCTAAAACTGAAGGTAGACAAAGTGGACAAAGCAATGGGGCCTGACGGGATTCACCCCATAATTCTAAAAAAACTAAGGGTAGAACTAGTGGCCCTACTGACTACCCTTTTTAACAAATCATTGGAGGATGGGGTGGTACCTGAGGACTGGAGGAGGGTAGATGTGATTCCCCTTCACAAAAGTGGCAGAGGCAGGAAACTACAGACCTGTTAGTTTGACCTCAGTGATAGGGAAAATGATGGACTCACTTCCGAAAGAAAGAATTGTATAGTACCTAGAGGCCAGTGGGGCTTAGGACCCAAGGCAGCATAGATTCACAGTGGGAACGTTATGTCAGACAGATATAATAGATTTCTTTGACTGGGTGACCAAAGTAGTAGTAGACCAGGGAGGGGCTGTGGACATGACCTACCTAGACTTTAGCAAGGCATTTGACACAGTCCCACAGAAAAGATTAATAAACAAGTTGGCCAGCCTGGGAGTGGGTCCCAGGATGGTACCCTGGGTTAAAAATTGGCTGGACAACAGGACGCAGAGGGTAATAGTAAATGGAATCTGCTCCAAAGAAAGGAGAGTTACTAGTGGGGTACCTCAGGGTTCAGTTCTGGGACCGTTCCTCTTTAATGTTTTTATAGGTGACATTGCAGAGGGACTGGATGGAAAAGTATGCCTTTTTGCAGATTATATAAAGATCTGCAGCAGGGTTGATACACAAGCAGGGATGGAAAGGATGAGAAGGGAATAAGCAAGGTTGGAGGAATGGTCAAAAGTATGGCAGCTTAGATTCAATGCAAAGAAGTGCTAAGTGATGCACCTGGGAAACAAAAACCAAAGGGAAGAGTACACAATGGGGGGTATTAACGACAACAAAAATGGAAAGGGACCTGGGGGTACTCATCTCAGATGACCTAAAGGTAGACAAGCAATGTGAGAAGGCAGTAAGGAGGGCTGGGGGGGATACTGGGATGCATAAGGAGAGGCATCACCAGTAGAAAACAGTAAGTTGTTATCCCTCTGTACAGACAGTTGGTAAGACCCCATCTGGAGTACTGCATGCCGTTCTGGAGATCTCATCTCTGCAAGGACCTAGACAGGGTGGAGGCAGTCCAGAGGAGGGCAACTAAAATGTTGTAGGGTTTGCACCAGAAGCTATATGAAGAGAGACTAAAGAAACTTAACATGTATACCCTCGAGGAAAGGAGGGTGAGGGGGACATGATAGAAACTTTCAAGTGCCTTAAAGGAATCAACAATGTCCAAGAAGGTAGCATCTTTCAGAAACAGAGATGTGAATGAACTTAGAGGCACAATTTGAAGATAGAGGGGGGATGACTCAGGGGCAACGTGATGAAGTATTTTTTCACAGAGAGGGTGGTGGACACATGAAACGGCCTTCCTGAGGAGGTCATGGGGTCAAAAATGTTGGGGGAATTTAAGCATGCATGGGACAAACATAGAGGTAAGGCAAGGTCAATTTTATTTTTCTGATGCCCAATCCCAGAGGCTCTGGGTGCCGCACAAAAAACACAAGCTCAATTTACAGACACAAAGCTATATCCTCATACAAATCCCATAAATATATAAAACCCTCTAAATTTAAAAAGACTAATAACACTAGCGTCAAACAAAGTTTGAAAATGCCTGATTGAGCATGTAGAACTTCAGGTGGATCTTAAAGATCTCCACTGATGGGGCCTCCCTCACCAATAATGGGAGCAAATTCCATCATACAGGACCGGCGACATTGAAAGCTCAATCGCCTGCAGTTTTTAATCTTGTCCTAGGAATCGTCAGAATGCCCCTTGAGGAGGCCCGGAGGGGCCGAACTGAGGAAGCAGGTGTAAGAAGGTTAGCCAGGTAACAAGGGCCCAGTCTGTGTAGGGCCTTATAGGTGGGCAAGTCCACCTTGAAGAGCACATTCTATTGAACTGGCAGCCAGTGCAGTTCTCACAGCACCGGGGTGACATGGCAATATTTTGACTGGCCTGTCAACAACCTGGCAGCTGCATTCTGCACTATCTGCAGTCGATGGAGGGTGCCTCCAGAGACTCTAAGGTAGAGCGCATTATAGTAGTTTAACCTGGATGTGACAAATTTATGTACCAAGGTGGGGAGGTCCAGGGGTGGAATCAGGTGCCCAATCCTGGTGATATTTCTCAGATGAAGAAAGCTTCTCTTGTCAATGGCATGCTGCTGTCAAATATTATGCCAAGATTAACGCACCTTAGAGGACGCCCTCAAAGGGACTGATCCTAGAACAAGTCCATAGTCTGTCCCCAGGGGTAACCCCACCCACCTCCTGTTCAACTACACCACCAGTACCTCTGTCTTATCCGGGTTTAGTTGCAACCAACTGAAGGCCATCCAGTCATTGATCTCTGCCAGACAGTTGTTTAATACATCCACCACGTTTGATGTTTCAGGGGCAAAGGATAAGTATAGCTGGGTATCATCAGCATAGCAATGAAATCCCAAGCTGTACTTCCTAATGATCTCTCCCAGGGATAGCATGTACATGGCGAACAACATTGGAGACAACACTGAATCCTGAGGTACCCCACAAGACAGAAGGCTAAGAGATGAGAAAAAATTCCCCATCACCACCTTCTGCCTTCTGTTTGTCAGAAAGGACTCAAATCAGCGAATGACAGTGCTGGTGAGTCCACAGAAGTCCCTCAGACAGTTCAGCAGCACCAGATGGTCCACTGTGTCAAAAGCAGAAGAGAGATCAAGTAGAATGAGAATTGTCCCCTTCCCCTCGATCTCTTGCACTGTGGAGATCATTTTGCACCCAAACTAATGTGGTTTCTGTTGAATGTCCTGCACAATACCCCAACTGGAGCAGCTCATAGATATGAAGTGCCATGAGGTGATCCCCCAACTCCCAACTGATGCGCCACAGTCTTCTCCACCACCTTTCCTAAAAATGGAAGGTTGGAGACCGGTCGATAATTCGCCTTGATGTCAGGGTTCAATGATAACTTCTTCAGGAGGGGTGTCACCAGTGCCTCCTTCAAGGCATCTGGGACAACCTCCTCCAGCAAGGAATATCAATCAAGGCCAACCCTGGCTCAATAGAGTTGATGCATCCCACTAAGAAACATGTTGCACCGGGTTCAGTTCACAGTACGTGTGCTTCAGTTTTGAGATCACCTCAATGACATTGACCACCTCCACTGGTTTAAACTCCCCCCAACTGGGCGGAGTGCTTTGTCGACCATCCTGGTGACCACTGTCGGCTATTGTACGGGTCACTGGCTGAACACCCTGCTTGATGGCAGACACCCTGTCTGAGAAAAACAGAGCAAACTCATTGCACAAGGCCTCAGAAACTGCTATTTTTGGCTGAAGACAGGCAGGGTGTAATAACCTGTTCACAGTCCGAAAAAGCATTGATGGTCGGTTCCTCCAAGCAGCAATCTCCCTGGACAGAAATACTGCCTTCTTACAGTTGATTACCCCCTGGTACGCACCATAGTGTGTATGCAGGGCCAGTTTATCTGCCTTCAAGCTGGACCTCCGCCTGCAGCACTCCAACTTCCGACCCTTGATCTTCAAAGCCTTGAGCTCCCCATCAAACCATGGTGATCTCGAGTGAGAAGATCTAGGTTGTACACGGATCGGTGCAAGGGAGTCGAGTGCCTCAGTCACTGCCCTATTATAGGCATCAACTGCCTCACCCACCCCTCCTCTGCATGCACTGTCCACACTAGATAGGTTTGCCACTGCCAAAAAACCCTCCGGGGTCAAACCCCTCAATGCACGTAGCTCATCATCTCTGCAGGGCTAGGGATCTCGGAGGGTGCCCTGAGCAAGAACTCCACTGTGCAATGATCGGATCAAACGACCTGATCAGTTCTGAGATTCTCAATCTCAAGCCTCAGCGAGAAGACCAGGTCCAACATGTGTCCACCCTGGTGAGTCACAGTAGTAACTGCTTGTGACAGGCCCAGTGACGTCATCAACTGAAAGAAGTGATAACTCAGCCAGGATGAATTGTCATCAGCCCAGACATTGAAATCCCCCAGAACTAAATATCTGGAAGACTCCAATGTTTCACTGACCACAAAGCCACCCACTTCCTGCAAAAATTCTCCAACTGCCCCAGGAGGACGGCATATCAAGAGAATTCTGCAGCCTGCGCCCAGACCCCCACGGATGGCCACACATTCAAATGAACCCAGTGTTCTCACTGGGTGCATGGTGAAGCCCAGCTCAGCTCTAAATCAGATAGCCACACCTCCACCCCCTGTGTTCCATTCTGAGCAGTGCACTATGGAATAACCTGGGGGGACAGCGGCCTCTATCACTGGCCTAGCAACGTCTGTCAACCAGGTTTCCGTAATGCAAGCCAGGTTGACTGATGAAATCAGATCTGCAATAATTGTAGTCTTATTATATAAATCTTATTATAAGATAATTCTAGTGGAAGGTAGGAGGAAGTAGGCTGTTGGTAAAACTAGGATCTGCAGCTTTTTCAATAGGTAGGGAAATAGGCAGACTGGGTAAGCCAAGTGGTCCTTATCTGCCATCAAAGTCTATGTTTCTATTTCTGAATTTCAGCTAGGCACAAATTAAGCACCTCAACAATGTCAGGTGACCTGGGTGCAAAGGACAAAAACAAGTGGGTATCGACTGCATGGCACTGAAAACCCAGATTTTATTTTCGAATGAGCCCTCCCAGGGGCAGCATGCACACTGTGAACAACATAGGTGAAAGGACCAGACCTTAGGGCATGCCACAAAGCAAGGGTATTGAGGGTGATGAGAAAGTTTCCATCACCATCTTCTGCATTCTATCACTGAGATAGGACTCAGACCTATGGATGACAGTGCCAGTGAGTCCAACGTACTCCCGCAGATGATCTAATAATAACCCATGGTCCACAGTGTCAGATGCTGAAGCGAGATCAAGGAGAACGAGTATTGACTATTCACTCCTATCTCTTGCCCTAGGTCCTTGGTCAGTGCCACCTCAGTGCTATGCCTTGGTCTTAAGATTGAAGGGGCTCGCAGATGCCATGAGCTGTAAGGGGCACCTCAAGCTGCAAAGCCACAGCCTTCTCAATAACCTTACCTAGAAAAGGTAGATTAGAGACAGGATGGTAATTCACTAGAATATCCAGGTCCAAAGCTGGCTTTTTCAGAAGGAGCGGAACCAGCGCAGTCTTCAGTGCCACTGGAAAGGCCTCCTTCGACAAATGGAGCACCAAACTATCCCAGCAAATATCGACTCCAAAGACCCTATGCAGTTTACTAGCAGATGCATGGAGCCTGGGTCTATTTCATAATAAGTGGGCCAGGGCTCTGAGATCACCTTACAGACCACTTTCATTGAGACTGTCCAAAACTTCATACAAGACAGCTGAGTATGCTGCCGGGTTGTGACAGCTCGCTTGGAGAGATTCCACCCCAAATAGATGGCACTCTATGTGAAGAATTGAGCAAATCTTTCACACAACTGCTGAAACTGCTCTTGCAGACTGAAGGCAGCCTGTGTTTAACAACCCGTCCACAGTATGGAAGAGCTGTGTTGGTCAAGACCTCCCAACCGCAGTCTCCCTGAACAGAAGCGCTGCCTTCTTATAGGAGAGTGGCCTTCAATATTCATCATAGCAATGAATCTTTAAAGAAAGCTTGTCCTTTTCAGCCCTGGACCTCTTCCAATAGTGCTCTGGCCTCTGGCCCCCTATTCTTTGACTACCTAGGCTACCATCATTTGCCATCACAACTTTGCCCTCTGGCACTGCTGCCAATAAAGTTGACTGTTCACACTAGGCTGCAGTTTATACCCTGAACCTCTGTGTGTCACTATGGTCAGAGACCAGCCTGCCTATTCAGCTCTCCTCCTATACCCATGCAGTGACCTGTCTAAATTGCTGAGAACTGTGTGCATGTGCATGAGCCCATCGAAGATAACAATGGATGTTGCATTGGCAGTTGCTGCATTTTGGTGCTGTTCACCGATAATCCATGGGGGCCTGTAGTAGATGAGTGTCTCCAGTAACTGTTTTGGAAGGAAGCCCACCACCAGGTCCAAGGGGACAGGGCAGGTGGGTTGAGGTGGGCCAGAAGGTGAACTGTGACTTGAGTGACTAGTCAAGCAACAAGTTAGTGCCACACTCCAGACTGAGCAGCAGTACAGAGGAGAACAGAACTGGATAGCGGATGTCTGCATCAACACTATGCCATTTGGTCTACCAGGGAATGGTGCGTGACCTTCAGGGAATGGGAGACAGAAACTCTGAGGGTGGTGTTGGTTACCACCAATCCTGGCTTAAGGACCAGGCTGCAATGTAACACTGAAAGTAACTTTAAAACACGCTGTAGTCAGTGGTTGACAGTGCAAAGCACACATCAAGGATGGCTGCTGTAGGAGGAGAAAAAGACAAGTGAAGAAACTTGTAAGGAATCTGTCTGCAATTCAATATTTGACCTGAAAAACAAGTGTTGAATTTTATTTTTTTTTTATCAGCTACAGATTCATGCCTGTTTATACCTTGTCTAGCTGGTTTGGATTCCAAAAGGAGCACCAGGTGTGTGATTGTGTGTGTGACTGTGGAGTTTGTGGAATATAGAGCAGATAAACTTTTGCTTAGATTCTGCTTCTACCATAAAATCAGATGGCTGGATAAAAAAAAAAGTGGTCAACTCAGCAGCAGTCAGACTTACAGCTGTTTTACAATGTATGTTGCAACTGTAATTGTTAGAGGCTTACAATTTTTGATGGTCTCGCTCTGGATATTGTTGCAGAAATCAATTTTATTTTTCAACAGCACTGTTCCTACCTGCCTATATTGTTTAAAATTCAGTTGGAGGTGGTTGATGCTTTCTGCTGATCCCGGATATCTCTGGAGTATTTGTGTGTGTCTTTTATGTTTGAATTGTTATTTTCAGTGGCTGAATGCAGGATTATTGGATGTAGGCTGCTGGCCTGCCTCTAGTGTGTAGATTACTGGCTACAGTTCCCACCAAAAACTGCCTGCAACACTGATTTTAATGATTCCACCCAGCCTGACTGACACAACGCATGTAGAAGTCAATGAATGTGCTGATGTCTGTAATTCATGAGCATTTACTGAGTTTTCCATTTTTTGAAACCAGCTTCATCATATAATCATATGAGTGGCCCCCAGGCTGGGGACTGTGTGTGTAAAATTGCTGATGTTGGAAAATATAAGATGAAGCCTTAAATCAAATTCAAGGGATTTATAATTGTAATCCCCCCATGGGGGCTTACCTGTTTCCCCTTGGGGTTGCCCTGTTTTCCTGTTTCCCTCTGTTGTGTCCCCACTGCTTGCCGAGTCCTTTGTTGCCCCTGGAGCCTCTGTTTGGCCCCCTGTATCATTTTGCAGTGTAACTTGGGTCCAGAGGAGCTGAAGTGTGGAGCCGTCACTTTGTTTTTGCACTTCTGTGCATCTTGGCTCCCAGCACATGTGCATTAGTGCTTTCTGGGTTTCAGACTGTTGTGGCGGCCCAACAGATGCCTCTCTGGTGCTCCCAGTCCCCTTCTTCAGCTAATCGGGGACCAAAGACACAGAAGAGGACCTACAGGACGATATGGAAAAGCTGGGGAGGTGGTCCAGGATCTGGCAGCTTGGCTTTAATGCCAGAAAATGCAAAGTTATGCATATTGGAGCCAAGAATCCCAGGACAGAGTAATATCTGGGTGGAGTCTGAGGAGCTGTATCAGAAGAGGAGAAGGACCTGGGAGTGATGATCACTAGTGACCTGAAGCACTCCACGCAGTGCAAGAAATCAGCAGCAAAGGCAAACAAGATGCTGGGATGCATATCTAGGGGGATCAATAGAAAGACAGAGGAGGTTATACTGCCCTTGTACAGTTCACTGGTAAGGCCGCATCTAGAGTATGGAGTTCAGTACTGGTGCCCACACCTCAAAAAGGACATTAGCCTGCTGGAGAAGGTACAGAGGAGGGCTACAAAGATGATAGCCAGTCAGCAGGGCAAGGCATGTGAGGAGAGGTTGAGGGCACTGAAAATGTACTCCATGGAAGACAGGACAGTGAGAGAGGGGACATGATTGGGACATTCAAGTACTTGAAAGGGATAAATAATATAGATAAAGAAAGTCTCTTTAAGCTGAGTGGCAACCATATCACGAGGGGGCACAGTCTTAAGCTGGAGGGTGGGAGGTTTAGGAGGGATGTCAGGAAGCACTTCTTCACAGAAAGGGTGGTGGACACTTGGAATGTGCTGCCAGAAGATGTCATCTCATTAAAGACAGTGAGCAGCTTTAAGAGAGGCTGGAAAAGGCATAGGGGGAAGATAAGAATCATGGGTCTGGAGGATTAGAGGGTGGGGAGGGAGGGCAGGGACATTAGCTCAAGCTGTGGACCCTGCAATACAAGCAGACTTGATAGACCAAATGACCTTCTTCTGCTGGCTTCTTTGTATGTTTGTATGTAATAGGAGCTTTGGTATGGTATATTAAAGTAGAGCCAATGGTGCTGCAGAATTGGGGGGGGGCAAATCTAAATAATAATGATGTGGCATGAATATTAATGAGGAAGCCTGCCTAGCACATGGGGGCAGTGAGAACTGGCACTAGCGACAGGGTGGGGACAAAATGTAAAGACTAAATTCTGCAGTGATGTGTTGGGGCAAAGGGACTGCTACAGTTCTGTGGGGAATTGGGGAAATAAAAATGTTTATTTTGGCTGCACCAGGACTACAAAGTTGGGACTTCTGGTGGATTAAGTATGAACTGTGCCTTTCTGGTCATCTGTGCCCTGGCAACTGTGCGCCCGTCATTATGGTACCAATTTTGGGGGTTTGATGCCCTTTTCATGAGGTCTACCTTCCCCCAGAGTTAGTATATATAGAAAGGGGGGGCTTGGGGGTGCAGGGGGCATAGCTCCCCACAAAAAGAGGTGTTGGTAACCTCAAAACATGGCACCCTAATGACTGGGTGCACTGTCGTCAGCGCCCTAAATGAGTGGAACCTGAACCATGGAGACAGCAGCCATGTTCAGCAGCCTTTGACTCCAGATTAACCAATCCACCAGAAGCCATACAAAGAGAGACTAAAAGAGCTTAATATGTATACCCTTGAGGAAAGGCGGGGGGGGGGTGTGATAGAAACTTTCAAGTACCTCAAGAAAATCTACAAAGTCCAAGAGGGTAGCATCTTTCTGAAAAAGAGATGTGCAAGAACAAGAGGGCACAATTTGAAGATAGAGGGAGGATGACTCAGGTGCAATGTGAGGAAATATTTTTTCATGGAGTGGGTGGAAGATGCATGGATTGGCCTTCCTGAGGAATTCGTGGGGTAAAAAACAGTGGGGGAATTTAAAAATGCATTACACAGACATAAGGCAATTCTAGTGGGAGGTAGGAGGAAGTAAGCTGTTGGTAAAACTAGGATCTGCAGCTTATCCAATAGGAAGGGAAATGGGCAGAATGCGTGGGCCAAGCAGTCATCCGCCATCAAAGTCTATCTTTTTATGTAATCGAGAGGCCAGGATTTTTGAAAGGACTTGTAGGACTGTGAAAGGACATATGGGGGAAAAAGCTGTGGAAATACTCAATGCCTTTTTAAAGGACCAATCAGGCATCAAGGGAGTCTGCTGCATATTAATTTTTGGATAGGACAGTTGTTTTGGCCAAACAGGAGCTGCAGAAAGCTCCCAAAACTCAGGGGACTTTGGTACTGAGTTCAGTTCCAGAGGATCCACTCCAGAGGGATGGGGCTACAGCCCCTTTGCAGAAAGATGGGGCTTCAAGGCTGGGGAAGATCTTACCTGGTGGTTGCCAGCAGCCTGTCCCCAGGGTCTGTGTTTGCCTTTCCCCATTGGTTGGAGGGGCTTACAGCAAGGAATCTGGTTATGCAGCTTCAGCTGGAAGAGAGCTGTAAAGCCCAGCAAAATCCAGCTGGGGAGAGAAAGCTGCAAGTACGTGAGTGGGCAGTGAGGATCTACACTTTGATGGTGAGAAGTTCTGTGAAAAGTTTTCAGAGGGAAAATATCATTTGGAATGCCAAGAAAGATGGAGATCTTCTTGGAGGTTATGGAGCCTGGTCTCATGGACAGGTTGAATTTTGTCTGCAACCCTGGATGACACCGCATCAGAAAAAAGGAAATGGACATTTGGCCAAAGGAATGGAAAAGGTATAGTTCTGGTTTAATGGAAAATGGATTAATGGAAAAAGAAAGGTTCAGGTTTATGGAAAATGGTATGGGAGTCTCTCGGACACACAAAGGCTTGCCAGTAAATACAGGTTGTCTTCAACAAATGGAGAAGAGAGAGTCACTTCTGGTTCATGAGCACCTGTAAGGTGAAGAAAAGTGAGGTCTGGTAGTATGGGACTGCTCAAGTAAAGGCTGCATCTCAGTGTCACGTTCAGGGTCCTCGGGGGAACCCATGGTGTGTGTGTGTCCAAGACTCATTGAGATGGTGTGTTTGGTGAGACTCAAGAGACTGCGTCCTGCATGAAAAGGGCCATGACTGCCACTCTGGCAGCGTGGCTGAAAATGTCCTTTAGTAATCCAATGTGACTAAAATTTCTAAAATAAAGATGCCAACTTGATGTGAAGCTAAAAGAGACTGAAAACCTGCTCATCTACACCTCGAAGTCAGGTAAGGGAACTGCCAGTCCCTATCGACTAGGGCAGACTGGGCTACAGGGAGTCAAGGGCATGTGCCTGAGTGCTAGGGCACTCTGGATCCAATGGGGAGTCAGACCATGGGGTCACTCCTGGGTCTGGTTCCTTTGATGCCTGGAAAGCTTTGTATTTGGGCTCTGCACCTGACCTATTTGGTGAGCTGAAGGAGAAAAGCTGCTAGATTCTACAAGCAAGTAGAAAGGCGCCAGATTCCCAAGCTGCAAGATGCCTGCTTCATGTCTCAAGTTTCTCAATCATTCCGAGTTCTGCTGGTCCAAGTTCCCAGTTCTACAGTCACAGTTCCACCCGAGACTGTCTGCACAGCTGTGAGTAATGGCAGTGATTGTCCTGTACCTGGGGGCTGTATATAGTTGTTTTAAGTTGTGCCCAGTGGCATAGTAAAACCTTAAAGTAGCTAAGAAATGTACAGAGAAGATAATTTTGGTAAAAGTAAGCACTCCAATGCCGGCCAACCAGCTGTACCAGCTGGCCTTCAAAGAGGTAGTACTGTGTACCCAGGGACAGAGTTTTGGGGGTTTAATCTGAACCAGGGAACTGGTACCAGTTGGGGCTTGTTTTAATGATAACGATCTGCAGCAGATAGCTAGTCAGAAGGTTGGAGGCTGCAATTGAATTGTATTGAAATTTGTTTTGGATTTAAATGTGATATGATTGTTCTAAAATAAGCTAATCTCTAAATGCTAATTGCCAAATGAAAATATTTGCTTAACCTCTACTCCAATCACCCCTTTCCTAACCCTCCCCTGTAAATAAAGGGTGTTTCATCTGTTTTGGAAAACTTTTGACTTATGAACATATTATTAGCATAATCCAAAAATTCAAAGTGTTGAAGCTGGGGGTTTTGGTTAATGGTAATTTCATATTTGGGGTGACTGTATGGGGAGGTGGGTTGGTACAGCATCGAGGGGGTTGTACTGTTGAAAATCATACCCACTTAAAATGTACTCTGGGTGGAGGCACCATGCTAGTTTATTTTTAACTTGGGAAAGAACTGCCGTAACAGCAAAATAGGAACCCAGGCCCCTTAACTTTGACCAAGTCTGAAAGATAGGGGTAGCACTCCTGGTTACATAATTATTTTGTATTAAAAACTAGTTGCAACTACAGAATGTCATTGTTTAGTCAGTTATAAGTACTGAATGTTTGCGTGACCAGGCTATGCTGACATGGGGAGGGGGATGGTTACTGCTGTGCGCGGGGCCCATGGCAATGTAAATCTGTCCCTGACCTGTCCTGCTTAGTAGTCTTTCTTGTCTGGTCAAATGTGCAGAACTCGCAACTGTACATGCCGTGTTGAGACATTGCAATTTGTAGAGACACAGAGAGAGAGAGAGAGAGAGAGAGAGAGAGATGAATGATGGTGTATTCTCCGCACATGTCAATTTTATCAGCAGTAGCACATTTGTTTCTGTGCTGGCAGCTAGCTGAAGAACTCCTGAGCTGGCTTCAAGATGAGTGCTCCACAGCTCCACCCAAATGAATCTTGGGCTGCTGAATAACTGGGTCAGTGGCAGTTCATTGTGCCAGGAAGGACAAGCATAGAAATGTAGAAACATAGAAGATGACAGCAGAATATACCAATGGTCCATCCAGTCTGCCCATGGGTCCCTATATAACCTCGTGACCTAGCGTCAATTGGGATTGTACCCTTTCCCAATAGTTATCCTATTCCTTCCTCATCCTTGTTCCTGCCTGTCATGACTATCCTTTCATTCTATCCCAAGAAAGTTTAAACCCATCCACAGTTCCAGCTGCCACCACCTCTGCCGTCAGGCTGTTCTGTGGTTCCATCACCCTTTCCATAAAGTAATACTTTTTCACTTTCCTCCTGAAACTTTCCTCTGTCAGTTTCCATTCATGCCCCCTCATTGTCGAGCTTGTGTTCCTTGTAAACAGTTCCCCAGAGTCTAACTTGTTTATTCCTTTTAGGAATTTGAATGTCTCTATCCTACCCCCCCCCCCCCGTCTCCAATAAATACATATTTAGTGATCTGATTCGTTCCTAGTATGGCTTGCCCTTCTGACCCTGAATCATGTTCTGTACTTTGTGCTGAACAGCCTACAGCCTATCCTTATCTTTTCTAAGGTGAGGGCTCCAAAACTGGCCAGATTCATCAATTTCTTCTACCTGGTAGCAGGGCAGTCCATGATTCTCTGCCATAGTTGTTCCATGATCCTTGATGCTGCATGATTTTAGGTTGAACTTGGGTAGGTGAACTGGCAGGAGAAAGGAGAAGGAGCAGAATTGGGGGTGGGGAGTGTTACTTGGATCAAGGGAAAGAAAAAATGTGGCTTAGTGTAAAGTGACAGAACAGAACAAACATTTTGTTTTATCACTTTACACTAAGCCATATTTTTTCCTTCACTATATTGAAGTCCAGCTCCCAACAGACAGAATGAATAAAAATACAGGGAAGCATACCTCTCAACCTCCTGCCTCACGAATCAGGGACAAGGCTTAAAAAATCAAGGACAAAGGACCAAAATCAGAGACACATCTTCAAAATAGAGATATCCACCCAGAAAGCTGGTAGAATGTGGGGCTTAGTGCCAAATGCATTTTCTAAAGAAGAACAAGTCTGTAACTTTAATGCTTGATAATATTTTGTGCTTACAATTTCCACTGTTTAGCTACGGAAACACAAATTTTAGGAAGGAGAGAGTAAAATCTTGAGGCAAAATCAGGGATGTCTCTGAAAATCAGGGACAGTTAAGAGGTATGCAGCGAAGTAAGTGAAGTAGTTGTGGAGAATCAGAAACAGAAAGTGACAGACTACAGCAAAAGATCAAAGAAAAGAGCGAGAAGGAGAGAGATACAAGCTTTAATGGTCAGTCAGGGCAGCCTTGAAACAAGCATTTGTCAATGCTGAATGTTTTCTTGCATGGTGTATGTGGCAGGGGTGTACTGTAAACAGTAATACACTGTTATGGTGTCAGACACCAGTCAGCAACGAACCACAGAAGAAAAAGGAGTAAAGAAGCTCAGTAACCAGAAAACCAGTCAGTTAATTTTAACACCCATGATTTGCAGTACACAGCTGAAAGAGAAGAGGTGTTTTGACAACAGCGCTCTGATTTCAAATAGATTGCTCTACCTCACTGAATAAGACCAGTGTGATTCCCAGCTTGACCTCACACTAGAAGGACACAACAGCTTGGAATCAGATGGCTGAGTCGATGGGAAGCAGTGCACGAGGGCCACTTGTTTTTTAAAATAACCTTTTATCCGGGTGAGACTTAAAAAAATATCCATGCAATTATACAATGGGAGATGTCTACAGTGCACGTGAGAGATACTAAAAGGTATGGAAATCATGACAGGCAGGCAGAACATAGCGCTCCCCAAGAGGGAGTAATGAGACTAAGCTGCACTGCAGCTGCTCCCAGTTCCAAGGGGCCAGATGGGGGTGGCAAATCTAGAGTCGAGTAGGGGGGAATCTAGTTATAAGATGGGGGGGAAGGAGGACAAATAAAACAAACAAGAACCATTCTGAATTTAGGCAGTCTGAGTGTGGCAAGGTAACAGAAACATAGAAACATGGAATTTGACGGTAGATAAGGACCTCTTGGCCCACCTAGTCTGCCCATTTTCCTACCTAACAGATAAGCTGCAGATCCTAGTTAACCAACAGCTTACCTCTTCCTACCCCCCACTAGGACTGCCTTATGCCTGTCCCAAGCATTCTTGAATTCCCCCCATTGTTCTTGACTCCACAACCTCCTCAGGGAGGCTGTTCCATGCATTCACAACCCTCTCTGTGAAAAAATACTTCCTCACATACCTCTGAGCCGTCCCCCCTCTATCTTCAAATTGTACCCCCTTGTTCTTGCACATCTCTTTTTCTGGAAGATGCTACCCTCTTGGACTTTGTTGATTCCCTTGAGGTACTTGAAAGTTTCTATCACTCCGCCCCCTGCCTTTCCTCAAGGGTATACATATTAAGCTCCTTAGGTCTTTCTTCGTATGTCTTCTGGTGCAGACCCTGCACCATTTTGATTGCCCTCCTCTGGACAGCCTCCACTCTGTCTATGTCTTTGCGGAGATGGAGTCTCCAGAACTGCACACAGTACTCCAGATGGGGTTTTACCAACTGTCTGTACAGAGGGATAACAACTTCTTGTTTTCTACTATTGATGCCTCTTCCTATGCATCCCAATATCCCCCCCAACCTTCCTTACTGCCATCTCACATTGCTTGCCCACCGTTAGGTCATCTGATATAATTACCCCCAGGTCCCTTTCTATTTTTACTGTCGTCAGTATCTCACCCCTCCATTGTGTACTCTTCCCCTGGGTTTCTGTTTCCCATGTGCATTACCTTGCACTTCTTTGCACTGAATCTGAGCTGCCACACATTTGACCATTCCTCCAGCCTTGCCAAGTCCCTTCTCATCCTTTCTACTCCATCTTGTGTATCAACCCTGTTGCAGATCTTTGTGTCATCTGCAAAGAGACATACTTTTCCTTCCAGTTCCTCTGCAATGTCACTTATGAAGACATTAAAAAGGACCGGTCACAATACTGAACCCTGCGGTACCCCACTAGTAACCCTCCTTTCTTCACTGTGTACTCCATTTACAACTACCCTTTGTGTCCTGTTGTCTAGCCAATTTTTTATCCAGGCTACCACCTTGGGACCCACTCCAAGGCTGGCTATCTTGTGTAATAATCTTTTGTGTGGGACTGTATCAAATGCCTTGCTGAAATCTAGGTAGGCCATGTCCACAGCCCCTCCCTGGTCTACTACTTTGGTCACCCAGTCAAAGAAATCTATTAGATTTGTCTGACACGACCTTCCCATTGTGAATCCATGCTGCCTTGGGTCCTCTGCCCCACTGGCCTCTAGGTACTCAACAATTCTTTCCTTCAGAAGTGATTCCATCATTTTCCCTACCACTGAGGTCAAACTAACTGGTCTGTAGTTTCCTGCCTCTGTCCTGCTGCCACTTTTGTGAAGAGGAATCACATTTGCCCTCCTCCAGTCCTCGGGTACCACCCCATCCTGCCATGATTTGTTAAAGAGAGTAGTCAGTGGTGTCACTGGTTTTACCTTTAGTTCTTTCAGAATTCTTGGGTGAATCCCATCAGGCCCCATTGCTTTGTCCACCTTCAATTTTATTAGTTTTTTCAGAACCCTTTCTTCTGTAAATGGACTGGTATCGACCGCTGTCTTCAGAGTGTTTCTCTTGTTTGGTTTAGGTAACTCCCCCTCCTCTTCCTTTGTGAATACTGAGCAGAAATATTTGTTCAGTATCCCTGCTTTTTCACTGTCACCCTCTACCCACATTCCCTCCCCTTTATTAAGCTTCAGTATCCCTCCTTTGGTCTTTCTTCGCTCCCTAATGTACCTATAAAAGGTCTTATCCCCCTTCTTAATATAATTGGCTATCCTTTCCTCGGTATGGGCCTTTCCTATTCTGACTGCCTTCTCAGCCTTTTTCTGCTTTAACTGATAAAGTTCTCTGTACTGCTCCTTCTGTGTTTCCTTATAGTTCCTGAATGCTGTCCTTTTCTCCTCAACCTTCCCTGCCACCTCTTTTGAGAACCATAGTGTTTTTTTCCTTCATTGTGTTTCATTGATTTGCTTTACACAAAGGCTTGTTGCCTCTGTGATGGCTGTTTTGATCACTCCCCATTGTTCCTCCACCCCTCCTTCTTGACTGTTTGCTAGTGCTTTTCTGAGGCACTCTTTCAGTTTCCCAAAGTCAGCCCTCCTAAAGTCCAGTACTCTTGCTTTTGTATGGCTTGATTGTATGGCTGTGTTTATCGTGAATCACACTGTTTGGTGGTTGCTTTTTCCCAGATGGCTACCTACTTCTAAATCTGAGATTCTTTCTCCATCTCCATTTGAGAGTACCAGGTCTAAGACTGCTCCCTCCCAAGTGGGTTCCAATACTAGTTGTCTGAGGCATGCCCCCTGTAGGGCATCAATAATGACCCTGCTCTTGGATGTACCTGCAGCAAAGGTGCTCCAGCTAACATCTGGCATATTCAGGTCCCTCATCAACAATATCTCCCCTTTTTCTGCCATTCTAAGAAAGCCTTCTATCATTTCCTTGTCCATTCCCTCCCCCTGAGATGTGGTCTGTATACAACCCCCATGCGGATTGTGGTGCCATTTCCTGCCTCCAGGGTGACCCAAAGTGCTTCATCTGCTCCCTGTTTACTCTTTAGTTCTGTTGCTTTGATCCCTTCTTTACATAGAGAGCTACTTCTTCTCCTCTTTTACCTTCCCTGTCCCTCCTGTAGCTTGTGTATCCTGGTATGTTGACATCCCAGTCATGGTTCTCTGTGTACCATGTTTCTGTTACTGCCACAATATCCAGGCAACCCTCTTCCATCAAGGCCACTAGTTCAGGGAGCTTGTTACACAGACTGTGGGCATTGGTACTCATCACCCTCCACTTTTTGATAGCCTTACCCCTTTTAGCCCTATTTCTGTCCTTACTGCCTTTTTTTACATTTAAACCTGTTCTGGTCCCTAATAACTTCTGTACCTTGGTGTTTACCTCACTAATCACCATGTTTTGTGGGGGGAGGCTGGGATTTCCCTGCTCCTTTTCAGTGCCTCCCCCCTTGGCTAGTTTAAATGCTTGCCAATGAAGCATTTAAACCTATCACCTAGGATCCTGGTTCCCCCCGGTACAGATGCAGACCATCACACCAGAATAGGTCTGCATCCCTCCAAGTGGCTCCCCAGTCCCCAATGAAGCCAAAACCCTGGGCTCACACCAGTTTTCAACCACTCATTAGATTCCCTGGTGAGGTTCCTAACATCTCCTTGCCATAGACAGGCAGCACCTCTGAGAAAGGTTACCATATGCGTTACTTGTCTAAGGCCCCTTCCCAACTCTACAAACTTCTCTTGCACTGCTCTGATCCCATTCCTAGCCAGGTCATTTGTCCTAGGTGGACAATGACATCCAGCTCCCTCCCTTATGCAGCTCCTCCCACGATCCTGAGGATTCGCATTCTGTCCCTACAAGCTGTGGCACTAGGAAGGCACCTTACCTCCCTCTCCCCTTCCTCCCCCATTTCTACCCCCCTAATGATTGAGTCTCCCACCAGGAGTTGTTTCCTTCCCCTGTGGGGTCCCATGCCACCCTCCTGTGGGTCTCCTTTGTGAAGGTTCCCAGCATCCTCCTCGGTCTCCACTGCAGGTGCCTCCATTGAGGAACCACTATCCACCAGAAGAGTGAATGAATTGAGGAGAGGTACAGCTGGAGGGATGCAACTCTGTTCCACCACCCTCTCCTTCCCTGAGCCCACCCTGGTCCAGCCTCTCCTCTTTCTTGGCAACTTCTGATGTAGTGGCATTGGCCCTAGTGGTCTCTGGGTGGGGGAGGAGGTTTCACGAATCCTAGCCAGGACAGCCTGGAGACGGGCAACCTCCTCTCTCAGACCAGAGAGGTGCCTGCAAATAGGGCAGCATTGCAGCCTCCAGAATGTCTCCCAGAACACTGCCGCCCCATAGCCATTGCATTGCACCACTCCTATCATGTCTTATTTTGTGTCCCCTTTACTGTTTCTCTGGAAGCTTACTCTCTCCTCTCCTTACAACTCTCGTCATTCCTGTTCTTGGACAGCAACTTCCTATCTTCTTCTTCAGTAGCCTCCTTCTTCCTTGCTCAGTATCAGACCACCAGCTGCTAGGAGGGAGAGTGAGCTACTTTTTTCATTTAGGGTTGACAAAACCAATGTTTCTCTATGATCCTTCCCTTCCTACTGCCAAACAGGAAGTTTCTCTTTACAGTCAAATCCAGTGGCTATAAAAGTAGAACTGGCTTTAGGTGGGTGGGTGAAGGGGTGGGATAGAGGGCAATTAGTAAGAAAAAAAGGCTTGCAACAGGAAGTTCTAATTTGACTCACCTGCTATTATAGTGTCTAAACCACACCCCCAATTAAGCTCTCTTTCCTCCTACTGTTTTAGCAAAGTCAGCTGATACAGTCCCCCTCCCAGCACAGAACACACACGTTCTTTCTTTTTTCTTTTTTTAACCCTAAATAAGACCCCTTCTACTTCTAATAAAGTTGTCTACTTAATCTTAACAGACACTGACTCCTGCTGAGATATAAGTTTTAAATTAATAAGAAAATGTAGCTTCTTTTAGTTAGCTGCTTTCTGCTCTTCAAGCAAGGCTAGCAACAGGAAGCTGGAACAGGGAGCTGTAGGGCTTGCCAGATGCTTCATGGTATGTAAATGAAAGGAGCCAACCGCATTCTGATTGGAACGGTTGATTTCTTTCAACTACACAAAGTTTACGTCCCTAAACAGAAACACATGTCAGGATCAGCCTTGCTGATCATTGGGCAGTCACTGCTATGCCCATTGCAGCCTTGGCTGTACTGGACCTGACTAAGACATAACTCTGAAATGACATTCACTGTACCAAAATGTTCTTTTGCACACCTGCAAGCAAACATTAAAATGGCATAAACTAGGTTATCACCTTTGGATGAGACAAAAAACTGATCCTGAACTCCACCCCTAGCCCCACCCCTTTTCATGATTGATCATGCATTGCTCCTCTGCCACAGCTATTTGTAATGTCAGTAAAAAACAACATTTAAAGCAGTAGTTTAACAAGGTTAACATACTGTACTAGCTATATTTGCTTCTCTAGGTTCTTCCTAGTTATTTATTTATATATTGACAGTGGTTTACCAGATAAACATACAGAAATAAAATAAATCTAATTTATAGATCTGATATGGGGAGATAAGGGAAATACTTTAAATAGCATACAGTAGTATACTGTATATACGGGCATGTAAGTCGTTTTTGTGAGAGGTTTTATATGTTCTCAAACAGCAGGTCACGACTTATATGCAAGACTCTGACAAAATGAAAAAAAAAAGGTCAAGTTAAACAAAAGCATGATTTGCTCTCTGTATGCACTCCTACTCGCCTCTCTGTATGCACTCCTTAGTCAGTACTGAGTATTGACACCTAATTTTGACAGCTAGCCAGCTTAAATTAGCACCTAATTAGCTGATTGACACCTGCTACACCTACACTTGTTGCCTGCTGTTCTTTACTATTCTCTCTCAACAAGCCACACTTGCAAATAATTATTTAATTATTTAATTTATCTGTTTGGCATGAGATAAATGTTGTTCCTTATGCTGAAGTTTCTTACATAGTTTCTTCCCCCTTATCTAAACATGCTGTCCACCAAATGAAAGCACTCGGCATCATACCTCTCAACCTTTTGTCCCCCAAATGTGAGAACATTGCCAGTCAAAATTTGGAACAAATGGGAAAAATGTGGAACACTTAATCAAATCTTTACCTAATAAGCTCAAAACACTGTTAAAATGTTCCATTTATGTTCAGAAAGTCTGTTATTAATTGAATAATTAATTTTTTCCATCATTTAATATGGATTTCTGCTTTAAAATATTGACTTTGAATGTGGACCAAGTCCTCATAATGTGGAACAGGGAGCTTTTTTTGAAATAAAATGAGGAACGTTCCTCGTAATGTGGTACAGTTGAGAGGTATGCTCGGCATACGATGCTTAATTAAAACTGTGGGTAGTAAGCTTTGCTGAATCGCACTCCGATGCGGCAGCAGAGAAGGATTGCCATATAATGAAAAGCTAATTTGGCACAGACAGAAACAAAAAAACGCTCTTCAATCTGCCGAGAAGAATGTCAAGCATCTAAAGTTAAATCCCTCACCAGTTTCCTCGATCGAAGCAGAACTCGGTACATGGGTCCTTGAGCTAAGGCAGCAGGGGTACATTGTGATAAGAACAGCAATAAAACTGCAGGCTTTGTTAGTTTCCAAAAAACTGGGTTACCAGTCCAGCAAACCTTTTACAGCCTCCGTAGGGTGGTGTACCCGTTTCATGAGACAACATGGTCTTGTGCGGAGGTCATGTACCCACATCACCCAAAAACTCACTGCTGACATCCACAAAAAGGTAGACGGCTTCCACACATTAATTTTAAGGGAACAAAGGCAGCATGACTACCCAACTGTTGCCATTAGTAATATGGATGAGACTGCGATAAGTTTTGACCTACCGTCCAACTGAACAGTACATGTACGGAAAGAAAAGACTGACTGTCCGCACATGTGAGGCTGAGAAATCACATTTCACAGTGGTGCTTGCTTGTTTAGCAGATGGGACAAAACTAAAACCAATGATTATTTTTAAACAAATAAATAAAGAGGAAAACTATGTTTAAAGATAAGATGCCCCACGGTATTTTGGTTGATGTCCATCCAAAGGGCTGGATGAGCGAGACACTCATTAATAAGTGTCTGACTGAAATATGGGTAAAGATACCAAGGGCATTGCTTTTTAAACAAAGTTTGCTGGTGTGGGACATGTTCCAAAACACTTGGTAGAATCTGTGAAGCAAAACCTTCACCGTTTAAATGCTCATCAGGCTGTCACACCAGGAGACTGTACATCCATACTACAGCCTTTAGATGAGAGCCAAAAATAAGCCATTAAACCTGAGAGAGAGAGAGAGATGGAAACGGTGGATGATGAGCAGCACAAAAGAGTTTACTGTGGGGTGGGTGGGGTGGAAAGATAAAAAAGCCCAGTTATGTACTTGTCTGCCAGTGTATATGTGAAGTCTGGGACTCCATCTCGCCAGAGGCAGTGATACATTCATTCAAAAAATGTGGCATCTCAAATAGTATGGACTGCACTGAGGACAATATGCTTTTTGCTGATCTTTTTAACTCAGGTAACAGAGCATAAGAAGCTCTATCCTTTTCAGGTTTATTGTTTTAGTAATCTAGTCGGTGTTGAATGTGTCAAATGCATTGTGAACTTTTACTTAGGTAACCCCGCTGAAAATATACCCCAAGAGGAGGAGACCCAGTCACCAGAGCTGGAAGACATTTGTAATGACATCCCACTATCAGAGTTACAGAAACATCTCCTGTTCAACTCTGGAGATGTGGAAGATCTGGAGTTCTTAGGATTCTAACCCCTCCCCAATCTAGTCCAGTTGTATTTAACAGCATTTTTAAAATAATTATTACTTAGCTTATTAGTTCAATAAAATTTCTTATTGATGGCATGTTCTGTCTTTTTGTTGTTGGTGTTGGCAAGAATAGGAATAGTGCTTGGTAAAAAGAACACCCAACTTGTATGCGGGTCATGAGCGGAAGAAAAAATATGCTTTATGAACAAGGGTTTCCAACTTATATGCGGACTGACTTATACGCATATATATATGGTACATGGTATATGATATATAATAAATAAATTGTTTGTTTCCTATAATGTATACATTTTGGATGGGAAATTCAGAAATGCCCCAAAAGCAGGTGCAAGTCTGGCACACCTCAGTTCAAATGTGCTGTGGCACAGCCAGTGCCATATTCAGAAGTTGTGCCAGCTGAACTACACCAGCACAAGTCAGCTGAATATGGCACAGTTGCACCATGGCGCAACCAGAGATATGCCTATGCAACAATAGAAGCACTGAGAAAATCTATGCACAAGCATGGGGGGCAGCACACAGACAAGAGACCCAGGGACACAGCCTGGGAAGCACAGTGACAATGGGCACAGGATCACACCAGCAGGGCAGACCAGTGCACACATAGACACATGGCAGAAGGGAAGAATGCTCAACATGTGATGGAGCACAGCCACCAACAGAGGTGCTATGCACCACAGCAACCAGAACCAGTCCACCAGTGTTGGACAGGAGCATGCCCCAGAATCGTAACTCAGAACACAATGGTAGCATGGCCAACAGGCAACTAGAGGGGATAATGGGCAATGCAAGGATGCCACCGGTGTCCCCCCAGCCCACCAGCCAGCTGGTTGTGGCCACCGCCACACTGCAATGGATGTCCACCCCCATGTCCCTGGAGCCAAACACACCCATGCCCTACACGCTCACAGGAAGCTCACATGCTTGGCTGGGCATTGAATGAGCCAGGACACAGGCAAAGGGCCAGACCCCATGGGGCTGGGCACTTAACAGGGGATGCAGATGACCCAACCCCAACATGTGGACATGTCCAGAAGAAGTACCATGACCATGTGCTACCACCACACACACACACCTGCTGCCCACTCCTGACCACAGCCACATGGTGACCCTGCAGGTACACAGCACACCCACCAAATCCAGGTGATGGCCCCCAACACAATGTGTCACAACACTGTACACAGTAGGGAACCACAGTAGCACCACATGGCCCCCCTCACCTCTGCGCAAACACCAATTACCAACACCTGACCGCTGAAGCATGGCTCCATATGCCACCTGCAAATCAGACATGGACACAGGCATGTAGCAGAAAAACGCTTTATAAAGTGACAAAGAGCAGTACTAAACAATGCAACAGGAGTCAGGGATAGGGGAGGTACTATGAAGGAAGGGGACAAGTAATGGGGCTGTACAACAGGACAAGAAACTGTAGGGAGAACAGGTGCAGCAGGGGAAAAAGGGGCTATCTACAGGGCTCCCTCAAAGGCATCCACGTCCTGATGCCCCACCATGCCTCTACCCCTTCTGGTTGGCCACTGTCATCTGGTGAATGGAGGCCACCACATCCAGCACCCTCTGCACAGCCAACAGAATCTGCCACAGGAGCCTGGTTTGCGCCTACCGAGGCCTACTGGTAGCTTGCCGCTAGAGACCTATGGCATGGGACAAGACAGGCAATTAGTGCAATGACCCAGGGAACAGAAGGCTGCCCAAAGCATGCAATGGACAGTGGGAACACACACCCCTGGAGAGTCAGGAATGGACCCCTGTGGGGAGGTCAATGCCAGCCAACAACATGGCACTCCATGGTGGTGCAGAGAGGTGGGTGTTGCTGTGTAGGACCACACAGTGATGTTCAGATGGCACACAGCAACAGCAGCACCACAGCACAACAAGTGGCATCCATGCGCATGCCCACCCCACCAACAGCTGGTACACGGGGCCAACAGATGGGCCATAGTGGCATGCACAACAGACAGTGCAACACACACAACAGTCCAGGCACATGGCACAGGTGGCCATGTTGGTATCCTATCCCCACTGCTACTCCACATGTACATTGAGAAAGTCCATGACATAGCTTACCTCCCTCCTGCTGCACAGCTGGCATTAATTGGTCAGCATTAGGGTACATCACGCTGTTTACCTCCGCTGCCACCCTGGCCCACCTGCAGTCCTCCGGCCCTGGGAAGGAAAAGAAGAGAGGTGGACATCAGTACACAATCTGCCTGCAGGCCCCACCACCACCATACAGCCTGCTGTGAGCTGGGCGTGTCCCTCTGTGTCCTGAGGCCCGCACACCAGCACAGCTGCAACGTGTGCTGCAGCCGAGCATGATATGCAGTGCATGCCAGGATGACACAGTACCCCACTGTGGGCCATGCTGAGGAGCTATGCTAACACTACAGTACTGTGCCTGGGCATACATGCAACATGCGCACACCTACCTGGCTGTGGCACTGAACCATGCTGGACATGGGCCTGCATCCTCCTCAGACAATCAGGTGCCCTTCACCACAGGTCCCCATACAGGTGCCTGCACTGATTAGGTGTGCATGGCACATCTGTCCTCCTCCCCAGGGCTACTGACACACTGTGCCACACCTAGCCCCTGGCCTACTGTAAGGGCACCTGGCCAAACAGCTGCCTCTCATAGGGCTGGACAACAGCCATGAGGTTGATGAGCTCTATCTTGCTCCAGTTCACAGCTCTCCTGGCATTCCCCTGCACTGTGGTCAGAGGCTGTAGTGGTACATAAAACGGCATTGTACAGCGCACGTCTGCCACATGTACAGGATGTGTGATAGACTACACATGACCACAATTACGCAGTATGTGGATGTGCTCCAAGATGCACAGTGCAGGACCATTGCACAGTGATGGGCATGTGCATCACGCCAGGGCCTAGAGAGTTCATGGGGTCATGTAGATCACCTATGGGTCACAGGTCATCATCCAGCATGCAGTGCTCAGGTGCGCGATAGTAGGCATTGCCAGGATGCACAAGCATGCATGATGCTGTACCTGTGCCACATGTGTGGTGCTGTTTCATTTGCACTGACCTCACATGTTGCATGACTGTATTGTGTTACTTGCCATGCACATGCACACTGTGGGCACGTGCACCATGCATGCACAGGTATTGCACCACAGAGTTGCTCCTGTGCAACACAATTGCATAAGGTGCAACTTCGCAAAATTCAGCCGCAGTATGCAAATCACCTCATGAGCTAATGCATGGCACAGTGGGGAGCATTAGCATATCATTACAATTGTGCTCACCCCAATTTGCAGGCATTCAGCCATAAAAGCGTCACTGAACAGCACAGGCCACAGACCGGTATTGCAACCGTTCAGGTAGGTGACTGACTACATAGCGGTACAGAGACCTGGTGCAACACTGCAACTGAGAGCTGTAACGTGCAGTGCTGCCACTAGCCAACACTGCTACTGTCTCCCACAGGTAGCAGAATGTTGGAGAATGGAGTTGAAGAGGGACAGGGGCCTGCACGCAAGCACAGGCCCAACTTTACAGCTGCAGAGACTACTGCCCTGTATGAGGCATACATGGACAGGGAGGCCCCTCTCAGTGGTGCTAAGGGCACACCTTAGGAGCAGGCTGTGGGCTGTCAGGAGGTGGCATGCTATGTAAATGCCCACAGATGACACCAACGCATGAACCAGGATTGCAAGAAGATCAGCACTGACAGGAGGTGCATAAAGGAAAAAATTGCGGCCATACAGGCATCCCGCTGGGTGACCTGTGGTGGGCCATCAGCAGTGCCTCTGCTGACAGCCTCAGAGGAGCTGGTGGCATCCAGCATCAGCCAAGCATTGGTGGAGGGTGTGCCAGGTGGTGGTTTCCAGACAGGTGGCAGTCCCTCAGTGCATGGTGAGTACGAGCAGCCTTGTGCTTGTGCTGTATGGGTGTGACTGATGCCGTGCCAATGGCTGCATGCATATGTGGCTGAGGATGCACAGTGCTGTGCAGTGTCAGGGGCTGACACCTGCATGATGGGGGGCCATAGATGGGGGGCCATGGGTAATGCATCACCACTGACCCTCTGTTTTTGTCTTGCAGCACCAGCTAGCCTCCATGCAGAAGATAGGGTGGAGGTGGACGCCGATATGGATGCCCAGCCATCAACATCTACAGGCCTCTGGGGCTGGGACAGGCCCTGTCTTGGTGATGTGGGGCATGTGGACATGGTGTCTGATGATGCCCTTGCTGGGTTCCTGCCGATGACAGCCTGGAGGTGCTGTGTGCCGAGACCCAGCCAGCATTGTTGTCAGACACTGATGAAGATATCACTGTGATTATGGACAGCATAGGAGCGGTGGTGGAAGACACACCCCTACCCACTACACAGCCATCATCAGTGCCCAGTGCTGCTCCTGCAGCTGCACAATTGCCACCCAGCCATGATGGGCCTGCGGTGTGTGGTGCCACTGCTGTGTCCAGGGTGGGAGGTGGAGGTGCTGTTGTTGCAGTGGAGGCACTGGGCACTGCCCAACAGATGGTCAGGCAGTGGTGGAAGGATGCAGGTGACAATGGGCAGTGAGGCACGATGCACACCACCAGTACACCAGACACAAGTGTACCCCCTGTACGTCCCACTGTGCAGTGTCCACCTGAGCGGGAGGCTGTCCATTGTGTTGTGATACCCCCTGCAGCTCGACAGGTGGCCCAGGTGGCTCAGGATGTCAAGCGGCTGGCAGAGCACACCTCGTTACTGTGGGCATCCATGGAGAAACAGGTGTTGCTTACCACTGAGGTGCGCGCACTGTGGGCTGAGGTGCATCAGATGGCTAAGCAGTAGGACAGAGGCAATGCGTGGCTTATTGATGAGCTCAGACAGATGTGGGAGGCCATGACCATGGCTTTAGACTGCATGACTGGTGCCATCGCGACTGGGCTGGTGTCAGTGGCGGCCACTGGGCTTAGACCTGCGCAGAGGCCTCCACGCAATGCACTATCCACCCCACAATCCTGGCATCTGGCAACCCCCCACAAGATGGACACCAGGATAGACATCAGCATCCCAGACACCCCTAGGGCAGGCCTGTTTATCCACCTCTACACCCCTGTGCGGACACAGTCGCAGCCCCACATGTCAGTCCCTGGGGGGCATGTGACATGCCCCCTGTGGCTGATACACAGCATACATAGGACAATCGGCCACAGCACGGCCTCCCATGTGGCCATGGAAGTCATGGGACTGCACAGTCATAGTGCTGTGTATGCTGCCCTGCCATCCGCTGCTGTTGCCACACACACACATGTGGGCAGAGATGGTGCAGCATGCATGTGGTGTTGTGCCACATGACCCCTGTGTGTGTGGACCATGTTGCTGGGACATGTGGCATAGAGGTGATGAGAGCTGCTCTGCACCTGTGTCATGCTTCTGATCCATGCCATGTCCCACAACATATGTGTGTGTGTGTGTGTGTGTGTGTGTGTCTCTTCATGCACATGCCATTGCTGCATGTGTGTGTGTGTGTGTGTGTGTGTGCACCAGTGGCTCTGCCGTGTGTTATGTGCACCCATGTTTGCATGCCTTCCAAGGTGCACACCCCTGCCACAGTACTGAGTGCTGTCTTGTAAGGCCCATGCTAGTGTGTTTGTACACTCACCTGCATTGTCCAAAATGCTCCCTTGCTATTGTGTTCCAGTGGCACTGTGCCTCCTGTGCTGTTCTAGTGTCTCTCCTTCCAAGGGTCAGCTGCCCACCACCCTCCGGCCTTTCATCACCATCATCCCTGCTACTGTCACCCTCTTTGGCCTCAGCAACCTTTCCATGGTCAAAGGCCATGTTGTGCAGGATGCAGCAGGCCTGGACTATGCCACAAGGCTTTTGATGGGCTGTATTGTAGGGCACCGCCTGACCTGTCTAAGTAATGGAATCTCGCCTTTGGCGTGCCAAAGACACAAGCAATGATATTGCACATGCTGGTGTGTTCCTCATTATATCTGGCTTCTGCAGGAGACGATGGTCTCTGGTAGGGGGTGAGCAGTCATGCCCTTTGGAGATATGCACTGTTGCCTGTGTGGAAGAAGACATATGGCTGACCCAGTGCTGTGCTGCCCCTTGTTCACTCTCTGCCAAGGCAACAGCCTGCTCACCCCACCTGCTGTTTCTCCCCCCACTGTGGCTCCTAGACACACTGGCACATGTCCTACTCACCAACAAGGTGGCACGTGGGGATGTCTCCCCACTCAAACCTGTGGCACAAAGTGGAGCTGTGCCATATGAATACATCATTTGCACTCTCAAGGTGTGTGGCACAGGCATTGATGATGTGCTCCATGGCATCGCACATCACCTGGCTTTTGATGGAAGGGTACATCTTCCAACTGATGTGCACTGGGCCATCTGGGCCAGGTGGTATGTGGATGCTGACTTGGGTGCGGTCAATGGCTCTGATCATGCCTGGCATGCATGCCACCCAGTAGAACTCCTGCATGTTTGCTGTACACTCTGCCTGTGTGTAGGGGAAATGTATGAACTCTGAAGCATGTGGCAGCAGATCATTAAGGAGCTGGGTGAGGAGGCGGGATGTGGCCAACTGGGTGATACCCGTGGTATCCCCTGTAGATCTTTGGAAGATGCCTGTGGTGAGCAAGCACATCAAGGTGGTCACCTTGGTCTCCACTGACATGGCATGGCTACTTCTGGTGGGTGCCTGCATCTCATCACTGCACAGCTCACAGAGCTGCCTCAGAACAGTCCAGTTCAGGCAGTATCAGCCCACTATCTCAGTGTCACTGAAGTTCTCGAACGTGATCCTGGCATGGTACCACCTGAGTTGGGCATACCACTGCTGGCCCTTTGTTAGCCATGCTGGTGTTTCTCCTGTCTCCTCACTCCCCTCATTACAGTGTCCATTAGAAATGGGACACTGTCTATTTCTCAGTCATTGTGTTTCTTCCTTGCTGCCTGCAACCCCCTGTCCCTCCATCCTTCAGTCTGTCTATGTCTGTCTGTCTGTCTGTCTCTCTCTCTCCCTCTCTATCTGCCTCTTTCTCTCTCTCTCTCTCTCACACTTTCACTCCTTCTCTGGGCACAATGTTGAGCATCTGCTGTCTGTGTTTTTGAGGCTGTTTTTATGGGCTCAAGTCTGCTTGGTGCAACTTGGGGTTTGCTCCACACTTGTGCCTTGCTGTTCAGTTGAATATGCCATTGCGACACATATTCATGGGCATGCACCATGCACTTGCGCTGCATACATTATAGTTGTGCATTGGCTTAATGAGATTTGTGCTGTGCAATGGATTGCTTTGAATATCGCTTGTCGGCACAACTTCGACTTGCACAACTCAGTTGTGTCATGCGCAAGTGCTCTGAGTATCTTGCCCTATTTCTTTTTCTGGCTCCATTTCCTTTACATGTCCACAATACTGTTTCAATGCAAAATATATAACCCTACTTTTTGAGGAAAAGGATAATTTAAATAAATGTAAAAAAATGCCTAAATTCTGTTACAGATGAAAATGTTTACCTGCAAATGAAAATGAAAGACAACTGGATCTTTTGCTGCTTCAAAAGGTGGGAGCAGGTTTTTGCCCAGTTTTGCTGCTATGCCATTTGAAACATCCCTCTGACTTGTTCAATAACATGGATCTGGGCCAAGCCACCGGCACAGTCTTTATAGACCTAACTAATGCCTTTGACCTTGTTAATCACCCCCTGCTCTTAGCTAAACGTCACCATGTCAGACTGGATGATAATAACTCCCTCATGTGGTTTTCAAATTACCTAGCAAATCATTCTCAATGTGTCAAATAGGTAAACACACTATCCCCTCTAGCACTAATCCATATTTGGTCCCCTACTAATGTCCATACTCATCAATGATCTGCCTCTTAACTGTGGTGGTACATCAGTACAACTCTACGCGGATGATGCAATACTCTACAGATCTTCCAAGGATATCCACACCCTGACCGCAAATCTTGAGGTAGACTTCCATGCCCTAGAATCTTGGTTCTTAAATAATCAACTGGTTCTCAATGAGGAAAAAAAAAAAACTATGCTCTTTCGTCACACCTCCTTCAAAACCCCATATGACATAACCTTTCTCTTAAAAACCTCCTCAGGTCCTCCGCTGGAAAATGTCTCATGATTCAAATACCTGGGACTCATGCTTGATGAGAACCTAGTGCTCAAAGCACACATAAACAACACCACCAAAACCACTAATCAAAAACTTGGTCTACTCTACTGCTCAGCACCCTACTTCTCAAAGCATGCTAGAGTGACCACTGCCTCTGTCACCCTACTCCCTGATCTATTCTATGCAGGCAGCACCTGTCATCCACTTAGTTAGGGCTCCATTACTGAACAAGCTAAAAAAGACATGCCATAAGATAGCTTGCTTTGCTGCCTCTGCCCCCACACGTACTCACCACTGCCTTGTACTCAACAAACTAAGTTGGCCAACCTTTGACAACAAATTTGATTTCCCCATGCACTGAACCACCTTTAAGTTGATTCATCAGCCCCCCCCCCAAGTCTGATGGTCCTGCTAGCCTTAAAACCTACCCCTCATGTACTAAGATCTTCTAGCCTGCCATTACTGGAGATCCTGAAGGCCAGGTTAAAGATAGGCCAAAGATCCTATGTGGTCACTGCCCCTAGAATTTGGAACAATTTGCCCCACCCTATACTTTCTTGCAAAACCATTAACCAATTCAAAAAACTCTGCAAGGATGAGTTCTTCAACCCCCCCCCCAATGTAGAGATAACTTATTAACAAGTAAGGCCACACGTGACTAATGTTACACATCTCTTTCAATCTCCACAATGGTCACAAACAGCTTCTCTTCTCTCCTATCTCAAAGACAAACTGCTCTCCCCACTTCTCACTCCTCCTCTACCTAGAATAAAATCTGACTGTAACCTGAACCCCATGTCTCTAACCAAATGCAGTTGAATCTGACTATTCTTAGTTATCTTGCTGTTTAAATTGTTGACATCCGGTATGTGAATGGCATAAATGTCCCTGCACATAATATAAACTGTTAATCTGCCTCCTGCCTTCCCAGGCTACCTGCAAACTGCCTGTAATCCTGAATAGAGATGGGTGAAGTGGCTTCAGTTTGGTCCACGGAGTGATTCACTCCATGAAGTGATTCACCGAGTGAAGGTGAATTCGCAGGAGTGCTCCGCAATGCGAAGCGGAATACTTCGCGTTATAATGGGTAACGCAAAGTCCATTGAAAACAATGACTTTGCGTTACTCCACCGTCCCAAACCACTACTCCACCAATTCTTAAGGCAAAGTACATTGAAAACAATGTACTTCGCCTCGCTTTCACCTTGTTTTTAAGCTCCAAAGGCGAATTTTGCAGTGATTCATGGGATTTCAGGTCACATGAGCTCTAGATTGTTCTGTACAGGCTCAGTTTGGGGTAGTGCGTGGGAAGCTGTAGGAGACAATCTGCTGTGAGAGCTCTCTGTGATTCAAACCTTCTAAAAACTGTTAAAAAAGCCTTTTTGAGTAATGTTTTTTGCTGAAACTTTAGTTCATCGATTATAGGAAACCTTCCTGTGCTCACATCATCGAGTGGTTATTGTTTGTGTGTGGGTTTTGAATGTTAATGTACAACATTTAGTCTGTGTACTGAGAGACAGTGGAAGTGTGCTTTGATGGAGGGGCGTATCTGTGGTGTAGGTAGATTAACTTGGAGAAAAAGGCAGTGCTTTCTGTTTTGATGACATTTTTCTTGTATAACTGTTTAATGTACACACATTAATATTTTCGATAATTCTTGTCTTTTTTTGCTGATTGTTGTGGTGCAGCTGTGCATAACTTTAGTTTGTTTAAAATATGTGGTTATATTATTGAAGTTTTCAATTTGCTATGCATTACTTAGTGTGTGTGTGAGTATGTGTGTGACACGTGTCATCAAATCAGACACCTTTTATTGTGATACATAATAATTTCAGCAATGTGAACCTGCTATCCACTGTAGCTGTGTGATTTTTGTAGTTCTTTGTGGTATCTTTACTGGTACTAGTACTAGTGACTGTTACTGCAGCAGTGCAGTACACCCCCACAGCCCGTACCAACCGGCAAAGGTATTCTTTTCCAGATACTGTATGAATTTCTGATGGTGAACGCTGGTTAGGTGTTGTGCCTTTGCATCTGCATTTCTTCAGTGCGCAGTGCAATCTTAATCTGTCTGTGCATTTGCATCTCTTTAGGGCCCATTCTCCATCTGCAACTTAAGTCACAGTTGATTCTTTGGCTTCCCTTCATAGTACTGGACAGGTGTGGTGCATAATTCTGCATGGACATTGTACTCATTAATATGCGTTTTCAAGTCAGGACCATCATCATGAGTCACTCGTGGTACAAATCACATTCTTCATCATCACGGTCACAAATGCAGTCACGAATCACGATTCACGATCACGTCACGAATCACAACATCAAGTTTTTTACTAGTTACTTGAATGGGTGGTGGATGCATGGAATGGCTTACCACAAGAAGTGGTGGCTATGAATACAGTGCAGGGCTTCAAACAGGCATGGGATAGGCATAAGGGAGCAATACAAATGACTATGAATAGATAGGCCACTGACAGAGCAAAGGCCGATGGCATATTTATAAGATAGAAAAAGAAATGGGCAGACTGGATGGGCCTTGCAGTCCTTATCTGCCATCAACTTCTATGTTTCTATGTTTAATGTATTGTAAGGATGTTTTGTAGTACAGTATCTCTTTATGCTTCACCACTTTGCCATTGTACAGTACTCATTAATGAGCGTTTTTAAGTTGGGGAGTTTGTGCTACAGCTCATCGGGGAAGTACAGCCATAGGCATTCACATTCCCAATACAGTTCCATATTGGCTGTCTCACACCATTGACACCGAATCATGTTCTTCATCATCATGGTCACAAATGCAGTCACAAATCATGATTCACAATCACGTCACGAATAACAACATAACTTTTTTTACTAGTTACTTGGATGTATAGTAAGCATGTTTTGTAGTATCTCTTCAGGCTTCACCGCCCCACCATTGTACTCATTAATGAGTGTTTTTAAGTCAGAGAGTTTTGTGCTACAACTCATCGGGGAAGTACAGCCACAGGCATTTGCATTCCTTCCCATACAGCATGTGAGTTACAGTACTGTATGAAGTGGTGGGTGAAGTGGTCCCAATTTGCTCCGTGAAGTGAGTCACTGAGTAACGTGGAATCCGCAGAGAACTCCACAATGTGAAGAGGAGTACTTTGCTTCATACTGAGGAATGCGAAGTCCATAGAAACCAATGACTATACATTATTCCTCCTTCCCCCAAACCACTTCTCCACCAATTTTAAGGTGAAGTACATTGAAATCAATGTAATGCACCTCATTTCACCCTGTAATTGATCTCCAAATGAAATTCTGCAGTTATTCGTAGTATTGCAGGTCACATGGGCTCTAGATTGTTTTGCACAGCCTCAATTCTGGCCTGGGTAGTGTGTGTGCAGTGGTAGCTGGAGACCGTTTGCTTCAGAGCTCTATGATTCAAAACCTCTAAAAGCTATTTAAAATGCCTTTTTGAGTAATATTTTTTGCTCAAAATTTAGTACATCGATTGTAGGAAACCCTTCTGTGCTCATATCATTGAGTGTTTATTGTTTTGTGTGTGGATTTTGAATGTTAATTTAGAACAATCAGTCTGTGTATGGTGAAGTGTGCTTTGGGGGAGGGGCGTATTTGTGGTGTAGGTACATTAACCAGGAGAAAAAGGCAGTCTTTCTGTTTTGGTTATATTTTTCTTGTGTAACTGTGTTAATGTACACACAGTAATATTTTCAGTAATTCTTGACATTTTTTTTGCTGATTGTTGTGGTGCAGCAGTGTACAATTTGTCTGTTTAAAACATTTGGTTACATTACTAAAGGTTTTCAATTTGCTAAGCATCACTTGAGTGTGCATACGAGTTTGTGTGTGATGCATGCCATTAAATCAGACACCTTTTATTGTGTTACAGAGTAATTGCAGCAGTGTGAACCTGCTATCCACCGCACCTGCATTAATGTTTTATACTGCTTTGTGGTATCTTTACTGGTAGTGGATTGTTACTGCCGTGCACTAATACCCCAACTGGCAAAATGTATTCCTTTCCAGATTTGGATTTCTCACTTGTGAGCACTGGTTAGGTGTTGTTGTGCCTTCTTGTATGCATCCTTTGAGTGTGCAGCGCAATCTTAATCTGTCTGTGCATTTGCATGGCACCATTAACTCTGGGTGACTGCATTTCTTGTTACACTCTTGTTTCACTTTGTCAGCACTGGGAAATTTGCTGGACACAAGACAGTAGCATTTTGGGGATGCACATTAATTCTGGTGAGACTGTGTGTGACCGAACCACTGTGCACACAACTAAGTATGCCATTAATTCTGGGCGACTTTGCATTTCTTGTTACACTCTCTTTTCACTTCATAAGCATTGAGGAGTTTTCTGGACACAAGACAGTAGCACTTTGGGGATGCACATTCATTCTGGTGACTATGTGGGTGAAATGCTGCCAATATTGTTGTCACTCTGCCTTACTTTGCATTTAAGGTGGAATAACAATGCAAAGTAATAATAACAAGGCAAAGTATGCCGTTCCTGTGGGGCACTACGCGTAGCAAAGTGCCTACGTGAAATTACCACTTTGCATTCACTTCGCCGGCGGATTTTAAATTTACTGCATCTCTAATCCTGAATCCTTTGATTATTGCCTACTCGGGTACTGTTGTTATTTACCTGTGGCTTAACTGTATGTTGTGACTTGTACTATACTATGTGTATTATTGTATTATATTTTGTTCTTGGAATGCTTTATTCTTTGAGTCATCACTGAAAAAGGGACTTTGCCTCAGCTGACCTACCCGGTCATCAAAACTCAAAATAAATAAATAAGATGTAGAGGGGAAAACATTAGGCTAAAGGTCTTAATGGCCATACTTTATACCTCCCAGGCTGACTGCTTTCACAAACAAAAGATTGCATTGACAACACAACTTGTTTGTAACCTGGACATGCAGCTGAAATAATGCATGATATGACAACATCTGTTTCAAAAGTATGTGTGCACTTAAAATGACTCAGGAACCTGACCAACACTGAGCAAAACTGGATTAACGGATAGGGACCCTGAAAACCTAATTATCAGGTAAAAAAATTTGACATGTAGCAACCCTAGCATAAACTACATTTCTGCTGGATGCACTTAGAGAACTTAAAAATGTTTTAGAGGAGTAAGTGACAACTTGGGCAAATATCATATTAAGTGATAGAAGAAATCATGCCTGTATGGTACTTGCCAGGCCCCAACCCCCACCAAAACAAACAAACAAACAAACAAAAAAAACAGAAAGAAATAACAATTATATGGCAGGACATGGCCACATTTCAGAAACAATGAACAGAAAGGAAGTTGTATGAACTTTAATTCCTACAACAGTTATTATGGACTCAATGCATATTTTGTAAAACAAAATTTTTACATGCAGCTATCTTGGTTTTCATTTTTATATCATTTTATCCTTTTAATTTATTAATGTGATGCAGTTGATCTAGGAATTAGAAATTAGTCTGGCCAAGAATTGTAAACTCATTTGAAACATAGCAAAGAATATGTCCAATCAGTCCAAGGACCTTAAAGTCTTTTGAAACACAATAATTTGTGCAGTCAATCCAGGATTAATACCATACTTCTCAACCTCCTGCCTCATAAATCAGGGACAAGGCTTAAAAAAAATCAGGGACAAATGACCAAAATCAGGGACACATCTTCAAACTTGATGATATCCACTCAGAAAGCTGGTAGAATATAGAGCTTAGTGCAAAATGCATTTTCTAAGGAAGAACAACTCTTTAATGTTTGACATTATTTTGCGCTTTCAACTCCCACTGTTTGGTCATGGAAACACAATTTTTAGGAGGGACAGAGTAAAATTCTGAGGCAAAATCAGGGACAACCCTGAAAATCAGGGACAGTTGAGAGATGTGGTTAATACTCCTGAATCTTCTGTACCTGAAAGTAAAATTATAGTTAAAGGTGAATAAATTGAGTGCTTTTTAAATGATTGCTTTTTGAAATGCTGCAATCTATTTGGATAAAATCAACTCAGGGCAGAACTGTCCCTTTGATAGACAGTAAATACTGTGTCATGGATTTTTGGTCACACCTACTGCTTTTTAATGCACTAGAAGTACAGTACTTGTAGCAAAACTGTTAGACAACGTAAAAGGGAGTCTACAGTTTTATGACAAGTGCCGCAAGTTGTGCACAAAAATGATGCCTGCGCCAAAGAAATGACATGTATCATTCCTTTTACCGCAAATTGAGGAAACTGTCAAAAATGTGCAAACACGTTATTTGGACACACATGTTTTTGTGCCTTCCGGCTGCCACAGCTGTGCCAGAATACCTGCAGTAGTAGTCATGTGATAGGTGCTGTGTGAGGGGTAGTTTTCCGCACTGCTCTCTGGCCCTGGGCTAATAAATTGCAGCTTTCACCTGCTAAACGTGTTTATTTTTTTTTATGGCAAGCCAGCACTCCTTCATGCTGGATGTACTTCTGAACAGAAGATTCAGTAACTGAAAGCTACTAAGTAAATGAGGCAGCAGAAAATGAATATAAATAACAATAAACTCCAGCCAGAGGGGCTGATAAATGGAGGACTACCACTCGGACATTCCAGGCTGTACTCATTACTCATGCTGTTGCACGCTAATGTTTCAGGGGTTGTGCCCCCTTCCTCACAGGAATTCCTGTCAGCCACCAGGCATTCATCTCCATACCACTCTGTGACTGGGTCCATGTGCTATAAAAGTTTTTCCTAATCAAGGTCTTATGAATATTAATCTGGTTGCATCACAAGAGAGTTTGCTGTTATGATTAATTGAAGTTACCAATGCTGACTATACTGTTTGCACAAATGCAGTTCTGCACATGGCGTCTCTGCTTCTGATACATGCTGGATACTTATTTATTAGTTTGAGACTTTTTGCACTACTGTGTGTAAAAATAAGTTACAAGTACATTTCTAGACTTCAGATTCGAGTGTATCACTCCCCCCCACTTATTTTTGGGTATTGCTCCTGCTTGTAGAATTTAGTGCTCCAGCTTGAGTCAAGGAGCTCAATTAATCAAATTGTAGATGCAGGAGCTACAGAACTTTGAGGAACAGGGGCAGTGGGCTCCGACTCAAAGCAGCCAGGCAGTGATGTGGCTTGTTCATCCCATTGACCGGATAATGAATTCAGAAATGTGCAGACTGAGTCTTGGTCACGCTCTTCATTTTCTTAAGTTTGCTACCTTGATAGGATTAATTTATGTGCTAAGACAAGAGGGAGTGAAAAATTCAACATTGTTTAACAGTTTTACATGGAAAGTTGGTGATTTACCACAGGAATCGGAGAGAGAAGGGTACTTCTCAGGGCTCCCCTTGCCAGCTGGTGGCGAACAGCCTGCAATCAGGGGAACTTTTCGCAGCTTCACTTGTTAGCACAGTGGCATGCAAGCAAATGGCAGTCAGGAATGAAAATAAAAAGCCAGAAAATGCAATTCGTATTTACTTATTATTGAAATGTTTCACCAGGCAGACATAGGGTCCACTTCTGAAAAGCTTACGCATGACGTAACTTGACTTACGCCAAAACAAATGATACAAGTAGCAAGTTACACCAGCAGTTGAGTAACAAGCTGGCTGCACAACAGGACCCAGAAGGTAATAGTAAATGTAGTACACTCTGAAGAAAGGGCGGGCTCTAGTGGGGTACCACAGGGTTCATTACTGGGGCCGGTCCTTTTTAATGTCTTTAAAGGTGGCATTGCAGAGGGGCTGGAAGGGAAAGTGTGCCTCTTTGCAGATGACACAAAGATCTGCAACAGGGTTGATACACAAGAAGGGATACAAAGGCTGAGCAGGGACTTGGCAAGGTTGGAGGAATGGTCAAAATATGGCAGCTTAGATTCAATGCAAAAAAGTGCAAAGTAATGCAACTAGGAAACAAAAACCCAGGGGAGGAGTACACAATGGAGGGAGGAGGTACTAACAACACAAATGGAAAGGGACCCGGGAGTAGTCATATCAGATGACTTCAAGGCAGGTAAGCAATGTGAGAAGGCAGTAAGGATGGCTGCAGGATACTCGGATGTATAGGGAGAGGCATCACCAGTAGAAAACAGGAAGTTGTTATCCCACTGTACAGACAGTTAGTGAGTGTCCATCTGGAGTACTGCGTACAGTTCTGAAGACCCTATCTTTGCATGAACATAGACAGGATAGAGGCAGTCCAGAGGAGGGCAACAAAAAGTCTGTAACAGAAGCCATATGAAGAGAGGCTAAAGGAGCTTAATATGTATACCCCTGAGGAAAGGAGGGAGGGGGGAGCATGATAAAAACTCTTTTTCTAGTACCTCAAGGGACTCAACAAAGTTTAAAATGGGAGCATCTTTCAGAAAAAGAGATGTACAAGAACAAGGGGGCATAATTTGAAGATAGAGGGGGACGGGTCAGGGGTAATGTGAGGAAATACTTTCACAGAGAGGGTGGTAGATGCATGGAATCACCTTCCTGTGGAGGTTGTGGGGTCAAAAATAGTGGGGAGAATTCAATAATGCATGGGACAGACACAAGGTAATTTTAGAGAGGGGTAAGAAGTAGGATGCTGGGTAACTGGAAACTGCAGCTTATCCGAAAGGTAGCAATTGGGCAGACTAAGTGGGCCAAGCAGTTCTTATCTGCTGTCAAAGTATATGTTTCTATGTTTCTAAATTGCAACAATTGGTATTCTGCAAAGCAGCCTGTGACATGCCACAGGCTGCTTGCAACGAAGTGGACTTAAGCCACCAGTTACTCCCTAATCCCCCTGCGACATAGTGTTAGGAGGTTTACAGCAGCAGTTGTGCCCTATTCTGTAAGGGCAGCAACTAAGACTTCAGGTTTGCTATTTTCAAACAACCCTCAGAGGACATCCGCCAAAGTACAGTTTACATCAGCTTTTAGCTGGTGTAAGTATTCTTACGTCCTCCAGGGGTCGTGCAGATGTGCCACAGGGCCAGCTCTTTAGACTTGCGCCCCCCCATGCTCTGATACATAAATTGGTAGGGGTAAAGCCCCACAGGGCTAATCATGCCCCCCCAATGCTCCATAACCCACAGACACATAAATGCCCATAAGGGCAAGCAGACTCCCCATGCCCCCTCCCTCAAATACATATTGAATGCCCCACACAGGGCTATCACACCCCCCTCACGTTCAATCCCTAAATCAATTGTAAAGCCCTGGTAAGTACATCCTCTCCATCCCAATTCCCTCATTAATTGTAAAAAGCCCCACAGGACTAGCACACCCTCTCCCCCACTCCCCGATCCTCGGAATTGTGTTGTGCAGAGAAAAAAGCAACAACATAGGTCCCGATCTCCCTGGTAGTCTAGTGCCCTCCCACCTAGGAGTGCCAGTCCACCCCGCACCCCCTGATCTGTACTCAGTCGGCGACTGGCACAGCCCACCTTTCACCAGCATGGCCAGCCTCTGATTGAGCTTCGTATGAGCGCACACTACTGTAAATAGTATGCACTCAATGAATGAACTGTCATTCATTCATTGAGTATGTACTACAGTATTTACAGTAGCATGCAGTCATATGAAGCTCAGTTGGTGGCTTGCCATGGTGCCGAAAGGGGGTGGCTGTGCCAGTCGCTGACTGAGTACAGGTCGGGGGGTGCAAGGTGGACTGGCACTGCCAGGTGGGAGGGATGGGAGGCCACTAGACTACTGGGGAGATTGGGGGCTATATTGTCTTTTTACATAAACAAATTCCAGGGCTCGGGGAGTGGGGGAGAGGGGCTAGCCCTGTTGGGCTTTTACAATAAATGAGAGGGATTGGGCATGGGGGGGTGCTAACTCTGCTGGGCACTGGACATATGCTTGGGGTATCGGGTATGGAGGAGGGAGTGCTAGCCCTGCAGGATTTTTTGTTTAGGGGATCAGGGCATTGGTGGTGGTGGGGTTGGGGTCCACTAGCCCTGTGGGGCTGTACCGTGCGTATGTGTGTGTGTGCATGGGGGGGCACTTATGCCCTTCACTTTGGCAAGCCACAGACTTGTAGCCAACAGTTCTGGTATGCCCTCTGTTTGGCATACTGGTACGGTTGGTGCAAGTTGCAGGACTTAGCCACAGGGACCCTGCCTCATAGAGAATTGGGCACAGGGTCCCTGGCGCAACTGCAATTGTAAGTCACCTTTGGTGGTGACTTGCACCATCACTCTAGAATCAGACCCCTACTGAGCAATGTTGCTCCTTTATAGATGTGTCCTGGGGGTAGGGAGAATGGGATAATACAATAGATCGTCCAAGTTGCTACAAGTAGGCAACACAAGCAAGTGTAACAAGATGTTGAGGAGTTAATATAAAAACACACCACAGAAGTGCTAAGTCATTGGAGTTACATACAGTTTACATGGTACAATGGCATGGAACAAAAGCATAGGGAATGGGGAAGAGCTGAGATTAAGTGCAGTTGCATGTGGGGATAGTGAATGAGCGCATGAGGGAAGATAGGGCACCAGACAAAGGGGCATTTTGAATGTTGATAGAGAGGGAGTTCAAGAGCTGAGGGAGGCAGTAGGAGAAGGAAGCCTGCCCAGCAGAGGTGGATCTGGCAGGGATGGGTAGGGTGTGGGCTGAACTTTTCCAAGTGGGAAGCAGTGTGGGGGGAGAGTGAGAATGCAAGGTAAGATGGGAGCACACTGAGCCAGAACTTACCAGTAAAATGTGTGCAGTGTGCCAGTCAGAGGTCAGAGAGGGAAGGGAGAGACAGGGATTTGTATAAGGAATAGTGGTTCATGTGGGAAGGGCAGTCAACAGCAAAGCGGCAGAAGAAGTGGAAGAGTATGTTTAGTCTGGATAGGATGATTTTAGGGGTGGCACTGTGGACTACATCAACGTAATCAATTGTCGGAAGGATCATTTTCAGTAGAATTTCTCTGCAGACTGATAAGGGGATGCAATCACAATTCATGTATAAGGTGCCAGGTTTGGGGAGCAGTTTCTTGTTCATTGCATCCACATGACTAGAGGAGTCAAGGTGTTTATCAAGCCTGACTCCTAGGTACCTGAAGAAGGCAATATCTTCCAACATGGAGCCATTGAGTGTGCAGAAGATGGGGATGGAAGGGAGATAAGAGAGTCTCTGCCTTGTGCCAAAGGTCATGGAGACTTTCTTTTTGGAGTTTAAAAATAGTTGGTTGGAGCATAGCCACTATTGGACATCATCAAAGTCCAGCTGAAGTGTGGATGCCATGAAGTGGGAGGAGGGACCAGATACGTACAGGATGGTGTCATTTGCATACATGAAAATCGATGCAGATTGACAAATGGAGGGGAGATCATTAAGGAAAATGGAGAAGAGAATCAGTCCAAGGACTGAGCCTTGAGTGACCCCTGCCTGGATGGAAAGAGTGGAGGGAGAGAGTCCCTGATTCTAACTGATTGTGATCTGCCCACTAGGTAGGATTTAAACCAGTTGGTTGCAGAGAGAGACAACTCAGTGACTGAGGATTTCTCCAGTAGGAGGGAGTGGGAGACAGTGTCAAAGGCCTTGGCAAGGTTGACAAAGATGGCAGAGGTGATTTTCCCCTGATCCATTCCATGCTAGATGGAGTCAGTGAGCCAGAGCATCGAGGTGGATATGGAGTGGTTCTTCTGGAAGCCAGATGGGAATGGGGGGAAAAAGGAGGAGGAGTCAATGAAAGGGGAGAGCTGGGACAGTATAGTATGTTCTTGCAGTTTGGCAAGGATAGGGAGAAAGAAGATGGGAGCATAGTTTCCAGCTGCTGAGGAGTAACCCCCTTTGTGGAGTGGGATGATGGTGGCCTGTTTTCAGGCAGCTGGGACAGAGGAAAGCTTAAATGAGAGATTTAGTAGATCTGCAATGGGGTAAGCAATGACAGGGGCAGACAGGTACAGTAGTTTGGCATCAGGGTCATCTGGGCTTTCGTCCTTAGACAGGTTTAAGGCCATGACAGCCTTGACAGCATTTAGAGGGGAGACAGGACAGAAGAAGAAGGATAGAGCAGGAGGCTCAGGGGGTGGAGGGGTGGGAGTTGGAGATGTGAGAGTGGGGGACATGGGGAGTGTGTAGATAAGGGAGGAGGCCCATGAGGTAAAGTAAGTTTTAAATGCTTTGGCGACCGAGGAAGCATCAGATAGGGTTGAATCAGCCACTGTAAGGGTAGGTGCAGGGGGGTTATTAGGGGGACAAAAAAGGCTATGTACCACCTTCCGAAATTTTGATGGGTGCTTAATATTAGACTGAAAAGTAGTAGAGAAGTAGATGGCTTTGGCTTGATGGACTAATCTAGTGCATGTGTTTTGGAGTTGATGGTATTTTTTGTAGGCGGTGGTGGAGGTTGACTGTCTATGGGCCTTCCAAGCTAGGTCGCGGGTCCTTGGGCAGTCTGTCAGGTCAGATGTGATCCAAAGGAGGTGGGTACTGTAAACTTTGATGTGTCTGATAGGGGAATTACTATTCCAGATGCTGAGGAAGGTAGATTTGAAACAGTCGAGAGCCAGGTTGATTGAGGTGGCTGTGCAGATGAGTGACCAATTTATACTAGCCAGATCATCAAGCAAGGGTGTGAGATCAAGTGACATGAAGGAAAGCATGTATAATAATTTGCGGGGGAAGGGGGCATGGGGAGGCTGAATTATTCAGACACATTAGGTAATATGGTGGTTGCTTAACGCATCTGGCAGGATGCCTGCACTTGTAATGTGATACGGGTGCGAGGTGAGTACCCAGTCAATGAGGGAGTGGTTGAGTGTTTTGTTATTGAGACTTATTGAATCTGTGAAGAGCTGTGATAGGTTTAAGGTAAAGATTTCAGAGCAGGAGAAGGAGAAGTGGGCAGGTGCAAGCCAATTTAGGCTGAAGTCACCCAGGATTATTAGTTCACCCAAAGAAGAGAGCGTAGATAGGGATATTAGTAGATCAATGATAGAATTGGGGTGGAGTGAGGGACCGCAGTAAACACCTGCTATAAATATCAGAAGGGAGGAGTGGGGAGAGATCTTTATGAATAGCTGTTCATGCATGGAGGGAGTGGAAGAAGCCAGGACTAGAATGAAGTGAATAGTGTACTTGAGGTACATGGCTACTCTGCCATCTATCTTGGCTTGGTCTTGTCTAATGAGGGTGTAGCTGGGGGATAGAGACAGCTTCATTGGGAATTTTTGGGGCTTGCCAGGACTCGGACGGAATAAGGACATCAGGTTGGACAGAAAATACTAGGGGTTGGAGATGAACAATCTTAGGCAGCAGACTTCTTATGTCGAGGTGGACAATTTGTAGTCTGCTCATTATGCGGGGCTGTGGAGAGAAAGACAGGTGCATTAAGGGAAGCCGAGGGGAGTAGACAGTAGTGGGTGGGGTAGGGGGATAGAGATGCGGAGCTCCCACAGTATAGCGTAGGGGGCCTGGGACCTGAATTAGTTCATCTCCCTGGTACAGAACAGAGTGAAACAGCTCTATTTCTGTATATATATAAGCTTACAGAAGCACTAAACAAGCATGCAACAACTGTACAATGTAGACCTCTTAAGGACTCCAGACATGCAGTCAAACACTGTACATTGAAGACCTCTTAAGGAAACTCTAAATATGCATTTGAAACCTGTATTGTGAAAGAACTGATCGGCATGAAATTAACATTCAGTACAGCTCGGCCGACAGTTCATGGGGCATCTGAAGACACCACATGCAAGATTAGGAGCCGTAGTTATGCTGTCAAAATTGTGCCAGTCGCCAATCGATGCGGTGGATATATCTTGTGGAGAGTGGTCTGTTGTGTAGGGGAGCTGCTGAGCTTGAGAGCTGCCAAGTGTTCAATGGTGGGCTGCTGCTCATTATGTGGGGCTGGTGGGGAGTGGTCTGCTGTGCAGTAGGGGCTGCCGAGCCCCAGAGCCATCTGGTGTTCAATCATGGGCCGCTGCTCATTATGTGGGGCTTGTGGTGAGTGGTCCACTGCATAGGAGGATTTCTGAGCCAGAGAGTTGCATGGTGGTCAGTCATGGGCTGTTGCTCATTATGTGGGGCTTGTGGTGAGTGGTCCCCTGTGCAGGGGGGCTGCCAAGCTCGAGAGTTGCCTGGTGTTCAGTCGTGGGCCGCTTCTCATTATGTAGGGCTTGTGGCAAGTGATTCACTGTGCAGGGGGGCTGCTGAGCCTGAGAGCAGCCTGGTGCTCAGTCATGGGCCACTGCTCATTATGTAGGGCTTGTGGCAAGTGATTCGCTGTGCAGGGGGGCTACTGAGCCTGAGAGCAGCCTGGTGCTCAGTCATGGGCCAATGCTCATTATGGAGGGCTTGTGGCAAGTGATTCACTGTGCAGGGGGGCTGCTGAGCCTGAGAGCAGCCTGGTGCTCAGTCATGGGCCACTGCTCATTATGTAGGGCTTGTGGCAAGTGATTCGCTGTGCAGGGGGCCTGCTGAGCCTGAGAGCAGCCTAGTGCTCAGTCATGGGCCACTGCTCATTATGTAGGGCTTGTGGCAAGTGATTCGCTGTTCAGAGGGGCTGCCGAGGTTGACAGCCACCTGGTGTTAAATTGTGGGGCCACTACTCGTTATGTGGGGCTTGTGATGAGTGGACCACTGTACGGGGGGTCTGCTGAGCCACAGAGCTGCCTGGTGTTCAATTGTGGGCTGCTGCTCATTATGTGGGACTTGTGGTGAGTGGTCTGCTGTGCAGTGGGGCTGCACGAGCCTGAGAGCCACCTGGTGTTCAATTGTGGGCCACTGCTTGTTATGTGGAGCTTGTGGGAAGCGGTCACTGTGCAGGGGGGGCTGCTAAACCAGAGAGCCTCCTTGTGTTCAGTCGTGGGCCACTGCTCGTTATATGCACTTTTACGACCATGGACCTTCACATGTTACCTTCATGGCAGTGACTTTGAAAACAAAACTTTTTGATTTATTTTTATTTTATTTTATTGAGTATTCGGAAAGTATCTTTGAGTCAAAGATTCTTTTTCAAAGGTTCCACATCAGTACAGGTAGATACAGTAGGAGAAAACAGTACTTTGGAGTCATGTTTTAAGTCCCTTTCAGAGAAGAAATTGAAAGTAAAACACTTGAACAATCCGAGGGTTGCAAAGAGACAACTTTTTTTGTAGACAGTGAATTTACAGTTGTTGCCTCTGTTTTCATCCATTACTCTTCTGAAGTGCACCCAGTCTCAGCCCACAGATGGGAGGTGCCAGGTCTGTGTAAACTTAGTGTCTGGCAGAGGGTGTTTAGAGAGGGGAAAGGTATCTAGGCAGTGTGCAAAGTACAAGACTGAGTCACTGACACAGAAAGTTTGGACATGGTAGCTGGAAGTAAACAAAACTGCAGAGTAGCTGGAGAGAAACAGTAGCTGTCAGAGGGGGTTTTCATTTAAGATTATGTTGGTTTTGCTTCAGGTCTCCATCCAAAAAGTCGTATAAAACTGCTCAGCTGTTCGTTGGCTGGCTTTATGCAAATGAAATGACCAAGGCAGTCTCTCACTGAGCCCTCTATTACTTTCAACTACACAAAGTTTCTGCCCAAGAAAATGTACCCTTTTACATACACAGCTTGTGTGGTCATTAGTTTGTCAGGGACAAGCCCAATGCAGCTTGACCTGCATTGGACATGATGTTGACACACCTCTAAAATGCCGTTTACTGTAGCAAAATGTTTCCTGTGCAAATGCACGGGAGCATAAAAAGCAGGGACAGAGATGAGAAACTACATGAAATGAGATGACAGCACATAACGATCATGGCACTGCTACAGACTGGAAAGAGACTAAGGTTGAAAAGTATAAAACCCCACAAGATAACACAGACAAAACCAGCAGGGAGAAAAAGTAAACAAGCACAGAAAAGAGAGACTGGAGTACATGGATAAAAGGAAGAAAGGACAGTGATTTAAAACAGAACCAACATGCAAGCAAAGGAAGACCTAGACTGGTAGACAATTATAAAAAAATCACAATAAACTATATTACCATTTGTTTACAGGGACAGTAATAAATAAAAAGGTTAGTGTGCTCTACAGGAACCATAGCTGTCTTCCGCTACCGTCTACGCGTGAACTTATCCAGAAAATAATCCTACCTATCTTTGAGTACTGTGATGTAGTCTACAGTGCCTCTCCCAGATCTTCCCTAACCAGACTGGATACCCTTTTTAACTCCTTCTGTCGCTTTGCTCTTGACGCCCCCCCCTCACCCATCACTGCAATCTTTATCACTCCCTAGCTTTCTCCTCACTAGAAAATCACCGCCACCTTCACTATGCTAAATTTATATTCAAATTTTGGTTCGGCACTTTACCGTCATACCTTAATTCTTGTTTATCCTCCCTTCCTCGATCTGCCCATGCTGTTATATTCTGTGATACTCACTCATTGGAAATCCCTCGCCGGTCTACTGTCATTGCCAGATGGCCTTCTCCCACCACTTCCCTAAACTATGGAATGTACTTCCCCCCTCAGATTCATCAATCTTCCTCCTCCCTATCCACTACCTTAGCCCTTCATAACCTCCTGTCGGTAAACTGTACCTGTAACTAATACCGCACCCTTCCCTGTCCTTTCCCTCCTAGCCACTCTTCCTAACTGATTTAAACCAGTCAAAATGTCCCTTAAATGTCTGCACTTTTTGGGGTCCGTGGATCTGAATTCAAGTTGTATTATGTTGGCACTTATACTTTGAATACCTACTCTGATTGTATACCAATTACAATTGTATCACTTCAATTGTGTACTGTTACTATTGTTTGTGTTCATGTATTTTAAGAAATCCCTGTACCCTTCTCCCCCAGGATGCACTGTGAGATGAGCAACCTGTTGTTCAGTGTGCCTTTCTTGGTGAACCATTTTCAATAAGTAAATAAATAAAAGAAAAAATCCAGGGCCCAGGCCATTGGGGGAGGGCTGCTATAGGTAGATGTTCCAGTCTTAAGTTTGTTTACTAATTCATTTTCTGTGCAGTGCTGGGGTGGGGACTTACTACGTATACTGTAGATATAGTGTTCCAGCTGCAAGTTCCTATAATGTTTATTGCTGGGCCTCAGCATCCTGCGATAGGAGGCTTTAGAAAATGGACAACATAAATAGAGTTGTTTGGATGGCTAACAGCATCACCTAGCTGGGCGGGTATCAGTGAATAGAGCCCACAAAAAAAAAACAAGTCCTGTTCTCTGGCCCCCTGATAACCATGTAATGTAAATATATGTATAAAACGTTTCAAAGTGTATAGCAGCCATTTTTTTTGCCCTCGTCTAGCGATACACACACCCTGCCAAACCATGATTAAACTGAAAAAAAAAACACATTTACTGCATGAATCACATACTTTCCCAGCTACAAAAATCACTATTGCCCTCTATCAAACCAAAGCAATGGACTGTACTGCAAGCTGTTTTCTCATGGAATCCCTTCACAGTCTGTAAAAAGCCATCGCAATGCACCACTGGCTTATCATTCTGTTGCCTTTTAGCAGACACTTGAGCTACTCCACAGCCTGCTAAAAGTCACTTAAATGCTCTGTTACTGAATTTTTCAAAATTGTCTTTTGAGCAAAATTTGTTACACACTAGTGGTACTTACAGTAACTATACAATGCAATCATTGTTGTTTGTGTGCCTCAGCATTCTGCTGTCTTTTAGTAGGTTGTTTTGCACTATTTGGCTTCTGTTTTGCAAACTTTTCCTGGGACCATGCCCTGGAACTCCCTAAATAGGTTTACATTTTTATGCCAATCTAAAAATTGCCTTTGTATGCAGTACCAGTGTTTTGCACACACAGACCATGCAGCTGCTTGGGGCAACAGCACAGACAGGAATCAGTATTCCTGATTTTGTTGACTGTCCCAGAAATCACTATTGTGCTTGGTCTATGTTCTCATCAGGAGCCATGAACGCTCGCTTCCTGGTTTCAGATGCCAGTGGGTGTTTGACATAATGTGTGCACACCTACAGCCAGTTGGGTGCACTCATCCAATTTGGTATGCTCTAATGCATTAAGTTTAAAAAATGCAGGCTATTAGACACTTTCCCATGGTGAGAACTATAGGCAATCACCCAGCAGCTGCATCTTTGCCCAGTTTGTGGGATTATTGTAGTAGCCTTTGCAAGTGCGGGCCTCTGCTGACTCGAGGAGTGAGCCACAGGCACTGGGGGTTATTTCTGCATGACACTGGATCTTCTGTGGCTGATTCCAAGTTGGAAAAAAGATTAAGCAGCCATTATAGGTCTCAAAAGTAGAAGGGGTTAGTAGTCTGAGCTTGGGTTAAAGATCATTGGCAAGTAGAACAGATGGATTTCTTTGTTTCCTAGAAAGGCTGCTGTGTTTTGGACATAGCTGTTGATATGCAGCTGTTTAAATCATTTTTGCAAACTGTACCACTTGTTTCATAGGAGGTCATCATCAACACATTTTGATAAGCTTACGCCATCACTCTCAGCCTCCTCTGTATACACAGCTCAAGCACTGTTGCCAGCTGACATCGATGGTGGTGGTGGTGGTGGCACTACACCGGGAATAGAAACATAGAAACATAGAAACATAGAAACATAGACTTTGATGGCAGAAAAGGACCGCTTGGCCCACCCAGTCTGTCCATTTCCCTACCTACTGGATAAGCTGCAGATCCTAGTTAACCAGCAGCCTACTTCTTCCACCCCACCCCTAGAATTGCCTTATGACTGTCTCATGCATGCTTGAATTCCACCACTGATTTTGACTCACAACCCCCCTCGGAGGCCATTCCATGCATCCACAACCCTCTCTGTGAAAAAACACTCCTTAAATTACCTCTGAGCCACCCCCTCTCTATCTTCAAATTGTGCCCCCTGGTTTTTGCGCACCTCTTTTTTTGAAAGATGCTATCCTCTTGGACTTTGTTGATTCCCTTGAGGTACTTGAACATTTCTATCATGTCCCCCCTCTCCCTCCTTTCCTCGTGTGTGACATGCTTTCTGATGGACTGTTTTAGTAGAGCCAACATAAGTGCAGATGGGGTTTCTGTGGTGAAATTTCAACTTCGTCAATAGTCTACCTGTATTTATTTTATTTATTTATTTATTTTATGATTCAGAGATAACCTTTGAGCAGGATACTCTTTTTTCAAAGGTTTCATGTCAGTGAATATGATGAAAATACATAGGGAAACATTTTATAAGACACAGTATGAAGTGCCACAAACACAGGTTCGATGATTACAGGTATTGGTAATGTATTAGGAGAAGAAACATCAAAGCAGATCCACAATCAGCATCTGCTGCACACAAGAAAAAACACAAAGCTAGAACTGGATTTTAAATCTCGTTTGTTGTAGGGGGAGTGCAGAATGCAGTTTTAGACAGATAAAAGCATTGCAGGAGCCCCCATCAAATATCCAGCATTTTGTGCAGCAATTCTGTACTTGTATATTTGTAATGCTGCATAATCTGTACTCCACTTACAATAAGAGTTTTAAAATCTGATTCTAACTTCACATTTTTTCTTGTGTGTGGTGGGTACCTGATTAACTTCCTACTGTTCGAAGTCCTCCTTCTGAGTTAATGTTTGGTCACATCATCATGTGAGATTAAGGGCACCCCATTTGTTTATGTCCCAAACACAATCACACCATGTTCTTTTGAGCTTCTTGCCTCTTCTAGTGCAGTAATAAAATCATTAACCAAGCCCTCTTCTGATTAGGTAGAGGGCACCATGAAGTAAAAAAAACAGTTTTAATGTCATTGAAAACTAGTATGTTTTTAAATCAGGGTTTCTCATGTACTTTTACACAATAATATTTTAAATATTGTAACTGAATACTGTAGCCTAGCAGTTTATGTTGTCCATTACTGCTACAGCAACAGTGTGATTTCTGTGTGACTTGTGTCTATATTTGTTTTATGATGATTGCAACCCTCAACTGTGAAGAATACAAGCAATACAGTCAGCTTATTAAAATTCTGCTCTGAATTTGCCAGCTATTCAATATTTTCATGGTTATAAAAATAGGAAGACAGTGGTAAAAGCTGCAGTTCAAGAAAGAGGAGAGATAGCCAGTGAAGCTTGTGCTGCAAAACTAGTACCTACAGCTGATAAACTATGCGAAGGTATGGGACCAACACTCTTTATGAGTGGCGGCAAAACAGTCGCAATCTGCAACAAGTGTTAGTGTTTTTTTTCTGGTTTCTTTGCAGTATAAAAATTATCTTCCACAGCAGGGGAGAAGAAAGTCAGCAGCCATAGCCGTGATACCTGGGGTTCCTACCGGAACCAATACAGACTGCACCAGGAGGTGCAAAATTCAAAAGAGCTGGTGGCTGGACCATTATAACTAGGCCGAGCCCAGCCACACAACTAGTCTTTCTGCTGTTCAGGAAGAGAGACAGCCGCATCTGCAGCATGGAGCAGGGAGGACAAGATGCTGCATCTGTGGCAGAAGGGAACTGGCACCACATCTGTAGCAGGGGAGAAGAAAGTCAGTGGGCATAGCCATGATAGCTGAGGCCCCCACTGGAGCCAATCAAGACTTCGCCAAGAGGAGAAAAGTTCAAAAGAGCTGGTGGCTGGGCCATTATTTTCTCCCACCACTTGACCCGCACTAATGCCATTGTTAAAAGGACAAATTGGACCATGCCCAGAGGAGGACTCGCAAACCAGATGAGGGTAGGAGGGGATGTGCATCAAAAAAGGAGTGACCACAAAGAGAACTCTGGGGAAGGGTCTGTGTCTGGGACTGCAATGTTCAGGAGGACACTTGCATCAAGCTGAGATACTGTGTTACTGATTCTTTAACAAGGGTACTGTGGCAAGGCACTGAAGCTGATGCCTATAGCCCTTGCCTTCCAGTTAACAGCCATTTAGTACAAGAAAGAGAAGGATTGTATTGTTTGAGGCACACTACTAAATGCTGAAATATGTTTAATTAGTTCTCACTTGCTGTAATTGGGGTAAGGAGAGGTGGTACTGTGATACTGCTTTTTTAACAAGGGTACTGAGGAAGTACATGACATTGAAGCTGTACATTTCCAGTTAACAGCCTTGTAGTACAAAGGTGGGAAGGATTGTATTGTTTTTGTATTGTATTGTTTGGGTCACACTACTGCAGGGCTTAAAATGTTTGATTAGTTTCGTTAGCTTTAACTGTGAAAAGGAGGAGGAGGAGGAGGAAGTACAAAGGAGGGAAGGATTGTATTGATTTGCATTGTATTGTTTGGGGCACACTATGGTAGGGCTTAAAATGTTTAATTAGTTTCATAAACGTCAATTGTGAAAAGGAGAGGCAGGAGTTAGAAGGAGGCTGTACAATAGTTGATTACAGTTTCTTTTTGGGTGTGGACAGAAGGGACAGGAACTTAAAAGGCAGCTGCTCAGTCTTACTAAAGTGTATGACTAAGGTTGTAAGGAAAATTGAGAAAAGAAGAATGTTTTATTTATTTATTTTATTTATTTCATTTTTATTGACCGGGTAAGTGCTCTAGACAAATCCTGCCTATTTTCAGGCACAACCTGGGGGAGGGGGATACAGATGAATGCCAACTGACCTCGAACCAAATTAAGCTATTGGTGGTATTTTTAATGAATGAGGGAAATTTGACCAGGACACCGGGGAAATTCCTCTGCTCTTTTCGAGAAGTGCCATGGGATCTTTAACATCCACCTGAATTACCACCAATCCAGGCAGATGGGACCACGGTTTAACATCTCATCTGAAAGATGGCACCACAGAAGTGCAGCACCCTTCTCATGCTGCACTACAGTGTCAGTACTGGGATATTAACTCACGTGCCAGATGTGGGAACTGAACCCACATCCCTCTGATCTCCCGGCCTCAGAGGCAAGTGTGCTACCTGCTGAGCCACTGACACTGACAATGATAGAGGGGGAGAGGGGAGACTTGGGGGAGCATTGGGTATCTTTCATCTAGAAGGGTGAGGGGGTCACTGGTGGGTGATGAGAGCAATAGGTAGGGTGGTAGGCTGCAACAACTGTGGTGCACCAGTCTTTCTAAAAATTGCATGGGGGGATGTTGAGTGTGCAATCAAATAGGGAAACTTAAAAGGAGATCAAGGGTCTGCAGGAGGAGCTAAGACAGGCAAGGCGGACTGAAGGATGTTATAGCTGAATAGTGGAGGGAAGGAGGTCAGTTTGGGTCAATGGGGGGAGGAGAGGGTCAGAAGAAGGGAAGCAGAGACAGGGGGACCCAGGCCAAAGCGAACAGCATTGGGGGAACCCAAGTCAAGGGAAAAAAGAAAACAGGAAGGAGGAGAAGAAAGAGACTGGCAAGGGGAGGAGGAGAAGTGGCAACAGTCATGGAGTTGAAAGGCGGGAATGGGCTAGTATGAAAAGGGAGGAGGCAGGCATAGGAGAAGGGTCTTCAGAAAATTGTTTTGCAATACTAGAGAGAAAGAAGGAGGAAGGAGGTGAAGAACTTGGGGGGTGAATGATAGAAATCCAGATGAAACTGGAGAGGGGAGAAGTTCTTCTGGGGGAATTACAAAAGGGGTGGAAGGGGGTGCTACTGTGCAGAAGGAAGAGGAGGAGTCAGGAGCGAGAGATGGGGAGGAAGGGAAGCAAGCAGTTGGTAAAAGGGGTGGAATCTTAGTGGTGGGGGACTCAGTACTAAGAGGAGTCAGGTGGGGTAGTAAGGGGGAGAGACATGGAGAAGCCTCATTTAATTATACATTTGGGGACAAATGACCTGGCTGACAGGACGGTTGATATAGTCCAGAGGAGGTTTGAGGAACTAGGACAATTATATGAGGGGGTAGCGAGAACAGTAACTTTCTCAGAGATACTTCCAGTGTCTAGGGAGAGCACAGCAAGAAAGCTAAGAGTAGAGGAATTTAATGGATGGCTAAGAACCTGGAGTCGTACTAACAGGTATGGGCTGGTGGGGGGTGGGCAGGGACCTTGGAGGACAGTAGTCTCTACTCCAAGGACATATTAAACTTGAGTGAGAAGGGAAATAAAGTGCTGAAACAGAGGATGGAGGCATACATAGAAGTAGTTGGGCATATAAACTAGGAGCAGGGGAAGGGTGGCAATTGGGCAAGGGACATGCACAGACCACAGGCTGGGAAGCCATATAAACGTACCCCCTAAAACAAGTACAAAGAGCAAGTACTAGTGGCAATGCTAGTAAAAAAGGGCAGGAGGGAAGGGGGAAAGGGGTGGAAGGTGGTCACCCTGAATGCTAGGATCCTTGGGAAGAAAACTGTAGAGCTACAGACTCTCATAGCAGAGGGGGAGGTGGACATAGCAGTCATCACTGAAACTGGGACCTGTCAGTACCAGGGCACAGGATATTTTGTAGGGGTAGAATGAATAGGAAAGGGGGGTGGCACTATGTGTGAGGGAAGGACTGAAGTGTGTACAGGAGGAAGGGGAGGAGCATAGTACAGAGTCACTGTGGACGCAAATCCAGAATTCCAAGAATAGGACTCTCAGGATGGAAGTGGTGTACAGGCCGCCCTCTCAGGCAGAGGATTTAGACAGGAAACTGTGGGACAGATCAAGAGGACCTGTGAGAAGGGTAGTGTGGTGATTGTGGGGACTTCAACATGCCAGAAGTAGATTGGAGTACCCTAACAACCAGGAATAAAAGGGAGCAGGTACTGCTGGATGCCTTCCAGGACAGATTCCTGATGCAAATAGTCATCAAACCAACCAGGTCAGAGAATACCCTTGACCCTGTGCTGGAAAATGGGTAGTTTGTGAGGGAACTGAAGGTTGAAGAACTGCTGGTTTGGTGTGACCAACACTCATAGAAACATAGACTTTGATGGCAGATAAGGACCGCTTGGCCCATCTAGTCTGCCCATTTCCCTACCTACAGAATAGGCCGCAGATCTTAGTTAACCAACAGACTATTTCTTCCTACTCCCCTCACAAGAATTACCTTATGTCTGTCCCATGCGTTCTTGAATTCTCCCACAGTTCTAGCCCCCACAACCTCCTCAGGAAGGCTGTTCCATGCATCCACTACCCTCTCTGTGAAATAATACTTCCTCACATTGTCCCTGAACTGCTCTCCTTCTATCTTTAAATTGTGTACCCTTGTTCTTGTACGTCTGTTTTTCTGAAAGCTGCTACCCTCTTGGACTTTGTTGATCCCACTGAGGTACTTAAAAGTTTCTATCATGTCCCCCCTCTCCCTTCTTTCCTCAAGGGTATACATATTAAGCTCCTTTAGTCTCTCCTCATAAGGCTTCTCTTGCAGACCCTGCACCATTTTAGTTGCCCTCCTCTGGACTACCTCTGTCCTGTCTATGTCCTTGCGGAGATGGGGTCTCCAGAACTGGACGCAGTACTCCAGATGGGGTCTCACCAGCTGTCTGTACAGAGGGATAACAACTTCTTGTTTTCTGCTGCTGATGCCTCTCCCTACACATCCCAGTATACCCTCAGCCCTCCTTACTGCCTTCTCACATTGCTTGCTAACCTTAAGGTCATCTGATATGATTACCCCCAGGTCCATTTCCTTTTTTGTTGTTGTTACTACCTCCCCACCCATTGTGTATCCTTCCCCTGGGTTCTTGTTTCCCAGGTGCATTATTTTGCACTTCTTTGCATTGAATCCTAGCTGCCATACTTCTGACCATTCCTCTAACCTTGCCAAGTCCCTTTTCATCCTTTCCATACCTCCTTGTGTATCAACCCTGTTGCTGATCTTTGTGTCATCTGCAAAAAGGCATACTTTTCTTTCCAGTCCCTCTGCAATGTCACTGATGAAGACATTAAAAAGGACTGGACCCAATACTGAACCCTGTGGTACCCCACTAGCAGGGCCCCTACTTTTCTGCGGCACTGTGGACTCAAGTTCTCGCGGCGCAAGACTGAAGATTTTGCCGCAGAACTTCTGCAGCAGTGGTTTGTTATTTCTGAGGAAGTTCTGCGGCACTAACAAACTACCACATCACAGTGATGGCTTGTCATCCTGACTTCACTTTCATGGTAGTTTTTATAGCAATCAGGATGGTGGAAAGCACAGTAACACTAGTCCAAAAAATAACAGACTTATAAAAATAATTTTATGCCTGAAAAGGCAAACAAATGTCTCTTCCTTAAGGTCCTAGCCTGTTGCATAAATGACATATGCAGAGGAAATCTTATGTGATAAATAAGGTATTTCTATATGCATGCTATCTATCCCACTAATGAGGTTTCCACTGTCTATTACTTATATATTTGAATGTGCTTTCTACACCACTCAAGAGGTTCCCACTGTGTATCACTTATATAGTAATATGCAATCTTTAACATACATACAAATGTGTGTGTGTGCATGGTGAGAGAGACAGAGATAGTGTGTGTGTAATTTTAATTTCCATTAACTTGCATCCTCATTCATCCAGGTCCCATTAGAAATGGAATAGAGGAGTTATTGCAAAACTCATTTTTGATGTCAATCTGCTTTCCATGACACACTGCGTAACACCATCAGGCCATGACATGCATGTGAACCAATTGTGAGATAGAGCTCTCCAACACACCACAATGTATCCACCATGTGACAGAACACTGCACCATACCTTCTCATGCTCCGAGCAGTGATGTGTTCCACCAATCCTTGTGCTGCCCAGCCAGCTCCCAGAGCTAATCTCTGAACCTGAGTTGCCAGCACAGAAACACAGCATGCTACCCTCTGGCCCAACAACTGTCCCTGCACACAACATTTCTCAATAACTTTTAGGTGATTCTATCAATCAATGACAATATGTAATCAATAATCCTGGCAAAAATGCGTACAGTGCAATTATTTATTTAACAGGTCTATTCATTCAGCAAGTCTACACATTATTAAATTCCACTTTTCTGAGCATAATTACTTTATTTTTCTTAAAAATGACAGTTAAATTAATTTTACCAGTTATTCATTTCAGATGGCATCTCTATACCCTAAAGGCACAAATAGGTTTTCTACAAAGTGAGGTATGGACTTAACAGGTCTGTGCTATTGACAAGGTTTTGTTTAAGCTGGACCTAGTGCAATAATATAAGACTGAACATTGTATTAGGCTGTAGTGCAGGTTGAGCAAATATCACCATGCATGATGTGCAGTGCCACCCTCTCTGGCAGTGGGAGCTATGGTAGATAAGTGACTTCATTTCTGTTGCAGATTGCAACCATTTCATTAGCTAATGTATGATGTTATAGCAATGATAACATCACATTCTGAGCATATAGGGGGTTTAGGATATAAAAAGAGGGGAAGAGAACCAGATTCTATGGAAAAACAGAAATATTAATAAAACATCAACAAGAAGAGTGAATTCTGCAGCACCGCTGAAGTTCTGCAGTAGATTGCAAGTTCTGCACAAAATTCTGTGGCCGCAGAATTCTAGGGGCCTTGCCCACTAGTAACCCCTCTTTCTTCAGAGTGGATTCCATTTACAATTACCTTCTGTGTCCTGTTGTGCAGCCAATGTTTTAGCCAGGCTACCACCCTGGGACCCACTCCCAGGCTAGTTAATTTGACTATTAATCTTTTGTGTGGGACTGTGTCAAATGCCTTGCTAAAGTCTAGGTAGGCCATGTCCACAGCCCTCTCTGGTCTACTACTTTGGTCACTCAGTCAAAGAAATCTACTAGATTCATCTGACATGACCTTCCCGCTGTGAACCCATGCTGCCTTGGGTCCTGTGCTCCACTGGCCTCTAGGTACTCAACTATTCTTTCCTTCAGAAGTGACTCCATCACTTTCCCTACCACAGAGGTCAGACTGACAGGTCTGTAGTTTTCTGCCTCTGTCTTGGTCCCACTTTTGTGAAGGGGAATCACATCCACCTTCCTCCAGTCCTCAGATACCACACCATCCTCCTGTGATTTATTAAAACAAGTCACCAGTGGTTTCACTAGTTCCTCCCTTAATTCTTTTAGAATTGTGGGGGGAATTCCATCAGGACCCATTGCTTTGTTCACCTTCAGTTTTAGGAGTTCTTGCAGAACCCTTTCTTCTGTGAAAGGACTGGGATCGACACCCCTATCAAGAGTGCTTCTGTTAATTGGATTAGGCACTTCCCCCTCCTCTTTTGTGAATACTGAGCAGAAATATTCATTCCATATCCCTGCTTTTCACTGTCCCCTCTGCCCACCCACCGTTCATTCTTATTCAGCCTCACTATCCCTCCCTTTGTCTTTCTACACTCGCTGATGTAGCTATAAAAGGTTTTATCCCCCTTCTTAACTGAGTTAGCTATCTTTTCCTCAGTTTGGGCCTTTGCTATTCTGACTTCGCTCCCTGCTTCCTTCTGCCTTAACTGGTACAGCTCTCTGTCCTGCTCCTTCTGTGTTTCCTTATACTCACAGAATGCTATCTTTTTCTTCCTGACTTTCACAGTCACCTCTTTTAAGAACCATAGTGGCTTTTTCTTTCATTTTGATTTGTTTATTTGCTTCATACAAAGGCTTGCTGCCTATGTGATGGCAGTTTTGATGATTCTCCATTGTTGCTCCACACCTCCTTCTAGTCTGTTTGCTAGTGCTTTTCTGAGGCACTCTCCCATCTTGCCAAAGTCAACCCTCCTAAAGTCCAGTACCCTCACTTTTGTATGGCTTGACTCTGTAGCTGAGTTTAATGTGAACCACACTGTTTGATGGTCACTTGTCCCCAGATGGCAACCCACTTCTAGATCTGAGATCCTATCACTGCCCCCTTTGAGAGTATGAGGTCTAAGATTGCTCCCTCATGAGTGGGTTCCAAAACTAGCTACCTGAGGTCTGCCACCTGTAGGGCATCAAGAATGGCCCTGCTCTTGGATGTGGCTGCAGCAAATGTGCTCCAGTTAACATCTGGCATATTCAGGTCTGCCATCAACAGTATCTCCACTTTCTCTGCCATTCCAAGAATGCCTTCTATCATATCATTGTCCATTCCCTCACCCTGACATGGGGGTCTGTACACAACCCCTGTGCAGATTGTGGTGCCCTTTTCAGTCTCCAAGGTGACCCACAGTGCCTCCTCTCCTCCCTGTTTACTGTTTTGTTCAGTTGCTTTTATATCTTCCTTTACATAGAGAGCTCCTCCCCTCCTCTCCTGCCTGTCTCTCCTGTAGGTTATGTACCCTGGTATGTTAACATCCCAGTCATGGTTCTCTGTGTACCATGTTTCTGTGACTGCTATGATATCCAGGCATCCCGCTTCCATCAAGGCCACCAGCTCAGGGGTTTGTTGCCCAGACTACAGGCATTAGTACTCATTACCCTCCATTTTCTGATGGCCTTACTCCCTTTTGCCCCATCCCTGTCCTTCTTGCCTTTGTCACTTTCTCCATTTACCCCAGCCCCTCTCCCTATCGACACCTCTATGTTGGTGTTTGCCTCACTTACTACTGGGATTATTTGGGGGGGCTAGGATTTCCCTGCTTCTTTCCAGTGCCTCCCCCCTTGGCTAGTTTTAATGCTTGCCAATGAAGCCTTTAAACCTATCACCTAGGATCCTGGTTCCCCTCCCGGACAGATGCAGCCCATCATGCCAGTATAGGCTTGCATCACTCCAGGTGAACCCCCAGTCCCCAATGAAGCCAAATCCCTGAGCTCCACACCAGTTTTTCAACCACTGATTGAATCCCATGGTGCAGAACACCTAGCCTGTCCTATGCCATAGATGGGCAGCACCTCCGAGAAGGTTACCGTGCATGCTACTTGACTAAGGCCCCTCCCCAATTCCACAAACTCTTCCTGCACTTCTCTAATCCCTTTCTCAGCCAGGTCATTTGTCCCTAGGTGGACAATGACATCCAGCTCCCTTCCCTGTGCAGCTGCTCTGGCAATCCTGAGGATTCGCTCCCTGTCCCTCCAAGCCATGGCACCAGGCAGGCACCTTACCTCCCTCTCCCCTTCCTCCCCCAGTTCTACCTTCCTAACAATGGAGTCCCCCACCAGAAATTTTTTCCTTCCCCTGCAGGGTCCCCTGCCACCCTCCTGTGGGTCTCCTTTGTGGAGGTTCCCAGCATCCTCCTTGGTCTCCACTGTGGGTGCCTCCATAGAGGAACCACACTTTGCCAGAATGGCATAGGAATTGTGGAGAGGTACAACTGGAGGGATGCACCTCTGTTCCACCACCTTCACCCTCCCTGAGCCTACTGTCATCCAACCGCTCCTCTTTCTTGGCAACCTCTGAGGCAACAGCAGTGACACTGGTGGTCCCTGGATAAAAGAGGAGGTCCCACAAATCCTGGCCAATTCAGCCTGAAGATGAGCAACCTCCTTCCTCAGCCCAGAGAGGTGCCTGCAGATGGGTCAACACTGCATCCTCCAGAAAATCTCCTGGAAGACTGCTGCTCCATAGCCACTGCACTGCGCCATTCCAATCATGTCTTATTTCTGGCCCTTTAACTGTTTGCAATCCTTACTCTTTCCTCTGTTTTTTTCTCTCTCTCTCCTTACTTTCTGCCTGTGTGCCCTTTTAGCTCCTGATTGTCCTGTTCTGAGACAAGAATATCCTATATTTCTCAGTAGACCACTTACTTGCTCAGAGGCAGATGTTCAGTAGCTAGAGGGGGCTGGAGAGCTACTCTTGTCCTTCTAGGATAGTGAGTCTTTGTTGGTTCTGTGATCACTCACTTCCTGCTCCCCAACAAGAAGTTCCTGTTGCCAGTCAAATCCTGTGCCTATAAAAATAAAACTAGCTTTGGGTGGGGGGGGTGGAGGGGAAGGAAGGAGGGCAATATAGTTCCAGCAGAGAAGTCCAGTCACACAGCAGTCCTTTCTCCTGGTGTCTTATGCCAAGCTATTAGCAGAATCTTTCTAAGGCAGTCTTTAAATGTAGCTTCCTTCTAGCTAAGCCACTCCCCCTACTTACTAGATCATTCTACAAGTAATTTAAACCTCACAGCTATTAAGTCCTTTCAATCACCTGAGATTTACAGCTACATAACTGTTCCGATACCCATTCAGTTCAGTTAACTCAGACAAACATACACTTTTTTTTGTTTTGTTTGTTAGTTTTTTTTTACCCTAAATTAAAGGTCCAAGTGCAAAAGTTCTTCTTCTTTAGTCCCAGCAGAGAAGTCCAGTCACACAGCAGTCCTTTCTCTTGATGTCTTCTGCCAAGCTATTCAGTATGGTTCACGTTGGATATGGGTAAGGAAGGAGTGGAATCCAGGACAAAGGTACTGGGCTTCATGTGGGCCAACTTCAGGAGGAATGGGGGAAGTGGTAAAAGGGTACCTATCCAGAATTCAACCAAGTATGGGCATTAACCAGAGATAGGAGCTCATAAAGCTGGGGATAGTGGAGGCAACCATAACCTGCAGCAAAGCCACAAGCAAGAAGGCTAGGGCAAAGAAGCCTATCTGGGTGAGCAAAGAGGTCATTAAAAAGGTAAGGAGGAAAAAGAGCTACCTTTGGGAATTTTATCCATGGTCCAGCACCCCTGATGGTGCCCCCACATCGTGGGCAGCAACCTATATAGGTATATGTAATAACTTTAGGGCTTAGACATTTGTCATATAAGCATAAGTTTCAGGAACTATATTCTACTGATGTATTCTAGCTATGAGAAATGCTTTTTGCTCTATTTTTACTGTATTTTATATGCAAGGCAACAGTGCCATCTTTAGTACTTGTACACCGCTACAAATGACCTTGTACTATAGAGATCCATTGTATTGTTTTTTTCTGCAAGCTATGCAAGTTTTACACTAGTTAGGACAGTTGCTCAGACCACCTGTTTTGGCCAATTATATACATTTTATGTATCTTCTTTAGCTGTTGTCATAGTTATTATCAAGGCGTAAGACTCTTTGTAACACGTAGCTTCTCTGAGAATAGACAACAGACTGTATTTACCTAGGTAAGGGAAACTGGTGTTCTCCCAGTGATTGCACCATAATGGTAATAAGCCAGTATTACTGATCTGTAATAAATTTAATTTATTACATGAGTACCACTTGTCTATTGTCTCTTCCTTTTGTCCAGTTCCAACAAGAACCTGAGATAATGATTTATCACTCCAGTTATATTTTGACAACTGTGAGCAGGTTGGAATGTACAAAAGGAAGATTCACATTCAATTTATTTTGAATGTCGAGTGCTGTAGTTCATTTCTAGCCTACTTGGACCTACTTGTGCTTACAATGGTAACGGTTGCGGCAGACCCACACTGTCTTGGTCTCGGGCATGGCAGACCCACATCGGACCCCTTTACATTCCCTCTGCAGGTAACAGTGTACCCCTTGGCATCACCATTCACCCACTAGGGACTGGAAGGAGGTTGATGACAGCACCAAGGTATTTTTACCGGTTTTCCAACAGCTTTATTGTTTGTCTACCCCTTATTTGTTATGTCTGACCTGCGCACAGAACTGAGACTCGATGTCTCAAACTACCTCACATCCCAAGGCAGATGGACAGATTTTGCACAGGATGCAAAATCTGCAGAAAAACCATTGCTGCTAGTATCTGACCATTACTTAGAGTCCAAACAGGCAACCAAGAAATCCAGCCTCAAAGGTCATTTGGTTGCGGCTCTACATACTGCTATTGAGAGTCTCACAGCAAGGTGTGCCTCCCTTGAACTGCAAAATGCATCTCTAAAAAAAGAGATGGGCTTTCAGGCATCAGAATTATAGAAAAAGGAACAGAAACTAGCGGTGGGGACACAGTCAATCTGTGATGCTAATTCCAGTCTGATGCACTGTAGTGCTCAAGACACTGAGCGAGAGATATGTTTGTTAAGAGATCATTGTGAAAGGTTGAAATGTGATAAGAAATTGTGCATTTGAATGATATTTTGAGTGATACAAATGATACTTTGAGGGATGAGAACGCTGAGTTGAAAGAGGATTACAAGCATGTGAGTTGTGAGTTGGATAAGGAGCTTAGGCAAAATGTTGCTTTGGGTGATGCATATAGAGTGTTGAAGAGAGAGATTGAGAGAGGTATTGAGCATGCAACTGCAAAAGTCTGTCACAAGAAGTGTAGACAGAAGATGACGAAGTTGCACCATCAATAGGAAATTCTTGCCGGCCCTGTTAAGCCATTGTCATAGTTATTATCATGGTATAAAACCCTTTGTAACATGTAACTTCTCTGAGAATAGACAACAGACTGCATTTACCTAGGTAAGGAAAACTGGTGTTCCAGTATATGCTCACTGAGATTACATCATCCAGAGATGATGAGTCTGACTTGGATGATGAGGCATGCCACATCACATGCAAGACCAATCCCCATGGTATAGCAACTTCTGCTGGCCATTCACAAGATGGTACCGATGTCGGCACACACACTGTGTCACCACATCTGTGAAAACATGGAGGACGCCCCGTACAACACCAAGATGGTGGCTCTCATGACACAGGTGGAGGGTCTGTATTCCATGATGCACCTCCACTCACTCCTGTCACTAGGAGAGATGAGGCAGAGATTCACAACATGACTAAAGAAGTGATCAATAGGATCACCATCCTGGAGGACCAAAGAAAGGCCATCCAGGACCAAATTTACAAATGCTAAAAGAGTCTGTTACTCAGGATCACACATGCAAGGCAATCGCAGATGTGGCAGTGGAGGCTGCCCTTCACAGAACCCTGCTCCATACTGAATTGGCTGCAACTATGCCTACTTCTAACCTTCTACAAGTTGCTCACCTTGTCAAGCAAATTGTATTGAGCATCGGACATATGGGCTCAACTGACAATCTCAGTTGTCACTTAGAGAAAGTGTGCTCCCTTTGCGAGAAGCTCTCTCTATACCCCGAGTACCAGGTTCAAGTCTTGTGACAGACAGTCAAACCGACCATCTGGGCCAAGCTGCCAGAGGCCACATGGAACACTGGTACTGCTGCATTTAATGAGATTGCTGATGCACTCATATGTGCAAATTCCCCAGAAATTGTGGGATCGTGCTTGGCATACAAGGTCAAGCAAGGTGTAAAGGAAAGCCCAGCAGTCTACCATCAATGGTTGTGACTGGCATACAGAACTGGGCAGTTCCTCACAAAAGAGGACTACAATGTGAACCAAATAGAGTACAAAGATTTGTACATCCGGAACATGACTCCAGCCTTGTGAGAGAAAGTTGAGCTTAATGTTACCTGGACACTTACAGGTTTGATGTTATCATCGCTAAGACAGAATGGGCCTATTCCATACCCTTTCTTCTGGCAAACCCAACAATGTAGCTGCAATACAGCCCACCCCTGATGGCATGACACACTATACGGTGGAGGGAAACAACCAGAAAAATGATGCCCCTTCTGGTGAGAAACAGTCACACAAGTGGGGGAGAACCGGAACTACAGGAGCAACTGGAACAATAGAGACAAAGGCAACTGAAAAAATCCAAATGCCCCACAAAATAGCCAGAACCAATACCAAAATGGTCCAAGCTATCGCTAAATCAGAGAAGAGAATGAAACACTCTGCAAGTTGCTGAAGGAAGTTCGTGCCGAGAGGGGAGCTATAGTTACCTGAACTATAGCTGCCCTAGTCCAGGCTATCGAGTCAGCTAATGGGAGGTTGTGTCGGTTACTGGCCAGGCTGACATGACATCCAAGGTGGAACCACCTGTGCAGGCTGTCACCGTGCCTGTGGCATCACAAGTACACTTGTACCCATTGCAAGACATACAGAAAGCCTTGGAAGATCCTGCAGGTCTTCAATTTCAGGAACAGAAAGACGATTATGATTCTGAATGCACAGATTGACAATTACAGGCCCCAGTCCAGACTGTGAGTAACCTGACTGTTGACACAAATAGACAGCCTTGAATAAAGGCCATGATCTGGGGCTGCCAACTTTCCATGCTTCTGGACACTGGAGCAGCCATGTCTGTCCTCCATGACGAGGACCCAGCTCCATCTGACTGGTCTACCAGATGGAAGACCAGTGTACAGGGTGTAGATGGCACTCAGCAACACACGTATAGATCTTTTCCTCTACTTGTGGTGGTAGGCCACCTGAGGACTAATTTAGCTTTTGACCTCATGGTTCTACGTCATCACCTCAGCATACTGGGTATTGACTTCTTAGCATTACATGGTTGTATAGTGTATCTAGCCAACAGGCTACTCATTCAGATCAAAGGGCAATGTCATGCAGTCACCATCCCAGACTTGCACATGGCGGCAGCTATCTCCCATAACAACAAGGAGTATGATATCATAGCTTTGTTTAAAAGTCTTGACCTGTTTTTTGAGCTTGCACCTCTACTGCAAAAAAACCTTGTTGTGTTTGCTACCAAAAAACACAATTATGGTAGGATGCACACAACCATTGAAGTCACAGAGCCTAACCCTGTGAGGCAGAAACAGTATCCATTTCCTGTTGAAGCACTGCCATCATTGATTGAAACCATCTAATCACTGCCTCAACAAGAAGTGATTAGGACCTGTGTTTCCACTGTCAATTCACCTGTTTGACCTGTGAAAAAGCCAAACTGGGCCTGGAGACTTACAATTGATTACAGAAAACTCAATCAGGTCACTCCTAGCTGTACACCAACCATAGCATCAGTACCTGATGTACTCAAGCTGTTGACACCTGACAAAAAGTGGTTCACAGCTCTTGACATCTCTAATGGGTTTTGGTCACTCCCATTAGAACAGGAAAGAAAATACAAATTTGCTTTCACCTTTGATGGGTCAGTACACCTGGACCTCTCTTCCCCAGGGCTTTCACAACAGTCCCTCCCTCTTCCATCTTCACATGATGGATGCTCTGCAGGGGTTCTCCACACCCCAGTGTCTCCTGCAATATGTGAATGACTTGCTTCTGGCAACCACCATGAAAGAAGATCATTTGACCCTTCTAGATGAACTTCTGACTCTCCTCAAGAGAGCAGGCCTCAAGTGCAATGCCTCCAAGGCACAACTATGTGAAAAAGAGGTAATCTTCCTTGGCCTACATATCACAAACAAAGGCAGAAGCCCAGCTGTCAGAAATATCCAGGGCTTGCAAGATCTGTCACTTCTTACTAGCGTGGCAACACTAAGATGCATCTTAGGAATGGGAAACTACTCCAGGGATTTTATCCCTGACTTTGCTTTGAAGGCCACTCCCTTCTATGAACTTCTGAAAAAGGATGTCCCATGGACCTGGGGCCCCTGTCATACTGGTGCTGTGACACAGCTCAAACAAGCCTTAGCCTTAGTCCCAGCACTGATTAATCCTAACCCAGATCTTCCATTCCATTTGGAAACTGCCATGTCTGGTGTGGCCATGTCTGCAGTGCTGGCACAAAAATACAGTGGGTATTTCAGTAGAGAGAAAGTATAGTCTTTTTGAAAGAACCTACTGGTCTGCCAGACATTTCATGTACATCACTGGGTATGCACCTATTGTTTTGCATAGCTGTCACACCCCAACTAACTTTTTACTTTCAGACAAAGTAAAAGATGGTTCAGTTTCCAATACCAGACTCACCCATAGGCTTTGATTTTGCAGGACAGGGACATCAAAGTACTACCTGCAGAAATGCCATCCATTCTGACTCATGGCCTACTTTACACAGGTAAGCCCCACTACTGAGCACTCCAACCTCCTGACATATCTGAGCCGGGATCATTCTTACTGGCTACACCAGATGTTTTGGAGTATATCAGTATGTATTGTGTCTTCACAGATGGCTCCACCTCCTATGTGGAGGGGGAACAGGTAGCAGGATTTGGTGTGATCACAGTCTATCCAGACGGTGATTTCAGATGCATTGTTAGGAAATGTACTGTCATTTCCTCACAGTATGCCAAATTGTCGACTGTGACCTAAGCTCTAGCGATAATGCCCCATGGTGATAAAGATGCAATCATCTTTGCAGACTCTAATTGGGCCTGCTCCTCCCTTATTGAATTTTTACCATTCTGGGAGAGAAATAACTTCACATCCTCTGATGGTATACCTTTCAAATACAGGGATTTGTTTATGTACACACACACACTGACCCAGCAGTTTACTCATAAACTGTATATTCACAAGGTAAATGCTCACTGCAAAAATTACCCTTACCATGAATTCAATGATCGAGAGGACTCACTTGCCCAATCATGTGCTCAAGGAGGGGAGACATGGTGAATGACTCACCTCGTAGCTATGGCAGCCATCTTCTTAGCTGTCAACACCTGGCAGAAATCACAACCAGAACCTTCACTGGACCTTTCTGCTGCACAAAAATATGACCCAGAACTAAAAGATGTGGTCAAATACCTAAAAAAAGGAACTGAACAGGAACCACCTACTGGTAGTCCATACAAGAGACATTTTGACAACATACACCTGTCTACTGTTCAGAAACTGATCTGGTATAGGAAGGATGATACAGGTCACAATCTATGGGTTGTACCACAATCCTTATGAATCAAATTCATCCATATGGGTTCATGACACCCCCCACTGTTGGACACCGGGGGGAAGATAACACCACCCAGAGACTTAAAACCATCATCTGGTGGCCTGGTATGACCAAGAATATAGAGTACTATGTGGGCAACTATATAGTGTGTGCCCAGAACAATCCAATTTCAGTAAGAAGAAATGTCAAATTATCACCACAAAAGCAATCTGGACCATGGAATGCGATACAAATTGATTTCTTTGGCCCCTTGACTAACTCCAGCAAGATCAAGTATGCACTTGTTTTACAGATTTGTTTTCCAAGTGGGTTGAGGCACTCCCTACTGAAAATAACATGGCAAAAACAACTGCCAAGATCCTGGTAGATCAATTGTTCTCCAGGTGGGGCCTACCCCTTAAGATAGACTCAGACCAGGGTAACCAGTTTTACAGCTGAGCTGATGAAAGAGACACTCCAAATGCATTGAATAGATCAGAAATTCCATATCCCATACCATCCTCAATCCTCAGGCCAGGTAGAAAGAGCAAATAGAAAAATCAAACAGGTGTTATGCAAATTCATCAATGACAAACCCAAGGATTGAGATTCCTTCTTGCCACTACTGCTGATGGCAATCAGGGGCACTCCTGTGACAACTATTAAGTGCACACCATATGATGTTATTATGACAGGTAGAGCCATGAGATTACCTGAGCACCTGTTGATTGACCTCTACACTCCTACTGCAGATAGGGTATCTGTGGACAAATATGTTGAAAAACGTTGTGATAACATCATGAAAATACACTTATTCCCTGCAAATCTTACAGGCAAAGCTCGACAACAAGCAAAAGCTCATTTTGATAAGCATGCCAAAGAAGTCAACTGGCAAGTCGGAGATCAAGTCATGCTTCTCCAATACAGACCACTGGCTCAATCATTTACCAGCAAATGGGAAGGACCATACCCCATTGTCAACAAACCCAGCCTTGCTGTTTATCAGGTGAGAGTTCAGCACCAGAAACAGACCACCAACAAGTGGTTTCATGCTAATCAGCTCAAGTTGTATAAAAGTGACTACTTTTCCCAATCCTCTTAGGGTGGAATAGTACCCCTCACTTAACAATATTTTTCTGTTTCTTTCAGATACACTGGTAAGATAGCTATCTTGCATCTCCTCATCTTAGTGGGACTACTTTCTTTGATTTACTCTCAAGACAAACCCTTTTCAACTGAACACAGACAACATATTGCTAATTTACTTGACAAACTTGAACATTCAGCTAGAGATGCACTCATCTCCAGCCCGCAGAGAGTACGTATTGACGTCCCCAACAAATTGATTACTGTTAAGAAAGGATCGGACGCCCATCTTAATGCCATGGTTGTATCTCCAGACAAATACACATTACAGATACAATGGGAAACCAATTTTAATGGTTACAGACTTCCTGTAGCATGTTTCTCTAAAGGTACTTTTCACGCTTGGCCCAACATAAGGACTGCACCAAACAGTACACTTTCAACAAGCTTCTTCTAGACACACTGGTCTCTATAACTTAACTTCTTTAATAGATCCTACCTTTTGTGATCACTTCACCTCTGAGGAGTCACAAGACTTCTGTCTTCACAACTATATAGCTACTGAACCTATATTCCTTTTGGTAGTCCCACCCACTGAAGAAGAAGAACTGACTGAATGTCCTCCTCAGGAGCCTGGTCCTCCTAGTGGTTTGAACACCACTTCCCTTCCAGGAGCTTTGATTAAATAATGTACAGTGTATGCATGTTTCAGTTATTCTTAATCTTAAACATTGGAATATGACCGGGTTTGGTCTCTGTCACACAACCAACACTTCTAAATGTTTCAGCATGATGCTTCTAGACATTGTAGCTGCTTACCAAACTTGCCCAAATGATCCAGTTAGTGGACCTCATGTTACTCAACAAGCAGGAGTTTTTAGGCCCACACCTAATGCTAAAAGTAAACCATTAACTAGGTGTTATACTGCAGATGTTACCAGTGCAGCAGGCACCATTTCTGGCATTTTTAGTTCAGAAATGTCTATCTGGAATAGAGCATATATAGCTGCTATTATAGCACATAGGCACAAGGTCAAAATGTTGCACGGCAGAATGTAATGTGACTTAATCGCGTTGCATGATTTATTTATTTCATTTGATCAGTGGGAGGGCTCCAACCTCCATATCCCCTGTTACGGGGAGCTGTACTCCCAGACTTCCCCCCACTTAGGATTCTAACTCTGGGGAGGTCCAACACAGACAGTGCACAGGTCCAGGGTTTGCGCATAATGTCGTACACTATTAAGCATACAACATTATGACCTGGTAGGTAGCACATACACTTAACTTTCAACAAGCTATTAAAAATTATGTGTTACCACCACTGTTACATGGTGTAGATGGTTTAAGTAAGGAAGAGCATTTTACTGTTTATAACATGTAGGAAATCACTAAAGGGTTCAACGACACTAAAAACAAATTTAACAAAATTATTTTTCAGAATAACAAGGAGGCAGTCAAACAATATATTGACATAGAATGTTTAAGCTCTGCCTGTTGCTCTTACGTAATTGCCACTGTTAACAATCTCTTCAGGGACTTGGAAACAGGACGCATTTGAGATATTATTCATGATAGGAGAATGTCTACATGGTATTGTCCTCACTGCAAATCAACTGCACGCATTACATTGTATATGTCAAATTCTGTTAATATTTCTATCTCTATTGCTAGAAATCTTGGGTATGTTTCACATTTTCCAGACAAAGCATCATGCTATTTTACTAAGCATTGCTCAATCCATGACAACATGTTCATTACTTTTATTGTGTCACTATCTCACTTTGATCCACAAACTTCTGTTTTTGACAAACTGGCTGCTATTAATTACATTGGACATCTTGACGAGAACATTTACTGAGAACGAACTGACTTGCCTTCTTTGCTTGTCTACCACACTGTTCTACAAGATTGGGTCACACCACATACCAGCTGCTGCACCAAGAAGGGATATTACTTGTGCTGCTGTGACATATCTGACATTGTCAAACCTGTTTGTGGATACTCTCTGGAACATCTGGACTGGTCTTATTTCCTGGGTGATGATCTGCCATCTAATCTGACTGAACAATCTTCACAATCTGCATCTTCAGTACCCACCGCCGAAACAGCTGCATCCTGAAGTTACCTGGAGGAGGTATATCACTTCACACCACGGCTCACTAACCAGTCTTTTGCATGTCCTATACGTCTACAACAATGGAGAGTTCCAACTGTAAGAGTTACCTACAATTCTGATGGGCAGTATTGTGTAGTGACAAATCATAAATTCTTTGCTTATGGTATCAATTATTGTGCTATTCATGCTCTTAACTTCTGTTCACTCCACAGCAGAAAACAGTAATTGGTCACACAGTTATTACTCCTGTTCGTCTCCCTTAAGCAGATGTTATTGATACTGATCCACAATACTTGCTTGCCTTGTCTCAATATTTGCCTATATTCAATGTACACATTAACCCTTTGGCACTTTCTTTGAAATCTCTTTTAGCCAGAAAGGATTCACATCTTATCTGTATTAGCAACAATATTTCTAAAGCGGGTCATGCTCTTAATACTGTTATTCACAATTGAGATTTAAGCACTGCTCTATTCAGTACTTGGTTAGAATTACCTTTTAAAGCTTTTGTTATTATCCAAGCATTTTTGATTGTTTTTCTAAAACTAACCTTTTGCTGTCTGCGACATACTCTTTGACAACATCGCAAACAACTCAAATTCCTTTACAAGGCTTGTGCCTTGGGCTTGTAAGCAATGGCTTTTATAGCTCCATCCCACTACTTTCCTCTGGTTGTTGCATTTTTCTTTTGAAGACAACAAGAGGGGGGTGTTATCCATGGTCCAGCACCCCTGATGGTGCCCCCACCTCATGGGCAGCAACATATGTAGGTATATGTACTAATTTAGGGTGAAGACACTTGTCATACAAGCATAAATGTCAGAAACTCTGTTCTACTGATATATTCTAGAGGCAGAGAGGGGGTGGAAAGTGGTAGATTTGGAGGAGGATTTTTGTCCAATTATATACATTTTATGTATCTTCTTTATCCATTGTCATAGTTATTATCAGGGTATTAGATCCCTGATAACACATAGCACGTCTGAGAATAGACAAGAGACTGCATTTACCTAGGTAAGGAAAACTGATGTTCTCCTAGTGATCACACTGTGATGGCAGTAAGCCTATGTTACTGATTTTTAAAACATTTCATTTATTACATGAGTACCAATTGTCTGTTTTCTCTTCCTTCTGTGCAGTTCCAACAGCAACCTGAGAGAGTGATTTATCACTCCAGTTACAGGAGGTACAATAAAATAGGGAGAGGAAGGACATGGAGGAGTACCTGAAAGAATTGAAGGAGGTGGCAAGGGCAGTAAGGGAGTCAATGTGTCTAAGGAGCTCAGGCTGGTGCAGGGCATTAAGAAGGGGAGAATAACTTCCACAGGTACATCATGGAGAAAAGGAGCTGTAAAGACCATATAGTAAGGATTAGGAAGGAGGGGTGTGAGTGGAAGCAGGGGGTGATAAGGCAGAAAGGCTAGGTGATTACTTCTGCTTGGTATTTACTAAGGAGAAAGGAGGGTGATACCTAAGGGAGGAGGGAGGGCAGGAATGGAGGGGGAAGGGGTGATGGACAGGGAAACCATAGAGGCCAGGGTTCTGGAGGGTTTGAGGGCACTGAGGGTGGACAGGGTGCCAGACCCAGATCTCATCCACTCCAGGGTACTGAAGGAGCTGGCAGAGGTCTTGGTGGGACCTTTGGCAGACCTACTCAATGCCTCACTACACTCACTGTGAGTACCTTAGGACTGGAGGATGGCTCATGTGGTGTCCTCCACAAAAGTGGCCCTAAGGATGAACTGGGCAACTACAGACTGGTGAGCCTCACATCCATCATGAGTAAGCTGATGGAGACTATCCTGAAGAAGAGGCTGGGGTCCCTCCTGGAGGCCAAAAGGGCTACAGAACAGCAGAGTGCATGGCTTCACATATGGCAGATCCTGCCAAATCAACCTGGTGGAGTTCTATGACTGAGTAACTAGGCAGTTTGATGGGGGTCATTCAGTGGATGTCCTGCACCTGGACTTCAGTAAGGCATTTGACTTGGTGTCACTTGGGAGGCTGGGAAATAAGTTAGAAGGCATGGGGCAGGTACAAAGCTGGTGAGAGGGGTAGGGAACTGGCTTCAGGGAAGGCATCAGAGGATGGTGGTGGGTGGGGGAGCTCTGATCCTCAAGGCCAGTGATGAGTGGTGTTCCACAGGGCTTGGTGTTGGGACCAGTGTTGTTTGGGATATTCATTCCAGATATATCATTGGGCATCAAGAGCAAGATCAGTCTGTTTGCTAACGACACCAAGATGGGAGTGGTGGTGGATGACCTAGGGGGATAGCAGGGGTTGCAGGATGATCTGGCTAAGCTGAAAACCTGGTTGGACACCTGGCAACTGGGATTCAATGCCAAAAAGTGCAAGGTGCTACATTATGGGGCAAAAACCCAAGGAGGAGTTACCAGCTGGGAGGAAAGGAGTGCAGCTAGCTGAGACAGAGGAGGAGAAGGATCTGGAGGTGCTCATTACGAGGTCAATGAACAACTTGGCACAATGTAGGAAGGCACTGCAAAGGCCATTAAAATGCTGGGTTGCATTGCAAGGGGTATATCCTCAAGGGGGTGGGAGGCGATTCTGCCACTGTATAGATCATTAGTTAGAATGTACATGAAGTACTGCATGCAGTACTGGCACCCATATCTGAAGAGGGACATTAAGTTACTGAAGGGGGTGCAGCACAGTGTGACAAAGAAGATCCAGGGCTGAGGGACATACCATATGACAGGAGGCTGAGGAAGTTGAACATATTTATTTAATTATAGTTGACATATTTTAATGTTGTTTTAATCTGTATTATGTATATGTTTTTATGTACAGTGCCTTGGCTCTGAATAGCGCTATATAAATAAAGTTGATTTGATTTGATTTGATGTGCTCGCTGGAGGAGAGGAGGGCCAGAGGGGATATGATTGAAACCTTCAAGTACATGAAAGGAATAAACAAGACAGGTACAGAGGAGCTGTTCAAAGTAAGGGAGGGGAGGGACAACCAGAGCTATGATATGAGACTGGATTGAGAAAGGTTTGGAAGGGAGATGAGGAGACATTTTTTTATGAAGAGGGTGGTATCTGAGTGGAATGCATTACTGGCAGCTGTGGTATCCAGTAGAACAGTGGGCTGCTTCAAAAGGGTCTGGGACAGGACAAGGGTAGGGTCAAGGGGGGGGTGGGAGGGAGGCAGCTGCAGAATAGGGTGCTAGTTGTGCATTCGAGCAGACTTGATAGATCACTAGGCATTTATCTTCGGGCAAATTTCATATGTTCATATCTAAACAGCTGCTACAAAGTGTAATTTCAATTTGTAGCAAATTCACTAAATTACCTTCAACAGCTTAATCTGGTTCTGTATGTTAGTTTGCATCTATATCTTCGGACCTTAGAAGGCAGTAGGGAGGGCTGGGGGGATACTGGGATGTATAGGGAGAGGCATCACCAGCAGAAAACAGGAAGTTGTTATCCCTCTGTACAGACAGTTGGTGAGACCCCATCTGGCGTATTGCATCCAGTTCTGGAGACTCCATCTCTGCAAGGACATAGACAGGATGGAGGCAGTCCAGAGGAGGGCAACTAAAATGGTGCAGGGTCTGCACCAGAAGCCATACGAGGAGAGACTAAAGGAGCTTAATACGCATTCCCTTGAGGAAAGGAGGGAGAAAGGGGACATGTTTGAAACTTTTAAGTACCTCAGTGGAATCAACAAAGTCCAAGAGGGTAACATCTTTCAGAAAAATAGATGTGCAAGAACAAGCGGACGAAATTTGAAGATAGAGGGGGGATGGCTCAGTGGCAATGTGAGAAAGTATTTTTTCACAGAGAGGGTGGTGGACACATGGAACCACCTTCCTGAGGAGGTTGTGGGGTCCAAAACTGTGAGAGAATTCAAGAATGCATGGGACAGACATAAGGCAATTCTTGTGGGGGGTAGGAAGAAATAGGCTGTTGGTTAACTAGGATCTGCAGCTTATCCAGTAGGTAGGAAAATGGGCAGACTAGGTGGGCCAAGCGGTCCTTATCTACCGTCAAAGTCTATGTTTCTGTGCTTCTTCCTTTCTCCCCTGGGAAAAGGCTGAAAATAAGCAGAATTGTCTAGTTTTCCTTTCCTGGTCAACAAAAACTAACTAACTAAAAAAAAAAATATTGTGTTTGTGAGAAATTGTGCTCGACAGGCAAAACATTGTGAAAATTAGTAAAAACTAAAAATCTAGTCATGCCATGTATTTAAACAACCCCCAAAAAAACAGTCACACCATGTATTAAAATATTGTTTTACTATGTATTATTTATTAGTCTATGTTTTAAAATCAGAGTATAGCTTCTGTTAAGACAGGCCAGAGCCCAGAGAAGTGCCAAAGCTGGCCACTGAAACTTGTTCTCTATTTTTAGTACAGTGCAGGTTGGCAATGTATTTAAACCACACTTCAATTAAAGAGCAAAACAGGAAATTAATTGTAGCGGTCTGATTTATGTAACTGTATGTGTTAAATGTGTTATACTATATCACACAACATGTGATGTACAAGTCACACAATGGCACAGTGCTACACTGAATAAAATATGGTGTTCCCGATTCTGGTCATTTGTCCCTGATTTTGGTCCCAGCAGGCTGAGAGATATGCACAGGAGGCTGACTACACAATGCATTTCTGAGGAATGTGGGGAGTAAAAAGGTTTTATAGTAAGACACAAGCAGTTTCAGCATGATTCCAGCCTTTCTGTTTGGCTATAGAACTACAGAAAGCCTCATCGGATTCGAAGCACAGAACTAGTTGAGCTCAGGAACAGCGTGACATTGCAGATGATGACACAGACTGTCATAGAAATAATTCTCTGCAGCCAGCTGAAGGCATGTGCAGTGGGCAGCATGGACATTTGATGGTGGGTGGCTGTGGCAGCAGCAGCCAGGAGCTGGAGGGTCATAGTGACATGCCGTGGCTGTTTTTTTATTGTTGGAGTCTGGCCTCTGGCCCAGGGGTTCAAGGTAATGGCAAGGAAGTGATGTGCCATCTTTGTTATTTGCCAGCACTGAAGAAATCTTGAATGTGATCAAGGGAGGAGAGACCATGCCATTGCCCAAGCGTTGACGGAGATAAAGCCAATTAAATTCTACGACAGGTAAGACTTCCTTGGGACCTCCCAAACTACTTACAGTATTGTGTTTGTTTATTTATTTGAAAGTTGGCAACTGGGAGAGGCACACAGAGCCACATCTTACTTCTAAGTGTGACCCGGGGGAAAGGGAAGGGGAACTTGTGAACACGTGTTTAAGGAAAAAGCAGTCATTCTTCCAAACATACCATTCATGCCAACATTCTGGCATCAGATTATAAAGCATGTATTTCTTTTCACATTGGTGCTGAAGTAAATAAAAAGGACACAGCTTTGTGTAAGTATAACTGGGCTGGGCCATTCAAAAAGGGAAAAGGTGTATTTTTAAGTTATTCATGTTGATGGGGTGGCTTAATATGGACTGCTGCTTTAGATTAGTCCTTGCAAATGTCTGACTCATTTTCTGAGTACATTTAAAGTTCTCTGTCTTGGGAGATTAAACTCTGCTCTTGAGACAAAATTGTGTAAAACACAAAGAAAAGAAGACTGCTAAAACAAACCGTACTGTTGCCCACTCTGTGCTGACATGGGGGGCCTCTGTGCCCTCCGGGCCCACCGCACTTACTCTTCTGATAACCTGGTCAAGCTTTGACAAACTGGATCACTCTTACTGGTATCGTCTGCTCTCCCTTTGCAGGCAAACTTGACTCACTCACTGCCTACGTATGCCCTAGCTCTTATCTCTCTCGGGTCATCTGTAACCACCCCAGGGTCCATGTGTTTTTTACTGAATGTCACCACGCTATGTATTCTGATATTTCACTGTATGCTAAAGTTGTATTAGTCACTTCACTGTATGTAAAAATTGTATTGTCAATGTACCTGTAAAACTCAAGTCTGTAACTCTCCCGGGTCGCACCTGAAAATAGGCACTTGGATGTCTAGTGTGACTTACCTGGTAAACAAAAGCAAATAAATAAAAAAAAAATAAATAAAAATAAAGTCAGTCAAAGCAGTAATAACAGAGACAGTGCATTTCTGGACAGCTTCCCAGATGCTGACATGTAACTGAGATGTGTGTTGCCACAGAGTTCAGTCCCCAGCTCTGATATTACCCGGAAGTACTGTACTCTGCACTCCATTCTGTTTTTATTTCTTGTGCTATCAGTGCACTACTGCAGAAGCTACGCAGTTTTCCCACTATCACAGTTGCATGGTGTGATGATGCAATGAAAAGTGGTATCCAGTAGAACAGTGGACTGCTTCAAAAGGGAATGGGACAGGACAAGCGCAGGGTCAACAAAGGGGAAGAGTGGAAGGGAGGGGCAGCTGCAGAATAAGGGGTGCTAGCTGCACATTAGAGCAGACTTGATAGACCTCTAGGCCTTTATCTGTTGGCAAATTTAGTATGTTCATATATTCGTAAGGCATACAAGGTGTCCTCATTCAGCCATCACACTTTACAGCCATGCACAAAGGTAGCAAGCTGTGATCAGGGAGTGGAGTCCCATTGCACCAGTGTTCCCTGGTCTCATTATGAAAATGCATTACTACAGATGTTAGGAGGAACAGCGTAACAGTGTGGAGTATGACAGGCACAGGGGTTGGTTCACGGCATAGTGCCAGTGGCATGGTTCTATGCCATGCACACAACAGTGGTCCAGTGGTGCTACCACCACAAGCTGCCTCTAACCACCCTCTGCCCAGACCTTAAGACTGTGTGATTGGCATGAGTGGAAGTGAGTGGGTCAAGATTGAATGGGGATGGGGCAGGAGAGTGTGAGGGTGAAGGGACACCACTGTTTTTTTTTTGCTTGGGGTTATATCAAGTCTAACACCAGCCCTGTTTGTATGATACTCCTAGTCTAGGTTCTGACCCCCAAGTTTTTTACCTTTTCCTCTACCCATGCCAAGGCTGCTAAAAGAAATTTCACAAGTGTTAGCGACATCACTGACAAGCTTCTTCAACTACTAACTGGAAACAGAAGAGGTAACAAATGATTGGAGAAAGGCTAATGTTGTGCTGCTACACAAAACCAGTATTCGGGATGACTCAGAAACTGAGGGCTGATCAGCCTGACAGCAATAGTGAGCACATTTTTGGAAGGAATGATCAAGGAAAGGCTGGAGGAGTTCATGGAGGTAAATGGGTTTCAGGATAGCATCATGGGGTATGGGTGCAGAAGGAAGCTTGGACTGTGATATTAAGGTACAACACACCTCACAGTATATGGTGTCAAAAGTGGGATGCTCTTAGTTACATTCTGACAGGGGGACATTCTAGTAGGTATCAGCAGTGATACTGGGGGAAGCAGAATCATTAAGGTACATGCATTGAGGGAAGGGCGCTTGAAATGGATGAAAGACTCCATCAGTCAAATGACCGGAGTCATGATGGAGAAGGTGGGTGCTGCATTGTTGCCCAGGTTGTAACTAGTGGTGCAAGTAAAATTGAGGCCTGAGCTATTACTGGCCATCACAGGTACAGAGGAGTCAAAGGAAGAAATGGCAGATGAAACCCAGAAGACACGACATATTTGTTATCATGGCTAGCAATTAAAGGGGAATTAAAGTAAAAATTTATAAACAATGTTGTGCAGAGTGTTTTGATTTCTAGGTGTACTCCTAGTAAGTTCTTCCCTTTATTTGCTGAAAGGAGCTTTTCCTAAATGTGCTTGCTTTTTTATGGCCCCTGGGGATCTTCATGTGAGCATTTATTATGGCTCTTCTTGTTCCAACAATGCCTCTTATCCCATGTGACAGTGATGTGTCCATTATCTAGTGGAATGTGACATTATGGTGCAGCTTCTTTTCCCAGCCAGGATACAGGTCACATTTTGAAAGAAGACCCACATCTACATGGACCCGGAGATGGCTGAGGCCTTTGCAGAAAAACATCAGGCTACAGAATCTTCTCCAGAGTAGAAGCAGGAGGGGACAATGATTGATTATGTGGATTAATAATGCTGTTACTGAACTAATTATTATCAAAAGGTTCCTGTTTTGTTCAATATGTTCTGAGATAGTTACTTATTTACATTTATAATTACTAGCTTTGTATAATTAACACGGACAATATGTCCAACTTGAACTGCACTAACTATAGAGCTCTGAGTGGCCAGTAAAGGTTCACATAGTTATCTCTTACAATACGCCTTTAATTTAATGTTTTGTATTTTCTCATGTGCAGTTGCATACCCTGGAGTCTGCGAACTGTTAATCTCCTTTACATCAATACTGTGCCTACATGGCACTGAATCTGAGTTGCTTTGGAGCATAAGGTATAAGGCAACTTAATAGGTCCAGCGTTATTCTTTCTAGGTTAACAACCTCCCTCCCCCCAATTCCATAGTCCTGTGAGGAGCAGAGAAAGCTAGCAAATGGACCTTAATTGTAGTTCATTTATGGGTGAGAGCAACATTTTCTATGGATTCACCTTGCTGGACTTTAACTCCTAAGTTGTATCCTGTAACCAAGACCCAGTACCCAGTACTTATTTTCTATATTTGCAAATGCTCTAACATGTGATGCTATCTAGGTGCTGTTGCTTGGTGATGGTATTTCTGATAGTATATTATGTATGTACTTTTACATCTCATAATCTATAAATAAAAAATTAAAAAATAACTGGCTCAATAAACTACTAAAGAGACACCTGCTAGACAAGCTGGGTTGAAGTCCTACCATGTAAATTTGCTGAAGAAATGGGTTTCCAAGGTAGGAAAGAAACCCAGTTTTTGTCTGACGCTATTTCCTAAATGCAGAGAAGGAGATCTGGAGGTGGCATATTAGAGATTAGATAAATGAGGTACTTCTGATTCAGCACAGATTAACTGACTTCTGACCCCACAAGAGTAAGCTGAGATCTGAGTTCTCCATCAGTATAGGATTACCTTCACTATGGAACCTGGTAGAGTTAGGGGTATGAGCACAAAGTCTAAGTAACTTGCAAACCAATATGCCAGAAGCCTTACAGTTTGTTTGAGAAAATGAGTGGGGTGATTAATGAAATCATAAAAATGGCAGATATAGGTATTATTGTGCCTTTCAATAGTGCCTGATCATCCCCTGTAAAAAAACTGGGTAAAAAGGAAAGTAGGATTTAGGTATATCTTGGTTTTAGAAAGCCATATGAAGTGTCTTTGATAGCTACCCCATGCCCAGGGTTGATGACCTGACTGATTGACTGGGAGGTGTGCCATGCATTACCAAAATAGATCTGACTAAGGGGTACTGGCAGGTACCCTTAGTCCCTAATTCTAAAGACAAAATAACAGTTGCCATTCCCATTGTTTTTATCAGTTCATGACCATGCTCCTTGGATTATCATGCATAGGGCCCCTTCCACTTTCCAGAGGTTAGTGACTAGATTGAAACCCTTCATTGTGATTTCTGTGCAGCCTACATAGATGAGGTGGTTGTTTTCAGTCTGGACGGGGAGTCACATAAAATTCCTCTCAGGGAGGTCCTTAAAACTTTTAAGAAGGCAGAGTTGGTGACTAACCCTACAAAATGTGCAATGGCCATAAAACTCTTCTCAGGCAGTTCCTTAAAACCTTTAAGAAGGAAGGGTTGGTGATCAACCCTTAAAAATGTGCAATGGCCATGTAGGAAACCCAGTATCTAGGGGTACATTTTGGGAAACAGCCAGGTAAAGCTCAAAATCTCTACAGTTCAGGCAGTGGTTAATAGCCCCAGCCCACTTACAAAAAAATGTGAGGTCTTTTGGGGGTCTGAATGGGTGTTAGAATATTATTTCATACACAATTTCTCAGAAATGACTACCAGATTGACTCATCTAATGAAAAGAGACATCCCAAAAAGATACAGTGGACTGAGACCCATGTTCAGGTTTTCAGAGCGATAAAGGCTACCTTGTGACCCGCTCCAGTTCTTAGCCCGGATTACTCTCTTTCCTTCGTCTTGCAAACAGAAGCATCAGAGTCAGGCATAGGTGCTGTATTATGCTGCAGAAAGGATAGGGATGAACATCCCATTGTGAATATATACAGAAAATTGTATAATTGGGAAAAAAATATACAAATGGACTGTTGAAGATGTCAGATTACATTTGTGGGGTACTGAATTCACTTTGGTCACTGGCTATAATCCTTTATGTGGAGTAGCCAGATGAAGGATAAGAATGTCTCTTTGCAGGTGACACAAAGATCTGCAACAGAGTTGATGCACAGGGTGGGGTGGAAAGGATGAGAAGGGACTTGGCAAGGTTAGAGGAATGGTCAAATGTATGGCAGCTTAGATTCAATGCTAAGAAGTGCAAAGTAATGCACCTGGGAAACAAAAACCCAGGGGAAGAGTACACAATGGGGGGTGAGATACTAACAACAACAAAAATGGAAAGGGACTTGGGGGTAGTCATATCAGATGACCTAAAGGTGGGCAAGCAATGTGAGAGGGCAGCAAGGAGGGCTGGGGGGATACTGGGATGCATAGGGAGAGGCATCACCAGTAGAAAACAGGAAGTTATTATCCCCTCTGTACAGACAGCCGGTCAGACCCCATCTGGAGTATTGCGTGCAGTTCTGGAGACCCAGTCACCACAAAGACATGGACAGGATGGAAGCTGTCCAGAGGAGGGCAACTAAAATGGTGCATGGTCTGCACCAGCAGACATATGAAGAGAGACGAAAGGAGCTTAATATGTATAGCCTCAAGGAAAGGAGGGAGAGGGGGGACATGATAGAAACGTTCAAGTGCCTCAAAGGAATCAACAAAGTCCAAGAGGGTAGCATCTTTCAAAACAAAGAGGAATTAATGCAAGAACAAGAGGCACAATTTAGAAGATAGAGGAGGTCGGCTCAGAAGTAATTTAGCGAAAGTATTTTTTCACAGAGAGGGTTGTGAGTGCATGGAACGGGTCCTCCGGAGGAGGTTGTGGAATCAAAAACAGTGGTGGAATTAAAGCATGCATGGGACAGTCATAAGGCAATTCTAGGGGGTGGGGGCAGAAAGAAGTAGGCTGCTGGTTAACTAGGATCTGCAGCTTATCCATTAGGTAGGGAAATGGGCAGACTGGGTGGGCCAAGCGGTCCTTATCTGCCATCAAGTTCTATGTTTCTATGTTTCCTTGTATCACACTGCAGTACCTGGGCTTATAACTCTAGAAATGCAAAGTGGTGCATAAAGCAGGTGCACAGCACAAAACATGAACCTTCTTGTCCAGGTTTAGAGCAGGTATGGAGATAGACACAAACTGTACTTATGGTAGATGAGGTCAGTGATTACTGTTAATAAGCAATATGAAACTGAACTGATATAGATTCTGACTGAATAGTTATGACTATTTATTGATGTAACTGGAATGCAAATGTGTGTTTAAGATTCAGGCCAGTGAATTTTGATGTTGGGAGCCTTCTCTTTTGAGGCATTTTTCCAGTTGTTTCTGAATGGGACAGAGCCTTCTGAAATGGGTAGGTGGAAGCTCCTATTACTCTACTTCTAGGTTCTGGGAAAGGCCTGTATAAAAACTGTGAAAACCAACCTTGTTGGAGCTGGTTCCCTCTTATGGAGGGGGCGTGTGTGTGAGTGAGTGAGTGACAGGGTGAGCACCTGGCTAATCCTGTTAAAGTAAAGCTGTCATTATGGGCTGGCCTGGTAGTGCTGAGGGTTGAGGAGCTTGATGCCACAACTCGCGTCACACCGGCGACCCAGGTTCGGGAACGAGCCTGGGCTATCAGGGGTCGGCAGGGAGGACAAGGATTGAGCATCTGTAGGACTGCTTTCCTCTTCTGAGGAATGGGGTGTACTGCTGTTGGTGTGCTGGTGGCCTCTAGCAATGGCTGGGAGCTATGCAATTCACAGGCAGTCTGTTGTGGACATGCTGTGGCCGATGCTGGGAAGGAGTGCATACGGGAGCGCGCGCATGCTCCTGTCCATTGGCGTCATTACATGCCACACATGTTAAGGGGGATCCAGAACAGGGAAAGGGCACCAGTCACAGTGGCATGATGGCCGTCTCTGTGGGGGAACTACTCAGCACCAAGGGTATGTGGCAGTACTGAATCTGGTCCTGGTGGCAGAGTGTAGGGGAGCTCTCCACCTCCCCATAGCGGGGGGCAAGCCATGGAGGTAAGCTGCAGGGCCCGAATGGGAGCCGAGAAGTCCTTGGCACAGTGGCCAGAGACCTAGGTGGATGCCAGGATGTGCAGAGAGGTAAGGCAGACTGGTTTCCAGGGGAAAATGTACCAACAAAAAATGTCATTTTGGAAGCCCCCAAAAGCTTTACCCCCAATTATGGGCTTTGTGAGAAAAACGCTTTCTGCATTTTTGTTTACAGTATTTTACTTTTGAAAAGCCTGGTATTCCAAAACATAGTGGACACTGCATGGTACCGTTTCATCTGAAAGTGTGGCGCTGTACCACTTGCCTCAATATTTTGTACTGAGGTGAGCAGTACACTGTCTCACTTTCAGACAAAATGGTAGCATGCAGCATCTGCCATGTTCTGGAATACTGGACTTTTCAAAAGTAAAATACAGTAAGTAAAAAATCAAAAAAAGTTTTTTTTCTTTATGAAAAGCCTAATTGAGGGGTAAAGTTTTGGGGGTGGGAGTAGGAACTTGCTATAATAACCACTTTCCTTTAAAGAAAAGGAATGTTAGTTGAAAAGCTGTACCACCAAGACAAGGCCCTGCTTTGCCGGTACAGGATTAGTTACATTTTTGGAGAATAAGAGAAAAATATATATTTACCTGCCTTCATCTAAAGGAAGTCTCCAACAGCACCTTCTCTGCCTTTTTTAAGGCTGGTCTACATAGCAGGCCAGTTGCTACTGTGATCAAAGTCAGGAAGTGTTTTGAAGCTGTCCCACTAAAATGCATTGGACCACTGTCACATGATTTTTTTATGGCTGTCAATGGGTGTGTCGTGTGTCTTTCTATTCCTTTTTCAGCTGTCTGTAAACATTTGCTAACATTCTACTGGCTGCAAGGTATACAGTGCATGAGAGCTGGATCAGCAAGTGGTGGTTTTTGGGAACCTGAGGCTTACTGTATTCTTAATGAACATAACTTTTAGCAACCGTCTCTGTGACCACAGCATATACATAGACACAATTACATTGTAGTTTCTCCCCTAGAAACTCTATCTCATCCAACCCAGCAATAAAAAAATCTCCCTGAGAGCCCCTCTCACTAATCAAGCTGTTGGTGTCTCCCTTCCTGCCTGACACAGCAATAGGAAAATCCATATGACAGCCCCTCCTGCCTGACCAAGCTGATCACCATAGGCAAGTGCTCAGTCTCACTGCTGGTATCCTCCACCTCCAGCTATTCTCTGAGAGTCCCTACTGCCTGACCCAGTTGATCATTGGTGGCAGGTGCTCAATCCTGTCACTGGTATCCCCCCTGACCACATGCGGTCCTCTCTCAGAAATTAAAAAACGATTAACTGCATTGCATGATGAATGTCAATGTGTTCATAACTTACAGTTTAACTCAGCTAAAGACCAAGCACCACCAGATGGCCTCCAAGCTGCTGGCCATCGCTGCTCATGCTGCTTGGAAGGTGGCTGTCAAGATGCTGATGCAGGATGATGAGAAACAGTGTGAGCCAGGCAAGATGCTGCTGAGATCATCCCAACCCGCAACCACCATGTTTGCCCCACCGCAGTCCACCTATTACTATCCGTATCTGTACTGTATGCATACCTGGTATCTGTGGTGTCAACCAACAGAACTACCTGAAGGGGGAGAGCATAGACATGCATGCTGCACTCAAACTCACCAATACACCAGTTACCATTGTTTCAAGATCAAGTGCAGCCAGTTGGTTGCTGAGCTGCTTTTGATTGGTTTGCTTTATAATTTAGTAATGGCAACATATTGCCCTTAGTTTTCCAGACTACAGCAATGCCAGCTAGGATGCAATGCACTAATGTTGCAGTATATAAAACCATAAAAACATAGATTCTGTCAGCTGATGAGAATCTTTGGTCCCCTCCACTCTGCCCCTTGTTGCTGCCTGTTCTGTCACCACTGACCCTAGTTGGTCATAGGTGTTACTCCCTCCCCCTGTCCCTCTACCTAATATGTCCCTGTGCCTATGTCATGCATGCTTGAAGCACCCCTATAGTCTTTGCCCCACCCCACTACCTCCTCTGGCATGCTGTTCCAGTCATCCACCACCCTGTCTGTGAAGAAGCATTTCTGCACATCTCTTCTAAACTTCTCCCCTTTAGCTTCATGCCCCTTGTTCTAGTGTCTTCCTTTCTCTAAAACAGACTGTAAGTTATACCTTGTTCACTCCTGTGAGATACTTGTACAGTAGGTTTTAATCATGCCCTCTCTTGCTCTCCTCTCTTCCAAGGAGTACATGTTGAATTTCTGCAGCCTCTCCCTGTATGGCTTCTCATGCAAGCCCCTCACCATTCTGGTTGCCTTCCTCTGTACCACCTCCACCCTTTCAATGTCCTTGCAGAGGTGCGGCCTCCAGGATTGGACACAGTACACCAGGAGGGGCCTTGCCAGTGAATGATACAACAGCAGCACCACCTCCCTCCTCCTCCTAGAAATCTCTCTCCCAATGCACCTCAGCATCCTCCTAACCTTTTCCACTGCTCTGTCACATTGCTCCGCCACCTTGAGGTCATCAGATATGATGAACCCTAGGTCACTTTCATGCTTGGTGACTGTAAGCTCCACTCCCACCATCTTATACGCTTACCCTGGGTTCCACAGCCCTAAATGCCAATGACAGAACCAATTCAAAGTTTGGAGACATTAGCCTCCATGCACATGTGGCTAAAACTTGAAATCATATTCCCCTTAATATTTGATCTGTGAATTCCATATTCAAATTCAAGAAAGCCTTAATGAGTTATCTAATCAAACCATGTACATCTAATCTGTAAATTGGGCTATTGTGTTGTATATTGTGTTGTTTTTTATGTTTTAATTGTTTGTACTGTTTTATACATGTGCACTTCACACAAAGGTCTACAGCTGAAAATAGGATTTTATATCCTAACAGTATGTACCAGTATAGAAATAAAGTTTTATGAAATGGAAAGTGCATAACCTTTCACTTTTTGGCATTGAAACCCAGCTGTCGCTCCCTAGACCATTCCTCTGGTTTCCTCATATCCCTTTGCATTCTCTCCACTCCTTCCTGAGTGTCAACCCTGTTGCAGATTTTTGTATCATTTGTAAAGATGCACACCTTCCCCATAAGCTCATTTGCAGTGTTGCTTATGAAGATATTAAAGAGGACAGGTCCCAGCACCAAACCCTGTGGTACCTCACTAGTCACTCTCATATTGCCTAAATGGCTACCATTTACCACCACCCTTTGTCTCCTTACCCTTAAACAGTTTGATACCCAACTTGTCACTTTCTCTCCCACCCCTAGGCTGGCTATTTTCATAACTAGCCTCCTGTGCGGCACAGTATCAAAAGCCTTATTGAAGTTCAGATAGGTCATGTCAACTGCTCTCCCTTGATCCACGTCCCTGGTAACCCAAAGAAATTCATGAGAGTAGTCTGACATGACTGCCCTCCTGTGAAATTGTGCTGCCTGTATTTCTGCAGCCCTTTTGCCTCCAGGTGCTCAACAAGCCTCTCCTTCACTAGTGTCTCCATTAACTTCCCCACCACTGATGCAAGACTTACTGACATAGAAACATAGATTTTGATGGCAGATAAGGACCGCTTGGCCCACCTAGTCTGCCCATTTCCCTATCTAATGGATAAGCTGCAGATCCTAGTTAACCAGCAGCCTACTTCTTCCTACCCCCACCCCCTAGAATTGCCTTATGACTGTCCCATGCATGCTTGAATTCCACCACTGTTTTTGACTCCACAACCTCCTCCTCCTCCGGAAGGCCGTTCCATGCATCCACAACCCTCTCTGCAAAAAAATACTTCCTTAAATTACCTCTGAGCCGACCCCCCTCTATCTTCAAATTGTGCCCACATGTTCTTGCACACCTCTTTTTTTGAAAGATGCTACCATCTTGGACTTTGTTGATTCCCTTGAGGTACTTGAATGTTTCTATCATGTCCCCCCTCTCCCTCCTTTCCTCAAGGCTATACATATTAAGCTCCTTAAGTCTCTCTTCATATGTCTTCCGGTGTAGACCCTGCACCATTTTAGTTGTCCTTCTCTGGACAGCTTCCATCCTGTCTATGTCTTTGCAGAGACTTGGTCTCCAGAACTGCATGCAGTACTCCAGATGGGGTCTCACCAACTGTCTGTACAGAGGGGATAATAACTTCCTGTTTTCTACTGGTGATGCCTCTCCCTATGCATCCCAGTATCCCCCCAGCCCTCCTTGCTGCCCTCTCACATTGCTTGCCCACCTTTAGGTCATCTGATATGACTACTCCCAGGTCCCTTTCCATTTTGTTGTTGTTAGTATCTCACCCCCATTGTGTACTCTTCCCTGGGTTTTGTTTCCCAGGTGCATTACCTTGCACTTCTTAGCATTGAATCTAAGCTGCCATACATTTGACCATTCCTCTAACCTTGCCAAGTCCCTTCTCATCCTTTCCACCCCACCTTGTGCATCAACTCTGTTGCAGATCTTTGTGTCATCTGCAAAGAGACATATTTTTCCAGTCCTCTGCAATGTCGCTTATAAAGACATTGAAGAGGACTGTTCCTAATACTGAACCCTGCGGTACCACACTAGTAACCCCCCTTTCTTCAGGGTGGACTCCATTTACTATTACTCTCTGTGTCCTATTCTCCAGCCAATTCTTTACCCAGGCTGTCATCTTGGGACCCACTATCAGGCTGGCTAACTTGTATATTAATCTTTTGTGTGTGACTGTGTCAAATGCCTTGCTAAAGTCTAGGTAGGCCATGTCCACAGCCCCTCCCTGATCTACTACTTTGGTCACCCAGTCAAAGAAATCTATCAGATTTGTCTGGCATGACCTTCCTGCTGTGAATCCATGCTGCCTTGGGTCCTGAGACCCTCTGGCCTCTAGATACTCAACAATTCTTTCCTTCAGAAGTGATTCCATTATTTTCCCTACCACTGAGGTTAAACTAAAAGGTCTGTAGTTTTCTGCTTCTGCCTTGCTCCCACTTTTGTGAAGGGGAATCACATCTGCCCTTCTCCAGTCCTCAGGTACCACCCCATCCTCCTATGATTTGTTAAAGTGGGTGGTCAGTGATGTCACTAGTTCTACCCTTAGTTCTTTTAGAATTCTGGGATGAATCCCATCAGGCCCCATTGCTTTGTCCACCTTCAGTTTTAAGAGTCCTTTCAGAACCCTTTCTTCTGTAAATGGGCTGGTATCAACTTCTGTACCCAGAGTGTTTCTACTGTTTGTTTTAAGTACCTCCCCCACTTCCTTTGTAAATACTGAGCAAAAATATTTGTTTAGTATCTCTGCCTTTTCACAGTCACCCTCTGCCCACCCTCCCTCCCTCCTCTTTATTAAGCCTTACTATCCCTCCCTTGGTCTTCCTTCGCTCCCTGATGTACCTATAAAATGTTTTATCCCCTTCTTAACTGGGTTGGCTATCTTTTCCTCCTTTCGGGCCTTTGCTGTTCTGACTGCCTTCCCAACTTCCTTTTGCTTTAACTGATACAGTTCTCTATCCTGCTCCTTCTGTGATTCCTTGTACTTTCTGAATGCTTTCTTTTTCTCTTGAACCTTCACTGCCACTTTCTTTGAGAACCATAGTGGTTTCTTACATCGTTTCGTTTTGTTTGTTTGCTTCACATAAAGGCTTGTTATCTCTGTGATGGCAGTTTTTATTATTCCCCTTTGCTCTTCCACCCCTCCTGCCCATTTGCTAGAGCATTCCTTAGGCACTCACTCATTTTGGCAAAGTCAGCCCTCCTAGTCCAATACTTTTGCCTTTGTATGGCTTGACTCTATTGCTGTGTTTATTGTGAACCATACTGTTTGATGGTCACTAGTTCCCAGATGGCTACCCACTTCTACATCTGTGATCCTCTCTTCATGTCCAGTAGTTGCTAGCATCCTCCCTACTGCTGCTTTTGTGCAGAGGGACCACATCAGCCCTCCTACAGTCTTCTGAAACTTCTGAACCTTTCTAGATCCTCTCCACTGAAACTGGACTTGTGTCCCCTCCCCGCTTACAGCAGCTTGCTGATTCATACCCCTACTCTCTACAGTGAATTCCAAGCAGAGGTAATCGTTTAGTATTTCCTCTTTCTTTTGCTCTTCCTCTGCACAGTGCCCCCACCCTTCTTATTCTCACTATCCCTCCCCTTGTCTTCTTTTTTTCCCCACATACCTGAAGATGGTTTTGCCCCCATTTTCAACCTCCTTAGCTATTCTCTTTTCTGTTAGTGCTTTCGCTGTCATCACCCTTCTTCCTGCCTCCCTTTGTTTTGCCAGATATGCTTCCCTGTCTTCATCCTTCTGGATCTCCTTGTACTTTCTAAATGCTGTTTTCTTCTCCTTCACTGCCTTTGCTGCCTCCTTGGAGAATCATACAAGCCTCTTCCACCTCTTTCCCTTGCTCACATCCTTCAAACAGCATGCTGCTGCCTGGGCTATACCCTTCTTAATCTTTAGCCATTGAGCCTTCATGTCCCCTTTGCCTTCCCCCTTCAAGGCATTCTCCGAAGCAGTTTCCCATTTCTTTAAAATCTGTCCTTTGAAGTCCAGGACACTTGTCTTAGTGTGTTTTTTTTTCCTTCTGTCCTATCCATATGTCAAACCACATAGTACGGTGATCACTTGTACCCTGTGACCACCAACTGTGACGTCATCAATTTTGTCTCTGTTTGTAAGTACCAGTGTTGATATGTGGGTTCTACTAACAGACACCAACCATAATGTTTGGTGCATAAAAAATGCTTTTTTCAGCATTTATGATTTTATTGTTCAAATTTATATAAAAAGTCCAGATATTTACAGGAAAGAAATAATAAAAAGATGTTAAGTCTTGCACACCAATGAAAATATAATGTCCATAAATCAGGCAAGTCCTCTTCTTAACTTCCTCTCTTATCTGTATATACAATATCTTCAGTACCTTTCCAGATGTGTAAACACTCACACCTCCTCACTCTTTGCTAGTCAAAAGACACTGACCAACCTCCAGCTTCTCCCTACTAACCTGAAGCCCTCTGGTGGAAAGATTTTATACTGTTATTCTGATGACCCCATCAGCATGTGACCTTCTAATTCATACTAAAATCCTATTTTCATCCTTAGAAGAAAGTTCACCATGATATGGGTTCCTTAATAATATGTCACATGTTCTCCCACCACCTACATAACAGGATTAAAATAAATAAAACATTGTATTTCAATGAAAATAACCTTAATGAGGTGAATGGGCATCATCAGGGGTTTCCTAAGCTCCTCCCTTATTTGTGACATCACCAGTACTCTTCCAAAAAAACAGCCATTTGCTGGACTGCCTTGCCTAAAGAAGGACCTTTCCAAAATTACCCAGGCTATTTCAGGTAAAAAAAAAAAACAACATAAATTTTATTTCTTTCAAAAAAAGTAGAACATCTCCAGTCTTCTCAGAGTTAAACAGACTGGGGATGTGCTTCCCCATCTATTTGCCCTGCTAAGTAGGAGAGTTCTATTATTTGTTCAGTTCCAAATGAAAAAAAAAAAACTTTTATTTTCCCCAACAACATGTCTGCTTTATTTACCCAAACAGTGTTTATTTAGGCAAACAGATTTCCCAACTTCATACTCATATCTATGAATTTCTTTATCCAGTGCTGTTATTAAGATTGTTTACAGTTTGACATTTCAACCCGTCGGCTTTTCTTTCAGCCGTCAGCATACATTTCATCTCCATTTCGAATTAAGACTGTTTGCTCAAGTAATGCTTCTGTACATCTCAATATGGCTTTCTACAAGCCTGCATACTTTTGTACATTAAGGGCATTGTTTAAAAAGAAAGATTTACATTTATTTTTCTTTCTGTAAGAGCAAGTGGCTGCAGGGAGTGTGTACTGCTCCCATGGTAACAGCCCGCTCGCTCTGTTCAGTAATTTCAGGACTGCGCTTGCTTTTCCACTGAATTCTTAGCTAGCGGTCCATTTCTACAAAGCTCTATGGCTCTAGTTCCAATTCTACTGCTCGAATGAGTGCACAGTTCCTGCATGAATGTATGATCGTGCGCACATCTCCTGCTTGAATGTGCAATCGTGCGCACATCTCCCGCTCAGCAAGTGACTGCAGACACAATAGTGCTACCTCTACTAACTGCCTTATTTAACAGAAATGTTGCATATTTTCAAAGATAAAAACTCTATGGGGGGAGTAAATTGATGGGCAGCTGTGCTTAGAACTCCTATAAGACTTGTAAGAAGGGATAGTACAGCATTAGAAAATGTCATGTTGGCCACCCTGGCATGAAAGATAAGGATAGGTAGAAAAAAGGATACAGAGAGAGAGAACAGAGTGAAAAGAAATATTGGCCTTAGTTCTGGTGGTTTATATTTTTCTGCCATATTCCTCCCCATTCAAGAAGGCAACAGTTTAACTTTGCCTAACCCTAACTCTAACCTAAGGGTTGGATGTCCCCCCCCCCCACTAGAAGTTCCCCTCAGGGACCCTTATTAACAATTGGAATGGTTTACTTAAGAAAGTAATACAATCAATATCACCTAATTCCAATCCAATCAATTCCCTAAGGTGTGGACATAACTGGTATATACAGTTTTAAAAACAATCATTCTTTACAAGCATGGAGTCAGTATTCTCTCCCAATGTAACATTTCTGTCAGCAACAAACCTTGACAAAAAGTCAACATTTTTATGCTGGGTTCCTGCCCTGTGTTGGACTGCAAACTTGAATGGCTGTAGAGACAAATACCACCTCATGATCCTCAAATTTTTGTCTTTCATAAGGGCTAACCAGCACAATGGATTGTGGACATAAGGCAATTCTAGGGGGGTAGGAGGAAGTAGGCTGTTGGTTAACTAGGATCTGCAGCTTATCCATTAGGTACAGAAATGGGCAGACTAGGTGGGCCAAGCTGTCCTTATCTGCCATCAAATTCTATGTTTCTATCTATGTTTCTACGGTCAGTGACTACTGTAAATTCGTTACCCCAAAGATAGTATTTTAAGACTTCTATGGCCCACTTCATGGCCAGACATTTTTTCACGACAGTAGAATATCTCCTTTCTCTCTCATGTAACTTTCTACTCAAATAAAGGATATGATATTCACCCTTTTTATCATGTTGTGTTAGTACTACACCAATGACTGTGTCAGATGTGTCTGTTTGAACCTCAAACGACTTGGAGAAATCAGGGCTGCATAATACAGAGGCAGAACACAATATGGCTTTTAATTTCCTAAAGGCAATGTCACAATCAGGGGTCCATTTGATTTTAGTTGGATAACAATTTTTAGTAAGATCTGTTAAGGGTGTAGCAATTGTGGAGAAATCAGGTATGAATTTGCAGTAATAACTAGCTAGGCCTAAAAATGATCTCACATGTTTATTTGTACATGGGACTAGACATTTAGCCACATCTTCAACCTTGCTGATTTCTAGTTTTATGGCACCATTACCAATAAGGAGCCCTAGATAAAGTGTTTCAGTTTTTGCTAAGGCCCATTTAGCTGGGTTAATGGTCAGTCCAGCATCTTTAAGGCTTTGGGAAAATGATCTTAGATGGATCAAATGGGTCGCCCAGTCTGGACTATAGATCACCACATCATCCAAATAGGCAGCACTGTAGGATTTATGGGGTCTCAATATGTGATCCATATACCTTTGGAAGGTAGCAGGAGCTCCATGTAAGCCAAATGGCATTGTCAAAAAAATGGTACAATCCAAGTGGTGTACAGAAAGCTGTCAACTCTTGGGCCTGTTTTGCCAATGGGATCAGCCAGTACCCTTTTGTTAAATCTAGAGTACTGATGTACTGTGCAGATCCTATTTTATCTAACAGATCATCGATCCGGGGCATAGGGTAACTATCAAAATCAGAGATGGCATTTATATGCCTAAAGTCCAGGCATAACCTAACTCCATCTTCTTTCTTATGCACCACCACTAATGGTAAAGACCATGGACTGTGTGATGGAACAATTACCTTGGCCTGTTCCATTCTCTTCACTTCCTCTATCACCTCCTGCCTAACCTTTTCTGGCAGCCTATACAGTTTCTGGTGTATAGGTTTGGTCTGGGAAGTCCTAATCTCATGCACCACCCCCTTTGCTCTGCCTGGTACTTTGGTAAAAATATATTGGAAGTATGTTAAGAGATGATCAGTCTCTTGCGTTGAGCCTGTGTTAAATCTGGGTTTATGTGTATGGGTAATTCTGCACTATGAGGATCCAGACACTTATAGGCTATGTCTAGTTCTGATTGACTTTGTTCCAGCTGAATATACACAACCAACTCATGCTTTGGTTTCTCTACCCATTTCTTCAGTAGGTTTGCATGGTAAATATGCTTCAGTGGTCTGTGTCTGGGCATTTCTACCTCACAATTCACTATAACAGTCTGGTGAATCACACTATATGGACCTTGCCATTTCATCAACAGTTTTTTCTCGGTGGTAGGCAACAACAAAAATACTTTATCCCCAGGTTCAGACTGTTTGTTTTTAAGCTCCACATCATGTCTTTCTTTTTGGTCCAACTGTTTGTCCCCTAAATTTTCATGGGCAACAGTCACATGCTTCATCAGTCTTTCCCTTTGAGTCTTCATGTAGTCTACAATGTTGTTATACCCCTCACTTTTCCCAACTTCCCGGTGCTCTCTAACTACATAGAGTGGCCCTTTTGGATTACGCTCATACAGCAAGGTGAATGGCGAGAATCCAGTATATGCTTGGGGTACCTCTCTATAAGCAAACAAGGTGAGAAATGTGTCCCAGTCTCTACCCTCGTCATGTACATACTTCTAAAGCATATTCTTTAATGTTTTGTTGAAGCGCTCCCCTAACCCATCTGTCTGTGGATGGTAGGGTGAGGTTCTAAGTGCTGTAACTCCCAGCAATCTATGCAATTCCTGTAACATCGCCAAAGTGAAATTACTACCCCGGTCTGTCAGAATTTCTCTAGGAATCCCCATCCTGCTAAATACTTTGGCCTATTCTTTGGCTATTCAAGGAGCTGCTACTGTCCTCATAGGGATGGCTTCAGGGTACCGAGGAGCATAGTCACAGATCACCAAAATATATTGATTTCCTTTGGAGCTTTTTGGCAAAGGCCCTACTACATCTATCGCTACCCGGTCAAAAGGGGTTGTGACAAAGGGTATGGGTTGCAAGGATACATGATCTCTTTAACCTTCCTGTGCTATTAATTGGCATTTGGCATATACTCTACAATATGAAGCAACATCTTGGTGTATCCCTGGCCAAGAAAACCTAGATAGTATATGTAGCACTGTTTTGTCTCTTCCCTCGTGACCTGATATTGGTATATCATGTGCAAGGTACATGATTTTCTCTCTATACTGTAGGGGTACCATGAGCTGTTCAACCTCTAACCCACCTTGCATATCATGAGACATTCTGTACAAAATGTTATTTTTTTGGAAAAATCAAGACTGTTTTGGTTGTTTCACTTGATCCACCTGCAAAAACAAGGGTTTTAAAGTATCATCAGCCAGCTGTTCTTTATAAGTGCTATCATGGGACAGTCCTGGAATCAAATTTCAAGTTCTTTCTGAATGTTGACCCTTCCATGCCTGTTTCTCCTTTCTCTTGGTTTTCCTGGAGTTTCTAATTTTCCCTTTGGTATCAAAATAATCCTCTTCGAAAGGAAAAATAGTGTCTAACTGGACTTTTGCTTGAAACCTAGTTACAATATTAACTGACTCCACAAAAGTCTGCTGTTTGTTCATCAAAGCCAGAAATGCAGGGAAATCTTGCCCAATGATCACAGAGACCGGCAACCTGGGTACCAAACTCACTAGCACTGTACATCTAGTGTTATTAACTGTCAATTCCAGGTTGGTTGTTTGATATTGATGAATGTCCTCATGTAAACATTTAACAGCGGTATCTTGCTGAGTCACTACACCATCAGGGACCAAATGAGATCTCACCAAAGTTTGTCTGCTCCCAGAGTCAAGTAATCCCAACGTTTGGTGATACTTCATACCCATGGACTCCATATAACCAATGTTAGCTAGTGCAAGGTCTGCTGACTCTTATCTTTTATTAGGGCAGTTTCTAACAATGTGTTCTTTATCAAGGCAACCTTGGCATATAGGTTCAAAGTAAGGGATTCTACCTCCTCTATCCCTCCTTGTATACTGTGACTGTCTCTGATTTTGGCTATTTGGATCAGAAAAAGGTCTCACCGGAGTTGCAGGTACTCCTGGATTACTTGCTTGTCCTCTGGATCATGTAGTCTTGGCTGCCAGATAATCCTCTGCTAATTTAATGATTTCTTCAGTGGTTTCAGGTTTATGCTCTTTGACCCAGAGTTGTACATCAAGGGCTAAAACTTGAATAAACTGTTCAATGGTAATGAGCTCTATAATTTGATCAATAGTCTTGGTTGCTGGTTGCAGCCATTTTGTGCAATAGTCCTTGAGCCTTGCATAGGTCTCCCTAGGTTTATCATAGTTCAACATTTTCTGTGATTGAAATCTCTGTCGATAGGTTTCTGTATTGATATTATATCTTCTCAAGACTTCTTCTTTCACTCAGCATAATTGGTAGCATCAGCTGTACTCAATTGACAATATACTAGCTGAGCCCTCCCAGACAAGTAGGGTTCCAGTCTTATTACCCACTGATCTTGGGGCCAATTACAAATCTGGGCCACCCTCTCAAACGTAGCGAGACAGGCCTCAATATCATCATTCTCCACCAGTTAAGTCAGCTTTATATCCTTAGGCACTGCTCTCTCCACTTGTCCTTGCATCATCTCCTGGATAGCTTTCAGAGTAACATTCCATTTCTGGTCCTGTCTTCTCTGTTCCTCTGCTTGGATTCTTTAGTCTTCATGCCTCAGTCTTTGGTCTTCCTCCCATAGGTTCTCCATATCAATCTGGTGCATACAAAGCCATTTTAATAACTTACTCATGTCATCAGGTACTGGGGTACCTGTTTTGACTGTAGCTTAGAGGCAGCATCTTCCCCTTCCTCGTCTTCCTCTGGTTTCTTCATTTTTGGTTTTGTCCCAGAGCCCAATCCTGGCAACAGAGGCTCTCCTCTTTTCTCTCTTTCACAAATCTCGTGAGATGTAATTAACTTGGTTCTGGCTGTTTATGCTCTTGCATCTGTTAGGGTGCTGTATATACAACACCCTCTGGTGTGACCTCCAGGCAACCTCAACGTACCAGGTTAGAAAGAGACCCCACTTCTCACACCAATGTGGACATGTGGGTTCTACTAACAGACACCAGCCATAATGTTTAGTGCATAAAAAATGCTTTTTTCAGCATTTATCATTTTATTGTTCAAAATGATATAGAATGTCCAGATATTTATAGAAAATAAATAATAATAAGGTGTTAAGTCTTGCACACCAACGGAAATATAAAGTTCATAAATCAGGCAAGTCCTCTTCTTAACTTCCTCTCTTATCTGTATATACAATATCTTCATTACCTTTCCAGATGTGTAAACACTCACACCTCCTCATTCTTTGCTAGTCAGGAGACACTGACCAACCTCCAACTTCTCCCTACTAACCTGAAGCCCTTTGGTGGGAAGGTTTTATACTGTTATTCTGATGACCCCATCAGCATGTGACCTTCTAATTCATACTAAAATCCTATTTTCATCCTTAGAAGAAAGTTCACCATGATATGAGTTCCTTAATAATATGTCACATGTTCTCCCACTACCTACATAACAGGATTAAAATAAAAAAAACATTATCTTTCAATGGAAATAACCTTAATGAGGTGAATGGACATCATTAGGGGTTTCCTAAGCTCCTCCCTTATTTGTGACATCACCAGTACTCTTCCAAAAAGACAGCCATTTGCTGGGCTGCCTTGCCTAAAGAAGGATCTTCCCAAAATTACCCAGGCTATTTCAGGAAAAAAAACATAAATTTTATTTCTTTCAAAAAGGTAGAAGTTATCCAGCCTTCTCAGAGTTAAACAGACTGGGGGCACGGTTCTCCATCTATTTGCCCTGCTAAGTAGGAGAGTTCCATTATTTGTTCAGTTCCAAATGAAAAAAAACCTTTTGTTTTCCCCACCAACATGTCGGCTTTATTTACCCAGACAGTGTTTATTTAGGCAAACAGATTTCCCAACTTAGTACTCATATCTACTAATTTTTATCCAGTGCTGTTATTAAGACTGTTTGCAGTTTTATATTTCAACCCACCAGCTTTTCTTTCAGCCGTCGGCATACATTTCATCTTTCTTTCCAATTAAGGCTGCTTTCTCAAGTAATGCTTCTGTACACCTCAATATGGCTTTCTACAAGCCTCACTACATGTCTGCACACTTTTGTACATTAAGGGCATTGTTTAAAAAGAAATATTTACATTTATTTTTCTTTCTGCAAGAGCGAGTGGCTGCAGGGAGTGTGTACTGCTCCCATGGCAACAGCTCGCTCGCTCCGTTCAGCATTTTCAGGACCGCGCTTGCTTTTCCACTGAATCCTTAGCAAGCGGTCCATTTCTACAAAGCTCTATGGCTCTGTTTTTAATTCTACTGCTCAAATGAGTGCACAGTTCCTTCACGAATGTTCAATCCCATTCAAATGTGCGATCATGCACACATCTCCTGCTCAGCAAGCGACTGCATTCACAGTAGTGCTACCTATACTAGCTGCCATATTAAACAAAAATGTTGCATATTTTCAAAGAGAAAAACTCTATGGGGAGTAAACTGATGGGAATTGTAAAAAGGGATAGTACAGCATTAGAAAATGTCAGGTTGGCTACCCTGGCATGAAAGATAGGGAGAGGGAGAGGGAGAGGGAGAGGGAGAGGGAGAGGGAGAATGAATATTGGGCTGAGTTCTGGTGGTTTATATCATTCTGCCAAAACCAGGTCAAGCACTGCTCAATCCCTAGTGGGGATCCAAAACCAACTGCCTAAGAAATTACCGTTTTATGGAGTCAAGGATGGCCCTGCCTCTTGATATAGCTGTGGCCAGAATGCCCCAATCTACATCCAGCAGATTAAAGTCCCCCATTATCAAAAGTTCCCCCTTGCTGACCATTTTGTTAATACTTCCCTCAGGGCTCTGTCTAAAGCCGTCCCCTGTGTCAGAGGCCTATACGCCACCCCTGTACAAATAACGGCCTCAACTCTATCTCTATGCTGACCCATAATACCTCCAGCCCTTCGCTAACTTCCTGTTGCCCTTGTATTTCAGTGATCCTTATACCCTCCTTCACATATAAAACAATCCCTTCACCTTTCCCCCTTGACCTGTCTTTCTGGTATATGGTGTAGCCTGGGATTGCCACTTCCCAGCTGTGATTGTCTGTGCACAATGATTTTGTTACAGGCACCAGATCCAGGTCTGCCTCCACAAAGATTGCCTCAAGGTCAGGAATTTTATTTCCCGGAATCCTTGCATTGTCACACATGGCTCTCCATTCTCATCTTTCCTTCCTCCCTCCCTGTAACCTGTCACCTCTTCCTGCTTCCCTCCTTGCCCCCTTTGTTACCCCTGTCCTGGCCTCCAATAAAAAAATGCTGTGGTATGCATTAGGGAACAGTGTAATTCAATGGCAATTAAGCTTTTTTTTTTACTGCACTATTTTGTCACGTAATTTACTGCATGTTACTGTGCTGCATTGTGGCGGGCTCCACTTGTAACCTAGGGAGTACTATCTTGCCTCAATCTTTGTCTTTGGCAGTATAACAAAACATTCTATAGTCACCAACAGGAAGCAATATTTTTATATGACAGCAGATCACAGCCTGTTCTTATAGCATACCATTGAGGGGAAATCTGTTCAGTAGATAAAGTTCTGCAGCTTTCAATGCCCCAGCAGCTGGATGGCAACAACCTCAGGCTACTGCTTTTATGAACTCTACAAGCAATTCCAGAAGAGTCTTGCACTGAATTCAACAGGAATCTGATTGGGTCCAGTTTAAAATTATGCCATATGACCAGGGCCACTGGAAAATTGCTCCTGCAATTTTTTTGCGGAATCACCAATTTTCACCATTCTCCGCAAAAAACTGACATGTTCCATAATTTCTTGCAATTTATGAGCTTTTATATTGACCTGTGTAAAAAGTATTAACATTTTTAATAAAATACTCTCAAATATATTGACAATTTTGCATACAGACTTGGGTGTGAAACAATGCAATGCAAGATAGGGAAAGGGTTTTATGTGACACTGATTTCTTTTGAATCCTTGTCTTGTTTGGTTTCAAAATCAACTGACCAAGCATAAGTACACTTAAAGGAATTTTCCCAAGATTCGTGGGCACTCAGCATAGTATGTTGTCTTGCCTACTCAGCATTAAAAAGCCACATGCAAACAGTACTTGAAATTGCTGTAAATAGTTGTTTTTTGCTGTTTTTGTGACCGAGTTCCAGGAAGTGCTCGAAGTGTTTTCTTTTTTTTCCTGAACATTTTCCGCACCTCCACAGTCCCATTACATTAACTGTGTGATGTTTTAGAAGGGACGTGATGTGCTTCAGAAGCATGGTTGAGTGGGGTTTTCAGAATGTAGCAGACTCCAGTGAGAAATACGATTATGGCTCCTCTCTGGACAACTCAAGTGATTTGGGGGAGATTAATGCCAGCATTTGTGTATTTGATCCTTTCCAAAATGATCCTTATCTCTCCAACTCTTTGGAGTTTAGCCATTCTGATGGTGGCACTTTCTGTAATTTGGATGCCAGAAATGATGATCTTCGGGCATATGGGAGTGAAGGATGACTGGGGCATGCAGAATGGTATCCCTATTAAATATTTAATTAAAGTGGTGTACTACTACATGGATAACAATGTGTCCATGCCACAAAGCCACTTGTTGGCACGGGCAGGTGGTTGTGTTTGTGGCACAGCATTAGCGTGATTCTACCTTTGTTGACTAATGCATACCATATTCCATGATGCAGGGTGGTCTCATTGCAATAGCCTACAAAGTCCTCATGAGTGGCACATTCCTTTCAAGCAGTGTTGAAAAACACCGTTTAATGCTTTTCCCCCATTTTTCTGTTCCATGGAATTGGTGTGGGGGGGGGGTTGTGGGTAGCTGGGAATGGAACCACTTCATGGTACACAGATGTGATTCTGTCTCTTTGTGGACTTCATTGCACACCACAGGCAAACACCCCAGTAAAACACGCATTAAATGATACAGTGCTGATTGTTATCCATATTCTGTATAGCAGAGTGAGGGAAATGGTACCATAGCCACTGCTACTAATGCTAGCCATACCCTGGAAAACACTGGTATATGGCCATTCCGTTGCAATGATGTCGCAACCACTCTGCATTGCTTTTTGCATGGCTTTTTGCCTACGTTTTTGTTGTGTTGCCCTGGTCCCCGTTTTTCTTTGAATTTTGCCTGCCAATGTGAAGTCTGTCTGGATAAGTTCTTTGCGTAGGTTGATATCCCATACCTGTATACCAGTGCTTCTGTCACAACAGACTGTAGCTTTGATTTTTTTTAGTGCATTTCTTATTGTGGTTACTATTCTCACACTGCTATAATTTATGGCAGAAATAGAAATACTAGATTACTAGTGCTGGTGGATAAGAAGAGTGGTGTCCCTGTACTGCTGAGGGTTACAGGAAGCTTGTAAACTGCACCACAGACAGGCTTTTATAATGTGCAATGTGGAAAAAAGGAATTTGCTAATGTTAAAAAAAGCACAGTCAAGGAATCAAAAGCGTACTGTCTCCTATGATGCAAAGAAATTTGCAAGGCTGAAAGAGACTCCCCTCTAGATGCCAGTCCTGCCCTGTTATCGGCACTATCAGCAGCACTCAGACTGCTTCTGTAGCCCTAATTAGACAAAAATAATATAACCCAAGCAAAAGACAGACTGGATAAGGACAAACAAATGCCATTGCTTCCAGCAAGCTAAAATACTTTCCTGCAGCACTGAAATGATGGTAGTGGTATACTGGTGTCCATAGATGAGCACAGAGAACATGTCCATGATTGCACAGCTGCTACAAACACTGACATTTTCAAGTTTACGGTGGTTATAAGATCCCTGCTATGATGACGAGGTAGAGATACACAATGCATTTTGGTAAGCCTTCTGACTGTAAACAAAAGCAGAAAATTGAAAAATGGAGCGAGCAGATTTACGTGAATTACTAAATAATAAGCTATCAGATTGCAATAAAATACACATATTCTGCAATCGGAAAACATGCTGATTTGACCCATATAGGTGGTGTTTGAATCTAGGGAACTTGGAAATTTACTTTAAACACTTAACATTTGTTTTGCGTTGGAGCAGTCTACCAGAAAATTTTTGTTGCCACACAGACTGAAACAAAAAATGGGAGAAGAGGTGCAAATGATCCCATTCACTTAAATGGAGTGCTAACTATGAAGCCTTTTTGTAAGTGGCAGGGCAAATTATTAATTGTGAGCATACATTCATTCAGGCTAGTTTTGATTCAAACAACTGAGGATTTATGACTGCCCTGCCGATTTTAAACTTAAATAAGCTAGTTGCTAACAGTGATCTCACTCTTAGCAACTACCCTCTAGATGCTCACATGCAAAGACTACAATAAAAACCTGACTAAAGTCTAAAAACAAGCTAATAAAACACAAACTGTATCTTAACATTTATCTTTAACTAAACAAAATCATTACAGCCAGAGTGAAACAAAGGTAAATTACAGGGTACCCTGACTACTGTATGATACAGTAAAAATATATTGGTATTTTTTTACATTTTTTGGTAATGATGTAAAGCCCACTAGGCACAAGTGACTGTTCTCAGGTACAATGCAGGAGCACTGAGGAGGTTAAGTGACTAGCTCAGAATTACACAGCATACAAGTGGATGCATGGAATGGCCTTCCAGAGGAGGTTGTGGAGTCAAAAACAGTGGTGGAATTCAAACATGCATGGGACAGTCATAAGGCCATTCTAGGGGGTGAGGGTAGGAAGAGGTAGGCTGCTGGTTAACTAGGATCTGCAGCTTATCCAGTAGGTAGGGAAATGGGCAGACTGGGTGGGCCAAGCGGTCCTTATCTGCCATCAAATTCCATGTTTCTATGTTTCTATGTTGTGGGAATCAAACTCTGGTCTGCTAGATGTCGTCTGCTCATTCACAGTTTGTTGCTCTTGCCTCTAGAGTATACTGCCAGCCCTAATAACCCCCAGATTTAATGTTTAAATATGTGATTTCAGAAATAGTGTACAGTACCTCCAGTACAAATTATGACCATTAAACACTTTAACAACATTTTACTAAAACTCAGTTATTCACCACTCTGTTTATTTTTTCTTGTTCCAAAGTGGGTGAATAGCTGGCAGAGCACTGTAAACAGCTGTTGATTCGGCTTCATTCTTCTACAGCCAGAAACAAACAAAAAAAATGTCCTTCTGGATTTATTTAGTATTGATTTGCTGTGGCTCACTTTATAGAATCTATTTAGAACTGCATAAGGCAGATGTTTTTTAAATTTTAGAAGATAGGCATCGCTTACGATAGCTTATCAGTTTAATATTCTTTCTAGAAACATAAATTTTTGTTTTAAACATATTCAGGTGTCAGTGTATTCATTTAGCAATTTATACAGACTAATATATGCTGCAAAAAACATTAAAAGATTTATTGTGAAGCACTCAGGGTCTATAGTAGAACCCCCTCCTGCAATTTACCACAATTTTTGCAAAATGCTATGCAATTTTGGGTAACCTTTTCCGCAATATTCCAATGGTCCTGTATATGACTGGGTATTACATACTTTTGAGTGAACATAACATAATGTTCCAGGTTGGGCAACTAACTAGTCTTGTTCTTCTTTTATGATTTTTCATAAAGCAATACAAGCCTACATATATGTTAATAAAGGAATAACGCATGACAGGATGTGTGTTGTGCTGGGATAACGGCACGCTTGGGGGGGTTGGGCATGAGGCCGCCGAGAGAGTGCATCCAATGCCTCAGGCGTGGCATTATCCCAAACAACACACACCCTGGAGTACATATTCCTATTATACAATGTAAAAAATGTATCAGAGTAAAAAAAAATAATTTCAAAAAATGTTTTTGTGTGGAAACATATTTTTTGGTTTTAAGAGAAGATTCAACAATCAATAAGATGGTCAGTAAGACAATCAATAAGGTGCTCAGCAGCAGGTTCACAGTGCTGAGACTAGACCTGTGGTGACGTGCTGGGATAACTCCATGGGTCCAGCCCCAAACTGACCAATCACAGTCCAAGATTCTTTCTTGCCATTGTATAATATCCTTTAGCAAAGAACTGTGCAGTAATGTTGAAATCTTAAGGTTTGGTGGCAGAATGACAAGATAGTAGTTAGCCAAGACTAATAGAGAATAGTTTATACTGTATTCAAGCATTCTCTTCGTAAACACTGAGGAAGGATGCTTGAAATGTAGTCAAATACTTATCAGTAGATTTGTATGCCAGTGTAAACAAAATTATGACATACCACAAACAATTAAATACTTTTTGATTAGAGTATCATTTACTGCACAGGTACTGTAGAATATGATAGGAGTGAATCCAGCCGATTTAGTGATTATAAATGATAACAATTTCATTCTTCCTTCTTTTGCACACACACTAAAATGCTCTGACAGATAGCTTTGCTCTTTTATTAACTCTGCATCAGCAGTACTTTATTAATTTTATTATTCTTTTTTATTTTAATCAGGAGGTGAACTAGGTGAAGCCCTTTTCCAGTTAGGCCTGACTAATTTAAAAAATATTTTTAAGACAAACTATGTAAAAATAATACAAAGATGGTATGGGTGAAATAACCAGAGACAGTCAGGCAGCAGAAGATACATGTGCCAACTGTCACCAATGCCTTTTTATATTGTCTTGCACATGTGCAAGCATCATTGTAGTAGCAGAAACACAGAGGTATGTCAGTGTTGGCAAATGCAGGGCACACTTTAGTAGGTGTATCCCTCATTCCCCAATTCGCCAGCATGCTAGGGCTGATACAAGAAGTGTGTAAAATTGCCTCAACTTGATGGAAATGTGCTGCTGCAATCGGAGACAAGCTTGTCATGCAGTGGCACAGATTATACATCTCCAATTGGTGCCTCTCATGGTGAAACATTTCAATAAACATGGCGGTGGCAGGATCCCCAAAGAAAGATGACAGGGGTGCAATCCCTGTGTTGGCATGTCTGCTACCCCCCAATTTGTGTGGCACACTGGGAGCCCACGCCAGTGTGCCAGTGCTCACAGAAGGTCAACGACTTCGGCATGTTCCTCCCCCTGCCCCACCTACATTGTGTGGCACACTGGGATCCCACCTCAGTGTGGACAACATCACCCCCCTAAAAGTCATGGGACACATTGGGAGCCCACCCAGTGTGCCTAATATTTGTTTTATTTCACCTATAAAGAAAGAAAATGGTATATAATGTTTTTTTTTCTGTACCTGAAAAAAGGAAATGGTCCCTAATTGTCCGCTGCCCCCTTCCCTAACTCGCACCCACCCTCTATGCACCCCACCTCCCCACACCTCCCTCACCCCATACTTACCTCCAGAGGTCTGGCGTTACGATCATCGGTGGAGTGGGAACATGCCTGGACTCTTCAAAGCCAAACTCCAAAATGAAGAAATGCCGGTAAACTGTATAATGGCATTAATGGGTGGGGGTCAGTGTAGGTGGATATCTCAGCTATTTCTTTGAATTGTGGCTCTAAATTTTCAACATGGGGTTCTTGGGATCCAACCTCATGAACACATGCACTGTCATCTCATTATTTGGTCCCGAAAGGTCATTTCACGATCACTGTATGGAATCACCTTTTGGGACTGATTAACAAAATTACTGTACCACTGTTAATAAGGTGGGGGCCCAAAAGCCTACATTGCAAATTTAGTGAAAAAATTCCAAAAAGACAGTGTTATGAGTGTGCATTGCGTAGTTTCCATGCAAGCTCATAACTTCGACAATTTTTAATAATTTCACTCCAGATTTTCAACATTACCATTTTTTCACACCTCCTTATGAACAGTACAGCTATCATTGTTCACATCCTGCCTGAAATGTGTTTTCGCATATGTGGTGCACAATGGCTGTGGGAAATCAATGTTTGGGACAGATTAATAAAATCACAGAGACAATGTTCATTAGTTGAGGTCCTGAAAATGCCTGTGTTGAAAATTTGGTTAAAAAATCCCCCAAATGATTGCATTATGGATGTGGGTTGTGCAGCTTCTACGCACTCTTGAGACTTCAATTTTTCATATTTTTAACTCCAGATTCTCAACATTGCCATTGTTTTACATCTCCTCATGAACAGCACAGTTGTCATTTTTCACATCCTGCTCAAAATGTGTTTTCACACCTGTGGCACCAAATGGCACAGTCGCTGTGCAAAATCACCTTATGGCTAACAAACTGATAGTGCCACTGTTCATGAGGTGGGGTCACAAAAAGCCCATGTTGAAAATTTGGAGTGAAAATACCAACAAACGCCCAAGGCGTTAGAGTTTACAATCATAATGCCCCACCCTGTAGAGACTGACAGGCGTCAGCGGTGTGACTTGGGATTGTCGGCTGTAATGCTCATGCTATTCCACCCCCACCCCCACCCTGCAGCCAGTGACAGGCATCAAGGTGTGCTTTGGACTCTTTGGCCCCAAAGTTCACTCCATTCTCCTATACTATACCCATCTTAGCATATTTCCTTATGGAATTGGGTGTGCATAAGGCCTGAAGACCACACGGCACACCACGACACTTGTCGGTGTCTGCAGGGTAAGGTGAGGTGAAGTGGCATCAGCATTATGGCCAATGACCCAAAGGCACATCCCCAATGCCTGTCAATCTCTGCAGGGTGGTGGTGGGATTGGCATCAGTTTAATACTTCACTGCTATTCCTATTATGCATCTCTAACTCATGCACTACCAATGTCAATGCCAATGCCAGCAAGACAACAGTCAGCACTGACAAATGCTTGTTTTTAAATACTGCAGTCTGGAACATATCAAAACTAGAGTGTCATGTCGAGCCCTCTTTCACAACTTAATAAAATTCAGAAGCAACTGGGAGTACCAGGAGTTGTGGAGAATATTTATTTTTATGAGATGTTCCTTGGAATGTCTCCAAATTGTACAAGTTAACTGTCACTGCAACAAACCTTTGAATAACTACTTCCATATAAGCAGACCTATTTTACTTCATTTTCTTGAATCTAATAGGGTTTGCACATTCAAGATTCATATAACACAATCTAATCCAGTGGATCTCAATCCTCAAGTCTGGGTGGCCTAAAGGGGCTTCTAAGAGTGGCCACCAGAATGCATCAGTGGCCTAACTACTTATATCATTCATCTCAGATCCCTGATATACTACAAACCTCCTGCTGTAATACATTTATTTCACACAGTATACAGTAAATCAAGTCCCTGATGTATTTTCATTTGAATTGTATCTCCTACGTTCTTTAAAGGTAAGAAATTGTCATTTCCATTACCTTTGCAACTAGAACTCTGAAGAGCTCTGTGGCTGCAGAAAATGTTGTTGTTAGCTGTATATGAGAAACAATGGTCTAACTCATTAAAGTGAACTGCACTGTGCAGATTGTAAGTAGGAGCTGTAATAGAGTTCAGTCCAATCCAAACTCAGGATAAAGGACTAAAGTTGGTGACAAGCTATCTGGAAGGAATTATGATACCCAAGTCAGCTTCTCTGCTGATGCTACTGACCAGTAGTAGCTATAGCTAGGCATTTAACTGGACAAAACTCACAGTCATTCTAATGTTTCTCACCCAAGAAAGTTTCAGAAACCTCATCTTCTGGAGTAAGCCTCCAAAAATGGGACATCAAAGAAAAACAATAAAAAATCAGTTAAGGCAAAAAGGTATAAGACTATTTACTTATTTATTTATGGTATAAAATATTTATTTATTCATGCATTTATTTATTTCAAAAATTTTGCCAAGAAAGATATCCTGGAGACGTGTTCTGACTGCCAAGCATACTAGATGTATATTGGAGGAGCTCTGACAGAAAGTGAGAGAAAGACACATTTTGGTGACTGCAGTCTGAGCTGAAGAGTTGGTTAATGAACTGTGCTTATGTCATCTTCACTTGCACTGATTTTTGATCTGTAGAATCATGCTGAAACCAGATCCAAGCCAGTGATCACATGATCAGCTAAAAACCAGGGTTGAGACATCAAAGCAGGCTGGAGGGAAGGATACCACTTTGCCACAGCTGGGCAAGCCATCTCTGTCCTCCCTGCTCACTGCAATGCAGAATCTGGAAAAGACTGAGTTTAATGTCAACACTGTGCCAATGGAGAAAAAAAGCTGATAGCATTCAGGCTGATGCTAAGAAGCTGATGCTAAGAAGTACCAGAGTCGGTAGAGAGGATGCTGATGACATGCACTGGACTTGTTAAAGAGGACTGAGTTCTGAGAACCCTGCTCAAACATCTGGAAAATCTCTCCAGGGCAGCCAATCTATTGAATGACTTCTAGGACTGCCAGAGACTTTAGAAGAGGATATCTGAGGATCTTCCTCCAAAACTAGTTACCATCTGAGCTGGTGCTGCAGGAGAACACAAACATGAGGGCCTATGGAATTAATCCTTGGCATGCAATTCAAACAGAAGGTGGTGCATGTACAGTTTAACTGGCAATAAGCAGTACTGAGAAATGAGATGCCATGTTACTAGTGGTGAAATGAGCTGGAGGGATCAAATTCAGAGCAACTACTGTGAGGATTTTCCAAGACCTCAGCTTTAGCACCAGGCAGAGATGGAAGAATTTCAAGAGTGTTTGCACTCTGCTGAGGGAGCTGGGGGTAGATAACAATATGTTGCTCCCAGCCATCTCAGAATTCACTATGGGTACAAAATCTATCTTTTCTCCAAGCCTGAGGTTACCAGCAAGTTGAAACAGAAAATCCAGAGAGACTTTCTAGCAAGAGTAGAAGACCATGCATCTGACTTTGACTCAGAGGGGTGTGAAGGATGCTTTGCTGTTCCTGGGGCATTTGCCCTATTTGCAGCTACTGAGCAACTATGCAATTTTATCATAATGTGCAGTTATTGGAGGAGCTTACTGTTTGGGGTAATTAATGCTGAGTTGCTGTGAGGATAAGCTGGGCTGAGGAGGGATGCATAAGGCAATGAGAGTTTTACTTAACTTTAGTGATGCAGACCGCATATTCAAAATGGCACTTATTGTGCTTTCTGCAACTTTCTTCCCCTTCCTTAATAGAGATGGTTATTTTTGTTTCCCACCACAGTAGAGCCTGCTCACCCCTTTGCTTGTGGGAATGCTGTGAGGTATTCATGGCGTAAGCTCTGTAACGCTTCTTACTTCTTTCATGTTCCACCCATATTACAGAAAGTTTGATGTTAAGTTGTACTGTTCTCCTTAGTATGTGTAACTTATTATTATTTCATTAGTTGTCCTCTAGCACCAAATTATTTTCTTGCAGTTAAAATGACTTAGAAGAGGAGATGATTTTGCTCATCCTAATATTTGGAAATTTGTGACGAAGCCACCTGTCTGCACCTCAGTCAGTGCTTATCTTGCAGCTGGTTGTTGCAGACCTTCACCCATGTTCGCCCCTCACTGTCGCCTTGCATCCATGCTCAACCCTTTGCAAAGGTGGTGCACAACCAGAAACTTGGACCCTTTGATCACAGTCATCAGTCCCCCTGTGTCAAGCCAAGGCCAACTACTTGAATCTCAGGTGAAGTGTGGGTTCAGTCTTATCAAACTTCATTGTTTTTAAAAATGCTTAAACTAGATTTAGCATGCCTGTTCATAGTGATTGGTATCCCAGAGAATCACAGACTACATCCTTTTCAGTAAGACGCACAACCAGTCCACATATAGTGCTTAATAATAACTGCTTTATTTACACAATATATTTACACAGTGGCCAAAATAGAACAAAAGTACTTACAGGAGAAAACACTGAGAATAAAGCTAGTTAAGCCATGAAACACAAACTCAGATTTCCCATAGCTAGGTCGAATTTCCACAAGACGATATGGAAAAAAGACAGTCTCTTGTCTTTGGAGAACTTGAATCCAAATCAGAGTTCTCCCCCTTTCAGTTTTAAACCATCGAGCAGTTATGTAGACTACACACTGACCTCCCCCCTTTTCTCTCTCTCTCACACACACCAAGAGGTAAGCTCTTTTTATATCTCAGAACATGTTTCTTGCACACAAAAACATCATGTTTGAAAAAGGATGATACATGACTTCCTGCCTTATCACCAAATAAATACATTTAAACAGCGTCCTCCATATCAATTTCCCCTAGATGTCGTCCTGCCAGTATATCCTCAGTAACAGATAAATCTTAATATGCAAATGATCCTCCTCGTAAACTGTAAGATAAATAGCAGGACCATTTCGCCACTTGTACTAACTTTTAGAATTTGATTTGGCTGACCACCCAGTATTTGCCAAAACCTTTCAGTCTGCCAATTAACTGTATGAAAACACTAGTTTGCCACACAGGGTCTCTTTTTATTTGAACAGCAGAGACTTCTGATTAGGAAACTTTAGAAATCATCAGAGAATCATAAGTTATCATTCCAGTTAGCTAACTTTATTAAAACATTAGCACACCACAAGACTAAAATATTGCCAACATAGTGTTATACTTTGCCAAACTTTCAGGAAGTAAGGGCACCAAGTCTATAGAATGACTATAACTTTCATACAAGAATTTTTGGTCAATACGGTGCCCTAGCTATTGTAGTCATCAGGTTTCTTATTTACTATGTGATTATTAATTAAAGTTTAGTGCTCATGCCTCCAGTCCAGTGATATATGACAATTAGCAGTGCTGAAGGATAAGCTGACCATAACTGCTCCTTGATTGTATACCTGTCTTACCTCTATAAGGTATTTGTATTTTGATGTCCTGATCAAAAGCAATAAAAAGGAAATTCAAAAGAAATTATATACTGAGCTGGTTGCAGCTAGTTTATGGAAGGGAGGGGTGAGGATAAGGTAAGGAGACAATACAACAGGCGCAACAGCAAAAATACATTAAGAGTTGTGTAGTCCCAATATTCAGTGCAAGTAAAACAGTGAAAACAAAATAATATACAAAGTAAAATACATCAATAAATGTGCAAGACCACTATTTGGAGCAAAATACAACCATTCAACAAAGTGCCTAAGGTGGATAGAATTGCACTTAATCAATAGCAGTGAGCAACCTCATACCCTGGGGAGACGGGGGAGGGACTCCCAGATCATCGCAGCTCAGTTGTGTAAGCCGTGGGTGGAGGAAGGCCCTAAGCTCAGAAACAATTGCAGGAGGGGGGTGTAAAGTCATGAAGAAGAGACTTAAGGGAGAAGAAGGGAAGAGGCTGTACAAATAGGCATGAGTAGGAGAAGAGAGGTCCAGAGCTTGGGAAGCAATAGGAGCATACAGTCTGGCCAGTAGTGCATTTCCTGGGATGAGGGAAAGAGAAGGGGAAACAGAGTTCTGGAGTGGGTAGGAGAAGGGGGGGGAGGAAGAAGGAAGGAAAGCTGGTGGGGAGCCAAGCCAGAATTTGAATGTGAAGTAGGCACAGACAGCAGATCACCTGGCATCAAGGGTGGGAAGTGAGGGGGAGGAGTAAGATGAGAAGTGGTGGGTACAGATAGCATAGTCCAATGCAAAATGGCACAAGGAGGGGAAAAAGGGGGTCCAGTCTGGCAAGGGTGGACTTAATAGTGGTGCTGTAGACTATGTTACTATAGTTGTAGATAGGTAGGATCATCTTGGAGATCATCTCTCAGTGGTCAGAAAGTGGGATACACACTTAGTTCCCATAAAGCACACCCAGTTTGGGGTGGAGCTTGTGGTGGAGGGCATCTATGTGTGCCAAGAAATTGAGAGGACGGTCCAGTCAGACCCTGAGATACTTAAGTGTGATAGGAAACAGTTCTTACATTCCTAATTGTCCTTCAGTTGTCCTTTTATTGTCTACCCAATATTCTGATATGTGTTTGACCTTTTTTGTAAAATTAATAATCTAACTTTGTTCCCTTTGTAACTACTGTAAATTCCTCTCTCCTCAACAGTTGCTGTTCTCTCTTTTCACACTGCCTGATCATTTTATGACATTAACAACACCATTCAGGCCACTGAAATGAACGGCATGGAATGGTGTTATTGATGACATAATGTTGCAGAAATATGAAATGAAAGACTAATAGCTGATGAGGAGAGTGGGACTTTGCATGGATCTGAGGGCACACCAAAACTAGATCACTTATTTATCAACAATTAATCAACACATATCAAAATACATTACTGGCATGGTAAGGAAGATGGAGGGACAGCTAGCCATGTAAAAGTCATTTCCTATCTCTTTTGAAGGAGGATACATCTTCAGTCACAGTACCATCAAGCATATGGAAGGAGGGGAGAAGGGTTACCTGGACAGTCATCTGCCAAGAGCAAAAGATCATAGAGATCATTTTCTTGACCTTGAGAGATAATTGGTTCATCCAGATCATAGACCCCCCTCCCCAATTTACAGCCATCAATCCTACCCTAAACATTTGCCTTTTGCACAACTGCTAATTTATTTACTTATTGCATCTGTTATTTTTCTTATTATGTAATTATCACACCTTATTGTACCATTACTGATCTCCCCGCATCCTCCCAGGGTGCATCTGGAAATGAGCTGTTACCAGCTCAGTATGTCTTTCCTGGTAAAACTTTTGAAATAAATAAACAAATAGACAAAACACAGCTAAAAGAGTCCAAGCAGAAAATAAAACAGCCAAGGAGATCTATAGCCCTCACTAGTTATGTGCCAATTATTAAGACTATGTTAGACAACAAGAAGGACTAACATGGAACACCTCACTCATCAAAATTAGCCAATAGTCATTTAAAACTAAACATATTTTATCGCCACCCCCTTGTCTCACTCCAGTCAAATAAGTTAAAGGAGTGCTACAGTCAAAATTTGCAAAAACATATGTTGTGCAGAGTGTTTTAATTTGAGTGTGTAATCCTGGTGTATCCTTATCTTTGTTTGCTATTAAGAGTTTTTTTTTCTAAATTAGCCTGCTAGTTATTTATTTATTTACTTGAAAATTGGTAACTGGGAAAGGCACACTGAGCCAAGGCTCATTACCGGGTGAGACCCTGGGGAAGGGAAGGTGGAACAAGCGGCAGACAATACAAGTAGCAAAACATCAGATCAACATATTATACAAAGTCTAGATGATGGACAGATTTGCTTGTACAGAAATAAGTACACAGAATGCCCAGCAGTGCATAGCAGTTCACAACAATAATAGAATTAAGAGTAAAAACATGGATGGAAAAAGGTACATCCATCAAACTATCAGGAGTAAAGGAAACAAGAACAGGTAGGGAGGGGCTGAAATTTCAGCTGGCCCTTGAAGGAGTCAGGTGATGAGAAATAACGAAGAGAGGAATGGAGCTATTTCCAGAGTGAGGGAAGGTGACTGGGGAAGGTAGATTGCTTAGCAAAGAAGTGAGAGTGAGCAGTGGCAAAAGTGTGATGGTCCTTGGAACAGACAGAACATGAAGCAAGGGGAAGTTAGGATAGGAGAGGGGAAAGGAAAGAAGGAAGAGAGCCAAACCAGCAGTTAGAAATGAAGGAGGTGCAGTGAGCCTTGTGGTGAGAGCAGCGTAAGGATGCCTAGGGATGAATATAGAGAGCTATGGTGTGTGCATGAGGGTGAGTTAGTAGCAAAATGGCAGAAGAATGGAAGAAGGTTTCCAGTCTGGTAAGAGAAGTGGGAGAGGCAGAACTAAAGACCACATCCGCGTAGTTGAAAACAGGGAGCACCATTTTAGTAACAAATTCCTTGCAAACCTGAGGAGATCAGCAGTCTTTGTTACAATATATTGTGCACTAAGCTTGTGATGGAGCTTAGAAAGGATGGGATCAATGTGGGCTGAGAAGTCAAGCTTACTGTCAAGCTACACTCCCAGGTCCCTGAGGATTGAACCCCATCAAGGGGTTTCCATACAAAGTGGTGAAGGCTAGGAGGGGGGCAGTGAGTCTGGCCAGTTTCTGACTGGAACAAAAGGTCATGGACACTGTCTTCTTAGTGTTGACTTGGAATTGATCAGATTGAAACCAGTGCAAAACATTGCCGAAATCCCACTGGGGTAGGTCAATCACTGCTTCAGCAGAGGGACCAGAAATGAAGATGATGGTATCATCTGCACACATGTGGATATATGAGTTGGTATAGTTAGTGGGGAGGTCACCAAGGGAGATGAAGAAAAGAATGAAAGGAATAGTGCCTAGGATGGAGCCCTGTGGGACCCCAGCTTGGATAGGAAAGGGAGGAGACAGGGCCCCACGGACCTGACCCAATTATTCTTGACCCCCTAGGTAGGAATGGAACCAAACAACAGCAGATGTAGAGAGGCTAGCAGAATTCAGTTTGTCCAGGAGGAGAGGATGGGACAGTGAGTCAAAGACTTTGGCCAGGTCAATGAATACAGCAGCTGTGATGAGCCCCTGATCAATCCCAGAGAAGACTGTATCAATGGCCCACAACAGGGAGGAGATGGTGGAATGGTGCTTCCAGAACCAGACTGCAAGGGTGAGAGGAAATTAGAGGATGAGAAGAAGTAATGGAGTCTTGAGTGGACCAGTTTCTCTTGTAGCTTAGAGTGGGAAGGGAGGAAGGAGATGGGGTGGAAGTTGCCAGGGGAGGAGCGGTTGCCTCCTTTGTGAAGTGGAATAACTCTGGCCAACTTCCATGACTGAGGATCAACACAGAAAGTGATGGAGAGCTCAAGTAGGTGAGTAAGGGGAGCTGCAATGGTAGGAGCAGATAGGTAGAGAAGCTTGGGGTCAAATCTGTCTGGGCTAGATTTAGACTGGTTGAGAAAGAGAACAGCAAGCAGGATTTCCTAAATAGTGACTAGGGGGAAATGGTAACCCAGAGAGGAATGGGGTTAAGAGGGAGAGAAAGGAGAGGAGCCAGGAGGGGGAATGAAAGAAAGGCACAGGTTGTGAATAACTCATTGAAGAGAGCAGGAATGTAGGAGGGGTCAGACAGAAGTGAACCATCTACCACAAGATTTGGGAGAATGGACAGGTCAAGGGGGTCAAAGACGGAGTGCATAACCTTCCAGAATTTGGCTGGTGAATTAAAGTTAGAGTGAAGATTGGCATTGAAGCAATGTGATTTTGCAGCCTGGACAGCCTTTGTACATTTATTTCTCATTACCCTATAAAATATGAGGTCAGAAGCAAAGTGGGATAGCTTGTAACAGGCCCATGTGAGGTTCTGGGACTTGCATACAAACATACGATGTAGCCAGCGGAAGAAGTTCATTTGGTCTATCTAGTCTGCTTGTACTGCAGGATCCATAGCTTGTACTACTGTCCCTGCCCTCCATCCCCACTCCTCCAATCCTCCCTCCCTACCCATGATTCTTACCTTCCCCCATGCCTATCCCAGACTCTCTTAAAGCTGCCCACTGTCTTCAATGAGATGACCTCTTCCAGCAGCGCATTCCAAATATCCACCACCCTCTCTGTGTAGAAGCACTTCCTGACTTCCCTCCTAAACCTCCCACCCTCCAGCTTAAGTCTGTGCCCCTCATGTTATGGTTGCCATTCAGCTTAAAGAGACTCCTTATCAACATTATTTATCCCTTTCAAGTAGTTGAAGGTCCCAATTATGTCCCCTTTCTCTCCTGTCTTTCAGGGAGTACATTTTCAGAGCCCCCAGCCTCTCCTCATATGCCTTACCCCGCTGATCCACTATCATCTTAGTAACTCTCATCTGGACCTTCTCCAGCAGATTAATGTCCTTTTTGAGGTGTGGGCACCAGTACTGAACTCCATACTCTAGATGTGGCCTTATCAGTGACCTGTACAAGGGCAGTATAATCTCCTTTCTTCTACTACTGATCCCCCTAGATATGCATCCCAGCATCTTGTTTGCCTTTGCTGCTGCTTTCTTGCACTGTGTGGCATGCTTCAGGCCACTAGTGTTTTCCTCCTCTGATGCAGCTACTCAGACTCCACCCAGGTAGTACTCTATCCTGAGATTCCAGGCTCCAACATGCATACTTTTGCATTTCATGGTATTGAAGCCAATCTGCCAGATCCTGGACCACCTCCCCAGTTTTTCCAGATCTTCCCATAGGTCCTGTATCCCTTCAGCTGTGCCCACTCTCCTGCAGAGCTTGGACTTGCACAAGTCAAGGATATTGGTGGTAATCCAGGAGTGGTGGGAGACTTTTACTCTAGATTTCCTGAGAGGGGTATGCTTGTCCCAAACAGAGAAAAATTTAGAGTGGAACAGTGCAAGGGCCACATCAATATTCAGGGTAATGAGGATGGCTGAGCAGTTTGTTGCAGTGAGGTTGCTCAGTAGAGCATTAACATTAGTGACTGACGAGACCTAGCCCAGATGTCTTTTGGAGATTAGGGAGGATGATGGATTTTTCTGATGCAGAACATCATGCGGTGGTCACTAAAAGAGTCAGACAAGATACCTGATGCAACAATGTAGTGGGGCTGAGTAGTTAGATTCCAGTCCAAGAGAGTATGATTTGTGGAGAGTGGACTGAGCTAGGTGGGTTCAGAAATAACCTGTGACAAAAAAAAGACTCAGTCTCTGAATAGTAGATTTGGAGGACAAGAAAAGCCAATTTACATTAAAATCTCTGAGGAGGATGAGTTCACCTGTGGAGGAAAGGGAGGAGATGGAGGAAACTGTCAACCAGGGAAGACTGTAAGATCTTAGGAGAGTCATAGAAAATCCCAATGAACATAGATACTGAGGAGGGGAATGAAAAGTATATGGTTGTTTTATGACCTCTGGGAATCTCCATCTTAGCATGTTTTTTTGCTCTACTTTTTTTTTTACAATGCCTTCTGTCCCATGTGACAATCCAATCAATATTTAGGTGTAGTGTTAAGAACTAATGGAAAGTGGATAGAGGATACTGAAAAGATATTAGATAAATTAAAAAAACAACAACCAATGCTCTATGTAGATTCAATTGTGCATATGCAGGGTTAACATTAAGACCGTTGATTGAAGCAATAAAAATGAAGTACCACAGACAACTAACATATGGGACAGAGATATGGGACTTTATGGCAGAGAAAGGGGAGTTGTTGCTGATGGGGGACCTGAATATGGCAGATGTTAACTGGAGCACCTTTGCTGCAGCCATATCCAAGAGCAGGGCCATTCTCAAAGCCCTACAGGGTGCATGCCTCAGAGAGCTAGTGTTGGAACTCACTTGGGAGGGAGCAATCTTAGACCAGGTACTCTCAAATGAGGACAGAGAATCTCAAATTTAGAAGTAGGTAGCCATCTGGGAACAAGTGACCCCAAACAGTATGGTTCACAATAAACTCAGTTGTAGGGTCAAGCCATACAAAAGTAAAGGTACTGGACTTCAGAAGGACTGATTTTGCCAGAATGGATGAGTGCCTCAGAAAAGCACTAGCAAACAGGCAAGGAGGAGGGGTGGAGCAACAATGGTGAAGCATCAAAATTGCCATCACAGAGGCAAAAATCCTTTGTGTGAAGCAAATAAATCAGAATGAAAGAAAAAACATTATGGTTCTCAAAAGAGGTGGTGGGGAAGATTAGGGAGAAAAAGATAGCATTCAGGAAGTATAAGGAAACACAGAATGAGCACGATAAAGAACTGTACCAGTTAAAGCAGAATGAAGCGGGGAAGGCAATCAGAATAGCAAAGGCCCAAACTAAGGAAAACATAGCCAACTCAGTTAAGAAGGGGGATAAAACATTTTATAGGTACATTAGGGAGTGAAGAAAGACAAAGGGAGGGATACTGAGGCTGAATAAAGACAATAGTGGGTGGGCAGAGAGGGACTGTGAAAACACAGGGATACTGAATGAATATTTCTGCTCAGTATTCACAAAAGAAGAGGAAGGGGAGGTACCTAATCCAGTCAATAGAAGCACTCTGGACAGGAGGGTTGATATCAATCCATTCATAGATGAAAGGGTTCTGAATGAGCTCCTAAAACTGAAGGTGGACAAAGCAATGGGGCCTAATGCAATTCACCCCAGAATTCTAAAAGAACTAAGGGAAGAACTGGTAACACCACTGACTACCCTTTTTAACAAATCATGGGAGGATGATGTGGTACCTGAAGACTGGAGGAGGATGGATGTGATTTCCCTTCACGAAGGTGGGAGCAAGACAGAGGCAGGAAACTACAGACCTGTCAGTTTGATCTCAGTGGTAGGGGAAATGATGGATTCATTTCTGAAGGAAAGAATTGTTGAGTACCTAATGCCCAGTGGGGCACAGGACCCAAGGCAACATGGATTCACAGTGGGAAGGTCATGTCATATGAATCAAAGTGATTTCTTTGACTGGGTGACCAAACTAGTAGACCAGGGAGGGGCTGTGCAAATTACATGGTCTACCTAAACTTTAGCAAGGCATTTGACACAGTGCCACACAAAAGTTTAATAAACAAATTAACCATCCCAGGAGTGGGTCCTATGGTGGAAACCTGGGTAAAATTTTGGCTGGACAACAGGATGCAGAGGGTAATAGGAAACAGAGTCCACAGTGAAGAAAGGGGGGTTACTAGTGGGATCCCGCATGGTTCAGTACAGGGTACAGTCCTTTTTATTGTCTTTATAAGGGATATTGCAGAGGGGCCGGAAGAAAAAGTAGGTCTCTTTGCAGACGACACAAAGATCTGCAACAGGATTGATACACAAGGTGGGGTGGAAAGAATGAGAAGGGACGTGGCAAGGTTGGATGAATGGTTAAATGTATGGCAGCTTAGATTCAACACAAAGAAGTGCAAAGTAATGCACCTGGGAAACAAAAACCCAGGGGAAGAGTACACAATGGGGGGTGAGATACTGACAACAACAAAAATGGAAAGGGACCTGGGGGTATTTATATCAGATGGCCTAAAGGTGGGCAAGCAATGTGAGAAGGTAGTAAGGATGGCTTGGGGATACTGGGATGCAAGGGAGAGGCATCACCAGTAGAAAACAGGAAGTTGTTATCCCTCTGTACAGACAGTTGGTGAGAACCCATCTGGAGTACCGCATGCAGTTCTGGAGACCCCATCTCTGCAAAGACATAGACTCGGTGGAGGAAGTCCAGAGGAGGGCAACGAAAATGGTGCAGGGTCTGCACCAGGAGAAATACGAAGAGAGACTAAAGGAGCTTAATATGTATACCTTTGAGAAAAGGATGGGAGAAGGACACGATAGAAACTTTCAAGTACCTTAAGGGAATCAACAAAGTCCAAGAGGGTAGCATCTTTCAGAAAAAGAGACGGCAAGAACAAGGGGGCACAATTTAAAGATAGAGGGAGGATGGCTCAGAGGTAATGTGAGGAAGTATTTTTTCCATGGAGAGGGTTGTGGATGCATGGAACAGCCTTCCTGAGGAAGTTGTGGAGTCAAAAACAGTGGGGGAATTCAAGAATGCGTGAGACAGACATAAGGCAATTCTAGGGGGTGGTAGGTGGAAGTAGGCTGTTGGTTAACTAGGATCTGCAGCCTATCCATTAGTATGGAAATGGGCAGACTAGATGGGCTAAGTGGTCCTTATCTGCCATCAAATTCTATGTGTCTATGTTTCTATGATGGTACTAATAGAAATAAACTGATGGTTCCTGTCTATGAGATGCTGAGGAAAGTTCTTGCAGTGAGGTATTATTTCCCAGCCATACATATATACTGTATATATATATATATATATATGTAAGAGCGGAGCTGGGTTTACACAATGTAAATGCCTTGTTCGATATCAGAAAGTTGAGCTTCTGGCTGAGGTTAACCAGGCTTTCTCAAGATAGGCTGGCAAAGAGATGTTTGTTTATAAGAGGAAGAACAATGGGTAGATAGAAAGTGCTTTAATTCAAAGTGGTATAAGAGTGTCAGAGTGGCTTTAGGGAAATATGACTCATTACTTCTTTTTGAGTGCCATAAACAAAACATAGTTTGGAGCAAACAATATGTACCTTACATCACAAAAAGGGTAAAAATGTTACTCAATAGATTTAGAGAGAAATAATATTAAAGTCACTAGATATTCTAAATGGTATGAAATGTTATGAATTTCAGTATTACTTAGATGTGTTATCAGACCCAAAGATTAGGGCAATATTTACAAGATGTAAGTTTGAGATGCAAAGAAATCAAATCAATTTGTTTCTAGCTAGATTTGATACAACAAGACAAACATCACCTAAATGTGGTTGCAGTGGTGGCAAGCTGGAGGACCTACTACATGTTCTATGGACCTGCAACCACTATAATTCTAATCATATAAACTTTTTGACCAAAACATTTCAGTGTGCTAGTTAGGAAGACATTGGAATGCGGAAGGAAATGTTAACACAAGTTCTCTTTTTTGCCAAAGATGAATTTACTATTAGATGTTTTGGAAGTTTTCTAATGAGCATAGCCAAAGAAAAGAAGATAATAAATTAATAAAAGGGGTGCTGGATAGGTGGAAAAAGACTGTGCATAGAACAATTAAACATTTACTTGCTTACTTACACTCCCATGTGTCAGTGTTGTGTCCGAAACCACAGATTCAGCACGTAATAGAGACAGGCGCCTGATGTTCTGGCCTCCATTAAATAGCTCTAATTCAATATTTTTCTTTTCTATGAATGCATCAAGTCTAGCCAGCAGGAGTAAATGTTTTGCTTTTAAAAGTTTTCATTTCATCGAACTACACTCAGCTATACAAAGTAGACAAATCACCCCAACTCTTGTTGTTTTCTTATAGAATAACCCACTCAGTTTAGTCCTCAAGTATTTGCTAAAGTGTAAATGTTCCTGTTAGTACTAAGTGAATAAGGAAAATTACATGATATCACAGCTCTGCTGTTGTAAAATTGACTGTAAACTAGTGCTTGCTGAATTAATGGTACTGGGATACATCACAGTCACATGGAACAGGCAGCATTGTAGGACCAAGAACAGTAATAAACTGCTAAGATGGAGATCTCCAGGGGCCATACATAAAACTGGCAGGCTAATTTAGAAAAAAAACTCTTAATAGCAGACAAAGGGAAGGGAGACTAGGACTACACATACGCACTTCAAAATACTCTGTAAAACATATGTGTTTGCAAATTCTGACTGTAGTGCTCTTTTAATAGTAGACCCCGGAGCCGTCGTCGGCCGTCAGAATCGTCAGTCAGCTGCAATTCAATGCAGTTGCAATTAGTTGCAATTGCTTTGAATTGCAGTTATATTATGATGGAGTCATATAATTTAAGTAGTCGGCTGCACTGCTTTTAAAAAGTGAGTGAATAATGAGACATCATGTTAGTTTGCTTTCTTTCTGTGACCGCAGTCTCGCAGAGAGGGGGCGGGACAGGGGACGTGACTCTCTCACACAGTACACTACCTACACTCACATGTCAGTCAGTAGTTTTGGCGCCTATGGCTTTTTTTTTTACAAGTTTGCCTTGCACCACTTAAATGGCCCAATAATGTTCAAGTTCAGGCTCCTGTGGCACGAATTATGCGCCAATGATTGAGTCGGAGAGGAGGAGTCCAATCAGGAGAGCGCTTTGTTCACTCAGATGCACGAGGAGTTGGCGGGGAGTGTGTCCGACATCGCCAGCAGTGCGGCGGAAGGAGGTGAGCTGCGGCGGCAATTGATGAGCGAGGGTGAGGAGCAATTGCAAGTAAAACTGCTGTTTTACCTGTTTCGCTGAGGAGGCGACTGGACTGGGAGACTGGAGTCAAGCTGTGTCGGTGGTGGCTAGTGTACAGCTGCAGCTGTGAAGAACAGAAGAAGAAGGACTGTCACGGTCACGGTGGTGGTGCCACTGCTGCTGCAGACAGACTTGTTCGTCGTCGCCATCGTTCAGGTCACAACTTAAGGTCAGTGTCTTGATTTTGGAGAGACGGGGACGGGTGCAACCAGGAGACAAGGGCTGCCTGGACCCAATGTCCGTAAGATCAGAGTCGGTGCTTGAAATGGGGGATGATGAGGATCAAAAGCAATGGGGTTTGAAAAAAAAAAAAAAAGGGTAACTGCCAGAATTAACTTCTAAACCAAGGTAAAAAGAACACATCCTGTTTTGTTCAAGTATGGGCTAAGGCCTATTCTGCCAGAGACAATTTCTAGACCAACCTGTTCTCCCAGAGAATTTCTAGGCAAAGATAAAAATAAAGCATCCTATGTTATTTAAGAATGGGCTAAGGCCTATTTTGAGGCAGATTCATCCACATAGGGTACTAGGATCAGAGCTACTGTACGTACACATATCTGCATGGGGTAACAGTAGTTTTCATGATGGTAAAAGCAGTGTCCCAGAGTGCCAATTGTAACTGCAAGTGATGGGAGAGTCTCACATGAAAGTCTAAGTATATAGGCCAGTGTACAAATCACAGCTTGAATGAAATCGGGCCCTTGTGTAATGTAATGGAGGGAAGGGTGGAAAGGAGGTGCAGCTGCGAATCAGGGTGCTAGCCTAGCTGCGCATTCAAGCAGATTTGATAGACCTCTAGGCCTTTATCTGCTGGCAAATTTCATATGTTCGTACTGGGCTGTGGGGTTCAGCCCCAATTTGTGTTTGCCAAATAAACTAAGAGATGCAAGAACTGAACTATCCTTGAATAAAGGGATCACATATTTGAAACTATGCATTTAGCGTGAAGAGGGATCTTTTACTGTGTCGCTGTGACTTTTTCAGTAGCTGAAGTAATGGAGAAAGGCTACGCATGCTAACAGTGTTTTTGCAACAGGACTCCTAGTGAGCCATGCCATCAATTGCTGATTTTGCCATTGATTGTATATGCTGAATTTATTGTGCATATTATGTATGTTGCATTTATATATTACATCATAGTGGTCTGTCAGAAGTTGTACAGCGCTTTCAGTTTATAAAGGATACTGCTAAAATAAAACCTAACCTGATTATTTTCTAAGTGTTTTTTTTATTGTTTAACCAGGAGAGACACACTAAGCTGAAGCTTGTTTATAGGTGCAATCTGGGAGCACAAGGAAGTTAAGTGACTTCCTCAAAGTCACACAGTATGCACCTAGGAGGCTGTGAGATTCAAACCCAGGTCTCCAGCTCAGAGCCTTAACCCACTGCGCTATACTGCCTCCAAATATTTGCAGCAGGGATGCGAGAACTGTCATTGTTTAACCCCCCAACCAAACCAACCTGCTTTGATTCAAATAATGAAACAGGGAATTAGCGTGAGACCTGAGGGCTTTACTTTGTTTAGTTCAATTATTATTTTTTATTTTTATTAGTAGTAGTTTTGTCCCCATTTTCTCCCTGGTTCCCAGACCCCGGCACGTACATGCACATGTGTGGAGGCACATGCCGGTACTGGCTCGGCCCTCTGCCCCACCCTGGCTATCGCTGTCACCCCCTCCCACCTACACTTCCAACTGGACCTCCACCCACCCACTACCGCCCTTCTCCCATGCCGGCCCTCCGATGACCCAAGGTCGCTCCTGAGCCCAGGTCGCTGGAGCAGCATGAGGTGAGACATCCAGCGCATCAGCTCTCAGTGCCACTGTCTATCTTCTCTGTGTTAAAACCAAAAAACAAAGTTTTAAAAAAAAAAACAATTGTCCATGCTGCCCTGACCTGTCTAGCTCTGATGGAAAGACTGACTTATTCACATTGGGGTCAGATTAGCTATTTCCATAAGAAATGGGGAGCCTACCTGCATTCCTTCCTGTGTAAAACCCCCCCAGAAACCCTCCTAGTTAGAGCGCCTAGAGGATAAGATTTACCTGTTATATGTTTTATCTGAGTGTTAACAGTTGATATAAATACTGATCTGTCGCTCTGGTTGTACGTGTTTGTATTACCTTATTGCTGAAACCCGTGTACCTGTGTACTGTGTGATGGATGACTTCTCTAACCAGTGCTCTATGTGTGCTTCCTATTTGTTGTAAACTAGAACAAAAGAAAAATCACAATAAAATCTGCTATGATAAAAAAAAAAAATGAATTGTCAAGGTATTTTACTCATTTGTGACGTGGTTCTGATTTGACCCAGTCCATTCGTCAGATTCATATCTGTCAATTACCTGGTTCTGACCCATTCTGGACAGTGAAAGCAATCCAGGTACTTTGTTCCTGTTCAAAATGAGAAACATTAGTAGAAAAGACATAAAATAACTATTTTAAATATTGAGTGATATCAGAAAGGATTATTAAGGGGTAGACCCAGACTGGAACTGCCTTGACACAGTTCACGTTTGGGCTGGAAAATTAATGTTTTTCGTAAATCTGAGTGGATCCCACACTGTTTGAATAAGGATCTGCATCAGAACCACATCACAGGTGACAGCTGACCTCAATCCCTAAATTACTAATTTATCAGTGGGAGATCCACAACAGGAGTCAAAAATTATGTTGAATGCCCCATCAGCGACACCGGCAGGTCGACCGCATTCTGCAGTCAGCTGCCGGTTCACTATCTGTATCTTTGTTTTCTTCAGGGGGGCTTTGCCCCGAACCCTACTCGCGGGCTGCACCCCCACACACCCCACTAGTGATTCTCAGCTCCAGTCGGAGCTAATTTGGGGGTGCAGGACCCCAACAGACAGCACCAGATTCCAGGGGTCTCCACCATGGCTAGGCACTGTAGTCGCTGTGGGGACCTCGCTGCTGAAATGTCACTGTGGGAGGGGTAACCGATCAGTGAGGGAGACCACTGGGACTCACTGACCCTTGTCCTGAGCAACTGCATGCCAAGCAGTCCTTATCTCACACAAATTCTGTGTTTCTATGTAACACAGGGTAATTAAATTAGGGTGGAGGGATCTTGAGGATTGTAGATCACTGCAATATGTTAACCTCTGCAGAATTTATTGCAGCAGTCTTTACATCGCTGAATCTCTAGTCATGAAATTACTATAAGGATTGTAACTCAATGTGACATACTGTAACATCTTGTTTATAAACTGCTTCATCTTGGGACATCTGTGAAAACAAGACCTTGTGTCTCAGGGGGCTAGCATGTTATCCTACAGGAACCAGATTTTAAATAAATTAATCAAGAAATGAAATGCAATTTATGCTGCCAAAAGGGGATGTGGTGAAGTACAAAGCAGTGGCTTATAGTACTTTTGTTTGCGAGCACAAAGCACTGAGAAATCCAACAATAGGGCTAATGACGCCTTTCTCATACCCCACTCTCTTCCTCCCCCATTTGTAATAATATGCATCTGACATGTTGACAGTTAGGCACATGTTCAGTTCTATCAGCTCTCAGCTGTCTGATGAGGACTTTATAAAAGGAGGCCCAGAAGAGATGAATCACACACCGGGGGTCTTCTGCTCGGTCAGACTAGTAAGGGGCACATTTTATAATTTGCAGCTTGGTTCTGGGGTGCTGTGCCGAAGTGCCACATTTGCTTGATGATCGGTCTGTTGACTGCTTTTCCACTCCCAACCCCACCCAGGCCCCTCTCCAGCTCCTGAGGTCAATTACCGCATTTGCTTGTGAGGCCTTTGAAACAATGCAGAAGTATGGAGTGCAGCAGATCAACGTTATACTGACCAGCACCTCAAACACCAGGGACCGGATTTCCAAAACTGCATGCTTCAGCATGAAAAGTTGTGTAAGAAGGGTTCCCCTTGCAAAAGAGCAATTTCCACCACATGCATGTGCAGGGTTTTAAATAATTGATTAGCAGTTTTTTTCTTGGGACTATACTAACTGTACAGAAATTATTTATATGGATTTTCTAGAAGTGCTGTGTTTGTTAAACAGAGTGAGGCAAGAGCTATGCATTTTCACAAAGATTTAGCACTTTATGAGCAAAACGCTAATCAATTTTAGAGTTAAATAAATCCCTGATGTGTAACCCTCCCCATTCCTGTCCTTTTACCAAAACAACAGGTGGCATGCTGTTGGCATTTGGCAGCAATACCTGGTGGGGAGTATATCTACGGGTTTGAGGAAGGATGAGGCTACCTGGCGCAAGAGACCTAGGTTTGACTACTCTGCACAGGGGCACCCAAGTAAATCCAACTACAGGAAGCAATAACTGTAATGTCCAGAACTAGAATTGGGATTTTTCAGTGTGGCTTTATTTATTAACTACTGAACATAAACAAAGCATTGCATGGTCCCCCAAAGGATTTCAATACTGTATTGCAGATTAGAGGTTCACACAGCGTCCATTTGAGGAATGAACACATTACTACAGTTGTCTGGCTTTGGACCCACCAGGCACTCAGCCCGGACTTTGCATGCGCATTGATACACAGCTCACTGGCCCGCACTCCTGCCGCCACTTGACTGACGGTCCACTTGAAGAATGGACCCAAACTCTACTTGGAAAGACATCCTATCAAACAAGGAGGCTCCAACTGTGGCTCCCCACACCACTTGAAGTCTGTGACTACTAGAGGGATTTGTTTCAGACTACAAATTCAACTCCCATCCAACAAGGAGTCTCCCATCCAACAAGGAGTAATTTTCCATCCTGTGGCTCCCCACACCACTTGAAGTCTGGCTACTCCAGAGAGATTTTCATGTTGCACCCACGCCTGGGTACCCACCCCATCACTGGCCAAGTGCATGAGGCAAGTAGCAAAACACAGAAGAAATCCATAGAGGTGGACCTGGTTGCTAAAGATGGGGGGGTTTTCCCACCTCCAGCTCCCACAGCCCATACCCGGCCATTTCTCTGAACACACAGAAACTTTAGGACTGTAAAATGTAGATTGAATGGTGGATGAACTGAAGCACCCCCTCTACAGCGAACTCTAAATCCATTTAAACTTTAAACTGACTGCTCCATTTGTTCATCCTAGTGTAAATAGTCCTCTCAAATAGCAGTCCCCATTAAAACCATTTGAAATTTGAAACTGATGGAATGAAGAAAACAGTTGTTTGCCCCTTCAACTGGAGCCAAACACTCACCCAATCATTACAGGGGCCCCACAGGCGAAGTCCTTTAACCTTTGCTGTTATGGTAGAACAGCCAAATCAAAATCAGGCAGCTTCTTTCCTTGGTGGGAGAAGGGGATTGCCCCTGGAACCCACAGAGACCTTTTCCTACCCCCCCCAGAGGGAGGGGGCACTGAGACCGTGGGGACAGTCTCCACCACTTTATAAATGGTGAAACACAGAAAAACTTCCTTCTGTGTGGAGGCAAAACTCAAACATCAGACTGATGCTTCCTTCTTGCTTAATGACAAACGGAAGACTCCTTTTAAATTCCCAAAGTTCTAAACTCACTCTGAGCTGAAGATTCCAAAACTGGCTCATGCAGCTGCCACAATTCTATAATGATGTAATTCTCCAGTCTCAGCTGTGACTGAGGACAGAGTGAGACAGTGTAAACCCATTTAATTGGAGTTTCACAGCTGCCTTCCTATCTACCACTAGGTCTTACTGGGATTCTAGTAACCCGGTAACAAAGGGTTACACATGTGGTTTCGAAACAGGTGGCCTGTTTGTGACCTTGTTTACTATTTCATGGCAGCTTGCACAAACTGAATTCTGTTTGCAGTAGCAGCACAAATATTACTCTGAACACATGTGTGTATAATAATAATTGCATACACCGAAATGGATTTTAGAGCATCCCCAAACCCCGATCCCCAGTGTTGCACCCTTTATAAATGTGTTACATCCCCAGTCCCAAGTGGTCGAGTACCCCAACCCCCGATCCCTGATATTGACCCATTTCAAGCTAGTAAATTATAGTCCCCCACTCTGGTTGCAGAGTGCACTTCCCAGCCCCGCATGTAGTGTCATCTATCCCGGTCCCCCTCTCCCACATCCCGGTGCAGGGCCGGCACGGATGCTTCCCTGCTCACACTTCCGTGGCTTGTGCTGACTGTATTTTCAATGAGTTCCCAGTGTGTGGGAACTCATTGAAAGTTTGGTCTGCACCGGCCGCGGAGGTGACAGGAGGGAATGTGACTGCGCTGGTTCTGTGTCGAGAGCTGTGGGGAGACTGCTGATGTACTACGCGGGTTGTGGTGGTACTAGGTGGCCTGGGCCAACTAGAATTGCTATTTTAAAACCAGGAAAACATCGGTGATTGAGGAAGGGAGGCACTCTACAGCCTGGGACGGAGATGTAATATTTATTTGTAAACGGGACAGCATCGGGTTTGGAGGATGCCTCAATTTTAATACAAGTGTGGGGGGCCTACAATTTGTTTATGCTGGGCAAAATAGAAGACTAGAGTTGAGGGGAATGTTCTACAACCTGGGACAGGGTACCATGTAAAATGGTTATTTTGAATGGGGCATCATTGGGCTCGGGAGGGAGGGCAGGATACTCAACATTCAATGTTGGCAACATCAGGATTGGGGCTCAGGGTAGACCAAAGGCTGTGTTTTTGAACTGCTACGAATAATGACTACATCATGGGATGGGGAACTGCCTGCCATGCCATCAAACAGAATCGTGATAAATAAGCTGGGAACACGCTTGGCACCCTCCGCTCTTCCATGCCCAATTTAGGATTATCGCTGCCCCAAACACCCAATCACTCTGCCGAAGATGCCCACTTGGTCAGCCCCGATCCACCCTCATTTTTGTGTGAGCAGGTCTAATCACTTGCAGCCCAATAGTTTTTGCCCACCTCACTTGATCAACTGTTCAGTCAGCAGACATCCCCTTTAACAGTTTTCAAACCCCTCAGCGCTATATAAATCAGCAGTTATGTTTCAGTATAAGAAAAATAGTTGGACAAGAGGACACAGCATGAGATTAGATGGAGGCCGATTAAGGATAATGTGAGGAAGTTCGTTTTCACAGAAAGGGTGGTGGATGCATGGAACAGCCTACCTCAGGAAGTGGTGGATATGAATACAGTGCAGGGCTTCAAACAGACATGGGATAGGCATAAGAGCGAATAAAATGAGTATGAATAGATAGGCCATTGACAGAGCAAATGCATGGCACATTTATAAGGTAGAAAAGAAATGGGCAGACTGGATGGGCCTTGTGGTTCTTTCTGCTGTCAGCTTCTATGTTTCTATGTGCATGCATCATGTGAGGGACTCACTGGGAGGGAGGCTAGTAGCTGCAGGCGATAGTAACTTAATCTCTCCCTCACCCGGAAAGAGCTGTTGCTGGTGCTGCCTTCACCCTGGCCTGGCCCTGTTGTGCCCGACCCCGTACCTCACTGGACACCACCTCAGTGACCTCATCCAACCCTGGGCCTGCAGCCTGCAGTCTGCCCTGGGGTAGCTCCCTCCCAAGCCCCTGCCAGTGTAATCGGTCTTAAGATGTATTATTGTAGTCGATGGTGCTGCAGGCCTGCAGCAACTCCAGGAGTCCACGGGGCTCACGGTCCTCACCTTGTTCCTTCCTTTCCCGGTCCATCGTCATTCTGTAACTCTGTTCATGACATCTGACATCCCGTTGTTGTAGGTGGCCGCTGGCTTCTTCTCTGAAGGGGCGTCCACCTTTGGGCCGTACGATACTGAGTCAGGCTCTGCTTGGATTGGAGACAAGGCTGCAGGCACACCGCCTCTTCGGTCCTTGCGTAGCGCTAACACACTGATCTCATTACACTGTGACCGAGGAGGGGCAGATGGTCCTGTTATCGAGTGGTACTTCTGCATGGATGGGTGACTTTTCCTGATTGAAGAAGTGAACGATTATGGTACGGATATATCTGGGTATATCTGGGGCCTGTGGGGATGGAGATGGATTGGTTTGTTGGACGGTCTCCAAGTGTGGGGGGGTACCAACACATTTAACGCGCCACCGAAGCCTCCGAAGGCTTATTGAAATAATTCCAATCCGAAAAGATACTGTGATCCTCCCTTCCCTGCTTACTGTGTCTGTGCATCATCGTCATGGATGACCAAACTACTAGTTCTAGTAAACCCTGTCCTCCATGACACACTTGGTCCCCTTAGTCTCAGAGTAGCATGTGCATGTCCAGATTGCAGTGCAGTGTGCAGTGTGCTGTCACCCACCACTAGATCAACCCCAAAATGTAATTGTTGAAACATTTAAATCTTTGCTGATGCTTATTTGAATTTGAAATGTCAAAACAGAGGAAGCTGGCCAGCACACAATAGATTCATGACTTTGTGACTTTTACTATGATTTCTAAAACTCTGTCATTAAGACGCATGATTTTCTCTGAAATATACCGCGATGACAAAAGCACAACCTTACTCATACTATACATAGTTTCTATGTGGTTAATTACAAATAGAGCTTTAAACTGGTTTTACAAGTAGAAGTGGTTGGAAAAGAAGAATGTATTCATTTCTGGATTGTTTGCTAGAAGCTCTGTGGATGCTGTCGTCCTAGAAGCCCCTATACCAATATTCGTGAGGCTGGAGGGAGCCCTTGGAAAGGTATGCAGCCTGTTACAGTATGTGCTTTTATACATGATGTAGTACTGCAGTTTGTTTTAGGGCAGTCTGCTCATCTGAGTATTTCATTTCTGCTAAAGGTTTGACCTATTAGATTGCTTAAGTTGCTTGTCACGCTTTGATCAAATGCATATTATGGCAGGCTACTAGACTTGTCATGTTTGAAAGCCTGACAGTTTGTGTATGGCTGAGTTAAACTGGGGTAATTTGTGGGTGGGAACCCCAACTTGGTCAGCTTCCCTTTAAGAAGACCTGCCCAATAAACATCCTGATGAATCAATCTTCCTGTTTGATGATGGAATGCGTAAGAAGAGCAGCAAGTCAGTATACATTATTGTTGAATCAATCTTCCTCTTTGATTTCAGCCTGCTTGAAGGAAAGCTTTTGAAATCAGGTGGGGTGCTCCAGCTCCACCCGGCCCCTGAAGGCTTTCACTCCCGGGTTTAGCAGTTATATTAAGAATAGTAGTGGTCGTGCCACAACTTACTGTATTTTACCTTTGAGATTTCTGTGACCCGAAGTATTGTGGGAGGGCTGCATTTTCTGTATGTAAAGGTAAGGAGGTTGCACTGTTCACTGCCATTTATTTGTAATGGAAGTGAACAGTGCGGCCACACCTATACAGTCCAGGAGCACCCTCACCCCCATCCGCCATACTTCCAGGTCGCAGACTGCCTTCCAAATTAAAATTAGTAAGTTGTGGCACAAGAACAATGCCATTTTCACTATGAAAAGCTAAACTGGGTAATCCTTTTTGTGGTGGGAACCCCCAACTTGGTCAGCTTCCCTTTAAGAAGACCGGCTCAATAAACATCCTGATGAATCAATCTTCCTGTTTGATGATGGAATGCATAAGAAGAGCAGCTCAATAAGCATTGTTGAATAAATTAAGAATCAGTCTTCCCTAGCTGATCCTCTGTTAGGGATACATGAGTTATTCACTCCGCAGATTTGTTTATTGGGGGATTACGCAACAGTTACAGTGAAGGAAAGGTCGGGGGAGGATAGGATAATGGGGAGGGGAAGAGGGTATGTTAGGGGTCAGATAGTTACTGCAATGTATATGTATTGGGACTAATGTAACAGTTGCTGTATTGTTTAATGCATTGTTTGTATTTTGGCAATTTTTGTTCTTTGATAATTGAATAAAATATATTAAATTTTTAAAAAAGAATCAAATCTTCCCATTTGCCTTACAAATGGTAATTTAAGACTCAGTCATAAAAGTAATTCAGTCTGCAATGAGTTTTTCTCGGTAGCCTGTATCCACTGTGATATAGTGTGTCATCTTTGGATATACTGATTACCATGCTGAAAAAGCCTTGAGCTGCTGCTTGCCATGACATGTTGTAAACCACTGGAGCTACAGTATGAGATCAGTGTTTTACGGTACATACTATTAACGGATGAACATTACAGCAATGATGCCAGCCTTGCTGTCTGTCATCTCGCCCAGTGTTCCATAGAGGGCAGTCCAGATTATGGTAATAAGTTGTTGCACCACTGGCTTATACCTTTTCCATACCTTAGTGATGTGACAGAATTCTAATATCACATGTATAGGTGATGTTTAAATGCAATTACACACTTGTTTTAGCTATGAAATTGGCTGCTGTGAATATTGCAACATATACTACCAATACCTGGGCCTTACAAGAATATTTTGTATGTAGGATGAGGTAGATTACCTGAAATGTAAGTTGAGGAAGCAATGAAGGCTCACCTTATTGATCGGACTGACACTTTGTATTGAGGGAAGTGAAGTGGAAAGACAGGCCGGAGTCTACAACATTAATTCATCAAGAAATAGACATTTTCTGAATGAATCAGATCCAGGAAGACTTGGTGGTGCATATCCAGCTGTGCAAAACCCCAGCCCTTCCTTTACTGGGGGTGTATGTTCTACTTTTGTCAGGGTGGGACGGGATGGGCACTGTAGGGGAACTTGCAGTATTTATGCAGGTAACCATACATTATGGTCTTCGGTATGAGTCGCGACGTGGTCTTTTACTTTCACAGTGCTGATGTGTTGTGTGCTACTGGTACTGCACTGCAGCATCATTCTGTTAAAGTTCTGTGTATGCGCTTATGCCATGTCTTGTCATGGAACCGTGTTATGTTGATTGAAATGTGCCATTAACTTCCTGGTTGAATAACAGTTTTTTGTCTATGCTGGACATGCATCTTGTTCCTGTTTTTTCAAGTGTTGACTTGGTGGTATTTTACTGTATACATATATCCACTACTTATAACGTGGTGCATTATCCTAAATCATAATACTGTGGTTTTGTTACAAATTCATTTGTTCCAGTTTGTTACAGAAAGGCCAGTACTGAGTAATAGTACTGTAGTAGTGTAGTAGCTGTCAAGAGTTAAATATGGCTGTGCATCACCGTCATAAAACTAATAAGTATGTAAGTACATCACTACTGTCGCTAAGTGAGAAATCTGAAATATGCAATCTGTTTGTTGCTCCAAAATTGAGGTCTCACGGCAATAGTAAGTCTATTGTTTGAAGTACTTTTGCTCACTGTATGTTAAAACACAGGTCCCAGGTACATCTTCAGGAGACCCAGGTTCAGTTTCTCCAAACTTCTTGATGACAGTAGATATTTCTGTTCCTTTGCTTAGATGCACAGCAAGCAATATGTAATGAAAAGCTCAGTCTACTGCGCACATTAGCAAGAAGTTAAAGTTGCTTGCAGACAGCTACTACATCCTTAACAGAACATTTAATCCACATTCATAACATAGATGTACATGACAGTAACAAACTACAGAAACTGAAGCAGACAACTATTAATTTAAGTATTGGTGGTGGTACTGGTAGTGTGACGGCCAGCTTCCTCTGATTTTGAACTGGTTCGCGATGTCTTGGTATGGTTTTCTTTGGATATGATGCCTTTTGAGTCAGTCATCAAACAGGATTCCAACTTTTCTTCTCAAGAATTTCCCAAGTATGAAAATACCTAATGAGAGAAGCTTGTATGGTAAAGCTCTACATGATGTATACAGCATATTAAAAAGCAAAGTAAAGGATGACCTCTGTACAGTGCGTTCAGTCTGTATTATGTTTGATGGATGGACAGACAAACAAAATGCTCTTACCTTGGTATCCGCTACTGGCCTATATTAACGTGGGTTGGGACTTCCGCGATTGTAACATTGTCTTGTAAAGTGTTGCCCTAACCACACCGGGAAGCAGTGGCACAGCATGTCTGTAGAGATCTTGAGGATTTTACGATTGACAGAACAGTGAAACTTTTCTCAACACATGATGGCGCAGAGAACATGAAGAAAGCTAGTCGCATGCTACGGGTGGAAATATTGTAATCACTGTGTTGTGCATGCATTGCATCTGTTATTGATGATGGATTCCATGAATCGTGTCATGATGTACAAGACTTGATTGAGAAATGCAAATCCATAGTGACCACATTACATTTCAAAGGGCATCTCATTGAGGAGGAAGTAGCCAACAGTAATGACCGCAAGTGATGGACAGCCTCCTGGAGAAGATTGCAAACCACGCAAAACATTCTGTCATTGGATTCCAGAGTACCCTGTTGAAGACAGTGGAACTGGAACAGATGATGAGGATATGGTTCTTCTTCGGACTCTATCTTGGTGATGATGATGATGATGATGCAGCACCAGAACCCATTCGCAGTGGCACACAGGAAAGACACAGCGGCGACAGTGACTCTAGTTAAAGGCGCAACATCCTCCAGAATTGTGCAACACAGACAAGGTATCACATAACTTTAAAACAACATGTCGTAACTAGGTGGAACTCTGTACTTATTATGTTTGAAAGCATTGTAGATCTTCACCGGGAGGCTGAGCAAGCTTTGAAACGACTGGACACAGTGAGCTGTGCCTCACAACTGAGGAGTTTGATATTGTTGAAGAACTCAGACATTTCTTCTCCCATTTAAGGAGCTGAGGGATCTTGTCAGTAGTAATCAACCACACCTGGCACTCATTCCACTCATAAAAATGAGATTGTGGAAAAATCACAGATAAGTAAAAAGATCATCCTACTGTGCAGCAGGTGAAACGATTTAGTGCTGAAAAATGTCGCGAGGCGCTTTCCAGAAAGTGATACTGTCAAACTGGCATGCTTACTGGATCCAGCCACCAAAGATGCTTTGCAGCTGTCTAGGGAGGAGCAAACAGCAGTACTGAAACATGCAGTGGAAGAAATGAAGGAATTTGAAACTATAACAGCTTTTTCAACAAGTACTCCAAGTAGACATCCCAGAGCCAGCAGCACACCATCAGTGACATCTCCACTTTCAAGTGTCTCCTTCAGTGATGAAGAGACAGAGGATGAAGATCCAAACTGTCATGCTGATGAGGATAAAGGCATTCCTATGAGTAAGAAGAGGAAATGCTTCAGAAGATGAAAGTAACCTTGCATCTCAGTGATGATAGCTCAGCTGTGGAAGAAGAAATAAACAGATATTTGACAGTGAAACCTACAAGTGAAGAGGAAGATTTCCCACTGACATTTTGGAAGAATAACGAACACAGATACCCTAATCTGGCTCAGCTTGCAAAAACTTACCTTGCCGTAACAGCATCCAGTGTGCCAGTGGAATGCATGTTCTCAGTGACCGGTTTATTGCTGAATGGTAAACGGTCGAGCATTGCCCCATATCGTCTGAACTATATGTCATTTATTCATGATAACTATCCACTCTTTTTTCCCATTGCCAAATAAAAAAAAAAGGAAGACCAACCCCAACAAGCGTGTGTGTGTGTGTGTGTGTGTGTGTGTGTGTGTGTGTGGGGATATAATAAAGACATCTGGTGCAGTACAACTTTACAAAAGTTCTTGTGGCTGCCTACTGGCAATACTATCTCCGTTACACTACTGTCTTGCAGTGCTCACACAAACACCACCCATACACCCACCATTCCACAGCACATTCAACCACTATACCTGTTACTGTTGTGATGTGCTAGGGTATATGTGACGACAACAACATAAATACTAGTCATGTAAATATGACAACAGCAATCTTGAGTCTTTTCTTTGTCTACCCTGAGTTCCTGTTAGCAGTTGACTTAAAGAGCACCTTTCATCACTGGCTTCAATATTTTGCATCACAAGTACCTGTCCTGGACTGCTTTCTCCACAATTGGATACGTCACCCTAGGCACAGTACTAACAACATTCAGCATACGGCATTCTGTGTCACTGCTGTTTTGTAAAAGGAAATTACCAGTAGTCACTGAAGTTTGTGTTTCCTTTCCCAACACACCCATCTGTTACTGTCAGCTGTTCATTGTGCCTGCAAAATCATCCATGTCTTGTCACCAGTTTACTTGTAAAGCTTCCACTGCCTCTGCATGGCTGTGAATGAGTATTTATCCTAATAATTTGACAGCAGCAATGCCTCCTTCGTACTACCCATGCCATAGTAGAGCCTTACTTGTCTCTCTGTGGTACAATGTGATAGTCACCGCAATGCAATTGGATGTCAGACAGTAGTAAAATGGCATGATTCAGGAGACATTACTGCTTTCTAAATTATCAACATAGGATAAAGTGATAGCTGGGGCCTGGGTAGACTGACATTGACGCAACTTTGATGAATTATCATTTTCAGTGGGACCTCAGACATCAGGTACCACTGCTGCTCCTCTCTAGTCTGCAGCTGCCACATGGAGGGTTTGGGCTGCACCACTTCTGCATGGACTGATGCCAGCTGCCCAGCTCAATGTCAAGGCTTTCTGTTTTAAGTTTATGAAAGTCATTGAGTGCACAGAAGGTTGTTATACATCATCACATCTCCTACCTTAAGTTTATAGAGATCACTCCTCCCAGCATCATCACTTATTTGTTGTACGTGCTTGAGACTCATTCCTAAATAGTAAATGATGTCTAACATCCCCTCAAGGATCTACTTTTTTTTCTTACCCAACTATTTTTATGTTCCTTTGGTCTTCTGAGGCATCTCAGAAGAACCGCCAACATTCAGATCTGCTGCTACTCTGTAGTGAGACTCCCCCTCAAGTAACCCCCTCCAACAGACATATCAGCCCACTGGATCCCCCAGAGCCGGGGCCCCTGCCTGTCCTGTTTTAGTGGCATCTATGTGTGAAGTTACGAGGATCATCTCTGGGTGGTGCCTGTGGATCAGTGGTACCAGCACTCCTGTGTTGAGGATGTGTGCCTGGTTCCCTAGGCCCTGCTTGCCTCATCAGTCATCCTGTGATTTTTTTTTCCTTGTGTGTTGTCCACTGGAGTCTGGATGTCAATGACATCCAGTGCAATGCAGGTAAGCTCCCTAAACCACTTGCAGGACATCTGCCATTGCTCCCATATCACCAATGTGTGCTGTGCATCTTGCTGCAGTCTACAAGATTTCACCAGGAACAGCTAGAGCAGTGAAGAGCACCAACAACCCAACCCAGGGGAGAGGAGGTCTTACAGATGCTCAGTCCTCTCCTCCACCTGCTGACCTCTGGTGCTCAAGTCTGTTCCCAAACAAGGTTCAGTGGCACAGCAGGCAAGGTGTCTGGCCCAGATCTATTGTTAATGTGTTGTTGTGTAACTGTTCTTCTTGGGGATGTGGATATGTTGTTCTTATCCACTCTTGTTGACATGCCCCTTTCCCTTTAAATCTTGCCAGAAGGTCTAAAAGCTGGCTCCTCCCACCCACCCAGGAGGTACAGGGCAGACTCAGACACATTTCCGCTCCACTGCATGAACCACCACCTCCTTGGGGATTTACTGCTGGTTTGGGCAAAAGTCATGGACAAACAATTTGAACCAATGTACAGGTGTGAGATGTCACATCTGTCATGGAAGACCACCTTCTTGGTGGCTATCACATCAGGTAGAAAGACTGGGGAGCTACAGATGCTTTCTGAGTCTCCCTATCTGGTGTTCCACAGGGACAAGGTTGTTCTGTGCCTCCACCCAAAATTCTTTACGAAGGTGGTGTCGGAGTCCCACCTGAACCAGGTGTTGACTTGAATTTGCTGGTGTACCACCACAATTGCATTTCAGAGGCAGAGTACAGGCTCCATATTTTGGACCTGAGACAGAGTGCTCTCTTAATATAAGGTGAACAGCTGAAGTTTGGGGAGAGGTTCACCAGCTGTTTGTCCCATATACTGAAGTTGCACCTGGCAGACCACATGGCAAAGAGAGGATGTTTGGCAGATGGTAACATCCTGCGTTGATCTCTGCTGCAGCTTGGTGGGAGGGCCTCCCATAGGATAATAACTCATAATATTTGACATACTGCTGCATCAGTGGCTGCTATTGGCGAGTCCCACCCTATCCAGAATATTTGCAGGGCTGCTACCTGGAAATTAGCAAACACCTTCATTACTCAGTTCCACATCAACCTAGAGTCACACAGGGATGCTGGTTTTGGGGCCTCAGTTCTACAATCTATCTTCCACTCACCTCCATAACTAAAATGTACAACCTCTGCTTCCAGCAGCAAGATCTGCCACCATGGGTGAAGCAGAGGCCTACATATTTAACCTGGGTGGCTGGGTAGGAGGAGCCAGCTTTTAGACCTTCAGGTAATATTTAAGAGATTCTCCAAGATAAAGTACTGGGTGTAGTTCCTACCACACTGGTGACGCATACATCTGGGTATAAGTAGCCTAAAACATAATATTAAGCAGTGAAAGAGATTTGGGAATAGCCAATTCTCTTCAACTTCCTTGTGCTGTAAGCTGATTAGACCTGCCCCGGCGCTCAGGCACATAAAGATGTGTGCAGGGAGGCGGAGACTCATGTCAGTATTCTTTATGGAGGCTAAGGTTTAAAACATTTTTTGATATATTTGAGGTCATTTTGTCTTTAACCATTGACACCAGTTAAGTCGGGCCAACTAACGAGGTCCTTGTTGATCACCCACTGCTCATGGTTAATGACAAAATGACAGCAAATATCTTGAAAAATGTTTTAAAAGTCAGCACCCATAAAGAATAATGGAGCACACCCCTGCACTCTTCCTGGGCACACGTCATTATGTGCCTGAGCGTGGGGGTGGGTCTTTAGTTAGCTCCCAGCACCAGCAAGTTGAAGGGGTCATCTGCTCACAAATTTATAATCCCTTCCACTCTTTAATATGGATTATGTTTTGGGCTCAATATAGGCAGATGGGCCAGGTGCTGCTCAGGTAAGGCACCATACCATGTGGTGTACATGAGATTCTACATGTCCACAACCCACCACTCCTCTGGGCAGCCACAGTCTCTGACACCCCACTACTCATCCCCCTGGAGCCCCCTTAATTCATGTTTGTAGCCTTACCCCAAGGTAGCCCTTCGGGGGTGCAGTAGACTCAGCTGGCTGCCATCATCAAGTCAGTCCTGAGCAGTTTGCCACTTTCTTGGCACATCCCTCTCTTGCGATGCTCATGCAGTGCTCCCAGTCTCCACCAGGGGCTGTTGCAGAGTGATGCGATCCTGCTCCTACCCTAAGAGAGGAGAGCAGTCAGTGCAATGGATGGCTTGGATGCTCAATCCTCTGCTCCCTTGCCGACTCCTAGTACACGAGTCACTTTCTGAACCTGGGTCACTGGCATGGTTCGAGGTAAGACACCAGCGCTTCAGCCCTCTGCACCACTGGGCCAGCCCACACATGGTATTTTAATTAACTTGTTGAACCTCTTTAAAGGGGAAGAGTAAAGGGACATGCCAACGAGTGTGAACGAATGAAGAACAACAATGTATACCACTCCTAGAACTATTGTTACAAGTGAGTAGTCTGTGTTTCACTCCCCATGCTGCTTTGCTACAGAAGCACAAAACAGATAAAAATAAAACTTTGAGGCATTTTGATTTTGGCATAATGCATTGCTAACAGGTGGGAGTCTTGCAGGAAGGGCACATGATCCGTGGGTTGACTACTGTTACTTTACCTTGCAAAACCAAGCCTGCCACTGCACTGTGCTGCACAGTGACAGTGAGTCACTCCTCTGCCCTAGTACCTACAGTGATGTCAGCACTGCAGCCATGGTTACAGCCACAGCCCACACCAGACTGCTTGCTATACAATCTGTGGCACCCACGACAGTTTTTTGCTGCTCACTCAGAATGCTAAAATTAACTTCAGATGACACTACTGTTTGAAATACAGTGACAAAACTGGTTAAATAACAGTTTATTCATGCATAAAAGTAAAAAGGCTGTGAACGGTGCTCTTTAATCATTCAAGGTCTGAAATGTAATGCAATGACTGGGCTTAATTTGCCATTTCAGCCTAAACATCAGTTCAAGAATTTGTAACAAGAGTTTAAAACCCTCAGTTGGGCATTTCTCTAATCTTGCAGTGCGACTTATTCTTGTATGTCAGTGCGATTGGTATTGATAGCAGATTTAGAAAGCTGTGGTTACACCACACATGACACACAAATTCAATATCCAATACCAGGTTTATGACTTGCTTGATAGGACACTGTCTGTGGCTAGCCAGCTGCCACAGCTCAATTTCCTATCGCACAGTAGGATGATCTTTTGTACTTATCTGTGATTGTACTGCTGAATGAATGTAGTCATACAGAATTCATCATTGATCACTTGCTGACTAATTTTTGGTGTTGGGGATGGTGTAGTTAGGTGCATCATCATACAATACAGTTAAGATCACTTAATGGGAAAATAAAATTCCTTTTCCTCAACTCTGGAGATAACTGTCCCAAAACTTATTTCTTGGCCTACACGCCATTCAGGGAGCCGGACATAATAGCAAACTACCAAATGTCACTTAATTACATTCAGTCATATAGTGGTTGTAGTGTAGTTTTATTATCACTATTATTGAATTGTTCACACAATAAAACTTTCTCATTGACAGTCATCTGACTCAGACTCTGTGCTGGACACCAAGTTGGACCTTTAATGTGCACTCCCCATTTAAAAATCAGGATGGCTTAGATCCGAGTCACTGTCTGTTACTGTTTTTTGGCCTGGCATGCTACATTGCACAATATGCCAGCCTGAGGGACTGGGAAAATAAATGGGTGGAAGGGATGTGCAACAGTCAACTCACTGTTGATGTTGAACAGGTGCCATAGGACCTCTCACCATGTTGATCACCACTGGTGACACAGTGAGGGGGAGTGGTGCTTGGGGTTGAGGCATCAACACCCAAAGGCTGGCTAGACTCCTCCCATATCACTATCACCTCAAGCCAGGAGTCAAGTAATATACTGCAGCTGCCCTGAATTCAACAAAACACATGTAATCTGGCCTCATTTCTGAAGACTTATACCAAAATATTTCATTATCATTCAAGCAAACAATGTTTTAACTGTACACACTCTGACATGGAACAGTTGCCCTTGATTGTGTTTTATGTATCTTTCAGTGACTCTCGATGGAATGGATCACTCAAGAGTTGTCTATTTTTGCCCCTCCATTGCACAATATGCCAGCCTGAGGGACTGGGAACATAAATGGTGGAAGGATGTCCACCAGTCAACTCAATGTTGACGGTGAACAGATCCATATGACCTCTCACCATGTTGATCCCCACTGGTGACACAGTGGGGGAGTGAATGCTTGGGGTAGAGGCATCAATGCCTGAAGCTGGACCCCTCCTGACTATCATCTATCAGAACATCAGAAGTTAAGGAGCCTCTGCACTCAGTGATATACAGCATCTGCCCCAAATTCACCACTGTCATAGACATATTTTGGTATAAATCTTCATAGGACACAAATTCAACAATTCAGTAAATGACTGTTTTACCTTTATTTCACTGAACGAATCAGACATGAAACAGGTTTATCTTGATTATGCTTCTTGTGTTTCTTTTTGACCATATCATGCTGGTTCACGGCTGTCAGCATTTCTATACCTGGACCACTCTGTTGCACATATGACAGCCTGGGCAAATAAATGGGTGGAAGGATGTGCACCAGTCAACTCAGATGATGGTGAACAGGTGCCATATGACCTCTCACCATGCTGATCACCACTGGTGCCACAGTGGAGGGAGTGCAAGTGGTGCTTAGGGTTGAGGCATCAGGATACCCTAAGGCTGACATGGTGATGACAGGACAGTCAGCATAAGTTGTTCTAACCAACAGATATATGTTAAACTGCTACTTACAATCATTGTCCAGAGAAGCTGACAACTGTGATCAAACACGATTTGTTAAAACAAAACATATGATGCAATCATAAACAAAAACTTAAAAGTAAATTCTATAATGCTAAAACATTATCACTTGACAGACAGACATAGTTTGTCAGAAATAGATACTGCAGATTGCTTTCCTGATTCATGAATGGGAGCTGCTCATCATCATCATCATCAGGATTTGTGCGGATAGGATGCATGTCCTTACAGCCTGGCATCCAGCAGAACACAACAGAAATCAAGAGATGAGTTATTTCTTGCCATGAAAAAGGCTTAATTAAGTCCAAACAGAATTAGGGCAGGCCTAGTGGTAACTTATTACAGTACACCTCTTCTACATTACATAAAGCCCTCCTTGAATGGCAGGTATGCTCCCTCACTCAAATCTTTACTCATTGTTACCAAACCTTCACATCAGTCTCCACAACCTTGCCAGAATCATCAACTGTATCTGGCCAATGGCCACTTTTTTGTCTTTTGTTGCTCTCTGGATTTGACCAACATTCTCCGGACATGCTGTGCCACTGCTTCCCTTGACACCGCGGTGTGGTTTGCCTCAACATAACAAATTAGGACAATTCACCAATCCATGGCATTCTGTGTACATCCTTGTTCTCACTGTTCTCTGTGATCATAATTTATGTACTGTCACTGTAAATTTCAATGCAGCTTGCTACTGTAAGGAGTAATGACAATGTGAACTTGGATGCGATGTCCAGCATAGACAAGAACTGGTAAAGAAACCAGAATTTATTTAGGGGTACTAGGACTATGCACACTTCTGTTATGTTGTGACATGCATAGGTAATAATAATCTGGTTTATATTATGGTAATGTGGTTTATATTACAGAGGATGTTGCTGTATGTATCCCATTGAATAAACCAACATAAGTAGACCTGTACAGTCATGGAGTTAGATTGAAAATGGAACATATAATTAGTCTGCTTACATTACTTACACTACAGCATGACATTCCTGCAGCTATAGTATACTTCTTGTTTGCACCAATGGAAAGGAAAATGGCTTCTTGTAAACTAGTTACTAGGTCTGATTATGCAGCACATAACTACAAAACTGTGGGGTGGGGACAAAAGACATCTGCCTATGTTAAGCTTTCATTAACATTTTCTTAAGTACTTTCTAGTTATGGATACGTTTGTGGTTATATCTGGTTCTGGATAACTTTATGGTTACATGTTGATGAATATTATAGTTCCAACTTAAATGATACACAGCTGGCATTAAACAAGTCAAGAGGATGGGACTTTTCTTTACTGGCCTGGTGGAACATGTGAATCTACTCTACCTTAATGCAACTAGGGTAGATTAAAGGGGAGCGATTAAAGGGGGGCCATCAGCAAAGCCTCACACCCAAGTGTGAGGCTGATCCCATTTTGCACTTGGTGTACAAAAAGATTTCATTTTAATTACTGTTACTGCACAACAGAATGCACTAGACCAATTTAACTGACAATGATTTGTAAGATACAATTTCATGTAACCATAAATCCCAGAATCCATGATGCTCCCATCAGAGGAGACGTGCTCAGATAAGATATGCATTCTTCAGTAGCCTGCACCCTGTAGTATACATGCTCATTATCTTGTAGCTAAATCAGATTTTGCTGTCCTCATGGTGCTTCCTACAGTCCACTGACTTCATTGTACCTACCCCGAGTCACCCCACACAAACAACAAAGCAGTCCAACAAAATAAAGATTAAAGCTTACATAACACTCTGGCATTCACTGCAGGCTGGCTATTAAAGGCAATCAAATCTACCAGCTCTGCAGTTCTCCTCTGAAGTCAGCATTATGGCATTCTGGAACGTCTGGTTACATGAAATTACATCAAACAAGTTAATAACATTACTTAGCCTGATTCTTGTATTACACTGCAGTGATCAGTAAGTTAAATGGTGTCACTGCACACAAATGCTTAATTACAATTAGCCTCACACCTGGGGATTGTCACAGGCTGTCAGATTATTTGGATAGTTACTTACCCATGCATAATCTTTAAAGAATGCAAACCTATTTTCTTGCATGTTTATTATCTTATGTCATCGTATGTACATCCCGTTGCTCATCTAGGCGGGAGTGGACTTCACTGTATTCTTCACGGAACACTGGGTTTGAATATAACCTCTGATTAGTATGTCTGTCTGTACTGTATGTATTTGTTATATGTATTGCTGGTGAGGGTGAGTGTTGTCTATATTGCAAATCCGAAAAGCCTGCCTCTTACTGTATGTCAATTATACATATGTATTATTACATCTGCAGCATATGCCTACTAAGTGTAATTATGTATTCATTTAACAAACAGAAGATATGAAGTTAACGTATACAAACATACAACATAATAAAATTCAACGATGGTGAAAGTTGAAAAAATTGGTTGCATTTTCTTTACTTAATTGAAGTCACAAATTTCAAACTAGCTGGAAAAATCAGTCATAATGTGTGGTAAGTCAGTCAGAATTTGTTTTTCAACTGACTCCGGGGTCTATTTAATAGTAGGGGCTAGTCTGCACAACAGGCCATTTCCTACTGGGACCAAAGTCAGGAAGTGATTTTGAGCTTCTCCATAGCAATTCATTGGCAGGTTATGCAATAAGTAAGTGATTATGCTTTCTACTGGTTGTTGCTGCTGCCCTTACTGTGCTGCTGAGATGTGTACACAGAAACTGGATGAGTGATAGGCGATTGTTTCAGAAACATGTAGCTGAGGCCTTGCCGATGTTTCCTTTACTCTATGTAAGCCCTTCTTTTGCTGATCGCAGTAGATCAATTACTTTACTGGCAGTGGGTGTTCAGTCCCCCTGCCCTTGTCAGAACCCCACTGTTTAACCCTCTCCCTCCTGTAAGCACTTTCCTGCCAACTACAGCTGATCAGTTACTTTACCAGCTATGCATGCTCAATCACACTGCCGGCATCCACTGAACCCCTGTAGTTTTAAAAAAAAACTCCCCAGTTAAAAAAATCTAAAATTCCTGGCTAACAGACCCGAGGATTCTGTCTCACCATATATGGTTGGGTTTCTAAACTTTTCAGGGTGCACTAGAGCAGGTTATTAGCTCAGCTGCACAGCTCCGTCTCCCTGGGATCACCTGGTCACAGCTGCAGCAGTCTCTTGTCCTGTGCTAGAACAGCATGACATGGGGGGGGGGATGCTAGTGATGACAGAAGACACCATGCTGTATTTTGTTTGCTGTTCTGTGTAGGAAATGGATTTGTTTCGGGGGGGCCTAGCACCAGTAGGGTGATCAGCTTTTATTCATGTGTATTAGTAAGGAAGGGGTTGCTCATACTGGGAGTTGAACTCTACATTAGTTGTCACATCACAGATACTTAATGTTTGCACAGCGGTAATGTAGCTGAGCTGGGATCTGAACACAGGACCAAATCTGTCCGGGTGCCCTGAGGTCCCAGTGCTGTGTTTTTCTCTCTTTGTTTTGCATACATACAAATACATATGAAAATGCCAGCTGATGACAGCCAGATGGCCTATCAAGTCTGCTTGAATGAGCAGCTTATAGTCCATTACACTGCAGCTGCCTCTCCTAGCCCTACCCTTTTGTCCAAATTCATTCCTGTTCTTGTTGGCACCCCCTCCTCCCTGTCTCCCCTTAGTGACCATTGCCCTGACCTTGTCCCATTCTCTCTTAAAGCTGTCCACCATCTTTACAGATACCATCTCTTAGAGCAGTGCATTCTACCTTGACACCACCCTTTCTGTGAAATAATGCCATCTCATTTTCTTCCTGAATCTTCAACCCTCCAACCTCAGACTGTGCTCCGCGTGTCCTCTCCCTCTGAACTAGTCTCGTTTAAGCCTTTCAAATATTTAAAGGTTTATATCATGTCATCTCTATCCTTTTTCTCCTCCAGGCAGTACATGTCAAACTGTATCAGTTAAAGCAGAAGGAAGCAGGGAAGGCAGTCAGAACAGCAAAGATCCAAACCAAGGAAAGGATAGCCAACTCAGTTAAGAAGGGGGATAAAACATTTTATATGTACATCAGGGAGTGAAGGAAGACCAAGGGAGGGAGGGATAGTGAGGCTTAATAAAGGGGGGTGGGGTGGGCAGAGGGTGAATGTGAAAAGGCAAAGATACTAAACAAATATTTTTGCTCAGTATTCACAAGTGAAGAAGCGGAATTACTTAAACCATACAACAGAAACACTCTGGATAGGAGAGCTGAAACCAGCCCATTCACAGAAGAAAGAGTTCTGAAAGAACTCTAAAAACTGAAGGTAAACAAAGCAATGGGGCCTGATGGGATTCATCCCAGAATTCTAAAAGAACTAAGGGTAGAACAAGTGTCACTACTGACTACCCTCTTTAACAAATCATGGGAGGATGGGGTGGTACCTGAGGACTGGAGGAGGGCAGATGTGATTCCAGTTTACAAAAGTGGAAGCAGGACAGAGGCAGGAAACTACAGACCTGTTAGTTTGACCTCAGTGATAGGGAAAATGATGAAATCACTTCTGAAGGAGAGAACTGTTGAGTACCTAGAGGCTAGAGGGGCACAGGACCCTAGGCAGCATGGTTTCACCGCTGGTAGGTCATGTCAGATGAATCTAATAGATTTCTTTGACTGAGTGACCAAAGAAGTAGATCAGGGAGGGGCTGTGGACATGGCCTGCCTAGACTTTAGCAAGGCATTTGACACAGTCCCACACAAAAGATTAATATACAAGTTAGTCAGCCTGGGAGTGGGTCCCAAGATGGTAGCCTGGTTAAAAAATTGACTGGAGAGTAGGACACAGAGGGTAACAGTACATGGAGTCCACTCTGAGGAAAAGGGGGGTTACTAGTGGGGTACCGCAGGGTTCAGTTCTAGGACCAGTCCTCTTCAATGTCTTTATAATTGACATTGCAGAGGGACTAGAAGGAAAAGTACTGTATGTCTCTTTGCAGAAGACAGAAAGATCTGCAACAGGTTTGATACACAAGATGGGGTGGAAAGGATGAGAATGGCCTTGAAAGGGATGGAGGAATGGCCAAATGTATTGCAGCTCAGATTCAATGCCAAGAAGTGCAAAGTAATGCACCTGGGAAACAAAAACCCAAGGGAAGAGTACACGGGGAGGGGGGAGATACTAACAACAACAAAAAGGGAAAGGGACCTGGGGGTAGTCATATCAGATGACTTAAAGGTGATTAGCAATGTCAGAGGGAAGTAAGGAGGGCTGTGGGGATAATGGGATATATAGAAAGAGGCATCACCAGTAGAAAACAGGAAGTTGTTATCCCTTTGTACAGACAGTTGGTGAGACCTCATCTCGATTACTGTGTGCAGTTCCAGAGACCTAATCTCCGCAAAGACAGAGACAGGATGGAGGCAGTCCAGAGGAGGGCAGCTAAAATGGTGCAGGGTCTGCTACAGAAGCCATATGAAGAGAGATTAAAGGAGCTTAATATGTATACCCTCAAGGAAAGGAGGGATGGGGGGACATGATAGAAATTTTCAAGTACCTCAAGGGAATCAACGAAGTCTAAGAGGGTAGCATCTTTCAGAAAAAGAGATATGCAAGAACAAGGGGGCACAATTTGAAGATAGAAGGGGGACAGCTCAGAGGTAATGTGAGGAACAATTTTTTCACAGAGAGGGTAGTGGCTGCATGGAACTGCCTTCCTGAGGAGGTTGTGGAGTCAAAAACAGTGGGGGTATTCAAGAATGCATGGGACAGACCTAAGACAATTCTAGGGACTGGGGGTAGGAGGAAGTAGGCTACTGGTTAACTAGGATCTGCAGCTTATCCATTAGTTAGGGAAATGGGCAGAATGGGTGGGCCAAGCAGTCCTCATCTGCTGTCAGATTCTATGTTTCTCTCGACCTCTCCTCAAAGGGTTTGTCCTCCAATCTTAGAATCATCTTGGTTGACCTTCGTTGGAACCCCTCCAGCAATTTAACATCTTTCTTTAAGTAAGGGCACCAGAATTGCACACTACTCCCGATCCGGCCTCAGTAAAGACCTGTGTTTCGGAAGAAATCCTCGTCCCCTTCTCTGATACCTTGTGCCAGCCTGAGGTTGCTCGAAGCCTTGGCAGCTCGAACTGCTCTGCTCTGCTCACTTCCCTTGGTTTCTTCAGGTGTTCCTCCCTATCCCCCCCCCCATTTGGAGCTCTTAAATTTTCTGAAGTCTGCTCTTTTCACCCTCACCTTTGTAACACCTCCCTGCTTAGCCATCTTGGCTTATTGGATCTGTCCGTTCCGCTTTTTATTCTTGTACAAGTGGTAATGGACTCTGTTTGCACCAACTTGATAATATCCAATTTCAGGTTAGCATTCATGTGAGGGGGGATGCCAGCTAACTGTTGTGCCACTATGTCCCTCATCCTGACAGATTTAGCCCGCCTGAATTCCAACACCTTTGTTGCTGTTCCTGCAGCCTTCTTGCTCATGATAACTGAAAACTACACTGTGTGTTGGTCACTCCCCACCACTGGATACTCCACCTCAAGCCCCCTGTTGAGCTCCTTGTTAGTCAACACAAGGACCAGGATGTTATATAACCTTGCTGGTTCCCTTACCAACTGTACTAGGAAACAATCTTGGAAAGCCTCCAGTAGGACCTGTGCCCTGATGGTTGAGGAGCCGCAGTGCTTCAATCTACCCCCGGCAGCTTAAAGTCCCCAACAATCACAGTATTACCCTTCCCACTGACTTTCCTTATCTGCTCTGATAGCTCCCTGTCATTGTATTCAGTCTGAGATGGTAGCCTGAACACCACCCCTAACCTGACCCTCCTACCCTTTAAGTCTTGTATTAGTACCCATAACACCTCCACCTTGCCCTCCTCCCCCTCTTCTCTGGTACACAGTACTCCCTCCTTTACATAAATAGCTACCCCATCCCCCTTCCCTTTTTCCCTGTCTCTCTGGTGCAGTCTGTATCCCTTAATCACCAGGTCCCAGTCCCGGCAGTGGGTGGCCCATGTTTCTATGATGGCAGCTATGTCCACCACTCCCTCTGCCATCAGAGCCTACAACTCAGCTGCCTTGTTCCCCAGGCTCCTCACATTCAAGGAGATCACTCTACAGTATATGCTCCCCATACCCTTCCCCACCTGATTACCTTTACTACGAACCCTGTTGGAATTCTCCCCTGACACTTGCTCTCTGGTATGGGGGAGGGGGTAGGCCCTTAGGACTCCCTGGTCTGGAGACCTTGCTGATTCCCCCACCTCCCCTATGTGTATTCTACATTGGAATTTACATTTTCCAACTTTAGAAATTATGAGTGGACTCATGGAACATTCTGTTAAAACTGAGTCCCTCTCCTATAACTTAAAAATAAACTGCAATGTTGCATTAGTTATGAGGGCTCACTTCAGAGCTCAGGAGGCCCCTAACATCACTGCCAGCACTTCAGTACTAAATACATCACCCTACAGACCAATAACTTTTAGATAAAGAAGGATCTGCAGGGCTGGTCTGTGTAGCGGGCCAATTCCTATTGCAATCAGTGTCAGGAAATTATTTTGAGCTTTGCCATAGCACTGCATTGGCAGGTGGTTCATGATAGGTTTTACAACAGTAAATGAATGATGGGTGGTGGAAGTGACCCCAGCCTTATTCTTTACTACTTGCTGCTATTGGGTGCTGCTATGTGAGCACAGGAGCTAGATGAGCGAGAGGTGATTGTGTTGGGCGTATATCCATGCCACTCCAGACATTACATAATGGGTTTTAACCCACCTGATAGGCTATAGATGCACATGTGACCTAGTATCAAATTTCACTGTATACCCTGGTCCCAGGAGTCCCTGCCCTCCAGTTCTCTTGTGCATCTGAAAGGCTAACACACAGGGGTCCCTGCCCAGCATTTCAAACAAGGTAAGGTACAAATAGCTCATATTCTTCCTAAAAGCTGCAAGTGACTGAGTTGTTACAGAAAGAGCACTGGATATTAGGAAGGCTAGTCCTGAATGTGTTTTTTCTCTCTAAAAGTTTAAAAGGCAGAGGAAGTTTGGGAAAAGAATCTAAATGTGGTCTAGCAGTATAATTATACCAGAGCCTGATCAGATTTGGTTTTGATTAGAGCAGGTGAACTGCTTCGTTTATTGGTACAAAACCTTGGATAAGACTAATTTTTTAGAAAAGCTTTATGTTGGTATTACTGTTCTCTGACTAACATTAATCATGGTGAATTGCTTAGCTTTTAAAAGAAGTGACATTGAATTGTTAGACTTATTTAGGCTGTTTTCTGAATCTTGGTTTAAGTATAACATTGAAGAATTGCTGAGAAAACATGTGTTTTGTTGTTTTTTGAATTGTCAAGTATTGAAGTCACGCTGTGGTGTCTTCAGCAGGGGAAACAGAATGCATGGCTACAAGTACTGTAGATGCAGACGTCTATTTCTATTTTGAATCTCACGCTCTGTACAGCGGTGTTAGTGGGGCTTCCTAGAGGAAACCGCACCACCACTCACTTCCTTCACTGAGTCCCACTCGGAGCTTCTGCTCCTACAATGGCATAATGGGATCTGAAGTGGGTTTGTGGCAAGGTTCCCTGTGGCCATCCCCCTGATTAACTGCATTGGCACACAGGACTGGGGATGTGTCAGGGACTATGCCTACCCTTCGATCCTGTCGCATATCCTCTTGCTTCCCCAATTCATTTATTTTTAACAATGATATCCCTTTCTGACCAGACAGAGTGGAAGGCAGTGGTCAAGGATGTTTACTAGGCCATTCTGCTTCCCTCACAAGTGCAGCAGGACTAGGCCTTCATTCCCCACTCTTCTGGAGATAACAAAAGGGGATTACAGGACACAGGGGTAAAACCAACCAGGGCTATGCAGCACAAAGGAGCATTTCCTCCAGAGTACCATGATTTGGCACACAGGGGCATGCTTGCAGACCTCATGGACAACTCCGTCCCCACACCAGACTGCATGGCAGAGTGAACAAAGGGACAGGGCAGAAGGCACCAGGAGAAAGGACTGCTGTGTGACTGAACTTCTCTACTGGGACTATATTACCCTCCTTCCCTCCCCTCCACCCAAAGCTAGTTCTATTTTTATAGGCACAGGATTTTACTGACAACAGGAACTTCCTGTTTAGGGGCAGGAAGTGAGTGATCACAGAACCACCAAGGACCCACCATCCTAGAAGGGCAAGAGTAGCTCTCCGGCCTCCTCTAGCTGCTGGAGGTCTGCCTTTGAGAAAGTAAGCGGTCTACTGAGAAATATAGGATATTCTTGTCTTGAACAGGACAATCAGGAGCTTAAAAGGGCACACAGGCAGAAAGTAAGGAGAGAGAGGAAAAACAGAGGAAAAGTAAGGATTGCAAACAGTTAAGGGGCCAGAAATAAGACATGATTGGAGTGGTGCAGTGCAGTGGCTGTGGGCAGCAGTCTTCAGGGAAATGTTCTGGAGGATCAGGTATTGTCCCATCTGCAGGCATCTCTGGGCTGAGGGAGGTTGCTCATCTCCAGGCTGAGTTGGCCAGGATTTGTGGGACCTCCTCTTACATCCAGGGACCACCAGTGCCACTGCCATTGCCTCAGAGGTTGCCAAGAAAGAGGAGCGGTTGGACCACAGTGGGCTCACGGAGGGTGAGGGTGGTGGATCAGAGGCACATCCCTCCAGTTGTACCTCTCCACAATTCCTATGCCATTCTTGCAAAGTGTGGTTCCTCTATGGAGGCATCCACAGTGGAGACCAAGGAGGATGCTGGGAACCTCCACAAAGGAGACCCACAGGAGGGTGGCAGGGGACCCTGCAGGGGAAGGAAACAACTCCTGGTGGGGGAATCCATTGTTAGGAAGGTAGAACTGGGGGAGGAAGGTGAGAGGGAGGTAAGGTGCCTGCCTGGAGCATGGCTTGGAGGGACAGGGAGCAAATCCTCAGGATTGCCGGAGCAGCTGCACAGGGGAGGGAGCTGGATGTCATTGTCCACCTAGGGACAAATGACCTGGCCAAGAAAGAGATTAGAGAAGTGTAGGAAGAGTTTGTGGAATTGGGGAGGGGCCTTAGTCAAGTAGCACGCACGGTAACCTTCTTGGAGGTGCTACCATCTATGGCATGGGAGGGCTAGGGTGTTCTGCACCATGGGATTCAATCAGTGGTTGAAAAACTGGTGTGGAGCTCAGGGATGCTAGGCTTCATGGGGACTGGGGTTCCACCTGGGTGATGCAAGCCTATACTGGCATGATGGGCTGCATCTGTCCGGGTGGGGAACCAGGATCCTAGGTGATAGGTTTAAATGCTTCATTGGCAAGCTTTTAAACTAGCCAAGGGGAGAGGCACTGGAAAGGAGCAGGAAAATCCTAGCACCCCCCAAATAATCCCAGTAGTAAGTGCAGCAAACACCAACATAGAGGTGTCGATAGGGAGAAGGGCAGGGGTAAATGGAGAAAGTGACAAAGGCAAGAAGGACAGGGATGGGGCAAAGGGAGTAAGGCCATCAGGAAATGGAGGTAATAGTACCAATGCCCATAGTCTGAGCAACAAGCTCCTGAGCTGATGGCCTTAATGGAAGAGGGATGCCTGGATATCGTAGCAGTCACAGAAACATGGTACAGAGAACCATGACTGGGATGTTAACATGCCAGGGTACATAACCTACAGGAGAGACAGGCATGGGAGAGGGGAGGAGTAGCTCTCTATGTAAGAAGGGATAAAAGCAACTGAACAAAAGAAGTAAACAGGGAGGAGAGGAGGCACTGTGGGTCACCTTGGAGACTGGAAAAGGCACCACAATCTGCACAGGGTTGTGTACAGACCCCCATGTCAGGTGGAAGGAATGGACAAGGATATGATAGAAGGCATTCTTAGAATGGCAGAGAAAGGAGATACTGTTGATGGGAGACCTGAATATGCCAGATGTTAACTGGAGCACATTGCTGCAGCCACATCCAAACAAGGCCATTCTTGATGCCCTACAGGTGGCAGGCATTAGACAGCTAGTTTGGAACCCACTCGTGAGGGAGCAATCTTAGAACCTCGTACTCCAAGCAGGGGACAGTGAGAGAGGATCTCAGATCTAGAAGTGGAGTTGCCATCTGAGAACAAGTGACCATCAAACAGTGTGATTCATGTTAAACTCAGCTACAGAGTCAAGCCATACAAAAGTAAAGGGTACTGGACTTTAGGAGAGCTGACTTTGGCAAGATGGGAGAGTGCCTCAGAAAAGCACTAGCAAACAGGCTAGAAGGAGGTGTGGAGCAACAATGGGGAATTATCAAAACTGCCATCACAGAGGCAACAAGCCTTTGTGTGAAGCAAATAAACAAGTCAGAATGAAAGAAAAAGCCACTATGGTTCTCAAAAGAGGTGGCTGTGAAAGTCAGGAAGAAAAAGATAGCATTCCGGAAGCATAAGAAAACACAGAAGGAGCAGGACAGACAGCTGTACCAGTTAAGGCAGATGGAAGCAGGGAGGGAAGTCCGAATAGCAAAGGCCCAAACTGAGGAAAAGATAGCCAACTCAGTTAGAAGAGAGGATAAAACCTTTTATGGGTACATCAGCGAGTGTAGAAAGACAAAGGAGGGATAGTGAGGCTGAATAGAATGAGCAGATTGGGTGGCAGAGGGGACAGTGAAAAAGCAGGAATACTGAATGAATATTTCTGCTCAGTATTCTAAAAGAAGGAGGAAGTGCCTCATCCAGTTAACAGAAGCACTCTTGATAGGAGGTCGATCCCAGTCCTTTCCAGAAGAAAGGGTTCTGCAAGAACTCCTAAAACTGAAGGTGGACAAAGCAATGGGTCCTGATGGAATTCACCCCAGAATTCTAAAAATTACAGGAGGAACTAGTGAAACCACTGGCTACTCTTTTTAATAAATCATGGGAGGATGGTGTGGTACCCGAGGACTGGAGGAAGGCGGATGTGATTCCCCTTCACAAAAGTGGGACCAAGACAGAGGCAGGAAACTACAGGCCTGTCAGTCTGACCTCTGTGGTAGGGAAAGTGATGGAGGCACTTCTGAAGGAAAGAATAGTTGAGTATCTAGAGGCCAGTGGAGCACAGGACCCAAGGCAGCATAGGTTCACAGCGGGAAGGTCATGTCAGATGAATCTAATAGATTTCTTTCACTGGTGACCAAAGTAGTAGACCAGGGAGGGGCTGTGGACATGGTCTACCTAGACTAAGTAAGGCATTTGACACAGTCCCACAAGATTAATAGTCAAATTAACCAGCCTGGGAAGGGGACCCAGGGTGGTAGCCTGGGTAAAACATTGGCTGGACAACAGGACACAGAAGGTAATTGTAAATGGAGTCCACTCTGAAGAAAGGGGGGTTGCTAGTGGGGTACCACAGGGTTCAGCAGTGGGTCCAGTCCTTTTTAATGTCTTCATCAGTGACATTGCAGAGGGACTGGAAGGAAAAGTATGCCTTTTTGTAGATGACACAAAGATCTGCAACAGGGCTGATACACAAGGAGGCGTGGAAAGATGAAAAGGGACTTGGAAGGTTGGAGGAATGGTCAGAAGTATGGCAGCTAAGATTCAATGCAAAGAAGTGCAAAATAATGCCCTGGAAACAAAAGCATGGGGAAGAATACACAATGGGTGGGGAGGTAGTAACAACAACAAAAAGAGGGACCTGGGGTAATCATATCAGATGACCTTAAGGTTAGCAAGCAATGGAGAAGGCAGTAGGGAGGCTGGGGGTATACTGGGATGTATAGGGAGAGGAATCATCAGCAGAAAACAGGAAGTTGTTATCCCTCTGTACAGACAGTTGGTGAGACCCCATCTGGAGTACTGTGTCCAGTTCTGGAGACCCCATCTCCACAAGGACATAGACAGGATAGAGGCAGTCCAGAGGAGGGCAACTAAAATGGTGCAGGGTCTGCAAGAGAAGCCGTATGAGGAGAGACTAAAGGAGCTTAATATGTATACCCTTGAGGAAAGGAGGGAGAGGGGGACATGATAGAAATTTTAAGTACCTCAGTGGAATCAACAAAGTCCAAGAGGTAGCATCTTTCAGAAAAGAGACTTGCAAGAACTAGGGGACACAATTTAAAGATAGAAGGAGGGCCATTCAGGGGCAATGTGAGGAATATTATTTCACAGAGAGGGTAGTGGATGCATGGAACAGCCTTCCTGAGGAGGTTGTGGGGTCTAAAACTGTGGAGAATTCAAGAATGCATGGGACAGACATAAGGTAATTCTTGTGGGGGGTAGGAAGAAATAGGCTGTTGGTTAACTAGGATCTGTGGCCTATCCTGTAGGTAGGGAAATGGGCAGACTAGATGGGCCTAGCGGTCCTTATCTGCTGTCAAAGTCTTTGTTTCTATGTTTCTAGGGGTGGCCATTTTGTTCATAGGGGGAAGATCCACCATTTTCTGCCCTGGCCCAAGAGTCACCATTTTGTGACCTCATGACCTAAGAGCCACCATTTTGTGATCATGGCCGAAGAGCAGTCATTTTGTGCTTCCCAGGTCTACTAGCTGGCCTAGCCTCTGATCACCTCCCACAGCAGATTGGAAGGAGGTGCAGCCTTACTGTATTGCACAATTCTTATTGAACCCTCTCTTCAGCAGGTTCATAAAGGCCAGAGGGGAATAATAATAATAATGATAATAATTATACTAATTGAGGTGATATGTTTGTTCATCTCCTAACCCAGCAGATCGAACTCTCAATCATATAAGGCCAGCCAGTCCAATCCATACAGCAGCCATGCAGTTTAATAAAGGGGAGACAAGATGCTGAGATTGACTCTACCCTTCAGACTACCGAATAAGCAAGTCGAGAAGGAGGTTGTGCCGCCTCCCCTAGGCAATCTATGTATATTGCAAATGTCTGATTTTCTTGCCATCTAGAGCATAAGGCACAAGTTTTCAGGAGGTGCTTCTGGTGGTCTCACCTATCTGGTCATTCATCGTGTACAATCCCTAACTGGCTCCTTATGCACCTTGTGTTTTTCAGATGGCAAAAACAAAGAATTGCAACACATGCAGCGGCACCCTTCTGCCTCACAACTCGGGCCCTCAGTATCCTGTATGTCTACATGATGATGATGATATTTCCATGGAACAATTACCATCACTGGACCCCAGCAACCAGGGAGCCAGTGGAACCACGTAGGTCAACCCTGGGGCTCTCCTCATCCAAAACCAACAGACCACAGCAGCCATGATGGAAAGTCAGCAGAATTTCATGTTGTGGGTCATGGAAAAGCTGGAAGCATTAGCACAAAACATGACTCCAGCACCAGACCCTAGGCCAGAACCCATTGCCCCACCCAGTGATCACAATGACAAGAACCCTGCACCCCCAGAAACCACTCCACCCCAACCAGACAATGGACAAGAAGATGAGGAACCCTATGATGAAGAGGATGATTTCTTGGACAAGGAAGAGATGGATGTCTCCCAGTCCATTCCTACTCTTACCTCCAAACACTGTTCATTTGACCTCATTCTAGGGATCATGAAAGCCATAAAAATCATTATAGGATTCGAGGAGGAGGCTGCTAAACCAGAATCCAAACTCAACCAAATGATTCTACAGAGACCCAAGTGTACAGAAACTTTCCTGGTGTGCCCAGCAATCAGTGACATATTCATCAAAGAATGGAAATTAAACAAGCCTGGGAGCATGTCTGAGAAAAGGAACCTGGATAGGATGTACCCTATACAGGAGGAAAGAGTGCATGCCTGGTGTGTGGCCCCTACAATAGATCTGCAGATTGCTGCCCTCAGCAAGAAAAACATTTTTCCATGTGGAATCATATCCTTGAAGGACCCATCTGACAAAAAAGTGGAGGATATGTTAAAGAAAATGTTTGAGCTCATTGGCATAGCAGCAATGGCCACCACAGCAGTCTATGCGGCTAGGGCACAAATCAGATGGCTGGAGGAACTCTTACACAGAGCAGACAGCAAGTCAAGGGCTGCAGAATTCTTAGAATGTTTTTTGGATACCGTAAAGTATTTGGGGGATATGGCCGTGGATATGCTTAAACAAGAGGCCAGAGCATGGGCACTGTGGTTAAAGTTATGTGGGAGGCGGATAATGAATCTATGAGGTTCTTGCAAAACCTCCCCCAAAAAGTGAAACATGTCTTTGGGGAAGGCCTTCAGGAGTACCTGAAACAAAAAAGAGGAAGGCAAGGATTTGGAGAAGAACAGCAGCAGGTTCACGTACCTACCATCGGGCAAACACCAGTTTCGAGGAAACAACAAGTTTCATCAAGGATGGAGACAAAATCAACATGGCCAGCCCAGTTCCTTTCAAGGTAGAGGGTACCACAATGGCAACTCCAATGTGGTACCTTCAACGTCAACTATGCCTCCTCCTCATTCTCCTCATTCAGAGGAAGAAACAAGTTCAGAGGCAGAGGAAAGCACAATGACTACCAGAACATAGATCCACCAACACCTGCCAGGGAGGAACAAGGGTACCTCCCCACTGTCGGGAGGAGTCTCTCACTGTTCCTGGACTGGTGGGTGAGTGGACATTACCATGAACAAATGGGTTTTAGAGGTAGTATCCAAAGTGCACACAATGGAATTCACACAGTGGCAGTACCAAGACCAATTCGTGCAATCCCCAATTTCCAGTAGAAGGGCATCTGCTCACCAAGTGTTGCAGATCCTACTGATCTAGTTTAGAACAAGACCATGCAGACTGTCCCCATACAGGAGCAGGGGAATGGGATTTACTCAATTTTTTTCCTGGTCCCCGAAAAGACAGGGGAACTCCATCCCATTCTGGACCTGAAGTACCTGAACAAGTTCGTGCATACTCAGAAGTTCAAGATGGAGACCTTTCACTCAACCCTCAGAAGTGTCAGAGTCAGGGATTTTCTAACCTCAATTGACCTGAAGGATACCCACCTTCATATTCCCGTTCAACCGAGCCACCAATGATACCTGTGTTTCCACAATCTAGATTAACACTGCCAGTACCAAGCACTACCTTTGGGGCTAATCTCTGCTCCTAGAACCTTCACAAAGGTGTCCATCATTCTGGCAGCCTATCTAAGGGAAAGAGGGGTGGATATCATCCTCTACCCGGACGACTGACTGATACAGGCCAGGTCCGAGAACCAGACACAAAGGAACACGCTGTTAGTACAGTGAACCCTGGAAGAGCATGGCTGGGTAGTAAACCACAGCAGGAGCTCTCTGATACCAGCACAACAGCTGTAACACCTAGGGGCAGAAATAAACATGGTCACAGATATGGCAAGACCATCAAGAAAGCGGACAGACAACATGGCAGGCCTGGCCGGTGCCCTAAAAGTGTGCCAGTGAACCACCACTGGACAAATAGCACAGGTGCTAGGGTGCATGGCCTCATGCATAGACCTGGTTCCATGGGCCAGGTGGAACATGAGGCCACAGGAAATTTACCAGTTGACTCAGGGCTCCCCATCTGAGTGGAATCTAGGAGTCAAGGTTGCCCTACAACAAGAAATAAGAAATTCATTCTCCTGGTGGATGAGCAAGCGCAACCTACAGCGGGGAGGCACCCCTGGAATTGACCTATGAGGTCACAATAGAAATGGATGCTAGTCTCATGGGGTGGGGAGCATGCCTAGACTCCCAGTTGGCACAGTACCTATGGACATCCTCCAAAGTCAGGTGCTCCATCAATGTCCTAGAGATGAAAGCAGTGTTCCTCACATTGAAAGCCTTTAAAGAAAACATACAGGGATGCAATGTCCTGATATGATCGGACAATCAAGTCATCATGGCTTACTTCTCCAAACAAGGGGGCACGAGGACTTGGGCCATGCTGTCTAAGGTAACCAAGGTGTTATCCTGGGCAAAAGTTCACTTGAAGCACATCAGTGCTGTCCACCTAGCAGGCAAGCTGAACGTCAGAGCGTACTGGCTAAGCTGACAACAGGTACACCCGTGGAGTGGCAACTGCAACCGGAAGTATTCCAAATGATTCAGAGAAGGTGAAGACCCATCACCATGGACCTCATGGTCACAGAGACAAATCACCAAGTGAAGGAATATTTCTCAAGGTACCAGGAAACAAAAGCCAGTGGGGTCAATGCCCTGTCACAAAACTGGATTTGAGACAGAGTGTACATCTTTCCAATGATCCCACTAATTCCCTTGGTACTAGTCAAGATCAGACAGTCTTGAAGTGTCATCATTCCAGTGGCACCATACTGGCCATGGAGAACCTGGTTCACTACAGTGAAGGCCATGACATTGGACAGGTGGAGGCTATCCTGCAGATTGGACCTTCTGATGCAGGGCCCAATGACCCACTTGACTCCGGCATCCTTCTGCTTATTGGCCTGGCTGCTGAGAGGCAGAAACTGTTAAAAGCAGGATATCACAATATTGTCATTTCCACCTTGCTAAAGTCTAGAAGGTCCTCCACCACATCCACATATGGCCGACAGTGGAACATTTTTCCCACATGGTGCTGCACTAAGAACAAGGACCCCAGCACAGCAGACATGTCAACAATTCTGCTGTTTCTGCAAGAGGGCATGGAGAAAGGACTATCCCACTCATCCCTCAGGGTACAACTCTCAGCTACAGGGGCAGCATTAGGGCTGGTGGGCCTACACAACCTAGGGTTCCACCCAGATGCTGTTAAGTTCATGAGAGCTGTCGAAGTGATGAGGCCTCGAACCAAACCATCAGTGTCACCTTGGGACCTCACACTAGTGCTAGATGCCCTGGCATTGCCCCCATTCGAGCTAATATAGGACAACCAATTGTACTGGATGGGGTTGAAGATCTGCTTCCTTGTAGCCATTTGCTCAGCCCGTAGAGTGGGGGAGCTTGGGGCAGTGTCATGTAAAGAACCCTATACAATATTTACCCTAAAGGGGTATCTTTGAAAACAGTCCCTGTATTTATTCCAAAGGTGGCTTCTCAGTTTCACATGGACCAGACACTAGAATTCCGAACCATGTATCTGCCAAGGAAGCCAGGGGTTAACCCTATCCCACATCACCTTGATGTACGAGTCACACTGACCACGTACATCACCAGAACCCAGACCCTTAGAAGAACTGAAAGAGTATTCATCATTGCAAAGGGACATGAAAAGGGCTTGGCAGCCTCAAGGAAGACAATTGCAAGCTGGCTAAAGAGGGCAATTCAGCAGACATATAGGCTCAAGGATGTCATACCACCAGAGGGTATCAAGGCTCACTCAACCAGGGCTGTAGCTACTTCCTGGGCTGAAAGAGCCAATGCGACATCAGAGGACATTTGCTGGGCAGCAACCTGGATGACCATTCATACCTTTGCCAGACATTATAGGTTAGAGACCCTATATAAACATAGGGTCTCCTTTGCCGTCAAGGTCCTCTCAGCAGCCACACTACATGCCCACTCTAAGTCGCTCTGGCCCACCCTGATGGGAAGAATGCTGCTGATTAAGTACCCATTATGTAATGTTTGGAGTGCCATGGATACACGGCCAACGCAATGGGCGTTTACCCACCTGGTAAAGGTGATTGTTTTGGTCGGTATCCATGGCACTCCAGGGCCCGCCCATCAAAGCACTCGGAGAGATAAGAGTTGGAATGGAACACTGAGCCAGAATATGTTGGGATTGGGACAGCATACTGAAAAGGGATGCTGGGAATAACTAAGACATCAAGGTAAAGGATCTAAATGGACATGATGAGGATAAGGGGGACATTCATAACCTCGTCAGGCATATTAGATGTCTGAGCATTAGCACTGTAAAAAGTAGGAAACAAACCCTTATAACTTGCCTCATCTGTTCCTCGTTTTGAGTATAGTACATCCAGTGTGCCTTGACCAGGCCACGGACCCCTCGATTTCTGGAACCTAAACAGTTTTTCAGAAATCCTCTGTACTGCAAGCTGATCCAACATGCTTTGACCAGGCCACAGAGCCCTCAATTTCTGGAACCTAAACAGTTTTTCAGAAATCCACTAAACTGCAAGGTATTAGCCCTGACTTTTGGATTTGGTACCAGTGGAAGCTGATTTCCATGTGGCTGGCCCACACTATCTACTGCTGAACACATCTCTAACTACTGTATCTCCCTCTGTGTCTCTAGTTGAATTTATGTTCCAGGGTTTAATAATCTGTTTAATCCTTACAGTCATTTTAAGTTCTGAGTTGATTTTAGAAGTGAATTTTGAGCTTTTTTTTCCATTAGCAGATTATATCCTCTTTTTTTTTTTTTTTTTTTAGTTGTTTTAACCAGGTATAGCACACTAAGCTAAAAGCGTTTTTACAGGAGTGACCTGGGAGCACAAGGAGGTTAAATAACTTGCTCAGGGTCACACAGTATGCAAGTGGAAGCTGTGGGATTCAAACCCAGGTCTGGTCTGCTGGATGTCACCAGATTTGCAGCTCAGAGTCTTAGACCACTGCACTATAATGCCTCCTAATCCTCTCACCACTAGAGGGCTATATCTCTATCTCTATCTCTATTTAGTACGTAAGCCATGTGGGTTCTCTCTGCCTTTCTCTCGCCTCTCCTCCTCCTTGCCCTGCCCCCCTCTTCTCTCTCCATGGTTCTAGCCACCCCACTCCCACCCCACCCCCACCACCCTCTACTCTGGTTTCCACTGCTACTCCAAGGGAACTCTCCACTTCCACTCAAGACTTGTGCTTGGTGCTCTGTTTGGATATTCCTGGTTACTTAACCCAACCACTACTGTCAACAAGTGTGGCCACCTCTCTACACGATACCACTTTGCAGTCCATATGGGATACTGCCTGGAACCTTGCAACCTCTACTCCTGGAAATGACTATCAAAATTATCTTTCAAAGAGCTGTGACTCTACTCCTTAAAACTCCTACTCCTCCTCCTTCTCAACTCAGGCAGTGTCCATCCCAATCCTGGCCCTAGAAGCTCAGGCCACACACAAACTCCAGGTGCCCTTATCTTTGCAACCATTAATATCTGCAGCCTACGACCAAAGCTGGATGCACTCCAAGCCTTCATATGCCAACACAATCCTGACATCCTTGCAGTGGTGGAAACTTGACTGACACCTAAAGTTCCTGACTCAGCAGTAACAATACAGGGCTACAATGTCTGCAGGCTGGACCGGATATCCAAAAAAGGTGGTGGTTGCACAGTCTATATCAAAGACTCCCTGTCTTGGCACCCTGTAGCAACTCCATCACTTTCTGCCTCGGCACAGATTCTGCCAATAAAAATCATCCTAGGTCCCAACCATAAAGCCCTGACTATTGTCTCTGTATACAACCCGCCCAGGGACCCTAAACATGGCTTCAACAACATCCTAAACTTTATCAATTCTCATCCTCCTGACGCTGAACTTATTCTACTAGGGGATTTCAACATAAACTGGTTAGCATCGAGCGCCAGTGCCTATAAAGATTCCATCTCAGCTGCTAACCTCATGCATATGGTAAACTCCCCTACTAGGATTAACTACAAGACTGGCACCAGTACCCTCTTGGATTGGGTCCTCACCACTCACCTCACAAGGTTTTCTCGTATGACCGTTCTCCCAGACTCTCTCAGTGACCACTCCCCAGTCATGTGTGCATGGTCTAACAAATTTCTTAAGCCCCCTTCCATAATTATTGCTAGCAGAGTCCTTCCTCATGGAAAACTTCCACATCTCAAACAGTATCTGCTTCTACAAGACTGGCTACCCATCTATGAAGCAACAGATGTTAACTTGGCTCTTGATCACTTCATCTCAATTTTCAACAAAGCCTGCAACCTCTTTGCCCCTGCTAAAAGGCACAAAACAAAATCTCTCTCTAACTCATGGGTCACTGTGGCTTTTCTCTCACAGCTTGAACTATAGGATCAACTCTGGGCAGTTGCCAGGGCCACTAGTAAACAACTGGACATCTAAAATTACAAACAAGCACGGAAAGCCTGCACAAAAGCCATATGGTTTAATGAAAGCCACCTATTACAAAGACACTCTCACCAATACATGGGGAAATGGTCGTGCTTTCTGGGACAATATCAAGGATGTCACAGGGAAGCTGCCAAAAACCTCTCCGGCCATGTTAATGGTTGATGGATCCTCAACCCTCGACCCCAAGGTGATCGCAAACATCTTTAACAGGGCTTTTTTCAGACCTTAGTGATGTTCTACCTCATGACTTTTTTGAAAACAGGGCCTACTCACCAAATACATCAGCCCCTCAGTCTAACCAGCCCCTCTTCTACTTCAGGGAGGTAAGGCTGAATGAAGCTCACCACTATATTACCGCAGTTATCTCTAAATCTAGATCTAGTAGCGACACCCTGGACTTTAAGCTTCTGTTGCTCATCCTTGATGAGGTAATTCATCCATTAACAAAAATCCTAAACCTCTCTCTCAGCTGTGGAAAATTCCTGGACCTATGGAAAACAGCCACTGTGACACCCGTCCATTAAAGTGGGGATAAGATGAATCACTCAAATTATTGCCCTATCTCCATACTGCCCCCACTCTTTAAGGCACTCGAGCGCATCATGGCTGATCAACTTACCAACCACTTGGATAAATACAATATACCTTGTCCACAACAACATGGCTTCCAGAAAGGTCACAGCACCACCACAGCCCTTCTTGAGTTCACTGGAGCTTTGCACAAATCCCTTGATAACAGCCTTCTCACAGAGGCCGTTTTCATCGACCTCTCCAAGGCCTTCGATACAGTATACCATGGACTACTAATTCACCAACTACTGAATGCTGGGATATCACCTGACTCTTTTCTCTGGTTTAAAAGCTACTTAGAAAACCGGTCACAGAGAGTAAAAATTGCAAACGCTTTTTCTGACACCCTGCCTGTTCGCTCAGGTGTCCCACAGGGATCCATACTGGGCCCCCTCCTTTTTAGCCTTTTCTTAAACTCCCTTCCTTATGACTGCTCTGAGGAGATTATACTATATGCCGATGATGCTGTTGTATTTTCCAATCACAAAGATCCTGCAACTCTTCAACACAACCTTCAACTTGGTTTCAGTTCTGTAGAGACATGGTTTCTTAATCACAAAGTGGACCTCAATGACAAGAAAACCAGATCTATGCTCTTCTGCAGCTCTCATAACCCACACAAGCTACACCACTTGGCTATCTCTACCACCCAGGGGAACACTCTAGATCAGGTGGGGTCCTTCAAATACTTAGGGATACAGCTTGACCCTAATCTCTCCTTTGGTCTTCATGTAGATAAGGTAGCTGCAGCAGCTAATATACGGTTTGGTCTCCTCTACAAACACAGACCACACCTCACACCAGAAGCTTTGAAGGTTGCAGTCCTGAGCTCTGTGAACTCTGTAATAGACTATGGTCTCATCATTTATGGCTCAGCCACAACCACAACCCTTAGACGCCTCTCAAATGCCTTAAATAAGGCATGTCAGCTTATCACTGGTGCTCACTGTCTCACCCACATGTGTGACCTGTACACTCAGACTGGCTGGCTCCAACTATCAAACCACATAAAGTTTCTCACCTGCTCCATGGCAAAAAAAAATCTACCTTGGCCTTGCACCTTCTGGGGTCTCAACTCTGTTACAACACCAAATTAACAAATGGTGCCTTAGGAGAGCCACGCTACAGCTACTTAAAGTCCCCCACTGTCACACTTCACAGGGACAACACTCTTTTACTTATTGAGTGCCAATCTGGTTCAATGGCCTCAGCCCCACCTTCTCCTCTGCCCCAACAATTAGTATGTTTAAAACACGGCTCCGGGACTATCTCACTACCAACAGCTCCTGTGACTGCCCAACTTAACCTTGTTTCTCCACTTCCCTTACTGCTCTAGGTGGTCCCCCTCCCCACCTCACTGGATTCTACCCTCACATCTTGGTATACCCAGTGCTGCACTTTTCACCCTCTCCCCGCCCATCCTACATTCCTTCTGCCCCCTTCCCTCCTCTCTCTCCCTATGACTCTGGCACTTCTCATCTGTTGTCTATTTTCTCTGACAAATGCTGCTGGCTGCCTTGTTTCAATGCTACCCTTGATTTGTATTAATCTGCACTCTGTTTGCAATGTCCACATTGTTGTAATGTCTGTCTTGATATTCCCCATAATTTGTATTTCTCTGACGTGGAACCTTTGTAAAAGAGCCAAGGCTCAAAGGTATTTGTAATCCTAGACTTAACAAAAAAAAAAAACAGCATTGTGTAGGTTGTTTATTGACTAACCTTGTTTCAACTTGAAAAAACAATTGAACTGGAGGGCAGGGACTCCTGGGACCAATGTATACAGTGAAATTTGATACCAGGTCACATGTGCATCTATAGCCTATCAGGTGGGCTAAAACCCATTATATAATGTCTGGAATGCCATGGATACGGACCAACACAATCACCTTTACCAGGTGAGTAAACACCCATCATCTCAGTAATGAGCAGCTGACACTGTATGGATGTTTTCCTTACTCTCTGCAAAGCTTAAGTTAATTGCTGCTATGTTGCCTTTCTATGAGCTGGGTAATGAGCTGTTATTCTACATTGAGAGGGAACCAGGTTGAAGTCAACTGGAAATTACGAAAGTGACTCTGGGGATCTGCGACTGCCCCTGCCAAACTGGCTACTGTAAATAAAAAACATCTGTAAAACTGACATTAGAAGTGCTCATCATATAAATACAGTTATGACATTCAGATTATGGAGACACTAAGGCTTATTATAAAAATAAAGCTAATGTAAGATAACACAAAAAACAGAACACCAGCTTTGTTGGTGTCGGCCAATCCTCTTTCCATTCTTCCTTCTTTCCTTCTTTCTTCCTTCCTTCCTTTCTTCCTTTCTCCCTTCCTTTTCTTTCTTCTGGTTGTGAGCTGGCCATCCACAGAACTAATAAATTATGTCTCTCTTGAGTATTTCCCTATTTCTTCTAAACAGAGTATGCTATACTTGCAGACACAAGACCAGGAAACTAACGTGGGGAACAGAATGTGGGTGCAGTTTACCATTGATTAATTATCAGGCAACTGTGGATTACTTGAGAATTATATCAACAGTCAGCTGATGCTGTTGGACCAATCCTGCACAACCCTTTCTCTTCCCCATGTTACAAGCATATATAACCCTCCCTGAGTGGCTTATTTGGCTCTTAATGTGATAATAAAGACACTAGCAGATCAATCTGGTGAACTAATTAGCCTAAAAAATTTTAAGCTAAATTGGGTTCCGGATAGAGAAAATGGGTTTAAAGCTTGTTTGTGTGATGCTAGTGTTAAACAAATTATCAGTGAGGCCACCAGATTTAACACCTAATCTGGTAACCACACCTTGCTTGATTGGGTAGTTTTCACTAAACTGGACAGAATGTGTACTGCAAGTGTCTTCTCTGACTATTTCAGTGACTACTCCCTGATCTTCTGTATCTGGGAGAATAGTTCCTTAAATTGCAGTTCAGAATCTTTCTAGCAAGATATTTCTCAAAGGTTGATGAGGGGTCTTTCCTGGCTAACCTCTCTGAAATTGACTAGAGCTTAATTAGAGAGCTCCCAAACATACATGATGTTCTTGACTTCTTTATTTACAGCTTTCTTTTGGCAGCCAATAAGCATGCCCCTTTCAGAATGCTCACAATAAAAGGTAAATGCTGTAAATGGTTGCCCCTGAGCTGATAAAAACAAATGACTCTGAGAGACAAAGCCTGTGAGCTCTTTAAAAGAACAGACCTGAAAGCCGACTGGGACAAATACAGGGAACCGAGAAATCTATGCAAAAAGGGTGCAAAAACAGCAAAAAAAGATTACATTGGCTAGCCCAGTGTTGTGGAGGGCTGAGGCATTGGTGCCTTACCTCCTGCCACACTGATGACCCACGTTTGGTGATGAACACCGGTAGCTGGGGGTTGGCTGGGGAGGAAGAGGATCGAGCATTTGAAGGACTGCTCTCCTTTCCTGGGAAGGCTGGATTGGCATTCTCACTGAATGACTGCCACCTGGTGGAGGCCTGAGGGAAGTGTGGGTCCATGGGTGTCAAAGATGGGAGGGTGCTGCAGGACTCTGCAGCCTGTGCAAGCCTCCATGTGCACATGTTGTTGTGCGTGCCCACAAAGGGGACAGGAGAAAACAGAAAAAGGGGTCGCTGGCAAGTTTCATGAAGCCCTGGCCAAGCTCCCGACTCACAGTTCCGACCGAGAATTTGGATTGTTCCCCTGGGAAGGGGGAGGACAGCCCTCCCCTTCCTGGCTCTGCCATGGTGGGAAATCCGTGGTGACTTACCTGGGTTGGAGCCAGAGCAGAGGGAGTCATGCTCACGGATGGAACTGAGCCTCTCACCAAGAAGGATGAAGCCTTGCCTGCAGGCAGCTCTGAGGGAGAAAAAGAAATATGGAAACAAAAAAAAGAGTTAACAACAGGAGGCTGCAAGATGAAAATCAGGCAATTCACTGGTTCCTCCAAAGGAGATATAGTGGCTAATTGTCAGAATACTAATGATCCCAAGTCCATTGTCAGTGCTTTTAATTGCCTTTTTTCACATATTTAGCCAGGTTCAAACCTGCCTCTACTCCTCCTCCCCTGAATCAGAATGAAACAAGGGATCAACCATTAAGGTTTCTTCTCTGGGTAGTTCGATGACAGGAAGTACTAGCCTAGTTAAAGCTAATAAAATCAGGTGGCTCTACTGATTTTGACAAATTGGAATGCTAGCTCCTCAAAACAGCAGCTCTGATTGTTGCCCCTGTAACCATATTCCTCAATTGGTCCTTTTTGGAAGGAAAAATACCTGAGAAATTAAAAGTGGCTGTGATGGTACCAGTGCACCAAGGAGGCCAGTGAGAACCAGTGGAAAATTATTATCCCATCTCTCACCTTAACCCTCTGGTAACGGTACAGGAGAGACTAGTTTACAATCAATTTCGGGACTATCTAGAGAAGTACCTCCTATTATCAGACCTGCAGTTTATCTTTAGGAAGCATCACAGTACTGACACTGCTCTGATTAAACTGAGCACAGAACTCTAAATGCCATGGACAAATGGATGATGACTGGGGCTGTCTTTATTGACCTTACAAAGGCATTTGATCTGATAAGTCATGACCTGCTCCTTGACAAGTTATAATAGGGAGAAGTAAGTTATAATAGGGAGGCAGTATAGTGCAGTGGTAGAAGGCTGTGAGCTGCAAATCTGGAGACCCGGGGCAGGATTCTCAGAGAGTTTTGGAACTAAGTCCTACTCCACAGCCACAGTTGTGGACCGAAATACCTGCAGTGGCAGTGATAGCAAGTCACAGCTGCTGCAGTTGCGAAAGGTGTTATGGCTGCTCCCACCAGCCATAGTAACTTTCCGCAGCTGCGGTGATCTCCCAGGCAACACCACCCACAAGCAGCCATAAATCATGGAGCCAGTCATAATCTGGCTCCACCTTTGTGAAAACCCACCGCTGTGGGTAACTTGTGGATCCACAAGTGGCAACTCACTTGCACCGAGGTTTACCCACAGCAGTGGGACTTTCTCAAGTTTTGTGAATCTTGCCCCCTGGGTTTGAATCCCACAGCTACTCGTGCATATACTGCGTGACCCTAAGCAAGTCACTTATCTTCCGTGTGCTCCCAGGTTGCACCTGTAAACAAGTTTTCAGCTTAGTGTCTCTCATCTGGTTAAACAATTGGAAAAAAAAAAATACCTGGGCCTCAATTCCCTTTCGCACCACTGATTCCCTCATTATCTGGCTAACAGGTCTCAGGAGGTTAAATGGAAGTGCATCCTCTCTTTTTTTTTTCATTTTCCTGTTTTTTCTCCACGGCTCTCGTCGATCATCGACTCTGGTCACGGACCCCTGGAGCCCCGGCCACCGGATATTGCCGTCTCCCCTGATCATCCCTGGCTTACCTCCCAGAGAGTGGGGCCACGGTTCCGACCCCCTATATCGGACCGCAGAACTATGACTGGTTGGGGGAACGGCTCTGGTGGCCAATCAGGGCTTTCCTGGGGCAGAGCGTCACCGAGACGCAAGGCGTGGGATTTTGTTCCCTCCCATTTTTCCCTCCCCCGAGGAAGCAGGGACGTGCAATGATGCCTGCGTCCGCCCTGCCTCCCACTCCCCCCCCTGTTTGAGACGTCGGCAGCAGCCAGTTCTCCGGCCTCGCCAGGAGTCCTCAGTGCTCCGAATGTTGCCCACCCTCCCGGAGAAGGAGAACTGCCCATCGGACGCTCAATCCTTCCCCGGCGGCCCTCTGGACGATCCGGGTCCATTCCCGAACCCGGGTTGCCGGCGTTGCAAGTGGAAATCCCACTGCTGCGCCGGCTGGCCGGCCAAGTGCATCCTCTCTAATCAGAGGTCTGTCATGGACATCATCCCCCAGAGCTCTATCCTGGGTCTCCTACCTTTTTCTATATTTGATAATGACATGGCTGAAAATTGTGGTGGCAGCAACCTACTGCTTTGTGCAGATGATACAGTTCTGTACAGAATCTCTACTGAAGTTAGCATGATCAATGCCCAGCATGCCACAGATTTCTGTCTACTAGAAAAGTGGTTCTGTAATAACAAGCTGGTAATGAGCAAAAAAAAAAAAAAGACCAAGGCTGTTCTCTTCGGATCAAAAAACCTTGGAGCCGATAGACAATACCTGCTTACCCTAATCACTTCCTGTGGCTCATAAACTAATGTGGTGGATAAATTTAAGTATCGTGGGGTCTGTATTGACCAAGAAATCACTTTCAGATCTCAGGTGGATCATATCACAAAATCTCTGCCCCAGAAAACTGGACTGCTATACTGCCTGGGTGGTTATCTAACACTGGATTCAATTTTTGCCACAGCAAACAGCAGCTTTCTTCCCATGCTGTTGTTTCATGCTTCTGTGCCTCAGTCCCACAGGAGTTCTGAGACTAATAATCTCAAGGTTCTATATAACAAAATTAGTCACTCTGAATCCAGGGCCCCTCCCAGGAAACATCACTATGAGATTCTCTCCTCCTTAAATTGGCCTTACCTGGAAAGGAGGATGCTGCAGCCTCTGTTATGCCTGACATTTAAACTGACCAAAATTTTGGGGTGTGGATCTTTAAAAAAGAGTTGAAGACCCTTCTACTGGAGTGCTGTTACTGTACTTGTTACTGCTGAATGAATATTGGAAGGCTACAGCCTGTAGATCAAGGTGGAAGTGCAACTAGCCACACCCTCTTTCGGCCCATTTAAGTGCTGCTCTGCTCACGCTACATGGTAGCATTTGTTCCTTGCAGCCAGAGGCTCTGTCTGTCCTCTCTTCTGGCCCACTCTTCTCCGAGCCCTGCCCCCCACCCATTTTTCTCCTCCTCCCTTCTTTCCTGTTGGAATCTGCTGGCTGTGCTAGACTCCCTGCCTGGTTCGTACTCCTCATGCTTCTGGGTCAGTAAATTTTGCCTGTGCCTCCTACTTCTTGGTTAATATTTTGCCTATGTCTACAGTCTGTGCTTCTGTCTTAGTTGTTTGTTCTCCCTGCTGTTCTTGTGGTCCTGTTTGTTTCATTTGCTTTTTGGGCTTTTCTTGTATACTAGTGCCTCTCTGTTTGCATTGTTATATTTAGCTGCATTGCTAATCAAGCTCTCAGTTCATTTATCATACAGTATTTCAGCAATCTCTCTTTCTCTGTACTAGGTGCCTGTGGGCTCTCATTTCCAATTGTTGTTTCCATGCTGTAGTCCCTGTGCTCATTACCTCTATTGTTTGCACCTGCCTTTAGTATTGGCTCCCCTTAGCAGCTATCACTATATCACATTCCCCTGCCTGCTACAGCACTGTGCTGCCTTACTCCTCACTTCTATGTTTGTGTTATTTAGGCTCCTTTATTGCTACTCTCACTTTTACCAAACCTTACTTTTACCAAACCCACAGCAGTCCATTTCTTTTTTTTATACGCTTTATTGAAAATTTCAAGAAAGTACAAGCAACTTATCAATATAGGATAGAACCACATCCATACAGTGAAAAGGTTAACATCAATAAAAACATTGCATTCAGACATATATGTCATCATGGACGCTACCAATATATCCATAAATATATAAAAAAACCACCATATATAAAATGTCCTATTACAAAGAAGTCATTGGAACATTTAGAAGGAAATAAAACCAAAAACAGAAAACAAAAAAATATAGTAGGCTAACCTAGTACATAGAGTTTCATTGGCTGTAGCTTAGGGTAAAGAAAAATCAAAAGGCACAACAAAACAAAGTACATCAGTGAATAGCTAGTTTATTTCCAGCTTCGATTTGGGTGCATAATCAGACACTTAATTAACAGAAATGTACTAAAGTGTCCTAAGATACTAATCAATCAGCTCCTATGGAGGAGTGAAAAGTTCCCATAGGGTTCAAATATAGTGAAGATTTATTCTGGAAATGTATGTTAACTGTTCAGATTTTTGAATGTGAAATATTACTGTTTTCCAGTCAGATAATGTAGGGACATCCCTCTGTAGCCACTTTCTGGTGATAGATTTATAGGCCGCTACTAATAAAATATCCCATATGTACACATCAGTCAGTTTCTGATGATAACCTAATCCTACTTTCCTGGCTGGCATGTGTAACCCCCTTACAGAGGGGTTCCTAAAAGCCTTCCCGGAGCTTGCCTAATGTTCCCTGCCTAACTGGTGCTCAGTGCTATGGTACCAAAATGTGGGCAGTGTGAGGCTTTTAAAGCTTGCAGTACTGTCTCTTTAAGGGCTGCTTGCTTGCAGGGCTCAGCGAGCTGGTATGGGGGACTGGTGTTTCCCTGTTCAAGTCCCACCTGAGCTGTGGTGGCATCACTCCCATTTGGCAGTCGCTATATGCGCAAGGGGAGCCCCTTGTGAAAGATGTAACTGTTGGGGCATAATTAGTTAGAATACTGGTGGTGTTGCAGTTTGTCTAACCTTTTTTCTTCTGCAGCTGGGACTGTGTGTGCTGTGCCCCTCCATGTTGGATCAGGACTTTCTGAAAGGTCCAATGGGGGCAGGGGGTGTCTCCAATGGAGTAATGGGCAACCAACCAGGATTAGGGCTCTCTAGGGAGCCAGCGGACCAGTGAGGATACAGCGAGTAACTGTGGGAAGTGAAGGCTAGACCCTGGCACCTTTTTCGCACCACTGAAAGCAGGACTAAGTGACTGGCATCTGTAGCCAGCCAAAGGGATTGGGTGGCACCCAAGCAAAGAGGATGGCCCCATGCTGTCAAGGGGCGGATGCATTGTGGCTGTGAATGAAGAAGGAGCTCTGAGCTCCTGCACCATTGAGTGTTCGCACGGGAATCGCATGAAAGGCCTGAGGCAGCCATTGAAATCGCTGGCAATCCATGGACTAAATCCGCAGGGCAGCGGTCAGAGGAGGCTGTGTACTAGCACAGCTACCTACCAGGTTCAACCTGAAGAGGACTGGAGAATCTGCTGAATCTCGCTCGGTCTGTCAGGAAAGTTGAAGCTGCAGTGAGACTCCTGATAGCTGTGCGTTCGGTTGGGCCATAGGAGCAGCTGCCTGGTGTGGTACCCCTCTGTTGTCTTTCATATAAATGTGTGGAGAAGTATCTGAAGCTCAGGCTCAGCCCTGTGAGTGATGTGAGAGCGCTTTTCCTTCTGGAGTTGTGAGTATGAAATCAGGGTAGCTCCCTGTTAAACGTTTCTAGCCAGGGCAGAATTTTCTGGTTACCTTGTTGACTACATTAGCTGAGCCGGCTAGCTCCATCAAATCATAGTAGGAATTACATACTTATCTGTGTCAGGGCCCCAACCAGCTGCATCGAGGAACTAGCCTTTAGGGCTTGGGTACCCATGGACAGTAACTGATAGGTTAGGCCTGTGCACAGAGCCCTAGGTGAACATTCTTATATTGTAGTGGCAAGCTAATCAATCTGATTCCCCCTGGTCCTTGTTGTCTCCTCTTCAATAAATCAGATTGCTTGTTTTGCAAAAGTACAATGACTAGTTTGTGTATTAATGGGGAAATATTACACAGTGAATGTGGTATAACTGTACCTTGCTTTTCACAGGATCCCTGGAGTGAGCTGATTGGTTCGAGCTGGGGGGTAAGTGTATGTGGTAAGGACACTAAAATTTAATTGTGTGAGCCACTAGTGGGAAGAAAGGGGCACTGCAGCAACCCAGAGGTCTGTGATCGAGTCAGTCTCGACTGTTTTAACCCCGACCTCTGGGTGGGAACACCCGCCAATGGATCTGGGCCCCCTCACCCTGTCACAGTTAGTGCAGGCAGGGGTAGTAGCAGCCATTAGGATAGCACCCCCTACGGGTTACAAATTGGAGGCACTGCTGGGATTAGAGTTCCCTAGTGGCTGAGTGGATGAAGTACATAACTATGGATAAATTAAAGGAGAAACTGGAAGGGCATATCATGGCTAAGATTAAACTGGACTCTATTAAGATGATGGTACATAAATTGATGGGGTGGGGTGAAGCCGAAGAGCAGGACTCTCAGAGAATTGTGTTAGTACTCGATGTACCTCTGGGGACAACGACCGCTGACATTATCTCTGCTGTGGAATGTGTTAAGTGTTTAGGCAAGGTGGAGGTGAAGGGGCGTATGGCTGACGTACTTGATCAGACTTTGCAGGTGATACTCTTGTGTAACATAGCCATTGACCCTGATAGGGTGCCCCCAGTGATTTTTCCGGAGGGTGCCCAACCAGGGTGGAGGGTCATTCACATACAGAGTGGGTCAGTCACCCCCAGGGGTCTCCCCAGACTAATAGTTTCAAAGATAAGCTACTTAAATTGTTGGCTGTAGAAGGGAGAACTACCCAAGAGTTAATGCAGGCCTTGGACCTTTCTGGTGAACCCACCCCTCAGACCTCCCCTGGTGCTTCTCTGGAGCCCACCAAGAGTTCTGTCTTGGCCCCACTGCCCCTAGTGGTTTCCTCTATACAGCTGGATTCTTACCGTAGGCTAAAAATTTTTTCTGGCACAGTGCCAGTGCCTTCAGGGGAGGATGATTTGGAGGCATGGATGGACTACGCCACCCCCTAGTCCAGGAGTGGCAATGCTCTGAGGGGGAGAAATGAAAGAGACTGATGGAGAGTCTGCGGGGTCCAGCTTTGGAAGCCATTCAGTTTTTGTGGGCCAGTAGCCCAGAAGCTACCACCGCAGAGTACTTTTCCGCTCTAGAGGGAGTGTTTGGGAGCACAGAAACTGGGAAAGACTTATTATGGCAATTCAAGTCTGCTAAGCAGTGGAGGAATGAGAAGATTTCTGCCTTTGTCACCCGGGTGGAAAGGGCTTTACAGAAGGCCTTCCGAAAAAGGGGGGTCACCACCTCAGCCTTGAACCAGGTCAGGTTGGAACATGTTTTAAAGTCTGCTAGATTTTCCAGTGTGATACTGTTAAAACTTAAGTTACATGATCGGCGAGCTGCCCCACCTGAATACTGTCAATTGATGAGGGAGATTAGAGAAGTAGAGACTGATGAAGAGGGGTGGGAACCCTAAGTGGGGCTATGAATTTGAGCCAAACCCCTGAGTCTAGTGAACCTGATGAGACCCACCCTTCTGGAGGGCCTGAAATATCCCCAGAGTTACAGGGAGGGGTAGGGGTGCATGCCATTTCCTCTGATCCCCAAGTAGAAAGTGAATTGAAGGCCGAGATCAGGAACTTACGAGAACTGCTGAGGGACTTGTAGCAATCCACTACCCACCCTGTTAGGCCTGGGGAACCTGAGTTATCTAGAAACCCATGCCCTGGCCCAGGGGAATCCCCTTGTCCCCCAGAGGGCCCCCAACAAATGAAGTATCTCCCTCCCAATAGAGACCCCTGTGACCCCAAGTACTGTTACCATTGTGAGGAGGATGGACACTTCCAGACTGAATGCCAGTTGCTGGAGAATGTAAGGAAGGTCAACAGCAGATTAATCACTTGGCATCGTAGGGCCCATGTCCAACCCCCCAGGAAGGGTTTTGTGACCTGGGCCAATGCCCAAGCAACTGTTAATGCTGTGCCCCCAGAGTGGTCTGATGTAGTCGGGCCCTCGATGAAGGCTCCGGTGCAGGTAAATGGGATTCCCACCCGAGCTGTATTAGAGAGTGGCTCTCAGGTAACCATTATGTTTCAGGACTGGTATCAGACACATCTACCTGAGGTGCCAATACAACCCTTGGATGGCCTACAAGTATGAGGGCTGAGTGACAAGGCTCATCTGTATTTGTGAACATACGTACATATGAAATTTAACAGCAGATAAAGGCCTAGAGGTCTATCAAGTCTGCTCGAATGTGCAGCTAGCATCCCTTATATTGCAGCTGTCCCTCCCTTCCACCCTTCCCCTTCATTAACCCTCCCCCTTGTCCTGTCCCATCCTCATTTGAAGCAGTCCACTGTTCTACTGCATACCACTTCAGCAGGTAACGCATTCCACCCAGCCACCACCCTCTCTGTAAAAAAGTGTCTCCTCATCTCCCTCCTGAACCTTCCTCACTCCAGTCTCATATCATGGCCCCTGGTGGCCCCCCTCCCTTACTTTGAACAGCCCCTCTGTACCCATCTTATTTATTCCTTTCATGTATTTAAAGGTTTCAATCATGTCACCCTGTCTCTCCTCTCCTCTCCTCTCCTCTCCTCCAGTGAGTACATGTTCAACTCCTTCAACCTCCTCTCGTATGATAAGTCCCCAGCCCTTGATCATCTTTGTCACTCTACGCTGCACCCCTCCAGTAACAATGTCCCTCTTCAGATACGGATGCCAGTACTGCACACAGTACTCTAGGTGTGGTCTAACTAATGACCTATACAGTGGCAGAATCACCTCCTCCCTTCTCGAGGATATACCCCTTGCAATACAACCCAGCATTTTGTTGGCCTTTGCAGCTGCCTTCCTACATTGTGCCGAGTTGTTCATTGACCCTGTAATGAGCACACCCAGATCCTTCTCCTCCTGCACTCCCCCTAGCTGGTAACTCTTGCTTGGGTTCTTCATCCCAAAATGCAGCACCTTGCACTTTTTGGCTTAAAAGCCCAGTTGCCAGGTGTCTGACCAGGTTTCAAGCTTTGCCAGATCATCCTGCAACCCCTGCCATCCCCCTAGGTCATCCACCACCGCGCAGACCTTGGTATCATCAGCAAACAGGCTGATCTTGCTCTTGATGTCCCATGATATGTCTGCAATGACTATCCCAAACAACACTGGTCCCAACACTGAGCCCTGTGGAACACAGCTCATCACTGCTCTTGGGTGTGAGAGCTCCCCACACACCACCACCCTCTGTTGCCTTCCCTGCAGCCAGTTTCCTACCCATCTCACCAGCTTTGCACCTGCCCCTGTGCCTGCTAAATTCCTTCCCAGCTTTCCATGTGGCACTGAGTCGAATGCCTTACTGAAGTCCAGATAGAGGACATCCATTGCATGGCCCCTGTCCAGTTGCCTAGTTACCCAGTCATAGAACTCGACCAGGTTGGTTTGGCAGGATCTGCCACGTGTGAAGCCATGCTGTCTGCTGTCCTGTAGTCCTTTGGCCTCTAGGAGGGCCACCAGCCTCTCCTTCAGGATAGTCTCCATTAGCTTACCCACGATGGATGTGAGGCTCACCGGTCTGTAGTTTCCCAGTCAATCCTTGGGGCCACTCTTGTGGAGGGGCACCACATGAGCCATCCTCCAGTCCTGAGATACACACCCCGAATGTAGTGAGGCATTAAATAGATCTGCCAAAGGTCCTGCAAGGACCTCTGCCAGCTCCTTCAGTACCCTGGGGTGGATGCCATCTGGGCCTGGCGCCTTGTCCACCCTCAGTGCCTTCAAACCCTCTCAAACTCTGCTCTCCATGATTTCCCATCTGTCACCACTTCCCCCTGCTTCTGCCATTTCTCCCACCTGGGTGTCACCCCCTCTCTCTTTAGTAAATACTGAGCAGAAGTACTCATTTAGTGCTTCCATCTTATCACACCCTGCTTCCACCCAACCCCCCTCCTTCCTAATCCTTACTATGTGGTCCTTACAGCACCTTTTCTCCCTGATAGAAACATAGAAACATAGAATTTGATGGCAGATAAGGACCGCTTGGCCCACCCAGTCTGCCCATTTCCCTACCTACTGGATAAGCTGCAGATCCTAGTTAACCAGCAGCCTACTTCTTCCTACCCCCAACCCCTAGAATTGCCTTATGACTGTCCCATGCATGCTTGAATTCCACCACTGATTTTGACTCCACAACCTCCTTCAGAAGGCCGTTCCATGCATCCACAACCCTCTCTGTGAAAAAATACTTCCTTAAATTACCTCTGAGCCCCCCCCTCAATTTTCAAATTGTGCCCTTTTGTTCTTGCACACCTCTTTTTTTGAAAGATGCTACCCTCTTGGACTTTGTTGATTCCCTTGAGGTACTTGAACATTTCTATCATGTCCCCCCTCTCCCTCCTTTCCTCGAGGCTATACATATTAAGCTCCTTTCGCTCTCTTCATATGTCTTCGGTGCAGACCCTGCACCATTTTAGTTCCCTCCTCTGGACAGCTTCCATCCTGTCTATGTCTTTGTGGAGATTGGGTCTCCAGAACTGCACACAGTACTCAGATGGGGTCTCACCAGCTGTCTATACAGAGGATAATATCTTCCTGTTTTCTACTGGTGATGCCTCTCCCTATGCATCCCAGTATCCCCCAACCCTCCTTGCTGCCCTCTCACATTGCATGCCCACCTTTAGGTCATCTGATATGACTACCCCAGGTCCTTTCCATTTTTGTTGTTGTTAGTATCTCACCCCCCATTGTGTACTCTTCCCCTGGGTTTTTGTTTTCCAGGTGCATTACTTTGTACTTCTTAGCATTGAATCTAAGCTGCCATACATTTGACCATTCCTCTAACCTTGCCAAGTCCCTTCTCATCCTTTCCACCCCACCCTGTGCATCAACTCTGTTGCAGATCTTTGTGTCATCTGGAAAGAGACATACTTTTCCTTCCAGTCCTTCTGCAGTGTCGCTTATAAAGACATTGAAGAGGACCGACCGGTCCTAATACTGAACCCTGCGGTACCCCACTAGTAACCCTCCTTTCTTCTGAGAGGACTCCATTTACTATTACTCTCTGTGTCCTATTCTCCAGCCAATTCTTTACCCAGGCTGTCATCTTGGGACCCACTCCCAGGCTGGCTAACTTGTATATTAATCTTTTGTGTGGGACTGTGTCAAATGCCTTGCTAAAGTCTAGGTAGGCCATGTCCACAGCCCTCCCTGATCTACTACTTTGGTCACCCAGTCAAAGAAATCTATCAGATTCTGTCTGGCATGACCTTCCGCTGTGAATCCATGCTGCCTAGGGTCCGCGCCCCTCTGGCCTCTAGTTACTTGACAATTCTTTCCTTCAGAAGTGATTCCATCATTTTCCTATCACTGAGGTTAAACTAACAGGTCTATAGTTTCCTGCTTCTGCCTTGCTCCCACTTTTGTGAAGGAATCACATCTGCCCTCCTCCAGTCCTCAGGCACCACCCCATCCTCCCATGATTTGTTAAAAGGGTAGTCAGTGGTGTCACTAGTTCTACCCTAGTTCTTTTAGAATTCTGGGATGAATCCATCAGGCCCCATTGCTTTGTCCACCTTCAGTTTTAAGAGTTCTTTCAGAACCCTTTCTTCTGTAAATGGGCTGGTATCAACTTCTGTATCCAGAGTGTTTCTACTGTTTGATTTATGTACCTCCCTCTTCATTTGTAAATACTGAGCAAAAATATTTGTTTAGTATCTCTGCCTTTTCACAGTCTCCTCTGCCCACCCTCCCTCCCTTTATTAAGCCTCACTATCCCTCCTTGGTCTTCTTTCGCTCCCTGATGTACCTATAAAGGTTTTATTCCCTTCTTAACTGAGTTGGCTATCTTTCCTCGGTTTGGGCCTTTGCTGTTCTGACTGCCTTCCCAGCCTCCTTTTGCTTTAACTGATACAGTTCTCTGTCCTGCTCCTTCTGTGATTCCTTGTACTTCCTGAATGCTTTCTTTTCTCTTGAACCTTCAATGCCACTTCCTTTGAGAACCATAGTGGTTTCTTACATCGTTTTGTTTTGTTTATTTACTTCACACAAGGCTCGTTACCTCTGTGATGGCAGTTTTATTATTCCACATTGTTCTTCCAACCCTCCTTCCTGCCCATTTGCTAGTGCATTCCTTAGGCAGTCACCCATTTTGGCAAAGTCAGCTCTCCTAAAGTCCAGTACTTTTGTCTTTGTATGGCTTGACTCTATTGCTGTGTTTATTGCGAACCATACTGTTCGATGGTCTCTAGTTCCCAGATGGCTACCCACTTCTACATCTGTGATCCTCTCTCCATCTCCATTTGAGAGAATCAAGTCTAATATTGCTCCCTCTCGAGTGGGCTCCAGTACTAGTTGTCAAAGGCATGCCCCCTGTAGGGCATCTAGAATAACTCCACTCTTCGAAGTGGCAGCTGCAACTGCACTCCAGTTAATATCTGGCATACTCAGATCACACATCAGCAATATCTCCCCTTTTTCTGCCATTTGAAGTATACTTTCTATCATTTCCTTGTCCATTTCCTCCCCCTGAGAAGGGGGTGTGTATACAACCCCTGTGCGGATTGTGGTGCCATTGCCTGTCTCCAAATTTACCCACAGTGCTTCTTCTCCTCCCTGTTAACCCTTTTGTTCTGTTGCTTTTATTCCTTCCCTTATGTAAAGAGCTACTCCTCCTCCTCTTTTACCCTCCCTGTCCCTCCTGTAGATAGTGTATCCTGGTATGTTTACGTCCCAGTCATAGTTTTGTGTGTACCATGTTTCTGTGACTGCCACGATATCCAGATGTTCCTCCTCCATCAAGGCCACTAATTCAGGAAGCTTGTTACCCAGACTACGGGCATTGGTACTCATTGCTCTCCATTTTTTGATGGCTTTATCTTCTGTTGCAGCATCTCCCACTGACCTTTCTACCTCTGTCTTTTTCTCATTTAGTACCCTGTTTTGTAGGGTGAGGCTGGGATTTTCCTGCTGCTTGTCAGTGCCTCCCCCTTTGACTAGTTTAAAAGTTTGCCAATGAAGCATTTAAACCGATTGCTCAAAAGACTTGTTCCCTTTCTGGACAGATGCAGACCATCCTGCCAGTATAGGCTGGTGTCCCTCCAGGTGGAACCCCAGTCCCCAATGAAGCCAAACCCCTGTGCTCCGCACCATTTTTTCAACCATTCGTTAAACTGCATGGTGCTAATTACCCTCGCCTCCCCCATGCCTTTGACAGGCAGTACCTCTGAGAAGGATACTGTGTGTGCTACTTGTCTTAGACCCTCCCCAACTCTGCAATGTCCTCCTGCACTGCTCTAATCTCGTGATGAGCCAAGTCATTTGTCCCTAGGTGGACAATTACGTCCAGCTCAGACTCCCTTGCAGCTGTTCTCGTGATCCTGAGGATGCGCTTCCTGTCCCTCCAAGCCATGGCACCAGGCAGGCACCTTACTTCAGTTTTCCCAGCTCCCCCCAGTTCTATACCCCTAATAATTGAGTCCCCCACCAGGAGCTGCTTCCTTTCCCTGTGGTGTCCTCTGCCTCCTTCCTGTGGGCCTCCCTTGTGACAGTTGTCATCAGTCTTCTCTGCGGGTGCATCCATAGGGGAGCTATGTTCCCCCAGAATGGTGTATGGATTGTGGAGTGGAACAATTGACTGGGTGTGCCTCTGTTCCACCATCCTCACCCTCCCTGAGCCCACTGTGGTCCAACTGCTGTGCTTTTTTCGCAACCTCTGAGGTAGTGGTGGTGGCGCTAGTGCTCCCTGGATGGGGGAGGTTCCCTTCCTACTGTCCAGTGTGGCCTGGGGGGAAGGTTTCCTTACTACTGTCCAGTGCAGCCTGAAGACGGGCAACTTCCTCCCTCAGGGCAGATAGTTGTCTGCAAATAGGGCAGCATCTCAGCCTCCAGAAAGACTCCCAGAAGACTGCTTCCCCACAGCCATTACATTGCACTACTCCCCACATGTTTATCTACTTTTTTGTTTGTTTGTTTGTATTTATGTGTGTGTGTGTGTGTGCATGTGTGATTGGTTATATAGAAATATATATATTATACAATGTGTATGCTTATATTGATGTACTTAAAGAAGTCCTTCTCCCCCTTCTTAATGCCTCGTGCCAGCCTGAGTTCCGTAGATGCTTTGGCTCCCCTTACTGCCCTTGTCACCTCCTTCAATTCTGTCAAGTACTCCTCCCTGTCTTCCCCCCTTCCTGTTTTCTTGTACTTCCTAAAGGCAGCTCTTTTCCTCCTTACCTTTTCCATGACCTCCTTGCTCAACCAGATTGGTTTCTTAGCCCTAGCCTCCTTGCTCTGGGCTTTGCAGCAGGTTTTGGTTGCCTCCACTATCCCCAGCTTTATGAGCTCCCACCTCTGGTTAGTGTTCATACTAGAGTGAATTCTGGCCAGGTACCCTTTTACCACTTCCCCCATCCTCCCAAAGTCAGCTCTCCTGAAGACTAGCACTATTGTGCCAGATTCCACTCCTTCCTTGCCCATGTCCAATGTGATCCATATTGAATGGTGGTCACTCCCTGATAGCGGTTCCTCTACTGTAAGTTCTCTCACAAAGTCCCCATTTGCCAGAACAAGGTCATGGGTATTTCCTAGCCTGATTGGTTCACTGACCATTTGCAGCAGGAAGCTGTCCTGGAAGGCATCCAGCAGTACCTGCTCTCTTCTCTTCCTGGTTGTTGGGGTGCTTCAGTCCACTCCTGGCATGTTGAAGTCCCCCACAATCACCACACTACCCTTCTCGCAGGTCCTCCTGATCTGTCCGACTAGTTCCCTGTCTAACTCCTCCATCTGAGATGGTGACCTGTACACCACTCCCATTCTAAGAATCCTATTCTTGGAATCCTGGATTTGCATCCAAAGTGACTCCGTACTACCCTCCTCCCCTTCCGCCCTTACACACTTCAGTCCTTCCTTCACATGTAGTGCCACCCCCCCTTTTCCAATCACCTTGTCCCTACAAAATAACCTGTACCCTGGTACAGACAGGTCTCAGTCATTGTATTGGGTGGCCCATGTTTCCGTGATGGCTACAATGTCCACCTCTCCCTCTGCCATGAGCACCTGTAACTCTGCAGTTTTCCTCCCAAGGCTCCTACCATTAAGGGTAACCACCTTCCACCCTTTCCCCACTCCCATCCTGCCCTCCTTTCCTAGCATCACCAACAGTACTTGCCATTTGTCCTTTGTCACTGTTATGGGGGGTAAGCTCATATGGTTTCCCAACCTGTGGTCTCTGCATATCTCTTCCCCAACTGCCACCCCCCACTCCTAGTTTAAATTCCCAACTTCCTCTATGTACTCCTCCATCCTCTGTTTCAACACTTCTTTCCCTTCTCACTCCAAGTGTAGTCTGTCCTTGGCATAGAGACTACTGTCCTCCCAGGTCCTCCCACCCCCAACAGCCCATACCCTTTAGCACAACACCAGGTTCTTAGCCATCCGTTAAATTCCTCTATTCTCAGCTTTCTTGTTGTGCTTGCCTTTGGCACGGGAAGTATCTCTGAAAAAGTTACAGATCTTTCTGCCCCCTCATATAATTGTGCTAGTTCCTCAAACCTCCTCTGGACTGTATCTACTGTCTTGTCAGTCAGGTCGTTTGTCCCAAGATGTATAAATAAATGAGGCTTGTCCCTACCCCTTCTAGCATATTTCAGAACAGACTGTCCCACCCTTTCCGCTGTCATTCCTGGCATGGCCTCCACCCAAATGAGACTATGCCTCTCCCCCTTGCTACCCCACCTAACTCCTCCTAGTATTGAGTCTCCCAGCACTAAGATTCCACCCCTTACTCCCTGCTTGCTTCCATTCATCTCCCTCTCTCATTTCCAGCTCCTCTTCTTCCTCCTGCACATTATTTCTCCCTTTTACCCTTTGCAATTCTCCCAGCAGAACTTCCCCCACTCCAGTTTGGTCCAGGCATTTATCAATTACTCCTCTAATTTCATAATTTCCCTCCTCCACCTTCTTCCTCTCTAGCAGTGCACAACTATTTTCTGAAGGCCCTTCACAAATGCCTGCTCCCTCTCTCTTTATAGTAACCTGTTCTCTCCTTTCCACTCAATGACTTTTGCCACTTCTTCGCCTCCCCTCACAAGTCCCTATCTCCTCCTTCCATTTGTCCTTTGTCTCCTGACCTGGTTTCCCCAGCAATTGTTCTTCCTGGCCTATGCCCCATTGTCTCTGCTTCCCTTCTTCTGACCCTCTCCTCACCACTGTTGGCTTAAATTGCCCTCCCTCATCTCCCCTTCTTCCTCCCTCCAGAATTGGGCTAAACCCACCCCTGATCTGCCTTGCCTGTCTTAGTTCCTCCTGCAACCCTCAATCTCCTTTCTAAGTTTTTCTATGTGGTTGCACACTAAACATCCTCCCACACTCCAGAAGTTTTTTAGAAAGATTGGTGCACCGCAGTTGTTGCAGCCTACCACCCTACCCATTGTTATCATTGCCCACCAGTGACCCCCCACCCTTCCAGATGTAGGATACCAAACACTCCTCCAAGTCTCCCCTCTCCCTCCTCTATCAGTGCAAAACATGTTCTTTATTTCCCTTACCTCCTTTGTTGCACACATTGTATTTGGGGTACATCCGGATCTGGTTGTCATTTCCTACTTCTGTGGCTGGAGTGGACAAACAGGTGGAAACTTTGGCTTTAGTCTGCCCCCCCCCACTGGACTGTATGATGGGGGTGCCCTTGTTGATTGGGACCAGTGCTCACATGTTTGACTGATTAGCCCAGCTGTGTTCTGAAAAGCAGGTGTCCAGGACTGAGCGAGCCCTCAGGATACCTGTCTTGATCCAGAAGGCCTATGAGGCTCAGAGAAAAGCTAGTCAGGAGGAGCCTGAAGACCCGGTGGGTGTTGTCTGGAGGAAGGATCCAGAGCTGTTGCTATTAGCTCCAAATGCCCAGTGTGTCTTGCAAGGGGAGGTTCGGCTTAAAAGAGATGTCAAAAATAAACTATTGATGCTGGATGCGCCTGGAGAAGTGAAGCTGCCTGGAGGACTGCTGGTTGAACCCAGTATCTTGCGTGCTAGAGCCCATGCTTATGCCAGGAGAGTAATGGTTCAAGTTCTTAATGTGTCTGACAAAGATATTCAAGTAAATAGGGGCTGCACCTTGGCTAGTGTGCACTGTGCAGATACTGCAGTGCTCCCTCACCGCAAGGGTTCAGGGAAAGATGACAGAGTCATGCCATGACTTCAGTGACTCCCTATTGCCTGCTGAATGGAAAGTAAAAGTCAGTGAGAAGCTTGCCCAAAGAGACCAGATTTTTTCCCTGAGGGAGTGGGATGTGGGTTGTGTGCGGGGGGCTGAGCACCGCATTCGCCTGCATGATGAAAGGCCTTTTCGAGAGAGGTGTCAGCGCTTAGCTCCAACTGATATAGATGATGTGAGATGGCATCTGCAAGAGATGCTTGCTGCTGGTGTGATACAAGAATCCAGGAGCCCTTATGCTGCCCCCATTGTTGTAATGAAGAAAAAGAATGAGGCTGTTCGGACGTGTGTGGACTACCATACCCTGAACCGGCAGACCATCCCTGACCAGTATACCGTGCCATGCATACAGGATGCCTTGGACTGTCTGAATGGCAGCAAGTGGTTCTCTGTGTTAGCTCTCCGCAGTGGGTACTATCAGATCACAATGGCTCCTGAGGACCGAGAGAAGACTGCGTTCATTTGCCTCCTAGGTTTTTATGAGTTTATCTGGATGCCTCAAGGGATCTCAGGTGCCCCGGCTACTTTTCAGCACCTTATGGAACGAGCTGTGGGGGATATGAACTTGCTCAAGTGTTTGGTTTACTTGGATGATGTCATAGTGTTTGGCAGCTCATCGGAAGAACATGAACGTTGATTGTTCAAGGTTCTGGATTGGTTAAAGGATTTTGGTCTTAAGTTATCTATAGACAAGTGGCAAGTCTTTCAAACCTCTGTGAAGTATGTAGGCCACATAGCATCCACTGAAGGCATAGAGACTGACCCCAGCAAGGAGGAGACATTGACTACTTGGCCTCAGCCAAAGAATTTGAAAGAACTGCTACAGTTCTTGGGGTTTTGTGGATATTATAGGCGGTTTATTAAAGACTGTTCTCGAGCGATCCACCCCCTCCTCAACCTCACTCAGGGGTACCCTCCCATCCACAAAAAGTATAAAAAAAGTTGTGTTCTCAGGAATGGAAAGACAGTATTTTCATCTGAATGATGTGTTTGGAAACCGTTGGACTACTAAGTGTGAGAAAGCTTTCTGTGACACTATATATCAACTTACCCATGCCACAGTGCTGGCCTATGCTGACCCAGCCAAGCCATACATTCTCCACACTGACACCAGTCTACAAGGATTGCGGGCTGTCTTGTATCAGGAGCACCAAAATGGGCTGAGACCTGTAGCTTTTGCCAGTAGAAGCGTGGCTCCCTCAGAAAAAAAAACCACCCAGTGCACAAGTTAGAGTTTCTGGCCCTGAAGTGGGCCATTGTTGATCAATTTCATGACTACTTGTACGGTGCGAAGATATTGGTGAAGACTGATAACAGTCCTTTGACATATGTGCAGACCTCATCCAAACTGGATGCCACTAGCCATAGGTGTCTCTCTGCATTGGCCACCTACGACTATGCTGTTGAGTACAGAGCTGGCCTAAACCATATAGATGCAGATGCTGTCTCTCGGAGGCCTGTGCCCCGGACTGGCTGGGTCAGGTTGTCAGAACCTGACATAAGAGCCCTTTGGCAAAAATTTGACAAGGAGGAACAGGTGTCTCCTGATGCTGTGGACTGCATGGTGAATTGCCTGGGGCCATCCAAGAATTTCATACCTGCTGCTTACTGCCATTTTTCTGCCTTAGACACTAGTGCGCTGCCCAAATTCAACAATGATTGTCTCCAAGAGGCTCAATCCTGAGACCCCATGATAAAAACTGCTTTGGAGGCTCTGCAAGCAGGGAGAGACATGTCCCAACTGTGGTCCGCTGAATTGAGAACTGCCCTGTTATGCAAAGAAGGTCCAAAATTGAAGTTGAACAATAGACTGTTATATAGGGAGACCGTAGACAAAGAGGGGCAAATAGATAAACAATAACTGGTGTTGCCCACCACTTTTAGAGGACTAGTGTTGAGGTTCCTGCATAACCACATGAGGCATCTTGGCATAGACCTAACTCTTGACCTGGTAAGGACTCGACTCTACTGGCCAAAAATGAGTGCAGACATAGAGCAGTAAGTCAAGACCTGTGGCCGCTGTTTGCAGAGAAAAGCCCTACCTCAGAGAGCTGCCTCCATGGTCAATATCACTACCAGTGCCCCCATGGAGTTGGTCTGCATTGATTTCCTGAGCTTAGAACCTGATCTGAAAAATATCAGCAACATATTGGTGGTCACTGATCATTTTACCCAGTATGCACAGGCTTTTCCTACTAAGGATCAGAAAGCAACCACGGTGGCTAAAGTTCTTGTTGAAAACTTCTTTGTCCACTATGGGGCTCCACAGAGAATCCATTCCGACCAGGGGAGGGACTTTGAGAGCCGCCTGATTAAAGAAATGCTATCCTTGTGGGCAGTACGAAAGTCAGGAACCATCCTGTATCATCCCCAGGGAGATCCTCAACCTGAAAGGTTTAACCTCACATTGCTTGATATGTTGGGTACACTGCAACCTAAGGACAAACCTAGATGGGGCCAGCAGATTAGCACCTTGGTACATGCTTACAACTGCACCAAAAGTGATGCCACTGGATTTTCCCTGTACCAACTGATATTTGGGAGAGAGGCTAGACTGCCAGTGGATTTGTGTTTTGGGGTTTCCCCTAATGGAGTACAAGCAGCAAATCATCTGCAGTATGTACAGAAGTTGAAGGCCCAATTAAACCATGCCTACCAACTGGCCCAGACCATGGCTGCTAAACAAAACCTGGCCAATAAGGAGAGGTATGATAAGAAAGTAAAAGCGATGGAACTGAGAGAAGGGGATAGAGTGCTATTGAGGAATTTGGGACTGTATGGCAAACATAAGATTGCTGACAGATGGCATCACCTCCCTCATATTGTTGTGGGAAAACTGGCAGATTTATCCATATATAAAGTGCAGCCTGGAAACAATTTAAAAGCTGTGAAAGCTATACACAGAAATCATCTGCTGCCAATCGGGCAAATCTTGATAGAAGTTGAACCTCCAAATGCCCCACCCACCAGGCCTTTAACTAGAGCTGCTGCCAAGAAAAAAAAACAGACCACTTGATCCTTCAGCAAGCAAACTAAGAGGGCCTTCTACAACCCCCGTGGATGAAGATGATTGTTGGTCTGTGTCTGAAGACAGTGAGGAGAATAATGTTGAATACTATTCCTCTTATGACCTGAGCCAACTGTTTCGGGGCAATCTCCTAATTAAATCTGGAGACGAAGTTGGGCTTTCTGGACTGTATGAGCCCCCACCTTTGTCTCTGGAGCCAATGCTCCCAGATGATGATGTGAGTGGCCTCCAAGCCGAGGGGGTGGGGTCCTTGAGCTTGGCTGAACTGTCTAGCCTGGCTGAACTATCTGACTTTTCTGAAGAAGGAAGTGATGTGGGGGAGCAAGCCAGTGATATGCCAGAACCTGAGGAATATTTTGAGTGCCCTGATGGTTCCTTGCCAGTGCCCAATCTGTCCCCAGCTGAGCCAAGTAATGTGGGTCCTGATATAGAAGGTCATGTCCCTGAAGGTACTATGGGCACGGGGTCCCCTTCTCCTGTGGAGGTTCCCTCTACTAATCTCAATGAGGTGGAAATGGAGCCAGAGCCTGTAGCTGATTTTTTATGGGACCCCTAGACACACTGGTCGAGAAGTATGGCTTGTAGTAAGATTAAGTTATGAGTCCCTGGGTCAGCCTGTGGACCTGCCCTTAAATGTAGTCCATAAAGGGGTGTATGTGTACCTGAGCTCCTTGCCCAAGTTAGCTTTGGGAAATAACTCCAGACTGTTAGTATTGCCCTGTGAGTATGGTACCCCTGCCCCAGTTAGCCTGCCAATGGCTGATTGGGAAGGACCCCCTCTTTCCAGGTGTCATGGGCAGGGAGTGATGACCTGATTTAAAAGGGAGGAAAAGGTTGTCTGTATGTGTAATATTGCATAGACAATAGTAAATTGTGAGTACAATGACAATGTATGCGAAAAAAGGTCTAATGTGCTGTCCATTTAAACTGTTTTACCTTAAAGTGATTTAAGGGTAACTACTTGGCACGGACACCAAGTTCTTTCCAGGTCAGGAAGGGTGCAACCCCCTTACAGAGGGGGGGGGTTCCTAAAAGCCTTCCCAGAGCTTGCCTAATGTTCCTTGCCTAACTGGTTCTCAGTGCTATGGCGCCAAAACGCAGGCAATGTGAGGCTTTTAAAACTTGCAGTACTGTCTCTTTAAGGGCTGCTTGCTCGCAGGGCTCAGCAGGCTGGTATGGGGGGAACTGGTGTTTCCCTGTTCGAGTCCCGCCTGAGCTGCGGTGGCATCGCTCCCATTTGGCAGTTGCTATATGCGCTGGGGGAGACCCTTGTGAAAGATGTAACTGTTGGGGCATAATTAGTTAGACTACTGGTGGGGTTGCAGTTTGTCTAACCTTTTTTCTTCTGTAGCCGGGACTGTGTGTGCTGTGCCCCTCCATGTTGGACCAGGATTTTCTGAAGGGTCCAATGGGGCAGGGGGTATCTCCAATGGAGTAACTGGTGACCAACCGGGATTAGGGCTCTCTAAGGAGCCGACGGACCAGTGAAGATACAACGAGTAACTATGGGAAGTGAAGGCTAGACCCTGGAGCCTTTTTCACACCACTGAAATCAGGACTAAGTGACTGGCATCTGTAGCCAGCCAATGGGGTTGGGTGGCACCTGAGCAGAGAGGATGGCCCCATGCTGTCAAGGGGCAGATGCGTTGTGGCTGTGAATGAGGAAGGAGCTCTGAGCTTCTGCACCATTGAGTGTTCGCGTGGGAATCGCATGAAAGGCCTGAGGTGGCCGTTGAAATCTCTGGCAATCCATGGACTAAATCCGCAGGGCAGTGGTAAAAGGAGGCTGTGTACAAGCACAGCTACCTACCAGGCTCAATCTGAAGAGGACTGGAGAATCTGCTGAATCGCACTCGGTCTGTCAGGAAAGTTGAAGCTGCAGTGAGACTCCTGATAGCTGTGCGTTCGGTCGGGCCATAGGAGCAGCTGCCTGGTGTGGTACCCCTCTGTTGTCTTTCATATAAATGTGTGGAGAAGTATATGAAGCTCAGGCTCAGCCCTGTGAGTGCTGTGAGAGCATTCTTCCTTCTGGAGTTGTGAGTATGAAATCAGGGTAGCTCCCTGTTAAACGTTGCTAGCCAGGGCAGAATTTTCTGGTTACCTTGTTGACTACATTAGCTGAGCCGGCTAGCTCCATCAAATCATAGTAGGAATTACATGCTTATCTGTGTCAGGGCCCCAACCAGCTACATTGAGGAACTAGCCTTTAGGGCTTGGGTACCCATGGACAATAACTGATAGGTTAGGCCTGTGCACAGAGCCCTAGGTGAACTTTCTTATATTGTAGTGGCAAGCTAATCAACCTGATTCCCCCCGGTCCTTGTTGTCTCCGCTTGAATAAATCAGATTGCTTGTTTTGCACATGTACACTGGCTAGTTTGTGTATTAATGGGAAAATATTGTACAGTGAATGTGGTGTAACTGTACCTTGCTTTTCAGGGGATCCCCAGAGTGAGCTGATTGGTTGGGCCGGGGGGGGGGGTAACACTGAAACTGACCTGTGTGAGCAACTAGTGGGAAGAAAGGGGGGTTTCAGCAACCCAGAGGGCTGTGACCGAGTCAGTCTTGACTGTTCTAACCCCGAACTCTGTGTGGAGGCACCCGCCAATGGATCTGGGCCCCTCACCCTGTCACAGTTAGGGCAGGCAGGGGTAGTAGCCTTTAGGGTAGTGCCCCCTAGGGGTTACACATGTATTTAACTTATTTCATTAGCAGCTTGGTGTCATGGCATCATGTTTGTGGCTTCTTTGTTTTTCCTGTGGTGGGGGACTGATCAGTCACAGCGGGCATCATGGCCCCAGGCAGTGGGAGCAGCTGCCTATTTTTTGCTTATTATATAAGCCCCTGGTTTGCCTGGCCTCCTCCTGCTGCTCCATATAGCCTTTATGACACTACGCAACCAGCTATTCCAGGCAACTCTCTACCTAAGGGCTTCTGGCTCTACCTAGCCTTCTACTATCCCTTGCCTAATATCATCCTCCTGGTTTACACAGTCATCCCAGCTTTCCTGTCCCTTGCACTACCAGCAATGCTCATCCCCTTCAAAGTTTGGCAACATATCATGTTTACTTGTTTCGAACTACACCTCTTACCTTATTGGCTTTGCAGTCTCCTCCTATCTAACTGGCTTCATAGCCTCCTACTCTCCAACCATCAGCACCGGGCTTCACCCGGCCTCGTCGTTCTCTTACTCATAACATACAGTTCATTGCACTCTCAATTTGGCTTCCTAATGGTCTTGGTCAGCATGCATTCCTGTGGTTGACAAATGCTATTTGCCTTACCTAGACCCAGGAGAGGGTCCATATTGCTCATCCTGATCTACGTACAGGTCTCTCCCTATCAGCTCTCATCCAGTCAAGACCCACAAGAAGGTCCACAGTGCTCAGTCTGACTGACATACAGGTCTCCCCATGTCTGCTATCATCCATCACGACCCATGTGTGGGTCCCACCCCCATTACATTTCTGCTATCAGTGCCACTGTGGAAGTCATAAAATAAGTATAATAAAGTACCACCACTGCTACTATAATAAGAGCAGTGGTGGTAGTGAAATCACTAACTGGGTGAAATACCCATGTGCAATTGTGCCCGCTCAGTCAGGACTTGCACAGCGCTTCCATGTTCCGCCGAAAATTACGGCAGTTTATAAAAATTTCAGGATTGGATTAAAAATGATCAGTTATGCAGCCCCCAACTCCTAAATCAGCATTATAAGATATGCTGGGATGGGAGCAGGCTGTTTAGATACTTTATAAAACTCTTTATTTATTTCAGTTTTGTTTTAAGGGAAGAAAAAAAAAGGGGAAGGGAGGGAAGGACACACTATACAATTACATATAGTGACAACGGAATGTATAACTTAGTATAATATTTTATACAATGTTCAATATCCATTTGACCATAACTAATGAATATATACCCTGTACATAAGGAGATACGTTTTTCTATTAAAACAATAAAGCAGGTGTCTATGTCTTTACAGCTTAAGGCTGGGTAGAAATGCAGGATACAGTTACAGCTAAGCTGCTTTGAAGATGGGAGGGGTAATTCCCCAAGGGGGCATGCCATAGAGTAACTAATAGAGCTATACTATTCCAGTTGCGGTCCGCCCAGGGTTAAGAATGCCAAGGAGGAGCAACTATGGCCAGCCGGGATTTCCAGAAAGTCGGTACAAGATCATTAAGGGTATGCCTAGTTTCTTCAAGGAACTAGGTCTGGCCTGGATGGTCCAATATCAAGAAACCATATAGTCCACATGTTCAACAGTTCTGGAACTTTGTTTTGTAGTCAAGCTGTCATATGTTCGAGTTTATATACTGTATATTGTAATATTTTAAATACTTTGCAAGTCACCTTTAAATACATATGTAAGGGCCCCCTTGCAGATGGGCTTATTTCTGCCATAATAAGTTTAAGGTACCTAGGGCCAAGACAAACAAAAGGGACAATTACTTCACAGTTCATACTATTAAGTACTGGAATAATTTACCTCAGGAAATAGTAGAGCTAAATACCGGTGATGCATTTAAAAATTCCCTTGATGTGCATATATTGTCAAAAATGACACATTAATCAGGAAGTCAAGATCCCACTAGTGTGGGGAGACATTCTCAATGGGCATTCTGCCTACGTATGTCTCTAATGAATCCAGTAAATCCAATACCTCTAGGGACCACCCCCAGTGCTTAGGGAGTTTGTGCACTGTGGGGGTTCTGTTGCCACCAGTTGGGGTCAGTAGAGTGGGCTAATATATATAAAGGGGAGATAGGTAGGAAAAGGGGAGAGACTGGTGGGGTTTGCTGCAGGGCAGTTCAGAGTGGGGTCTCCCCTTCCTCTTAGGCAGGTCAGCAGTTTCGGTGGCAGTGCACCGGGTCCTGGGTGGGGCCTCTGTGGGGGGCGGGCAGACAGGCAGTTGTGGTCATTGGGTCTAGGGTTCCTTTGGGAATCTGAGTGGTGAGAGCATCTGTAGGGAGCAGCAAGAGTTTAGTGGAGCAGGTAGAAGAGGAACCCAGGGGAGCTTTGAGCCCAGTTTTGGAGGTGCTGTTTTTGGTCCATTGGGGGCTGTTGCAGTGGTGGCAGGGCTGCTTCAGGGGATCAGAGGATGTTGACAGCTCCTCTCAATCCCAGTTTCTCATGTGGCATGACAGCTCAGGGGTTGGAAGTTGGGAGTAGGTGGCAGCCTGGACTCAGTCGGGTCTGCCGTGCCCTTGTCTGGGGCAGGCCCTGGGGTCTACCAATGGGTAGGATTTAGGCCAATGTACGCTGCACCCATCTCTGGAAACAGGCTTTTAATTGAAAGCAGGGAGCCACTGTAACTGTGGGGAGGGCGTGGCTCTGGGGAGAACCACATGGAATGCGTGAGGGAGGATGCACCAGGGACCAGGACAAATAGGAGGAATGGTTTTTGGTTTTGGGGAGCAACCACCGAGGTTTCAGACAGTTAATTTTTTGTCCTGAAGAAGAAGAAGAAGAAGAATCTGCATTTATATAGTGCTTTTAATACATCCAAAGTGCCTTACAAGCAATGCTAGACTGGTAGTGAAGTGACTGAATGTGTGGTGGCAGCCATATCGCACATCATCACCCACACACAGCTTGGATAATTGCATGAACCGGTTTATGGGAAGGAGAATGCTGGCCAGGACACCGGGAATGTTCCCTACTCTTTGTGAAGAGCGCCTTGGGTTCTTTTACTTCCACCTGGACACCCACCAGAACAACACCAGGATGGGCAGAAGGGACCTCAGTTTAACATCTCATCCGCAGGACAGCACACCCCAGCAGTACAGCACCCCCCAATACTGCACTTGGATGCTAGCGATTTTTAGGTGCAAGTCCAATCCCGGTGTGGGACGAGAATCCATAACCTTGTGGTCCAGAGGCGGATGTGCTACCAACTGAGCCACGCTGACACCTAGCGTGAATTAACTTGGTGGTGGCAGAGGAGTACACAACTCCCCTGAGGAGGAGAAAATGAAATGGAAACAGGTTCAGCATAGAACAAGCAGTGACAGAGTAAGGCTTTTACCAGTGCCAGTGGGTGATCGGGAGCATCACGGTCCTGGAAATTTTCAGAAAAAAATCTCTGGTCCTGGAGCTTAAGTTTGTTCCTGGTTCTGTTGTAAAGGAAAATCCATGCCTAAGAATGCCTGTATCTATCTCTCTCTCTCTCTATCTCTCAACCAGTCAGTTTTGGTAAGTACGTTAGCCCCAAGGAGCTGGATTAGCTAAAAGTTTTAAGCTACTGGGACCCTAAGCTTTGTAATCATTTAAGAGCGCAGAAGAATAAAATTGATTTATTTACAGAAATCAGTGTCCAGTTTGATTATTGCTGTGAAAGGATTTTGATGAATTGAGTCATTTCGTTTTTATGGGATTCTTTCAGTTGTTCCTGGGGTCTGAAGTATTGAATTCCCTATGCCCTCTTGCTCTGGGTCAGGTGGGTTGGAGAATCTTGAAGATGAACTGTCCATCTGCCTTCCAGATCTCCTGTTGGGTGAATAGCTGAACACCCTTGGGGCTTTGTATCTTGGGGTTTGAAGATGTTTAAAGGTAAGACACCCATGTTTTTATTCTGATTTTAACCTAAGGAGAGCTTGGTGAGGTTCTAGATTCTGAGACCCCCTTACCCTCAGCAACATCTGTTCCATAGACATGGAAGGGAGGAGGGCTATAGAGCATGGAGGCTCATCTGGGATCCTTTTCTCTGCCCCAGCAGGATGATTTTGCCTCTATTTTGGAGCCTGGCGGAGCTGGTGGGACTGGCTACCTTGGGCCTAGGCCTGTGTGGAGCAGTTTTGGTGGTGTGGTATGGGGTAGGTCTGTTTGGGATGGTTAGGACTCATCCTCCTCCTCTGGTCTCTTTCACACATGCACATGACTGGGAAGTAGTGTGCACACTTCAGCCTCTCTAACTGGTGGCTGGTGGGGTGCTAGTAGGGAAGGAATGCAAGTGGGCACCATTTTGCTGAGGAGACCGGAGAGTTTGGAAGCCTGTTTGAGAACTCTTATCGGTGTTGGAGAAGAGGGAAGGCCTACATTTAAGCAACTTGTGTTCCCCCCTTCACTGGAATGAAAAGACAAAACAAAAAAAAGGGTTTGTATGGGGATTGCTGGCAGAAGACAAAAGATGGCTGAAGGATTTACTCCCCAGGAGGAACCACAGACAACGGTTCCTACCTCCCTAACATGGTTGTGGAATTTGGCAGGGAGGGGTCAGGTGGAAGAAAGATGTGTCAGGTGAGATTGTCCCCCACAATGTAGTGGGGGACAATCTCAATGGGCTTCAGCCTTCTTTTGTCCTATTCTACCAATAATCAGGTACCAAGTAACCTTGGTGTGGATTTCAGGGAAAAAGAGTAGTCAGCCCGCCAGCGGCATAGAAACATAGACTTTGATGGCAGATAAGGACCACTAGGCCCATCTAGTCTGCCCATTTCCCTACCTACAGGATAGGCCACAGATCCTAGTTAACCAACAGCCTTTATCTTCCTGCCCCCCACAAGAATTGCCTTATGTCTGTCCCATGCATTCTTGAATTCTCCCAAAGTTTTAGACCCCACAACTTCCTCAGGAAGGCTGTTCCATGCATCCACTACCCTCTCTGTGAAATAATACTTCCTCACATTGCCCCTGAACCGCCCTCCTTCTATCTTTAAATTGTGTCCCCTTGTTCTTGCAAGTCTCTTTTTCTGAAAGATGCTACCCTCTTGGACTTTGTTGATTCCCTTGAGGTACTTGAAAGTTTCTATCATGTCCCCCCTCTCCCTTCTTTCCTCAAGGGTATACATATTAAGCTCCTTTAGTCTCTCCTCATATGGCTTCTCTTGCAGACCCTGCACCATTTTAGTTGCCCTCCTCTGGACTGCCTCTATCCTGTCTATGTCCTTGCGGAGATGGGGTCTCCAGAACTGGACACAGTATTCCAGATGTGGTCTCACCAACTGTCTGTACAGAGGGATAACAACTTCCTGTTTTCTGCTGCTGCTGCCTCTCCCTATACATCCCAGTATACCCCCGGCCCTCCCTACTGCCTTCTCACATTGCTTGCTAACCTTAAGGTCATCTGATATGATTACCCCCAGGTCCCTTTCCTGTTTTGTTGTTGTTACTACCTCCCCACCCATTGTGTATTCTTCCCCTGGGTTCTTGTTTCCCAGGTGCATTATTTTGCACTTTTTTGCATTGAATCCTAGCTGTCATACGTCTGACCATTCCTCCAACCTTGCCAAGTCCCTTTTCATCCTTTCCACGCCTCCTTGTGTATCAACCCTGTTGCAGATCTTTGTGTCATCTGCAAAAAGGCATACTTTTCCTTCCAGTCCTCTGCAATGTCACTGATGAAGACATTAAAAGGACTGGACCAATACTGAACCCTACGGTGCCCACTAGTAACTGCCCTTTCTTCAGAGTGGACTCCATTTACAATTACCTTCTGTGTCCTGTTGTCCAGCCAATGTTTTACCCAGGCTACCACCCTGGGACCCACTCCCAGGCTGGTTAATTAGACTATCAATCTTTTGTGTGGGACTGTGTCAAATGCCTTGCTAAAGTCTAGGTAGGCCATGTCCACAGCCCCTCCCTGGTCTACTACTTTGGTCACCCAGTCAAAGAAATCTATTAGATTCGTCTGACATGACCTTCCCGCTGTGAACCTATGCTGCCTTGGATCCTGTGCTCCACTGACCTCTAGGTACTCAACTATTCTTTCCTTCAGAAGTGACTCCATCACTTTCCCTGCCACAGAGGTCAGACTGACAGGTCTGTAGTTTTCTCCTCGTCTGTCTTGGCCCCACTTTTGTGAAGGGAATCACATCCGCCTTCCTCCAGTCCTCGGGTACCACACCATCCTCCCATGATTTATTAAAAAGAGTAGCCAGTGGTTTCACTAGTTCCTTCCTTAATTCTTTTAGAATTCTGGGTGAATTCATCAGGACCCATTGCTTTGTCCACTTTCAGTTTTAGGAGTTCTTGCAGAACCCTTTCTTCTGTGAAAGGACTGGGATCGAACCCCCTATCAAGAGTGCTTCTGTTAATGGATTAGGCACTTCCCCTCTCTCTTTGTGAATACTGAGCAGAAATATTCGTTCAGTATTCCTGCTTTTCACTGTCCCCTCTGCCCACCCACACGTTCATTCTATTCAGCCTCACTATCCCTCCCTTTGTCTTTCTCGACTCGCTGATGTATCCTATAAAAGGTTTTATCCCTTCTTAACTGGAGTTGGCTATCTTTTCCTCCAGTTTGGGCCTTTGCTATTCTGACTTCCCTCCCTGCTTCTTTCTGCCTTAACTGGTACAGCTCTCTGTCCTGCTCCTTCTGTGTTTCCTTATACTTCCGAATGCTATCTTTTCTTTTCCTGACTTTCACAGCCACCTCTCTTGAGAACCATAGTGGCTTTTTCTTTCATTTTGATTTGTTTATTTGCTTCACACAAAAGCTTGTTGCGTCTGTGATGGCAGTTTTGATAATTCCCATTGTTGCTCCACACCTCCTTCTAGCCTGTTTGCTAGTGCTTTTCTGAGGCACTCTCCCATCTTGCAAAGTCAGCCCTCCTAAAGTCCAGTACCCTCACTTTTGTATGGCTTGACTCTGCAGCTGAGTTTAACGTGAACCACACTGTTTGATGGTCACTTGTCCCCAGATGGCAACCTACTTCTAGATCTGAGATCCTCTCACTGCCCCCGTTTGAGAGTACGAGGTCTAAGATTGCTCCCTCACGAGTGGGGTTCCGAAACTAGCTGTCTAATGCCTGCCACCTGTAGGGCATCAAGAATGGCCCTGCTCTTGGATGTGGCTGCAGCAAATGTGCTCCAGTTAACATCTGGCATATTCAGGTCTCCCATCAACAGTATCTCCCCTTTCTCTGCCATTCTAAGAATGCCTTCCATCATATTCTTGTCCATTCCTTCCCCCTGACATGGGGGTCTGTACACAACCCCTGTGCGGATTGTGGTGCCCTTTCCAGTCTCCAAGGTGACCCACAGTGCCTCCTCTCCTCCCTGTTTACTCTTTTGTTCAGTTGCTTTTATCCTTCCTTTACATGAGAGCTACTCCTCCCCTCTTCTCCCCTGCCTGTCTCTCCTGTGGGTTATATACCCTGGTATGTAACATCCCAGTCATGGTTCTCTGTGTACCATGTTTCTGTGACTGCTACAATATCCAGGCATCCCTCTTCCATTAAGGCCACCAGCTCAGGGAGCCTGTTGCCCAGACTATGGGCATTGGTACCATTACCTCCATTTCCTGATGGCCTTACCCTCTTACCCCATCCCTGTCCTTCTTGCCTTTGTCACTTTCTCCATTTACACTTGCCCTTCTCCTATCGACACCTCCATGTTGGTGTTTGCCACACTTACTACCGTGATTGTTTGGGGGCTAGGATTTTCCTGCTCCTTTCCAGTGCCTCCCCTTGGCTAGTTTAAAAGCTTGCCAATGAAGCATTTAAACCCTATCACCTAGGATCCTGGTCCCTCCCAGACAGATGCAGCCCATCATGCCAGTATAGGCGCATCACTCCAGGTGGACCCCAGTCCCCAATGAAGCCAAATCCCTGAGCTCCACACCAGTTTTCAACCACTGATTGAATCCCATGGTACGGAACACCCTAGCCTCCCTATGCCATAGATGGCAGCACCCGAAGGTTACCGTATGTTACTTGACCAAGGCCCTCCCCAATTCCACAAACTCTTTCTGCACTTCTCTAACCTTTCTTAGCCAGGTCATTTGTCCCTAGGTGGACAATGACATCCAGCGCCCCTCCCTGTGCAGCTGCTCGGCAATCCTGAGGATTCGCTCCCTGTCCCTCAAGCCATGGCGCCAGGCAGGCACCTACCTCCCTCTCCCTTCTTTGCCCAGTTCTACCTTCCTAACAATGGAGTCCCCCACCAGGAGTTGTTTCCTTCCCAGGGTCCCCTGCCACCCTCCTGTGGGTCTCCTTGTGGAGGTTCCCAGCATCCTCCTTGGTCTCCACTGTAGGTGCTCCATAGAGGAACCACACTTTGCCAAATGGCATAGGAATTGTGGAGAGGTACAACTGGAAGGATGTGCCTCTGTTCCACCACCTCACCCTCCTGAGCCCACTGTGGTCCAACCGCCTCTTTCTTGGCATCCTGAGGCAACGGCAGTGGCACTGGTGGTCCCTGGATGGAAGAGGAGGTCCCACAAATCCTGGCCAACTCAGCCTGGAGATGAGCAACCTCCTCCCTCAGCCCAGAGAGGTGCCTGCAGATGGGACAACACCGCATCCTCCAGAATATCTCCCGGAAGACTGCTGCTCCACAGCCACTGCACTGCACCACTCCAATCATGTCTTATTTCTGACCCCTTAACTGTTTGCAATCCTTACTCTTTCATCTGTTTTTTTCTCTCTCTCCTTACTTTCTGCCTGTGTGCCCTTTAAGCTCCTGATTGTCCTGTTCTGAGACAAGAATATCCTATATTTCTCAGTGGACCACTTACTTGTTCAGAGGCAGACCTCCAGCAGCTAGAGGGGGCCAGAGAGCTACTCGTGCCCTTCTGGGATGGTGGTTCCTTGGTGGTTCTGTGATCACTCACTTCCTGCCCCTAAACAGGAAGTTCCTGTTGTCAGTCAAATCCTGTGCCTATAAAAATAGAACTAGCTTTGGGTGGGGGGGTGGAGGGCAGGGAAGGAGGGCAATATAGTCTCAGCAGAGAAGTTCAGTCACACAGCAGTCCTTTCTCTTGCTGTCTTCTGCCAAGCTATTAGCAGAATCTTTCTAAGGCAGTCTTTAAATGTAGCTTCCTTCTAGCTAAGCCACTCCCCCTACTTACCAGATCTTTCTACAAGTAATTTAAACCTCACAGCAGTTAAGTCCTTTCAGTCACCTGAGATTTACACCTAGATGACTTTTTCAGTTACCCATTCAGTTCAGTTAACCCAAACACACACTTTTTTTTTTGTTTTGTATGTTAGTTTTTTACCCTAAATTAAAGGTCCAAATACAAAAGTTCTTCTACTTTAGTCCCAGCAGAGAAGTTCAGTCACACAGCAGTCCTTTCTCTTGGTGTCTTCTGCCAAGCTATTTGCAAGTGCAATCTGCTCCAGCTCTGCCCCTGGGGGCATTTTTGATTGTGCTTCACCTACTTTTCATTGGGGGGGAATGCCATCCATATGGTTGCAAGGGAGTGTAGAGGCCGGGGCCCTCAATAACCTTGTGCTTCAGGACAAAGAAGACATGGGGGGAAAAGCCAAAGGAACCATCCATAGATTTCATTGTGGAATCAGTGGAAGAAGAGATGAGAAAGGGGGTGGTGGGGAGCAAAGCCATCTTCAGCTGCTCACTATCCCCACAGCCAGAGGGAGGGGCAGGGGTCTGTGTGTGCCATTTGGTGACTCCCCTGGGCCCAGGGAGCCCCCAGCTGTGTCCTTGTCTGGCAACAGTCCATTGGCCCCTTGTGCCAGGCTGGAGGTGTCTCCTGCAGTGAGAATCCATCCTGTTATCAAGTTGGGAGCTTCTGGAGTGACTGTTGAGTGAGAGGAGATTTCAGAGGAGTCTGAGTTTGATGAGGACAAATTGCTTTTCAAGTGACACCAGCTTGCTGACTATGAAATTTAGCTGGTTATTCCCCGGCCCTTACACCACCCTGTTATCATCCTGAAGAGAAAACTCAGCACCTTGTGGCATGTTCTAAACCTTTGAGGGTCCATATGGTTGGACTTCTAAGCAGCAACCTTCTCTACGTAGCCTATCAAACTGGAATGTGGCTAAAACCTGGAGTGGCTAGGAGGACCAGTGTTAGGAAACTCCCCGAAGGGTCCCAGGTGGAGTGGTGGATAAGAAGGAGGATCCACATAGAGTACTCTACTGCAGACTATCCATATCTATCAGAAAGGATGTGGGATGTCATTGAAGAAATGCATGAGGACTGGATATATAAAGAGCAACTCAGCCTCACCTCGGTAGTGGGGAAGATCATGGAAGCACTACTGAAGGAGAGATTGGTGGAACATCTGGATGTCAATGGACTACAAGACCCAAGGCAGCATGGTTTCACCAGGGGGAAGGTCATGTCAGACCAACCTCATTGAATTTTTTGACTGGGTGACTAGGGAGGTGGATCAGGGGAGGGCAGTGGACATGGCCTATCTGGACTTCAGCAAGGCCTTTGACACTGTGCCACATAGAAGACTATTGCACAAACTAGGGAATATGGGTGTGGGCAGGACAGTAGTGCGGTGGGTAGGTAACTGGCTGGGCAGCAGGACACAGAGGGTGGTGGTAAATGGCTGTCACTCCACAGAGGGAAGAGTGACCAGTGGGGTACCACAGGGATCAGTGCTGGGACCAGTACTATTCAATATCTTCATCAGTGACATTGCACAGGACCTAGAAGGCAGAATTTCACTGTTGTTGATGACACAAAGCTCTGTAACAGAGTAGACACACCAGAGGGTGTAGACAGAATGAGAAGGGACCTGCAGAAACTTGAAGAATGGTCAGGGGTTTGGCAGTTGAAATTCAATGCAAGGAAGTGCAAGATAATGCATATGGGGCACAAAAACCCTGGCATAATATATTAGTTGGGGGGTGAGGACATAGCATGCACCAAGCAGGAAAGGGATCTTGGAGTTATCATCTCTGATGACCTCAAGGCAGGGAAACAGTGTGACAAGGCAGCAGGTAAAGCAAATAGGATGCTGGGATGCATAGGCAGGGCATCACCAGCAGGAAAGGGAGTCATAATTCCACTATACAAGACACTAGTGAGGCGCACCTGGAGTACACTGTGCAGTTCTGGAGACCTTACCTACGTAAGGACATAGACAGGGTAGAGAAGGTTCAGAGGAGGGCAACAAAGATGGTGCATGGATTGCATCACAAGTCCTATGAGGACAGGTTGAAGGCACTGAACATGTACTCCCTGGAGGAGAGGAGGGAGAGAGGGGATATGATAGAGACATACAAGTATCTTACAGGGAGGAACAGGGTGCAGGAATGCACTATTTTTAAGTGAAAAAGATGTTCCAGGACTAGAGGGCATGGGATGAAGTTGGAGGGAGGATGATTCAGAGGAAAGGTGAGGAAGAATTTCTTCACAGAACGGGTGGTGGACAAGTGGAACACCCTGCCAGAGGAAGTGGTGGGGGCTGAAACAATCACGGGATTTAAGAATGCATGGGATAGACATAAAGGAATTCTGGAGGTCAGGGGTAAGGGGCAACAGACTTCCTGGAAAACATAAACTGAACTTACAAACTTAAATGGGCAGACTGGGTGGACCATAGGCCCTTATCTGCCGACACTGTCTATGTATCTATGTATCTATGTAACTCCAGAAGCTGTGGTCCAAGCCTGAAAGTTCTGGTCATCCATCCCAGCAGCTGTTCCAGAAAGCTTGTGCCATGTGCTTTACCATGCCTTGGTCTGGCTTGACATTGTTCAAGCATTGTGCACCCACAGAGCAGACTAAGGAGGATGCAGACAACTGTCACAAGGGAGGCCCTCCAGAAGGAGGCAGAGGGCACCACAGGGAAAGAAAACAGCTCCTAGTGGGGGACTCAATTATTAGGGGGATAGAACTGTGGGGAGCAGGGAAAACTGAAATAAGGTGCTTGCCTGGTGCCATGGCTTGGAGGGACAGGAAGTGCATCCTTAGGATCATAAGAACAGTTGCACAGGAGTCTGAGCTGGACATCATTGTCCACCTAGGGACAAATGACTTGGCTCATCATGAGATTAGAGCAATGCAGAAGGACTGTGTAGAGTTGGGGAGGGACTTAAGACAAGTATCACACACAGTATCCTTCTCAGAGGTGTTGCCTGTCAGTGGCATGGGTGAGGCATGGGTACTTTGCACCATGCAGTTTAATGAATGGTTGAAAAAATGGTGTGTAGCACAGGTGTTTGGCTTAATTGGGGACTGGGGTTCTACCTGGAGGGACACCAGCCTATACTGGCAGGATGGTCTGCATCTGTCCAGGAAGGGAACAAGTCTTTTGGGCAATCGGTTTAAATGCTTCATTGGCAAGCTTTTAAACTAGTCGGGGGGAGGCACTGATAAACAGTAGGAAAATCCCAGTCTCCCCCTACAAAACAGGGTACTAAATGAGAAAAAGACCAAGGTAGAAAGGTCAGTGGGGGATGCTGCTACAGAAGGTAAAGCCATCAAAAGATGGAGAGCAATGAGTACCAATGCCCGTGGTCTGGGTAACAAGCTTCCTGAATTAGTGGCCATGATGGAGGAGGAACATCTGGATATCATGGCAGTCATAGAAACATGGTACACACAGAACCATGACTGGGATGTAAACATACCAGGATACACTATCTACAGGAGGGACAGGGAAGGTAAAATAGGAGGAGGAGTAGCTCTCTACATAAGAGAAGGAATCAAAGCAACAGAACAAAAGGGTAAACAGGGAGGAGGAGAAGAAGCACTGTGGGTCAATTTGGAGGCAGGCAATGGCACCACAATCCGCACAGGGGTTGCATACAGACACCCCCCCCCAGGGAGAGGAAAAGGACAAGGAAATGATAGAAAGTATACTTAGAATGGCATATAAAGGGGAGATATTTCTGATGGGTGATCTGAATATGCCAGATGTTAACTGGAGTGCAGTTGCAGCAGCCACTTTTAAGAGTGGGGTTATTCTAGATGCCCTACAGGGGGCATGCCTTAGACAACTAGTATTGGAACCCACTCGAGAGGGAGCAATCTCAGACCTAGTCCTCTCAAATGGAGATGGAGAGAGGACCACAGATGTAGAAGTGGGTAGCCATCTAGGAACTAGTGACCATTGAACAGTATGGTTCACAATAAACACAGCAATAAGTCAAGCCATACAAAGGCAAAAGTACTGGACTTCAGGAGGGCTGACTTTGTCAAAATGGGTGAGTGCCTAAGGAATGCACTAGCAAATGGGTAGGAAGGAAGGGTTGAAGAACAATGAGGAATAATAAAAACTGTTATCACAGAGGTAACAAGCCTTTGTGTGAAGCAAATAAAAAAAAAAAAAACGATGTAAGAAACCACTATGGTTCTCAAAGGAGGTGGCAGTGAAGGTTCAAGAGAAAAAGAAAGCACTCAGAAAGTACAAGGAATCACAGAAGGAGCAGGACAGAGAATTGTATCAGTTAAAGCAAAAGGAAGCTGGGAAGGCAGACAGAACAGCAAAGGCCTGAACTGAGGAAAAGATAGCCAACACAGTTAAGAAGAGGGATAAAACCTTTTTTTAGGTACATCAGGGAGCGAGGGAAGACTAAGGGAGGGATAGTGAGGCTTAATAAAGGGGAAGGGGTGGGCAGAGGGTGACTGTGAAAAGGCAGAGATACTAAACAAATATTTTTGCTCAGTATTTACAAACAAAGAGGGGAAGGTAACTAAAACTAACAATAGAAATACTCTGGATACAGAAGTTGATACCAGCCCATTAACAGAAGAAAGTGTTCTGAAAGAACTCTTAAAACTGAACGTGGACAAAGCAATGGGGCCTGATGGGATTCATCCCAGAATTCTAAAAGAACTAAGGGTAGAACTAGTGACACCACTGACTTCCCTCTTTAACAAATTATGGGAGGATGGGGTGGTACCTGAGGACTGGAGGAGAGCAGATGTGATTCCTCTTCACAAAAGGGGGGAGCAGGGCAGAAGCAGGAAACTACAGACCTGTTAGTTTAACCTCAGTGATAGGGAAAATGATGGAATCACTTCTGAAGGAAAGAACTGTCGAGTACCTAGAGGCCAGAGGGGCACAGGACCCAAGGCAGCATGGATTCACAGCGGGAAGGTCATGCCAGATGAATCTAATAGATTTCTTTGAATGGGTGACCAAAGAGGGGCTGTGGACATGGCCTACCTAGACTTTAGCAAGGCATTTGACTCAGTCCCACACAAAAGATTAATATACAAGTTAGCCAGCCTGGCAGTGGGTCCCAAGATGATAGCCTGGGTAAAGAATTGGCTGGAGAATAGGACACAGAGAGTAATAGTAAATGGAGTCCATTCTGAACAAAGGGGGGTTACTAGCGGGGTGCCGCAGGGTTCAGTATTAGGACCGGTCCTCTTCAATGTCTTTGTAAGAGAAATTGCAGAGGGACTGGAAGGAAAAGTATGTCTCTTTGCAGTTGACACAGATCTGCAGCAGAGTTGATGCACAAGGTGGGGTGGAAAGGATGGTAAGGGACTTGGCAAGGTTAGAGGAATGGTCAAATGTATGGCAGCTTAGATTTAATGCTAAGAAGTGCAAGGTGATGCACTTGAGAAACAAAACCCAGGGGGAAGAGTACACAATGGGGAGTGAGATACTAACAACAACAAAAATGGAATGGGACCTGGGGGTAGTCATATCAGATGACTTAAAGGTGGGCAAGCAATGTGAGAGGGCAGTAAGGAGGGCTGGGGGGGATACTGGGATGCATAGGGAGAGGCATCACCAGTAGCACACAGGAAGTTGTTATCCTTCTGTACAGACAGCTGGTGAGACCCATCTGGAGTACTGTGTGCAGTTCTGGAGACCCAATCTCCACAAGGACATAGACAAGATGGAAGCTGTCCAGAGGAGGGCAACTAAAATGGTGCAGGGTCTGCACCAGAAGACATATGAAGAGAGACTAAAGGAGCTTAATATGTATAGCCTCGCGGAGAGGAGAGAGAGAGAGGGACATGATATAAACTTTCAAATACCTCAAGGGAATCAACAAAGTCCAAAAGGGTAGCATCTTTCAAAAAAAGAGGTGCAAGAACAAGGGGGCACAATTTGAAGATGGGGGGGGCAACTTAGAGGTAATGTAAGGAAGTATTTTTTCACAGAGAGGGTTGTGGATGCATGGAACGGCCTTCCTGAGGAGGTTGTGGAGTCAAAAGCAGTGGTTGAATTCAAGCATGCATGGGACAGCCATGAGGCAATTCTAGGGAGTGGGAGTAGAAAGAAGTAGGCTGCTGGTTAACTAGGATCTGCAGCTTATCCATTAGGTAGGGAAATGGGCAGACCGGGTGGGCCAAGCGGTCCTTATCTGCCATCAAATTCTATGTTGCTATGTTTCTATGTTTCTAAGTTTAGGACTTGGCAGGTTGCAGAATAAAGTACTACATCGCTGCCAGGGACTCGCTTGAGGATCTCTCTACTAAGTGTGACCCTGACTTTTATTTCACACAGGGTAGAGGTCCTGCCATTTAGGCCCCAGAAAACTGTGAACTGTGCCAGGAAGATTACTCACCAGAGCAGGAGCCTCTTTCAGGCCTGTTCAAGTTTTTATGTTAAATCAAGTTTTTATGTTAAATTCCTGAACTAATGACTTTAGAGATCTAGGACATAAATAATTCTAATTTTTGTTTTAAAGGAAAAACACTAATACTAATCTAAACCTGTTTTATTTAATTTCATTATTAAGTTAAGGCCGTGTATTTAAACTCTGTCCTGTGTGAGTGTGAGTGTGTGTGAAAATCTTGAGAGGTTTATTTGGTGGGTGGTATAGGGAAGGGACTTTACAAATGTCAAGAAATTTTCAGTATATTCAAAAATGTTCTTAATACTCCCTAAATGTAGATTAAAGGATAAAGGCCTCCTGGCATAGGTAAGTTAGGATCTTTTTCTTGTTTTCTCAGGTGGTTTTACTGGTAGCTGGGAGGGTTTTCCCCCCTTTGGGTTTAGTTCTGGTGGCTACCCCTCCAACATTCTGGGGAGTGCGCATTACCTGGCTTGGTTGGAAGGGCTGCCTCCTTGGCCTTCTGTCCCCATTTCCAAAGGGAAATTGTTTTTAGGCAGGGGAAAGTGTAAGTCCCCCTTACAGGAAGGCTTCTTTCTACCTTTAGGGACCCCTCTCATGCTTAGGGAGTTTGCACACTATAGGGGTGTTTTTTCTGTTACTGCCAGTTGGGGCAGCAGAGTGGGCTAATATATATAGAAGGGACACAGGTGGAAGTGTGAGAGAGACCAGCGGGGTTTGCTACAGGGCAGTTCAGAGGGGGTTCCCCCTCCTGTTAGGTAGGCCAGCAGTTTCAGCTGTGGTGTGCCGAGTCCTGGATGGGGGCTCTGTGGGAGGTGGGCAGACAGGCAGTTGTGGTCATTGGGTCTAGGGTTCCTTTGGGAATTTGGGTGGTGAGATCATCAATAGGGAGCAGTAGGTGTTTGGCAGAGCAGGTAGAAGAAGACCCTGGGGGAGTTGGGCCCAGTTTTGAAGGTTCTGCTTTTGGGCCATCAGAGGCTGCTGCGGTGGTAGCAGGACAGCTTCAGGAGATTGGAGGATGGTGGCAGCTCCTCCTGATCCCAGTTCCCCCTATACGGCACAATGGCTCAGGGGTTGGAAGGTGGGAGTAGATGGTGGCCTGGACTCAATGGGTTCAGCCATGCCTGTGTCTGGGGCAGGCCCCAGGGCCCACAAATGGGTAGGCCTTTAGGCCAATGTAGGCTGCACCCATCTCTGGAAACAGGCTTTTAATTGGAAGTAGGGAGCCACTGTAACTGTGTGGAGGGCTTGGCTCTGGGGAGAGCCGCAGGGAATGCATGAGGGAAAATGCACCAGGGACCAGGACTAATGGGAGGAATGGTTTTGAGGAGCAGCCATGGAGGTTTCAGGCTGTTCAATATTCGCCTTGAGCATGAATTAACTCGGTGGTGGCAGAAGAGTACATTTCTCCCCTGAGGAGGATAAAAGGAAATGGAAAGAGGTTCAGCACAGAAGAAGCAGTGACAGACTATGGCTATTACCAGTGCCAGTGGGTCATCGGGAGCTTCATGTTCCTAGAAATTTTCAGAAATAATCTCTGGTCCTGGGAGTTAAGCTTGCTGCTTGTTCTGTTCATGGAAAATCCAAGCCTAAGATTGCCTGTATCTCTCTCTCTCTCATTCTCTCTCTCAACAAATCAGTTTTGGTAAATAAGTTAGTACCATGGAGCTGGATTAGTTAAAGGTTTTAAGCTACTGGGATCCTGAGCTTTGTAATCACTTAGGAGCCAGGAAAATTAAAAGTATTCGTTTATAGAAATCGGAGTCTAGTTTGATTATTGCTGTGAAAGGATTTTGATGAATTGAGTCATTTAGTTTTTAGGGACTCTCTGAGTTTTCCTGGGGTCTGAAGTATTGAATTCCCTATGCCCTCCTGCTCTGGGTCTGGTGGGTTGGAGACACTTGAAGATGAACTGACCAGTCTGCCTTCCTGATCACCTCCCAGGTGAAAAGCTGAAAACCCTTTGGGTTTAAAGACGTCTCAAGGTAAGACACCCATGTTTTTATTCTGATTTTAACCTGAGGAGAGCTTGGTGAGGTTTTAAATTCTGAGACCCTCCTTTCCCTCCGTAGCATCTGGCTCCTAGACATAGGGAGGGGGCTGCATCTAGAAAACAGGAGCTTGGCTTCTAATACTTTATCTCCAGGATAGATTCTTCCATTTAAGTTTCATTCCTATTAGCATTTTAATATTAGCTTAATATTATCTATTTTTGTGTTAGGGCGACTTTATAGCACTTTGAAAATTATTCACTGAGTAATTGACTGCTGGAAAGGGACGTAATTGCTGGTCTAATATCAAATGTTACTTAACTTATAGCGTGTATGCCTTTAAGAACCTACTATTTAAGCAGCACCTTTTTTCTGATGTGACCACTACTCCTGCAGAAGAAACTGCAGGGATTCGAAGTTCTGGGTGTTTTTGTGTATACTAATACAACAAATCACTCTGCTTGCACTTACACAGCATTTGTTCTCCTTCATTGGGTGCAGTTGTTTTGTATCTATTTCTGGACTACTGCTCCCAATTTGTATGCACCGGAAATCTTGTCCTAGTCTGAAGACTTTAAAACTGACCCTGGTTAATCCCAGCAAGACAGGAAAGGCAAATGTTGATTCTGGCAAACTGGAGGATAGGGGTAATAGCTCCACATACCAGCTGCGCCTTACATATTAACTCAGAATGCTTAGGTGAAAAGTAACACAGGAGGCTGAATAAATAATTAAATGCCCGGTAAGATTGAAAGCTTGCTGCAAACACCAATTCCACCAGCCTAAATAAATAAAGCCCATTTGTTAAGAAACATTCCATGTTAAATGTTGTAGAAGTTTTCAATGTGAAGCCAGACTGGCTCCTAGAGCTGCAGCACTTGACAAAAGGATTCTGACACTGACAAGCAGTGCCAGAAATGTCAAACTGTAGCTGAGAGCACTGTGAAATGTCACTGCAGAGCTGTGAGCACTAGTACAGCAAGTTTAATCTCACATTTCTCTCTTTAAAAATATGTGAGTTTTGCCAGTTATATAACAAACTGCAGTATACAATGAGAGAAGGCTCTCTTACCTAACTGGGATTTGTTTCCTGTAACAATTTCAGGGTTCTAAATAATTGATTAGTAATTTTTTTCCTTAGGACAATGCTAAATGTACAGTAAGTATTTATATAGGTTTTCTAGAAGTGTTATGTTTGTTAAACACAGTGAGGCAAGTGCTATGCATTTTCACAATGTTTCAGCCTTTTATGAGCAAAATGCGAATCAATTTCTTGGTGTTAAATAAAACCCTGAATTTGATGCCATGGTATGAGGGAAGGGGCAACCTCAGAATGGCCATTTTATACTACTGTTGGGAGGGTTGTGCTCGGCTGCTGTGTGGTTTTAAAAGGTGGCACTAGCCTTGAAATCTACATGTACATTTCTCCGAGACATGACTCTGCACTATCTGACTTCTCACTCTCTTTCTCCTTCACCCCTTATTTCACGATAGCACTTGTTCACTTATTAGCTTATTAGCAGAAGCGGTCGCAAGGGCAAGCAAGCACAGCCCTTCCCACAGCCAATGAACCCCCCCCCCCGTGGAAAACGGAGCACCGGAGACGCCCAGCAGAAGCTGTCGCAGGCAAGCAAGCAGCCCTCCTCACAGCCACCGAATCCCCGCTGAAAACGGAGCACTGGAATGCCCAGCAGAAGTGGTCGCGAGGGAAAGCAAGCACAGCCCTCCCCACAGCCACCGAACCGCCCCCCCAGCGAAGAAAACGGAGCACCGGAGCGCCCAAGTAGAAATCCAGCTTCTAGTTGCCTCAGGGAGCTGCGCCACTTATTTTAAACTTGGAGCCTTTTTTCTCCCATGGACTGCTGTGCATTTCTGGTTGGGACTGGGGAGCAGCGCAGAAAATTACAACAGCCTGCTCTCACTCTTACCGGCAGAGGGATTTTGTTTTTTCTGTAATTCGGGTCATTACCAGCAAACGATTCTTGAACCCAGCTAGATACTGTATGTTATTGTACCTCTTAGCCTGCAATTTACTGTGTAAGTTGCATTCAGTCATTTTAGGCATTTTGTTGCAATAGCTCCTCCCCTCACTTACCTTTATTTAAAGCTGCCTTTTTTTATTCCTTGCAGCAGAAGCGGTTGCGAGGGCAAGCAAGCACAGCCCTCCCCACAGCCACCGGACCCCCTCCCCCATGGAAAACGGAGTACTGGAGCGCCCAGGTAGCAATCCAGCTTCTAGCTGCCTCAGGGAGCTCTAGCCCCGCCTGTGCTACGCGCAGGCTCCCCACCACCCCTGGTGAGCTCCTCCTTATATAAGGTGCGATCAGGTGAGCTCTTGAACCAATCAGCCCATTTTCCCATTAGCTCCTTATACTAATCAACCACTAGTGGCCCCCGAAGAGCAGTTTCAAATCTACTACCAAAAAAAGAAAATGCAGTATCTCACATTTACAACTCTGTTGCTTTGCCTAACCCTAGCCTCCCTTCCACCCTCATCCTACCCTGCCCTTACCGACTTACTGCCACTTCTCTCTTCAGCTGTTATTCCACCCCTCCACTCCTCCTCTGCACTAGCAGACAAAAATCAACACCGGTAGCATAATTGGTCCCTGGAGTCCTCTATCCTCCCTCCCTCTTTCCATGCGGAGTTACCATCCCTATATATCCCCTTCTACTCAGACCCTAAGCCTAACTCGGAATCTCCAAATCGTCCCCCTCGACGCTGGATAACACCTAAGACCATGCGTCTAGTAAGACACACTCTGGCTCTCCTCCTCCTTATAGCTGGGGACGTAGAATGTAACCCAGGTCCACCAATCACTATAGTGGGCCAATCCCCCACCCCCAGCTATGCACCTCCCTAGAGGCTTCAAAATTGTCCACCTAAACATATGCAGCATCCTAAACAAAATAGCCATGCTGCAAACCGCTGCAAACCCTTCACCCTGATATTGTAGTCATTACTGAATCTTGGCTGAAGCCCCATAACCTGGATGCGGAATTCCAAATCCCCGGGTTCTCCTTAATCCACCAAGACAGGCAGGGCAGAAAGAAGGGTGATGACATTGCCATGTATATCTCCTCTAAATTCCAGTTTTCCAAAATCACACCTACAGTACCCATACAATCTATAGATTCCCTTCTAATTAAAATTCCCCTGCCACACTCTATCCCAGTAAACATTGCAGGGTCATACTGCCTGCCTGACACACCTCTAGGCAGCATCCTTGAACACATTGGCAACCTGAGATCCCTCACGGCAGGCGGTGAACTCCATATCCATGGAGATTTTAACCAGAACTGGCTATGAAATGTAGCCTTCAAAATGTGATGCCAAATAACAGCCCTAAACCTGCACCAGCAAATAGGCGAACCCACTCGCCTAAATCACAAATCCAGTAAACACTCACTACTGGATTGGGCTCTTACCACCCCACCCCCATCGGATAGTTAAAGCTGGCCTTTTACCTAACTCCCTAAGTGACCACCATATAATATACATGGTGCGTAAAATCTTCCATCCCAAGGCCCCGCCACCTCGCACACTTTACAACAGGGTTTACAAATCCCTTGACCTGACTGCTCTCCTAAATGACCTCTACAGCATCGACTGGTCTTTCATCCCTAGGGCCACCTCCTTGGACGAGGCCCTGAAATTTTTCTCTACCAACTTCCTAGACATCTGGGATGTCCATGCTCCTCTCAGGAAATCCAGGGTAAGAGGAGCCCACTTACCATGGGTCACTACCTACCTCATGTCTCACCTACGAGCCAGAGACCGAGCCTGGAAATCTTTCAAGGCCACAGGGGCTCATATGGCTCAGCAACATTACAGAACCCTAAGAAATGCCTGCACAAAACTCATACGCCAGGCCAAATCTAATCACTTTAAAACTGCATTCCAATAACAACCCGCTCACCTACCCTATTCTGAAGTCAATAAAATCCTTCTTTCCCCACCGGTCCAACCCCCTACTCCCACTCTAAACCTAGGAGAAAAAATCATCATGGATCCTAGCCTAGTTGCAGCTGAGTTCAATTCATACTTTTCCACCTCAACTGCTTTGCTTCTCGCCTCCCACCCCCATCCCCCGCCCATTGCTCCCCTACAGGATCCTCCCAGGCCTCCTTCTCGGTCAGCCCGGTCTCACCTGACCAGGTGCTAGAAATACTACAGTCGCTAAACCCCTCCAAAGGTAAATGCCCATCGGGCCTTGACTCAAAAATGCTCCTGCTCTCAGCACCTGCCGTTGCCCACCCTCTATCCCTGCTCTTTAACCTGTCTTTTAGACTCGGGGAAGTCCCTACAATATGGAAACAAGCCACAGTCATTCCCCTTGCTAAAGGAGGGGACCCTTCTTCCCCATCAAACTACTGCCCCATATCATTGCTCCCCATCCTAGCCAAAATTCAAGAGCGCCTCGTTCTTTCCCAGCTCCAAGACTATCTTGAAACCATATCCTTTTTCACCCCCTGCCAGGCCGGCTTCCAAAAAAACCACTCCACCCCCACCTCGCTTCTTCACCTCACCAACTCTATCCTTACGAGTATAGACAATGGGGATATTACAGCAGCCATATTTATCGACCTGGCTAAAGCTTTCGAACTCAGTCTCTCATTCCCTGCTACTGGCTAAACTCACCCAAGCTGGTCTCTCTATGAACGCAATTAACTGGTTCCATTCTTATCTTACAGGTAGGTCCCAATCGGTCCGTATTGGCTCGACTCTTTCCTCCTCACTCCCTGTCACCAGTGGAGTCCCCCAAGGGTCTGTACTTGGCCCTCTACTGTTCTTTATCTTTCTCAATGACCTGCCTGCTGTCTGCCCACTTTCGGCTATCCATATGTATGCAGACGATACGGTGCTGTTTGCCTTGGGCCCAACCACTAATGGCGTGACTGCCTGTCTTCAGAAGAACTTCGACTTCATCCAACGTTGGTTCCTCTCAAATCAATTATTCTTGAATCCAAAGAAAACCATCTCCCTCACTTTCGGCTCTCGGGCCAAACTAACCCGCCTTACTGCCCTCCCCCCACTTTCTACACTCTGGATAGCACCCCACTAGAGGCCTGTACTTCATAAGTATCTCGGTGTCTGGTTAGATCAGCACCTCGACTTCTCGGTGCATATAGATGCTCTACACAAAAAACTGAATCCTATGCTGGGAGCTCTCTTCCGGAACAAAAACTGCATACCTCTACCTACCAGGCTAGAAATAGTCCAAAAAATGATCCTCCTGATCATGGATTACGGCGACGTTGTCTACTGTGCTGCCCCCCAAACTTCCTTAGCTAGGCTTGATCCCCTCTTCCACTCTTTTTGTCGGTTCGCTTTGGACCGCCCTTCAAATACTCATCACTGTGTCCTCTACAAAGCCTTGGACCTCCCTTCTCTTCAAAACCGCGATTGCTACACTGCCAAAACCACGGCCAAGTTCTGGTCGCAGACACTCCTCTCCTACCTGTCGTCTTCTCTAACTGCCCTCCCCCCAACAGCCTATGCACTCAGGAACATTGACTCCCGGCTCCTGCACATTCCACACAGATCCACCCAGTTAGGCCAGGCTGCTTTCAGTTTCATACATAGATACATAGATACATAGACAGTGTCAGCAGATAAGGGCCTATGGCCCACCCAGTCTGCCCATTTGAGCTTGTAAGTTCAGTTTGTTTTCCTAGAAGTCTGTTGCCCCTTACCCCTGACCTCCAGAATTCCTTTATGTCTATCCCATGCATTCTTAAATCCCGTGATTGTTTCAGCCCCCACCACTTCCTCTGGCAGGGTGTTCCACTTGTCCACCACCCGTTCTGTGAAGAAATTCTTCCTCATGTTTCCTCTGAATCGTTCTCCTCCAACTTCATCCCATGCCCTCTAGTCCTGGAACATCTTTTTGCTTAAAAATAGTGTTTTCCTGCACCTGTTCCTCCCTGTAAGATACTTGTATGTCTCTATCATATCCCCTCTCTCCCTCCTCTCCTCCAGGGAGTACATGTTCAGTTCCTTCAACCTGTCTTCATAGGACTTGTGATGCAATCCATGCACCATCTTTGTTGCCCTCCTCTGAACCTTCTCTACCCTGTCTATGTCCTTATGTAGGTATGGTCTCCAGAACTGTACACTGTACTCCAGGTGGGGCCTCACTAGTGTCTTGTATAGTGGAATTATGACCTCCCTTTTCCTGCTGGTGATGCCCCTGCCTATACATCCCAGCATCCTATTTGCTTTACCTGCTGCCTTGTCACACTGTTTCCCTACCTTGAGGTCATCAGAGATGATAACCCCAAGATCCCTTTCCTGCTTGGTGCATGCTATATCCTCACCCCCAACTGATATATTATGCCAGGGTTTTTGTGTCCCATATGCATTATCTTGCACTTCTTTGCATTGAATTTCAACTGCCAAACCCCTGACCATTCTTCAAGTTTCTGCAGGTCGCTTCTCATTCTGTCTACACCCTCTGGTGTGTCTACTCTGTTACAGAGCTTTGTGTCATCAGTGAACAGTGAAATTCTGCCTTCTAGGTCCTGCGCCATGTCACTGATGAAGATGTTGAATAGGACTGGTCCCAGCACTGATCCCTGTGGTATCCCACTGGTCACTCTTCCCTCTGTGGAGTGACAGCCATTTACCACCACCCTCTGTGTCCTGCCACCCAGCCAGTTACCTACCCACCACACTACTGTCTTGCCCACATCCATATTCCCCAGTTTGTGTAATAGTCTTCTATGTGGCACAGTGTCAAAGGCTTGCTGAAGTCTAGATAGGCCATGTCCACTGCCCTCCCCTGATCCACCTCCCTAGTCACCCAGTCAAAAAATTCAATGAGGTTGGTCTGACATGACCTCCCCCTGGTGAAACCATGCTGCCTTGGGTCCTGTAGTCCATTGACAACCAGATGTTCCACCAACCTCTCCTTCAGTAGTGCTTCCATGATCTTCCCCACTACTGAGGTGAGGCTGACTGGTCAGTAGTTCCCTGCTTCCTCTTTGTTCCCACTTTTGTATAAGGGGACTACATCTGCTGTCCTCCAGTCTTTGGGTACCTCCCCTGTTTCCAGTGATCGGCTAAACAGGATAGCCAGAGGTTCAGCCACCACCTCTCTTAGTTCTTTAAGGACCCTGGGGTGCACCCCATCTGGCCCCATTGCTTTATCAACTCTTATTGCTTCCAGTTCCTTCAGGACCCTTTCTAGTGTAAAGGGGCTTGTGTCCATTTCTGCACCATTCTCACCTTGTACTCCTTCAGACCCATTACCCTCCTCTTCCTCAGTAAAGACTGAGCAGAAATACCTGTTCAATATGTCAGCTTTACTGTTGTCATCCTCCACGTGGCCCCCATCCTCCCCCTTCAGTCTCACTATCTCTCCCTTTGTCTTTCTTTTCTCACTTATGTACCTGTAAAAGGTTTTGTCCCCTCTACCCACTGATTTTGCAATGCGTTCTGTCTGAGCTTTGGCTTCCCTTACTGACCTCCCTGCCTCCCTTTGCTTCTCCTGGTACTTCTCCCTATCCCCTTCTGCCTGTGTCTTTTTGTATTGCCTGAATGCAATCTTTTTTGGCTTTCACTTTCTTTGCTACCTCGTTGGAAAACCATAATGGTCTCCTCTTCCTTTTCCTCTTGCTAACCTGCTTAATACATAATTCTGTTGTTCTTGTAATCCCCATTTTAAATACTGCCCACTGTTCCTCAACCCCTGATTCCTGTCCCATTCCCCTTAATGCCTCTTTCAAGTATCTCCCCATTTTCCCAAAGTCTGCCCCCCTAAAATCCAGGATACGTGTTTTTGTGTTTTCAGGTTGACCAAGTTATGGAACTCCCTATCACCCAATATTAGACACGCCACAACTACCCCACACCGGAATGCTCTTCTCAAAACATACTTCTCCACCAACTGTTCCTGTAACCTCCCCATTGTACCCCTCACAACTCCTAACTACCTGCTGCAAACACCTGTCTGGTTCTCCATTTTCGTTAGTTGTGTTGCTGCCAGCTCCTATTGTTGAACTGATTTTATCTGTAACGTAAATGTATCTGCAATATTGCACTATGACAGTCTCTTCCTTGTTTTGTTTGTACTAAACGTATCAATGTATGTTTCTCTTTGCTCTACATTTCCCTTGTAATTCCTCTCCCCCCAAGGCGCATCTGGAATTGAGCGGTACTCTGCTCAGTATGCCTTTTCTGGTAAATCTCTTAAATAAATAAATAAATAAATTATCACTGCAATTATTAATTGTTCTCACAAATTATGCATGTATGCAACACTAACAACTGCCTTAATTAATTGTATGCTTTGTTGATCTTTGTAACTTGAATGTAAAATGTTTCATCCCAATTGTACCCCTCCCCCCCAATTCACACCGGGAAACGAGCAACCTATTGCTCAGTGTGCCTTTCTGGTGAAACATTTTAATAAATAAAAATATACACAAATTTTGCTTAAAACGATATGTAGCAGCCTCATTGAAGTATATAACTCTGTTAGAAAGATATACAGTATGTATTATACAGCTATTAGAAAGATATACAGTATGTATTATACTGCCATATTAACTGCAGCACATTAACCACATATTCATTCTTGTGCAACTGCTCTACATCATTTTGTATAAAGGGGTAGGGCAGGTGACTTAGTTGGGTGTACAGCTTTGATTCACTGAGGAACTGCTGGACTTGTGTAACTCTAGAGTGTCTCTGTACCTTGATTTTTGACATGGAGCCTTTGTAAGTGAGCTCTCTAGCTCAAATGTTATGTAATCCAAATCTGCCACAAATAAAATCAAAAAAGAAATAAAAGACCCTATGGGGTAAAGGGATTTAGATTCTGTCACTAGCCACCTGGACTGGGCAAAGGAAGATCTCACTCCGCTCTTAAACTCAGGAGAGGTGGCATTTGTGAGACAAGGTGTTTTTTTTGTTGTGGACCAAGCCGGGTGCAACACCCTGATAATGGACAGAGGGACTTTTCAAGTTTACTGCCAATTCCAAGAAAATAACTGGCCATTTATGAATCTCCTTGAAAGTATCATGTATCAAGTACTGTGTTTGTTTTCTATTTTCTTTTCATTTGTTTTAATTTATTTAAAATCCTGCCAACCAAAAGCACATTGAAGTATGTTTTTACGTTAACTGCTGCGCCCAAGCTTCCTTTTGCACTCATACCCCATGACAGACAGTAGACAGCATGGATCCATAGGTGGAAGATCATTTCAGGTGAACCTGATTTACTTTTGTGATTAGTGATTACGGCCGTTGAGAGAGGTCAGGCTGTGGACATACTGTACCAGGACTGTAATAAGGCATCCAGTTTGAGCCCACACAGAAAGCTAGGGAGAAAAAATGATAGGCCATTGTACAGGAAAGAGGTGAGTCACATGGTTTAGAGATTGACTGGTGGGAGACCTCAGAGGGCTGTGCTTAATGCAGAATTTGTGGAATGAGGATAGTCATTAGCAGGGTACCTCAGGGACTCATCCTTCAATCAATACTTTTTTTTACATCTTTTGTGACATTGTTGAAGGTATTCCAGGTAACACAAGCCTTTTTGTGGATGACCCAAAAATCTGTGGGAGGGTGGACACCAAAGGCGCATAGGATTACTAAAAGAGGTAGACTGGAGAGGCTTCCAAGCTATGGGAACTGAGGTTCAATATTATAAAATTACAGAGTTATGCATATTGGAGCAAAGAAAACCAATTACAGGATGGGTGGAGAAGTGGAACTGACAAGGGAGGATAGGGATCTGAAGGTTGTCTTATCTGATAAGCCAAAATATTCTATTCAATACAGTTAGGTGGTGGGCAAGGCCAACAAAATGTTGGGATGCATTAGCAGGGGAACCCACAGTAGGCAAAAAGAGGTGATACTGCCTTTGTACAAATCCCAAGTAAGGCTGCACCTAGAGTGTAGCATGCAGTTATGGAATCCGCATGTAAAAATAGATAATGACAAGGTGTGACATATGTGTAGAAAAGGGCCACCAAAATGATTCATGAACAGTAGGGAAGATTCTGTGAATAAAGGTTAAAGAACCTAAACATGTACTCATTGGAGGTGAGGAAAGAATTGAGGGACCTGACAGAGACATTCAAGATTCTGCTGGGGATTAAAAAAGTTATCAACAGTGTGCTATTTTCATCCAATGCAAATATAAGTGCAACCTCCTCAGTCTGCTCTCTCCTTTTTACCTTTAAGAGATGGGCTGACTTGGCCCATGGTACTTTCCATGTCTAAGGGTACACTTAAACTTGCCAGCAGTTCCACTGCATTATAGCACAGTTAAGATGCACATGTCCAGGTCAGGAGTTCCTCAGGACACACCAAGACTCTTTCAGGTGTTTGAAATAAATCAATCTACCAGACACAAGAGCTTTCAGTTCTTGTTCCTTTACTGATGAATAATCTATTTACAGTATGTTCAGTTATGCTCATTGCATAGGACCAAGTATCATGATAATACATTAGATTATATGACATGCATTCTCTGCTAATTCAGTAGTAATAGTAGTAGTAGTAGTAGTAAAAATCTTCATTTTTATACAGGATGAAAGATAAGTTGATACATGTCTTAGCACACCTTAGGACTGAAGTCCTATTTTCGAGGTGGTCCTGTTTTGATTTATCTGGTGCAAGTTAGCAAAATACATTCAACATATAGTACTTAAAAAATACATTTAACAGCCATCTAGAAGGACACATTTAATATTATGAAACAGACTACATTAACAACAGTCTAATAAGTTCATTCAATATTATATGATTGACTACAATTTAAATACAAAAAAAAAATGCTGTAATGTGTGGGCAAAGTGCAAATTGCAGCCATTACACATACGTCTATGAGATAATTCCTTCCTTAGTTTTGTGTTAAAACTCTGCTGATTTGGCAAGTTTAGTTTAATCATTAAAGTTTGCCAGAAAGTTATTGCATTAAATGAAAACGTCATCTCACCAAATGTATTCTTAATTTGTGGTATTCTCAGTTCCTTAGTGGATTTATTTCATAAGTTATGTTTATGTTCCACTTTAAGTTTCTCAAGTACAAAGGTTTAACATTCTTTCTTATTTTATACATTTGAGTTGCCCAAGTTATTTTTCATTTCTGTTCTAATGGAAAGCCAATTTAATTCCTGATACATTAAGGAATTATGAGTTTTGTAATTACATCTGAGAACAAAATGTGCAATTTTATTATATAATACATCAAGTTTATTAAGTTTAGTTGTCATACTGCATCTGTTGCTACCATAATCCATCACAGGAATGAGTAACTGGTTTACTATGTTCTTTCACATTGCCATGCTGGTACAATGACTTGACCCTCAAGCTTCTGTTCAGATTTGTTGTCAGCTTAGAAATATGTGAGTTGACATTTAAATATTGATTTATCCAAACTCCCAAGTATTTATATATTCATCAGCCTGTTTTAGGGTCTCACTCTTTAGAAGCTAGTCAGGATGCTGTGTCCAAGAGATTACAGGGGGCAAGCAACTTAACACATACTAGTATTAATACAGCTGCAACAAACCCTGTCTCAATTACCACTTTTAATTTACCGATAATCATAGGCAATCAACTGTGTATTTCGTATAAAGGACCAGGCACCTCCCTACCAGAATCATCTAGGAAAAGAGCTAGGGAGGATGAACATTCATCCTAGCATAATGTTGATGACAACAATACCTGGTACAAAGTGCATTGTACAAAACTAGCAAGAAAAGAAGAAAGGCAGAACTTTTTAATATTCTTCTGCATAATAGTTTTGACCCACTTATACTGCTTATTCCAGAATTATCATATATTACTATGGAGGATCCACCCACCAATTCCTCCACTGGCATTTCCATGAGTAGATTAACTAAGGATAGTGTAGCTCTTACTGAAGTTTCTTCAACTGTGCCCTCCACTTCAACTATTGATATCCCACTAATTGATTTATCTTCTAATTCTGTCCTAACCACTAATATTGAAGTTCTATCTTGTGTTGCTAATGCTATAACTAACGGCCCAATCCCAAGACAAACATTCGTATTAGGTGACTCCATCACTAAACACCCAGACAGGGCTATCTGTAACCCACATAAACACAATAGGACCTGTTCAAGCTTTAGTGGAGCTAACATTTCTGAACTTACTTGTATGGTTGATAACATCTTGGAATCTGGTGACATGAATCCTATTTGTATTATTCACACAGGCACTAACAATATCCTTAATGACTCAATTCATAATATTAAATCAGCCTTTGTTGCAATGACTAAAAAACTGATAGAGCTAGGATGTGACATCTGTTTTTCTGAAATTGTACCTATACCAAGATAATCCTTCACTCTAAATCAAAAAATTAAGGCCATCAATAACTGGCTTAGATACTGGAGTTTACATCAACACCTTACTTGCATCACATATTGGGAAGAATTTGTGTACAGACATGAAGTATTTTATTCTGATGACCTACATCTCAGCAGGCAGGGTAATGCCTTACTGAGCAATCAGTTTCTGTCTATAATAAACAATCACTTAAACTAGACAAATGGGAGGTGTTGAAGGGCTGACCTTCATCTCTTAACTCAATCAAAAAAATTTGTAAACTCTCCAGTCAATAATTACATTTCCTTATCTTTAATGCTAGGAGTTTAAACCAGAAGTATGATGAGTTGCAACTCAGAGCACATAGCAATAATATAGACATCATCTCTGTTTGTGAGACATGGGGTGATAATAATTCAGCTTGAGATACGCAATTGCCTGTCTTTTCAGCTTATACATTAAATTGTCAGAACTAAAAAAATGTGTGTGGGGGATTGCCTTGTTCAATAATAATATTGATGCAGTTGACATTTCTAGTTGCATTAAAAAACATGATACCTCTACTGAAACCATTTGGATTAAACTTTTTCTTTCTAATCATGATTATGCGATAGTAGGGACTTTTTACCATCCCCCTAATTCACCCCATTATATTCTGGAAGCAGTTCTTAAGGAAATTGAACTAGCTACTCTACTGGGTAATGTTATTGTCACTTGGGACTTTAACATTAATAATATTAACTGGCAGACATCCACAGCAACTAGCAGCAAAGGCAATAAGCTTTTGCCTATCTGTCCAGAATTAAACATGACTCAATGTGTATCTTCACCAACTAGAAGACACAATATATTGGATCTAGTTCTTAGTATTGCTGTTCTGGATATTAGAAGTGTGAAAACGTCTACCCCAATCGGTGGAAGTGATCATAATTCTGTTCTATTTACCCTACATAAACATTTTATCCACAACTGTAGTTCTACTACTATATATGTGTATGATAAAGCAGAACTTGCTGCTACTAAGCAGACTCTTGAAGAAATTGACTAGGTAACTACTTTTTCCAATTTATCACCACAACAAAGCTGGTTCAAATTTAAGACAATTCTAACTAGTTTAAGGGATAGTTATAGCCCCATAAAAACAGAATTCCCAAATGGTAAGTGGGCAGCTAAATGGATGAACCATAGCATTAAGAATGTAATCAGACTCAAAAATAGAAAATACAGTAAATTTTTCAAAAACAAGAGTAAATCTAATTAGTATTCTTATACTAAAGCTAATAAGAAATGTAAGTCTGGCATCAAAAAAGCTAAAGCCAGATGGGAACTTAAATTGGCAAATACTGCTAATAAACCCAACACTAAACATTTTTATTCATATAATAATTTGTTAAAAAAAAATCTTACTGTAAGGTGGGGCCACTTATAATGGAGAATTAATTAATTTATTACCCAAAATATGTGGCAGAATTATTTACTAAAGAATTTTGTAAGATTGTCTTCACCATCTGATCCAAATAAATGTTCACCTAATGCAAATGAAGTCACTCCCTCTGTTTGTTTTCCTAAGGAGCTAATATTCATAAAACTGCAATCACTTAAAGGTAAATATTGTTCTGGCCCAGATAACATTGTTGGTCATCTACTATACTTTTTGGCTCGTCATATTGCCCTCCCACTGAAAGTCCTTTTTTAACTCTTCCTGTCTAACAATTATGTCCCAACCAAGTTGAAAGTGTTATCTGTAGTGCCTATTCATAAAAAAGTCCCAAACATAAATAGAAAAATATAGACCCATAAGTTTAACTTCCTCCATTTGCAAAACTTTGAAAAGTCTCATAAATGATTTCATCACACCAAAAATTGTTGCCCATGACCCGGAACAACACAGCTTTAAAAAAGGCAGAAGCCGTTTAACTAATTTGCTTTGTTTTTATGAACATTATAGTGCTCTGTTGGACAGTAGAATACCATGTGATGACATTTATATTGATTTCAGCAAAGCATTCAATGTTATGCCATACTGGGCCCTTATTCATAAACTCATGAAACCTAATATTAATAACACATAATAAACTGGATTCATAATTAGCTATGTAACTGGACACAGAGGGTAATAATCAATGGTATTGTATCTGACACAGGTAAGGTATTGAGCGAGATACCATAGGGCTCTGTCCTTGGCTCCTATCTTTTTCAAGCATATATTGTTGATTTAACACACAATTGTTCATCTATTAGTACCAAATATGCAGATGATATAAAAATTGGGGGACTATGTTTGGATAATGATCAAATTGCCACTGTTCAACAGGATCTTGATACCATTTCTGACAGGATAAATACCTGAAGAATGAAATTAAATTTAACCAAATGCAAAGCGATGCACTTAGGGCCCAAAAATAAACAAATATCTGTTAGATGGTTCCATTCTCTGTGTAACTACAGATGAGAGGGACCTGGGTATTACCTTCTCCAGCAACCTCTCCCACTCTAAACATCTGCAAGATGTAATCTGTAAATCAAATAAAGTTGTTTGGTCAATCTTATGCAACATCAAATCTAGAGATAGCAATGTCCTTATGTCTTTAAACAGGTCATACATCAGACCACATCCGGAATACGCTTCACAGTTGTGGTGCCCCTATAAGGAATATGAGGGCTACTCCCTGGAAAAGAAGGTTTTGCTAAGAGGATTTACTAAACATATCTCTGGATTTAAATCTGTACACTATGAACATAGATTAGATACACTTAAGCTTTTGTTACTTTCAACCAGACCTATTAGAAGCGACCTTCTGTTTCTTTATGATGTTCATGATTCTAATGTTATATCTGAGCTGAGACTCAAATTTAAGATCACATCACACAATAATAGAGGTCATCCATTGCACTTAAATCAGCAAATCATTTAAACACAATAGTCGGACATTTTTCTTTACCCTTCATACCACTGGATCATGGAATAGACTTCCATTAAACGTTGTTACTAGTGATACTAAGAACTCTTTCAAATACCGTCTTGACAAGCTAATCAATTCTGGTTGTAAATTACCTTACTATTCACTGGTTTAGAATAAGAGCATTATGGGCCTTAGCCTGCTAGCTCTTTTTTCTCACCTTAGTATGAACCTCACTCATCAGTGTTTTGATTTCAGCTCTTGGATGAACATTCAACTTTTTATACTAGACTTATAGAACACCATAGTTTTGGATTTTTTACTATGTAGGACTAATCTAGAGTCCTCAAATCAATTACATATATGGTAGAAATCAGATTGTAGTTTTTGGCTGATTCCAGATATGGAAGAGTCTGTAGCCACAATTACGGTATCATCTGCATAAAGACACTTCTTGTGATTAAAGTATAATCACTTAGTTAATATAAATCAAGAATAATATTGGGCCCAAAATAGATCCTTGGGGAATGCCCCTTACCACTTGTTGCAAGTCTGAGTATTTGTTTCCAATTGCTACATATTGCCTTTGGTCACTTAAATATGCTTCAAACAATTTAGTAGCCTCTTCTGATATGCCTATGTCCAAAAGTCTTTCCCTCATAATGGCATGGTCAATGGTATTGGAGGCTTTGGATAAATCCACTAATACCACACCCACCGCCTGGCCACCCTCCAATGATGAAGCCAATATATCGACCAGGCCAGTGAGCTTGGTGTCCATGAAATATCCCCCTCCAAAGCCTGACTGATCTCTAGACCATAAGCTGTATTTATCTAAATATTCCATTAACTGCTGTTGAACTAATCTTTCAAATATCTTGGAGATCACCAAGAGCAGAGCTACAGGTCTATAGTTTAACGTATCAGTAGTTGGCCCTCCTTTGTGTATTGGTATTATTTTAGCAGTCTTCCATGTAGTTGCGTATATACCTTCCCTTAAGCTCCAATTAAACAAATATGTTAATGTTGGAGATATGTGATCAACTGCATCCTTTAGAAATCTGGGCTCAGTACCACCCAAACCAACAAACTTTCTAATTTTAAGTTTTTTAATTTCCCTAGAAACCTGATTTACTGTTATTAATTTAAACCTAAATCTAGAGGTTAATACTTTCTTTTACCTTTGTGATATTTAAATTCTGCTTACTGGGTTGGATATTAATGTCTAGAAGACTCACAGAATAGTTATTTAAAATGTTTGCAGACGACCTAAGGTCCTGTAGTACTCCATTATTCTCAATTTGTAATATAATGTAAACTTTATTTTTCAAGCGCCTTTCAAATATCAAGGCGCTGCACAATAACATCAATCAAATAAACAATCAGATAAAAAATACTGTTACATTTTTTAAAAACCTTCTGAAAAAGCATTATAAAACAAATAAGTTTTGAGTTGTGATTTAAAAATTTGTGTTGGTGGGAAATTTAAAACTGGTGATTCTAAGGTTTTGATAAAGGACCAGTATTTCCTGTGTTAGTTGTTTCTGCTATTTTCATATTATAATAGTCTTTTTTGTATGCCTTTTTTACAGAATTTTTTTACCCTATTCCTAACTATTTGATATCCCTTCCAGTCATTTGAATTTAAGGTCTTGTTTGTAATTTTCCAGGTTCTATTTTTGACTCAAATTATCTTCTTTATCTTTTCTGTTATCCAGGGGAGATGGTTTTCCCTCTGGATTATGGTAACAAAGGGGGCAATCTTGTTACAGATTACACCTTGCTTTCTGGATTTTTGTTTTGAAAATGTCCCTATTGTATTTTTTAAAGGAAAGCATTTTTTAATATTTTCTCCAATTTCAGTTTTAATATTTTGTTTAATAGTACCCAATTCAAAATGATATACAGTATAAGGGAATTGTAGTCTCCTAACATTGGTTGGTTTATAGTTACAGTATTAGTTTTTATTTCAGGGGAAGTAACTACTAAGTCCAGAATATTTCCAAGGCTTTCAACTGAGGTTTTTCTAATGGCTTGTGTTATGACCTGTGTCAGATTTAGAGAGTAAAGCTTTGCAGCAAACTCTTACCTCTTTTGTGTCCCCATGAGGCATTTATATCTCCTACTACTAACAATTGCTTTCCTGCAGAGAATTTATCTACAATCTTGGCAAGTTCCTCAAAGGCAGATACAGTACTTAAGTTTTAGGTGGAGCATATACTGTCCCTACTGCTTAAGACAAATGTTGAAAAAATACTATTTAACATTCTATTAGGTTAATGAAACCTTTATACATAATCTTTGAAAACCCTAACTCCCGTTTAGAATACAATAGCAACCCCCTTCCCTTCTCTAGCCAATTGGTAACCATCAATTTCTATTTCCTTGGAGCGAATTGATTTATTCAACAAGGTTTCAGATAATGCAATCAAATCTGGGTTCTTCTGAGTGGACCAAATTTTCAGGACATCAGTTTTGTTTTTTAAGCTTCTTGCATTATCATATATAAGCTTTAATTTGAGTTGGACCAGGATTAGTTTCAACATCACTACACAAAACTAGTGCAAGGAATAATACATTTTCCCTATCACCCTTTGGTTTATAGTGCAGGGGTGTAACATTAGAAGGTATACCTAGTTGTTTACATACAGAAAAGAATGAATTTCTTCTCTTAAATTGGTTTTGCACACTTGGCTCAGACATACTATTGTTTAGGGCACTTAGGAGATCACAAGTTGTAACAGGCACTGCTGACTTATTTTTCATAACTAGCTGTAACATTATGGAACTAAACAAAGTTAATGTTACAAAATACAATGGCAAACTGTTTACTAGCCTCATGATTACAGCAAGTTTCTAAACCAGATTATAGATAAATAACTTTTTAAATTATTTAATGGACTAAATGAATCCAGAGTGTATAAATTCAGCAATTAGTCATAGACAAATTCAGAATTCCTGTATTTCCCACACTCATCCTCAGAGTTAGTTACAATGTTCCTCCTAGGGTTCCAACCTCACCATCAGGCTGTTACTCACTTGGCCAACCTCCAACATAACATCTTGTAGGGATATATCATAATTTGATCTTGTCACAGCACTTCCCACTTCATCCTAATACTCAGTTGTTAACTTTCTGTCCTTTCTCACAATGTATGCTCATACTACATGGAGTGACCTAGCTTTCTCTTCATCACTGTAACTGTGATTGGCAATACTCAGTCATTATGTGTCTCCAAACCCTATACTGGTGCCCTTTTCTTAGTTACTTCCATATCTGTCCTTTACAGCTTTTCTATACTATCTCTTAAGGTTTGTTTTAAGTGTCTTGAGAGTATACAGACCACTGTCAAGCTCAGTATCTGCCAAAGGAGGCATTGTGATGTCTGGTGCCTTTCTCCACACATCCACCCACTGACTCTCTGTCTGCACAAATACAAATGAGGGCCTGCTTGATTAGATTCACACAAACAGCTGTGTATACTCCATAGCAACCATGGGCCAGCCTATGCAGACCTCTTCTCCCATGGTTCAGGACAATGGTGCCATTGCAAAGTGACCTGGCTCCTACAGTTCTTCTGCGTAACCTGTAGATGAATTGCATACCTTGTCTGTCCCTTTTCTTCTCTGCTGCAGCCTCACCTGTCATCTTCTGGTGCACTGCCACTCCCTGGGATTGCCACAGCAGATCTCCCAGGATGCCTTCACAGGACACCTTCACAGGCCAGCTAGCCATATGGTTGTTTCCATTGAAGCAAAACCCTTCTAGGGTTCACACATTCTCTTGGTGGTACCACTATATACACCTCTTATATGGAAGATGCACAAGAAAAATGCCACAGAGATCCTAGGTCCCAAGTATGTGTCCTCTGTACAGAAGGTCCTTACTGGCAAACTACCACAGTCCAGGGTGAAACAGCCTCTGATGCACTTGAACCATTGAGGTGTCTTGGATCTTAGTAACTCAGGCAGCCTAAGGGTGCCTCACACCATTCTTCTACTTTTAGCACAAATGTGGGTTCTCCTTCCACACCACCACTTTCTTCCCCTCTTCTCCCACCTGGCACTGTGAGGGTACCCTACTTATCTGTTCTACCAAACTCCACCCCTAGCCTTTCTCAGGAACAATGCCAGAGCATCAGTCCCCAACTGGACCCTCCTGATGAACAACAACCTCTCCCTACTGCAAGTAGGAGGTTCTTACATAAGCACTGGGGTAACATACAACTGCATGGAGGGGGTTGTTGCAGTCTCCCCTTCTGAGAAATCATTCACCTCAGTCACTTCTGCTGGCAGTTCCTTCCAGGTATCTACCACTCTTTCAGTTGAGCAGTACCTCCTCATATCCCTCTTAAACTCCACCCCTCAGCTTCATTGCATGCCATCTGGTTCTAGTGCTTTTTCTCATTTGAAAGAGATTCCCTCCTGCACCACAGTAAATCTCTGTGAGGTACTTGTAGGTGTCTATCATGTCACCTCTTGCTCTCCACTCTTCCAAGGTGTAAATGTTGAGATCCCTCAGTCTGTCCTCATTGGGTTTTTGCTACAACCTGAGTACCATTTGAATTGCCCACCTCTGGGCTGTCTCCACCCTAGTTACATAATTTTTGAAGTGTGATCTCCAGAACTGGGCACAGTACTCTAGGTGGGGTTTTACCAATGAGCAATATAGTGACAACACCACCTCTCTGCTGCTGCTAGAGACACCTCTCCCCATGCATCCCAGCATCTCACTGGCCCTACCCACTACAGTGTAACACTGTTCCTCTGACTCCTATCTGTCAACCATTTTCTAACCCAATTCCCCACTTTGGATCCCTCCCCAAGGCTGTTCAGTTTCTATGCTAGTCTCTTGTATGACACAGTGTCAAAGGCCTTGCTAAAGTCCAGATAGGCTGCATCCACTGCCCTCCCCTGACCTATTTCCTTGGTCACCCAGTTGAAGAAATCAATTAGATTCATCTGGCATGATGTCTTCCTTGTGAATCCATACTGCCTGTATTTGTGCAGCTCATTGGATTCAAGGTACTTTGCTAACCTTTCCTTTAACAAGGTTTCCATTAATTTCCCCATCACTAAGGTGAGACTGACCAGTTATAGTTGCCAGCCTCCTCCCCGCTGACACTCTTATGTAGAAAGACCATGTCTGCTCTGCTCTAGTCCTCAAGAACCATGGCTGTTTCCAGAGAGCTGTTGCATAAGGTCATTAGTGGGGAAGCTAGCACCTCCCTGAGGTCCTTTTGTACTCTTGGGAATCACCCATCTGGTCTCATAGCCTTGCCCACTTTCGAAGCTGTAAGTCCCTCTAGGACTCTTTCCTGTGTAAATGAACTTGGGACCACATCCTCACCCCCCTTTGTTCTTGCTGCTGTCTGGTGGTCTGTCCCCCCCTCTCTTCAATGTGAAAACTTGAACAGAAGTGTCTGTTCAGGATGTCTACTTTTTCTTGGCCTCCTTCTGCTCAGCCCCCACCCCCTGTCATCTTACTTGTCCTCACTATCCCTCCTCTTACTTTCCACTGGGGTTCTGGCACCCTCCTTATGTTCTCCCTACATATTCCCCTTCTATGGATAATGCACACAGAAAATGCTCTCAAATCCCAGGTTTCAAGGATCTGTCTCCAATGTAGGAGGCCCCTCTCAGGAAAGCTGCCAGTGTCTGGGGTAAAACAATCTCTGACACCTTTGAACCATCAAGGAGGTTAGGATTTTGGCAACTCAGGGTGTCCAGATGGTACCTCACACCCTCCTTTCACTTTTCCTACTACTCTGGCTCTTCCTATCACATCACTACTTTCTGCCCCTCTACTCCCACCTGGCATCTCATGGGCATTCTACTTATCTATTCTGCCAAACTCATCTACTTAGCTAATCTTCACTAGGACATTTCCAGATTATCAGTCCCCAACTGGCACATCTTGGTAAACAAGCCCCTCCTCTATTGGAGTCAGATCTGCCCAGTTATTTGTTGGGCACAAGAACTCTCCCAAGCTTGTGTTGAAGTGCATGGTATACAAAGTAATCCCCTGAAATTATGGGCCATTTAGCTTTCAACTCCACAAATTCTAGGATCCTACCCCCCCCCCCCCCCCAAATAGTTGCAGGCCATGCTCTAATTCTTTCATTCTCCATTGCCTCAATCCAGGGGTCAGCCTTAACTTTGTTTGCACTATGTTTTATTTTGTTATTGAATTTTGGTAACTGGGTGGGCCCACTGAGACAAGACAGTCCCATTTTCAGGGGTGACCCAGGAAGTGCAGTACATTGACAGTGCCTTGTGCTGAGAACAAATACATACACTGAGACACCTCAGTCAAACAGCACAAGCTAACAGACAAACAATACAGATGCAGGATACATTTAGAACAAATAATACAGTAAATTAGAGCAAGTACAGTGATAGCAAATTCAAAAACAGGTAGTAGTTAGAGAACTCAGATATCTTGTGTATGACTCTTAGGTGAAGTCAGACGTTTGCTACATATTGTACATGAAACACAGTTAACAAATGTAACTGGCAGGATAGGTAACCAGGCATTTGATAAGGTAGAGCAAAATTATCAAGGAAATACAGGATGGCAGGATGGAGACAACTGACTCCAGAAGTAAGTGAAAATAGTTGCATTGTGTGGCATTAAGCAGATGTAGCAGGGACCTGAAAAAGAGAAAGAGAGGTGATAGCCAGAGTGGTTGGGGGAAGTGAGTCCCAGTAAGATACAGCTGAGAAGGCAAAAGACCTCTGGGCCACGACTAGCTGAGTGTTAGGCAAGAGGAGTAGGGGCATTGAGGAAGATTTGAGAGTGGACCTTGAGCATTTGCTTTGCACTAAATCAGCAAGACAAGGTGGGGTATGGTGGTGTACCGACTTATGAGTGAAGCTTAGGGTAGAATACTGTAGTTTTGACTCATATGGTAGCGATCCTAGGGAAGATAATACATCACAGTGGTGATATCGAGCATTCACCCCCAAGCTGCATTAGCCAGCTGGGCTAGTGAACCAGAGATTACACTAGCCTGCAGAAGTTTGCGGTAGCCTACAGTCAGTATGGTTAACAGTAATTTGTTAAACCAAAGGCAAAAAAAAATTGCATTTGTCCTGCCAATAGTCTGGACACCTAGCATCTGAGTTTGCACTGTGCCTTTAACTGCAAACTACACATACACTATCTCAGCTTCTGTGACTGAAGAGTCAGTGGTTCTGTCACTGATGACTGAAAGTAACTTTGTTCCCATAATTATTTCTTGTAGCACCATGTGTTCAACCTCGGCTACATAGTAGATAAAGTTGCAGGCATATTTGTCCTTCTGATGTGCTGAACTGAAATCTAGCCCTTTCATATCATCAAGGCTGCATATTCACACAAAGTCTGTGAACGGATGTCCTTTCTTAGCAATTGCATGGCATGTGTGAAACAGTTTATCCAGATAGTTAAACATTGCTTCATTCATGTTCTTCAGCATCCCCTCCACATTACTTATCCCTGGAGTAGCAGTGTTGGCATCCTCCTTTTCCTTTGCCCTAGCATGAGCTTCACTGCTATAATGGGATGAGACAGAATCAAGCTTGAAGTTATCTGTACCGAAACGAAAATTATTGTTATTGCCCATCTTAACCAACTGTATTTCATGTTTGATACACAAATGGCAGAACATCAGATCTTTTGCACCATCATATTCCAACCAGCCATATTTTTCTAGCCAACACTGCTGGAACCGACAACTTTGCTTTGTTTTTCATATTTATGATCTTTTATCTGTTTGTCTTTGTCAGCATGATTTCTATTAATGTCAGCTTGGTTACTTACTTCTTTAATATATTTCCACATTTTCAGATTTGTAGTTAATATAGTTGTGTCATGAAAAGCGTGTATCTCTTTTTCTTCCCTTTTCTCCTTCCTTTTCCCACCCTGGCCACAGATCCCAGAAATGCTTGATTGTCCCAGTTCTATTAAAAAACATTAAAAAAAGTAGATACATAGATACATAGATACATAGACAGTGTCAGCAGATAAGGGCCTATGGCCTACCCAGTCTGCCCATTTGAGCTTGTAAGTTCAGTTTGTTTTCCTAGAAGTCTGTTGACCCTTACCCCTGACCTCCAGAATTCATTTAAGTCTATCCCATGCATTCTTAAATCCCGTGATTGTTTCAGCCCCAACCACTTACTCTGGCAGGGTGTTCCACTTGTCCACCACCCAATCTGTGAAGAAATTCTTTCTCATGTTTCCTCTGAATCGTCCTCCCTTCAACTTCATCCCATGCCCTCTAGTCCTGGAACATCTTTCTCACTTAAAAATAGTGTTTTCCTGCACCCTGTTCCTCCCTGTAAGATACTTGTATGTCTCTATCATATCCCTCTCTCCCTCCTCTCCTCCAGGGAGTACATGTTCAGTTCCTTCAACCTGTCTTCATAGGACTTGTGATGCAATCCATGCACCATCTTTGTTACCCTTCTCTGAACCTTCTCTACCCTGTCTATGTCCTTACGTAGGTATGGTCTCCAGAACTGTACACTGTACTCCAGGTGGGGCCTCACTAGTGTCTTGTATAGCGGAATTATGACCTCCTTTTCCTGCTGGTGATGCCCTGCCTATACATCCCAGCATCCTATTTGCTTTACCTGCTGCCTTGTCACACTGTTTCCTACCTTGAGGTCATCAGAGAGATAACCAAGATCCCTTTCCTGCTTGGTGCATGCTATATCCTCACCCCCCAACTGATATATTGTGCCAGGGTTTTTGTGCCCCATATGCATTATCTTGCACTTCTTTGCATTGAATTTCAACTGCCAAACCCCTGACCATTCTTCAAGTTTCTGCAGGTCACTTATTCTGTCTACACCCTCTGGTGTGTCTACTCTGTTACAGAGCTTTGTGTCATCAGCGAACAGTGAAATTCTGCCTTCTAGGTCCTGCACAATGTCACTGATGAAGATGTTGAATAGGACCGGTCCCAGCACTGATCCCTGTGGTGCCCCACTGGTCACTCTTCCCTCTGTGGAGTGACAGCCATTTACCACCACTCTCTGTGTCCTGCCACCCAGCCAGTTACCTACCCACCACACTACTGTCCTGCCCACACCCATATTCCCCAGTTTGTGTAATAGTCTTCTATGTGGCACAGTTTCAAAGACCTTGCTGAAGTCCAGATAGGCCATGTCCACTGCCCTCCCCTGATCCACCTCCCTAGTCACCCAGTCAAAAAATTCAACGAGGTTGGTCTGACATGACCTCCCCCTGGTGAAACCATGCTGCCTTGGGTCCTGTAGTCCATTGACAACCAGATGTTCCACCAATCTCTCCTTCAGTAGTGCTTCCATGATCTTCCCCACTACTGAGGTGAGGATGACTGGTCTGTAGTTCCCTGCTTCCTCTTTGTTCCCACTTTTGTATAAGGGGACTACATCTGCTGTCCTCCAGTCTTTGGGTACCACCCTGTTTCCAGTGATTGGCTAAACAGGATAGCCAGAGGTTCAGCCACCACCTCTCTTAGTTCTTTAAGGACCCTGGGGTGCACTCCATCTGGCCCATTGCTTTATCAACTCTTATTACTTCCAGTTCCTTCAGGACCCTTTCTCATGTAAAGGGGCTTGTGTCCTTTTTTGCACCATTCTCACCCCTTGTACTCCTTCAGACCCATTACCCTCCTCTTCCTCAGTAAAGACTGAGCAGAAATACCTGTTCAATATGTCAGCTTTACTGTTGTCATCCTCCATGTGGCCCCATCCTCCCCTTCAGTCTCACTATCCTCCCTTTGTCTTTCTTTTTCACTTATGTACCTGTAAAGGTTTGTCCCTCTACCCACTGATTTTGCAATGTGTTCTTCTGTCTGAGCTTTGGCTTCCCTTACTGACCTCCCTGTCTCCCTTTGCTTCTCCTGGTACTTCTCCCTATCCCCTTCTGCCGGTGTCTTTTTGTATTGCCTGAATGCAATCTTTTTGGCTTTCACTTTCTTTGCTACCTCTTTGGAAAACCATAATGGTCTCCTCTTCCTTTTCCTCTTGCTAACCTGCTTAATGCATAATTCTGTTGTTCTTGTAATCCCCATTTTAAATACTGCCCACTGTTCCTCAACCTCTGATTCCTGTCCCATTCCCCTTAATGCCTCTTTCAAGTATCTCCCCATTTTCCCAAAGTCTGCCCCCCTAAAATCCAGGATATGTGTTTTTGTGTGGTTTGGTTCTGCTCTTTCTGTGATTTCAAACCACAATGACTGGTGGTCACTGTTTCCCAGGTGCTCCCCCACTGTTACCCCCATCACACTGTCCCTGTTTGTGAGCACAAGGTCCAGTATTGCCTTCTGCCGAGTTGGTTCCATGACCAGTTGCTTGAGGAAGGCACCCTGAAGGGAGTCAGGATAAATCTGCTCCTAGTTGATGCTGCTGCTGGGATGCTCAGTCCAGGTCTGGAATATTGAAGTCTCCAACCAGTACTACCTCACCCTTGTCTGCCATCCTTTGGATGGCTAGCATCAACTCCTATCTGTTTCTTCCTCCTGGGCTGGTGGTCTATAGACCACACCTGTGTGGATGGCTGTCCCCATTTCCCTTTCCAGCTAACCCAGTATCTCTCCCATTTTGTTCCTCCTGGATCTCTGTGGCCCTTATGTCATTTTCACATACAGTGCCACTCCTCCTCCCTTCCTGCCTGCTCTGTCTCTTCTGAATATGTTGTAGCCAGGTTGGCCATCTCCCAGTCATGGTTATCATTACACCAGGTTTCAGTGATGGCCACAATGTCCAGGTCTGACTGTACCATGACAGCCTCCAGATCTTCCATCTTGTTGTTAAGGCTCTAGCATTTGCACACATGGCTTTCCATGATTTGACCTCCCCAGACTGTTTCACTGTTCTACTCCAGCCCCTTCCTTGGTTGTCATTTATCCCTGGTTCTCCTTGCTGTCTGCCCTTCTGCTGAATTTTGCCCCTTTTCTGCTTATCCACCTCTTGGGCACTAATCTCCATCTTTTGCACACTGCTTTGCAGAGATGGCCACTCCTCTGGTTCACTGGTTCCACTGCTAGCTGTGGGGGGTGAGCAAGTAGGTACCATCCTTGCTGGCCTGCCACCCCCCTTTGCTAGTTTAAATGCTTGTCAATGTAGCATTTAAACTTATCATTGAGTGCTTGATTCCCCTCCAGGATGGATGCAGGCCATCAGGCTTGAACAAACCTCCATCCCTCCAGGTGGGTCCCCAGTCACCAATGAATCCAAACCCTTCCTCAAAGCACCAGTTCTTCAACCATGAGTTAAAGTTCCTGGTGCATGCATTCCTATGCTCTCCTTGCCTCTCACAGGTAGTACTTCTGAGAAAGTGACAGAAGTAGCTACTTTGAGACCCTCCCAGTTTCCTAAACTCTTCCTGAACTTCCTTTGGCTCCCCATTTGCCAGGTCATTAGTACCTAGGTGGATAATGACATCCAGCTCACCCTCCTGTCTTGCCTTCCCAGTGATCCCCAGGATCTTCCTTCCATCCCTCCATGCCGTGGCACCTGGTAGGCACCTCACCTCCCTGTCCTCCCCCTCCTGTGTTCCTAGCTGGATCCCTCTTATGATGGAGTCCCCCACCAGGATTCGCTTCCTCCTCCTCTGGGGTCCACTGCTTTCCCCGCTGAGGTCACCTCCTTGGCTAACCTCCACATCCTTTCCTTCCACTTCTCTGGGTACCTCTATTTGGTTGTCCCTGTTTGCCAGTGTGTCATATGAGTTCTTGAGTGGATTAGGATCTGGGATGTGCCTCTGCCTGACTGCTCTAACCCTCCCTGAGCCCACTGTCATCCAAGTGCTCCTCGTAAGGATAAATTCAACAGCATCAACCCATACTGTTATTTCTTTTTATTCTTTGGCAATCAGGTAACTCCCATTGGGCATAAGACCCATTTACATGGGTGGCCCAGGAACACAGGGAGGTTAAGTGACTTGCTTAGGGTCACACAGTATGCAAGTGGAGGCTGTGAGCATTTAAACCCAGATCTGCTAGATGTACAAAGCCCATTCACAACCTGTTGCTCTCTATGTTAAACACTTTACAGTTTTCCTTTTTCATGACGGCCATGTATTCTGATATGCTTTAACCACCTTTTGATAATTTAACTATCAGTACCTGTGGTATCCTCAATACTACACTGTGTGCCCCATACCTCATCAGCTACTGCTGTTTCTTTTCTAATGTCTAAAACATCACATTCCACAATTTCAGACACACCTTTCCATGCTATGTCTTCCAATGGCATGTGAAGGTATAGCTAATATCATGGAATGTTCAGGTTGGTAGTATAAAAAAAATGAGAGCAGCAGCTGCTGAGGACTTAGGAGAGAAATAATCAACACAGTGACAAAGGGAATAAAAATGTGAAAACTAATTTGTAAAAGTGGGTCTAAAACATGAGAATATAGGAAAAAGGAAAAGGAACCCATTACAGCATACAAAGGTGTAAAAACTGTTTCCTATCATGGCAGTAAATGACCGTACTTAAAATTCAGTGTTGAAAAGATTAGGTTGATTTGCTGCTAATGGTCTTAATGGCCAATTTTCATACCTCCCAGACAGACTGGTTTTACAAACAAAGGCCTGTGACTAGTGACAGTAGAACTTTTTTTGAAACCTGGATATGCATGCAACAGTGAATAATTTGATACAAACAGTTTTAATATTATCTGAGCACTCAAAATGGTCCTAAAGCTGAACTACATTTAATCAAAACAGGATGACCAGATACGGACCCTGAAAACCAAATTATCCAGTCTGCAACCGGACAGGTGGCAACTCTAGAACTGTGCTGCCCTGGACAGTCACAAATCTGCCTACCATGAGTACTGAGCTAAACAAGGAAAGCAAAAGGAGAAATTATCTTTCTTTACCAGCAAAAAATAAAAGTAGTAGTTAGTGGAAATAATAAGAGTTGATAAAGCAATGGGTCCAGATGGGGCGCACCCCAGGGTCCGTAAAAAACTAAGAGAGGTGATGGCTGAACCACTGGATATCCTGTTTAGCCGATCACTGGAAACAGGGGAGGTACCCAAAGACTGGAGGACAGCAGATATAGTCCCCTTATACAAAAGTGGGAACAAAGAGGAAGCGGGGAACTACAGACCAGTCAGCCTCACCTTGGTAATGGGGAAGATCCTGGAAGCACTACTGAAGGAGAGACTGGTGGAACATCTGGTTGTCAATGGATTACAGGACCCAAGGCAGCATGGTTTCACCAGGGAGAGGTCATGTCAGACCAGTCTCGTTGAATTTTTTTGACTGGGTGACTAGGGAGTTGGATCAGGGGAGGGCAGTGGACATGGCCTATCTGGACTTCAGCAAGGCCTTTGACACTGAGCCACATAGAAGACTATTACACAAACTGGGGAATATGGGTGTGGGCAGGACAGTAGTGAGGTGGGTAGGTAACTGGCTGGGTGGCGGACACAGAGAGTGGTAGTAAATAGCTGTCACTCCACAGAGGGAAGAGTGACCAGTGGGGTACCACAGGGATCAGTGCTGGGACCGGTCCTATTCAACATCTTCATCAGTGACATTGCGCAGGACCTAGAAGGCAGAATTTCCCTGTTAGCTGATGACACAAAGCTCTGTAACAGGAGTAGACACACCAGAGGGTGTAGACAGAATGAGAAGCGACCTGCAGAAACTTGAAGAATGGTCAGGGATTTGGCAGTTGAAATTCAATGCAAAGAAGTGCAAGATAATGCATATGGGGCACAAAACCCTGGCACAATACATCAGTTGGGGTGAGGATATAGCATGCACCAAGCAGGAAAGGGATCTTGGGGTTATCATCTCTGATGACCTCAAGGTAGGAAACAGTGTGACAAGGCAGCAGGTAAAGCAAATAGGATGCTGAGATGCATAGGCAGGGCATCACCAGCAGGAAAAGGAGGCCATAATTCCACTATACAAGACACTAGTGAGGCCCCACCCGGAGTACAATGTACAGTTCTGGAGACCTTACCTATGTAAGGACATAGACAGGGTAGAGAAGGTTCAGAGGAGGGCAACAAAGATGGTGCATGGATTGCATCACAAGTCCTATGAGAACAGGTTGAAGGAACTGAATATGTACTCCCTGGAGGAGAGGAGGGAGAGAGGGGATATGATAGAGACATACAAGTATCTTTCAGAGAGGAATAGGGTGCAGGAATACACTATTTTTAAGTGAAAAAGATGTTCCAGGACTAGAGGGCGTGGGATGAAGTTGGAGGGAGGACGATTCAGAGGAAGTGTGAGGAATAATTTCTTCACAGAACGGGTGGTGGACAAGTTGAACACCCTGCCAGAGGAAGTGGTAGGGGCTGAAACAATCATGGGATTTAAGAATGCATGGGATTGACATAAAGGAATTCTGGAGGTCAGGGGTAAGGGGCAACAGACTTCTAGGAAAACTGAACTTACAAGCTCAAATTGGCAGACTGGGTGGGCCACAGGCCCTTATCTGCCGACACTGTCTGTGTATCTAGTGTAAAATAAAACAGTTTGTAAATGCACTGCACATGGATACAGTATCTATTTTTTTCAATTCACTAATGCAAAGGCAGCACATTGTTAAACCTCCATGAAAAGGACCTGGCTTTAAATAAGTTATATTTATATATTTATTTGTTTGTTTATTTTTCTGATACCCTGGTTGGGAATGGAACTGCAGCTTTCCACAGGAGGAATTGCACTAGCCTAGCCGGGCAAGTAACAGAAATTCTTCACTAGCCCACGGCAATCTGCACTAGTACTCGGGCTAGCAACTGAATGTTAAGGTTGACTCCTGCCACAATCTATGATGCATATGTACAGTGTATACACCCCTGCTTCTCATGGCTGTGATCAGGTCAGTATAGTGATTGACCCTGCCCACGAACATACCCCAGCCTACCATGTGCCAATTTTCAAGCTTTGGTCATTGTTAGGGTGCAGGAATTTACTATGTTCAGCTCTTCATTCAATCCCAAGCCTTCTGATAGATACTGAAACTGCATAAAGCTCTCCATCGGTTCCTCCTCCATAGTGACCCATGCCACATCCCAGGCCCCCTTGCCTCCGGGAAGAAATGCCAGTTGAGCCACCCAAAAGTATAGCTGGAAATTGGGGAGTCTCAACCCCCCCTTACTAGTAGGCTGTTGGAGAATCGACCTTTTAATTCTGGCTGCTCTCTCTCTCTCCATACAAAGCTCTGCACATGGGCATTTACTTGTTTAAAGTGCAGTAGTGGCACATTTATTGGCAGCGACTGATACAGATATAAACATATTGGGAGGATCATCATTTTCGCTGTATTTATTCTTCCTATGAGGGTCAGGGTCAGAGTCTGCCATTTTCACAGTTCTCTCCCAGTTTCTTAACTAAAAGGCCATAGTTAATGACATATAAAGTTCCTAATGTTGCTGACAGAAGGATCCCTAGATATTTTAATTTATTAACTATCATCAACCCCCCCCAGAATTGGGGAGAGCTGAGGCTTCTCCAAATGTCTTATAGGGAGGAGCTCACTCTCTGGGTTTTTCAGGTATAACAACAGATCGTCTGTATACAATGCTACGTTGTGTCCTCCCCCCCCCCAAAATCCCTGGATCCCCTTGTGGGCCCTAATGGCAGCAGCCAGTGGCTCCAGTGCCAGTACATGTAAAGGTGGTGAGAAGGGTCAGCCCTGTCTAGTACTTCTCCCCTGGGTAAACAAGGTGGTCAGGGCTCCATTCATCAATATTTGGGCAGTAGGTGCAGTGTACAGGGTTTTAATCCATTTTAGGATCCCTGGTCCCATACCTTGGTGTTTAAGAGATTCAAACGCATATCCCCATTCAATCCTATCAAAGGCCTTCTCAGCACCAATATTGCTGCTCTATGTTTCGTAGCCATCCTACCCCAATTAAGTAGTACATTTAATGCCTTTCTGATGTTATGCTTCCCCTGTCTACCCCACACAAACCTGGTTTGATCCATGTGGATCAAGGATGGGAGAACAGGCTCCAACCATGCCGTCAATGCCTTTGCCAGAATTTCATAGTCTGCTGTAAGCAAAGATATGGAGCAGTATGAGACACATAGTGTATGATCTTTACCTGGTTTGGAGAGTATTGCAATAGTGGCTGCTCTCATGGATTGGGATATGATGCATCTTTCTAGCCCCTCCTGCAGTGCATCATACAGAGGGTCTGTGAGTAGGGCTTGGAAGGACTTATAAAAGTCAATGGATATCCCATCTGGGCCCAGGGCTTTACCTCCACTTAAGGATTTAATATCAGTTTTTATTTCTGCCTTTTGCCGTAATTGGTGATAATGCTAGGGTTAGGGTCTTGGGAAAGAAGGCCTATATTTGATGTGGCGTTGGGGTCACTTCCAATGTGTATAACTTATGACAACATTTCCCGAACTCCACCCCTCTCTTGGAGGTGAATGTTGTCATATCCCCATCTGTTGTCTGGATTTGGTTAATAGCCCTTTCTCCCTCCTTCTTCTCCAACTGCCATGACAAAAATCTCCCTCCCGGATTACCATCAAAATATGCACCTGCCCCTGACAGGAGGATAGACTGCTCAATACTGGCTGTATTCAAGAGATTAAATTTCCATTTTAATTTTTGTATTATTCTATATAGGGGTTGTGTTGGCTTTCTCATGTGTGCTTCTTCGTAAGCCTCAATTTGATTTCTAAGCTGTTCTACCTCTATCTGAGCCTGTTTTTCCCATGTACCAAGTAGGAAATAACCTGCCCTCTAATATCAGCTTTCATAGCCTCCCATCTGGCCACATGTGTTTTTGGCCCTCTTTTGTTGTGCAGTAGAAATTCCTCAAGTACACTGGTCATAAATGTGACAAAATTACCATCTTTTAATAGGAGTAGGTCTAGGTGCCAGGTTCTCTGGCAGGGAGGTCCCACCCCCAGGTCCACGGGTACAGAAATATGGGTGTGATCAGAGATCAATATTGGAGAGTAACAGGCCTGTCCCATAGTGCCTAGGAGGGGGGCACTGACCAGAACCTGATTCAATCTAGCATAAAAGCGACGAGCATGGGAGTAAAAGCTGTAGTCTCGATTGGTCAGGTTCTGATAGCACCAAACATCTATCAGGGAGAAGTTGTTCTCAGCCTCCCCCAAGGTTGCAGCATTTCTTGTTGTCTGAACCGGGGTAGAGTCTGACCTCTTCAATGTCATATCCCTCACACAGTTGAAATCCCCCGCAGTATTCATGGACCTAGGAGGACAGACATGTCCAGGGCCAGCTTCTGAAAAAATCCCTGGTCTTCTATGTTTGGGGCATATATTGAGCCCACTGACATGGAGCCACCCCCCCCTTTATTTTCAGGTTGGCCAGGACATATCTCCCCCCCCCTCCAAATGCACTAGTAGTAGTAGTAGTAGTTCACCAGGTCAGACCTTATTATGAACACAAAGAAAACTAAGCTGCTATATTTTGCACCTAAAAAAATGAAATAATTCAAGTAAAAATAAATAATAAAGAAATCTAAGAGTAGGTGGACCAGTAATGTTACCTAGGAGTTGTTTTTGATATTCAAATGTCTTTTAGTGTACATGTGAAAATATTAATAGATAGGGTAAATAGAAGAATTGATGCCTTACGCAGAACAACAAAATGTTTGGGAAAGAATGCTTGAAAAATTGTGGCAGAGCAATTAATTATGCCTGTGATAACATGTATATCATACAGCAAATAGACAACTATTGATTAGACTAGATAGGGTACATTATAAATTGGCAAGGTATGTACTGTAAAGTAATTTCAGAACTCACCATTGTGTATTACTATCTCAATTACAATGGCAGTCTTTGGACATAAATTGTACTAGATCATAACAAAAATTAATATACAAATATATCATATTTTTCATCCAAACCATTACATAAATATTACATTATTCAACAAACAAAAGCCGACTGATAAAACCAAAAGAATAGTTCATGTTGAAAAAAATCTATATTCCCATAATTCGAAATAGACATGGGGGAATGGACATTAAGCTATCAGGCATCTAAATATTGGAACATCTAGCCATATTCATCTTGCACTTCACTAACACTTGATCTGTTTATTCAGGAGATAAATGATATAGGTCAATTCAGATTTTTATGTAGTTAGATTGTAACACCTTAATATCGAAGACTGATGTATATAGTTTGTAGATTGCCATCATAACCTCATAAATTGTATCTGTAAATGTGGATAAATATAATTTTGTGTATCATTAAATATTAGGTAACTTGGATGTATGTGTTTTAGATAAGACTGTGATAACAGTGTATTTTTGTGTAATTGTTTTAGGAAACACAATAACAGGGCTGTCTTGTAAACTGGGTTTTGACCCAAATGACACTACCCTGTATAAAAATTAAAGTTTTACTACTACTGTTACTAACAAGTATCATACAAGTACCCATTCTGTATATTTTGTGTCCCCCAACTGTCCCCCCATCTCCCTAAGAATAACAAAATAGAAAACCCCAACCAAAATTGCTAACTGGGCAATGTAACATCTATTTTTTTCTCTTCTCTCCTCCTTCCCCCTGACTGGGCTCCCAAATGCCCTGTCAGTATCCCCTCACTCGTAGATGGTGAGTAGTATGTGTGATCTGGCATCTGATTAACTTGTACTGGCACGATATACATCTCTGCACCTTCATCCTATTTCCAGCACAGGCATCTACCTGCACTATGACAGCTAATATACCATCATGGTCATATGTTTAAACAGTAAATCTCCTTTACCTACAGTCCCACCGTTAGAGTTGCAAGGTCTTCCAGCAGCATTCCGGACATTGGTAACAAATGGATCATATTAATGGTCTTCTCGCTTGGTGTGTGTTTGCCAAGGTTGCTGCCACCCTGGAAAGAAGAGCAGAACACCAAGTGTCTTGTCTTTACATTGACATATGCAGCTAGTCCCCTCTTCTTGTTTCTCCCATCCCTTGATTTGCCCCTCCCACTCCCCCCACCCCAAGTTTCAACAGACATTCCTTCACAGTTGATTCATGCTGTGAACAAACATTTTGGGAGCTTCATTTGTAATCTACCCTTTAAACTGCCTATTAAACTTCAGGCAAACATGTGCTAACAACACTTGTAATGGTTGTATGGATATTCCTCTCCATGTGATCCCTGCACACCCTTTTGTCCCTCTTAATGACAGCATCTTTGTCCAAGCATCCTAACCCCTCAAAAATGATGAGTTTGTTAACTTTCTTTTCCATTGAGTCTCGCCCCTGTATACCACTATGCAAGGTAAATCAAAGAAAACTCCTTTGATGTTTCCCACCATTGAAAGATGCAAGGAGGCCCTCAACATATTCCCCACCCTGCTGCCTCTGCCCACCCTAATATCAATATTTTGAACTGCTTCTATTTTCATTCACCTGAGCACCCTCAAAAGGTTACATATGTTATCAATCACATCTATTCTTTCTCACCTCTGTATAACATTATGCAAGAAACTATAAATCAGCTACTATGCTTTTTGTCCCCTCTTCCTCATTAAAACATGCATTGTAGCAGTTTGTGTCAATATTTAGCACTTCCCTGATGTATAATCCCAGGAGACTGGAACCATTGAGAAGAGGCCACCTGCTGGAACCCACATCCCCTGATGTGGTAGGGTTGGCCGTCGAGGAATGCTAGTAATCAGTCTCTCTAGTAATGTCTCCGAGGGGTGCCGTTGGTGGGCTCTGTAGCTAAAGTCACCAGTTTCAGAGTATGGTGTCCATTTGCCAAGTTTATAGCATGGCAATGTGCTCTACTTAAATTTCCTCCCCCAATTGTTCAGTCGTCCCCTGTTAGGTTGTAGTCAGCGTTTAACAGCCCTGTTTCTTCTAACAACGCAGCTAACAAATGTGAACAAACCCACCTAGAGTTTTTTACTACTGCACTCCAGGGTCTTTCAGTCACCATGCAGTGTGACACAGCAGATAAAGATGGCTGTGCCAGCCAGAACAGGGCTGCACCAGTCAGGGGACCACCGATTGATACAACCAACCGGGTTTCAGCAAAGAAATGTCAAGGAACAAAAGAGTATGGAAAAATACCTGGTTTAGCGCTCCCTCATCCCCCAGTAAGTTGAAGGCTCCCTCTGATTGATTGAAGCATATATTTACAATTTTGGAGATAGCATATTTCAAAGTGACTCAATTTGCCACAAGGTATCACCTTGTCAGAAATCTTCTTTCTTCCTGCCTGATGACCTTGGTGACCCATTTTTCTGCATCTAAGTAGTTTGTGAAAAATCTAGGGGGCACTCCAGGCTGATCAATCTTGAACTTTGCTGGGTAGAAAAAGGAGAATGACCATCCCATGGCATGTAGTTTAGACTTCACCACATTGAATTTTTTGTGCTTCCCTTGAAGGTCTTGACTATAATCCTGATAAATTACCACTCTGGAGTTGCCACACATAATTGATACTTGCTTTTAGCTGCAGCTAAACTCAGTTCTTTGTCTGTGTAGTGCAGGTACTTAATCGGGCAGTGCCGTGGATGACCAGATGGTTTAGGAGGAGGACCCACTCTGTGTGCCCATTCAATTTCATGTTTTTCAACCTCCGGAGGAAGTTTGAGTTTTTTTATAATCCATTGGTGCAGTCCAATCGCTGGGTTTCTCTCCTCCGCTCCCTCTGGCAAACCCACAATATGGAGATTCGAGCAGTGGAAGTGATTCTCCTGGTCATCCACTCACTCCCGTAGCTCCACTATGGTCTCCACATAGTTGTTCCTGTCCCTGGTCAAAGAGTATAATGAATCCTCAAGATCACTTACCCTTTGCTGCAGTTCACCAATATGTGTGGAATGAGTTGTTGTGGTTTCAGTAAGACCAGTCACCAACTGATTGTGAATGCACGATTTGGGCCATGATGTTTGTAAAGCCAGCCGTCATTTCATACTGCATGGTTTCCAAAGTAGATGGCACCCCTGCCAGCGTGCATTCTAGTACAGACATTTTGGGCTCTTCCATGGCTGCCGCTGGGGCCTGCTGGTATGTTCGAGTATCTGGTCCACCTTGTTGATCTTTCTGTGAGTCTGCAACCTCAAACTGAAGTTTCAACTGCTGAGTTTTGATTTTTGTAGATGCCATAAGCTGTCGCTATCGTTCTCTTACTGGCAGCGAATTAAGCTTATGCTGGAATCTGGGTAAAGATTGAGTTCAAGTTCGATGCCATGGGAGCTGAACTAAATTGTGACCATCATGTCTGCACAAGCCGTACCCCTGCGTGGGCAAGTTAAGACTGACAGTCAGCACAGCAGACAAAGAAGTAGAAGGCACCAATCTGCTCAGACAGCAAGTACTGTAGTCTGTCTGTTATTGCTACAGAAACGCCAGTCTGGGAATAGAGAGAGTGGAAAAAATGCACTCAGTTACTCACACGACAAAAGTCAGGCATGCACCTGCTTTGTGCTACAGATATATGCAATACAATCAGCTGTGTACTGTGCAGAGTTCCCATGTTCCAACAATTTCGAGGTATCTGGGTGGGCCAGTCCAACTCTGCAGCAGCTGGTAGGTCAAGATGAGGGCCCCTCCACCCCCCAAATCTTCCACTGCCCATGACTATGACTCCCATTCCCTATCCTACCATGACCATCTCCCTCTCCACCACCAATGTTTGCAGAACTGGCACTTGTTGGAACCTTTACCTGTTTATTTCCACTCTCCTGCATTCCTTCCTCTTAATGTTCTTTGTCATATTTTCCACATGCATTACCAACACACATGACAGATGATAGCATGATGCATCCACTGCCTCGGTGTTAACTTTGATGACTTACAAGAGTCATTGAAGATTTGTAGATTTATTGATTAGAATTTTGATGACTAGGTAGGCCCAACTGAGATAAACAAGTCCCTTTCTCAGGGGCGACCCAGGGAACAGTACATTGCATACATATTATGAGCAGGCACATTTATTTACTAGGTTATTTAGTTTTTGTTGACTGGGTAAGTGCACTAAACAAATCCTGCCTATTTTCAGGCATGACCTGGGGGAGGGGGAGGGGGATATAGATGAATGCCAACTGATCTTGAACCAGATTAAGCTGTTGGTGGTATTTTTAGTTAATGAGAGAAATTTGGCCAGAACACCGGAAAAATTCCCATACTCTTTTTGAGAAGTGCTGTGGGATCTTTAAAATCCACCTGAACTACCACTAATCCAGGCAGATGGGACCTCGGTTTAATGTCTCATCTGAAAGATGGCACCTCAGAAGTGCAGCACCCCTCTCATGCTGCACTGCAGTGTCAGTACTGGGATATTAACCCAAGTGCCAGATGTGGGAACTGAACCCACAGCCCTCTGATCTCTTGGCCTCAGAGGTGAGTGTGCAACCTACTGACTCACTGACACTGAAATATAATACATGGTGATACAGTCTAAAGAAAAACAAATTATGAGGGGTACAGTTTAAGCAGCATACAAAGTTAGAAGCAACAATAGTAGCAATAAGTATATATTTACAATAGGTTACATTGTAGAAAGGCACAAGTGCACTGGTAACAGACATGGCATACATTCTTGTTCCTATAGCAATGAAGGTGAAGTCATGAGAGTGTAAGAAAGAGTAAGGATAGGCATAGTGAAGATGAGGGGATTGGGAGAGAGGGTCAAGAGGGGAAGGAGGAAGTTATGTTGGACTGCATCAGATGGGCTGGAGGAAGATAGGAAAAGAGAGAAGAGGTTTTAGTGGAACTTTACTTTGCAGTTGGACAGCAAGAAGAAGGCTTCCTTATACCATTGTTTGAATAAGGGGAGAGACTTACATGCGAGTAGCGATTGTGAGAGGTTGTTCCATTTTTGGGGTGCCGCATAGGAGAAGAATCTTCTACCTATGGCCAACCGTGTTTTGGATAAGTTTAAGATAAGAAGGTGAGAGGATCTGAGGGTCCTTGGGAGGTTTTAAGTGTGAAGAGATTAGAGAGGCTGTGAAGGGAGGGTAGGCGGATGAGTTTGAAGGTGACGCAAGACACCGGGAAGTCCATCCTGGCTTTGAAAGATAGCCAATCCAGGGTGTTTAGAACATTACAGTGGTGATATCGGGCTTGGGCCTTTGAAGTGAAGCAAGCAGTTCTGTGATGGGCCACTTTTAGTTTATTCAATAATGTAGTTTTGGCCAAGTGAATTATTGTGGCTCCATAAAAGAGGCCTGGGATGAGGGTGGCTGTGGCGATGGTCCTCCTAGCATGGTTGGAGAGGTAGGGAGCGGTGCAGTATAGAAGGCCAATTTTTTGGTTAGTGTTTTTAACTGAACTAGTTATGTGCATATCGAAGGATAGGTGTTCATCAAGAATCAGTCCCAGCTATTTGAAAGAAGTAACCCCTTCCAGCGATATTCCTGAGGAGGATTTGATTACCAGGAGGTCAGAGAAGTATCAACAAAGGTATGATGGAGCAACATGGATTCAGTCTTTTTAGTGTTCAGGACCAAAAGATTTTTCTTGAACAATTTTTCCAGGGTTTGGAAATAATTTTCCAGGTCCAAGTTTATGCAACTGGCATCACTGGAGGATCTGTAGAGGATGGCATCATCGGCATAGAGCTGAACAGATGCCCCTCCACTATTTTGTGGCAGATCATTTATGAAGATCGAGAATAAAAGTGGTCCAAGGATAGACCTTTGAGGTACTCTGTCAGTGACAGGGGATAGAGATGATAGCACTCCTGCCCGTTTGACGCACTGGGATCGGTTAGCTAAATAGCATGAGATACAGGAAAGTGAATTATGATCCAGGCCAATTAGGCGGAGTTTAGAGATGAGACTAGGATGATTGATGAGGTCAAAAGTCTTTGTGAGGTCCATGAAGATTATCCTGGTGGCTTTCCCAAGATCCATGTCCTGTAATACGTCAGTGGTGACTCTCCAAAGAGCAGATTCCATAGTGTGTAGTTTACGAAATTCATGTTGGTGAATGGTGAGGATATTGGTCATTTCGAAATATGAGTATACTGTAGCTGGTTATATAGTATTCTTTCTTGGATTTTAGCAATTTGGCATAGGATGGATATAGGATGATAATTTCAATGTGGTAAGGTCAGTTGGTCCACTCTTGTGTACAGGAATGATGACTGCTATCTTCCATTTGTGATGCACATGGTGAAATGCATGCTGCAGTGCCACACAACTCACAAGGTGATAGAGAATTGAGGAAGATGAGTGAGAACAACACCACCAAGCCACACCCTGACCCCATTGACAGACCCTCACACCACCCCACAGAGAGACACTGAGAGATCTGGTGCCAGATTTTTGAAGCTATGTAATTGCCACAAGTACATGCTGTATCAGATATATGGTGCATTGGGCATTCAATAGTGTAGCGCAATTTTCTATGTTGTGTGTGTCAAACTGATGCTTGCCAAACCAACTTTCTTTGGCATAGCCTGCATCAATTCTGGGGGCCCTAACATGCATCTTGCAGATGAACTTTACTGCAAGCTGCTACAAAGTTGGTCAACTCTTGCAGCTGCTCCCAAGATTATGAAATGGGATGTACCCATACCAGGGTATACTCTGATCAGAAAAGACAGATTAAGTAAAAAAGGGGGAGGAGTAGCTTTTTGTCTCAGGGACAACATAAAAGCTATGGAAATACAGGGAGAGCAGGGAGGAGCGAGGTACTGTGGGTCACCCTGGAGAGACAGAGGGGAGACACTACTTGCACAGGAGTGATCTACTGACCTCCAACATGGGGGGGGTGGATAAAGATAAGATGGAAGCAATCCAAAGGATGGCACACAAAGCGGAGGTGTTGCTGGTAGGCGACTTCAGTCTATGTTATGTGAATTGGATCCTACCAGTTGCAGCAACAGTCAGAAGTAGGGACATTCTGGACTCTCTGCAAGGGGCGTTTCTCAGGCAACTTGTTAAAGAACCCACTTGTGAGTTGGCAGTACTGGACCTGGCACTGACAAATGGGGACAGTGTTGCTGATGTCACAGTGAGTGGCCACCTGGGGACCGGTGATCATCGTACAGTGTGGCTCAATATAAGAACTAGGTCAGAATCGAGCCACACTAAGATGAGGGTCCTGGACTTCAGGAGGCCAATTTCAAGAAAATGGAAGAATGCCTCAGGGACACCCTAGCAAGGATAATGAAACGGGAGAGTTGAGGAACAATGGGCTAAAATAAAAAGGGCATTAAAATGCAACAAATCTCTGTGTCAGGCAGGTTAACAAGGGTAAGAGAAAAAAGAGACTGCTATGGTTCTCTAGAGAAGTAGCGTTGAAAGTAAGGGCAACAAATATAGCATTTAGAAGGTACAAGAGGACAGAGAAAGAGGAGGATAGGGAGAGTTACCAGGAGAAACAAAGAGTACCAGGGAGAACAGGAGCGCAAAGGTGCAAATGGAGGAGAATACTGCCCAATCAATAAAAAAAGGGGGGATAAAACATTCTTTAGATATATAAGCAAGAAGAGAAAGACCAAAGGATGGATAGTAAGGCTGAAAGGAAAAGGAGTGAGGGTGGGTGGGTGGGTGTGAGGAAGAGGACCAAATAAAGCAGACATATTGAACAATTACTGTTGTTCAGTATTTACTGAGGAAGGGTAGGTGATAGGCCAAAGACAAGGGACAGGGGTATTAAAGGAAGGGAGGTGGACACTAGTCCTTTTACAGAGGACAGAGTCCTCAAGGAACTAGCACAATTAAAAGTAGACAAGGCAATAAGACCAGATGGGGTGCAACCTAGGATATTGAGGGAGCTCAAGGTGGTGCTGGCTGCACCTTTTACAGCTCTGTTCAACCTGTAGTATCACTAGAAACAGGGGAGGTTCCAAGGGACTGGAGGAGGGCAGATGTGGTCCCACTGCATAAAAGTGGAACTAGGGAGGAGGCAGAAAATTACAGACTTGTCAGCCTGACTTCAGTAGTAGGTAAAGTAGTGGAATCACTACTGAAGGAAAGGATTGGGGAAGACATTGCAACCAGTGGATTACAGGATCTGAGGCAACATGGGTTCAAAGGGAGGAGGTCTTGCCAGACAAAACTGATTGAGTTCTTTGACTGGTTGACCAGGGAAGTGGATCAGGTAGGAGCGGTAGATGTGGCCTACCTGGATTTTAGTAAGGTCTTCGACACCGTTCCACATAGAAGACTGATGAGCAAGCTGGGCAACCTAGGAGTAGGTCCAAAGGTAGTAAAATGAGTAAGAAGTTGGCTAAGCAATAGGAGTCAGAGGGTGGTGGAAAATGGGGTCCACCCTGGAGAATGCATAGTAACCAGCGTGGTGTCACAGTGGTCAGTACTAGTTCTAGTCCTTTTCAATGTCTTTATTAGCAACATTGCAGAAGATCTGGAAAGGAAAGTATGCCTATTTACAGATGACTCAAAAATCTTGCAACAGAGTGGATGCAATGGGGTGGGGGGGTTAAAAGAATGAGGGATGTTCTGAAAAAGCTGGAAGATAGGTCAAGGGAATGGCAGCTGGGTTTCAATGACAAAAGTGCAAAAGCATACACTTGTGGCACAGAAGTAGTGAAGGAGTGTGAAAAGGCAGTGGGGAAGGCTAGCAGGATGCTTGGGTACATGGGGAGGGACATCACCAGCAGAAGGAGGGAGGGAGGGAGGTAGTATTACCCCTGTATAAATCACAGGTAAGATTCCACCTCAAGTACTGCATCCAGTTCTGGAGGCCCCACCTCCTAAAGGACATAGATAGGGTGGAGGTGGTACAAAGGAGGGCTACAAAAATGGTGCAAGGCCTGCATCAAAGGCCCTACAAGGAAAGACTCAAGGAGCTAAATATGTTCTGTCTAGACGAAAGAAGGGAAAGGGAGATATGATAGAAATGTTCAAATACCTCACAGGTATTAATAAGGTACAGGGAGGTAGAATTTTCCATAGAAAAAGATGCTCCGTGACAAGGGGTCACATTATGAAGCTGGGAGGGGGGGTTCAGAGGAGATGTGAAGAAATACTTCTTCATGAAGATGGCGGTGGATGTCTGGAACAGCCTCCAGGCTCCCAGAAGAGGTTGTGGGGGCTAAAATGGTAATAAGATTCAAGCATGCATGGGGTAGACACAAAGGGACCTTAGAAGTAGGGGAGAAGACCAGAGACTGAGTAGTATCTGCAGTGGCACAGTAGGTAGGAAATAGAGGGTAGACTAGGTGGGCCAGGATGTCCTCATCTGCCCCAAATGTCTGTGTTTCAATGTTAATGAAATCAGATGCTGTTGTGACATTCGGTGGTGATGCAGCTGCTGCAGCCTAAAGGTCTGAATCAGGGCTTGACATGAACTCTGTGTCCACCTTTGAAAATTCATCCCCTAGTGTCTCACATGGCCGTCTACTTTCCTTTTCAATCACTGGTTGGCTGGTGAGCTCACACACAGTATACAGGCAAAAAATTAAAAATTTACATTTCTGTGCTCTGCACCACCAGCGGACAGTAAAAAATATTTGTCAAATGAATATATAACACCCCCCCTCTTTTTTCCCCCATTTTGTCTAGAGGTCATGATAGTAACCTGGGGGGGGTATCAATCGAGCTTTCCAGAGAGGTAAAGCCAGCGGATCATAAGAAATCAAGGCCTTACCTTGATTGTAGTTCTACCAGCTAAGGCAGGTTGTGATACTCCTACGGGCTTTAGCTTACTACTCTCTACATCTTCAGGCTGGACCAGGAAGGACAAACTGGAATGCTTCTTAGAGGAAGGAACCAGTTCATTCAATAATCCCAATGCATACAAAGCCAAAGAACAAAAGAGAAAATGTTATTTTGTTTCTCTTTTTTTTTCAATATTTTGTTTATTCTCCTTGGCCTGCCGACAATATCTGTCCCCCCTTCCAGCCAGGCAGTCACCCCCCCCCCCGGAACCCAGAGCCCTGATTACTTGGCAATTATGTGCAGTTCGGGGGAGCCATGCACTGCCAAGCTGGTGGGGACTTCACAGAGTCGGCAGCCATTTTTCTCATTTTTTGGTGTCCCCTGCCCATCGTGGCCGTGAACATGTGTGCATTGAGGTGTGTGAGTGTCACATCACCACGCTACTTTTCTCCCATGGTCTGGTGCTGCTCCCCATTCTCCACCAGGAGGCAGCTAAGGAGCAGGATGACCTACCCACCCACCCTGGGAGAAGAGAGCTGTCATCTGGCACTCAGTCTTCTCCCTTCCCTGTCGATCCCCGGTGTCTCAAGCTTGTTTCCAAACTCGGGTTACAGGTGTGGCATCCAGCGCCTCAGCCTTCAGTGCCACCAGGCCAGCTAATTTTGTTTCTCAAAAAAAAAATTAATGAATAAATAAATTGAGTGCACAGATCCATGGAGTCAGGAGACAGAACAGGCATAGGGCATAAGATAGAATATACTAACAGTACCAGACTGACATATGTGCTTCAAACAGGAGTAAAAGGTTAGACCAGGTGCAAACTCCATGCAGATACCCAGATCTGGAGTAAAGCTCAGGACCTTACAGGGTATGAAAGCATGTCCAAAACCAATACCTGGGGAGTGCCTTACTCCCCCACCCTGAAGTAACTGATAAGTGGATGCGGCCTTAAACCCATACTGTGGTAGGCTGCAGGCTGCCCTGAAAACCTTTACTGTAAACTGACCAGTCCATAACCCTCTTCCCCATAAGACAGGATGCCAGCTTGAACCACAGTATGAATGACAAGGCCACATCCTTCCTGTTGCGCTCTCTGTACATTCCTTTAATGGGTCTAACATGGGACCTGCCCCAGACATGGACACTGCAGGCAAGATAAAACAAGATCCCAGAATGCACCCACCCACCCACCCTCTTGTGCAGGGCAGCATGCCACACTAGAGAACCAACCTTCTTAGAGCTGTCACCTCCAAGGGCAATGCCATTACCCTGCCGCCACCATGACAATCCCACTGCCATACTGCTCTTTTTGGAGCACTAGGCCTCCTGAACCCAGCCATGATGGGCTTACCTCCTGAACCCAGCCATGATGGGCTTACCTCCAGCTGCTGTTCTTCTAGACACTGAGCTCCTAGTACTCAAGTACCCGATGGTTGCCACACTCCTGTCATCCTCCACATCAGAAAATAAAAAAGGAAAACCCCTATAGTCATTGACACTAGCACAGCCGGAACCTCCCGGGCCAGGGTCTGAAACCTCAGCTGACTTGCCCTACATACAGCCCACCGGCTCACCCCTGGAAGGCAACCCTCCCCCTTTTAAACCCAGGTACAGAGCAATGCCCCCCCGGGGAAGAATATAGGATGCCAAAACAGGAACCTAGCCAACAGAGGAGAATATGGTATAGTAAGGTAGCCCCAAGAGGGGTGACTTAACCCCCCCCTTAAAATCCATTTCCTCCTGGAAATGGGGCAGCTAGCCAGCCCACAAGGGTGCCCACCCAAATGGGTATGCAGAATCCCTGCCCATAAGCCCCTCTCCAGGGTACGCTAGTAAACCAAAACAGCCCCCTCCTCCTGGGTCTACTTCCCCAAATCGCTTCATGGAGCTGCTCCTGCCCAGAACAATGGTAGCTATAACTGAGGTTAAAATTATAAAACAATAATTCCAGGCTGTCCTTAACAAAGTTATCTAAACATCATATATAAATGATAGAAAACAGTTCAAACTGGATGTACCTTTTTGGGAAAAGAAACCTACTCTCTCCACATGCATTCACCACAATCACTCAGACTCCATACATGCTCTCACTCAGCCCCTTTACAGCAAGAGGTAGACACTTGGTTAAACATTATTGTTCTTCTTCTTATAGTTCCAGCAGGGAACAAAATTTATTTTTTTTTTTTCCTTTCAACTAAGAGAACAAACAGTCACAGTCAGGGTGGATCAAACATCCCATTCTTCAGTTTCTGAGGAACAGTCTTGTTGCACCACACACTGGGCACAGCATATTTTAAAGATTCTTGCTCTGCTTTCAACAAGGAACAGCCAAACACACTTGTAGAACAGTCCTGGCATATCACAGGTGCTGAGTGTCTTCCTCTAAATGGTGGTCCATCTACCATGGTGGTAAATAGTAGTCAAGGTCTGGCTTGATAGTTTAATTTGCAAACAAGTCAATAAATAGTATGTAGTGCTTCATGCAAAAATGAACAGCCACATCCTGGACAAAAGTATATTGCTTGAATACAGTTAATCTTGCCCAGGGGTATGAAAAGCACAAAGTTCTGGCTTTCTGGATAACCTCCTGGGTTGGTGGGCTGAATGACCCATACCACTGCTGGAACGTTTGGACCATTCCCCAAAACATCCAGTCAGGCCACTTTTCCTCTATAATGTCCCACAGCCTTTCTGAGTCATAAGGGTATTCAGCACTCAGATACTCAACATGTATTTTATGTCTAAACCAGCTCTCTGCATGTGACCACTGCTGCAGATCACGGACACTGGTCTGCTGGCTGGTACTTGGCTGTAGCTGTATCAGAGTTCTGTATGGCACATTTACTGGGTCGCTACTCAGGAGTCCATCCATCATGACATGGGTGGCCTTGCACAGCACTGGAAGGCATGGGGTGCTATCTGGCAACTTTAAAGTAGGGTGCTCATAAGGGTGAGGGGTGGCTTGGTATACATCCTGGTCAGCAAATTGATAGACCTTAGGAGCTTGTCCAGGGGGCAGCACAGCTTTTATCTTACACAACTCCACTCTCCTATCCCTCCATTTTCACCTGAACTAGAGTACTTAAATAAGAAAACTCTACACCTGGGGCATCTGATGAGCCACTGTTGCCAGGCAGAGGACTTGTGGCAGATTCTCTGGGCCCTGGTGGGTAGTCAGTCTTGAATCCCCATTCCCTACCTCTCCCTCTGCCAACAGAATAGTCAATGGTGGTGGGTACTGTGGGGCAGGGCAGATGGATGGGCCCCATAGCATCCTCATAATTGTCCTCCTCCATGGCCTCCATGATTACATCAGGAGCCCCCTTAGTTGCTTCCACCAGAGCAACAGGCAACTTTACATCCTCAGACGATTCAAACGGCTTGATCTCCTCAAATACATCCAGGCCCCCCCTCCCGGGATACCAGTGATGCAGCGCCTGCTGATGCCAGAGTGGGATAGGGCCAGGTATAGCCGAAAGGGGTACTTTTGAATAGTCCTGATGAAGGTCCCCTGGAACAATCAGAGCACAAGGGAAGCCAGACTATTCCCTCTCCTCAGAATCCACAACACACACATTTCTCTTCTGCTTCTCCTCTTCCTGCTGATTTCCATAGCCAGGACAATAAGGAGGCTGGAACGCTGGCTTGGGGTTCATCAGAAGGGACCTTCTCAGCCATAACTGTTTTTATTTTCCTTCCACGAGTTGTGTTTTGCTACCACAAGCTTGAGGAGAAAATGGCATCTTCTCCACACATTACTCATACAGCCGACGTCTGAGTCAATCGGTGGCGTCACTTCAGCCCAGCTGACCTCTTTCTGTTACTGCCAGATGCCTTCACTTACTAGAAGATGGAAAAGAGTGCCAAACACCCAAAAATGGTGGTCCCTAATAATGCACTATCAAATATCCAGGCCTACTGGCAATGGGGAGCCTGGCCTTTTTTAGTCTATCCTCAAGCCAGTTATGCCCCTATCATCCCACATACACCTCACATACACCTCACACAGTATTCCTGGTGTATTGTACTGTAATACTGCTATTTTGCACTATGATAATACTGATCATGCATGATTCATTATACCTCATTATAATACATTTATCTAGATTATGTTTGTCTTTTACATATATTCCATATATAATCTAATCACTGATAAGATGACTCAGAGGGATCATCAATGATTAATGTATACTTATATTCTCATATAATTATATGTAATGTGTTTTACACTCAGATATGCCATGTAACAGGCCTGTCAGCAGTTCTCTTTGTCTAAGCAAGTTGACAGAGGGAGACAACTTTTGTTATGTCTCTCTATGTCTTATATTGTACATAAGTAAGAAATGTGCATGTAGTTTGAACTGTCAGCATTTCTTTTGTCTAAGCTATAATGCTAATGGAAGCATATTCTGTCTCATGTGATACTCATTAGTAATTGTGTCTCCTAAGTCATTATCCAGTGGAGAATGACTTAGGACCAATTCATATTGTTTTTCATAACTATAACTATGTTGTAATCTCTGTTGCTATGCTGTTATCTGTAGTATTTAGCTGTCTGCAACCCATTGTAGTGCTCTTGAGACACTACTGTAACTTCTGTAGAAGGACAGAGAGCTGGAGCATGGGGAGAAATAGAACAAGATCTTAGAGAACCTAAGATCTACAATTCTGGAGATTATGTACATTCTTCAGGAATGGTGAGAAACCCATCTCCCTTGTGATTTTCTCTGTCACATGCTTGGTGTAAGTAGCATAATAAACTTTATTAGTACTCCTTGCTTGTTTACGAATGTTTCTTGGCAGACTCTGAGACACAAGAGTCTGTACTATTATTATTATTATTTTTATTGTTTACCCTACACACCATATGAACATCCGAAATTTGCCAGCAGATAAAGGCCTAGAGGTCTATTAAGTCTGCTCGAACGTGCAGCTAGCACCCTTTATTCTGCAGCTGCCCCTCTCTTCCACCCTTCTCCTTCATTAACTGTCCCCCTTTTCCTGTCCCATCTGCTTTTGAAGTAGTCTACTGTTCTACTGGATACCACTTCTGCAGGTAACACATTACACCCAACCACCACCCTCTCTGTTAAAAAGTGTTTCCTCATCTCCCTACTGAACCTTCCTACCTCCAGTCTCATATCATGGCCCCTGGTGTCCCTCCCCTCCCTTAATTTGAACAGCCCCTCTGTACCTGTCTTGTTTATTCCTTTCATGTATTTAAAAGTTTCAATCATGTCCCCATCCCTCCTGTCCTCCAGTGAGTACATGTTCAGCTCCCTCAACCTCTTCTTGTATGATAAGTCCCCCAGTCCCTTGATCATCTTTGTCGCCCTGCACTGCACCCCCTCCAGTAACTTAATGTCCCTCTTCAGATACTGGTACCAGTACTGCACGCAGTACTCCAGGTGCAGTCTAACTAGTGCCCTATACAGTGGCAGAATCACCTCCTCCCTCCTCGAGAATATACCCCTTGCAATACAACCCAACATTTTGTTGGCCTTTGCAGCTGCCTTCCTACATTGTGCTGAGTTGTCCATTGATCCTGTAATGAGCACCCCCAGATCATTCTCCTCCTCTGTCTGGGCTAGCTGCACTCTCCCCAGCTGGTAACTTCTCCTTGGGTTCTTCATCCCATAATGCAGCACCATGCACTTTTTGGCATTGAACCCAGTTGCCACTTGTCTGACCAGGTTTCAAGCTTTGCCAGATCATCCTGCAACTCCTGCCATCCCCCTAGGTCAACCTTGGTATCATCAGCAAACAGACTGATCTTGCTCTTGATGTCCCATGATATGTCTGCAATGAATATCCCAAACAACACTGGTCCCAACATCGAGCCCTGTGAAACACTGCTCATCACTACCCTTGGGTGTGAGAGCTTCCCACCAACTACCACCCTCTGTTGCCTTCCCTGAAGTCAGTTTCCTACCCATCTCACCAGCTTTGCACCCACCCCTGTGCCTACTAACTTACTTCCCAGCCTTCCATGCAGCACAGAGTCGAATGCCTTACTGAAGTCCAGATACAGGACATGCACTGCATGGCCCCTGTCCAGTTGCCTAGTTACCCAGTCATAGAACTCCACCAGGTTGGTTTGGCAGGATCTGCCCTGTATGAAGCAATGCTGTCTGCTGTCCTGTAGTCCTTTGGCCTCTAGGAGGGCCACCAGCCTCTCCTTCAGGATAGTCTCCATTAGCTTACCCATGATGGATGTGAGGCTCACTCATCTGTAGTTTCCCAGTTCATCCTTGGGGCCACTCTTGTGGAGGTTCACCACATGAGCCATCCTCCAGTCCTGAGGTATACATCCCAAATGTAGTGAGAAATTAAATCAGTCTGCCAAGGGTCCTGCAAGGACCTCTGCCAGCTCCTTCAGTACCCTGGGGTGGATGCCATCTGGATCTGGTGCCTTGTCCATGCTCAGTGCCTTCAAACCCTCCCAAATTCTGCCCTCCATGATTTACCTATCTGTCACCTCTTCCCCTCCATTTCTGCCATTTCTCTCTCTCCTTGGGTGTCACCCCCTCTTCTCCTTAGTAAATACTGAGCAGAGTACTCATTTAGTGCTTCTGCCTTATCGCATCCTGCTTCCACCCAACTCCCTCCTTCCTAATCCTTACTATGTGGTCCTTACAGCTCCTTTTCTCCCTGATGTACCTAAATAAGTCCTTCTCCCCCTTCTTAATGCTTTGTGCCAGCCTGAGTTTCATAGGTGCTTTGGCTCCTCTCACTGCCCTTGTCACCTCCTTCGATTCTGTCAAGCACTCCTCCCTGTCCCCCCTTCCCTGTTTTCTTGTACTTCCTAAAGGCAGCTCTTTTTCTCCTTAACTTTTCCATAACTTCCTTGCTCAACCGTCTCAGTTTCTTAGCCCTAGCCTTCTTGCTCTGGGCCTTGTAGCAGATTTTGGTTGCCTCCACTATCCCCAGCTTTATGAGCTCCCACCTCTGGTTAGTGTTCATACTAGATTAAATTCTGGCTAGGTACCCTTTTACCACTTCCCCATCCTCCCAAAGTCAGCTCTCCTGAAGACTAGCACTCTTGTGCCCAGTTCCACTTCTTCCTTGCCCATATCCAATGTGAGCCATACTGAGTGGTGGTCACTCCCTGACAGCAGTTCCTCCACTGTTAGTTCTCTCACAAAGTCACCATTTGCCAGCACAAGGTCAAGGGTATTTCCTAACCTGGTTGGTTCACTGACCATTTGCAGCAGGAAGCTGTCCTGGAAGGCATCCAGCAGTACCTGTTCCCTTCTGTTCCTGGTTGTTGGGGTACTCCAGTCCACTCCTGGCAAATTAAAGTCCCCCACAATCACCACATTACCCTCCTCACAGGTGCTCCTGATCTGTTCTGCTAGTTCCCTGTCTAACTCCTCCGTCTGAGATGGTGACCTGTACACCACTCCCATTCTAAGAATCCTATTCTTGGAATCCTGGATTTGCATCCAAAGTGACTCTGTACTACCTTTTTCCCCTTCCTCCCTTACACACTTCAGTCCTTCCTTCACATATAGTGCAACACCCCCTCCTTTCCCAATCACCCTATCTCCATGAAATAACCTGTACCCTGGTACAGACAGGTCCCAGTCATTGTATTGGGTTGCCCATGTTTCTGTGACGGCTGAAATGTCTACCTCTCCCTCTGCCATGAGCACCTGTAACTCTGTAGTTTTCCTCCCAAAGCTCCTAGCATTAAGGGTAACCACCTCCACCCCATCCTGCCGTCCTTTCCTAGCATCACCTATAGTACTTGCCATTTGTCCTTTGTCACTATTTTGGGCGGTAAGCTCATATGGTTTCCCAACCTGTGTTTAGACAACATAATGGTGACCGTGAAATGGAGTCTAAATGTTTTTGCCAAGAATCATTTTAATTTCCTCTGTAAATGAAAACATTGGGCCAGAGATCCCCAGTAAAAACAAACTAAAAGTGTCTAATGTTTAACATTTTTTGGTCAGTTGTGTGTCCCACAGTGCAGACAAAACAATCTCTTGGCAGATATTTAATTTCTGTGTAATGAGTTGTTTTATTTTTGATTTTTTTTCCTATTCTTTCTCTGTTGCAACACAGCTATAAAGGATCCAAAACAAACAGATAGCTTTCTTGTGCATTCAAACCCTGATGGGTATTTACTCATCTAGGTGTCCACATACGCCGAAGGCTGTTTGTGCGCTTTCATGAATTTTGGTTACAAACAAAATTTTTTGATCCAGAGACAGCTAAGGGTTTCTTCTCTTAAAACATGTCTAAATATATCAGTACTGAGTTGAGGCTGGATGCCTTAACAAGCCAAACTGCTAAGAGTAGTTGGCTTGATTTTGCTAGAGTTGCAAAATCCAATGATTGTCCTTTAAAGGATATCATAAAAGTCCATTATGGGGAATTGAAAAATGGTACCAATGATCCTGAAGGATTATTAATTGCAACGTTGTTTAATTGTTTTGATGCAGTTCTAAATAAGATATCTGTTTTGGAATCTGAACATGTTGCTTGCAAAATAGAGAATGCTGCTTTGATGCAGATGATTAGTCTGAAACAGGCTTCTAATATGGAAAGAATAATTGGACTACAGTCTGAGCTGGAATCTGTCCATCTAGAAAATGAGTCTCTCTTTAATGAGAGAAGCAGCCACGACCTGCATTCCTTAAGAGATAACGCTCAAAAGGCAAAACTTAGGAAAAATGTTTTTCAAACAAATGGTGTTCTGGCTAGTAACACTGATTCCTTACGTTTTTTAAAAGAAGGAACTTAGAGATGATAAGTCTGAAGTAATTACAGAAACAGTTAAAAAGCTGGTATTTCAGCACCAGACCTTGACAGCACAGCATCATTCAGTATGTTTTAATTATAGCAGACTTGAAATGTAGGTTTTGAATCTAAATCATGACGCAGTTTCTGTTGATAAAAAGCCAGTTTTACAAAATGTGATTGTCTTGAAATCTGAAAACAAAGCTCTTAATAGTGTGCTAACTCCTATATCTGAGTTACAATGTAGGAGTAAAAAGTCAGATATGGCGAAATTGCGCCATCAGCCAGAGGTATTGGCAGGGCATACTAACTTAATGTCCAAAGACCTTGCCTCTTCTGAAGTTGAAAAGTTTGATTCTGAACACTCACAGTATGCTGTGGGGTGGACTAGAGCAAAGGCTAGCCACTTGTTTTTCTGTGATTCACAAAATTGAGAATTATTAGAGTCTCAAAATGGTGGGCACACATGTGATCAGGTTGCATCCCCATACCATCCCCAAGATGGCCACTCATGGTCATGTGATGATAGTCATGATGCAGTGACCCATGATGCCCATGAGATAATCCAAAATGGCCAACCACCATCTCATGGAGATTCGATCTTGCAGTCACAGGGACCTGTGATTACTGCCACAACCAAACAAAACAAACCGGAGTTTTTTGGCATGATTAATAATGTTATCAGTGACAATAGTGTTTCTGAGGGACAGAAGATTCTCATTAAAAATTATGTTGATGTACTTTTGAATAAGACTGATAGGCAATTTGTCATGAAGTCAGCATCTGATGATTCATAAACAGCTGATGCTGTTAATATTTGCTTTATTAGCATGGCCTTGGATAAAGAACACACTGAAGTTAATTACATGAAAAGTTGTTTTCATTTCCTGTGCAATGTAACATCAGCTGAGAAGACTGAACATACTGCTTTTCCTATGCAGTGCATTAATACCTTAAGCTGCAACATTAAAAACAATGTTGCTACCATCCAGCAACATTCCAGTGGGAAAACCCACTTTACATTTGATGGGGAGGGGACAACCTGATTCTGAAAGCCCCGTGGCTGTGGTATTTTCAGCATCACAGGCCACATTGAGGGGCAAGGGTTACAGGTTTGATTTCTGAACCTGAGCTGACAACTGTTTCAGCACTATTTTCTCCACCCCTGATGGCTACTGAACCACAATCCAAAGCTGGAGAACTATGTGCAACTTGCCTACCACTTTTCTCCACTGTGCAGGCACCCCTGATAGTGCCAGCATTCCCTGCACATGATGCAGAACCCCCTCTATCAGTGACACCTGGATCATCCCATACTGTGACTGCAATGGCACGCACTACAGGTAAGAAGATACAAGGTATCCTAATACTGATATCATTGTCTTTTCTTTTTGGGATCACTGACCATGGCCCCAGCAGTGGTTAATCCTAATGCAGTTTTAGGACATTATTTTGAAACTGCCACATCAGATGTAGCAATCTCAGCAGTTTTAGCTCAAACATACAATGGACACATCAGACCCATTGCTTATGCATCCTAGATGCTTGCCCCAGTGGAGCTGAAATACAACCTTTGTGGAAGGAATCTTTTGGCTACATACTGGGCAGTGAGATCCTTTATGTACATCATTGGGATATGCACCCTTTGTACTGCATTCCAATCATTTGCCACCTAACTTTCTGTTGTCAGACAGAGTAAAAGATGACTGGCTCTAATGCCAGACTTACACACTGGTCTCTCATTTTACAGGATTATGACATCACTGTCCTTCCTATCAATACTCCATCTTTGTTGGTCCATGGCCTACAATTTACAAGAGAGACCCATGATTGTTCACTCCAACTCACTGACCTACCTCTCCAAGTGCCCTTTCTGACAGAACCTCAGAAAGTGTTAAAAAACACCACTGTGTGTCATGTTTTGACTAATGACTCAGCCACACATACCAATGAGAGTCAAATAGCAGGGTCTAGAATTCTTATTGTACATCCTAGTGATGACAGAGTGTGCATGGCTAGTAACTGCATATGTACGATTCACAGGCAATGTTAAAACATGCCTGGCAAATAAAATGAAAAGCAGGGAGGCGAAGAGTCTCGTAATTACCACAAATATTTGTGAATGGTTTAGACAGCTGAAATGTCCTTGAGAAAGACACAGCTTGTGTTCAGAAAAGAATAAAAATATTTTTCCTTATGTAAAATGATACCAGCACTCCATGAGAGGGTTAAGTGTTGCAGTCTGACAAAATGACCTTGATCTAAAAGACTGTAGATACAATGCTTTTATTATGGTTTCTAATTGGGACTGTTCCTCTCTAAACTAAATTTCTTTGACAGAAGACAAACTTCTGTTTCATTTCTCTGATATTACCACCGAGAAATACAATGACTTATTTGTGTACAACACAGCTCTAACCAGTTTAAATACTGTACATTCATAAGGTTTGAGCATTTTTTATGTATATTCTTTATGCTCTATAAGAAGGACCCCCATTTGAGGGAAGTGTATAGGTTCCTTAATAAAGGAACTAGGTAATAACTTCCAAAAATAGCTTTTAAAGAGAGTGAAAATGATATTCACCTATCCAGTGATGGCCTACTCATTTGGAACATCACTGCTGTAACACCCATGAAAAGTTACAAGTAATTCCTGAACACCTGAGAGTAGAGTTTATATACTATACCAAATACATAGTACTCCAACTGGTGTACACCAGTAAGTCAATAAAAACCCTAGACAGACTGAAATCCTCTGTCTTGTTTCCACACACGAGAAATGATGTTTCAATGTTTCCATGATGTAGAACACTACATTAGTAGCTGTTTGATCGGTGAACAGAACAATCCTATACCAGCTAGGACAAATGCATTGTTACCCCAGAGGCAAAAGGCCCCTGGAACAAAATCCAGATTGACTACATTGGCCTTATGCCAACCACTAACGACAACTAGTTTACACTAGTGATCACCAATCTATTTTCCAAATAGTTTAAAGCTATCCCAAAACAGAACAACACAGTCGAAGTAATTGCAAATGTCTTGGTAAATCTGCTATTTACCTGGTAGGGTTTCACCCCTAAATGTAAATTCTAATTACAGGGATCTGGCTTTATAGCCAAAGTAATGCAGGAAATTCTGGATTTGTTATGGGTAAAATAAAAGTTTTATATCCCTTACCATCCACAGTCATCAGGACAGGTGGAATGTGCTAACAGGCAGATCAAATTTATAATAAACTTGTTCAGAAAACCCCAAAGGACTGGAATTCATTATTGCCTTTACTCCTTATGGCAAAAATAGGGACACCTTCTGCAGGCACACAGCATACCCCATGTTTGAAATCATGACTGGATGGTCCATGAGACTCCCAGAACATTTATTTCTGGACTTGTGTAATGCCACTGCTGATGGAGCATCAGTAGATAAAAATGTTAAATATTTCAAACAAGACATCCAAAAGGTACAGTTTCTTGCTTCATAAGATATGGGCAAGCCCCAAAAACATGGCCTGTCTCAATGTAAACAAACTCAGTCCAGCAGTCTACCAAGTTTGACTACTTCACTACAACAGTCATTGATAAATGGCTACATGCCAATCAAATGAACCTGTTTAAAAGAGGATTACATTACTTTTCCATACCCCAGTGGGTGGAATAGTACTAAGCTAACTATGTTTTTCTTTTTCTCTTTTCTTTTAGGTTCCAGAGAGAGAGAGAGAGAGAGAGAGAGAGAGAGAGATGCTTGCTTTTATGCTTATTATTCTTTTTAAAAGTATGGGTCTTCTTACAAGCCCCAACTCTACATTTTATTGCAGATAAGGACCAGTGACATAATCCTAAAAAGGTTGTTGATGCAGAATACCTCACAAGCCCACATGATTTAATTGCATCCTGTGGAATTCACACTAAAGTCCTAAAAATACATGTTCATTGTTCAGAAGGGTAGTGAGGCCCTACAGAATATTATGATCATTGCTTTGGATCAATTCTAGCAGTCAGACTTGATCTGGACTCCTGTTTACATTTTATTGATAATCAGGAATTTTGCATCCAAAATTATATGGCAATAAAAGTCATAGAAACATAGAAACATAGACTTTGACGGCAGATAAGGACCACTTGGCCCACCCAGTCTGCCCATTTCCCTACCTACTGGATAAGCTGCAGATTCTAGTTAACCAACAGCCTGTTTCCTGCAACTTGGCCCATCCAGTCTGCCCATTTCCCTACCTACTGGATAAGCTGCAGATTCTAGTTAACCAACAGCCTGTTTCCTGCAACCCCCACTATAATTGCTTTGTGTCTGTCGCATGCATGTTTGAATTCCCCCACTGTTTTAGACCCAACAACCTCCTCAGGAAGGCTGTTCCATGTATCCACCACTCTCTCTGTGAAAAAGAATTTCCTCACATTACCCCTGAGCCATCCCCCCATTATCTTTAAACTGTGCCCCCTTGTTCTTACACATCTCTTTTTCTGAAAGATGCTACTCTCCTGGACTTTGTTGATTCCCTTGAGGTACTTGAACGTTTCAATCATGTCCCCCCTGTCCCTCCTTTCATCAAGGGTATACATATTAAGCTCTCTCAGTCTCTCCTCATATGGTTTCTGATGTAGACCATGTACCATTTTAGTTGCCCTCCTCTGGACTGCATCCATCCTGTCTATGTCCTTGTGTAGATGAGGTCTCCAAAACTGCACACAGTACTCCAGATGGGGTCTCACCAACTGTCTGTACAGAGGGATAACCACTTCCCTTTTTCTACTTGTGATGCCCCTTCCTATGCATCCCAGTATCCCCCTGGCTCTCCTTACCGACTTTTCACATTGCTTACCCACCCTTAGGTCATCTGATATGACTACCCCCAGGTCCCTTTCCATTTCTGTTGTTGTTAGTACCTCCCTCTAATAGCCGCACTCTTCTCCTGGGTTTTGTTTCCCAGGTACATTACTTTGCACTTCTTTGCATTGAATCTAAGTTGCCATATGTCTGACCATTCCTCCAACCTTGCCAAGTCCCTTCTCATCTTTTCTACCCCCTCTTGTATATCAACTCTGTTACAGATCTTTGTGTCATCTGCAAAGAGGCATCACTTTCCCTCCAGACCCTCTGTAATGTCACTTATAAAGATGTTAAAGAGGATTGGACCCAGTACTGAGCCTTGAGGTACTCCACTAGTAACCCCCCTTTCTTCGGAATGTGTTCCATTCACTATTACCTTCTGTGTCCTGTTGTGCAGCCAGTTCGCTACCCAGGCTACTACCCGGGACCCACTCCCAGGCTGGCTAACTTGATTATTAATCTTTGTGTGGACTGTGTCAAATGCCTTGCTAAAGTCTAGGTAGGCCATATCCACATGCCCTCCTGGTCTATTACTTTGGTCACCCAGTCAAAGAAATCAATTAGATTAGTCTGACATGACCTTCCTGCTGTAAATCCATGCTGCTTTGGGTCCTGTGCCCCGCTGGCCTCTAGGTACTCAACAATTCTTTCTTTCAGAAGTGATTCCATCATTTTCCCTACCACTGAGGTCAAACTTACAGGTCTGTAGTTTCCTGCTTCTGCCTTGCTTCCACTTTTGTAAAGGGGAATCACATCTGCCCTCCTCCAGTCCGGTACCACCCCGTCTTGCCATGATTTGTCAACAAATTTGGTCAGTGGTGTCACTAGGTCCCCCTTAGTTCTTTTAGGATTCTGGGGTGAATCCTGTCAGGCCCCATTGCTTTGTCCACCTTGAGTTTTAGGAGTTCTTTCAGTACTCTTTCTTCTGTGAATGGACTGGTGTCAACACCCCTACCCAGAGTGCTTCTATTGTCTGGTTTAGGTAACTGCTCCTCATCTTCTTTGGTGAATACTGAGCAAAAGTATTCATTCAGTATCTCTGCCTTTTCACTGTCTCCCTCTGCCGACCTCCCCTCTCCTTTATTAATCTTCACTATCCCTCCCTTAACCTTTCTATGCTCCCTAATGTACCTATAAAAGGTTTTATCCTTTTGACCGAGTTGGCTATTTTTTCCTCGGTTTGTGCCTTTGCTATTCTGACTGCTTTTCCTACTTCTTTCTGCTTTAATTGATACAGTTCTCTGTCGTGCTCCTTCTGTGATTCCTTATACTTTTTGAATGCAGCCTTTTTCTCCTTAACTTTCCACGCCACCTCTTTTGAGAACCATAGTGTTTTTTTCCTTAGCTTTGTTTTCTTTATTTGTTTTACACAAAGTCATTAGATCTTAAGATTTTTAACCCTATGATGCTCCATAATTTGTGACACTTAATACTGAGTGCCCAAAATAGATCCTTGGCCCACCCAGTGGTCTAATAGCCACTTCTCAACAGGTACCCTAGTTAATAATGTGCAGCTTATGCACAATCCAGTGATTTTTAAATTTCTCCTTTTAAAACTTGAAATTATTTATGTTTCACAACAAACATTTCCCACTTTTTTTAAAATAATGATGTAATTGAATACTCTGGCAGCATACCAGGTACTCATTAATGACTCCCTATACAGGGACTGATAGCACCTCACATACACACACTTAGGGTTTTCACATCCTGACTGCTAGTGGTACATCTTATGACTGTAAACTTACCCAAACACATTTTTTCTTTTAAACAAAACACAGGTTTAGACTCAGACCTACTTGGTTCTGACATATCTATTTGAAATAGGGCTGATATAGCCATTATTCAAGCAAACATATGTCAAAGGTTCATGATAGTATGAAATATATCATACCCCCACTGCATGGTATATATGATTTTGCTCATAAAGAGTGATTTACATTTACAATATTAAGGATGTTGTGAAAGGGTTTGACCTGACAAATGTTCATGTTAATTAATTAATTTCTGCTCACATTAGGGAAGCAGATGAGCATCACATAGCTAGGAAAGTCCTTTGCACTACCTACAGCTATTATGTTCTTACACCCTTTGGTTATCTCTTCTGGGATCTGGAATTAGGATATATCCTTGCTCTCATACATGACAGACGTATGGATCAGTGGCATTGCCACATTTTGCACTTCTATTGCATGTGTTAAATGTTTATTTAAATCTAGCACCATTCCCTTATCAATGGCAAGGAACCTTGGATATGTCACCACACACATCAGTATTGCTACATGTTTTGAAACTTATTCCTGCACAATCTAGGAAGCCTTGTTTGTGACTCTCACAGTGTCATTGCCACATTTTTATCTGGCAACATCCATCTCTGATTGCCTGGCAACTGTCCTTTCTATTGATCATCTTGATGGGAACTTTTATCATGAAAAGATTGAAACTACCTCCTTTCCTTGTTTGCCATGAGGTCTTGGAATCGTGACTGACTCTGAACTTTGAATGTCATACCTGAAAGGAACATCACCTTTTATGCAGATGTGACATCTTCCAACTTGTCTTACCAACTTGTGAATATTGGCTTACTAACTGAAATTAGGCTTCCATTTGTGAACTTTTAAATAAACTGTATTCAGTCCGGCCAATTAAGATTCTACAATCAAGTTCATTGTTATGCATACCATGAAGCTAGTCTGGGGTAAGGGCAATCCCCTAACTCAGCAAGAAGACTCTTCTTCATTTGATCTATAATCAAGAAATCCATTTTCTTCACTGCTTGTTTTCCAAGCCTGGCTGGCACCTCATACAAACAGTACTTCTATAAACTTTTACACTTTGTGCAGCTGTGTGATCATCTTCAACTGAACACTGTTACTATTCCATTGTGAAACTCAAAGTGCAATCTAATGCACCCCTTGCTGATGCCTATGAAAATACCGTAGCCTCCTGAACATTTGGATCAACCTTTGGAAAATATGAATGCATTAAATTTAAACTATGAATCTTCTGCTAACATTTGAAGAAACCCTGGATTTTTCCCTGGAACTGTTCGTAATTTATCCTGTTCAACTTACCAACTGAAAAATGTCATCCTTCAAGGTGGTATATTCTTCAGATGTAGAACATTGTGTGGTGACCAACTATACATTCTTCTGATATGGACTAAAAGTTATGCAAAGTGAACATTTCTAACTTCTGTTTTTATTCCCTAAACAGGTAATAGGTTATACGGTAATCACACCTGTTCCCATCCTGGAACCAGCTATCATTAAGTCTAGTCCTAACTATCTTGATGCTCTATCTCGATTTTACTTATTTTTAATATGCATACAGGCAACTTAAGTTTGTCTCTTTAACTTCTTCCCAATAGGACAGATACACACCTGATACATATCAGTATTTACTGATTGTTTTGATATTGAAAAACCCCATTGTGAAGTTTTATTCCAAATGTTTATAGTAATACAATGTTTACTAACATTTTCCCTTGTAATTACATTTTGTTGTTTAAGGAAATCCCTGCTACACCACCATGACCAGTAAATATTCCTCTGTCAGGCTCATGCCTTGGGCCTATAGACAAATGGTGTCTAACCTCAGTCTTTTTGTTGTGTTGCCACTTTTGCAATTAGGGCAACAAAGAGGGGATTGTTACACTTGGGTTATGCCCCTATCATCCCATGTACACCTCACATACACCTCACACTGTATTCCTGGTCTACTGTACTGTAATAGTGCTATTTTGCACTATGCTAATACGGATCATGCATGATTCATTATACCTCACTATAATACATTAATCTAGATTATGTTTGTCTTTTACATATATTCCATATATAATCTATCTAATTACTGATAAGATGACCCAGAGGGATCATCAGTGATTACTGTATACTTATATTCTCATATAATTATATGTAATGTGTTTTACACTCAGATATGCCATGTAATAGGCCTGTCAGTAGTTCTCTTTGTCTAAACAAGCTGACAGAGAAAGACAGCTTTTGTTATGTCTCTATGTTTTATATTGTACATAAGTAAGAAATGTGCATGTAGTTTGAACTGTCAGCATTTCTTTTGTCTAAGCTATAATGCTAATGGAAGCATATTCTGCCTCATGTGATACTCATGCGTAATTCTGTCTCCTAAGTCATTATCCAGTGGAGAAAGACTTAGGACCAATACATATTGTATTTCATAACTGTAACTATGTTGTAATCTCTATTGCTATGCTGTTATCTGTAGTATTTAGCTGTCTGCAACCCATTGTAGTGCTCTTGAGACACTACTGTAACTTCTGTAGAAGGGTAGAGAGCTGGAGCGTGGGGAGAGATAGAACAAGATCTTACAGAACCTAAGATCTACAATTCTGGAGATTATGTACATTCTTCAGGAATGGTGAGAAACTCAACTTCCTTGTGATTTTCTCTGTCACATGCTTGGCGTAAGTAGCATAATAAACTTTATTAGTACTCCTTGCTTGTTTACAAATGTTTCTTGGCAGACTCTGAGACACCAGAATCTGTATTATTATTATTATTTTTCTTGTTTACCCTACACACCAAGAGTGTTCAGACAACACCTAATAATGCACTATCAAATATCCAGGCCTACCGGCAATGGGGAAACTGGCATCTTTTAGTCCATCCTGAAACACTCAGTCCTGATTCCAAACATCCTAGATAAGCCCCCACATTTGTAACACCACCCCTTTTTGCCTCTTGTTTTGTCTAGATGTCCTGATAGTAATCTGGGGGGGGGGTACAAATGGAAAACCTTCCAGGGAGGTAAGGTCAGCAGATCCCATGAAAGCAAGGCCTTACCTTGATTGTGGTTCTAGTAGCTTAGTCAGGATGTAATACTCCCATGGGCTTCAGTTTACTACCTGCTACATTTTCAGGCTGGGCCACGGAGGACAAACTGGAATGGCTCTTTAGAGGAAGGAATGAGTTAGTTAATTCAATAATCCCAGTGCAACCCCCCTACAAATGGGGGTTCTCGAAAAGTCTTCCTTGAGCTTGCTTAAATGCTCACTGCCAGGCTGGTGTTCTGCGTTTTAGCAGTTTAAATGTATTGCCAGAGAGTGCCTGTAAAGCCTCTGTGTACTGTCTCTTTAAGAGCTGCCTGGATTGCAGTCATAATTAGTCTGTGAGGGAGCTCCTGCCTGCTGTTCCTGAGAGGGGACTTGTGCCTTTTTCAGACTGAATCTGAATTTGGAGAGCGACTTAAGCCACTGAATTGTGACCAGGCTTTAACCTGAAGAAGACTGAACATTTGCTGAATGCGATCGGCCTGTCAGGAATTCCAGCTACCTTTGAATTCCCAGATTGGGCAGAGACTCTGTAATTGTGACCAGAGAGCCATTTGTCTGATACAGTACAGTGGAATTTCCTTACATGTGAATGTGCTGTGTGCTTACAGTGGGTCATGATTTTGTTCCCCACTGTGTGTCTGAACTGTGTTTTGCTTGCTGGAGGCTGTATCCAGCTCCACGGACTGAATCTGTATCCATTTCCATTTTCCTGGGCCCTGCTACACTGACCCAGCCAGAATACCTGCTACACAGAGAAAGTCATCGATGAGAAACCGGCCTGGGGATCAGTGACCTGCTCAACGCCTTGAACAGGAACGATGCCTCGGTGATTCATGTGGGCCCTGCTTCTCCGGGCACTCCAGTTCAACAGCTTGCAGTCTCAGTTTTGTCCTGCCTGTGTCCAGCATTGGGCATCATGAGTAAACATCAGGGTAGCTCCCTGCAACAACAGCTAAATCTAAAAGTGTTGTCATCTGATTGTCTTTTTGCCTTTTCTTTCAAGAACTGAGCCCTCTGACTCTGGATTACCAATAGTGTGTGTTGTGCATGTCACTTTCTTCCATCGCAGGGCCCCAACCAGCTGCAATGTTCCTGGCTAGGCCACTATTTTCCTACCTGGGTACCCAGAGTGTGTGACTGTGTAGGGACTCTGAACTGCATGCATAACTGTCTGATTAATATAGATTTTAAAGGAGTAGTCCACCCAGAATTTGCAAAAAACATATGTTGTGCGGAGTGTTTTGATATGTAGGTTTAGTCCTAGTGTATCCTTTCCTCTGTCTACTATTAGGAGTTTTTCCTAAATTAGTCTGCTAGCTGTATAGTAGTTTTACGACCCCTGGGGATCTCCATCACATATAGGTTTATTGGCTTTCTTTCTTCTATGATGCATTCTGTCTCATGTGACACTGATTTAGTCATGCCCTTAGATTTAGCTTTTTCCACTGCTTTAAAATCAGTTTGCAATCAGTTCACAACAGAGGGTAACTGTTCTTATCCAGGGAGCACAAATGGCAACAGTTAGTTTAGCAGATACCTGGGAGCAAACTAACAGGTTTCTGTAAGACAGTAGCTACTAAATAGCTCTAATTCACTAATTTTGTTTTCTATGTGCATTAGGTCTAGCTAGCAGGAGTGTTTTAATTTTAAAACTTTTAATTTTATCAAACTATACACAATCATAAAAGCACAGAAACTACCCAGATCATCAATGCTACCTATAATTAATAAATACTCTAGCTGTTTTCTTATAGAACCCCACTCAGTTAGATGTCAAGCATTTGCTAAACTGTAATTGTAGGTATCAGCATTCTGTTAGTAGTTAGTGCTGATTGTGGTTTGTGACAAGATCATTTTTTTTTTACAAATGAAGTGTATGGTAGGAAGCTGCAGCCTAGAAACAGACAAATACTTTAAAGTCAGCTTTTCTCCTGCCTGTGGTATGGCATGAAAGCAGCAGGATGACACTGACTATTCCAGCTACACATTGATTCCGTTTTACAATGGTTCACTACACTGCACATTTAGTGAATCACACTTTTTCAAATAATAAAACAAATATTCTCCAAATTAAATAACTCGCACATACTGTACATATTTGTATAATTTATTAAAAAGACACTTCACATTTGTAACAAAAAACAACAAAATAAATAAATGAAAGTGATGTCACAGAGTAAAATCAGCCCTAACTTCCAGTTCCTTTCTAACAGTATGATGGTACCTACATTTATGGTTTAGTAAATACTTGAAAGCTGAGTAGATATTCTGTAAGAAAACAGCTACAGTCTTTACTAATTATAGCATTGATGCTCTGGGCCAATTTCTGTGCTTTTTATTGTTGTGTGTAGTTTGATAAAATAATATTTTAAATGAAAACACTTAGTACTGCTAGATAGATCTGACAAACACCAAAAACACAAATAATGAATTAGATCTATTTAGTAGCTGTTTTCTTACAGAAACCCCATTTAACTTGCTCTCAGGTATCTGTTAAACTTAATTGTTGCCATTTGTGCTCCCTGGATAAGAACAAATTACCTGCTGTAGTGAACTAATTTTAAACTGATTTTTAAAGCAGTGCACATACTAAATCTAAGGGCATGGCTACATCACTGTCACATGAGACAGGGTGCATCATAGGAGAGAGAAAGAAAGCCAATAAACCTATTTTTGATGGACAGCCCCAGGGGTCATAAAACTACCATACAGCTAGCAGGCTAATTTAGGAAAAACTCCTAATAGCAGACAGAGGGAACGGCACACTAGGACTTAACATACATATCAAAACATTCTGCATAACATATGTTTTTTGTAAATTCTGGGTGGACTACTCCTTTAAGTAAATCAACCTGATTATGCTCCTCCCTTATTCAAGTCCCCTGAATAAATCAGATTTAACTTTGTTTGCATTTAACCTGACTGTGGTTCCAGTTTGTGCCAAAAGTATTGTACTGTTGTTATTTGCTGTGCTTAACCTTGTTTTACAAGGGGTCTCCAGGGTCAAGTTAGAGGAACCAGCCCTGGTGGTAAGTGCAAACAGTGTGGGTAATTGCCTGGTGAATAAGGGTCATTGTGAAAGTAATTACTGTATATTTTTCAGGCCACTAGAATGGAAAGAGAGGGGTTACAGTGCCCTGGAGGGCTGTGCCCAGGTTAGCTTGACCACTAACAACCCTGACCTCTGGGTGGAGACATCCATTTCATTACCCAGGCCCCTTAACCTGCTACTAGCCAGGCAGGAAGTTGTTGCCCCTCTGTACCGACAGTTGGTAAGACCAAATCTAGCATACTGTGTACAGTTCTGGAGACCCCATCTTCATAAAGACATAGACAAGGTCGAGGCTGTCCTGAGGAGGGCAACCAAAATGGTGCAGGGTCTGCACCAGAAGTCAAATGAAGAAAGACTAAAGGAGCATAAGGTGTATAGCCTTGAGGAAAGAGGGGGTTGGGGGACATGATAGACACTTTCAAATACCTCAAGGAAATCAACAAAGTCCAAGAGGGTAGCATCTTTCAGGAAAAGAGATGTACAAGAATAAAGGGGCACAATTTGTTGATAGAGGGGGGATGGCTCAGAGGTAATGTGAGGAAGTATTTATTCACAGAGAGGGTTGTGGATACATGGAAAAGCCTTCCTGAGGAGCTTGTAGAGTCAAAAACAGTAGGGGAATTCAAGAATGCATGGAACAGACAAAAGGCAATTTTAGTGAGGGGTAGGAGGAACTAGGCTGTTGGTTAACTAGGATCTGCAGCTTATCCGTTAGGCAGGGAAATGGGCAGAATAGGAGGGCCAAGCAGTCCTTATCTGCCATCAAATTCTATGTTCCTACATTTCTATGTTTCAGGCAGGGGGTAGTAGCCCTTGGGATAGCGCCACCTAGTGGTTACACCAGCTCACACGAAGTGTCAGAACAAAGGAGAAAATGTAATTTTGTTTCTCAGTTAAAACTATTTTATAAGGCTGGCCCATTAGTGCAGCAGTTGGATTTCCACTTCTGATGGCAGTAACCTGGGTTTGGGAAGGGACCCGGGATGTTGGAGGGCTGGCTGGGGGAGAAGGATGGAGCATTCCAAGGACTGCTCTCTTTCTCTGGAGGGAAGGTGGGGAAAACATCCAATGCTTGATGAACCCCTGGTGGAGACCTGGGGTACCGCAGCTAGCAGCATCAGAGCACTTCAGGGGGTGGGGCAGATGCAGGACATCATTGGACATCCCTGCCCCCAGGAAAAAATCAATAAAATACTTCAACTGCTGGCCAGCCTTGATGAATCCTGCCTTGGCTTCGATTAGCCTCCAAGCCAGCCCTCCAATCTAGTCCCATTGTTGCAGCACTGTTGGGGAGTTGATGACGCAACCCCACCCTGGGGGGTAAACTACAGAGTATCAGCCGGTCGCTGCCAAATATGGAGGTGGAAGCCAAGGTCCGTGACTGGGCTGAGGTTCAGGGCAGCTGGCAGTAGGGGCTAAAAAGTATAATAACACATTTTTTTTTTTAATAAATAAATTGAGTGCATAACTTCATGGAGGCAGGACACAGAACATGCATGGGACATAAGCTAGAAGGTACTAACAGTACCAGGATGACATATGTGCTTCAAACAGGTCTAAAAGATTAGACCAGATGCACACTCCATGCAGGTACCCAGAGCCGAAGTAAAGCTCAGGACCTTAGAGGGTACGAAAGCATGTCCAAAACCAATACCTGGGGAGTGCTTTACTCCCCCCACCAGGAAGTAACTGATACCAGGGATGGGGCCTTAAACCCATATCACAGCCTCTCTGAAAACCTTTCCTGTAAACTGATCAGTCCGAAACGCTCTTCCTCATGTGAGACAGGATGCCAGTTAAATTACAGCATGAACAACATGGCTCCATCTTCCTGTTGCTCTCTGTGTGCATTCCTTTAATGGGCCTAACATGGGACCTGCCCCAGACATGGGCACGGCAGGCCAGATAAAATGAGTTCCCAGAATGCATGCACCTACTTGCCCATGGCAGCGTACCATGCTGGGGCACCAACCTCCTCAGAGCTGCCACCTCCAAGGGGCCTCCCATGACCCTGCCACCACCATGACAGCCCCACTATCATACCTTTCTTTTTGGAGCACTAGGCCTCTCAAACCCAGCCATAATGAGATTACTTTCAGCTGCTGTTCTTCCAGATGCTGAGCACCAGGACTAGAGTCCCCAATGATCACCACACTCCTGTCACCCTCCCCATCGGAAAATAAAAAGGAAAACCCATGTAGCAATTGATGCTTGCACAGCCAGTACCTCCCAGGCCAGGGGGTTGAAATCCCAGCCCAACTTGCCCTACATACAGCCAGCCAGCTCCCCTCTAGCAGGGAGCCCTACCCTTGGGGTCAGAATATAGGATGCCCAAACAGAAACCAAGCCAGCAGGGGAGAATATGGTACAGTAAGCCAGCCCGAGAGGAGTGGCTTATAAATAAATACATCAATCAATTAATCAGTTTTACAAAATCTTCACAGAGGCTTCAACTGTAGGCCTGCAGCAAACATGGTGCAACCACCTCTTATCTGCAGCAGCACATTTCACCTGCCTCCCTGCCAGGAGCATAGCTACAAGGGTGCAGGGGGTGAAGTGGCACTGGGCCCACAAGGCTTGAGGGGCCCAAATCATAATTTTGATGTTTATTCAAAACTGGGGAGTGGCCCTGTAACATTGCCTTGCACCCAGGCCATCTGGGAATTTGCTACGCTACTGCTCCCTACGTAAAACTACAGTTAAATGTTGTGAACTAACTACTGAGAAGTATAAAGCATGATTCTCTGAAGATTTATAACTTAATTTCCTCATAAATTACTCTTTTTACAAGGAAATATACAGCTCTCATTCTCCAGGTCCTTCTTCAGTAGAAGAGAATTGTAAATGACACTGAGACATACACAGCATGAGGGGTTCTCAGTTTCCAGCTTTGCTGACTGGTTGCTGAAGGTGAACTGCAAACAACTTAAACATGCTAAGTGTATGTGCCCTGTAAAAATGACTTTGATGTGCTGATATGGTGAAATTCCAAAGTGAGGCCAAGTCCCTACGGAAATGCCTCGCCGGTGTCAAAAGTGCCGGATTTCAGCACATTCACCAAACTGCAGTGCATCACTGGCCCACCCTTAATCGAGGGTAGCACAAGAGTAAGAGTGATCAGGACTGAAATGTACAGTATAAACATCCTGCCTCTGAGAATGTGAAGGAAGAAATTAGACCTGCAGCATAAACAAATCTGCAACAATGTCCCTGGAGGGAGCTGCCAGCTGATAGCAGCACAGAGTAATTGCCTTCCAAGAGCACGTTGTGTTTTAATAGAAACCTCCCACTGCTCAGCTGAAGACTTAGTGTGAACCTTGAGTTGTTAAATCAAACTGAGCTGTGAAAATTTCAGTCAAAAGTGTTCCAGTAAAGTCCACTCAAACGCATACCTCATGTAGCCCACTTTGGTGCATACATTTAAGTCCCAATTCCATTTGTGTCTGCTTAATGTTAATTTGTCCTGCTAAATGCATGTAAGAACCTGCTTAAATGCATAGATTTAGCTCTAGGAGGGTGATCTAACTGGTTTATCATGACCTAAGTGTTTCAGTCATTATCGGTTGTTGGTAGCCTTTTACTGCAGTGCCATTTAAGCACACGATCACTCTTGATCTCTTATGATCACTAACCTGAGCCAGATGATGGAGTCCCAATGAGTACCTTAACAAAACTGCATGGTTTTAGCAATGTAAATGCAGCCAGTTTTGTTTTTCCAATAGAAAATACACAAGCACTCTTAAATTCATAGCCGACTTAAATGCATACACACAGCCGAAAAATAGGATATGCATTTAAGAGGGCTCCTTACACACGCGGACACACACGCACACACACACACACACACATATTACTGCATAACCCCGTTTATCTGACCCCCTTTAATCTGACCCTCCCTATCTAATGGATGGCTTATCTGTCTCCCACATTTACATCTTACCACTTGCTCTTTTTTTTTTTTTTTTTTTTTTTTACTTTCTATTTCTCCTCCTCCCCACCCCGGAGTTACACTTCTTTGGGAGACACCTGAGTACTACTACATGACTTGTCTTACCTGAATCCCCAGGGGTTCTCCCATGGAGCCATGGTTATACCCTCCAGGCAGGTATGGGCCGGGGTCCTTACACCCAGATATCTTCTGAGTTTCGTCGGGTCCCCCGATGGTCAGGCAGGCACTCATAATTAGGGTCAGTGCTGGTGCTCCATCTACCCATGCTCCAGTGGTGTGTTTTTTTCCTCCGTTTCTTCCTGTGTGGTGTGCACCCTAACATCAAGGTGCTAAGTGCCAACGTCCACCACACAGCTCCCACTGGCCCTCCTGCAAGCTGTAGGACTTGCTGTACCTCTGGCCTTCACCTGGGGTCAGGCAAGCTATGGACCTTGATATCCCCCCCCCGGAGAAGGCGAGCAGTCCCTGGGATGCTAAAGCCTTCTCCCCTGACCAGTCCTCCAGTGACCTGAATCTGCTCCTGAACCTGAGTCACCGGCATCGCAGGCAGAAATCCAGCCATTGCACCAACGGGCCAGCACCACTTACTCTTTTTGAGATATGTGCACTCTACCCTGAAAATCAACCTGATTTGACTCAGTACTGGTCATGTTGCTTTGCTCTATGTGGCAGAGAGACTGCAGAAAAAAATACAATAGCTTGAAGCAGAAAAAAGTAACAGAGTATTTCTAATTATTTTTTTTTAATTTTAAAAAATTTTTCAAGCGGATTTCCACAGTTGCCACTATTTTTATTGTCTGCTGTAGTAGCAAAATAAAATGAATTTCTTGCACTGTACAACTGCTTGTTTGTGCTTCTTTATCGCATCTAGATTGTACTCTCATTTATTCAACCTCCCGTTCATCTGAGCTGATCTGATGTCTCCCAGGCAGTTTAGATCAACAGAGTGCCACTGTATCTGAGTAGGTTGTTTATGTTAAACCCCAAGGTTTGCACCTTAATAACTTTAAGCGGTTGTCTTGGGAACATGCAGCTCAGGCCCTGCCAATGTTTCCTTTACAGTGTGTGAGCCCTTCTCTCGCCAGTTGCAGTGCATCAATTACTTTAGTGGCAGTGGGTGTTCAGTCCCCCCTGCTAGTGTCCCCCCTTGCCTGCACCCCACTATCTAACCCTCCCCCTCCTGTAAGCCCCTTCCTGCAGACTGCAGCTGATCAGTTACTTAAGCAATAACAACCGAGAAGCCAGTCATTTCTGAAGGAATAATGACTGGTTGGATGGATGGGTTGCTCGATTTGCAGTCAAGGGACCCAATTCTAAAATGGGTTACACATGTTGCAAGGTGACTTGTGCCAAACCCAATGGTGCAAGTTGCACTTTGTGACATGCGTTACACCATTTGCGATTCCAGGAGGCGGCCCAAGGGGACTCCCGCTGGCTGCAGCCCATACAGCATGGTGGAAGGGGGGGGTTATGGCAGTAACTGCACCCTATACTGAAAGGACAGCTGCTGTAATCCTCTTACACTATTCCAAGTCACACTGCAGCACTGCGGTGTTATACCAGCTGTTAGCTGTTCTAAGGGGCATCCGTCCTGGCCAAATGGCAGTTACCACCCCTCTGCAGTGCAACAACATGCAACAGCTGTGCGCCATGGACCCCCCCATCACAGTGACACCCCCCATCCCAATACCAGGGTGCCACCTGCTGGCACCCAGGTACATTTTGTCCTGTGCCACCCTTGCGCTGCTGCCACACTTCCAACCCCTCATGGCCCACAGGGGCTTGCAGGCTTTTTTTGTGGCTGGGGGGGTTTGGGTGGCTGTTCTTCTTGGTTGGCAGCTTGCAGAACCCAGGTCCATTGCACCATTCCCGTGGTGCAAACCTGCAGCTGCCGTATGTCTCAGGGCATAAGTTCCAGGGATCCTGCCTTTCTTGGAATATCGTACAGGGTCCCTGGCATAGTGGCACATGTCGCAACTCGCCTATGCCCGCAAGTTGCAACATGCGTCTTAGACTCGGGCCCAAGGTCGTTAATCTAAGGAAATAACAACCTTCAAGGTTGTTATTGCGATTATAAGTCTGATCGCAATAACTTTTTTTCCCTGTTTATTTTTACTGCAATTCAACTTTAAGCAGAGTAGCTTGAGCTGTATGTATTGTACAGTGTCAGCTGGCAGCTGGACTTGTCATTTCTAAGACATTAATGACTGATCCAGTAGCCAATCAGGAGCCTTGATAAGCTCATGTATAATTAATTAAACTTATAGTTAACTGGTAGCGGGAGCTCAATCACCAGTATCCATCAAACTCCAGCAGTTTAACCCCCCACTCCAATGGAAGAGTCAAAAAATCATGGCTCATAGACCTGGGAATTCTGTCTCACCATGTAAACTTGGATTTTAGACTTTGCAGGATGCACTGCAGCAGGCTGTTAACTCAGCTGCACAACTCTGCCTCCCTGGGATCACCTCTTCACAGCTGCAGCATCTCTTGTCCTGTGCTAGAAGAGCATGACATGGGGGAGAATGCTAGTGGTGGCAGAAACCCCCATGCTGTTATTTTGCTGTTCTTTGTAGGAAATGGATTTGCTTCTGAGGGGTCCTAGCACCAGCAGGCCAATCACCATTTGTACCTGTGTATTAGCAGGCAAGGGGTTGCTCATGCTGGGAGTTTAAATCTGCATTAGTTGTCATGGTCTCAGATACATAGTTTTTGCAAAGCAGTAGTGTAGCCGAGCTGGGATTTAAATTCTGTCCAGGTGCCCTGAGGTCTCAGTACTGTATATTTCTCTTTTGTTTTATATGTATTCTACATTGGAATTTACATTTTTCCAGCTTTAGTTGCAATGAGTGGACCAATGAAACCCTCTGTTAATACTGATTCTCTCTCTCTCTCTCCCTCCTCTAACTTAAAAATAAACTGCAATGCTTCATTAGTTATGAGGGCTCACCTCAGAGCTCAGAAGGTTCCTAACAGCACTGCCAGCACTTCAGTACCAAGTTCATCACCCCGTAGACTTTGAGATTAAATAAAAACCAAATGATTTTTAGGGCTGGTCTGTATAGCAGGCCAGCTCCTATTGAGATCAGTGTCAGGAAATGATTTTGAGCTTTGTCATAGCAAAGCGTTGGCAGACTGTCCATGATAGGTATTGCAACAGTAAATTAATGATGGTTAGTGCTATTGACCCCTTATTTTTTATTACTTGCTACTATTGGGTGCTGTTATATGAGCACAGGAGCCAGATGAGTTAGAGGTGACTGTCTCGGTATTGAAAAGCTGATACTCCGCAGATGTTTCCCTTAGACTCAGTAAAGCCTTTGTTGGGTGCTGCTATGTTGCTTTTCTATGAGCTGGATAGTAAGCCGTGACTCTACACTGAGAGGGAACCAGGCGGGTGTCAGCTGCAAATATTAAAAGTGACTCTGGGGATCTGCTGTTGCCCCTGCCAAACTGGGAACTGTATACAAAAAACTTCTGTAAAACTGACATTGGATGTGCTCATCATATAAATACAGTTATGACACTCAGGTTAAGGAGACACTAAGGCCTGTTATAAAAACAGTTTGGTCAGCTCTACCACGGCTGCATAATGAAGTTATTGAAGTTGTGTGGAATTGTTAAGGAGGTATGGAGAAACAACACAATGATTTGTAAGCAGTAAGATTTGTTTTAGTTTCTGTTCTAAGGAAGGCATACACGTTATTAGGAAAATACATGGAGGTGTACATTTTAATGGAAGGAGTAGGATGCACTGTAGGTTTACAAAAGAACCCCAGAACAAATGCCACTGACGTATGTGTTATCCCAGATGATATTGGCCAGACAGACACATTTTAAAGAAAACACAATTGCACATACCCCAATAATGCAAAGTATTATGGGAAACATATGCAAATCCCCATGAACAGTCCATGATGGTACAGAAGGTGGCAGTACATGAAAAAGTAATGGCTGGCATATGTTCAGCTTTGGGATTATTTACACAGGTTTTTGTTTTTTTAGAGAAACAGGGTTTTTGTCCCTGAGGTGATGTAAGTTATATTTAAGCAAAGTGTTGATGTCAGGAAGTCAGGTGTAATGATGATGGACTGTTGGCAGAGAAAATGTGATAGTAACTTTCAGAGGTGGTCACTTTTGATAAGGGCAAGGTAGTTATGCTTGTGATAATGGGAATATTTGGAAAGTATGAGGTCTATGCAGAAGTGGAGTACAAATATGTACAGTTTCATAAGTATGTGCTCAGAGTTCAGGCAAATGTGATATGCAGGTTTGTTTTAGAAATATGTAACAATAGCAATACATGCAATTGATAGAAAGATAGATAATTACATAGACATGCAAGCCCTGTCCACACTACACTCGAAAAAGTCGTAATGGATTCAAACCGTTACAGTCTGTAAATATTACAGTGTGTTCACACTGCCAGTGAACAGTGTGGATAATGGTTTGAAAACATTACAGCCTGTCTGCACTGAGTGTGATAGTGTGTGTGGTCTCAACCCTGTAGTAGCAGTGCACATCCCATGGTGCACTCGGTGATGACAGCTGCATTTTGAGATGCCCTCCTACATGTCCTATGGAGTACTGTGTATATGGCATAGTCATATTATGTAAATAATCATATTTCACTGTTATGAGACACACACTTATGTTGTGAAGGTGACAGAGAGAGGTTTGAGGGAGGGGGAGGTCTGTATGTTGGAATCAGGAGCTATGGCACTGAGAGGAAGGGAAGGGGAAGGGAGAGAGAGGGGGAGACGTGGCATCAGTGCTGCCAGTATTAGGGCACCTGGGCACAACAGATGTTCATGTACTGCAACTGTATGGCTGAAGGCAGACCCTCTACCACTGCCTTCAGTGTTCCCCACTGCTCCACTGTACACAGTGCCACATGTCTATTGTCCACCGCAGCAGTGCTCCATGATGCATTCAGGAGCTCCACTAAAGTATGTTCACTACTGGCACTGCACTGCAGGTAATATTGCTGCTGCATCACACATTGGCAGGCAGAGTACTCCCAACACTCAGCACAGTGAGAAGATTAATCAAGGACAGTACACGGATACCATCAGGAGGTGGCCCTCATGGAGGCAAGTGTAGACAGAAAAGTAGATTAGGTGGGAACATGGGAGTACACCCGGGGCGGTGCACATACAGCTGTCAGGTTAAAGTGATATGGAGGCATCCCAGTATTGCAGACTACACCCGTGCTTCACACTACCATCTGCATATGTCCTGGTAGCCTCCGATCTCCCTGCATGCAGTGAAACAGTACTGCAATGCATGCAGGTATAGTGGGAGACTGGAGGCTACATGGTGGAGCATTTAGACACAATTGCAATTAAAAACTGATACAGGTGTAATGCTGTAAATATGAGTGAAATTAATGTGCTGGTATGCACACCACAGAATGGTTCTTGGAAGGACAGAGATTGGGGATGGCTCAATTAAAGGAGCAGTGCACCCAGAATTTGCAAAAAAACATATGTTATGTAGAGTGTTTTGATTTGTATGCAAAGTCCTAGTGTGCCCTTCCCTCTGTCTGCTATTAGGAGTTTTTCCTAAATTAGGCTGCTAGCTTTAGGGTAATTTTATGACCCCTAGGGATCTCCATTATAAATTGGTTTATTGCCTTCTGCATCCTACAATGCACCCTCTCTCATGTGACAGTGATATGACCAGGCCCATAGATTTAGCATATGCAGTGCTTTTAAAAATCAGTTCACAACAGCAGAGCTTTGTAACTGTTCTTATCCAGTGAGCACAAATTGCAACAGTTACAATTTAGCCGATGCCTGAGAGCTACCTAATGAGGGGTTCTGTAAGAAAACAGCTACTAAATAGCTCTAATTCACTATTTGTGTTTTTTGAGTATGCTATGTCTGGCTAGCAGTAATATGTGTTTTCATGTTAAAGTTAAATTTCATCAAACTATGCACAACAATAAAAAGCATAGAAATTGCCCCGATCATCACTGCTATAATTAGTGAAGAGTATAGCAGTTTTCTTACAGAAAACTCACTCAGTGAGCTCTAAAATATTTGCTAAACTGTAAATGTTGGTACAAGTATTGCTTTTTTTTTACAGGAGAGACACACTAAAGCTTGCGCAAGGAAGTTAAGTGATTTGCTCAGGGACACACAGTACACATGTGGAAGCTGTAGGATTCAAACCTAGGACACCAGGTTTGCAGCTTGGAGCCTTAGACCACTGCACTATACTGCCTCCTCTATTCTAATAGGTAGAACTGGCAGTTAGTGCTGATTTTGCTCTGTGCCATGATTTTTTAATTTTTTATTACAAATGTGAAGTATCTTTTTAATAAAGTATAACAATATGTATGTGTGAGTTATTTAGGCTGGTGACTATTTGTTTTATTATTTGAAAAAGTGGGATACACTAAATGTGTAGTGCAATGAACCACTGTAAAATGGGATAAAATATGTAGCTGAAATAGTCACTGTCATCCATCCTGTTGTTTTCATTCTATACCATACACAGGAGAAAAAGTGACTTTAAAGTATGTTACAGTTTCTAGGTTGCAGCTTCATACCATACACTTCATTTGTAAAAAAATGAAAATCATGTCACAGAGCAAAATCAGCACTAAATGTTAGTTCTGCCTAATAGAATGCTGGTACCTACATTTATAGTTTAGCAAATACTTGAAATCTAACTGAGTGGGTTTTCTGTAAGAAAACAGCTAGAGTCTTAACTAATTAAGTGCAAATGATCTAGGCAATTTCTGCGCTTTGATGGTTGTGTATAGTTTGATTAAACTAAAAGTTTTAAAATTAAAACATTCCTGCAAGCTAGACCTGACACATATAGAAAACAACAATAGTGAATTAGAGCTTAATTTAGTAGCAGTTTTCTTACAGAAGCCCCAGTTAGCTAGTTTGCAGGTGTCTGTTACTAGGCTAATTTAGGAAAAACTCCAAATAGTAGACAGAGGGAAGGACACACTAAGACTTAACACACAAATCAAAACACTCTGCATAACATATGTTTCTGCAAATTCTGAGTAGACTACTCCTTTAAAACTGCAAGCTCAGTAAAACTATACAATGCAGCCTCTTGCTGCACTGACCTGCTTCAGCTGATGCAAAATACAGAGTAAGGTGGTGGGGGCAGGGTTGGAGGACAGGTCTGAATAACACCATATACCCACCAGGAGGGACTTTTCATCTCTTGGAATGTATTTGTGAAAATGTGTGACCAGGAGAGGAATATAAGCTAAGCCAATGCTGTTTAAACAAGTGCTATACAGGGATGCAGTTTCAGGCTTTTCCTTCTGAAGCTTAAGCTCTGATGCCCCAGGCAGCTCTGATAGTCAATTGTTCCAGCATGATAGATTCACCTCATGTCCCTCCCACATGAACCAAAATAAAAAAGGTGTGGTGGATCTTTAGGAGCTTCTTGGGTGGAGGTGGGTGTGGATCTTACCCTCCCCAAAAAACTAATGCTGCCTCCTACCACTTAGGTTCCAGTTCTTGGGCCTCCCACTTAAGAAAGAAAATAGTGCACTGCAATCATTGACTTACATGAAAGCATATTTATTTGAGGGCAGAAAACATTTCTTGGAGAAGGGTAAGGTGGAGGAGACTACACCTTCAGTCAGTTCCACAGACAGAAAACATGACATCACTCCTTTTGTACATGCAAAATGTCTGCAGGCTCCGCCTACTGCAGCCGTAATAAAGGACACTGAGTCATACCATGGCCAACAAGAATGCTGTCAACAACAACAGTGCAGCTAAAATGCAGTTGTTTCTATTTTTTTGAGGGGGGCTCTGCCATCACACCCCCCAGATGTAAGGATTTTCACTCTTGAGGGGGGTATCATGAAAGTGTTGAATTAGGGGCCATAGAATACTGTTTCCATGGCCCATTGTTAAAAAAATACAAATCCTGATTGAGCTAAAATGAAAGGCGACCTGGATTATAACTTGGTCTCCACTACCTCCCAGTTGAGCTGCTCCATGCCCCAGCCCTCCACACCATGGGGCAGCTCAGCCAGGCAACAGTATTCAGCTGCCATTGTCCTTTGGCAGCACTGTGGACAGTGACCAGGGGAGCTGATATAGTAGGCACTGTACATCCCCATTCACTGTCCATGGTAGCATTAGATGGACTAGCGCTCTCTTGACGGCGCTATTAATGTAGTACTCTTCTGACTGGGTACTGAATAAATATAATGCAAGATAACATAAAACACACAACACCAGCCTTGATGCTGCAAGCCAGTTCTTGTTCTTGTTCTTTGTTTTCATTCTTTCCTCCGATTGTGGGCTGTCCACTCCAAGAGCTAATAAACTCTTTCTGTCATGTGTCTTTCCCTGTTTCTTCTAAACAGAGTATGATATATTCACTAAAAATACCACCAACAGCTTAATCTGGTTCAAAGTCAGTTGGCATTCATCTGTATCCCCTTCCCCCGGGTCGTGCCTGAAAATAGGCAGGATTTGTCTAGTGCACTTACCCGGTCAACAAAAGCTAAATAAATAAATAATAAATAAATAAATATACTTGGTGACACAAAAGCACTCTGTGGGCTGTGTATATAACCCTCCCCAAGCAACCTCTTTTGCTTTTGATGTGATAATGAAAACACTAGAAGATCAATCTCATGGTGAACTTATTTCCTAGGAGATTTTAACCTAAATTGGATTTCGGATTCAGAAAATGAGCTTAAAGCTTGGCTGCATGATGCAAGTCTCATGACAATTATCAGTGGGCCCACCAGACTTAACATCTAACCTGGTAACCATTCCCTGTTTGACTGGGTAGTTGTCACAAAACTGGACCGAATTCAGACTTCAGGTGTCTTCTCTGACTTTTTCAATGACTTCTCTCTCATCTTCTGTATCTGGAAGAATAGTTCCTTAAACTGCAGTTCAGAACCTTTCTAGCAAGAGATTTCTCAAGGGTTGATGAGGGGTCTTTCCTGGCTACCCTCACTGAAATTGACTGTGAGCTCCCAAACATAGATGATACCCTTGACTTCTTTATTCACAGCTTTCTTTCAGCAACCAGTAAGTATGCCCCTTTCAGAATGCTCAGAATAAAAGGTAAATGCTATAAATGGTTGGTCTCTGAGCTGAAAAAAACAGATGATTCTGAGAGACAAAGTTTGGGGGCTTCTTAAAACAACAGACCCAAAAGCTGACTGGAAAAAATAGGGAGCTGAGAAATCTATGCAAAAAGGGTGCAAAAACAGCAAAAAGAGATTAAATCAGATGGATACAAGGTAAACAGATGACAGTGCACTGATTCCTCCAAATGAGATATAGTAGTCAGTGGTCAGAATATTAGTGCATCCAGGCCTATTGCCAATGCTTTCAACTGCTTTTTTTCACAGATTTAGCCAGGCTCTAAGCTGCCTTCACTGGGCCCTCCTTTCCCTCAGGACCAGAATGAAATAAGGGATCAACAACCATGGTGTCATCTCTGTCTAGTCTGGTGACAAGATGTGCTTGCCTTGTCAAATCAAATAAACTCAGCTGGCTCTGCTGGTTTTAACAAATTGGAACCCTGGCTCCTCAAAATACCAGCCCTGGAGATTGCTGTCCCATAACCAAATTCTGGCTCAATCAGTCCTTTTTGGAAGGAAAGATACCTGAGAAATTAAAAGTGGCTGTGGTGGCACCAGTGCACCAAGGAAGCCAGTGAGAACCAGTGGAAAATTGCCATCCCATCTCTCACCTTAACCCACTGGTAATGGTAAAGAAGAGACTAGTTTACAGACAATTTCAGGACTATCTAGAGCAGAACCTCCTATTATCAGACCTGCAATTTATCTTTAGATAGCATCATAGTACTGACACTGCTCTGATTAAACTGAGTACAGAACTCTAAATGCCATGGACAAATGGATGATGACTGGGGCTATCTTTATTGACCTTACAAAGACATTTGATCTGGTAAGTCATGACCTGCATCTTGGTAAGTTATAATACCTGGGCATCAATTCCCTCTCCCACCACTGATTCTCTAATTACCTAACTAACAGGTCTCAGGAGGTTTAATGGAAGTACATCCACTCCAATCAGAGGTCTGTCACTGACAGCATCCCTCACAGCTCTGTCCTGGGTCTTCTACTTTTTTTGATATTTGATAATGACGTGGCTGAAAATTGTGGGGGAGGTAACCTACAGCTTTATACAGATGATGCAATTAAGTACAGAAACTGCTGATGACAATGTAACCCCTAGATGGCGCTATCCCAGGGGCTACTGCCCCTGCCTGATTTGCCACTAACAGGTTGAGGGGGCTGGATCCAATGGCGGGTGCCTCCACCCAGAGGTCAGGGTTTGCAATAGTTAAACTTACTTGGTCACAGCCCTCTGGGACACTGCAACTCTTTCTTCCCACTAGTGGCCCACACAATATATCAGAATTATCTTCACAGTATACACTTACCCCAGGGCTGGTTCAGGCACTGGGACCTCCTTAAAATAAGATACAGTGCAACAATCACAGTACAATACTTTAACATAGACAAATACCTCAGGCAGTATAACTTTGCTGAAACAAGCAGCTCTGATTTATTTAGGGGAATATAACAAGGACAGGGAAATCAGGTTAATTAGCTTATCACTTTACTCATCTACCTATGGCTCTGTGCAGACCTATCCCTACAGTTATTGTCCCTGGGTACCCAAGCCCTAGTGGCTAGTCAAACCGTGGCAGCTGGTGGGGCCCTTTCTCACAGAGAAAAGAAAATTAGTTTAAACAGTCAGCAGTACAGTGATTCCATTTGGATTCAATGTGGCAACCAACAGGAGCGACCCTGAATTAGTACTCATGACCTCCAAACAAGATAGGGTCCTTCAATGTCAGCAGGGCTACTCTTGAGCACCACGAGACTCCTCACACATTTATATGGCAAACTGCAACAGGCAAAAGTCCTTAATGGCAGCAGGACTACTTGAGCTAACCAAGCCTCCTCACACATTTATATGGTGAACAGTAACAGGCAAAGTCCTTTAATGGCAGTAGGATTCACTTGAGGTACACAACCTCTTCACACATTTATATGGTAAAACAGAAAGTACTATACCAGGCAGGCTGCTTCTCTATCCCGATTGCAATTACTGCACAATACCCGAGAACACACAGCAGATTCAGTTCCTGACAGACCGAGTGCAATTCAGCAATTTCTCCAGTCTTCTACAGGGTGAGCCTGGCTTCTACTCTTCAGATATCCTTTGATCTCTTCACAGGATGGATTCAGTCCTAACAAGCAGTTACACAAGCTGCAGACCGAACTCTGGGCCTTACACACGCTTCTCCGACTAAAACTGCACACTGAAAAGCACAGGGCTCCTTCCTTCTTCACTGCCAGAGCTCAACTGAAACTCCAACAGACAAAACCGAGCACTTCCTTGAGTTCCTCCCAGTTCTTGACTGGATTGGCTGTCACTCACAATAGACTGCCCTGTTGGTCCAAAAGACGCTGAAGTCTAAACTACATCTCCCAGAGTCACTGCCCATCAACCTCTTGTGGCTGGCTCAGATTATGAGTCCGAGTTCTGATTCGTCCAAGGCACCATTTTAGAGCTAGCTTACTCCCACACTGATTGGTCCAGTTCAGCAGTTCAAAACCAGAATGGGGAACTAGGCAGACACAGTTCTGACTGCAAAGAAAGCAGGTTAGACAAACTGTAATTTCATTATTACTCTAAATGGTTTCTGGCAAACAGTTACATCTTTCAGATAGGTTCCTTTGCACTCTAGTGACTGCAAAATGGAGTGAATTGGCAGCAGCTCGAGTGGTACTCAATCAAAGAAACACACAGTCCCCATACAACTAATTATGTCTGCAAGCAGACAGCTCTTAAAGAGACAGTACCAGAGGTTCTAAAACACTCACTGATAAATGGCTTAAACGCCAAACACCATTCAGGCTTGGAGCATTCAAGCAAGCTCCTGGAAGTCTTTTGGGAACCCCATTTGCAGGGGGTTACACCTTCCTGGCCTGGGAAAGCTTGACATCTGCGTCAAGCAAGTACCCCCATAGGTTTTAACTGCAACCATATACATTTGCATTAGGCTCACACATGTAATCATCAGTCAATATATAATTTTACCAAGAACACATTTCTGAAACATTGCAGTACGTCACTCTTTACACAGTATTACATACACATTGTACCATAACTCAAGTTATTACCACTTGTACATGAAACCTGAAGAGAGGGGGCCCTTCCCTATCAGTTACCTTGGGGCTGGATGGGGCAAGGGCACCATACTTAGAGGGCAACACAAGTAACTTGGAGTTAGCACTGACGCTCAGTTTGGGCAATGAGCTCGGGGACACATACACTCCTTTATGGACAACATTGAGAGGCAGATCCACTGGCCGCCCAGGGAATCATAACTGAGGTGCACCACAGGCTTTACAGCTCGACCAGTCTTTCTAGGGGAACTGTTACAGTCTCTGCACTCTGAGCCTCATTTTCAGCATTGTCCTCACTTGTCAGGGAGTCTCCATGGGGTAGAGAGGCTAGAACTTGGGGCACTTTCAGCTCCAGGAGTTACAGTTTCTGAGTCCACAACATTTGGCTCGCATTGAGAGCTTTCTGGACACTGGCAGTGGACTGTCAGGGCACTAAAATACTCTTCTTGTTCTGGTGTATCACCAGTCTGACCCAATCCATCATTTTCCTCCCTGAAAGCTCAAACAGCTCAACCATGCACAATGATTCCATTTCATCTGATCTGATGCTTTGCACTTCACTTTCTGGGAGCATTGGCTCCAGGGACGAAGCTGGGGCTTGGACAGTCCAGAAGGCCCAGCTTCATCTCCAGTATTGACTAGGGATTGCCCTGAAACAATTGACTCAGTTCGTAAGAAGGATAGTATTCAAAGTCACTCTCACTTTCTTCTGATATGGACTGACAGTCATGCTCAACTGGGACTTGTGGAGGGAACACTTTAACTTTGCTTCTGTAGGTGCAGACTTTCTTGATCTTTTCTTAGCAGCAGCTCTAGTCACTGGTCCAGAGGGAGCATCTTCAGGGGCTCAGACTCAATTAAGATTTGTCCAATGGGCAGTAAATGATTTCTATGCATTGTTTTACATCTTTTGAATTATTCTCAGGCCTTACTTTGTACACTGGCAGATCATCTAGTTTGCCCACTACAATGTGAGGGAGATGGTGCATCTGTCAGCAATCTTGTGCTTGCCATGCAGTCCCAGATTTCTTTAGCAATACCCGATCTCCCTCCTGGAGTTCCTGTGCTTTCACCTTTTATCCTACCTTTCTTTGTTGGCCAGATTTCTTTTGGCAGCCATGGTTTGAGCCAGTTGGTACGCATGAGTTAGCTGGGCCTTTAACTTTTGCACATACTGTAAATAGTTGTCAGCTTGAACCCATCAGGAGAGACCCTAAAACACATCTACCGTAGTCGAGCTTCTCTTCCAAACATCAGGCGGTAGGGGAGAACTCAGTGGCATCACTTTGGTGCAGTTATAAGCATGTACCGGGTGCTAATTTGTTGGCTCCATCTAGTCTTGTCCTTTGGGTGCAGGGTGCCTAGCATATCTAGCAAAGTGCGGTTGAAACGTTCAGGCTGTGGGTTCCCCTGGGGGTGGTAAGGAGTGGTTCTGGACTATCTCACTCCCCACAGAGAAAGTATCTCTTTGATCAGATGACTCTCAACGTCTCTCCCTTGATCAGAATGGATTCTTTGTGGAGCCCCATAGTGAACAAAAAAGTTTTCTACAAGTACTTTGGCTACAGTGGATGCTTTCTGGTCTTTGGTGGGGAAAGCTTGGGCATATCTCATGAAATGGTCAGTGACCACCAGCACATTACTGATATTTCTTTGATCTGACTCCAAACTCAGAAAATCAATACAGACCAGCTCCATGGATGCACTGGTGGTTATGTTAACAAGGGGGGCAGCCCTCTGGGGCAAAGCTTTCCTCTGTAAGCAGCGACTACAAGTTCAAATGTGTTGCTCCACATCAGCCCCGATCTTAGGCCAATAGAATCTGGATCTCACCAAGTCAAGTGTTCTGTCTATACCAAGGTGCCCCATGTGGTTGTGCAAGGACCTCAATACTGAGTCTCAAAAGGCAGTGGGCAGCACCAGTTGTTGTTTGTCTCTGTCCCCCTCGGTCTACTGTTTCTCTGTATAACAGTTTATTGATCAGTTTCAACTTAGGACCTTCTTTGTATAACAGTGCAGTTCTCAAATCAGTGGAGCGTAATTTGGACACATCTTTTCCTGCATAGAGGGCTTCTAAAGCTGATTTGATCATAGGATCGCGGGATTGAGCCCGCCGAATACTGTCATTGTCCAGCTGAGGCAGTGCACCAATGTCTAGTGCAGAAAAGTGGCAATAAGCAGCAGGTATGCAATTCTCAGAGGGTCCCAAGCAATCCACCATGCAGTCCACTGCGTCCGTGGACATTTGTTCCTCCCTGTCAAACTTCCGGCAGAGTGCCCGAATGTCAGGTTCTGCCAATCGGACCCAATCATTCTGGGGAACAGGCCTCTGGGAGAGAGCATCAGCATCTATGTGGTTCAGACCTGCTCGGTATTTGAGAGCATAGTCATATGTAGATAATGCAGAAAGCCACCTGTGGCCAGTGGCATCCAACTTAGCTGAGGTCTGCACATAGGTCAAAGGATTATTGTCAGTTTTACTAGTATTTTAGCCCCATACAAGTACTCATGGAATTGGTCAACAATAGCCCACTTCAAAGCTAGGAACTCTAACTTATGTACAGGATAGTTCTTTTCGGATGGGGTCAGGCTTCTACTGGCAAAGGCCACTGGTCTCAGGCCGTTCTCGTGCTCTTGGTACAACACAGCCCCCAACCCTTGCAAGCCAGCATCAGTGTGCAGGACGTAAGGTTTTCTTGGATCGGCATAGGCCAGCACTGGAGCATGGGTAAGTTGATATATGATCTCATGAAAAGCACTCTCACAATCAGGAGTCCAGCTGGCCCCAAATACTTCACTCAGATGAAAATACACTCTTTCAGTCTTGAGGGACGCTGACTTTTGGTATTTTTTGTGGGTTGGGGGATACCCTTGAGTAAGGTTAAGTAAAGGGCGGATCACTCTTGAATAGTCCTTGATGAAACGCCGATAATAACCACAGAATACCAGGAATCTTTGCAGTTCTTTTAGATTTTTGGGCTGTGGCCAGGTGGTCAAGGCCTCAACTTTACTTGGGTCGGTCTCTATTCCCTCGGTGGATACTATGTGTCCCATACTTTACTGATGTTTGAAAGAATTGACACTTATCAATGGACAGTTTAAGGCCAAAGTCCTCCAGTCGGTCCAATACCTTAAATAATCTGCTCTCATGTTCCTCCAGTGAGCTGCCAAACACAATAACATCATCTAGGTATACCAGGCACTCTAGTAAGTTCATGTCCCCACTGCACGCTCCATCAATCGCTGAAAGTGGCTGGGGCACGTGAAATCCCTTTGAGGCATCCTCATGAATTCATAGAAGCCAAGTGGACAGATAAAGGCTGTCTTCTCACGGTCCTCTGGGGCCATCGGGATCTGGTAGTACCCACTCACGGAGATCCAACACAGAGAACCACTTGCTCCCGTTTAGGCAGTCCAAAGCATCCTGAATCGGGGGCATTGTGTACTGATCAGGGATAGATCCGCCCGGTTTAGGTGCGATAATCCACACACATCCTTACTGTCCCATTCTTTTCCTCACTACCACAATGGGGGAAGCATAAGGGCTTCTGGATTCTTGCATTACACCAGCAGCTAACATCTCTTGCAGATGCGTCTCACATCATCTATGTCAGCAGGTGCCAGGCGTCGAGACCTCTCACGAAATGGTCTTTACGTCATGCAGCGGATATTGTGCTCAGCTCTTGCGCATCCTATGTCCCATTCCTTTAAAGAAAACACCTGGTCTCTCTGGGCAAGCTTCTCACTGATCCTCACTTTCCATTCAGCTGGCAATGGGGAGTCGCAAATCAAACAAGTCAGGCGTTACTCTGTCATTCTTCCTTGAACTCTTGCTGCTGGGTAGCACTGCAGTGTCTGCACAATGCACATTAGCCAGGATGCAACCTCTATTTACTCAATGTCTCTTTCAGACACATTATGAACTTGTACCATTACCCTTCTGGCATAAGCATGGGCTCTAGGGGCAAAATACTAGGCTTGACCAGCAGTACCTCTGGCAATTTTCCATCGCCTGGTGCATCCAACATTAATATTTTATTCTTAACATCCTTTCTGATACGGACCTCTCCCTGTAAGGTACACTGGCATTTGGCGCCAGGATCAGAGACTCAGGATCCTTCTTCCATACAATTCGACCGGTTCCTCTGGTTCTATTTTTCAGCATCTCTCTGTGCCTCATAGGCCTTCTTAATTAAAGCCGGAACTCTTAAAGCTCTACTAGTCTTTGACCCCTCTGTTTTCATAACATAACTGCCAGCCTTCCGAACATATGAGCATTTGTTCCAATCAACAAAGGACACCATCATACAGTCCAGTGGGGGACACACTAAGGCTAGGGTCTCTACTTGTTCGGCCACTCCAGCCATGGAGGTGGGGAAAGACAGCCAAATTGGATGTACCCGGAATAGGGTAGGCCTTCTCACTTAACCCCCATACATGCAGTCCTTCTAATGGTTGTAAGGGTACATCTGACAAATGCTTCTGATACCAATCTTGGAACATAATTGTCACTTGGGAGCCACTGTCTAATACAGCCTTGTAGACACTCCATTCACCTTTACAGTGGTCTCCATGGAGGACCCACTATTCTGGACCAGTCTGGAGAGGCGGTAGTGGGGCCTGGGCAACTGACCTTGCACACAAAGACGTGAGTTAGCATTTTGGTGCCCTCACTGGGATCATTTTGTGCACCTCTTAACCACTGATTTGTTCTCCGAAGTCTCCTTGTAGCCTATATGCAACTTTGTCAGTGTCTTTTGGGGACCGGCATTCCCTCTTCATGTGCCCATCCTTCCCGCAATTATAGCAAAACATACTTTCTGGAGTTTGAGCTGGCTGAGGCGCCACACTGGGAGCCAGGGCGGGGGTACTACTAACTGGAAACCTTGGTGCCATCTCTGTCTGCGGCGTGATAAGCATTTGGAGACATCTCGTCAGTTTCTCCACTTCCATGGTCAAGGAATTGAGTTTGGAGCTGTTATCAGCAGGAGATACATGGGTGGTACCCACCCCCATAGCAGATCTGCAGTCGGATATAGGTCAGGGCCGGCACTTGCAGGCGTGGCCTTCATAAAGGGACTGTTTTTGAATTCCCGGATCTCTCTCAACAGTTCGCCCCATTGTGGCATATCTTTTTCCTTGTCAGAGCACTCATTGACTGTCAACCTCTGCCCCTGAACTTCACTTGATGGGTCACCCTCAGTCACTCGGGTCGTAGCCGCAGCTATTGGTGCAGGTCCCTCCCGAGGTCGCCTTTGCTCAACTCCTTGAATTTCTCTCATTAACTCATCATAGGAGGGTGGGGATTCCAGTCGATTTGCCAGGCGTAACTGAAGCAACAGCAGTTCAGAGAAGGGGGCAGACTTAAGGATCCTGTCCAGCCTGGTTGGTCCAGTTCAATCGCTGGCAAACTACCCTTTCTGAGGCATTCTTGCAACAATTTTTCCAGCCGAGATACATACACAGACAACAACTCCCTTGGTACTGTTGTGCATTTCTTACTCTCCACCATAGATCCTCATCAGAATCTGGGCTCCCATCCACATTCTCCAAGGCCTCAAGATAGGCCTGTGCAGTCACTTCAGGGTTACTGGCCCATTTAGCACGGATGGTAGCCAGGGCAGGACCTGGAGCTCTCACTAACCCTCTTTCACTTTTGGCTTCCGAGCATTGCCATTCTAGCACTTGGGGGCAACATAGTCTATCCAGGTCTCCCAGTCATCCTCCTCCTTGGGGGTGGGGAGGTGCCAGAGAAGATCCTCAACCTTCGGTAAGAGTCGTGACTAATGGCAGGTGCAGAAATAGGAGTCTGCATTGGTTCAGCCACCATTACGGGTACTGGAGCGGGAGAGGTGTTGGGGAGAACACCCCGGGTGGCAAGAATAGTTTCTTCAAGTCCTCCACAGTTTTCCCTTCCCCCAGCAACCATTTAGCAAATTTCTCCTCAAAAGTTTCAGACAGTGGTGGGGACTCATTCCCCACGGGTCTTTACTGTACTTGGTTATCACTCTCCAGGCAGTGAGGGCTCCCTCTGGGGTAATGGTCTGTGGCACTTTGAAGCTATCTATGGGATCCTTAAACTCTACTAGGGCCAGGAAAGTGTGGGTGAGCAGATTAGCATGCCGACCCACCACCACAGGGTTTTGTAAACCTTCCACCTTGGAAAGTACTCCCTGTACAGTGTCCGTATTGATACCCAGGGGATGTCCAGGATAAGCACTAGCATTTGGGGTCAATCTCCTCCCAGTACACCACTCCACCAGCGGTGCACAGCCACTTCTGTTGGGGTACCCATTTTCTTAACAGTGGTTCGTAAATATGGCCACTAGAGGACACACAATCCCAGCGGTGAGCCTCCAAGATGTAACCCCTAGATGGTGCTGTCTCAGGAGCTACTGCCCCTGCCTGATTTGCCACTCACAGGTTGAGGGGCCTGGATCCAATGGCGGGTGCCTCCACCCAGAGGTCAGGGTTTGCAATAGTTAAACTTACTTGGTCACAGCCCTCTGGGACACTGCAACCCCCCTTTCTTCCCACTAGTGGCCCACACAATATATCAGAATTATCTTCACAGTATACACTTAGCCCCAGGGCTGGTTCAGGCACTGGGACCTCCTGTAAAATAAGATACAGTGCAACAATCACAGTACAATACTTTATCATAGACAAATACCTCAGGCAGTATAACTTTGCTGAAACAAGCAGCTCTGATTTATTTAGGGGGAATATAACAAGGACAGGGGGAAATCAGGTTAATTAGCTTATCACTTTACTCATCTACCTATGGCTCTGTGCACAGGCCTATCCCTACCAGTTATTGTCCTGGGTACCCAAGCCCTAGTGGCTAGTCCAAACCGTGGCAGCTGGTAGGGGCCCTTTCCACAGAGAAAAAGAAAATTAGTTTAAACAGTAGCAGTACAGTGATTCCATTTGGATTCAATGTGCAATTCAACAGGAGCGACCCTGAATTAGTACTCATGACCTCCAAACAAGATAGGGTCCTTCAATGTCAGCAGGGCTACTCTTGAGCTCCACGAGACTCCTCACACATTTATATGGCAAACTGCAACAGGCAAAGTCCTTTAATGGCAGCAGGATTCACTTGAGCTAACCAAGCCTCCTCACACATTTATATGGTGAACAGTAACAGGCAAAAGTCCTTTAATGGCAGTAGGATTCACTTGAGGTACACAAGCCTCTTCACATTTATATGGTGAAACAGAAAGTACTATACCAGGCAAGGCTATGCTTCTCTATCCGATCGCAATTACTGCACAATACCAGGAGAACACACAGCAGATTCAGTTCTGACAGACCGAGTGCAATTCAGCAATTTCTCCAGTCTTCTACAGGGTGAGCCTGGCTTCTACTTCAGATATCCTTTGATTCTCTTCACAGGACGGATCCAGTCCCAACAAGCAGTTACACAAGCTGCAGACCTGAACTCTGGGCCTTACACACGTCAGACTAAACTGCACACTGAAAAGCACAGGGCTCCTTCCTTCTTCACTGCCAGAGCTCAACTGAAACTCCAACAGACAAAACTGGGCACTTCTTTGAGTTCCTCCCAGTTCTTGACTGGATTGGCTGTCTCACAATAGACTGCTCCTGTTGGTCCAAAAAGGCGCTGAAGTCTAAACTACATCTCCGAGTCACTGCCACTTCAATCCTCTTGTGGCTTGCTCAGATTATGAGTCCGAGTTCTGATTCGTCCAAGGCACCATTTTAGAGCTAGCTTACCCCACACTGATTGGTCCAGTTCAGCAGTTCAAAACCAGAATGGGGAACTAGGCAGACACAGTTCTGACTGCAAAAGCAGGTTAGACAAACTGTAATTTCATTATTACTCTAAATGGTTTCTGGCAAACAGTTACATCTTTCAGATAGGTTCCCTTTGCACCCTAGTGACTGCAAAAATGGAGTGAATTGGCAGCAGCTCGAGTGGTACTCAGTCAAAGAAACACACAGTCCCCCATACAAACTAATTATGTTTGCAAGCAGACAGCTCTTAAAGAGACAGTACCAGAGGTTCTAAAAACACTCACTGATAAATGGCTTAAACGCCAAACACCATTCAGGCTTGGAGCATTCAAGCAAGCTCCTGGAAGTCTTTTGGGAACCCCCATTTGCAGGGGGGTTACAACAACATGATCAATGCCCAGCTCACCACAGATTTCTGTCTACTAGAAAAGTGGTTCTGTAATAACAAGCTGGTAATGAGCAAAACACAAAAAAAGACCAAGGATGTTCTCTTTGGATCAAAACACCTTGGAGCTGATAGACAATACCTGCTTGTCCTAATCACTTCCTCTGGCTCATAAACTAAACTGGTGGATAAGTTTAAGTATCATGGGGTCTGTATTGACCAAGGAATCACTTTCAGATCACAGGTGGATCATATCAGAAAATCTCTACCCCAGAAAACTGGACTACTATATTGCCTGAGTGATTACCTAACCCTTGCTTCTTGCCACAGCAAACAGCAACTTGCTCCCCATGTTGGCATGTGGTGCCTCTGTACCTCAGTCCCTCAGGAGCTCTGAGACTAATAAGCTCAAGGTTCTATATAACAAAAAAAGTTGCTTTAAATCCAGTGTCACTCCCAGGAAACATCAATGTGAGGTTATTTCCTCCTTAAATTGGCCTTCCCCGCAATGGAGGATGCTGTACCATCTGTTATGCCTGACATTTAAACTGATCAAAATATGAGGGGGGGGAGTTAAAAAAGGGCCAAAGGCTCTTCTACTGGAGGGCTGTCACTTTACTTGTTACCGATAAATGAGTACCATATCCTAAGTTCTTCCTTCATGTCATATTAAGAGAATTTTGTTCTGTATGTTGTGACTTTCTCAAGCTGTATTACCATAGCATGTGATAATGTGTCTGTGATGCACTATGTACTGTATGCATGATGTTAGTCCAATCTCTGGTGAATAATTGTATGTTTACTGCCTGTATACTCACCTGTAGTAAATCCAATCCCTTGTAGTTGAATATATGCTTTGTACTTGTACTGTCTGCATATCTGCTTTAATTAGTCCCAGGTTGCCCCTGAAAAAGAGACTTATGATCTCAGTGGGCCCACCCTGTTACTAATATTTAATAAATAAATAACAAAATAAATAACTAAATAAAATAAGTACCTTCTCCCTAACTCAGCGCAAAAAGAATACAGTACCTAAATACCTTGTAGAGTAGTACCAGTTGTTTGTATGCAAAACCCCTGTTACGTTTTTTCTATGGTATAGCTTTAATGTTTCAGAGGACGTATTGCCAGCATTACACTATTCCAGCAAGTAGTTTAAGCAGCATAGTGCTGCACTGTTTTTCCTTGAAACAGTTGATTTAGATGGATTGGGGAGTGGAGGGCAATCCCAGCCACTAGTGTGTGGCATTTCAGACTGACAGTATGCCAGTGCAGTTTGAGCCCACTGTGCTCATTAGGGAAGTGAAGGGCAGCTCTGCTACCAGTGAGTGGCATCTGTTTGTTTTGTTACAAGCTGGCCTATTGCCAGCTCAGCAAAAGGGCATAATGTGCTTCTTGAGTGGAGTGGAGGAAAGGCAAAGAAAAGTCACTCCACTCCACTCAGACAACCCATGGAGTGGGTCTGTTTCCTCACCGACTAACCACTGACATACACTCACAGCATGTCAGGTGACCAGTGAGGGAAAGGGGAGGCTTTGAGACTGACGCTGCTTGAGTCTAATGAGTTGGCAAAGGCAAGCACCAATTCTGGCTAACTGCAGGATAGGCGTGATAGCATCACACAGCAGCTGTGCCTTACATATTAACCCAGAATCCTTAGGTGAAAGGCAACACAGGAGTCTAAATAAAGAACTAAAAGCCCTGTAAGATTGAAAGCTTGTTGTGAACACCATTTCCACTAGCCTAAATAAATAAAGGCCATTTTTTAAGAAACATTCAACGTTAAATGTTGCAGACGCTTTCGGCGTGAAGCCAGCTGTGAACATCAGTTCCACCAGCCTAAATAAATAAAGGCCATTTTTTAAGAAACATTCCATGTTAAATGTTGCAGAAGTTTTCAATGTGAAGCCAGGCTGTCTCTCAGAGCTGATGCACTTGACAAAAGGGTTCTGACACTAGCAAGCAGTGCCAGAAATGGTGAATTGCATCATGGTACTTGACCTCTGGAGGCTCAAGAGAAGTCAGACTGTAGCTGACAGCATGGAAGTTTAACCTCACATTTCTCCATGTCAAATTTTCTGTTTTTTCAGTTATATAACAACCTGCAGTATACAATGAGAGGAGACGCTCTTACCTGACTAGGATTAGTTTCCTGGAACCGTCTGATACTATGAGTGTGGGTAACCTCAGAATGGCTATTTTTGTGTTGCTTGCATGCATGTGCAAGAAACACATTGTGTCAGCTTCCTTCACAAGCGGGTTGTGGAGGCATGGTAGTGTTGTGCTGAATGGCAGCAGTCCGTTCTGGGGCTGGTCTCTGCCATGGCAAATAGAGGAGCATGCTGTCTATGGTGGCACTTAATGAACATGCCAATATGCTCAAAGAAACTAGGCCACTGCAATCAGGGAGTGGCCCGTCACTGTGCAATCAGCTGTTTTTGCTGCAAGGCATCCCTGTCTGCAGCAGCAAATTACAGCTGCATTGTGTGGTGTTCCCATGGTGATAGCTTCTCCATCGGCCTCTCACAGTCCTCACAAAGCCAACGGAAAGCTGCTGCCCACCTCTCTCAGTTCTAAAAGCCAATGGAGGTGCCCATGCCCCCTTCCCAGTTCATTTGCCAAAGGGGTAGCCCAATCCCTGTTAGCATGATGCACCCTCCCATTTGTTGTGTGCTGAGGGGGTGCCCAGTCCTCCTTGACTCATGCATCCCCCCCAGCACACTGTATGGCTGATGGGGTGCCCAATCCCCATCAGCTCCACTCTGTCTTCCTCAATAAACAGCCAGGTGGCACACTAGGAGCCCATCCCCAGCATGCCAATAGTCCCGCAGTGTCCTTTTTCTGGTTTGTTTTTTCTTTTCAATCCTGTAAAAATAAAGAAAATGGTTCCTTGCTGTCAGAGGCACCCCTCTCCCTAGCCCACGACCACCCTCTGTGCACCCTACCTCTCCACACCCCCCCACCCCATACTTACCTCCAGAGCCTGGCACCATGATCTTCAGTGGGCCGGAAACACGTCTGCACTCTTCAAAGCTGACTGCAAACTGAAAAAATGCCGGTAAGCTGTATAATGGCATAAACAGGTTTTTTTCTGCTTAAATGGCTATCTTGGTCATTTTTAAGAATTCTTTCACCATGAACTCAGTCACTATCATTTTGTTATTCAATCCCAAAAGGTGATTTCATGGTCACTGCACAGAACCACCTTCATGAGGTAGGCCCCAAAACCCCTATGTTGAAAATCTGGTGAAAAAATTCCCCAGAATGACTGCTTTACGAGTGTGTGTTGTGCAGTTCCTACACACACTCGTAACTTCAAGAATTTTTAATATTTTCACTCCAGATTTTCAATATTGCCATTTTACCACACCTCCTTAGGAACAGTACAGCTGTCATTTTTTACATCTTGCCTGAAATGTGTTTTCACACATGTAGGGCACAATGGCATGGTCGATGTGTGAAATAAATGTTCGGGACAGATTAAGAAAATCACAGTGACGCTGTTCAAGAGCAGAGGTCTTAAAATGTCAGTGCTACGAGCAGGCATTGCACAGTTTCAATGCACCCTTGTAACTTCATGAATCTGTAATATTTCCACTTCAGATTTTCAACATTGGCATTTTTCCACACCTCCTTATGAACAGTACAGCTGTCATTTTTCACATCCTGGCTGAAATGTGTTTTTGCACTTTTGGCGCAGAATAGTGCAGTCGCTGAGGGAAATCGATGTTAGGGACAGATTAAGAAAATAACAGTGACACTCTTCATGAGCAGAGGTCCCAAAATGCCTATGTTGAAAATATGGTGTAAAAAGTCCCCCAAATAATTATGGGTGTGTATTGCACAATTTCTACGCATGCTGATGACTTCATCAATGTATTTATATTTTTACTCCAGATTTTCAACATTACCATTTTTTTACACCTCCTCATGAACAGTACAGCTGTCATTTTTCACATCCTGTTCAAAATGTGTTTTCGCAGCTCTGACGCCAAATGGCCCAGCTGCTGTGCAAAATCATCTTTCAGCTAATGAACTGATAGTGTCACTGTTCATGCGGTGGGGTCACAAAAAGCCCATGTTGAAAACTTGGAATAAAAATACCAAGAAATGCCCAGGGTGTTAGGGTTTTACAACCATAATGCCCTACCCTGTAGGGATTGACAGGCATTGGGGGGGGTGACTTGGAATTGTCAACAATAATGATCACGACATTTCACCCCCATCCCCACCCTGCAGTCAGTGACATGCATCGAAGTATGCCTTAGACTCTTTGGCCCCAGAGTTCACCCCATTTTCCCTGTACTGCACCCATTTCAACATATTTCCTTATGGAATGAGATGAGTGTAAAGCCTGAACACTTCAAGGCACACCTTGACACTTGTAAGTGTCTGCAGGGCAGGGTGAGGTGAAATCTCATGACTTATTAGTGACAACCCAAAGGCACACTCCAATGCCTATCCATCTCTGCAGGGTGAGGGTGGAGTTGGTGTCAGTTCAATACTTCACTGCCATTCCTATATTGCATCTGTCTAACTCCTGCATTTCCACTGCTAATGCTAGCAAGCAACCATTCTGCATTGACAAATGCTTGTGTTCATTTGCAGGGCAAGCAAACATACTGGTATCGGTCTGAGCTGTGAGGTGGCTTCAGAGGCGGGGGGCCTTCCCCTCCTCCACTTATCAAAGCTTCAGAATACTGAATGTACTCCCTAATTGCATGCACTGTCTGCCTTTCTCTTCCTTTTTACACTGCTTGCACTTGGACAAGAAATGTTTTGCTATAGAGAATGGCATTGCAGAGGTGTGTTACTGACTAGCGCAATGCAGGTCAAGCTGCATTGGGCCCATCCTTGACAAACCAACTATCATTCAAGCTAAGTATGACAATGGTTTATAGTTTATGGGTGGAAACTTTGTGTACTAGAAACAAATGAAGTGCTCCAATGAGAGAATACTTCTTCCATTTCATGTACATAAAGCCATTCTCCCTCCCTTCCCCTCCATCGCTCCATTTTCCTTGCTGTCTCTCCCTCTTCCCTTGCACACACCTTTTGTCTCATCTGTTCCCCATACCTCATTTTTCCCTTGTTGTCTCTCTGACCCTCCTGTCTCCTCATGTTTTGCATTTCTTTGTGCCAGGCTCCAGTGACTGCACTAGTGTGACTGGCTAAGCTGTGTTGCTATCAGCTTCACAAATTATGGAAGGAATCAGAGAAGCTTTAGCTTAAATGATGCACCATAAAGCTGCCTAGTGCTCCATGGGACAAACGTTGCTGTGAGAGCTGAAACCTAATATGCTTCAAGAGCCAGAGTGGATGGCCAACTCAGACTATGCATGCATTTTGTGAATAGCAGAATACTCCGGTAGCACTCCAAATATTCCCACGGCTCTAAGAATACACTTTTTTCTTAAAGCAAATCTGTACAATTCTTCTTTTGAATGGATTTGATTGTCTGTGTGGCAGCACCTTACAGTACGATAATGCAGACCTCCGTGCAACCAGAGCACATTTAACAACTTCTGTGTACACAATCAGCCACCCTGTGGACCACCAGGCACTGAGCCCATGGTGAAATCAGTACCATCCTGCACAATTTGTAGCTTCTGTGGCCCCAGTCCATACTGTGTGCAGTCAGATTGCATTTTCAGACTGCAGTTTAGCAGCACAGATAGATTATGTCCCCAAGCTGGTGAAGTGCAATAAGGACAGGCCAGGTGAAGAGATCCCACTGTATAGTCTGACGCAGAGAGAGAGAGTGACCGGGACAGAGACAATGTCAGGCAATGGTATGGCAATCTCATGTCTGTGTAACAAGTTGAGGCTAGAGGACACAGAAACACCACACAGTGCAAGACAGTGAGACGCACATGGCAGCTGTGTAGTCTGTGAGCTTGGAGACAGAGTGTCTGCGTGTGTTCCACTTGCCACTACCCTGTCCAGTTTGCAGATAATCAGCAGTCTGAGTGGGCAAGGAGGTAGTTGAGAGTGATAGCAGCCATGCGGTCTGGCACGTAAGACAGAGAGAGAGAGACACACACACAGACAGTGGGAGACAGTAGGTACCAAAGTTGCGGCAATCTGCTGCATCTCTCTGTCTGTCTATATCTCTGTTGATCAGCCGTGTAGCGCCCTCTGACAGGCTGTAATACAGGAGAGCAGAGGAGAGAGACAGTGTGACAGTGGCCACCCAGAGTTTCCTTTCCTAGCACCCACCCAACTGTGGTTGCCTCATTGCCCATTCCCCACCCTCAGTGCACAGACGGTAGAGAGAGTGAGAGACAGCATCATCACTCTTCAGCACCTGCACCATGGCAGAAATATCCTGTGAGACAACAAGTGAGAAAGCGCTGGAATGTTGTTGTCTGTGGCCTCCCCTTGCTCCCTGGTACAGAACAGTGCTGCAGTTTGTGTGCAGGAGAGACCTGTGTATTTGCTGTGTGTGTGTATGTGTGTGTGTGTGTGTGTCTCTCTCTCTCTCTCTCTTTCTCTCAGTGTATTTTTCTTTGGGAACCTCTGTGCTGCTTTCCCACCTTCCATACAACAAGTTCTCTGTGCCCCATTCTGCTAACCCCCCCCCCATCCCAGTGAGAGAGCGCAACTGGGTTTTTTTCACGATGTTCAAGAACGGAGCTCGGTGCTTACAGACAGAGCGACATAGAGAAAGCAAGACAGGGAGAGAAAAAAGTGAGAAAGAGAGAGAGAGAGACAGAGACACTGGGGAGCAGCACTGAAGAGACAATGTGTGCTGTATTCTCTCTGTGTGTGTCTGTGGATAGTAATGTGTTAGGGAGGACATAGTGGGGAACAGCACATGCAAGTGGCATATGCTTGTGTGTGTGTCTCTGTCTGTCTGTAATTCATAAGAGAAAGAGACAGAGACATAGAAACATAGAAATTGTCAGCAGATAAGAACTGCCTGACCCATCTACCCTGCCCATAAGCCCTTGTACTGGATTATTGCTTCTGACCCACTTGCTGCTGTACCTCTATGGTTCCCCTATACCTGTCCCAAGCATTCTTCAATCCATCTACAGTGCTCGCTCCCACCACCTCCTGAGGCAGGCCATTCCACATGTCCACCACCCTGTCTCGCCCTGCACCTTGCTTATACCCTTGAGGTACTTGAATGTTTCTATCATATACCCTCTTTCCCTCCTCTCTTCCAGTGAGGACATATTGAAGTCCCTTAATCTCACCTCATAAGTCTTATGTTGCAAGCTCTATACCATCTTATTCGCCCTTCTCTGGATCATCTCCAGCTTGTTAATATCCTTATGAAGATGCGACCTCCAGAACTGCACCGAGTACTCCATGTGAGGCCTGACCATGGTTTTATATAATGGCATCACTACCTCCCTCCTTATGCTGGTCATACCCTTGCCTATGCACCCCCATCATGTCACTCACCCTTTCAGTTGCCTTAGCACTTTACTTTGACATTTTAGGTAATCTGAAATAAGAACCCCAGGTCCCTTTCCTTCTTTGTGACTGTCAGCAACTCCTCCCCCATCCTATAGCTTTCCCCAGGGTTTCTGTGTCCCAGATGCATAATTCTGCACATTTTTGAATTCAGCTTTAGCTGCTAGTCCTCAGACCATTTCTCAAGCTTCCCCAGGTCCCTCCTCATTTTCTCCAACCCCCTCTGGGGTATCCACTGTGTTAAAGATCTTGGTGTCATCTGCAAACAGGCAAACCTTTCCCTTCAGCCCTTCTACAATGTCAGAAATGAAGACATTGAACAGGACTGGCCCCAGGACTGATCCCTGCGGCACCCCGCTGGTCACCCCCTCTCCCCAGACTGCACCCCATTTACCACCTTTCTCTGCCTTCTGTCTGTTAGCCAGTTTCTTACCCAGTTTACCATCCTTTCCCCCATGCCCAGCCTACCTAGCTAGTTTATCAGCCTCCTATGTGGGACGGTGTCAAAGGCTTTGCTGCAATCAAGGTAAGCATTGTCCACTGCCCCACCCTGATTTACTTCCTTTGTCACTCAGTGAAAGAAATCAATCAGACTTGTCTGACATGTCCTCCCCACTGTGAATCCATGTTGCCTATGGTCCTGGGCTCCTATGGCTTCTAAATGCCCCACTATCCTTTCTTTAAGCAATGTTTTCATGATTTTCCCCATTACAGAGGTGAGGCTGACCGGCCTATAGTTCCCTGCCTCCTCCCTGCTGCCGGGTTTGTGTAGAGGGACCACGTGTGCCCTTCTCCAATTCTCTGGAACTAACTCTGTGTTGAATGACTCAGTGAACATGGCTGTTAGAGGTACTGCTATCTCCCTTCACAGTTCTCTTAATATCCTTGGGTGTATGCCATCTGGTCCCATCGCTTTGTCCACCTTCAATTTAGTGAGCTCCTGCAGGACCCCTTTGCTTGTGAATGGACTATTGTCCACCTCATCATCCCCTTGGCAACTGCTGTGCTGCTGTGGCCCTTTCCCCTCCCCCTCTTCTGTGAATACTGAACAGAAAGACTCAGTGGATGTCTTGGGGGGGGGGTGGCACATGATAGTTCTTAGGCATGGTACTATCACTTCTAAATACCTAAACAGTGCATACAAGCAAGCAACATTTGACATTGACAAATGCTTGATATATTACTGTTTGGATGTGCTAGGCTGCAGGGATGGTTTTAAAGGTGGGGCTAGCCTTGAAATCTGCATATACACACAAATTTTGCTTAAAATTCTATGTAGCAGCCTGGTTGAAGAATATAACCCTGTTAGAAAGATGTGTGTGTTATACTGCCATATTTACGGCAACACATTAACTATATATTCCTTTCTGTGCAACTGCTACACATCATTTTTCATAAATGGGTGGGTCAGGTGAGTTAGTGGGAAGGAAATAAAAGGCCCTCAGGGGTAAAAGAAATTTAGATTCTGTCAGTAGCTGCCTGGACTTGGCAGAGAAAGGATCTCACTCCTCTCTTAAACTCAGGAGAGGCGGAACTTGTGAGACATGATGTTTTTCATGGTGGACCAAGCCAGGTACAACATCTGATAATAGAGGCTGAAGTGTGTTTTAACTTAACTGCTGAGCCCAAGCTTCCTGTTGCACCCACACCTCACGACAGACAGTAGACAGCGTGGATCCATGCATGGAAGATAATTCCAGGTGAACCTATTTTGACTTTTTGGATTGGTGACTAGGAGTTGAGAGGGATCAGACTATAGACATACTGTACCAAGACTACAGTAATGTATGCAGTTTGATTCCACACAAAAGGCCAGGTAAAAAACTGGTAGACCTGGGTGCAGGAGAGAAGCGAGTCACATATTTTGAAAACCATCTGGAGGGAGACCTCAGTGGGTGGTGCTTAATGCAGAATTCTTGGAAATGTGGATGGTCACTAGTGGGGTTCCTCAAGGACTGGTCCTGGGATGACTACTTTTTTATATCTTCTTTTGTGACATTGATGAAAGCATTCCAGGCAAGCTATGCTTTTTTTGTGGATGACACAAAAATCTGCAGGAGGGTAGAAACCAAAAGGAGCATAGGGTTACTAAAGGAGGGGGGATTGGAGAGGGAATCCAAGCTACGGGAATTGAGGTTCAGTGTGAAAAATTACAGAGTTACGCATATTGGAGCAAAGAGAACCAATTACAGAATAGGTGGGGAAGTTGAATTGACAAGGGAGGATAGGTATCTGAGGTATATTTTCCCTGATAAGTCAAAACATTCTGCTCAAATGCAATTAGGTGGTGGGCAAGACCAACAAAATGATGGGATGCATTAGCAGGGGAATCGACAGTAGGCAAAAGGAGGTGATACTGCCCTTGCACAAATCCCAAGTAAGGCTGCACCTAGAGTGAAGCATGCTGTTATGGAACCCACACTTAAAAATAGATAATGGCAAGGTGTAATATGTGCAGAAAAGGGCCACCAAAATGATTTGGGAGAGTAGGGAAGGTCCTATGAGTAAAGGCTAAAGGACCCAAACATGTACTCATTGGAAGTCAGGAGAGAGTTGGGTGACATGATAGAAACCTTCTAGATTCTGCTGGGGATTAAAGAGCAGCTGACGCTTTCAGGAGAACTTTAGCAAAACAATATTTAGACAAGGTTCAGCTTGTATTTCACATTAGTTGTATATTTCTCCTCCCAATTATTTACCACTGAGGTCATTTGCATGAAAATAGGATATTTGCTCTTGAAGAGTTCATCTACTCCATTGCTTTCTCCCTACCTGAGGTCATAATGCACTGCTTGTGACATCACAGTTACTCTCATGGCAACAGACTGTGATGTCACAGCAGAGGATTATGACTTGAAGTAGGGAATAAGTTACAGATGCAGATGAACTTCACGGGATAAATATCATGTATTCATGTAAATGTCCTTAGTAATAAATAATGGAGGAGAAATCTATAGAACTTATATGGCATGCAAGCTGAATTGTACCTAAGTATTATGTTTCTCAAAGTTTTCTTTGAGACGTCAGCAGCTCTTAAAAAAAAGTTATCAGCAGTGTGCCATTTGCATCCAATGCAAATATGAGTACATCCCTCCGTTTGCTCTCCCCTTTTACCTGCAAAGATGGGCTGACATGGCCCAGGGTATTGCCTGTGTCTAAGGATATACTTAAACTTGCCAGCAGTTTCATTGTATTACTGCACAGTTAAGATGCACATGTCCATGTCAGGAGTTCCTCAGGACACATCAAGATCCTTCCAGGTGTTTGAAGTAAATCAAACCACCAGACACAAAGGCTTCCAGCTTACGTTCCTTTACTGATGAATAAACTGTTTATAGCATGTTCAGTTATACTCATTGCACAGGACCAAGGATCATGATGATACATCAGATTATAGGTTCAGGCCTTCTCTCCTAATTCAGAATTCCTGTATTTCCCCCACTCATCCTCATAGTTACAATGTTCCTCGTGGGATTCTGATTTCACCACCAGACTGTTATGGGCTTGGCCGACTTCCAACATAGCATCTTGTTGGGATATATCATAACCCTGTGTTGTCCTGGCACTTGCAACTTCATCCTAATATTCAGTTGTTTACTTTCTGTCCTTTCTCACCACATATGCTCATACCGCATGGAGGAACCTATGCTTGTCTTCCTCACTGTAACCCTGATTGGCAATACTTAATCAGTAAGTGTCGACAAACCCTATACTGGTGCATTTTTCTTAGTTACTTCCATATCTATCTTTTGGAGCTTTCCTATACTACTTCTCAAAGTTGGTTTTAAGTGCTGTGACTTGAGAACATACATCTCACTGTCAAGCTCACCATCTGCCAATGGAGACATTGGGATATCTGGTGCCTTTCTCCAACAGTCACCCACTAACTCTCTGTCTGCTCTAATGCAAGTGAGGGCCTGCTTGATTAGATTCACACAAACAGCTGTGTGCACTCCATGCCAACCAACAGCCAGCCTGTGCAAACCTCTCCTTCCATGGGTGAGGACAATGGTGCTGCTGCCAAGTGAGCTGGCTCCCACAGTTCTTCTGTGTACCCTGTGGATGAATTGTTTACCTTGTCTGGCCCTTTCCTTCTTTACTGCAGCCTTGTCTGCCATCTTCTGGTGCACTGCCCCTGCCTGGGATTGCTATAGCAGAGCTCCCAGGATATCTTCAGGGGAACCTCCACAGGCCAGCCAGCCATTGGGTTGTTTCCCTTGAGATAAAACCCTCCTGGGGCTCCCACATCCTCTCAGTGGTACCACTACATACTCCTCTTCTATGGGGATGCACAAGGAAAATACCCCAGAGATCCCAGGTCCCAAGTACATGTCCTCTGTGCTGGAGGTCCCTTACTGGCAAGTTACCATGGTCTAGGGTGAAATATTCTCTGATGCACTTGAACCATCGAGGTGCCTGAGACCTCAGTAACCCATGCAGCTTAAGGGTGCCTCACACCATTCTCTTACTTTTACCACAGCTGTGGGTCTTCCTTCCTCACCACTACTTTCTTTCCCTTGGCACCGTGATGGTACCCTACTTATGTATGCCACCAAACTCCACCTCTATCCTATCTCCTCAGAGACAATGCTAGAGCATCAGTCCCCAAGTAGAGCATCTTGGTGAACAACAGCTTCCCCCTACTGCAAGGAGGGAGTTCTTACATGAGCGCTAGAGGTAACATACAACTGCAAGGAGGAGGGTGTTACACTGTCACCCTTCTGAGAAATCATTTCCATCCACAGAAATGGTAGGGTTGGGCAGATGTACTCACCCAACACACCAACACAAGAGAGTCAGCAGTATACCACCCTTCATTCAATGACCAGTGTGGTTACCTGCAGTTGTTTCCCTGTGCTTCCCAGTTTGTTCTAATATTCAGTTGTTAACTTAGCACTCTGTCATTTTTCAGCATGTACAGTATATTCATGTAACAACCCCCTCCTTACAGAAGGGGCAGGAGGCTGTTATCATACGTGACCAAGGGGGGAATGCTGCCCTGACACTATCCTCCATAATGAAACTAGTGGGATGGGAACTTCAGTGGTACTGTGCATAAATAGGGAATCAAGCGTTCTTGGAAATTGGGATTTTTTGATGGAAAGTCCTTGAGAGACAGAGAAGAGGTGTCAGAAAGCTAGCAGGCAGCATCCACTCCAGGTTCCCGCACTGAGTAGGTGCCTGAGGATCACAGGAGGGGCATGCTTGGATACCCAGGGTATAGTGGAAGCTTATGGCACCATCAGTATGGCACTGGGGAGTCAGAGGTGCTTCTGCATGACAAGTAGGGGTGGGAACATTCTGTACTGTGTCTAACAAGTGGCTGACTACAGGACTCAGGCCAGAGACATGGAAGACCCCCCAAGGTATGTTCCCACCTGAAACTGTGTGTCCAGCCACTTTTCAAAGCCTGAAAGTGACACAAGGTCCATGACGCCTTGTTAAGGTTAGGGCATTGTGATGACATTTGAGGTGACCCTAGAGGCCATGTGGGAGGGATGTCAGGCCAATGAGACATGTCCAATGCCACTGGGATTTGCAGGTGGGGATCTAGGAATTTTCCCATACCTTGTAAGTTTAGAGGGACCAGCAAGAGGGTGCAGGAACCCTTAAGGTGTCCCATCAAGGCAATCTCCCAATGGCTTTCAGGCATGAGGTAGTTTCTCCTGAAGTTATTGTGGGTATTCTGGTGGAGGGGCAACAATGGAGAGCTGCATCCTGAGACCATAATGTGCCCAAGTAAGAGGTAAAGCAGGGACTGAACAGAAATAGCACAGGAAGAAGACTCCTTTCTGTGAGATATGGGCTGAACCATGAACAATGTTGGGGCTGGGGGGGAACACTACACCATGGAAATGGGGATCCGGGACCTTTTTTTTTACTGTGATTGGAGCTGGGGAGGGAGGGAGGCTACACTATAGCAACATGGAATGGGGACTTATTTTATTTTTTACAGTGATCGAGGCTGGGGGGACACTACACAATGGAAATGGGGATCAGGGACCTACTGTATTTTATTTTGTACGGTGACCATGGCTGGGAAGGGGAGGATACTACTCTATGGAAATGGGGTTTGGAGTCCTATTTTATTTTGAACAGTGATCAGAGCTGGTGGGGACACTACACTATGGAAATGGGGATCAAGAACCTGTTTTATTCTTTACAGTGATCGGGGCAGGGGGGTCACTAAACTATGGAAATGGAGATCAGGAACCTATTTTATTTTGTACAGTGATCATGGCTGGGAAGGCGAGGACACTACACTATGGAAATGGGGGTTGGGGACCTATGTTATTTTGTACAGTGATCAGAGCTGGGGAGGGGGGATACTACACTATAGAAAAGGGGACAGGGAACCTTTTTTATTTTGTACAGTGATCGTGGATTGGAAGAGGGGGACACCACACTATGGAAACAGGGATCAAGGACTTATTTTATTTTGTACAGCAATCGAGGCTTGTGGGGGGGCTGTGTACCCAGACCTAGATTGCGCATGGGGCACCATCCTACCCTGTGCATAGTTAGAGTAGAGTTTCAAAGCGCAACTATACACTGGCACAGCTGACCATTTTTAAGCTTTGTGGGGTTTCAATATTGTGATGCATGGCTTATGCATGGGGAACCACTCATTTGCATAGGCACGTCATAGTTTTGTGCATGACGGTGCAGTCGGGAGTGTGTGGTACATCAGTGGCCTTTGAATATGGCCACACCTGCAATGGCCTGCTCAAATCTGGAGATGTTTGCCGCATCCAGGGATGCACCACACATCTCATCTGAATATGTGGCACTATCTCTTTTCTTGGGTGTGACCTCCAGAACTAAAACATAGAAACACAGAATTTGATGGCAGATAAGGAGCAATTTGCCCACCTAGTCTGTCCATTGCCCTACCTAATGGATAAACTGCAGATCCTAGTGAACCAACAGACTACTTCCTCCTACCCGCCACTAGAATTGCCTTATGTCTGTCCCATGCATTCTTGAATTCCTCCACTGTTTTTGACTCCACTACCTCATTTCATTTCATTTTATCTTTTAACCTTCTAAGTCTGATGAGCAAACTGCCCATTTTCACAGATGACAAGCAAAACGAATAACAATGAACAATATAATAACATACAGTATACAGTAATTTAGGACACATTACAAATAATTAACAAGTACATTCTTGATTACATTGTAAATACTTTTTTTAGCTTAGATTTAAAAGAGAATACAGAATTACAGATTGATAAATCACATGGGACTGAATTAAAAAAACTTGGACCCCTAAATAATAATGAGCATTGGCCCAAAGTTCTCTTAAAAAATGGAACATCAAATGTAAACTTTGACTGAGTTCGAGTGCAGTTAGGATTAACATATCTTGACAAAAATTAGCTCACTGAATTAGGTAACAAATCAGCTTTGATTTTATATAGAAAGATACACATTTTAAACTGAATCCTGTTTGTTAAAGAAAGGCAGTTTGAAGACTTTAACAGTAAACAATGGTGGGTTCGAGCTGGGGCAGAGAGTATAAACCTCAGTATAGAATTGTATGTAACTGACAGTTTTCTTAATAGTTGATGCCATTATCAGTGATGTCATCATCCATAGTGAAAGTCCAATCAATGCTGTCAGGAGAGTAGCCACAAACAGGGCATATGACATCAAACACATCACATCGGCACAAGTAGATGTAATGCTTTTTCGCACAGCAGTCTGTGTGCGGTGCCACCCAGGCATCCAGGAAAGAATGGTAGACTAGTAGAGGTGGTAGATCCAGGCATTCTCTGTAGATATCGTCATCCAAATGACCAATGGAGTGCGCCAGTGCAAGCTTGTCGAACAAAGCTGTAGTGGGATCAAAACATGGTAAGGAGACAGTAAAAGAGACAAACATGGCATCTGTTATGGAACATTTCTTAGTAGAGAAACAAGGACCAGTATTAGGATGTCTGGTCACAAACCCCAAATTTCTCACTGTGGAGAGAGGAATAGACAAAGTCTGTTGCATACACATGGAAACACAAGTAGATAGTTTACATTTGGGACAATATCATTTGGAAATGTGTCTATCATGTATGATGTCAGGGATTCTTCCAGTTTCTAAATCACGGAAGAGGTTGTTGATGGTAGTGATAATGTATGAGCCATAAGCGGAGCAAAGTATTTCTCTACCAATATATTGTTTTTCAGCTTCTCTATTGTTCTGTTGTATGAGTGCATTAATTTTATCTTTCGAATCAGGGAATGCTTTAGCAACGTCGTGCATGTTGTATACAGTGTATCTTTCTTCCTGACTAAGACCATTCACACCATGCAATAAAAGAGGCAAAACGTTATTAACCAAACCAGTGGAGAACTTCGCAGAATGACTTCTGATAGCAGCAATGTCTGCTTTATTCCAGATAGACACAGCAGTACCAAAAAAGACCTGTGACAGTACCTGTAGCACCTGTAACATCAGAACTGACAACTTCATGTTTGTTACGTTTATGATTCAAGCTACCAGGAGGGGTTTTCCTCCTAAAATTACTTCTATGTTCAGTAGAATAGACCCCAGTAAAGAGATCCTTAGTATGAATCTGAAATGCAGCTAAACTATCAAGTAATAATGTACTGTAAAAAGCAGATGTATTAGTATTGTGACACATACCAAATTCTTTCATGTTCCAGTAAGTAAGGTTAAACAAAACAGGTATATGCATAAACTGTAAATTATTACTCAAAGAACCTGGGAGGGCAGTGGCTGTGAGACCACTACTGGGACCAGGGTTATGTTTTGGACATTCCAAAAGTTGTTTTTCAGTGGGTGGTAAAATGGAGAGATACATGGCAGCAGAGGCCATGTGGTGTACAGCACAAAATCTGCGAGTGGAATCTTTGGAGTGAGAGTTACAGTAAGAAGGATCTATTAAAGCAGTAATGTTGTACAAACCAGAGTGTCTCAGTGATGTTTGTAACAAGGACAGTGAACTATTTGGGGATAATTTAGCATTGGGCCAACCCTGAAAAGTTCCCTTGGAGAGTTTAGCCACAGGGGAGAATCTGTCCTTGTGATGTGGTTTGCCACTCAATTTGAAGGGTAGATTTGTCAGGAGCAACAACCGAGGCAGTGAGGTAAGCATCGGAACCTTCCTGGACAGTGATCATAATGTCTGGTATTTTGATGGAAACTCCCTCTGTAGGAGGTGCTGGAGGATCCAGTTGTTGGAGGAGGTCCGGTACCATGCCTTGGATGCAGGGGATCAATCCTGCAAGGAGGAGGTATAGGAACAAGATAGCCATCTTGTCAGTGTATCTGAAAAGGAAGATCAAAGATTAGTATATTAGTATAATTCCGCCCAATGAGGTTAGGAAAAGTAAATTAAGTTCTTTTGTACAGTTTCAACTGGTTCACATGTAACCATTTGTCAGTCAATTTGTTGTTGTGAAGGAGTCTAACCTGATAGACTGCCGGACTGAGCTTGTTGATAATGGGGTATGAGCCTTCCCATTTATTGGAGAAGGAGTGGGTGGGATGTGCAAATCGAAGTACCATTACCTGATCTCCTGCCAACCCACTTCTTGTGCGTGCTTGTCAAATTGTATTTTGGATTGTTGCTGGGCTTTGCCAATGCAGTTTGCAGCATACAAGTGTGTGTGTGTATGAGGTCTTTTCTGAGTTTTTCCACATACTGATCCATAGACACACAGTCTGCGGTGGGGGTGTGCAGGTCAAACAGTAAGTGTTCAGGTAATCTCTTCTGTCTTCCAGTCATCACCTCAAAGGGTGTCAGCTGGGTAGTGGCTGAGGGTGTACCCCTGATTGCCATAAGGAGTAAAGGCAACAGGGAATCCCAGGTTTTGGGATTATCCTCAATGAATTTGGAAAGCATTTGCTTAATCCGTCTGTTGGCTCTTTCTTCTTGACCTGAGGATTGAGGATGATAAGGTATGTGGAAATTTTGTTGAACTCCAAAGAGTTCAAGGGACTCTTTCATCAACTCACCTGTGAAACTGGTTCCTTTATTGGAGTCTACCTTAAGAGGTAGGCCCCACCTGGAGAAAATCTGTTCTACCAGGATTTTGGCGGTTGTCTTTGCGGTGCATGTCTTAGTGGGTTAATCCTCAACCCATTTAGAGAATAGGTCAGTTACCACAAGAGCATACTTGTTGTTTCTACTGGTATTGGTCAGAGGGCCAATAAAATCAATTTGTATGGCATTCCAAGGGCCAGAATGTCTTTGTGGTAAAAGTTTGGCATTTCGTTTTGTAGGTATGGGATTGTTTTGTGCACAAATGAGGCAATTGTCTATGTATTGTTTAACATCTTTGGTAATACCAGGCCACCAAGCGGTGATCTTAAGGTGTTGGAGAGTGTTTTCTGCTCCTTGGTGTCCACCAGTAGGAGTATTGTGTACTTGGTGCAAAAATTCAGAACTTAGGTGTCTAGGGGCTACCCACAATTTGGTGGTAGTGTCATCTGGTTGAAACCAAATGAGCTTGTCGTCAGGGGATAAGTGTAACTTACCTTCATGCCTTCGGTATGGATTATGTGTAGGTAGTCTTTCTTCAGTACCCTTGTCAAGGAATCTGAACACCTCTCTCAGTTCAGTGTCCAGGTGTTGGGCTGCTGAGAGGTCCAGGGGAGAAAAATACTCAGATTTCTTCTTGAGAGCTGCAACATGTACAGCAGCATTAGCTTCTGGATGGTCCATCATCCAGACGTCCCTCCCTTGGGCCCCTTCCTTAGCAAGGGTGTCTGCTGTGTCATTGAAAGCATAATAGGGGTCATGGGGAGAGTGGGCTTTGACCTTGTGCACATAAAGTTTGTGTGTGCATTTCTGTGCCAATGCATGTATGTAGATTACCAATTCTTTGTATTTCACTGGGCTACCATCAGAAAAGAGGAAGGAGTTCTTCTGCCAAAAGTGAAGAAATTCTGTAAGGGGACAACCAACCCAATTAGAATCTGTAAAAATGATGGTATCCTGAGTTCCATATTGGATGAACTCAAGGGCACAGGCCACCGCTGCCATCTCTGCATACTGTGATGAAGCTACACTACAGCGTTTTGATATCTTGACAGTGTTCCCATAAGGATAGACCACCAAGATACCTATCCCTACAATCTGTTCTCCCTGATAGTATGATACTGAACCATCAGTGAAAATACGGCACAGAGAGGTACTCTAGAATACTTGTGGCATGGCAGGGAGGAAAGGACCTGGATCTGGGAGGTCAGGTGACTGCAGTGTACAGTCATGGGGTTCTCCCTGAAAAAGGAGGCCATGAGCTAGTAGAGATGGAACTTTGGTCTGGTGGACCTGGATATCTCTGTCCTGGAGGAGAAGTGACCAATGTATCAGCCTAGTGTTAGAGACTGACCCATCCTTCACTCTATCTGAGAGCAGAAAGGTAGTTGGCATGTGGTTAGTGTTGAGGATCAGTGGTGAGTACCCAATGATATACAGGAAGTGCTTGGTGGCCCAGTAGGTGGCCAGAAGGTTCCTTTTACAAAGGCCATACTTCTGTTCCACTGGGGTCAAGAGCTGTGATGCATATGCAATAGGTCTCAAGACGCCATGCACCTTCTGGGCCAGCACTGCTGACATGACAATGTCAGAGGTGGCACACTCCAGATGGAATGGTAGTGTTGGATTGGGGTTGACCAGTGCTGGGATGGAGGCCAGAGCCTGCTTCAGTGATGTCACAGCCTGGGTGTGAACAGGACCCCAACTCCATGGAACATCCTTTTTGAGTAGATCATACAGAGAAGTGGCTTTCTGAGCAAAATCACAAATAAATTCTCTTGAATAATTTACCATACCTAGAAACCTTCGAAGAGTTGTCACACTGGTGGGCAACAGCAAGTCTTGTAATCCCTGTATCTTTTTCCAGGTAGGGCTTCGGCCTTGGTCAGTTATTTTCAGACCCAGAAAGAGTACTTCCTTCTGACATAACTGCGCTTTTGCTGGGTTACATTTCAGGCCTTCTCTCTGGATGAGAGTCAGTAATTCATCCAAGAGGTCCAGATGTTGTTCCTGCGTGGCTGTGGCCAACAACAGGTCATCCACATATTGTAAGAGGTATTGGGGGGCTGAGAAACTCTGTAGGGCATCCATCATATGGAGATGGAAGAGGGATGGACTGTTATGGAACCCATGTGGCAAACAAGTCCACGTGTATTGTCATCCTTCAAAAGTGAAGGCAAACTTATAGGGCCAATGGCAATGACCAGAAACCACTGGAAATATCCAGGGCACTGAACCATTTCTGATCAGGTGTTAGGAGTTGGAGCACATCTGGTGCCAATTCCACAGCTGGGGAACAACTGGGAGTGACCTGATTCAGTTTCCTGTAGTCAATAGTAAGTCTCCAAGTGCCTGTGGGTTTCTTCACAGGCCAGACAGGAGAGTTGGCAGTGGAAACACAAGTTCTGATTACTCCTTGTTTAAGGAGTGACTTGATCATTTCTCAGAGGGAGGGCAAGGCCTCAGTTGGAAAGGGGTATTGCCTTTACCTTTCATGTGCCGGGCCTGGCACCTCAATGCCAGTATGCATTCTGCTACAGTCATACTTGTTAACTGCAAACGCTTCCAAATATCATTGCAGAATAGGTAAGAGTTTCAGAAAAAGTTCATGTTTCTTGAACAAATCTAGGACGTCATACTCTTTGTTATTGATAGATATTTTTGCCACAGCATGTTAATCAGGAACCAAGATGGTATGGTATTGACCCTGGATCTGTATCAGCAGCATGTTAGCTAGATCCACCACACAGCCGTGTGGTGCAAGGAAGCCTATGATACTAGGATGATCATGCAGTACCATTAGTTGAAACGCATGTGAGGCCTTCAGATGACCTAGTTGTACTGGTAAGGGTAGAGAACGGTATGCAGGTGGCCTAGTACCATCGACTCCTGACATATTGGTCTTCCATCCGGCAGACCAAGGGGATATGTCCGGGTGTTCGTCATGCAACACAGATACAGCTGCACCTGTATCTAGTAAGACTATTAGTTGGAAGCCCCCGACCTCGGCCTCGGTGCAGGGCCTTCCATTTGTATCCAAGACCAGCTTGTTTACAATACGGACTGGGGCCTGTACTTGTCAATCTGTATTGCCGGAGGCATGCAGAGGTTGGGCCTGACTTGCATGAATGACTTCACGGTGCTGTACTGATGCGATATAAGGAGGAGCTTCTGTGTTGAGGCTTGTGTGGGCCTGAGAGCTTGTACTTCCAGTATCTCCATGGCCAGTAGTGGCATGGGCCACTGGTTGTACCGCTGCAAGGGTCTGTGCGGGGACAGCAACCACTACAGAGCATGCTTGTCCCAGGAGCTCTTGGAATTTTCTGTTTTCTACAGCTATCTCCTTGTATGAAGGACCCATTCTCTGCAATGGTTTCCCTCTGTCCTTATACCTTCTGTTTTTGGGCCAATTCCGGTTCCCACCCCACTGTTGTTGTTGGCCTTGTTGGGGGTTTTGTTGGTTACTGGCTGGAGGGACCAACGGATGTTTCGTTTTCTGTTGTTTGGCCTGCCCTTCCACTGTATAGTGTGTCACGGTCCTGGAGGTGGGTTCCATGGCAGCGACTTTCTTGGAACCGGAACCCAAGTTATGGATGTACAGTTGATACTCCCTCTCAGTTTTCTGAAGAATATCAGCAAACCTATCCGTGTTTGGGTAGGTGGTTGGCTCTACCTTTTCTCTTACTGCTGGGATCATGTTCCTAAGGAACATGGTCTTGTATTCAATAAGATCTACATCTGCAGCTTCTTGTTCCAGGTGTTTTCCTGCTTGGTAGGCCATCCAGAGTCTCTGATGGTAGGTTGGTGGGATTTCTTTTGCATTCTGCTTTACGGGATATGCCAGCATCACTCCTACTACACCTGTGCTATGAGCGGAGATGAGCTTAGCTGCGACCTCGTCAAAGGTAACGTTCCCATCCTGGCGAACTGCTTCAGGGAGTTTGGCCCATAAACCAGGATCGATGGTCTGGCATAGTATTTGGACCTGATATTCTGCAGTGAGGCTAAGCATCTCTCATTTAGAGCACACCTTTTCCAAGTGACAGCTGAGGTTGTCGGATGGGCTCAGCCGACTGATACTGTCAGCAATTTGCTAAACAGAGTAGGCCATTTGTAGGGGATTAGTCGGTGGTCGATCAGGCAATGGTAATGCATCTCGCTTACTATCCAAGACTGTGTGAACTGCAGCTTCAGCTGCAGTGTGGACAACACCTTCCTGAATGCCAGCTTCTTGAAAATTTGTTGAATCTGACTTTTAATGGCTTTCATGCTCCTTTCAGGAAGAGGAACATTACCCAATACTCTATCAATCATGGTTTCAATCTCTTGCCTGTCTTCCACACTAATAACGGCTACCAGAGTTGCTGTCAGGACCAGGCTTGGGCCTGCTCCCCCCCATCATGGGCGCCGCCATGTTGGCATTTCCCATGATGAGCGTCACAACGTCATCGATATGTGACCTGGGGAGTTGTGGGCTGGGACCTGCCATACTGTGGATGGCTGGGTGGGGAATTCTGGGCCATAGTAGGGGTGTGACTGGGCATTGTACTGTGAGACGTCATCATCAGATAACTCCCCTTCTGATGACGAGTGAAAGGCAGGGGCTACGCCTCCCATTGCCTTAACATGGCCAGCCATAACCTCTTGCTGATGGCGCAGTTTGTCCATCTTAGCTCTACACTCATCATGATTCACACTTGCAACATTCATATCAACCTGATCCTGTTTCTGTTTCTGCAAAACACAGTACGCGGCGCCCAATTCGTGATTATCTCTATAGGCTATTTCTAAATCATTACGTACCTGGTTGATCTCGTCCTGTAGCTCACCCATTTCATCACTCAACTGTGCATTCACAGCACTCAACAAATCATTCAATTGCACAACCTGACTCTTCTCCTGTCTCAAACTTTCACACTCCTGTTTCAGAGTACACATTTCTTGGTCACCAGCCTGGTGCTGAATGATACAATAGTGAATCCTTTTCATTTCACAGAGTTTAGAGTTCAGACTCCAAGTTCTGCTGTATTCTAATACATTCAGTTTCCTGTAAACCCACCTCTTGCTTAAGAGATGCGATCTGCACATCAAGGGTGCGAAACCTCACTTTGGAGGCTTCCAAAGCAGCGTGGAGAGTGGCGACCATCAACCCTTTAGCACAACACTTATTGGTTGACTCTCGCGTCTCTGCATACTGGGTTGAAATCCCCAGTACAGGGTTGTTGGATTTACTTGCATCCCGCGCAAAGACAGCCCATCCTCCATAGGAGGTAAGGAAGTTAGAGACATTGAGTTTTAGTTCTACGCAGATATCTGATACTGTGGCCATTGTGTGGATGGGAACAAAAATTCCAACTGTGTAAAAGACAGCATGTTGCATATCGATCCACAACACGAGTACTTTAAACACAGCTGGGCTACTGTATAAGTTGCAGGCTTGCAATTTAAAGCTGCTATGGAGTGGGTCGAGACAGCATCGACCACACCCAAAAAGTCAGCCAGACTTTGCAAGTGACCACAAACTGGTAGGAAAAATGGGAGAGGTGATACAGGAGTGTACACCTATAGTCCCTGTGGGGAAGGGAAAAGTTTCAGCAACAAGTAAAAACTTACAAACACCAAATATCGCCTGCACACGGTCGCCAATTTGTAAGCAGTCTAAACTTCGCTATCAGATTCTTGATGATATTGGGAATGCAAATAATCACAAACAAGTTGCATTCGAGTAATAAACAAGTATATTACTACAAAAGGGATAAGTCAAAGTTGCCCTAAGCAGTTCTCACCAATACGAACCAGAAGCCAATGCTAGCGTTCCCTACACCTCGAGGTTTCTCTGTAGTCTCTTGGGATCTCTCGGGTCTCTGAGGTGTAAAGCCTGTGCATACCATTATATACCTGTGATAATTACTATGGTTACTAAAAAATAGAAACATTTCTACTTACAGAGATGAGCCCTATTGGATAAATTAGAGATGGCTCCATGGTCCAAGATAACATTATATAATTCTGTAAAGTCATCAGTTTTAGAACAAAGAAGTTATTATACATAATCTTACATAACAAAGTGTAGTGGTGCACATCACCAAAGGATGGCATTGTTGCCTTACATATTATAATTACTTCAAGGGCAGGTGTCTTGGCATCTGACAAGTAAGAAATAAACAGAAAATACATGGTATAATATGTGTGCATTGGCAAGCAAAGTGGATTACAACAATATGCATTCATATCCTGACATCTACTCTTGTATGGTAGATGCCCTTAGCCCTTTGTATTAGTATAACCTATGCCTAAGCATTAGCTGTCTACAGTGTACCTCTGAGGGTATCAATTAGGGTGCAGGGACCTCATGTAACAATTTAGTGCTAATTGAGGAATAAACCACCAACCCATAATCTAAGACACTAAAAAAGGAAACTGTGTGCTGATAGCCTCCTAGATTCAGGAGTTAGATAATGCTTAACTCTATAAAGTCATCCAAGTCTTTGGTGAATGTTTATTTATAGAAGGAAAAAAACATGTTGATCAAAAGTAAGATTAGTGTCAAAAATGAGTCCCAAATATTTAAATGTATCAACAAATTCAACAGAGTTCCCTTTAGCATCATGAATGGGTGGAAGATTAAACAGATTAGACTTTTTACCCAAAAAGAACATGGTTTTGGTTTTTACTGAATTAAGCACAAGTGAATTAGCAAGCAACCAAGTCTGAAATGTATCAAAGCTGGCCTGAAGTCTATCCAATGCCTCCCTTATATTCAGACTATCCTCGTAAATTACTGCATTATCTGCAAACATTAAGATGGAGCTGAACGGACATGAAGATGGGGCACCATTCATAAGAACAGAGAAAATAACTGGACCCATGATTGACCCTTGGGGAACATCACAACTGATTAATTTAGTAGAAGAGAGATGACCTTCAATTGTTGTCACATGTGACCTATCTACAAGATAATGGGAGAACCATTTAATCACTTCAACAGAAAAGTGCATTTTTCTCATTATACAAGGGAGCACACTGTGCTCCACAAGATCAAAGACCTTGGTGAGGTCCACAAAAAGAGCAGCAACTGAGTGCCCTTTATCAAGGGCTCTCTGGGTGTCACTAGTGAACCTCACCATGGTCGTTTTGGTAATATGTCCTGCCTTAAAACCATGCTGACAGGGAGCTAATAAATCACTTTTATTAAGGTACTCCAGTGTCTGGTCTAATATGATTTTCTCGAGAATCTTGGACAAAGATGGTAAAAGAGCTATCAGGTGATAGTTAAGAACTAATGAGGGATTACCTGTTTTATGGACTAGTCTGATACTGCATGTTTCCACAACTTTGGGAACATGCCATGAGTAATACAAAAATTGAAAATTGCAGCAAGGGGGTCAGGAAATGTGACAATACCCAATCAAAGTATTCAGATACCTAGAGAATCTGTCAACAGTGATGGTTTAGGATCACTACTAAGTAGATGATCCCTAACCATCTCAGAAGTCATCTCATTAAACACAAATTTAGAAAATAATTCAGGATGAACTCCATAAATGTTAACTGCTTCAGGGTAACACCCAGAATTTGGGACCCTTATATTCTCAAGATCTCCAAAATAGTTGTTAAAACTTTCCACTACCAATTTAGGACTCGAGATAAACGAGTCATCATTTTGAAGAGAAATCAATTGATCTTTCTTTCCCCTACCCATTAGGTTATTTAGAATCTTCCATGTGTGTCTGGGATTACCAAATGCTTTATTCTGCTGATTTAGGAAAAATTCTACTCTAGATTTTCTCATTTCTGATTTACACCTATTTCTTAAGATTTTATATGCCCAAAGAGAGTCAGCATCTCTATGAAGTTTAAAATGTTTCCGACTCCGGTCACATTGTTTCATAAGACCTAATAAGTCTTTCATAATCCATTCATTCTTAGTTGAACGAATATGCATTTTTTCAAAGGTGCCAATTTATCCATCAAAGATGTATGAAATGTAATATAGGTGTTTAACATAACATCAATATCTTGGGAGACTTTAAGCTGCATCCAGTCTATAGTTTTAATGGCTTTAGTAACATTCTCAGAAGTTACTGAAGAGTGTCTCCTAAATTCAGTATACCTAGGGGTCTGTTTAGGGCATTTAACAGACCAATCACATGCCACCGGACAATGATCACTAATATTGTCTGGCAGAACCTTAACATTAAAGATTCTGTCTAGCTGAGTTACCCAGATCCAAATGAGAATTGAGCCCAAATTAACTTTGTGATTATACTTAGTGACGTCATGGATCATTTGGTGAAAACCTAAGTCTATCAACGTATCACAAGTACCATCGGTCTCGTTTGGGTTCCAATTATTTTTAAAATCACCCAATAATATCCACTCTCTATTTGGAGGAAGATGGGACTTAGAATGAGAGACCAAATCAATTCCAGATTTAAACTTACCGGGTGAAATATAGATAGAACTAATAACTAGTCTCTTATCCTAGCCAAACAAAATCTCAATTGAAACAAAATCACAAACAGCATCATTGATGTTATCAAAAATCCTAACTGCACTGAACTTAGAATTTACATATATAAGTGCTCCTCCCCCCCATTTACCCACCCTGTCCTGGTGAAATAAATTAAAATTTAGCAATGAAATTTCAGTATCCGGAATGTTACAATTTAACCATGTCTTGGATAGTGTAATCACATCAAACTCATTCATCTGTAACCACACCAAAAATTGGTCCCACTTTGAAGTAAGGCTATTAATATTCAGATGGACAATTTTCAAAGTTAAGTGTAAATTAGAGGGTACAATATTGCTAGTCATAATGGGACTTGATTTCACCTGGCCTGAAAAATGTGGGCCTGGGTTAGAATGCATGGAACCCAAGATGAGAAGCAATATAGCAAAGAATCGCCTAAGATGAATTTTATAGGCCATTTTCCTTTTGCGTTTTGTGACTGAGTGATAAATGTTAATCCTAATACAACTAAAATGGTAGTCAATATACAACCTCTGATAGTTATGTGAAATGGGATTAAAAAACCCATGTGATATACATGTTAAAACCATCCTGGCAATAATAACTTTCATAATAATAATTCCAACTGTTCAGACTATCAGCTTGAAAATCAGAGAAAGAAGGGAAGACAACATCTCCTTCACTAGGCAAATGACACACAAAAGTGCAGGCTAATAAAACATGGATAGATGTTAAGTTAGACATTCTTGTGTATCTCAGAATATACCAGACAGTCTAAAATAAACTATTCCCTAATAACTTAATATAGGCTGCTACAAACTTAGGATCTTACTGTTTCTCTAAGGAGTGGTGCTTGCACCACTCACACTCATGCCACAGCTCTCATGCTGTGTGCGAGTGCAGATTTAAATGTCTTGACCCCTCCTGTTGGAAAATGTCACTCCCTGTTGCTCCTCCTCACAGTCCCATTTACTGGCTTACTTGCCAGAACCGGGGGCCCTCCCAGGGAATGGAGCAGGACTCTGGCAACCAGTTGAAACAGTGCCTCCTCAGGAAGGCTGTTCCATGAATCCACAGCCCTGTCCATGACAAAATACTTCCTCACATTACCTCTGAGCCATCCCCACGCCGATCTTCAAAATGTGCCTGCTTGCTCTTGCATCTCTTTTTTTGAAAGATGCTACCCTCTCAGACTTTGTTGATTCCCTTGAGGTACTTGAAAGTTTATATCATGTCCCCACTCTCCCTTCTTTCCCAGAGGGTATATATATTAAGCTCCTTTAGTCTCTCTTCGTATGGCTTCTGGTGCAGACCCTGCACCATTTTGGTTGCCCTCCTCTGAACTGCCTCCATCCTGTCTATAGAAATATAGAAACATAGAAGTTGATGGCAGATAAGGATCACAAGATCCATCCAGTCTGCCCATTTTTTCTGCCTTATGAATGTGCCATAGGCCTGTGCTCTGTCAATGGCCTATCTATTCATACTTATCTGTATTGCTCCCTTATGCCTATCCCATGCCTGTTTGAAGCCCTGCACTGTATTCAAATCCACCACTTCCTGAGGTAGGCCATTCCAGCATCCACCATCCTTTCTGTGAAAAAAATAACTTCCTCACATTACCCCTTGATCGGCCTCCCTCTAATCTCATGCTGTGTCTTCTTGTCCTGCTTTTTTTCTTATATTGAAACATGTTAGACTCTTTCACCTTGTTAATGCCATTAAGATGTTTGAATGTTTTGATCATATCACCTCTCTCCCTCCTTTGCTCTAGGGTATACATATTGAGCTCCGTTAATCTGTCCTCATATGTTTTCTAAAGCAGTCCCTGCACTGTTTTAGTTCTTCTCTGGACTGTCTCCATTTTGTTAATGTCCTTGTGCAGGTGCGACCTCCAGTACTGCACTAAGTACTCCAGATGGGGCCTAACCAGTGTCTTGTAAAGAAGGATTATTACCTCCCTCTTATGACTTATGATACCCTTACTGTTACACCACAACATCCCTCCAGCCTTACCTACTGCTTTAGTGGTCTGTTTGGATGATTTCAGGTCATCTGTGATGATGATGCCCAAGTCTCTTTCTTCACTTGTGATTGCTAGCAACTCCCCTCCCAGCCTATAGGTGGCTTCAGGGTTTCTCTTCCCAATATGCATGATCTTGCACTTCTTTGCATTAAACCCCAGTTGCCACTCTTCTGACCATTTTGCCAGTTTAACCAGATCTCTTTTCATTCTGCCCACCCCATCTGAATCAGCTACTCTATTGCAGAGCTTGATGTCATCTGCAAACAGATAAACCTTACCCTCCAGTCCATCTGCAGTGTCACTGATGAAGATGTTGAAGAGGACTGGCCCCAGGACTTGATACCTTAGGTTCCCCACCTATGTCCTTGCAGAGATGTGGTCTCCAGAATTGCATGCAGTACTTTAGATGGGGTCTCACCAACTGTCTGAACAGAGGGATAACAACTTCCTGTTTTCTACTGTTGATGCCTCTCTCTCTGCATCCCAGTATCCCCCCAGCTGCCCGTACTGCCTACTCACATTGCTTATCCATCTTTAGATCATCTGCTATGATTACCTCCAGGTCTCTTTCCATTTTTGTTATTGTTAGTATCTCACCCCCTATTGTGTACTCTCCCCTGGGTTTTTGTTTCCCAGGTGCATTACTTTGCACTTATTTTTGCTTTGAATCTAAGCTGCCATACATTTGACCATTCCTCCAACCTTGCCATTACCTTCTCATCCTTTCCACCCCACCTTGTGTATCAACTCTGTTGCAAATCTTTGTGTAATCTGGAAAGAGACATACTTTTCCTTCCAGTGCCTCTGTAATGTCACTTATAAAGACATTAAAGAGGACTGGTCTCAGTACTGAACCCTGCAGTACCCTGCCAGTAACCCCATTTCTTCAGAGTGGACTCTGTTTACTATTACCCTCTGCATCCTGTTGTCCAGCCAATTTTTTTACTCAGGCTACCACTTTAGGACCCACACCAAGGCTGGCTAACTTGTTTATTAATCTTTTGTGTGGGACTGTGTCAAATGCCTTGCTAAAGTCTAGGTAGACCATGTCCACCGCCCTTTCCTGGTCTACTACTTTGGTCACCCAGTGAAAGAAATCTGTCAGATTCATCTGACATGACCTTCTCGCTGTGAATCCATGCTGCCGTGGGTCCTGTGCCCCACTGGCTTCTAGGTACTCAACAGTTCTTTCCTTCAGAAGTGATTCAATCATTTTACCTACCACTGAGGTCAAACTAACTGGTCTGTAGTTTTCTGCCTCTGCCTTGCTCCCACTTTTGCGAAGTGGAATCACATCCGCTCTCTTCCAGTCCTCAGGTACTACCCCATTCTCACATGATTTGTTAAATAAAGTAGTCAGTGGTGTCACTAATTCTCCCTCTAGTTCTTTTTGAATTCTGGGGTAAATTCTATCAGGCCTCATTGCTTTGTACACCTTTAATTTTAAGAGTTCTTTCAGAACACTTTCTTCTGTGAATGGAATGGTATCAGCCCCTTATCCAGGATGTTTCTATTGTTTGGTTTAGGTACCTTCCCCATCTCTTCTTTTGTGAACACTGAGCAGAAGTATTCATTCAGTATCCCTGCTTTTTCGCTGTCACCCTCTGCCCACATTCCCTCCCCTTTATTAAGTCTCAGTATCCCTCCATTGGTCTTTCTTCACTCCCTAATATACCTATACAATGTTTTATCCTCCTTCTTAATAGAGTTGGCTATTTTTTCCTCAGTTTGGGCCTTTGCTATTCTGACTGCCTTCCCTGCATAATTCTGCTTTGACTAGTATAGTCCTGTGTCCCGCTCCTTCTGTGTTTCCTTATATTTCCTGAATGCTCTCCTTTTCTCCTCAACCTTCCCTGCCACCTGTTTTGAGAACCATAGAGGCTTTTTCCTTTGGTTTTGTTGATCTGCTTTACATAAAAGCTTGTTGCCTCTGTGATGGCAGTTTTGATTTTTCTCCATTGTTCTTCCATACCTCCTTCTTGCCTGTTTGCTAGTGCTTTTCTGATGCACTCTCCCATTTTACAAATGTCAGCTCTCCTAACATCCAGCACCCTTGCTTTTGTATGGCTGACTCTATATACTGTATGTGTTTATTGTGAACCATACTGTTTGGTGGTTGCTTGTTCCCAGATGGCTACCCACTTCTGAATCTGAGATCCTCTCTCCATCCCCATTTTAGAGTACCAGATCTAAGATTGCTCTTTCCTGAGTGGGTTCCAACACTAGCTGTCTGAGACAAACCCCCTGTAAGGCATTGAGAATGACCCTGCTCTTGGATGTGGCTGTAGTAAAGGTGCTACAGTTAACATTTGGCATATTCAGGTCCCTCATCAACAATATCTCTCCTTTTTCTGCATTTTTAAGCATTCCTTCTATCATTTCCTTGTCCACTGCCTTCCCCTGAGATGGGAGTCTGTAAACAACCCCTGTGTGGATTGTAGTGCCATTTCCTGTCTCCAGGGTGACCAACAGTACCTCCTTCCCTCCCTGTTTACCCTTTAGTTCTGTTGCTTTGATTTCTTTCCTTATGTAGAGAGCTAATCCTCCTCCTTTACCCTCCCTGTCACTCCTCTAGTTTGTGTACCCTGGTATGTTGACATCCCAGTCATGGTTCTCTGTGTGTCATGTTTCTGTGACTGCCATGATATCCAGGCATCCCTCTTCCACCAAGGCCACTAGTTCAGGGAGCTTGTTACTCAGACTATGGGCATTGGTACTCATCGCCCTCCATTTTTTGATGGCCTTGCCCCTTTTAGGCCCATCCCAGTCCTTACTGCCTTTGCCTTTTTGGGGATTTACCCCTACCCTGCTCCCTATCAACTTCTCTACCTTTGTGTCTACTTCACTAACTACCCTGTTTTGTTGGGGGGAGGCTGGGATTTCCCTGCTTCTCTTCAGTGTCTCCTCCTTGACTAGTTTAAATGCTTGCCAATGAAGCATTTAAGCCTATCATCTAGGATCCTGGCTCCCTTCCCAGACAGATGCAGATCATTACACCAGTATAGGCCTTCATCCCTCCAGGTGGACCTCCAGTCCTGAGTGAAGCAAAACCCCTGAGCTCCACATCAGTTTTTCAACCAGTCATTAAATCCCATGGTGTGGAGTATCCTAGCCTCACCCATGCCACAGACAGGCAGCACTTCTGAGAATGTTACTGTGCATGTTACTTGTCTAAGGCCCTCCCCAAATCCACAAACCCCTGCTGCACTGCTCTGATCCCATTCTCAGCCAGGTCATTTATCCCTAGGTGGACAATGACATCCATCACCCTCCCTGTGAAGTGGCTCCCACAATTCTAAGGATTTTCTTCCTGTTCCTCCAAGTCATGGCACTGGGTAGGCACCTTACCTCCCTCTCCCCTCCCTCCCTCCCTCACCCAGTCCTACCACCCTAATGATTGAGTCCCCCACCGGGAGTTGTTTCCTTCCCTGGTGGGGTCCTATGACACTCTCCTAAGGTTCTCCTTTGTGGAGGTTCCCAGTATCCTGCTTGGTCTCCACTGCCAGTGCCTCCATAGAGGAACCACTGTCTTCCAGAATTGCAAATAAATTGGGGAGAGGCACAACTGGAGAAATGAGCCTCTGTTCTACCACCCTCACTCTCCCTGAGCACACCATGGTCCAACCACTTCTCTTTCTTGGCAACCTCTGAGGCAGTGGTGGTGGTGGTAGCCTTAGTGGTCCCTGGGTGGGGAAGAGGTTTCCTGAATACTCACTAGGTCAGCATGGAGACAAGCAACCTCCTCCCTCAGATGAGAGAGATGCCTACAAATAGGGCAGCAATACAGCCTCCAGAACATCTCCTGGAAGACTGCCACTCCACAGCCAGTGTATTGCACCACTCCCCACATGTCTGTCTCCTTTCCTGTTTAAGATTTTTGTTTTAGTGCATGTGAGTGTGTTTACCCCCTATTCAGTGTACTGTGCTGTTAAGGATATGAACAGGTGTATGTTCTTTGCACTTGGGGAAGTGATGTCAGAACCCCTAATATAAAGGAAATGATGTGCTTGGGGTGGGTGGGACAAAGCCCATGCCCTCCAGAAACAATCAACTCTGACCCACCACCCTGGTGAGTGCCTTCCTTCCTTTCAGACACCTATTTTACAGATTTTAAGTAACAGGTCTAGCCACAAATGACTGCAAATATGCTTCCAGCTAGAGTTCCTCCCTGGCAAATAAAAGTTACACTAAGTAAAGTCAACCCCAAAAACAGAGAACCGAAACTCTGACTTCTACTTACTTACACAGGCCCCTAAATTAAGAATTAAATTCAGTGTACTCTATTAAATAACCTCCTTGATTTAAGGAAGCTGGTGGCTGCTATCTGTTTCAGCTACAGCAGACAGATTTCACGAACAACTCCTGTTTTGAATCCACAGTTCCTCAGGCCCCCTTCAGCTCCTCCCCTTACCAGACACCTATTTCACAGAGTTTAAGTAACAGGTCTAGTTACAAATGACTGCAAATACTCTCCCAGCTAGATTTCCTCCCTGGCAAATAAAAATTACACCAAGTAAAGTCAACCCCAAAAGCAGAGAAACAAAACACTGACTCATGGGCAGATCAATTAGGTTCAATGTGTGGGGGGCAAAGACTCTGCTGAAATGGCAGGGGATCTGGGAGCCGCCTAGGCCCCCAGAAAATGTTACACTTTGTGAAATGTTTTGATGTAGTTTTTTTGATCTTTCACAGTATTTACATCATAAAAATAAACTATGTCATGTCAAGAATCTATTCTAAAATAATCTAATTAGACTCATTACCTTGAATGGTGCTGTACAGCACATGCCTTCATGTACTCAGCATGCACAAATGCTGTTTCACATAATTCCTCCTGCAGCAGTTGACTTGATATTGCTCACATTACTCTTGTACCTGGTGAGCCAGCAATGCCAGCTTGAGTGCTTTTATAGTAGGTGCACATAAGATGAGCTGGCACGCTTCAACAATGTCTCAGATCCAATGCATTTCTCAACACATACTCTCTCCCTGCCCCTCTTTTAGTTTAAAGATACCTAAATTCTGAGACCAGATCACAGACCATATTGGGAGTGAGTGATCAATGGGCTTAACCAATATAAGCTGATCAATGGAAGGGGAAAGGGTGGAGAGCGCAAGGGCAGTGATGAGACAAGAAAATGGACAATGACATTAAGAAATGAATCACAAGCTTCCTAACTCCATCAGCGTTTGAAGAAAAAAACTCCTACCAGATACCACACACGACAGTCAGAGGGCAAGAGGAGCTTTTAACATTTAATGGGCATATACAGTATAACAGCCACAGTTACAAATTTGCAAACTGTCTCCAGCTCAGATTTATTTTTCTAAGTACATCACAGTGGAAACAGTAAACTCATACATACATGTACAATGATGGCAGAAAACTCTGAACAGTACTCGTGTCAAAACTGGGTTGTCAGTGTCTGTCCTAGACTGTTGGTCAGGTCACCCTACCCATATCCACCACAGTCATCATTCACAGGCTGCTGCAATACAGGAAGAAACATTACATCTGTTGGCATCAAGGAACATACTGTGCCTCAAGAGGATAATAGGGGTCTTCAAAACCAGCAATTGTGTTGGATTTTGTTTTCCTTAATTATGAAAAAGGCAGCCTCTCTCACTCCAGAGCAGCACTGGCATATATCTATTAGCAAATACACTTGACAATCAGCTGCCAGCTCCACCAGTAATCATTACATTTTAGCCCTTCCGCAGTGAGTCAGATGGAGTTGTTTGCTGCAGTAACCTCACCAAAATATCCAGACCAAAAAGGTTATACAAAATCATCAAGACATACAAACAAGGACTTGTTACAGCTAAACATGCTCTGAGCATGAAACATACTGTGTGAAAGGGGTGAGGGCTTAAAACAATAAAAGTAAGTCCCGAGACCACATGAAGTCACTGTTTATACACACCCTCAAATAAAAATAAACTGATATTAGGCAGCAAACAGAAATCAAAACCATTTTTATTTATTAGGCAGCAGATGAGTGACATATAAATTGTCAAATCCACCTGTTTTCCACAACAGTATGATCTGCAGTACAGATCAGACTCTTATTGAAAATGGCTGGATTTGACAATTTATCTTAACTCATTCAGCCTAGGATCTGGCACTTCGATTAGCCACAAAGAAAAAAAAATAACTATCCAGCAATATCTAATCTGAACCACTCTGAATTAATAGGCAGCAGTCTCAGTACAAAACATACTATTCAGGAACATGATTGTTTACCTTAGTCACTCAGGATTTGGAACTTTGATTATCCACAAATAAATAAAAAATATTAGGCAGCCAACACAATTGGGAACCACATTACTCTTAATTAATAGGTGACAGATGCAGAACAGATCATATGTTTGTGCAGAAAAGCAGGATATGACCGTGAATTTATTACCTCAATCACTCAAGATCTGACACTTCTATTACCTGCCAACCAACTCCATTTGACTACCAGTATGCCGTGTTCCTGCTCTAACTAGTGGCTGCTGTGTGCTAATATTTCATTGACTTTAATGAAGAATTCATTTATTGGTTCCCCACTATTACTTGCAGATTGTAGCTGTCGCCATAGTAGTACTGGGAGAAGCAATACACAAATTCTATATTCAGACTTACACAGTAACCTGGCAGGCAAATAAACTGCATGTATTACTATCATAATATCAGTATATGATTGGTGTTCATAAGCAGCTGATGGTACCGCACAACTCAAATTTCAATTTCTGTACTGCATATATTGATTGAGAGTAATATACACAGGCCATGTACACATTAATAAAAAACAAAAAAAAATACATAATGTTCAAAAAAGTGTGGAGGGGGGCAAAATACATACGTGGCCCACCCAGGAATAAGAGTGGGGGGGCCATGGCTGGTCCGGCCCCCTCTGGTTTAGCCGCCCCTGCACTGACTTCTACTTATTTATACAGGCCCCAAAATTAAGAATTCAATTCAGTGTACTCTGTTAAATCACCTCCTTGCTTTAAGGCAGCTGGTGGCTGCTCTCTGTCTCGGCTACAGCAGCTGGACACAATACTCCAGGTGGGGTCTCACCAATGAGTGATATAGTGGCAACACCATCTCAATCTTCCTGCTGGAGATACCTCTCTCCATGCATCCTGGGGTTCCATGTCAAAATCGTGACTGCAGAACAGCAACCTGTGAAGAGGGCACAAATCCCACAGCACAATGAATTTAAACAAAGTATTTTTTTATGGGGGGCTTTGTCCCCGGCACCCCCTTGTGGGGGGCAAAGCCCCCACATCTCCCTTTATTTAATATACTTACTCTAGGGGGCATACCTCGGGGATGGGGAGAACCACCGGTTGCCCAAAAGTGTTGGCGCTGTGGTTCCATCACCCTCTTCACGGGTCGTCATTCAGCAGTCACTATTTTGACATGCTACTGCATCCCAGCATCCCACTGACCCTACCCACTACACTGTTACACTGCCCTGCTACTTTTAAGTCATCAGATATGATACCCTGCAAGGTCCTTTTCCTGCTTAGTGACTTTCTGTACCTCCCTCCCATCCTATACATATCATCTGGATTCCTATCTCATAAGTGCATCCTTTTGCATTTATTGTCATTGATCCCCAACTGACATGCTCTTGACCACTCATCAAGTTTCTCCAAATCCCTATGCATAATCTCCCCCCTTCAGAGTGTCCACCCTATTACAGATCTTGTCATAATCTACAAAAAGACATACCTTCCCTTCCAGTTCTTCTGTAGCATCACTTATAAAGGTATTGGTCCCAGTATTGAGCCCTGTGGCACCCCACTGATCACTCTTCCATCATTAGAGAGAATGACATTAACCACCATCTTCTGACTCCTATCTGTTAACCAGTTTCTAACCCAATTCATATCTTTGGATCCCTGCCTGAGGCTGCTCAGTTTCTTTATTAGTCTCTTGTATGGCACAGTGTCAAAGGCCTTGCTAAAGTCCAGATAAACCACATCCACTGCCCTCCCCTGATCTATTTTCCTGGTCTTCCAGTCAAATAAATAAATCAGATTTATCTGGCATGACCTCTTCCCTGTGAATCCATGCTGCCAGGGGTCTTACCTATTGGATTCACGGTACTTTGCTAACCTTTCCTGTAACAAGGTTTCCATTAATTTCCCCATCACTAAGGTGAGACTGACCAGCTTATAGCTGCCAGCCTCCTTCCTGCTGCCGCTTTTATGTAGAGAGACCACAGCTGCTCTGCTCTAGTCCTCTGGAACCACGACTATTTCCAGACAGCTATAAAATAAGGCCATAAGTGGGGCAGCTAGCACCTCCTTGAGTTCTTTTAGTACCCTTGGAAATCACCCATCTGGTCCTATAGCCTTGTCCACTTTCAAAGTTGTAAGTTACTTAAGGACTCTCTCCTCTGTAAATGGACTTGTAGCCACCTCCCCCCTTTGTTCTTGCTGCTCTCTGGTGACCCGTCCCCCTTCTCTCCACTATGAAGACTGAGTAGATGTGCCTGTTCAGGATGTTTGTTTTTTCTTGGTCTCCTTCTGCTCAACACCCCATCCCCTGCCACCTTCCTTATCCTCACTATCCCCCCCTCACTTTTCACTGGCAGTTCTGGCACCCTTCCTGTGGTCCCACTGCATGTTTCTTTTTTATAGGCAATGCACACAGAAAATGCCCTCAAATCTCATATTCCAAGGATCTGCCTACAGTGCAGGAGGTCCCACTCTGGCAAGCTGCCAGTATCCATGGTAAAACAATTTATGACACCCTTGAATCATCAGGGTGGTTGGGACCTTGGCAACATAGGGGGCCTTGATGATGCCTCACACCCTCCTTTTACTTTTCCTCCTACTCTGACTGTTCCTATCACATCATTACTTTTCTGCCCCTCTACTCTCACCTGGCTCCTCATGGGCATTCTACTTTTCTATTCTACAAACTCCTCTACTTAGCCTATCTCCTCCAGGACAATGCCAGAGCAATAGTCCCCGGCTGGCACATCTTGGTAAACAAACAACCTCCCTTTACTGTGAGGAGGGGCTTCTTGCAGGAGCACTAGCTGTAACATAAAGTAACTGGTAGGGGAAGGTTCAAAAGGGACATGAGACAATACTTTTTCATTTAGAGAGTGATGGGGCAGAATGACCAATGAGGTAGTTTGAGCAAATGCAGTGGTAGGATTCAATAAGGAGTGGGATAGACAAGAGGGCTTAGTAGGAGTACTGAGTAAGAGGAAAAGGGATGGGATAGTCAAGTGATTATTTGGGGGATTAGTCTAACTGTGGTTAAGCAGGACAAAAACATACTAGATAGACTGAATGGACATCTGACATCAATTTTCTGTTTCTATATTTCTTTTGATGTGCCTCTGTGAGGCTACCTACTTCAGTGTAACTCCTGCAGGGACACATGGTAGGGAAGCTGGATAGGAATGGTGTTGCTGCTTGATATGGACACAACTCAATGAGCAGTGAGACTCAGGAAGCTTTTGTTTGCACTTCTGCTCCAGAAATCACTCTTGAAATCACATTATATCCTTTGCCTCCTTCAGAAGAGTTACCATCTGCTTGCATGTTGCCTCATTCATAGTAGGGAGAACATACCAAGAAAACATGTCATGAAGTGTGACGGGATGTTGTGTGTGGACTTCGGTTCATACAAGAATCTTCAAAGGTCAATGTTTTCTACCATGGAGATGAAGAACAACATCGCTGCACTCACAGATTGCATTCATTGACTGGAAAAATAAATGAGAAGCACTCAGCAAGTGAATGAAGTAAAGCCTTTTAATGCACAGACATGAAAGTGACAGCTCTAATCTTGGCTATGCATCCTAACAATGGTGTGTCTTAAGTGGCACCCTAAAACTGATGCCCCCAACTGGCATAGCTTTTAAGTCTCTCTGCTGCCCGCAAATGTGACTGGACTCATGGAATGCTAGCCAAACCAGGAGACAAGTTACATCATCCTTAAGCACCATGGCTACCCAGGTGGTGAGGAGGATGACAGGAGGCATACATGCCCAAGCTGAAACAGTCAGTACATCAAACGAAGAAGTAGAAGGCACCCACATGCTCAGAGAGTGAGTCCTATAGTCTGCCTGTGATTGCTACAGAAGGCGTGAGGCTGGGAATTGGGAAGGTGGAAATAAATGTACTCAGTCACTCTCACACAACAAAAGGCAGGCATGCACCTGCTTTGTACTACAAAGATATGCAATGCAATCAGCTGTGTAGTGCGCAGAGTGCTCCATGCTACAACAATTTCCAGGTATCTGGCTGGGCCAGTCCAGCTCTGTAGCAACCAATAGGTTAAGATGGTGGCCCCCTCCACCCCTCTAGATCTGCCACTGCCCATGACTATGACTCCTAGTCCCTGTCCCATCATGACCATCTCCCTCTCCGCCACCACTGTTTGCAGAACTTGCACTTGGTGGAACCTTTACCTGTTCATTTCCACTGTCCTGCATCCCTTTCTCCTAATGTTCTTTTCCTCATATTTTCCACATGCATTACCAACACACATGACAGATGATAGCATGATGCAGCCACTGCCTCGGTGCTAACTATGATGACTTATGAGATTCATTGAAGATTTGTAGATGTCCACGTGATGCACACAGTGACATGCATGCTGCAGCGCCACATAACTTACAAGGTGACAGGGAATTGAGGAAAATGAGTGAGAGCAACACCACCAAGCTGCACCCTGACCCCACTTACAGACCCTCATACCACCCCACAAAGAAACAATGAGAGACCTGGTGTTGGATTTTAGAAGCTGTGAAATTGCTGCAAATCCATGCTGTATCATATACAGTATATGGGCTTTTGGCAGTGTAGCACAATTTTCTACATTGTGCGTCAAACAGATGCTCGTCATACCCACTTTCTTTGGCCTAGCCTGTGTCAAGTTTAGGGCCCCCTAACATGCAGATCATAGTCAAACTTTACTGTAAATTGTTGTAGAGAAGGTTGTCTCTTGCAACTGCTCCTAAGATTATAAAAACAGATGCTGGTACAACATTTGGCAGTGACACAGCTGCTGCAATATAAAAGTTGGACACAGTTTGACACAAGCCCTATGCCAATTTTCAAAAATCCAGTCGCTGGTGTCTCATACAGCAACCTACTTCACTTTTCACTCACTCACTGGCTGGCAAGCTCGCACATGGTATACAGGCACAAAATAAAAAATATAACATTTATGTGCTCTGCATCACCAGCTGTCAGTAAAACATATTTCTTAAATCAATAAATGCATGACTCAATCAATTACTAAATAAATATTTCAAAAACCTAACAGAGGCAGTCAGTAAAAATATTTATCAGATCAATAAATAAATATATCAATCAGTTTTTCAAAAAAAAACTCACAGGGGTTTCAACTGTAGGCCTGCAGCAAACATAATGCACCCTCCTCTTCTCTGCATCAACACATGATTTCACCTGCCTCCCTGCTAAAACTACAGTTACATGTTAAGTAACTACCGAGAAGTATAATGAATGATTCTCTGAAGATTTATACAGTAACTTATTTTCTTCACAAATTACTCTTTTTGCAAGGAAATGTACAGCTCTCAGTCTCCAGGTCCTCCTTTAGAAGAGAATTGTAACTGACAGTGAGACATATGCAGCATGAGGGGTTCTTAATTTCCAGCATCACTGACTGGCTACCGTAGGTAAATTACAAACAGCTTCCACATGTGAACACAGTGCATGCTCCCTGTAAAAATGCTGTGTCATGTCTGATGTGCTGATGCTGAAATTTCAAAGTGAAGTCGAGCCCCTTTGGGAACACCTTGCCGATGTCAAAAATGCCAGATTTCAGCACATTCACCAAACTCCAATTCAGCATTGACCCACCCTTAATTGAGGCTAGCACAAGATTAAGAGGAAGTTTGGATTGAAATGTATAGACATCCTACTTCTGAGAATGTGAAAGAAGAAATTAGACCTACAGCATAAATAAATCTGTAGCAGTCTCCCTGGAGGGAGCTGCCATTTGGCAGCACAGAGTAATTGCCTTTCAAGAGCACCTTGTGCTTTAATAGAAACCTCCTACTGCTGACTGAAGGTGTGAACCTTGAGTTATTAAATGAAACTGCAAGCTGTGAAATGCTCCATCAGAAGTATTCCAGTAAAGCCCACTTAAACACATACCTCTTAAATGCATAGTTCTCTTTGGTGTATACGTTTAAGTCCCAATTCCATTTGTGTCTCCTTATTGTTAATTTGTCCTGCTAAATGCATGTAAGAGACTGTTTAAATGCACAGATCTAGCTCTAGGAGAGTGATCTAACTGGCATTTTATGACCTGTTTTCGCCATTACCAGCTGTTGGTAGCTGTTCACTGCAGTACCATTTAAGCACACAATTACTACTAATCACATATGATCATTAACCTGAGCCAGGTGATGGAATTCCAGGAAGTACTTTAATAAAACTGCATGTTTTTAACAATGTAAATGTAGCCAGTTTTGTTTTTCCAATAAAAAATATACAGGAGCTCTTAAATTCATAGCCCGTTTAAATGCACACTTACAGTGGGAAAATAGGGAATGCATTTAAGAGGGCTCCAGACACACACACACATGTATTATCTGAATAGGCAGTTTAATGTTAAACTCCAATTTTTGCACCTTAATAGCTGGCGCCTTCAATGAAGTAGCCCAAAATTTGACATGCACTGTCAGACAAGCAGAGTATCATAGAAACTTATTGTAGAAACACAGAATTTGATGGCAGATAAGGGCCGCTTGGCCCACCTAGTCTGCCCATTTCCCTACCTGATGGATAAGCTGCAGATCCTAGTTAACCAACAGCCTACTTCCTACTGTCATGATGTTAAAAGTTTCATAATGGCATTTTATTCAGTTTTCAAGATACAGAATGCCAAAAAAATGCAAAAAAAGTGTTTGGTTTTCCTGTACTTAACATTCTTTTTTTATTTTGCTCTCATAGACTGCCTAGATTATGCAGAACTTTTTCATGAAACATGCAGTGCAGAAGCAGCCTGTACCAAGGTAGTGCCTTTCAAAGGTTTCGTGGAAAAATATTACATGATTCCAGAGTTAAGGATTTTCAGGATAACCATCAAGTTCGACTGGTAAAAAAATACTGATTGTGAGTGCTTATTTCCATGATTTACTTGTCATGGGGAAAAAAACTGATTGTGGCAGCCACCATTTTTTTTTCTTCATGCAAAGTCATTGAAAATACATAAAAATGATGTATACCTGAACCTAGGTAAATGGGATCCACTTAGCTAGATTCTGGTGTTTGTTTTTTGAAAATTGCACTGGAAATAATGTTTCTGGGCACCTCAAAATCCTGGGTGCCCAGCTTAATGAGATGAGCAATTCAACGGTGTTCTCGGTATCAGACTAGTGGGACTTCCTTGAAATGTGAAGCTGTAGCTGGAGTTATGTTGCTGGCTTCAGTCACAGCATTGAGCTGGTGATATCCTGCTCTCTCAGTGTCTCTTTTTACCTGTCTGTCTTTGTCTGTCTGTCTGTCTGTCTGTCTGTCTGTCTGTCTGTCTGTCTATCTATCTATCTATCTATCTATCTCTCCACTGAAATAAGCAGCAGACAGGGGTGACCACTGCCCACCCCAGGTATTGTTTATTTCCCCCCCTCCCCTTCAGGTCCCCCCTTCCTTCCCATATCTAAATTTAACTTTAATAAATGGACTGGACTACCCACCCTGGTACTGCTTCTCTTCACTCCCTTTCCCTTCCCTCCAGATTGCCTAGTCCACTTCCCATAATATACATGGCGGCACTGGGATGCCTCCTCATGCTGCTGAACAGTAGCCTGACACTGGGATGCCAAATACCCATTGTCAGAAAATCCCATGTAACAAAGAAAACTGTCAATCATTGATTGCTTTTAAGCTATAAAAAAGAAAAGGACCTTTGCCTACCTGATGCCCAACTCACTCCACCCTAACCTTCCATTCAGCACACCCTCACTCACCTGAACATGTCCCACAATGTAGATCTGCTCTCCAATGAAAGACATAACTTGCTTAGTAAGAGTAGCCATTCACCTGCATTTTCAGCATGAGAACAATGGTATTTTCTTAAAATGGGAAACTGCATCAAGAGATGTGCTTTTGGCTTCAGTTACAGCAGTGAGCCAGCGATCCCTTGCTCGCTGTCTCTCTCTCTCTCTCTCTCTCTCTCTCTCTCTCGATATCTGTCTGTCTGTCTATCTATCTGGGTCCCATTAAGCTAGATTCTGGTGTTAGTTTTTTGAAAATTGCCCTTGAGACAATGTTTCTGGTCACCCAAAAATCATGGGTGCCCAGCTTAGTGAGAGGAGTTATTCCTCTGCATTCTCTGTATGAGAACAGCAGGACTTTCTTGAGCTGTAAAGTCTCACCTAGAGTCGTACTGCCAGCTTCAGTTACAGCAGTGAGCTGATGATGCCCTGCTATCTCTGGAAGTTTGATTAATGTTATTAGATAAGGGTATTTAAAAAGATGCCCATCCGGCTCTGGGCACCGTACATCAATCAATAAATAAAACATATCACAATAATAATTAATTAAATACAATACTCTGAACAAGTAAAAACAGAATTTGCTATATGATTAACTACCCTCAACTTCAGCTGCATTTAAAGACTCTAAAACTAGGTAGTATCAGATTTATCTTTATTAAAAAGACAGGTAAAGAACTATAAAGCATAGTCCAGGAAGGCCTGATTATACAAAAAGGCTTGAGGTGGGCCTTAAAAACCTCCACAGATAGGGCCTCCCAAACAACCAAAGGCAGCAAACTCCACAGGACGGGGGTGACAACACTAAATGCTCTGTCACCAGTAGTTCTTAGACTCATCCTCGGATCACTAGGAGGCCCTTAGTGGAGGAGCGGAGGGAGTGTACTGAGATAGCAGGTGCAAGAAGGTCCTTCAGGTAGCCAGGGTCCAGGCCATGTAGGGCCTTAAAGGTGAGCAAACCCACCTTAAAGAGGACACTCTACCTAACCGGCAGCCAGTGTAGTTGATGCAGCACTAGGGTAATATGACAATATTTAGACTGTCCTGTCAACAGCCTTGCTGCTGCATTCTGCACCAGCTGCAGTCGGTGCAGGGTACCCCCAGAGACCCCGAGATAGAGTGCATTACAGTAGTCAAGCCTGGACATCATGAAGGCCTGCACGAATGTGGGGAGGTCCAGTGGCAGAACTAGGGGCTTTATCCTCGCGATATTCCTCAGATGGTAGAAGCTGGTACTGACAATGGAAGCCACCTGAAACTCAAGTGTCAAACCACTGTCAAGAATAACATCAGGATCACGCACCCTAGAGGAAGTCTTCAATGGTACAAAGCCAAGACAAAGTCCTGTCTCTGCACCACAGGCCAACCTATCATGCCCTCTGTTCGACTCCACCACCATTACCTCCATCTTGCTGGGGTTCAGTCACAACCAACTGGAGGCCATCCAGTCAGTGATTTCAGCTAGGCAGCTGTTAAGCACTTCTACTGCAAAAGATGTTCCAGGGACAAAGGAAAGGTACAGCTGGGTATCATCAGCATAGCAATGCAAACCCAGATTGTGCTTCCTAATAATCTCTCCCAAGGGTAGCATGTACATGCAAACAACATTGGTGACAGGACTGATCCCTGGGGAACTCCGCACAACAGGTTGACAGGGGAGGAGGAGAAATTCCCCATCACTACCCTCTGCCTCCTTTTAGATAAAAAAGACTCAAATCAGCAGGTAACGGTGCCAGCAAGTCCACAGAATTCCCTTAGGTGGTCAAGTAACACTCGATGCTCCACCGTGCCAAATGCTAAAGAGAGATCGAGGAGAACAACAATTGTCCCCTTCCCTCGATCTCTAGCCATAAGGAGGTCATTATGCACCCAAACTAGTGCAGTTTCTGTGCTATGCCTCAAACAAAACCCAGCCTGGAGTGGCTCATACAAATCATAGGCCGCAAGATGCTCCTCAAGCTGAAGCGCCACCACCTTCTCAACAATCTTACCCAAAAATGGGAGATTGGCAACAGGACAGTAACTTGCCTTGACATCAGGGCCCAATGATGTTTTTTTCAGAAGGGGTCTCACCAATGCCTCCTTCAAGACATCAGGGAAGACCCCCTCTGACAGGGAACACTGGACAATCAAGGCAAACACCAGGCTGACAGAGTCAACACATCTCATTAAGAAACGAGTTGGCACCAGGTCCAGTTCACAAAAGGTGTGCCACAGCTTGGAAGCAATCTGACTGACCTCAGCCACCTCCACTGGTCTAAACTCACCCCAGCCAGGTGGAGTGCTCTCTGGTCACCCATGGCGACCACTGTCAGCCAGATTCTGGTCCACTGGGGGAACCTCCTGCCTGATGCCAGACGCCCTGTTCGAGAAGAACTGAGCAAACTCCTCACATAATGCGCTTGAAAAAGCTACCTTCAGCTGTAGACAGGAAAGATGAAGAAGCCTGTCCACAGTCTAAAAGAGCACAGTTGGTCGGTTCCTCCCAGGGGCAATCTCCCTGGACAGGAATTCTGCTTTCTTACGGTTGATTGCCCCCGATATGTAAAATAGTACGCATGCAGGGCCAGTTTGTCCACCTCCAGGCTGGATGTCCACCAGCAGCACTCTAATCTCTGACCCAAGGTCTTCATCATCTTGAGCTCCCCATCATACCAAGGGGACCTCAAGTGAGAAGACCTGGGTCATACATGGACTGGTGCGAGGAAGTCAAGCACACCAGAAAGCACCTTGTTATAGGTGTCCACTGCAATACACACACCCCCAAAGCATGCACTGTCCACACTAGATAGGTAAGTCACTGCCCAAAAAACCTCAGGGGTCAACTCCCTCAAAAGGCGATAACTGACCATCTCTGCAGGGGGAGGGCTACTAGGGGGAGCCCCGAACCGGAACTTCACCATGTAATGATCAGACCAAATGACCCTATCAATGCTGAGACCAGCTATCTCAAGCCATATTACATATCCATACCCCCCCTCAAGCTATGCAATCACTTGGAAGCTGGAAGTTTGACCAAAGCAGGTTTACAATTGGAGATAGGTAACAGACTGAAGCTGTTTTCTGTGTTCTGAAACTGGAACTTTGATTGCCTTTGCAGACTGAAGCTATTTTCTGGACTGAATCTGTCCAAAGCTGGAAGTTTGATGCTTTTGCAGACTGAAGCTGTTTTACATTTAGCAAGGTTTCAAAATGCTGTTGATGGGATTTAAGAATTATGGGAATTTTAATGGTGGGATTTTTAATGATGGTGTTTTCAATAATGGGATTTCAGTTGAGTTGGTATTTTGAAGTTGGGTTTTTGTTTGTTGGAATTCCGTCAGTCAGGATTTAGTATGGATCCCTATCTATCTATCTATCTATCTATCTATCTATCTATCTATCTATCTATCTATCTATCTATCTATCTATCTATCTATCTATCTATCTATCTCTCTGTCTGTCTGTCTGTCTGTCTGTCTATCTATCTATCTATCTATCTATCTATCTATCTATCTATCTATCTATCTACCTATCTATGCATTAAAATTAGTAGAGGTCAGGGGTGACCACTGCAAGTACCGCTTCTATCTTCACCTTCACATGTTTAAATTTAACTTTAAGAAGTGGACTGGGGTGCCTATCCCCTGTACCACATCTCTTCACCCCCTCTCCTCCAGGCCCCCCTTCCCATCATATATGCAGCATCAGAATTCCCACCCTGGTGCCACCGAGCAGTAGCCCAACAGTGGGGTACCCAGTCCCCAGTTTTGGAAAGTCTCCTGTAATATAGAAAACTGTCCCTCATTGATTTTTTTTTGTAACCTGTAACAATGAAAACTGTTCCTCACCGATCTAATCCACACCCCTCACTAATCCCACCCCAACCTCCCACTCATCAACCACCACCCCACACACCACCATACACACCCACCCTCACTCACCTGAACATGTCCCACAACATAGATCCACTCCCTTATTGAAGACATGTATTGATTAGCAAGAGGAGCTGTTCACCCGCATTCTCAGTATGAGAACAGCAGGACTTTCTTGAAATTAGAAGCCACAGCTGGAGTCATGCTGCCAGCTTCAGTTACAGTAATGAGCTGGTAATCCCCTGTTCACTCTGTCTTTTTCTCTTTATGCTTGTCTGTTTGTCTGTCTGTCTATCTATCTATCACTCCACCTAGCTATCTAGCTAGCTGTCTATCTACCTTTCTAGATATGCATTGAAATAAGTAGTGGACCTGGGTGTCCACCATGGCACGGCTTCTTTCTTCCACCCTCCTCTCCAGGTCATCCATCCCCCCTTTCCTATGTGTAAATTTAACATCAATAAGTGGACCAGTACTGCTTCTCTTCACCTCCCAGGTCACTCACCCCCCTTACCATCATATATATGGCAGCATCAAGGTGTCTCCAGTAGCCCAACACTTCCCAACCCACCCCAACACTGGGGTTCCCAATCTCCAGTATTGGAAAGTCCTCTGTAATAAAGAAAACCACCTTTTGTTCATTTACTTTGTAACCTGTAAAAAAGAAAATGGTTCCTCAGCAATATAACCCCCTAATACCACTAACCCCACACTGACAGTAAGCCAGCCATCCCATGCTCTCTCTGTCTCTCTTTATATCTGTCTGTGTCTGTCTGTCTATCTATCTATCTATCTATGTATCTATTGAAATATGTAGTGGACTGGGTGCCCATCTCAGGTACCACTTCTTTCTCCCCTTCCCCAGGTCACCTGCTGCTCATTTCCCTTATTTAAATTTAACTTAAATAAGTGGACAGGGGTGCCTACCCCTAGTAGTGCTTCTTTTCACCCCATTCTTCTCTAGATCAGCCCCCTAGTGCTGCCCAATCAGCAATCCACTGCTCTTTCCCTGAGTCTCTCTCTCTATATATATCTATCTATCCATCATCTATCTTTCTCTGATTCTCTCTCTCTCTCTAAATATCTGTCTATTATCTATCTATCTATCTATCTATCTATCTATCTATCTATCTATCATCATATATATTGACTGAAGTAACTCTCCAGGTCACCCATCCCCACATTTTCCATGTTTAAATTTAACATTAATAAGCAGACTGGGTGCCCACCCTGGTACCACTTCTCTTCAACCCCCTCCCCCCAGGTCACCCACCCCTTTCCCATCATATATATAGTAGCATCAGGGTGTCACCCATGCTGCTGCTGAACAGTAGCCCAAAACTGGAATACCCAATCTCCAGTACTGGAAAGTCCTCTGCAATAAAGAAAACCGTCCCTTGTTGATGTGTTTTGCAAACTGTAAAAAGCAAATGGTTCCTCATCAATCTAACCCTTTAACCATCTCTAACCATGCCCCAACCTCCTACTCAGCACCCATCCCCCACACACACCCACAGGCACCCTTACTTGCCTGAACATGTCCCATAGTATAGATCCACTCTTCAATCAAAGACTTGTCTTGCTTAGTGAGAGGACCAGTTCACCTGCATTCTGAGTATGAGAACACTGGGACATTCTTTAAATGTGAAGCCACAGCTGGAGTTGTGCTGCAGGCTTTAGCTACAGCAATAAGCCAGCAATTCTTTGCTCTCTGTCTTTATGTCTGTCTGTCTGTCTGTCTGTCTGTCTGTCTGTCTGTCTGTCTGTCTATCTATCTATCTATCTATCTATCTATCTATCTATCTATCTATCTATCCATTGAAACAAGTAGCAGACCTGGGATCCCACCCTGGGTGCCATTTCTTTCTTCTCTCTCCCCTCCAGGTTGCCTGCTGCCCCATTCCCATGTTCAAATTTAACTTTAATAAGTGGAAGGGGGTGCTTGTTCCCAGTAATGCTTCTCTTCACCCCACTCCCCTTATGATTTGTCCCCCTTTCCATTATATATATGGCAACACCTAGGTGCCCACCTCTGGTGCTGCCCAATCAGCAATTCACTAATCTCTGTTTCTCTGTCTCTAAATATCTGTCTGTCTGTCTATCTATCGACTGAAGTAAGTAGCAGACTGAGGTGCCCACCCTGAGTACTGCTTCTTTCTCCCCCCCAGGTTGCCCACCCCTTTCCCCCATATAAATTTAACTTTAATAAGTAGACCTGGGTACTCACCCCTGATACTGCTTCTCTTCAGTCCCTGCTCTCCAGGTCACCTGCCACCTTTCCATAATTTGACCCCCACCCACTGCACCTTGACATCCCACTCAGCACCCACCACCCCACACCCTCTTCTCACACCCTCACTCACCTGAACATGTCCCACTATGTAGATCTACTTTCTGAGTGAAGACATGTCTTGCTGCTGGAACTGGCAACTGCAATATGAGAAAATAAGGGAAGTCCAATTTAATGAATTTCAATGGGGTCTGAACTTTTATTTATAATGTTGTCATTTTTTGATATTTGTACACTAAATTTTCAACATACCTTTTTTTTAGACCCCAAATCATGACCAAGGACAGTGAAATTATTCAGATTGGTGTAAAAGGTGATTTTTTGTGGTTTGATTTGCAAAATCATCTTTTGGATAGGATTTGAAAATGTCCACCACCCTTATTCATGACATGAGGTTTTAAGAAAGCTATGTTCAAAATTTTGGGTCAGAATATATATAAAAAAAAAATTATGAGTGTATGTTGAGATTTCTCTATGCTCATTCATAACTTTGGTGATTTTCAGTATTTTGACCTCAAATTTTAAACATAGCCAAGGAGAAAGGGAAAAAGCAGGGAAAAAAATAGTAGGTAGCCCTAAAGGGAGTTTATGCAAATAGTGCTTCTGTGAGAGTTAACCTGTAGATTAACTACTGGATGGGGTGAATATTTAGGGGTAGGCAGCACTAAAGGTTCGAGCAAATAGTCATTCTGGGAGTTGTTAGTGTGTTGCTTAACTACTGGATTGGGTAAATTGTCATAGTTTCATAGAGGTTTACGCGTTCAGGAGGCAAAGCCTTTTGAGAGCTGACCACCCATAGGGTGGATTAATTAGTTTAAAGGTAATTTACCTTTTTTCTACCCATGTTCATGTCTAGTTGTTTTTTAAACATGTTCATGGTTTTGCTTTCTACTACTGTGGCTGGAAGTGTGTCCCATGGTTTCATAACACACTGTGCAAACCACTGGCTTCTTTTTGGGTTCAACAAGTTTCACCATTCAGTTTGAAATTATGTGTTCTTGTTTGAACCACAGAGTTGTTTTTCTCTTGTCTCAGGGTTTTCATTAGCAGCAGTTCATTCAGGGCTTTGTGTGTTAGACACAAGTCTCCACAGAATTGTCTATACCCCATGGAGTAGAGGTTGAATCTCTCTAGACTATTTCCATATTAAACATTGTTCATTCTGCTGATTTTTTAGTTATTTTCCTTTGAACTCCCTCTATCAGTTTTTGCCTTTTATTGTGTTAAGTACACAAGGGGGAGCAGTAATCAAGGTGTGGTCTTAATAGTCCTATATATAGTGGAATTATGATACTGGAGTCTCTACTCCTTACGTCCTTTAAAATGTACCCTATAATGCATTGGCATTTTTTAACTTTTGTTATTGTGTGAGTGTCAATTAAGTTTGTTGCCTATGATATTTCCTAGGCCCTTTTTATTAGTGGTTTCTTGTAGTATGACATTATTCAGTCTGTGCTTGTATTTCAGGTTATTATGCCCTAAGTGCATAACCCTACACTTTTGTTCACTGAAGAACATTTTATTATCTTCAGCCCATGTCTCTAATAAGTACCGTTCTTTTTGGTAGGCCTGTGCTGCATCATAGTTATTAATTATGCATCCTAATTTGCAGTCATCAGAGTATTTTGCCATCCAGATCTTAGGTAATGTCTGCATTGATGAAATTAGGATGTTAAATAGAGCTGGACCCTGGGCAAACCCCTGAGGAACCCCGCTTGTGACCTTTCTCCAGGTGGTGGAGTATCCCTTGATGGCAGTATGTTGATGATAATTGTGCAGCCATGAGGTGACCCAGTTTATTAGTGTTGGGTGAAATTTAAATTGGATTATTTGATTTATCAAAACATGGTGGGAGACTTTATCGAATGCTTTAGTGAAGTCAAGAAAGATAATGTCCATGGGAAGTCCTGCATCTAGGGATGAGCTAACGTTTTCATAAATGCTTAAAAGATTAGTAATTTTTAGGGGCTAAAAACTGTAGGTTAACCATTAGATCAGTAAATTGTTAGGAGGTAGCAGGTAAGGTCTAGCTATAGGGAGTAACTATGATGGGGAGTGGTGTAGTGCAGCAGCTGTGGGGTGGCAGTCTTCAGGGAAGCTTTCTGAAGACTGCAGTGCTGCCCCATCTGCAGGCACCTCTCTGGACTGAGGGAAGAGGTTGCCAGACTCAAGGCCAAGATGGCTTTGGTAAGGAGGACCTACTCCCCCACTCAGGGACCACCAAGTCTACCTCTGTTTCCTTAAAGGATGCTGGGTATGACTGAGGAGCAGTTGGACAGTGGTTGACTCAGGTAAGGTTAGGATGCTTGAATGTAGGTACATCCCAAATCCCATACCACCATGGAACTCCTACACTGCATTGGCAGAGCAGAATTGCCCCACAGAGGCACCCTAGGTAGTGACTGGGACAGAGGTAGAGGTCCTCCATAGTGGAGACCCCAAGGGGGGGTGACAAAGGACCCCTGAGGAAGAGGAAACAAATCCTGGTGGGGGACTCGATAGTTAGGGGGATACAGTTCGGGATGGGTAGGGATGAGGAAAGGGTCATTAGATGCCTTCCCAGTACCATGGCTCATAGGGATAGAAGTAGGATCCTAAGGATTGCTGGGGAGGCAGGGAGGGAGGGAGAGCTAGATGTCATTGTCCATTTGGGGACAAATGACCTGACCAGGGAGAGGCCAGATGTAATTTAGAAAGACTTCAGGAAACTGGGGAGGGGTCATAGGCAAGTAGCACAATCTGCAAACAGAAAAGGACTCAGCATTCTGTGCAAATAAACATACCTTGGGTGGACACCATTGGTAAGGGCTGAAAACTTTTATCTTTACAACATGGGGTAAGAGCAATACAGTTCTGCCAGTACAGTCCAGAGAGGCCACCCACTAACCAATGTTTCACACTCATCATGAGTGCTTTGTCAAGGTGTAGTGCATCCCCTAGAGTTTAGATTTTATATCTAACAACCCAAAGTGAAACATCACAAAAAACATGAAAATGCCTACATACTAAAAATTCTAACAACAACCACACATGATGGGAATCAAGTCAGTAGTAGCAGCAATTTAAGTATCAATATATTTTCTTTCATGTTCAATTGCTAGATCAATAAATGCTCCCTAAATCTAATTCCCTTAGAAGAATGTGGGATACATCTATTATCAACCAGTTCCAGTTTATATGGTTTGAATGTTGATCCCACTCTGTAGGTTTCAAAGGGTAACCCACCTGAGTTTCACCTGTTAGATAACCAATATATTGCTTTGTCAAGTTATGAACATATCCTTACAGTTCTGGGGTCGGGGGACTCATTTTAAAATCATTATTAGTGTTAAAGCATATTACAGAATGGATGAATAATATGCATATATGATAGGATATATGATCTTGCTGTATTGAATATTATATGTGTAACTAACTCCAGGTTGTTCCTGAAAAAGGGATCACTGATCTCAGTGGGCTTACTCGGTCATCAAAATTTAAATAAATAAAATAAATATAGTATATTGTCTAAAAATGTTGCAAAAATTAACAATTAACTTTTTTAATCTGTTAAGAGCTGCTCAGTTCCAAGCCCCAAGTTCATAATGATCCACCTTCATATCCAATTTAAGCTTAAATAAAACTAGCATTTTTTTATGGTGGATGGGGATATATTTTCTCAAACCATCAAGGATGAATATTACAATGTGTAAAATCTTATATTTCAGTGCATTATGTAACTCAAATGTAAACTCAAATTCAGTGGCATTATTTATTACAGTATCCACTATCTAATCCAAAAGTTTGGCCAGCTCTATTTTATCATTTAAACTCAGCCAATCCAAAGCACCTAGCTGGTAAATTCAATAAGCTTCCCATGTTGCTAATCTCATTTCAATGTCATCACCTCTAGGACTTAAATCACTTTGTCAATTCCAATAAATGCTGGACTTTGTGTAACTCATTTATATCCCCAAACTATTAAAGAAGGACTGAGGCCAAAACTTTTGGCACCAATAAATTCAGAATTTTGATCAGCATATCCTCAATCGGTCTCTTGCCAAAAATAAGATCTTTAAGTTACTTTTGTTTAAAAGTTACAAGTCATTGTGTAACCCTTAATTCACTACCTGTTCAAAAATGCCAGTTTCAGTGAAGTGCTACTGCTGATGTCATCTCCTGAACTCACAATCTAGTCCTTCACACAAGTTACCTTATATGACCTATTTTTCCTGTGTTACTTAAAACTGCATGTGTAGTAAACATCTAAAAAAGGAAAACTGACACTGGGGGAGTCAGCACATGCACTTCCATAATGTGTAAATGCAATGTACAGTACTTCAGAATGTGATGAGGGATGGAATGCAGTGGCAAACATTACTGTAGAATGACAAAGTTGTGTGCAATTTTTTTTTTTAAATACTACAGTAATGAGATTTCAAAATGTCACCAGGTTGCAATTGTGGAATGCAGCAATGACACAGTCTCAGAAAGTAGCTGGAGCACAACATTTCCAAAGGTGGCAGTGATGCACAATTTCAGAATCTGACAGTGATGCACAATTTTGGAACGTGACAGTGATGCACAGTTTCAGAATGTGGTGGTGATGCACAGTTTCAGAATGTAGCAGAGAGGAACAATTTTGAAATGTGGTAGTGACACACAATTTCAGAATGCTGTGGGGATGAGCAGTTTCAGAATACAGTGGTGACGCACAATTTCAGAATGTGGCAGTGATGCACAGGTTTGGAATGCGGCAGTGATGTACAGGTTTGGAATGCAGCAGTGATGCACAATTTTGGAATGCAGCGGTGAAGCACAATTTCAGATTGCGGTGGTGACACATAGTTTGGGAATGTGGCGGTAACGCATAAATTTCAGAATGCATTGGTGATGCATAGGTTCAGAATGTGTCAGTGATGCACAATTTCAGAATGTGGCAGTGGCATACAGTTTTGGAATGTGGTGGTGATGCACAATTTTGTAATGTGGCAGTGATGCACAATTTTGAAATGTGGTGGTGAAGCACAATTTTTGAATGTGGCAGTGATGTACAATTTCAGAATGTGGTGGTGACACAATTTTGAAATGTGGTGAAGCACAATTTTAGAATGTGGTGGTTATGTACAATTTTGGAATGTGGTGGTGACATAGTTTCAGAATGTGGTAGTGATGTACAGTTTCAGAATGTGGCAGTGATGCATATTTTCAAAATTTGGTGGTGACGCTTAATTTCAGAAGGTGGGGGTGATGCTCAGTTTTGGAATGTGGGGGTGACACACTGTTTCGGAATGTGACGGTGATGCATAATTTCAGAATGTGGCAGTGATGTACAGATTCAGAATGCAGCAGTGATGCAGAATTTTGGAATGTGGCAGTGACACATAGTTTCAGAATATGGTGGTGATGTTCAATTTCAGAATGTGGCGGTGACACATAGTTTCGGAATGTGGTGGTGATGTATATTTTCAGAATTTGATGGTGAAGCTCTATGTCAGAATGTGGTAGTGATGCTCAATTTCAGAATATGGTGGTGAAGTATAATTTCAGAATGTGGTGTGATGCACAAATTGAGAACATGGCAGTGACAATTTTGGAATGCAGCATTGAAACACAACTTATCAGAGATATGCAAATTCTGGAATTTGGTGGGGATGCACAATTTTGGAATGTTACAGGGATGCATCATTTTAGAATATGCTTGGGATGCATAATGTTGGAATGTGGTGGAGATGTGATGCACAATTTTGAAATATGATGGGTGCGTACAATTCTGGAATGTGGCAGGGACAAACAATTTCAGAATAAATGGTGTGTCTTTTCACATTCCAACAGTGTGCACCCCACTAATTTCCGAAACTGCCAGTCCCCACCAAATTCCTCGATGTGTGTCCCTGTCACATTCCGAGACTGATTGTCCCACAACATTTTGAGATGGCACATCCTTGTCACATTCTGAGATTGCTTGTCCCCCCCCCCCACATTTTAAAATTGTTCGCCACCTTGACATTCTATGCCTTGGTTCAGTACTGCTTTCCAAAACCACCTTGTGAAATGTTCTAAACTACACTGCAATGCATCTGAATATTTTGGAAATGCAAGCACTGCAGATTTTTTTTAAAGGATTACTATAGCTACAGTTCCTTAAACTTTGGAGAAATAGGCCTTATAAGGTTTCAGACAGGCAGGACTACAGTGTGAGCTCAGGAGATGACATCATCAGTGACTTCGCTGAAACTGGCTTTTTTGAATAGGTAGTGAAATCAGGGTTATAAAACAGCTCATAACTTTAAAACGAAGTAACATAGAAACATTATTTTTAGAATCAGATTTATTGGGGCTATGATCTTTTTAATTCTGCATGTGGCACTTTTGATGAGAGTCTCTTTAATATGAGTGGCCAAAGCATGCTTGTCATTTCTATTATTGATGGCGTAGATCATGTGTTCCCCGACATGATCATTGAACTTTCTTTTCATTCTCCACAGCTACATGCTGCTGAACAAATTACATTGCAGGTGTCACAGGTGATTAGGCTTAAGATTTTATATTCCTTTCCACCTTTTGGATCCCAGAAGATTTTGGTATTAGTTACCACATTACAATATTTAAAACGTCCAGATCATTTACAGCCAGGCTCGGGGGGGGGATACTTTCTTTCCTTCTTATTGGCTGCACACTGTGGACAATGTTATCCCTAATATTGCATGCCCTCCTACGTGTGATTTTGGGTGGACTTGCTACTACATCCCTTAACCATGGCTCTATTCTGATTATCTCCCAATTTTTTATGTGTTATATTTTAGACCACCTTGGCATTCACATTGAAAGTTGTCATGAAATTCATCCTTGAAGTTGTCAAACCAGGCCTGTTTTTTAATTCCTCTAACAGGGATTTCCCCAATATATCATCAGTTTCTTTTCTTACATTCTGTATGACAACAGAACTGTAACCCCTTCCCTTAATGGCAGAGTGCCAAATCATCCACAGGCACTGAGTAATCAGTCTCTTCTGAGCAATTTCTCTTAATTCTCATAATTTGCCCTATGGAGATATTTATTACAGTGCATCTGGGGTGGCAACTGTCTGTCTGTAGCAACATATTTTTGTCTGTTGGCTTGTGATAGAAGGAGGTCAAAAGGTCTCCATTATATTTTCTAGTGGTACACAAATCTAAAAAAAAGTATTTTTGCTGCAGTTTAAATCAAATTTAAATCCTGGTCTGTGTGATTCTACATAGTGTTTACAATCATTCAGTTCCTGTACATCACCTTTCCATACCATTACACAATAATCTATGTACTGTACCTTTTCCAAAATTCTGTTTTGCTCTTAAATGGATTATTGTCTGAGTATATTTACTAGATCCTCTCAATAGCCCATAGCCAAATTGGAGTATTTGGGGGCAAAAGTTGCCCCCATTGCTATAGCACTCTGTTGTAAGAAAAAGTTGCTCATAAAACAAAATACATTGCTTTCGAGTACAGTTCTGGACATTTTCAATATAAAATTTGTTTGTGGTTTTTCCTCAACATGTTTTTTTAAGGAAGTATTTCAAAGTCTGTAATCCCAAATTATGTAGGATATTTGTTTGTTAATTGGCCACATCCAAGGTTACCAGTAATCAACCATCATCCACATAGAGGATAATGTATGGTCATCAATAGCTAACTGGTTTGTTAACCATCGAGAGGTTGCCAGGGCAACCATGTTACCCTCGAGAGTGAAGCTCGAGAGGTTTACATCACCATGGCAACCTTGAGACTGGTTAACAAAACGGTTAACCATCAATGTACCATACATTAGCTTGTATAGTGTATGGTACCATTTTGTTTTTTTAGAAAAGAAAGCAGTTCCTTACTGCTGATTTTTTAATATCCCCACAGCTCTGCCCTCACTGCCATGGCCACTTCAATGCCATCCAATCCAGTTGCGCGCATGCCCAGACTGTTCTAAGTTGTTAACCCATCGATCTGACGCACCATTGATGGGTTAACAATATCGTGACATCACATCGATGGTAAAACGTTGTTATAAAAAGGTAGATTTCTACCTATTACAACATTCTACCATACATCATATACATATTTGAAGTCAAATTAATAATGTCCCTTGTATCTTGTAGAAAAGAATGTAACTGTTCAACCCATGATTTTATATGACAATCTATGTATTGAGATAAGGGCTGCGTTAGTGACTCTTGGCTCGAAATGATGGGTCTGCCCAGGTGGTTATTCAAAGTTTTGTGAACTTTAGGAGGAGTATAAAAACTGAGCACAAGGAATGTTTGGCAGTCACAAAATCCTTTTCCTTATCTATAATATAACCCCATGTGAGTAGTAGTAGTAGTAGTTGTAGATTTTATTTATTTAAGGCTCCCTTCCCCAGAGGCTCAGGGCACCCTTACAACACATGCCATCATAAACATCATACTGCAATCAAAGTGCATCAACCCTATTTTTACAAGTTTTTGTGGGTCACTAGCTAGGGGTTTGTATGCTGATTCATCTGATAACTGTCTTTGAGCTTCTCTCACATAATCTCTGGTATTCATAATAAAAATTTCCCCTCTCTTATCTACCGGTTTCATCATTAATTCATGTTTTTGTCCCAGATTTCTAAGTGCCTCTCTCTCTTCTCTTAATAAGTTATTAAATGCACTACTGTGTTTGTTGTCACTGTAATAAAGTTCCACATCATGCAGGCAAGCTCTATAGAATGCATTAACTGTGGGGTTCGTTGGGAGAATGAAGGTTGAGCATCTCTGTAATAATGAACACTCTAACACTCCCTGATTGCCACTCATTTCTGCTAATTGTATGTTAGAGGTGTCCTCCCCCACTTGCCCACTACCTATATGTTATCTGGTTGAAAAAAAAAACATTTTAGATTCAACAACACGAATGTATTAAGGTCAATGAACATTTCATATTTTTTAACTCTGACTGTCGGGACAAAACTTAATACCTTGTTTAAAGTTTTTCTCTCTGTATCGATTAAATCATGACCAGACAGATTGATTACATTGTCTATAGGCATGCATTCACATGTATTGCCCACCTCAGAGCTGTAAGTGTCCCAAGCTTCCTCCATTTCAACACCTGCTGGTAATGGCTATGGGTCTATAGAAGTAATCGACTCTGGATCCGGGCTTAATGCTGTTATAATGTCCAGTTTATTTGGCTCCTAATTAAATAACAGATCAAAGTCTGAAAATAAGTCACTATTCAAATCACTTGTTAAGTCATGAGTGATTATCATTGTTGCATTGGTACTGATATTCTTGAAAGTGTACATTCTTCTGTCTCTGTCTGCAATTGATGAACCCCGACCTCTTCCTCAACCCACACTGTCCCCTCCTTGTCCTCCTCTTGTTGATTATAAGTTTCATGGCCTTCTCCGTGGGGTGGGGGCGGTGAGGGTTTCGTTGGTTCTGGTACATTCTCTTCCTCTAAAACAACTGTAGAATCCAAATCAATAGAACTGCCTTCTCCATTACTCAGATTAACAGACTGATCTCTATTTTTCAAAATGGACTTTGGTTTCTTTGCCCAATCATATTCCCTATCATTTAGTTAATGCTGTTCATCTCTTAAAAATGTTTACCTTTTTTTTGCTTTTGTTACAATGTCACATTTTTCAATTGCATCAGCAAGGCATTTCTTGTAGTTTTCATAGTCTAGTAATGTAGAAAATCGGTGTATTACCTGTTCCTTCTCCTTTAGTTGTTCCATCAGTTCATCTTGTAAATGTTTTTAATCTCATAGAATGCAACCAGTTAAATCAAGGGAACCATTAATTCATTTTTCCCCACATTCTTGCATAAATATGGAGTGATCTCTGCCAAAAGTGTTTTTTTTTTTTACAAATCCTCAGACCTCCTGAGACCCTATTTATATTTAGGAAGGCTTGCATCATCTTTTGTTGCCAAAAGACCCACCATGCTTTCAGGGCCAATATTTCTGATGGCCATTGGTTCCGAAGTTGGCTGCTCTGAACTCTCGGTGATCCTGATTTCTCCTGTTTTCTGGGTGCTAACCAGTTTACTGTGTCTTCCGTGTTGGCAAATATGGTCATGGAGAGACTTAAAGGCACCTTCCTGGAAGGTGGAATGCTACTATCTGCCGGCTCCTCTGCCATTCTGGATTTCTGGTTACTCCACACCTCTAAGAACTTACTTGGCTTATGTGAGAAGATTGCACTCCCTGGAACATTTACCCTGATACAGACTGTGCCACAAGCAATGGTTGCTCCCACTGGATCGGTGCTTGCAAGTCTTGTATACAAATGGCAGACAGTAAGAACTCACACCCTGTGCAAAAAATAACTTGTAGGACACCATTTGTCAGTTTGGCAAGGACTCCAATATTTTATTTTTACAACATGAGATAAGAGCAATACAGTTCTGCTGGTGTAGCCCAGAGAGGCTCAGGGTAGTGCAAGTGAGTTCTTAGAAGTGTGAAGCAACAAGAAATCCAGAATGGCATAACAAATTGTACTACTGTTATTAGGAACATTTGTTCACATTTTACTGTTCTGCATAAGATCATTAAAACTGCACACTTTCCCCATTTTAATTATGATTAGAGTAGTAGCTGACAAACGTAACATCACATAGTTAATTGCTGCAATGGCCCTACATTCCAAAAGTAGCTGGGGCGCTTGTGTAAACAACTTTTTATCACAATGCATTTTCCTTGTGAAAGTTAAACTTTAAAACTAGAATAAAGTATGGGGTGTGTGTATAACAAGAATTTTACCCACACCCAAAGGGTTGGATGCCACATATTTATTTAGGCATCCAACCATACCATGAGATTGTGTGTAAAATTCTCATTTACACACCACCTTATATTTTATTTTATATAGTTGCTGGGTTTAGCTTTCTCATCACAGCAATTATATAAAATAAATGGCGTTCTAGTGTGGCTGTGGTCCGGTTTGCTCTTAGAGTGGTCCATGGTCACTTTGTGGCAATTTGTTTTGTTTTGTTTTGCCCTGTCTGGTCCTTGCTTTTCTGGAGTGTTTTTTTATTATTTTACTTAAATAACTTACCACCAAGTCAAGTGACAGTGCAGTTTCGTGCGGTGGGGAGGCAGAGTGATAAACGGAGAAAACCTGGATGACTCATGACTTGTGCATGCATAGAGCTAGGGAAACCTGGTGCATGTTTGCCATTATAAACAATCCTTTATAATGGCAAATTAAGGCATGGGTTTCCCTATAGGAGAAAGCTAAACTCAGTAATTATAAAACAATAAAGCCTATTTGCAATTATAAATCCAATTTGCATGATGCTCATTGAGGTGAATAATCCCATTGGAACAGAAATGTGCATTTCCATCTTTCAGAAATTACAATTATGTACTACGGTTTCAAGCAAATTAAATTGAAAATAAATAAAATAGGCATTAGGTACAGTATGACCATTTAAGGATGGATATGTACACCTGTAAGTCTGAAACTGTACAGTGCTGTACTCTCATGTGGATCCACTACTTGGCTGTCCATATTATTAAATAGACATATCACAACAGCAGAAATAATGAACTTGGTGTAACTGAAGCTAATATCAACACATATTTTCCAAATAATGGGCCCTATGCATGATGCCATTGAGCTGTGTACACCGGGTGAGTTGGTATCGCTATGACTGAATGGCACAGAGTGGGGTCCCACAGACCCAACATGGCATTCATAGAGGATTTGCATGGAAGTTACACACCCGATCCTGCAGCCACACAGACAGCAATGCACTGGGGCAGGTGTGGAGCATGTCAGGGGCATGCACGCACTGCACACCATTCACAAAGGTGCAGAGTGCTGGGCACTGGGGGGCACACCTTATGCTGGGTAACACCCAGCTGTAAGGGATATATGGTGGCGATGTGGGGGTACTGCAGACCCTCCCATATGCTGCCCCAGCCCATGGGACAACAAGGAGGGCTGGGGCAGCTGACTGGGTACCCACCTGCCCTGAGCTGATGATGCACATTATGTCTTCTACCGACATCCGTGCCACATGGGCACAAGGGATCTGTTAACGGAATGGGTCCAGACATCCCATTGGATGTGCGCCCGGTCTTCAGAAATGTTCTGTGTGCATCTGCACACCGGGGGGGGGGGTCATGGATAGGTGCCCCGTGGGTGCATGCAGCAGTGAATACTGAGCACCCAGCGCCTGTCCAGAGCCATGGCACTGTGTGGGTGGGATACTGGTGCAGAATTGCTGCCTGATCTTGCATACAGCCCATTGCTAGGCTGGTATTTTGAAAGAGAAAATAGGTTGATGTGAAGCAGTTGAGTTGCCATTTCTGGCCTCGCATTCCACTGCAGTAAAGTAAATGTATCATACTGTACAGACAAACATATGAATGCGCCAGCAGAAACAGAAAACCCAGTCTATTTAAGTCTGCTTGAGTGTGCAGCTAACACCCCTAGTTTGCAGCTGCCTCACCCCATCCTCTTTGTCATCCCACTGCTGCCCCCCACCTCCCACAAACTCACTCTCCCCTGTTCTCTGCCCCATGCCCTTTTAGAGCTGCTCATAGATTTACATGATATCACCCATTCTGGTAGTGCATTCCATTTTGCTACCACCCTCTCCGTGAAATAGTGTCTCCTCATTTCCCTCCTAAATGTTCCCCCCTCTATTCTTAGCCCATACCCCAGTGTCCCCCCTCCCCCTCCTTAGCTTAAAGGCCCTGTCTGCTCCATCCTTATTGATTCCCCTCAGATACGTGAATGTCTCTATCATGACCCCCCGTCCCTTCTGTCCTCCAGAGTGTACATATTCAGGTCTCCCAGCCTGCTCTCATAGTCTCTCCCCTCCATTCCACATATCATCTTTGTTGCCCTCCTCTGCACCCCCTCTAGTAGCCTGATATCATGCTTCAGGTATGGCCTTCAACACTGCATGCAATACTCCAAGTGCTGCCTTACCAGTGACCTGTAGAGGGGCAAGATCACCTTCATGTGCATTTTTTTACATGTTCTGTGAATACAATCTATAGAATATGTGTTATGTTTCTGTATGCAAAGCAGCAATTTGTTTCTTACACAAATTTTTATTTACTTGTAATGTTTTTAACACTTATTATTTTAGTACTGTTAGGTCTGTTTTTCGCAAAGTGCAATGCTCAGTTGTCCAAATGGGATGAAAAAGGTAACATATACTAGTTCTCCAAGAAAACCACTATTAAAATCATACATATTCTGGCAACCAAGCTACTTTGCACACTCAGCCAGTGTATTAGTAATGCTTTTATTGTAGTCCTGGGCATAGTATATGCACCACAGATATATTTTAGTTTCTCTCAAGTTTATACTACTCCAACATTGAATAACATGTAATTAAATAATAAATTACATAATATGATTTTTATTAAATACATTATAGTATCTGTAGCTTGCTAGTATAATATTGATTTGTAGTATGTCCTAGTAACTATGTTACTAGCGCTGTTTCTCTTTCATCAACCTTCCCCATCAATCCCCACCACACACACAAGAACATTTATTATACAACTCTCGATATGTGAGTGTTTCTTTTATTTGTTTATTTATTTATTTTATTCAGTGGTATTTGATGCTAGTATATAACTTCACTGTATATCTTTGCTGCCCCATCGCATTTTCTTTACTTTATTTTTTCCTTTCCATTTGTTTATGTTCTCTTTTTCTGATGTGTGAATAAATTAATCCTGAAGTCATTCAGTCTGGTTTAAATAAACCAAGAATGTTCACAAAAGCAGGTAGATGTGTGAAAGTTAGCTCTCATGTCAACTACTGTACAGTATCTCCAGTTTTGTTTATGCTGGACTGGGCACATCTGCCTCTCTTTGGTTCAGATCATCAAATCTGAATGAGCCATGGCTGCTGCCCCTCCCACTTGAGTCTATGTTGGTCTCAAGTTACGAGCATCAGGACCAACGACTAATTTCTCTTTGTTGATTAGATGGGCTGTGGCTCTTAAATTGGCTTTTGTAGCTACACTTGCTGTGTGGCATACTTGTCTGCATTTTGGCAGGCAGCATATGTGATGCTTGGGCAAGCAGGGGGAGACTATTGTACCAGGAGAACAGAGAGGCAGCAACCAACCAAAATAAAGAGTACATACACACAGCTGTTTGACCTCCACAGCAATATCTCCAGCATTACGAAAGATCCCGTGGCAGTAGGATCCACCCTTCCTTAACATTTATATGGCACAGAAACAATCGAGCATAACATAAGACTTCTAACACAACAACAAAATACTTTTAGCATGACCTACTACCAAGAGTTATCTTGTTCATTTCAGGATAGATAAAGAAGTTTTCTGCCTGCTTGATGACAGCCCAACCCCTTTTAAACTTTCCCCATTCAGTATTTCCAAAGGACCCTATTTATGTTCACCCTTATGTGTGCACACAAAGTGCACATATTAGTATGATAGTAGATTTTAAGAGGTGTGACACTGCAGGTCTAGTGCAGGCCAGTCTGCAACGGGCTTGACAGTGTCAGACCAACCATCAGGCAGACTGATCATGACACTCTTCTGGTCTTGCTGGACAGAACGCTGTGTAGTTTAAAGAAAAGAGCCACCTGAATCATAGGGCAGCTGTTTCCTCTGATCTCTATAATGCCCCCTAGTAAGCAGAGCTGACCAGCATCATGATCAGGCTGCTGTAGTCCTCCCCCCAATGTAAACAGCAATCTCTCCCCCCTCTTCTCCACAGTGCTGGCTAGTACTCCCATCCTGCCCGTTTTCAGTTTGTGCCACCAGGAAGCCCACCCCAAGTGCTACCAGACAGAACACCAACACTGGGGTGCCCAATCCCTAGTGTCGGTGCCTGAAATATAGAAAACCATCCTTCTTAGTCTTTTTTATTTTCATATACCTTGTAAAAAAGGAAATGATTGATGCCTATTGCCACCGCCAGCCCTCCACCGCCATTGCCCCTACCTCGACCCGACCATCCTGCTTGACACCCCCTACCCCACCACCCACCCCTTACTTACCTGTCAGGGGTCCAATGCCATTATTCTCTCTCTGGACCAGAGACACATCTTCGCTCTTCAACACCAGACCAGGAACTGAAAAAATCAGGGATGTAGCTCAGTGCATGTCAATGGATTCTGAACTTGTCCTCATAACTTGGTCATTTTTAAAATGTTTTCCCCAAATTTTCAACATGGCCTTTTTGGGACCCTACCTCATGAACAAGGGTGGGGAAATTATACAAATCTGTCCTGAAAGGTGATTTTGTGGTTGCTATGAAAAATCACCTTTGGGGCAGGATTTGAAAATTTTCTCCACCCCTGTTCATGAGGTGGTGTGATAAGAAGGCTATATTGAAAATTTGGGGTAAAAATATTTGGAAACAACAAAGTGTGATCATGCATTGACATTTTTCAATGCACTTGTAACTTTGATCATTTTCAATATTTTGACTCCAAATTTTCAGCATTGCCATTTTTCATAACACCTCATGAATGTGACAGCTGTCATTTTTCAAATCTTGGCAAAAATGTGTTTTTGCACTTATGGTGTGAAATCACTTTTTGGGCAGGAAAATTTCTCCTCCCTTGTTCATGAAGAGGGGTCTTAAGAAGGCTATGTTAAAAATTAGGGGTAAAAATATTAGAAAAGAACAAAGTTATGAGCGTGCATTGAAAACTTTCAACACATGCTCATAGCTTACATAGTTTTCAGTATTTTGACCCCAAAATTTCAGCATAGCAATTTTTTCACACCACCTCATGAATGTGACAGTTGTCATTTTTCAAATCCTGACCAATACATATGTTCACACTTGTGGCATAACATTATGTTTTGGTCATTACGTTATGAATGACACCTGTCATGTTCATAAAGAGTGATCATAAAATTATTATGTTGACAATTTGGGATCAAAATATGTAAAAACAATCAAGTTATGAAGAAATATTGAATTGTTCCAACATTTACACATTTAACCTTATTTTTGCAGACTTTTCCCCCTGGTGTTCAACATATCCCTTGTTTTACCTTACCTCCAGAACATTACAGGTGTCATTTTTCAAATCTCCCTCAAAACTTGTTTTTCGCTGTTACACTCCTAAATCACCATTTGGATGGGATTTAAAAAATTCCACTTGACTTGATCATAACATCAGATCATAAAAAGACTGTTGGAAATTTGGGGGGAGCCCACTGAAAATTAAATATTACCTCTAAGCTGGCTTATCCTGGGTAAATACAATTTAAAAATGTGTAAAAGTAGGACATCACTGAAAATGAGATACTGCATATCATCTGGTCTATCCTGGGTAAATACAGTATATCGTAAAAAGTGCACAAGCAAGGCCCTGGATAACAGCAATGCAAGCAATGAACATTCAGCATTGACAAAATCTTGTTAAAATCCTGGTTCCCAAACTGCTCCCTTCCAAGTCTTTGTAGTACTCTCAAACTACTTGCACTGGGACAGAGTGTGAAAAACTTCCTTTTGGTTGATCATCTAGAACATAGCTCAGAACTCGGCTTTTGTATCTGCACTACCCGTGCTACATACTTGTGTGCATGTTGACAACCAGAGTAGGTGATGTGGGGTTGGGGGTGTGGAGGTGTGGGTGGGAACTACTATAACAGGATGACAGGCAGCAGCTGACCAAACTTATTAGCACACATAAAGAGCTGGTCAATCACCACCCCATCTGAGTCTATGTAGTACCCTCAAACTAGGTACAAAGGACAAAGTAGGAATCATTCTTTTTTGGCTGATCAGCTGGAACATGGATCTGAACTTGGTGTTTGTAGCTGTGCTTTATACTTGTGTGTATACTGACCGACAGTGTATGTGTGGTGAGGGCATAGCATCAAGGCTATTATAATGACTGGTGATAATTTTTTTCCTAAGGGAAACCCGTTTAATTTGCCTTTATAATTAGCCAGTTATAATGGTGAACACATGCCGGGTTTCTCTCCTCTACGCATGTGCCAGCTGCCACTCTTCTCTTACTGTGCACTGGCCACTACTTCACTACCATTCAGAGTTGGTGGTAAGCACATAAAAAATAACTGGGCTAAAAAAAAGTTTCTTTAACTCGTATACTGGTCTGCTTTAAAAAAAAAAGTAAACATTTCTTTCAAGAACCTATGAACCACGTTGAAACCCGACTGGTGTGCAGCTCCGCAGGGATGTCTGTTTATTTTATATAATTACTGTGGTTGAAAAATTATCCCCAGCAATTATATAAAACAAAGGTTTTGTAGGTGTGTAAAACTCAAATTTTACACACACCCTCGGTGTGGTATGCCTTCACAAACCCCTCGAGCTTCGCTCTTGGGGTTTATGTGGCATCCTACACCTTGGATGTGTGTAAAATTCTCATTATAACCACGTACCCAGCCACTATTCCATATTTAATAATCAGCAGACTAGGTGAATGGTGTGGGGAAGAGAGTACTGGTATGCCCCCCTGTATGGCGACACTAGTTCAACAAAAACATTGATGCTGACAACATTGATGTTTTCACTGTAATAGTCCACCCGAGACCCCAGTACTCTGTCTCTCAGTCCTCCACCCCCTCCCTTATCCAACTCCAACTCGGAATTAGAATCCTGAAGATCAGGTGGTGTGGGTGGGCAGAGCTCCCCATGTGCGGGATTTGGGGGACAGGCCCCCGCAGTGAAAAAACAGGTGGGGTCTCCTGTCATATGTATGTCAACTGCAAGTTGCGGTTGACATAAATCTGTTGCTGTGATGGTGGTCAACAACTTAGTTGTCGAACCAGCATCATAAAGCCGAGAGTACTACAGAGACAAAGAGAATAGAAACAGCTATTCTTAGTTAAGAGCAATCTTTCAAAAAGTAACTTTGTTTGCTGGGTCAGTGTAAATACAGCATTAACACTTTGCCTGCTGGATTGGTCCTACACAATGCAACACCAGTTTAGGCTACTTAGACTGTGACAGGACGACACAACGGTATTAAAAAAATCACATAGATATAGAGAGTGTCAAACTTTGTCCACCTACATAACGCATTAAATAACAATTCACATCATTCATTGTTACATTAAACAACATTTCTAGATATATTTTACACATCTGCAAATATATATATATGGGATACATGATGGGCAGGAGTGTGATATGGAGAATATGTTCACTGCTGCAGAGTGACCTCTGGATACTCATGAGTGCTGAAGGCACAATGCAGGAGTGAAAATAGTTTCCATAGCACACAACTGCACATCATGCGTCTGATTTATACAATAGGTGTTTCCAGAACTTTTTGTTTTTTTTTATTCACTTTATATTGCAAAATAAACAAACAAGTCACAGGACAAAAAAAAAGGAAACTTCTGCTAAAACAAGCTGAAACACTAATTTGCCATTTGGGATGAAGCAGGCTGTATTTATTGGAAATTGAGGTATTCGTGGATGTGGAAGGCTTTGCTCTTTTTTGGCTTCTTGTCAGTATGAAACTGGCTGCTGTTTGCTTGCTTTGGTTTTCTGCAGGAACCCAATGTGCTTTTCTAGGGCTAGCAGGAGAGTTGCAGGTGGAACTGATATACTGATTAATTTCCTAGGCTACTGAGGGTTTGGTGGAGTTCCTGACTGCTGTGTTAGGGAAACCTGCCTAGAATGATGATATCTACATCAGTGGAGTCTATTTGAGTTCTGATTAGTCAGGATGTCAATAAGAAATCAGGATAGTAGCCAGCCCAGTCGCACTAAGGGTTGAGGCACTGGATGCCACATCTCACACCACTCTGGTGACCCAGGTTCAGGAGCAAGCTTGGGCTGCCGGGGGTTGGCCATGGGGAGATAGGCTGAAGCATCTGACAACAGCTCACCTTCTCTGAGGCAGGGAGGGTCCTTCAACCCAGCGCGCAGTAACCCCTGGTGAAGGCTGGGGGCGCAATGGCAAGCTGATGTCTCTGGGACCTGATTGGTAGAGGGTGTAGGCCAGTGACCAATCAGTCTCAGGGGCTACTGCCTCAAGGAAAGGAGGGGGAAGGACGTTGCCAAAGTCAGCACTTGCACCTTGATGTTGGGGCCACAACTTCCCACAGAAACATGGGAAAAAACCCACTGGAGCCGGGAAGATGGAGCACCAAGCCAGGTCTGGATGTGCCAGTGCCTGCCTGCAGCCTAGGACTCTGACGAGACTAGCAAGATTCAGAGATCTGTCCCCACTATGACCCTGCCTGGGGGTATCCGAGGCTGGATGGAGGGACCAGAGACTAACAGGTAAGGCACTGGCAGGGACTGGCTTGATGGGCGACTCCCAATGCTGTGGCTCCAGTGGGATAGCAGCTGGGGAAAAAGAGAAATATCAAAAAAAAAAAAAGAAAGAAACCAGGATAGTGATTGTATCAGACTGTAAGGTAAGCACAATATGTATAAATGTAAAATATTATCACACTGTGATTTTTTACCAAGAATATTATCACAGTGTGATTTTCTACCAGGATTTACATTGCTGTGTGTAAGATACATGGATTTATCGACTACTCATTTGTCTCACCCCTATTGTATAACTATACATATACATATATTATACATATATATATATATGTATAATATATATATATATATATATATATATATATATATATATATATACACACACACATATACATACATCTATCTACATATGTACAAACAATGGGAGTGAGAGCAATATCATTGAGATAACTTCAGTTATTTCCACTGCAGTGAAAAAACTGACAATTACATCACTGGAGTTAAAATAACTTACAAATATACCTATTTTGCTGATGTCACCACTCACTCACTCACTCACTCACTCACTCACTCGTTCAGTACAGCCTGCATTCTAAATTGAGCTGCTTCACAAATCTGTTTCTCACTGCTACTTGCAAGTAACTCAGATTAACATTCTGTTTGCTGATGATACCAAGGTAGTCGTGGTGGTGGATGACCTAGGGGGATGGCGGGGGTTGCAGGATGATCTGGCAAAGCTTGAAACCTGGTCAGACACCTGGCAACTGGGCTTTAATGCCAAAAAGTGCAAGGTGCTGCATTTTGGGATGAAGAACCCAAGGAGGAGTTACCAGCTAGGGGGAGTGCAGCTAGCCCAGACAGAGGAGGTGAAGGATCTGGGTGTGCTCATTACAGGGTCAATGAACAACTCGGCACAATGTAGGAAGGCAGCTGCAAAGGCCAACAAAATGCTGGGTTGTATTGCAAGGGGTATATCCCTGAGGAGGGAGGAGGTGATTCTGCCACTGTATAGGTCATTAGTTAGACCACACCTGGAGTACTGCGTGCATTACTGGCATCCATATCTGAAGAGGGACATTAAGTTACTGGAGGGGGTGCAGCACAGAGTGACAAAGGTGATCAAGGGGCTGGGGGACTTATCATACGAGAGGAGATTGAAGGAGTTGAACATGTACTCACTGGAGGAGAGGAGAGGAGAGGAGAGGAGAGACAGGGGTGACATGATTGAAACCTTTAAATACATGAAAGGAATAAACAAGATGGGTACAGAGGGACTGTTTAAAGTAAGGGAGGGGAGGGCCACCAGGGGCCATGATATGAGACTAGAGAGAGGAAGGTTCAGGAGGGAGATGAGGAGACACTTTTTTATAGAGAGGGTGGTGGCTGGGTGGAATGCATTACTTGCTGAAGTGGTATGCAGTAGAACAGTGGACTGCTTCAAATGAGGATGGGACAGGACAAGGGGGAGGGTTAATGAAGGGGAAAGGTGGAAGGGAGGGGCAGCTGCAGAATAAGGGGTGCTAGCTGCACATTCGAGCAGACTTGATAGACCTCTAGGCCTTTATCTGCTGGCAAATTTCAAATGTTTATATGTTCATATTGCAAAGTATACTCAGATGATTCCCATACTCTTTTTAAAACTCACAGCCCATTACTATGCTAATCTCACCTTCAAAAAAGCCTCAATTCTAAATGACAGTCCCACTTCATGAACAGTGTCACTGTCATTTTGTTACTCAGTCCCAAAAGGTGATTTTACACAATGACCATGCCATTCTGTGCCACAGGTGTGAAAACATGTTTTGGGCAGGATGTGACAAATGACAGCTGTACTGTTCATGAGCTGGTATGAAAAAACGGCTATGTTGAACATTTGGAGTGAAAATATAAAAAATTAGCAGTTACATGTGTGCATAGAAGAAATTCAATGACTGCGAGTAATTAAGGTATTTTGGGGTATTTTTGCACCAAAGTTTCAACATGGCCTTTTTGGGACCTCACCTCATGAACACCGGCGCTGTGATTTCATTACTCAGTCCCAAAAGGTGACATCACCAAGCAACCGTGAAATCACCATTCGGGTCCGATTAATGAAACAACAGTGACAGTGTTCCCTGAGGTGGGGTCCCAAAATGCCCATGTTGAAAACCAGGTGCAGAAATACCTAAAAATGGCTGAGTTATTAACATAAGTTCAAAATGCCATCGACAGCCATTATACGGCACTTACCTTGATTCTCCAGTTTGCAGTTTGGCTTTGAAGAGTGCAGATGTGTCCCAGTCCACAGAAGATAACGTCTGACAGTGTTCAGTGGTAAGTATAGGGCAAGGGGGGGATTGTGGGGTGCTGGGTTACTCAGTGGGAGGGTTGGGATAGGGGAGGGTGGAGGGGGAGATGACGAGAGACAGTTTTCTTTTTTTCAGCATGTAAAAAAATGTCGGGGGAACTGTTTTCTTTTTTTAGAGACTGTTGTAAATGCTTTAGGACACTGAGGATGGGCTTCCCATTGTTCCACAGTATTTGTTGGGTAGAACAGAACTGGGGACACCAGGAGTGGGCTTCCCAGTGTCCCACACTGGCGGGGGGGACTTAAAGTGCTGACAGGGGGATTGGGCACCCCCTGTCAGGAAATATAGGAAGAAAATTGTTTTGGGACACTGGGAGGGGGATCCCCAGTGTCATACACTGCCAGGGGGGGGGCTTATATTGCTGACAGGGAGCTTGAGCACTCCACTGTCAGCAAATAAAAAAAAATAAGCATGGTAATGGGAGGGTGAAGGGGTGCCAGGAGACAGGGCAACATAATGGGGGGATGCCACTAGACACCAGGGATACGGGAAAATAATGTGTGGGCAGGGGATGCTACTAGACAACCATGCTCCCTGTGAAACTATGAACTCTGCCTGTGAAAACAAGCTAAGCTACCTCCCTGGGGCAACAAGCTACCTCCTTATGAAAACAAGCTTGTTTTCACATGGCACAGCTATTTTATTGCTGAAATTCAAAATTGAATAACTTTTGAACAGATTAATATTTTTTCACCAAATTTTCAAAAGGAACATCTGTGAAGCAAAAGCTTTCAAACCCTGAACATTTTAAACTGCACCCAAAAGTCATTCCTGAGAAATGGCTGTTAAAAAAAAAGGGGAAAAAAAAACATTGAAAATACAGCAGCGAAGTTGTGCGTTTTTCACCACTCTGTATCTCAAAACACAAAAGGGATTCACACAAAATTTGGCATGTCAAGAGACTTTCCCTTAGGCACAAAGCATGCCAATTTTCATGCAAGTTCGCTGAATTGTTTGAAAGTTATTAAAGTGTAAAGTTTGAGGTTTAACATTAAATTGACCGGCCAACCTTAACTATTCTGGTGCTACAGCGCCAGTATGATACATATATATTCATAGCAAAAAACGTTATTAATCCATCAGTTAGGGTTGACAGCACAGCGACCAAAGTAGGGAAATGTGATGTTAGGGTTACCTCCCTATGACCTCACCCCCCCATAGGATAAACCTATTGGCAGTAGCAGGTGAGATCATGTTGTCCTGTACAGTATCGGTAGAGCCATTCAGAAAAAAGCTGAAAGACATGATAGCTAATGAGAGGTTAGTAGATGAACAACTGTACAATGCAGACAAGACCGGCAGTTATTGGCGTATGCTACCTGATAAGACACTAGCCTCTTCCACTGAAACACATGCTCCCGGACACAAAAAAAATAAGTAGTGTCTCACTGTGTTAATGTTTTACAGTATTTTTTTAAAGTTGTTTACCTGTCAGAATAAAATGATATGTCTGTTTCTCTACAGCAGTCTGGTGTGGCAATGAGTTAGTACTGATCTGCTCGATTTTCGCTTATCTGAAACCCCGCTTATCCTAACATTTCTGATGTTCCCCTGCATGTTCTAATAAACAGGGTTACACTGTATATGTGTAAATATATATATATATATATATATATATATATATATATATATGTGTGTGTGTATATATCTATATCTATATATATATATATATATATATATATATACATATACATATATATATATATATATGTGTGTGTGTGTATATATATATATATATATATATATATATATATATATAGTGGCACAGTAGTGCCACTATAGTTAGGTTGAGGAGCCATTTCTATGTTAAACCCCAAAACTTTGCACCTTAATAACTTTGCAACCATTTGACAGATTTGACTGAAATTTGGAATACATGATCAAGCCATAGGCCTTGGATCTGCCAAGGTTTGTACTGGTCAGATATATGGCTGCGGAGTTATTAAGCATGATCTGATGCACATGTTCACGCTTTTCACAAATTCTGACGGGCGCCTACGGGTCGTGGTTTGGCATTATGCTCGTCAAATCTTCAGAGAACGTAGCGCCAGGGTTCCCATGTGCCAAGATTTGGTGAAAAATATTAAACAGTTCAAAAGTTATTCAAAAACAGTTTCCCATTATAAGTCAAAGGAAAAGTTATCAAAAAGTTCGACAGTGTCGCAAATGCATTTTACTTTCATAAATGGGCCTGTTACTTTCACAAATCCACCATTTTGTTTACAGCTGGTGATCAGAAAATGGTTGGATTTAAATTTAGGGACCCTCTAGCAACCTAATTCTTTTTGTATTCACCTTAGTCGGGCCCGAGGATGCTTGCCATGTCTTTATTTTGTGGTAAAACACCCCAGAAATATGTTTTTCAAATTTCTGGAAAAAGTACTTTCGCAAATTACTTTTGTGCTCACGAAAGTGTCGAACTTTTTTGCGAAAGCTTTCGCAAATTGCGACAGTAATTTTCTAGTCTGTGGGAAAATGACAGCAATTCTTTGGCACTGCACTGCAAAAGAACCGTTGGGAGTTTTGGGCTGAAATTTGGAGGGAACACAGCCGACATCTCACAGATATGCCTTTCGGTGTTGTATTGAAAAAATATTACATGGCAGCAAAGTTACGGCACTCCAAAGTTGACGGTTTTTCCCATAGGATAACATTACGGCGCCCGACGCATTACAGGAATCCTTTGGCACCCTGCTGCAAAATAACGGTTTGGTCTTTTTTCCTGAAATTTGGAGGGAAGACAGCCAGTAGCCCACAGATGTGCCTTTCAGTGGTTTGGTGAAAAAATATTACAGGGAGGCATAGTTATGGCACTCCGAACTTCTCTTTTTTCCCATAGGATAACATTGACGCGTTCGCTGCGCCGCTCATAGCCCGTATCTCCGGAACGGGTGCAAGATACGGACTTTCGTCGGAAAAATTCTTAGCTCCTAACAGGGGTTAAGTACAAAATTAGCCAGGACAGTTGTAAATCATACGACTTTTAAATTTTTTTCTACATCGGACGGTTCCTGAGATATAACGTATTTAGTATTCCAAGTTCTCATTTTCTGCTCCGATACTCATTATTATGCATACATTATTTGTACTCACTGTCTTTCTCTATGCAGATTTTGGGGAAAACCAGCCTGTGTGCTTACATTACTGTTACTGTTGCCCTTTCCGCTTGCGGTTCCATACCCGTTTCACTTACCGTTGACGTCTGCGCCACCATGTGCGTTATCCTTTGTGTTTTCATTTGCGCTTGCGTTTCTGTTATTTTTGGCCATTTCTGTCTACAGTACTGTTTATTTTTCTGTTTCACTTTGTGTCACCATGCCCATTGACATTTCTGTTTGCAGACACCATGTTACTATGTGACAACACATCACATGTTATGGCACTCCGAACTTCTGTTAGGGTTGTTCCATAGCAACAAAAGAGAGGAAATTTGGTGTTAGGGTTTAAAGACCTCCTTGCACTGCCCCAGCCCACCCCCAGCTAGCAGCACGGTGTGCATTGGGGTTGTCGGTCCTAACTCTCACCCCATTCTCCTACACCTCAGCTTGTTTACACATGTGATGGGGGTGAGAGTTAGAGCCTAAGACCCCAACGCACACCCTGATGACGTTGGCAGGGCGGATGGGGGTGCAAGGGACTCTTCAAACCCCAATTAATCAATTCTCTCTTTGTCACTGTGGAACAACCCTAAATGATGCATTACACAGAGTTTTTTGCCATGCCATGAATATATATATATATATATATATATATATATATATATATATATAGTGGAGGCAAAAACTCAGTTTGATGCATCAGTTAGGGTTATTCCACAGCTACACAAGTAAGGAAATTCAGTGACAGGGTTGAAAATCCCCTTGCACCCCTCAACCTGCCCCAACTGGCATCAGGGTGTGTGCATTGGAGTTGTCATCCCTAACTCTCACCCCATCACATGCGTGAACAAACTGAGGCATGGGAGAATGGGGTGAGAGTTAGGGACCCGTGACCCACACACACCCTGATGCTAGATTGAGGGGTGCAGGGGAATTTTCAACCTAACACTGAATTTGCTCAGTGTGTCGCTGTGGAACAACCCTAACTAATGCATTAAATGGATTTTTTCCTCTAATTTCCCTTCTTTTTGAGAATGAGGACTAAAATAGTGAATGGAATGTTCCCACCATGTGATGTTTTGTGACATAGTAACAGTAACAGCAACACAAATGCAAGCGGTAACAGTTACGCACATGATGACACAAATGTAAATTGTAAAGCAAGGGTTAATAGAAACGCAGGCGCAAAGTGATGCCAAAATGAACAGTGACGCAAATGGAGGCGCAAGTGCATACGTAAACACAACTGATAACGCACGCCATCACTGTACCGCTATTGTAAACACAAATGATAACTGTAACAGCAACAATAACGTGAAAGGAAACAGAAACAGAAACACAAATGCAAGCATGTACGGAAATGGTAGAATTTACCTCTGACATCTAATCTGTCCCTATCTGCCATCCACCCTGACAAACTAGGGTACTACTTTCACTCTCACCATTATTCTGTACTGAAATGGTACAGGCACCTTTTTTGACTCATCAGAGAGACATGGGTACCCCTCTTGCATATATTCTTATCTGGAGACATCGAGCTCAACCCTGGCCCCTCCTCTGATACAAAGTCTACAAACATCTCTTCCTGGTTCTCCTCTAAGGGCATGAACATTGCCTACTTGAATAAAAGAAGACTGCCAGCCAACTTTCCAGAACTGAAAGTATGGGTTACACTATACAGTACTCCCCTGACATTCTGGGTCTAACTAAAACTTGACTTAGGCCTGACACTTCTGACTCTATGTATAAACTAAATTGCTACAACCTCATTAGATCTGACTGCCCCTCTATGCGAAGGGTGGTGGGGCTGCCTTCTATTATAAAGATAATCTTAATGTCTCTGTCCTACACTCTGGGTTAACCAGCTCCTGTGAAACATTGCACTCTGAACTGATCTTAGGTGGTGCAAAAAAACTCAACTTGGTGTATGCCTATAACCTTCCAAAGGGAGCTCTCCCTGGGCTAAATAGAATCATAGACTATATTTCCTCTCTAAAGGGTATACTTGAAGTTATTCTAATGGGTGATGTCAACCTTGACTGGTCTGGTAGCCACTTAGGTACATATTCTGAAGCCCTTGCAAGACTTCACCTCTCACAACTGATTCCCGATCCTACTGAATCTCTACTTGTAGCAACCATCAATCCCTATTGGATTGGATTGGTCAAATACAGCCAACAAGATTATCACTGTGGGAACATTTCTGGATTCCATCAGTGACCTTCTGCCTATTTTGAGCATCTTGACTGGGCACTGCCCCAAGACCAACCCAAAGAAATACAGTTTTGAGATTTCTGTAAACTAAACTTAGCCGTACTTCAAGCTGATATGAAATACATAGTTTGGTCCCTTAGCTGTATCACTGATGATGTTGATAAGGCCCTTGACTACCTGATTACCAAACTACTCTTCCTCCAGGATCTAATGTTCCCCTGAAGAGGAGGCAAATTAGGGGTTCTGCTAATCGACGATTGCACAAAGATCCCCTTGCTTCCCTGAGAAGTAGGAACAAAGCCTGGGTATCCACAAAAAATTCACAACTGCCTGATGACTGGGTTAGGTATAGAACCATGAGGATTGACTGTAAAAAAGACATACATAAGTCAAAAAGGGAGTATTGTAATAAACTTCTCCAAACCTCCACTAGAGCTGCCCAGGTGTTTTGGAACCACATAAAAAAACTTTATGGGCTAAGGACCCAAGCCATCTCTAACTGAAATGACACTAAATGATGCAAACTGTAACAAGTCAACTACAATTGCAAATGCATTTAATGCCCATTTCTTGGACCTCTCTGCATACCTGGATAAGTCAGGTCAACCCTCTGCTCCCTTTCACTGTAGATCACACTTTAACTTTGGAACAGTCTCTACTGAGGAGGTGCTGCGTCTTTTTAAAGCTATCCCAGCCCATGGATCTGCTGGATCTGATGGCTCATTGCCTAAGTTCATCAAATCTAGTGCCTCAGCTCTAGCCGCCCCAATTATGAGAATTTTCAGCCTATCCATTACTATTCAAACAGTACCTACTCAATGGGAAATCACTCGAGTGGCTCCAGTGCATAAAAAGGGTGATACTAAAAACTTGGGCAATTACTGTCTGATAGGCATTCTCTCTACTCTTAACAAACTTCTCAAGAAGGTGGTGGCAACCCAGGTCACAGAATACCTTCATCTAAATAATCTCATATCTCCAGGCCAGCATGGTTTCTGAGCTGAGCATAGCACTACTACTGCATCAATTCAACTATCCAATGACATCCAAACAGCAATGGATAAGGGCTTGCTCACTGTCCATTTTCATTAACCTCATTAAGGCCTTCGATCTTGTGGATTACGCACTACTACTATCCAGATTGTCTTCTCCAGGCTTCTGCCAGTCTGCCACCACCTGGTCTGAGAGCTACCTAACTGGAAGAAAGCAATTTGTTCAGTTAGAAACTGCTATCTCTAATCGAGCCACCACCTGCATTGGAGTCCCCAAGGTTCAATACTTGGCCCCCTCTTTTTCATACTTTTTATAAACTACCTGCCCTCACTGCTCTGCTCCTCCTCGATGATCCTATATGTGGATGACATGGTACTTCTTTCAAGTGCCAAAGACCTGCCCTCCATAAATGCCAGTCTCCAAGCTGACTTTGATTGCTTACAAGATTGGCTGCTACAAAACAAACTGCTACTTAACTTCAAGAAAACCATGGCCATGCTTTTTGGCTCCCCCCTAGAATCAAATCCTGTACCTCTGTCCTTTCTATCCTTGGTTCCCACTTAGAGTCTGTCAGCTCTTTTAGGTATCTCGGAGTTACACTTGACCCATCTCTTGATTTCAGCCTGTATATTACTGCCACTTGTAAGACAGTCAACATAAAACTGGGACTGGCTTATAAAATCAAGTCTTCCCTTAATTATGCCACCAGGCTTGCTATTGCTCAAGGCTTTCTCCGTCCCTGTCTTACTTATGGCTCTCTGGTCTATCTTGATGCTAGCAAAGAAATCTTCCTTAAGTGGAGCAAATGCTACAACAGCATCTGCAGATTTGCACTTTTTGCACCTTGACTAACACATCACTATCAATTCTACCATAGGAGTAGACTTTTATTTTTCCTTAGGGTTTTGATGAAGAGATAACGCAGCATAGCAAACACCATTTCAGGGTTAGCACATTACCAGAATGTGCTAGTGTTTTGCTGCTCACCACCTTGACCTACTGTCCAGCAGGCAGAGTTGTCACTCACCTACCTTACCCCCTCCTCAGCAAGTGTTGCATCTGCTTAATTATTTTTATATTATTTGATTGTTGTCCTTGGATTAAAAGAAAACCATGCAAATCAAAGAGCCCTTCTCTGCAGGCAGCTAAGCCTTCAATTAGCATTATTAACCCATAACATAATTTTTGTGAAGTCCTTTAAGAAATGCTTTTTAACTTTTTACTAAATCTTCATAATAGACATTTACGGCAATAATTTCATATTGGACAGTATACACAGATGTTCCATTTCTCAAACTCAAAGGCTCATAATTTAAAGCCATCTGATCAATGTATTCATTCATTCATAAGGTATTTTCCCAAAGGTGGCAAAAGCCACAGCTTGTTGCCAGCTCTTCCTTGGATGCAGACAAGTTGCTGAGTTTGCACCACTTTCACAAACCCCAATGCATAAGGGCTCTGGGGCTCCTATTTAATTGGAACTAAACCAGCGTACACCTGCTATGATCGCTTAATATCTTTAAATGAGTCAGTGGTCGGGGAAACCCTGCCATGTACAACTCAATGATTGACCTCATGGGCTCCAGCACAAATTTAGAGACAGAGGCATCTGGTAGCTTGAAGAGCTGAAAGGATCAAAGCAAACTGTTTATTAGGCTGCTTCCTTGGTCATGAACAGTATGGGAGTCTGCTGCTCTTTCCCAATAGTTCACAATCTGAATCAGATTGTGAACTATTGACCGCCTCACAATCTGATTTGGGAAAGTGGAAACAGAAGCTAAGTTAGCTTTAAGAGGGGAACACACACCAGGATGAGGATGGCACTGTCTTTAAATATAGGTTATGACATCAGCTTTCAGCCTTTCAATTTAAAGCAGCAGTACTACCTATCCAGGAAGTGATCAATTTCCATTTTCTGTAAATCTACAGAAAATACGGCATGTGCCTGTCTGCCTATCTTTTACTGCTGCTGTCAACATGGCGGGAGTCAGAAATGTAAACAAAAACAAAGGGAAACTGAGCAAATTATGGCGTGAAAGTACAATGCCGGTGGGAAAGAGTACCAGGCACATGCTCAGCAGAGCACAAGGAATAAACTGTCAAAAATGCACATTTTTTTTACATAGTACTGCTGCTTTAAATTTGGGGCTGTCAGTATAGCCTAGAGGTTACAGGTTAGAGTAACGAGCTGTGAATGATCATGGTACATTGAGCAGATGCAGATTTGATTCCCACAATCCCCACTTGCATAGTATGTGTGACTCTCAGCAAGTCACTTAACCCCCCCCAAGTGCTCCCAGGTTGCCCCATAAAACAAGCACTTGTGCCTAGTGGACCTTACCCAGTTACCAAAGTCTAAAATTAAATTAAAAAAAAATAAAATAAATGGGACTATGCTGAGAGGAATAGCTGCTAAGCTAGGGTCATGTCCATCATTCCACATAGGAATATTCGATTCCCCAGCATTTGCAGAGCAGGAAGTTACTTTAGCCCACTTTGCTGTGCTGAGGGATGGGACTGGAAGACAGAATGCAGTTTCATTCACAATCACACACATCAGAATGAGGATGGCACTGGGCACAGCCTCCTAATATAGGTTGTGACAGCAGCTTTCAGCCTTTCAATTTAAATGTATGAATGGCGCTGACCAGATTCAAAACATTTATCCCTATTAACTCTAGCCAAGTCACTCTACTGAGCTAAGAAGAAATAAGTTGTATGTGTGTTTAGGGAAAAACACGTCATGCATTATTAACACAATCTTAATAAGTATGCTTGCTGTTTCTGTGTCAACTGTTTGTCACCAAGAATTTTCCTGCTGGGACTTGTAAAAGTACCTAGAGGCCAGAAAGACTTTCTATGTGAACTTAAGCATTTTGTCTGAGACTGAGACAAATCTCACTGTTGCTGCTGCTCCAGTGGCTTTCTAACCACCTCTCAAGCCTCCGAAGCCAGCTGCTCCCCTCAGAGTCATCTCTGCCACTACCCTACTTCCTGTGTCCCTGTTCAATGCCAATGTACTGCCTTGCGCACTCCATGCCCATTCTCTGAGCCTGTGGGGTGTCTTGCATTTAGGGGTCCATGCCATCCCAAGAATGATGGGGGGAGAGTGAGTAAGGTCTGACTCAGTACCCTGCAACAAAAAGGAACAGAACCACACTGCGTGTCCACTAGGACTGTGCGAGTCAGCAGACAAAGGGACCGGCGGCACTCATCCTGCTGAAATGGCATCATGTGACCATGTTACCCCAAGGTATTCCATCTGAAAATGCCATGACTGGTTGGGTGAGGTCCTCGCTCATGTTCCTTAAAATAGTGCACACAGATTGACTGGGCTGGAAAGTGAGTTTAAGGGATTTAAAGTGATAGTATTGGTAACTGGTGCCTGGCTTTTGATGTGGAAAAACATTCCAGACCCTGTCACTATTCTGCCTTAATGTAACTCCTGTCTCCCACTGGTGCTGCAACTGTGTAAATTCCAGGGAAGGGGCAGAACCCCTCCCTAATCTTCCCAGTGGGGATCAGTCCATAGTCGGCACCTGTGAACTCTACTCCAGTCTAGACTGGCTCTCCCCTTCCTTGCACCGGCTCTATACTGCTGTCTGTCTGATTGATTGATAATATAGTTAAATCTGGAATGCCTGAGCACCTGTCAGCTTTGTTAATCCATCCTACTCAAAAGTATTCCCTTAGATCCTCTGAACTATTTCCTCCTGAAATTCCTAGGTGTTCCAAAAAAATGGTCGAATTCTCCTTTGCACATTCTGCTACTAAAATTTGGAACGCCATCCCCCTACAAATCAAACTTTCCAAATCCAATCAGGTTTTCAGAAAAGGTCTTCGATCCTACCTAATAGACTCTGATATCTGTTCCTGCTCTAGTTTTGAGTTTCACTTCTTGCTGCTTTTCCTGCTTTACTAAATGGCACAAACTCTCATCTGCACTTATGCCACTTGCTGGTGTAATGCTTCTCACACTGTATCCTACTGTTATTGAATCTCTGCTTATACTAGCTTGTTGATCCACTTCTGCATTTATCAATAGTGGCTCAGTTTACTACTGTCTGTATCACCACAAGCAATTTCCACTGGTTGCTGCCTGAAATTAGTTTAACATTTTGTACAGCGCACTTAAGTGTTGTATTTATTCTGTTTTTTTTTCCCTGCCATTGTAGGCAATCTTTGTCTTCATTTTGTAAACACTGCCTTTTTGTCATAATTTTGCCTATTTCATACTATGTCTTGTCCAATTGTTATTCCTGCTTGTACACATTCCTCTGTTTTGTACTCTCCCGGGTCATGCCAGAATATAGGCAACATTCTTGTCTAGTGTACTTACTCAGTAAACAAAAACTAAACAAATACATGGGAAAACCTGACAAAAATGAGGTTAATCAAAGGAATGTATAAGCAAAACATAAGAAGTAGTAACCGCTAATAGAGTGAGAAAGCCAACAAATTTAAAACTGTGTGGCCACCCAGTGCCCCAGCACTTCTGTACCTTTGACCCAGGTTCAGGAAGGGACTTGGGGAGCTGGAATCAAAGTGTCCAGTGCTTGTGAGTGCTGCTGAATGCAGCATGATCCAGTCCAGGGGTGAAGAAATCTAGCTGTACTGACACGGCAACCCTTGTCTTGCAGTTGACCGGGTAGCCTGCTCATGAAGGGTGGCACTTGTGTTCAAAGGGGGGGGGTGGGGCCTGATGAAAAAGTCTTTACCTCAAAGTGCTGGGGTTACTGGCATGCTGTTGTGCTGCCACTATATACTTTTCATGCATTTTACCACCTAGCACACTTAATTTGTTTTGCTGAGTTGGTGCTTCCTCCAGTCTGTTCCACGACTGGTACCCAGACCTACCTGCAGCGTGCACTGTTTGTGTTTGTACCCTACTTTATGGCAATGTATACTGAACGATGATTGATTATTATTTAACACAACCTTGTTAAAGACTTTGCTGCATCAAGGATGAAACCATTCATTTTGCCCTTCAGTAGAGGCTGCAATGGCCAAAAACTGCACAAGATGCTGTTGGTATGTAATAGCTGTTGCATTTTCCTGCAACACTCTTTGCAGTATCTAACACAGGTGTCTGTAAGCAGCATGCAGATGCTTTAAGAATGAAATGCACTATATAGCCAGTTCAGTGGCACTGGGCAAGTACATTTCACTCCCATTTGGACAACCTGGGTTTGCTGCCTTCTCGTATTGAGTCAATGGAGCTGTGTGAATGTTGCAGGGCTGGTATTCTCAGGCTCGGCAAAGTTGGGTGGCATGCTTACCTGCTGCAGGTTGTGGGATGGCACTAACATTGTGAATAACCACTCAGTGTTAGTCCCCTCACCAGAGGATGGCATTACAATGGGCTGCTGACATTAGTGTCTGAGTAGATGGGTGGACAGGGCAGAAAAAAACTGGAAAACACCAAACTAACTGTCATAATGGTCACTTGTTAGAGAAGCTAACTAACCTGGGCCCGTCACAGGATAGTGTAATCCAGTTTAAGGACTACTTGGCTGAAAAACGTGAAACTTGATGATTCTTTCTCTGAACTTAAGTCTCTTTTGGGTGGAGTGCCGCATTGCTCAGTTTTGGGCCCTTCATTATTAATATTCAGATGCCCTGACCAGTTTTGCGCATGTATGTTTTTGCATCTCTTAGTTGTTATTTGGTTTCTAAGGAGAGAGCTGGACCTTGTAGGTTTGTTGATTTTCTCCACTGCAATACAGTAAAGCATTTGATGGAAGTTAAGTGCCTGATTCTGATGCCATTCTTTTCCACCACATATGAGATTTCCTAACCTGGAACAATTGTAAGTGGAACTGCTTCTTCTGTCCTGGCCTTTATTGCTCAGCCTGTTCACAAACAGCCTGCCAAATGCATGTTATAGTGTGAATATACTTCTCTACACAGATGATATGCTTGTTTACACTAGGCATTCTCATACAGACATTCTTGCCTTTACACTGCAACAGTAAACTGGTACTTAACTGCAAAAATAAATGCTCTTTGGAAGTAATAATAAAATAAAGAATGCCCCTCCACTCGATATCTATGATGGAAATGGAGTAAAACTTGAACACGTGGGCACCTTCAAATACCTGGTCATTCACTGAGACAGCACCTTCTCATTTGTACCCCATGTGGACTACTAACAAAAAAGACTAGCCAGAGATTGGGGGTCCAATATCAGAATCAACAATAGCAAGAGACTGTGGGTCCTACAGTGTATTGAAATTGACATAACTTTACCCAAAGTTGCCAAACATCTGATTGCAGCTAGTTCAACACTGTCTGTTATTGACTATGGTTTAATAATATATTCATCTGCTTATGACACTATTTTAGATGGGCTGAAGACTGCACTCGGTAAATGTTGCAGATTTGTCTTGGGAATAAGTGGCGACTCCCACAGCTGTCATCTGTATCAACTTATCAACTGCCTCTGCCTTTGCAGCAAAGAACAAGGTATCAGATCTGTTTACTAGGAAAATATGCTCAACTAGGAAACAGTCAGATTAATACAACTAAATAATTACAGCTAATGGAAAACCAGTATAGTACCAGAAATATAAATGAAGGCAGCTTGTTGAATCTTTCTACAAATCCTCATTGGGACCACGCTCATTTTGTTTCAGGGCATGTGTATACCTGGATGAACTACCCCTACCTTTGTACAAATGAGCCACCTTTGTCAGTTTAAATCTAGCCTTAGAGTCTTCCACATAATTCCATTGTACACAGCTGTGCAACATGTAGTATACATCTGTTCCCTCTCTGTATTTATTACATCAAATTACATGTATTATGTTCTGTACTCTGGTTATCTGTTCATAGGTTCATAGGTATTGATACAGGTCAAATGGCCTCTAGAGCCATAATAGACCTGCCACCATCCATTAGTGGTGGAACTCTCTACCTTTATTCCCCATGTATCAGTCATACATATTTTTAAACATGTGAATTGATGACGTATTGACCAGCTCACTAGGCAGTGCATTTCATCTACTAACAGCTCTTTGACTAAACCATAGACTTCTTCTTACAGTCCTAAATACCCTTCCCAGTAACTGTTTTGCGTGACCCCTCCTAGCTCTAACTGATTTGGTTTTCATTTGAAAGTCAACAGCCTCCATCAACACAGCATCATTCATTGCTCTGTGTGTATATATATATATATATATATATATATATATATATATACACATATATAACATATTCCTCTTTCTGTCCTATATGACATTGAATACAAGGTCAGAACTTGCATTCTTTCACCTCAAGTTTTGTGTTTCAATCCAATAACCTTCTTAGTGAACCTCCTTTGAACACTTTCAATTGATTTTAAGCTATCAATATTTTGTGCTGTAGAAAAGGGGGCTCCATATTCTAAAATGGGGCTTATCAATGATCTATAAAGAGGCATTAACATATCCTCTTTTCTACTCTGAATATTTTTTAAGATATTACTCATAACTCTATATGCGTTTTTGGTAGATTCCCTATTATGGTGTTCAAAGCTAAGATTGTCAGATATCCAGACCCCCTAAGTCCTTTTCATAGGTAGATGTACTTATGGGCTTATTGTTGATTAGGTACATTGCATTCTTAATGTTATGTCCAAAATGCATGACTCTGCATTTACTTTCATAAAATTTTAATTTATGTAAGGTTGCCCACTGCTCCAATGACAATAAAAAGCTTTGTAACTTCATAATAGAATCTTCATCATTAACAACTGCCCCAACTTTCATGTCATCTGCATATTTTCAGATCCATATTTCCTTCTGACCTTGTATATTAACCACAGAGGCTACAAATAGAGTGGGTCCTAAAATTGAGCCCTGTGGGACCCCACTTGTCAATGAGCCCCATTCAGAGAAATATCCCCTTATTTGCACTCTCTGGAGTCTGCCAATAAGCCATGACTGTATCCATTTGAGGATCCCTGTATCTCCACCCATATCTGTCAATACTTCAAGAAGTTTGACATGTGACACAGAGTCAAATGCCTTACTACAATCCAAATAAACTACATCAACCTGGAATTCCTGATCCAAGGCATGGCTCACAGGCTCAAAAAAGTCCAAAAGGTTAGTAGCACAGGATCTTCCTCGATAAAAACCATGTTGTGTAATGTCAATAACCCCTAAATTGGCAAGATTTTTTATAAGAAATTATTTAATGAAATCCTGAAGTATTTTCCCAACCTGTGATGTAATACCGATGGGGCATTAGTTCTCCACTGCCTCCTTAGATCCTTTCTTAAACACTGTAGTTACATATGCAACTTTCCAGTCATTAACTACCATCCTAGCTAACAAGGACTTATTGAACAACAAAGCCAGTGGTCCAGCTAATTCTTCAGCTAACTTATTCAACAACATAAGATGTATACCATCCAGGCCACTGGATTTCTTGACATTAAACAAAGTTAGTTTTTCAAAAACTTCTGCTTTATCAACCATGTGTATATGTCCATAAGAATACTCATCATGTACTATTTCATAATGATTGTCAGCCTTCTGATATGTAAACAAAAAATAGGTATTGAATATTTTAGCTATTTCACCTTCATTAATAATTACTTTCTCATTCTGTATTATACTAGAGAGATTTCTATTTCCTTTCCTTAAACTACCAATGTAGTTATAAAAACTTTTTCCATTGTCCTTCAAAGCTGCTAACTCATATTCGGCTTTAGCCTTAGATGATTTAATAGTTCTTTTATATTTCTGTACTAGTATTTTATATTTATCTGCATGATGAACATTAGGACATTACTTTAGCTGTTTATATGCCTTATTTATTTTATGAATTTATTTTTTTAATTTTCCTGAAAACCGTTTAGGAATTCTACCATGCTTATCATATTTACAATTAATGGGTCTCCCCTTTTTGCCATAGGGAGACCGTGGCATAATTTGCCGTTATAAAGGAGCATTTATAATGGCAAACATGTGCACGGTTCTCCTACCTCTGCACATGCGTCTACTATAGTATTTTCCTTTCTGGTTCGTCGCTCTCTGCTCGACCCCAACCTAGCCGCCAAAGAATCACGGGCATGGCGGTAAGTCACATTTAAAAAAAAACACTGTTATTTTCTACAGTATACAAGTTTTAATAATAAAAGAAAAACGTGCACACACACCTGAAACCTCCGAAAATTTAAATGTAAGAACCGGAGGAAACCGAACTGGAAGCGCGACCCCTTTCAAACTGCTATTTTATATAATTGCTGTGTGAGGAGACCAGCATTATATCAAATAAAACATCAAGGGTAGTGTATGTGTAAATGAGAAGTTTACACACACCCTCATGGTTAGATGCATGTACAAGCTCTCTTGAGCTTCTGCCTGGGTTTATTCAGCATCTAATTTCTCGGTGTGTGTAAAATTCTCATTACACACACCACCCCATACTTTATTCTATATATATATATATATATATATATATACACCATGGGTACAAAATTGTCAATACAATAATATACTTTTCTCTTAAATATTTCCCAGCACTTCTCAATTCCTTATCCTGCAGCTCCTTTTTCCCAGTCCCAGGATCCCAAATACTGTTTAATCGTAGTTAAAATCATCTTTCTATAATTCTCGATCTTAATTTTACCTGAAGTTTTATTTGATTCCAGCCTTAGTATATATGTGACCATCATATGATCACTATCCCCAAGAGGGGGAGAGCGTCCATACTATGAATGCAGTCTTCCAAGTTAGTTAAAATCAAATCTAGTATATTGTTACCATGTCCAGCTTCACAGTTGTTGTCCAGACTAGCTTCTCTTCTTGACAGCCATCTGCTCTAAGTTATTACTAATGCAGAAATCAATGAACCTGTTCTCCAAACTACTAACCCTTCTAGAATTCAACCAATCAATATGAGGAACGTTGAAATCTCCAAGCATTGCACAACTATTTGATAATCTGTTCTGTTCCAGGGCATCCATAAATGTGTTGTTCTCATTATCACTAAGACCTGGTGCTCTATCTGTTATTTTGACACTCAATGTGGAACTTGGGAAAATGGGCAACTTTGCTGAGGGGAACTTTTTAATCACAACAAATAAATAAAAAAAATCTGTTAATCAATAAATAATGATGCCCCTCTACTCATGACACTGGGCTTGTTTTTGCCCACCCTCCTCCCTGATCCAGGCACATGCAGGCCACTGCATCTGAGTATCCTTTCGGGATGGGCTGGTCACTGTTCTGCCACAAAGAGGTGGGTCTGTGGAGAACCAGTCATAGATAGGAGGTCTGGCCTGATAGGCGTATGTTCAGCAGTCTCCCTGGCAGGGGAAAGAGTGGAGTGGATGCCATCATGTAAAGGGGAAAAGGGAGAATTTAAAAAAAAAATCAGAAAATAAAAAAGTACACATTCCATTCCACAGCTATTTTCATATTATTCTTGGAAATTATTACAAACAATTAAACTGATGCAGAATAGCCTTGCTTAATGTTACAAGCTGTAACATACTATGTTACCTGGCAGCAAACCAGGAGCCAGAACTAACAGCTATATCATTAGCCAGGAGGAAGATTGTGGAGTTGATGTCCACCCCCTAAAATCTGAGCTGCAGTGGGGGGAAGGACTTACCTGGAGCCACAACCGGATAGGCAGGGTGCATGGGAGACTCTGCAGGAGCTGCAACCAGGCAGAGGGAAGGGAGACTCACAGGAGTGGTGACTGGACAGAGTCTGGTGAGAAGACAAACTGAACCAGGGGTAGGGATGAGTAGCAAAAGAGGTGACCAGGTTGGAGGGAGACACATGGAATGAGAGAGAGAGAGAGAGAGAGAGAGAGAGAGAGAGAGAGGCAGAAGCAGGAAGCAGGAAGAGAGAGACAAATGGATCCAAGAGGAGGGAGGGGCAGGGGGAGAGAAATGAGGCAGAAGAGACAACTGGGGGGGACACGGCAGGAATGGTGCCAGGGGGGAGACAAAAGAACCAGGAATAGAAGGTTGGCAGATGGGTAAGAATAAACGTGCCAGGGAAGGAGGGGACAGAGAAAGAGAGACCGAGAGAAAGTATAGTGATATCATGCATAGCAATGCTGTGATGAGATTCCACTGCAGGGTCAAACATGATTTCTGTTATATCGAGTTGTAAGAGGCCGGAAGGTTCCCTAGACAATTACAGGACAGGACAGATAAATATGGAAGGAGAGGCAGAAAGCATACTAAGTGATCAAGATGAAAGAGGTTTATTTACCAGAGACAGCAAAAACAAGATAACAATTTTCTACAATGTGACAGGACAATAACAATAACCAGCAAACAATACAATTAGGACCAACAGTTGGTCCAGCCAAGAACAGGGAGTCAACCCCTTTGAGTCCTAGCATTGTGTGCACTTGGCCGAGATGAAGAAGTGTAATGAACCAAGCTTGGGCTTTCATCTGCATTGGCTTATCAGCAGGGGGCACTGACCCTACAAAGCACTTGTTTCCAACAGGCCATAACAGGGCATCCCCCAGATGAACAACACACAAAGGAGGAACACTGCTAGCTGGATGATGAAGCACTTGGTGATCCCCTGTGACTCTGGGCAAGAAGCTGAAGACTTCTGGTAGACAGATGGTTCCCTGGACAACCCGCTCAATGACTACTGACAGGTCCCTAGCCCCACATGACCTCTCAACAAGATGATTGCTGACAGAATGATCTTCCGGCTACCTCTGTGGGGTGACATGGGCATGCACACACTTAGAGGCGGCCGGAAAAATAATAAAAGGGCATGTTCGACGTTAACTGTGGTCCCTAAAGCTTGAGCTGGGGTGGCTTCTAAGCTGATTCACTACTGGATACCTCACTAGCAGTTCTCTACCACTTACCATTGCAGGGCTGATACTGGAACACTTGTGGCAGGACTTTGGCCCAGGCTGGCATCACTGGAGGTAGTTCTGTTGCAGATGGTGGATGGGCCAGGGATCTCCCTGGGTCAGCATCAGGCTCTAGAGAAGCTAGTCTGGACAACAACAGTGAAGCTGGATGTCAGGTTCTCCTTAGGCTGTCTGTCCCACTGGGAACTTACCATGCTCCCTTCTCCTTACTAGGGCTTTGGCCCCTTTATGTTCCCCTACACTCCCCCCATTAGGGCTCTGGCTCTTTAGGTATTTGTTCCCTGGGCACTCTGTCCATTTAACATTCTATTTTCTCCCCCCCCACTTGCCTAGTGCCCGTGGTGTGAGTGTAATACAAACTGGGCACTTGGCCCACTCACCGCTATGGCCCGGGACTTCTGTGGTGCTGGGGAGTCTGAAAAAAGTGGCTGGGGAGCTGCTCTCCCACCTGGCTTCTTTTCCTTTACTGTGGCTGCTGGGCAGCAGAACTAAAGGTCCAGGATGCCTATTTGCTGGTGCATCCTTTCAGTCTGGCTGCCATTTTCTCCCCCCCCCCCACTGATCGGGGCTCTGCCCTAGGGGAACAGATCATGTCAAGGAGCCGCAACTCCACCAGACTGACCCTGCTGCTGCCACCACAAGGACCAAAGCTGGAGGGGAGCAACACTGGGGGAGCCACGGACCCAATGCAGGTACCAATCATTTTCTTCTGTCTGTGCTGCCTGTGTCCTCCACCCTCCTGACTATGCCACGGATTGCCCTGGATAACCACTCCCCAGCCCTTTTGTAGGGCGGGGAGGACCTGGCCTCCAGCCAGGGGATTGGGCAAGCAAGCCCCGCAGGGAAGGCCTCTTGGCCATGCCCCCCCTTCCCTGCACTGAATGGTGCAAAATAGAACAAAGTGACTGGGTAGGGTATGTAGGACTGCAGGTTGGAGTGGGGGGGACTAGTGAGAGAGACAAAAAAAAGGCAAAAATAAAAAAGTGTCCATGTTGGGGAGAAAAGGGTCCCCTTTTCTTTGCTGCCCCCCCCCAACTTCAGGGTACTGCACAGTTAATATACTTGCAGTATCAGCTCCTCTGTTCACAATATTTTTATCATACAGTAGCTGTCACTATGCAGCCATAAAAAGCAATACATACTGTACATTAATTATCATACAATCATCACAACAAGAACAGTGCAAAAAAAGCACCATAAAACTTTAAATGAGTTTCTAAATGCATTTATTTCAAATGTTGCCAGGAAAGACATGCTGAGCTGTTAGCTTGTTTCTTGATGCATCTTGAATGGCTTGACACTCAAAATTTTGGGATGTTGCATGCATCCACACTTCTGGGTTTTGCTGTGTCCATCTTGGAATAAAATTACATGGCACTTTGAGACTGTTTAGTGTACTGCCTCTTCTGTGACAACATGGGTGAGTGAACAGGTTTTCTGTACTTTCTTCGTAACTGGCTTTACCTTGCTACACCACCTTCACTCCAGTAGCAGCCCTCTCTCTACTTTTCGGCTTAGGAAGGTGAAAGAAATATTGCTCTGAGCTGGGCAGGACCCAACAAACAAGGAGAAGGAAGTGGAGGATGCTAAGATAATGACTCAGGTTCAATTGCAGGAATGGGTAGTAAAGACATGAAGAAGGGACTTGATGGAGGAGAAGGAGGAGGCAGAGTGGATAGAGAGGGGAAGAAAGGACCACAGCTTGCAGAAGCAGTACAAGAAAGCAAGTTGGACCCCAGTTATTTTCATGAAAGGGAGAAAGAGGCAATAGGATCCAGTGTTCTGGAGAGGGTAGGAGGAAAAAGACTTAAATTAGCATTATACTGCCAATTGCATATAGAGGTAATGTATATGACTTATCTTTAAGGATGTGGATGGAATACCATCCCTGTGCTATTTTTATTCATTTGTATGCATGTTTGCTTGTACTTATTGTATTTTTATTATTCAACTATTTGGCCACAATTATCAATTGGGGCGCCTCTGAATCAGCCTCCCAGTAAGCTGATTGATTGATTCTAGCTGCACAGGTTCTGAGGGTGACATATAGGGTGATAGGTAAAGGACTGGGGGGCTAGGATCACTGGCCCTGAGGATATAGTTCATTTTCATCAGGAGTCCAGTCTGTAAACACAGACCTCTGGCCCTTGAAAAGAGAGAGAGAGAGAGAGAGAGAGAGGTAGGAGAGCGAGAGAGAGACAGGGGTTCAGAGTTTGGTGACAATTTCCCAGTGAGGGCGCTAAAGGACAGCTAGGATGCAGGGCCCAGCTGGTGCTACACAATGTGCAGACTTGCTAGTAATCCTAATGGTGTGACATCATCATGCATTACCTAGGCCAAGGAGGACCTTGAATATAAAACAGTGCATAACTCCCCTGCAAATGGGGGTTCCCTAAAAGTCTTCCTCGAGCTTGCCTAAATGCTCACTGCCAGGCTGGTGTCCTGCGTTTTAGCAGTTAAATGTTATTGCCAGACAGTGCCTGTGTACTGCTACTTTAAGGGCTGCCTAGATTTGCAGTGGTGATTAATCTGGGAGGGGGCTGAATGTTGTCATGCTCGACTCCCGCCCGGGCTACCTGGTAATCACTCCATTTCTGCCATCGCTAATTGCACAGAGGGAGCTCTGTTAGAAGATGTAACTGTTTGCTGAAAACCTATTAGAATGATAATGATAATGTAATTTGTCTAACCTGCCTTCTTTTCAGCAAGGACTGTTTTGTTAATCCCCACCATTTGGCCTGGGACTGCGAATTGGAGCAATCAGTACTAGTGGGACCTAAAATGGAGCCAGACTACAGGAGCTGTCTGGAGTCAAAATCTGTAGGAACTCTAGTTTTGGGCTTTTGGTGCCTTTTTGCACCTGAAGGGGGAACCTTTGTTGTGATTTACAGACAGATCAGCCAACCGAACCTTTTGGATTCTGGAGAAAGTCCCAGGCTTGCTGGCAGTTAAGTCAGATCTAAGTTGGGAGCTGAAGAAGCAACAGCTTGAGACAGTCAAGCATCCGTCTGAGTAGTTTCACGTGGGAGAACTGTGGAAAGGCCTAAGTTGTGGCCTGCATGTCTTCCTGCTGCCCCTGAGAGGGAGAGAAGAGAATGATTTTGGACTAAATCCAAGTTTGTGAGAACGAAGTAAGCCACTGATTTTTTATCAGGCTCATATCTGATGAAGACCGAAGATTTTGCTGAATGCGATCGGCCTGTCAGGATTTCCAGCTGCTTTTGAATCCCTGGTTTATGCAGAGACTTTGTGATCATGACTGGAGAGGGGTTTGCCTGGTGCAGTAGAATTTCCTCACATGTAAATGTGCTGTGAGTTGCTAGTGGGTCGTGATTTGGTTTCCCACTGTGTGAACTGTGCCTGCTTGCTGGAAACTGAATCCAACCCAAAATGGACTGTATCCAGATTTGTCTCCATTTGGCTGGGGCCTTGCCACACTGGCACAGTCAGACTACCCACTGCACAGAGAAAGTCATTGATGAGAGACCTTCCTGGGGATCAGCCCCCTGCTCCATGCTTGAACAGGAACGATGCCTCGGCAATTTGTGTGGGCTCTGCTTCTCAACCACCTGCTGTCTTGATTTCCATCCAGCCTGTATCCAGTCTTGGGTATTGTGAGTAACCATCAGGGTAGCTCCCTGCAACAATAGTTTAATCTAAGTGCGTCATCTGATTTCTTTGTTGTTTCTCTGTCTTCACAAACTGAGCCATCCTTCTCCTGATTACAAATAATGTGTATTGTGCATGTTGTTTTTACATCACAGGGCCCCAACCAGCTGCATTGCCGGCCTACCCCGGGCAACGGTCCTGACTAGCTCACATCTTCTCCACCTGGGTAGCCAGAAGGTGTGACTGCTTAGGGACTCTGAATGCATGCATAACTGTTTGACTGATAGAGCATTTAAGCAAATTACCCTGATTATGCCCCTTCCTTGTTCAAGTCCCTTAAATAAATCAGATTTAGCTCTTTTTGAATTTCTCCTGACTGTGGTTCCAGTTTGTGCAAGAGTACTGTACTGCTGTTATTGCTGTGTATAATCTTTTTTTACAGGGGGTCCCCAGGGCCAAGCCAGAGGAAAGCCCTGGTGGTAAGTGCAAACAGTGTGGGTACTTGCGTAGTGTATCAGGGGTATTGTGAACGTGATTATTGTGTATTGTTCTGGCCACTAGTAAGAAAAGAAGGGGGTTACAGTGTCCCGGAGGGATGTGCCCAGGTTAGCTTGACCACTACCAACCCTGACCTCTGGGTGGAGGCGCCCGTTTCAGAACTCAGGCCCCTTAACCTGCTACTAGCCAAGCAGATAGGGGTAGTAGCACTTGGGATAGTGACATCTAGGGGTTACATGTGTAAAAAAGCAAAGAAGGTAAGTGGGTGTTCTGCACCATTAAGGTATGCATAGGTGGACACTAAAGGGGGGGAGGGTTCCCCGACGGAACAGAACACAACAAGGAACACTGGTAGCTGGTCAATGAAGAATTTGGTGATCCTCTGTGGCACCGGGCAAGAAGCTGAAGACTTCAGGTTGACAGGTGGTTCTCTAGACGATCCGCTGCAATCACCATTGGCAGGTCCCCAGCCACAAATAACCTCTCAACAAGATGACTGCTGACAGAATGATCTTTGGGCTGTCTCTACAGAGCAACACAGGCATGCACACACATATGGCCAGCCAGCAAAATAATAAAAAGGCATGTACAACATTAACTGTGGTCCCGCAAGCTTGAGCCAGGGCAGCTCCTAAGCTGACTCACTACTGGATACCTCACTAGTGGCTTTTTACCACTTACTGTCGCAGGACTGATGCTGGAACACTTGTGGCAGGACTTTGGCACAGGCTGATGTCACTGTAGATGGTCTTGCTGCAGATGGTGGGTGGGCTGGGACCTCCCTGGGTCAGTGTCAGGCTCTGGTGAAGCCACCCCAGGCAACAACGGCGAAGATGGACATCTGGTATACTGAGGAGCTATTTGACTAAACAGTTCGGTAGCAAGCAAACAATTCAGTTTCTGGCAGACAGTTCAGTTCTTGTAGGAAGTACAACCCCTTGAGGGTGCTAGGCAGGCAACAGCATGGTTTGGTTTGAGTGGTGCTAGAACAACCTTTACCATGGGCAACCTAGAGCCACTAGCCTGCTTCCCCTTCCCACTCCTGGGTGCTGCACCTCTAAGGTTTTTTATTTATGTGGGCTATCCCTGCAGAGCCAAACCCTGTGGCTGAGCCTATGGGGCTACCTGTGTAGATTCCACCTCCCTCATAAATACCAATCATGCCATTGCACTTGGGTAGGACCTTGCCCAGCCCTGCCCACATACTGACTTTTGTATAGATCTGTGCCCTGATGTCTAGCCCCTCCTTTTCAGAGGATGGCTGATTACAGGTCTCTGCCTCTGGCCCTGCCCCTGGTGCTGGATGGGCCCACGTCAGAGCAAAATGCTGGCAACCCAACTCTCTGTTCCCTTTTCTCCCTGGGACTTTCAAAATCACAGTGCCACATTATCAACAAATAGAGTAAAATAGAATAATCCCATTACACTACACCCGGGGGCCTTCTCTCTCTCTATATATCTCTCCCCCTGTCCCTCTGGGCCTTTAGCCCACTGTTTGAGCCCACCCTGTCCTCCCTTAGGGATGCCGACCCTCCCTTGAAGCCCACTATATCCCCTTCTAAATGTTTGGGTCACTGTCCCTTTAAATCTTCCTTTTTGGGCACTCTGCCCACCTTGTCCTTTCCCCTTCCCCTGCCTGGCTCCTATGGCGCAAGTTTAAACAGAAGATCAGGCCCACGGCACACTCACCACTACAGCTCAGGTCTGTTCTGTTCTGCTGCTGGAGGGGTTGACAAGGGTGGCGAGGGAGCCGTGCTCCCACCCAGCTATTTAATGCTGCTGCATCAGCTGGGCAGGTGGAACTCCAAGTTCTGGGGCACGGTTCTGACCAGACCACTTTTGGTGTGACACCCTTGGGTCCACTGGCACTTGCATCCCCCCACCCACGATCATGGCTTTGCCCAGAGGGGATAGTTCAAATCGGGGAGTCATGCCCCACCTGACAGATCCTGCTGCTGCTGCCACCCCGTCCTGGACCAGAGCTAGAGGGGAGCAATGCCAAGGGAGTCATGAACACCATACAAGTACCTTATTCTTCTTGTTCGCGGTCCCTGATCTAGGCCAGAAGATTGGTCACTATAACCCTGACAGGGAGGGTCTTCTGTCCCTGGCTCCCCTTTTAGCACCAAACAGTGCAAAACAAAACAAGGGGACTGGGTAGGGTAAGTAGGACTGCAGGTGTGTGTGTGGGGGGTACTAGCGAGAGGAAAAAAATATATCTCTGCATCGGGGAAAGGTTCCCCCGTTTCCTCGTTGTGCCCCCCCCCCCCACTTTAGGGTTCTACAAGTGCATGCCATAAATGACCCAGTGGATAACCTGTTTTGATTGGTGTGGGATCCTGGTTAAATGAGAAGTGAATGAGGAGGTTGAGCAGGGCATCCATTGAGAAAGCATACATGTAATACAGTATCCACAGTGGACTTAGAGAGGAAGGTGTATCTACCTAAGTTCTTATAATGGCATCCCCCAAGCATTGTACTGACCCACTGACCCCTGACTATGCAGGAAGAGGATGAAACACTCAGTGCCGACCTAGGAGTAGGGGCAGTGGGTGATACAGTCAGTCCTGGTGGGTTCAACAACAAAGCTGTATGTTAGCAGGGTAGCTGACATATAGCCCAAGTGTGCTGACTAGAAATGCACTCTTCTAGACAGTCCAAATGCTTGTGCAGGGGTTCCATAGTAAGGAGTGGTGGGAACTGTTTGCTGAGGGAGTGGGGTAGGTAACCTAAATCCAAATGAAAACACCCAGTCCCTGAACACTAAGAGTAATGGGGGAGGGAGGGTATGTTGTGCCATGCAGTGGTATTGTGAGCTCACAAGAAAAGGAAGCTGGATAGTCCAAGTATGCGGGTTAATGGCCTTGTTGGTTACTCAGTGAAGCTCTGGTTAGGCAGGTGAAGGTCCCACCCCAGTCTGTGTCCCCCCAGTCCACTATTTACAGTCCCACAATATTTCAGATAGACATACATTACCAACCCGTAAGATCAGCCCACTGCACCATCAATGTCTGTGCTGGACTTGGGAGTGGAGTCTCGATCATTGACACTGAGCTGAGCCCTCAGGCCTGGATTGTGAGAAGCTTGGCAGTTGTTGGTCATTTCCAAAGTGACAGAGTGGGGTTGCTGGGTTATTGCTGCTTAAGGGCTTGGATCCTGTATGGTGCGCTGTTCCAGGAAAACGTGCTCCCATCATTTTTGGTTCCTCATCTGCTGAGGGTTTATGGAGGGCAGCAAAGCAGTTCACAGACAGAGGGGTTTTCAGGGCCATGGATGGTGTTTTGCTGTTCCTGCTGTGGCTTCTGCTGTGACTACTGTACCTTCAGCAGAGGAGACAGAGTTTTCCTGTGAGCACCTCTCGCTTCATGACCATTGTTCCACATAGGATTTCATGCGGGGAGCACTGCTTGAGGCGCAGGGCTGGAGGTTGGAACAGGGGTGGTATCCATGCTTCACTATGGCCCTCTGGGTTTAGATAACCTATTGCTTGCCTCCTTCATTCATTTCACTGCTTTAGGCTAGGACCAGAAAGTGAAACTGAAGGCAGCTCGTGGGGTCTCAGAAGGGGGAAGGGAGATTCAGAAGGTGCGCCAACTTGTGGGTAAGACTTGGCATGAGTAGCAGCTGGGGGGAAGATAAACAGAACTGGAGGGGAGGGAGGAAAGGTGACTGGCAGGTGGGAGGGGGTGGTGTGTGGAGACAAACAGAACAGATGGGAGGAGCAGCAAGAGTGGTGCGCCAGATGGGGTGGACCAATGGAATGGGGAGGGGAGGAGAGAAGCAGCAAGAGTGGTCGCAGGCGGTGTGGACCAATGGAATGGGAGGGGAGGGGGAGAGAAGCAGCAAGAGTGGTCGCCAGACGGGTGGACCAATGGAATGGGGAGGGGAGGGGAGAGAAGCAGCAAGAGTGGTCGCCAGACGGGTGGACCAATGGAATGGGGAGGGGGAGGGGGAGAGAAGCAGCAAGAGTGGTCAGCCAGACGGGTGGACCAATGGAATGGGAGGGAGGGGAGAGAAGCAGAAAGAGTGGTCGCCAGACGGGTGGACCAATGGAATGGGGATGGGAGGGAGAGAGCAGCAAGAGCATGACAGGAGGGGGAGACAAACAGAACCACCAAGAACTGAAGATGGATGGCTGGGAGGGCTGCAGTGGGAATAACAAAACATGCCGGGGGGGGGGGGCAGAGTAAGAGAGACAGAGACACTTTGAGAAAGCACATAAATCTCATACATACCAGTGATGTGATGAAACTCCACTGTTGAAGCACAGCGTGATTAAGGCTGAACGAACAGTTCTTTATTGAAATCAGAACCCCTGGATCCAGACATCATCCACAGATTTGAATGAGTAAGGACTCACCCACAGAAGTCCTGTTCTGAGTCTGTGGGAGAGGGTAACTTGTTTTGTTTTTAGTTTGTGAATGATTTACATCCACAACGCAGAGCACACCAGCAGAGACAGTAAAAAAAAAAAAAGCTCAGCTAAAGAAGAAAGTGATAGGCTACAGCCACAGAACTGGAGGATGCTGACTTCATTGGTTGATGTTGTTGTAGGGTTACCACCTTTTAAGAAGCCCAAAGTGGGACATTTCTTACTGAAACATGATTTTTTGCAGGACAGTACATAACCTTGATCGATGCAACAGACTTGTTTTCTCTATATAATCAGAATTAAGGCTAAGTGCAATAGTTTCCTAGTTGCTTCTATTGTTTCTTATTATTTTAAGGTGCTTTAGTTAAGGTATTGTAGTTTTCTGTAACATTTAGTGGAAAGTTAGAAAATATTTTTTCTACTATAAAATCAGGACATTTAGTATTTTTCATGTTTTTTGGAGGACACAGCTGCCCAAATCAGGACTGCCCTGCGAAAATCAGGACAGGTGGTAACCCTATGCTGTTGAGATTTGCAAAACCCATTGTAATTGGACTTTTAGTGTAGCAGACAGAGAAAGAAGATAATAGATTCACTGTGGCAGTTTCTGCATCATGTGGTTTGTATAGCTGAGTGCAGTTTCAGATTCAGTTAGAGAATGGCTGTTGTGTTGGAAGAAGTGCTTTCCTGACTCCAGTTGGTCCACCATTCTATGTTTAACCACTCTTTTTTGATCAGTCTGCCTTAATATCCCAAATAGCGTTTTGCATTAACAACTGTTAGGAATATCTACCATTTGCCACACACATTTGTAAGAGGGGAAAACTAAGAAAGCAGCTTTTGTTTTCCATCGCGGAAACATTAAGAGAATGAGATTTGAAATAGAGGAGGGGAAGTAATCTGAGATTTACACATAGGTGCTTGCAAAACTTTATGCTTGCTGGAAAAGAGAAAGTACAGTATTTATATTTGGCAGCGTTACTCTAGTTTCTCATTTGCTGGGGGGAGGGGGATCAAGGTGATTGTGCAGGCATTTAAAATTACATTTTCTGCAGTCTGGAACAGTAGTGAGATAATTCTCTTAGCCTGATCAAGTTCCTCAGCAATGGCCTACTGAGGGGGAAATACTACTGAGAGGGAAATCTGACTGGTAGACAAGACACTGTGTTATTATACAGTAGCAGACATTGCTATAAAATGAAAACTGAAGTGCAACTTGAGTTTTTGCCTCATTTCACTACATATTTCAATCCAGTTAAAGGGACAGACACAAGTAAGAGGGCACAGTGCTGCAGAATAAATAGAATTTGGCTGGGCCGACAACTGCAGTTTTAACTTTGCATATGTAACAGCCCTCTGCTCACACTCACCTGGACTGCCCCGGAGCCCTGGGAGGGTCCTCACCTCCATACCTCTCAACCTCCTGCCTCATAAATCAGGGACAAGGCTTAAAAAAATTAGGGGCAAATGACCAAAATCAGGGACACATCTTCAAACTTGATGCTATCCACTCAGGAAGCTGGTAGAATATAGAGCTTAGTGCAAAATGCATTTTCTAAGGAAGAACAACTCTTTAACTTTAATGTTTGACATTATTTTGTGCTTCCAACTCCCACTGTTTGGTCACAGAAACACAATTTTTAGGAGGGACAGAGTAAAATTTTGAGGCAAAATCAGGGACGTCCCTGAAAATCAGGGACAAGGGGCCGGTCCTGAGTCCAGGCTGGATCCCCAGAGGTGACTTGGTGCCTCCACTTGGGGCAATGGTGAAGCCTCCTGTGGGTAAGACAGGTTACCACCCCTCCTGGGAACAATGATATACCCCCTAATGACAGATCCCTTTGGCACAGCTAGATCAATACCCCCACCCTGCAATAACGAGCACAGCAAAACACAAACACTTATGTAATATGGCAAACAGTAACCCCTTGTTTATTTAAAATGACCTTAGACAGAGGAGGTGAGGGCTGCTCCCTGGAGCCTCTGTACAAATATGCACACAACACAGTATAAGCTGTCCCCCTCCACTGGATTCACCTAGAACAATCCCAGACGGTGGGTACCTCACCGCTCTCAGTTAGCAGGCCTGCTGTCTCTCGTTGGGGCCCGTGCTGATGAACAACACAAAGTTGGCTGAATTAAGTCTATCACTGGGGGTGGGCCCCTTCCCTGCAGCCTCCTAGCCTAAGCACCAAAGAATCCCCACTGCAGCTAGGGGTACTCACTTGGATCCAGAAGGGAGAAGACTCTCACTGTCCAAGGAACTGCAGTTTACGCGAGTGAGGCTCTGTTTTTCACCTGCCTGGCCTTTCCAGTTTTACCTGAAGACCTTTGTATACAGAGTTCACCAGGCAGGCCTGTTTATCCTTCCTCCCTTTCTTTCACAATCACTGCACTGATGTCAACACTGGGGGAAACAAAGTAGCTTGGTTTCTCTCGGAAAGGGCTTGGGCTCTGCTGGCCCCATGTCCAGGGTTCTCCCCTGGCAGAAACACTAGGCCCAGTGTGGAGGGGTGCCAAGCCAAAGGCTGACGTCCACTGGGCCTTCCAGTCCAGGCAGTCAGCCCCAGTGCCCTCAGGAAAACCCCTTTCTCTTCTTTCACTGCAACAGCTGCAGTCCTCCTCCTCCTGCTCTGTCCCCTTTCCTTTTGTTGGAAGGGGGGGAAGGGGGTATAGCCAGACAGCCCCAACCAGGTGATCAGCCTTAGTAGCTGTGGTTTCCTCATGGTGGGCTTCCATTTTCTCCTCTCCCAGCTCTCTCGTCCTCCTCCCAGTCCACTCTCCTTTCTCCTCTCTCACCCAAATTCGTACCATTCTTCCTTTAAAACCCCTGGCCCAGCCCTTATTCCATTGGCTGTCCTCCATGTGACCTCCAGACTGCCTGTGGGAAATTTCCCAGCAGCCCAAGGTCACCCAGGATACATGGGGGCCGCTATCTTGCTTTCCTTTCCCCAGCTGGAAGGATTCAGGGCCCCATGTGTGGCTTAGCCCACAGACTGGGCTAAAATGTCTTTATTCTGTGACCAAAGCTCATCTGGTCACTATGTGCCCCTTTCCCCAGTCCCTCTGCTCGCTTAGGGGCCGGGGAAACTCCCAATTACCAGTTGGCCTCATGGCCAAGGGGGAAAAGGAGCCTGACTCCTTTAAATCTGTCCAGTGGTCCCCGCACATGCACAGGTCACACAGGACTGCCATCTTAAAAAGAATACCCCCCTGTCTGCTCCCCGCGTGGCCCTGGGCCCAAGCAGCCCTGATTCTGGACCCCGGTCCATGTAACGCTGCACCTGGCTGCAGGACAGCTGTTCCAGCGTCTGGCCCAGCTCCAAGCGGGGCCGAGGCACCGGAAGAAATGGTGGCATGCTGCAACGGGGAGTCGTGCAGATGTGACTCCCACCAGAATCCCTCCCAGACCAAGGACAGCTAGCAGAAGGAGACGTCTGGGAGCAAGGAGCCCCACAAAAGGTAAGCTTGTTTTGGGGGGCTTACACATAGAAACTGTTTAAATAATGACAAAGCACCACATTTAAGGAATAATGCCTGATATGATGGGTGTTATGTTGTAATAACTTCCACCCTGGGTGGTTGGGCCTAAGGCCATTGGGCGAGGGCATCCAATACCCAAGAAGGGATGTTATCCCAGCATAACACCCACCTTGAAGGGCATTATTCCTATTATACAATGGTTTGTTATTTTATACAGAATTAAAAAAAAAATGTAAGGAATGTTTTCGTTAGTGTTTAAAAATATTTTTGTTTCTTAAGAGAAGATGAAAACAATGCCAAAGCTACAAATCAGCTGGGATGTTATGCCAGGATAACATCCCTGCTGTGATGGTCAACTGACCAATCAGAAGACAGGATTCTTTCTTGCCATTGTATAATTTTATTTATTCATAACTAGGATTACAATACCTTTGAACCAAGGGTTCTTTTACAAAGGTTCCATGTCAAGGAAGCTAAAAAACAAATACAGAAACATAAGCATGCAAGGAAGAGCAAATATAGCAATATGAAGTAAATAACAGTGGGGCCAGTTCACTAATGCTACACACCCTGCGTATGCATGGCCAGATTAATGGAAATGGGAGCCCTACTCCAAGTCATATTTTGTGGCCTGGGGACCCCTAAGTGCCAACATTCCACTCTTCGACAGTGCCAAGCTGGCAAGGCAGCAATGACCAGGGTAGTCAAGCAGGATGTGGTTTATAATGCTATGTGTTATGCCACATGACTTGACAGGTCACATGCCTTGATTATAAACAACACAATTCAGAATAACCAGTTACTGCATAAAGAAATATTTTATCGGTACAGTATTAACATTTTGTAAATTTTCACTTTTTAGTTACCTATAACTTGTCTTGTTTTTCCCTTGTCACTACTGTATGCACCTTGTAACTATTTTTGTTATTAATAATTATGGATTCATTATTAATTATGGATCCTCTTTTCTTCCTCTTTTCGTCCCTCCTGCAAGACACTCCTGGACATTAGACTTCAATTAGTGTGTCCTGCCTTCCCAGATATCAAATTCAAATTCCACATAAATAATTTAATAAAAATGGGGATTGTAGTTGCCACAATCTCCCTGTTCATGCCTCCTTAAATACATTTTCTGTCTGCCAAAACCAAAAAACTGAAGCGTGTACTGAAGCAGTTAATGGGGCTCAAAGCTCCCTCACATCACTTCCCTGCTCAAGAGTCCTTCGAGCTCCAAACTTGAGACATGCTCAAACTCCTTGCCTCCGTAATGCATCTGCCACTATCACCCTCTGTGCAGCTATCTTTGTCCTCAATTTTGTCTGTTCTCCCACTGTCTCCTCTCCTCCATCTCCATTGTCATTTCTAGTTTTGTTGTCAGCTTAAAAGTTGCTTTGCTGCCAATGCTGAGTTGCCACATCCTTGCCCCCACTCCAAGTCATTGATGCCAAAGCAGCTAAAGAGAGTTGTGCCAAGAAGACTGAGCCTTAAGAACCCTGCAGGACCCACAGGTGTTGACTGCAGTCACTTCAGAGATTAAGCTTCCTAGAGTAGCCTCCTGCAACTTTCCAGTAATGTATATGACTCAGATCAAACCAAGACAAAACTGTGCCAGAAAGAGCAAGTCCCACAAGTTAGTTCCCCTTAGGTGACTTATCAGCACCCCATGGTCCACTCAGTGCCAAACATCAAATCTTATTAAAGACTCATCAGTACACTACTCAGGTTACTAAACACTCACAGACAGACCATGACCAGAGGCAACCACGACTTAGCTTGTTTCTCCAGTGCAATAAAATGAGTTATTTCTGCATCACAATTGGCTTGGACACTGCAGAACACAGACAACTAGTCAACACAGCATTCCTGGTGTGGCCTGACTGATGTGAATGTAATGAGTCCAGTCTGTCCTCTTGATTGTTTCCTCAAGATCACGCAGACGGCAGTGACATGACTCAGCCCGGCATGGGAGGACTCCTCACAGTCACACCAGGACCAAAGGCCCAACTAGCAGCAGCACTAACTGATCCTGGCTAGTGGCTACACAGAAAACACCAGCAGCATGCGATGCTGCACTGAAGCCGAATCCAACTCTAGGTGACCCCCTGCAGCCTGCTCAGACTCTCTCTCTCTCTACTTCTGTGTCTTTAGGCAGAGACTCTTCTTCTTTGATAGATGAGACCAGCCACCAGCACCAACAACTGACCACCACAGCTCTCTCTCATTTTCCTACTCTACTCCTCATCACTGCCCAGCCACATACTCCAATGCCATACACACGAACGCGCTGATTCCTGCTCCCCAGTAGCCACACCTCCAGAGGACCTCTGATGGACATGATTGGTTGTGTGTTGTGGGGTCAGGGTGGATCAGAGGTGAAGTCGGAGCTGCCCATCAGAGAGACTGAGAGGCTTGCTTGTTCAGAGCAGCTGTGGAGGGAGGGGGTCACCATTCACCAGGCTGACTCAGTGGGGCGGGGGTGCTGACTGACTCCAAGAAGGTGGGTGCTTTTTGGGCAGTTCAGCCTGTCGGCGGTCACCCAGTACAGCCAGGATTAAAGAAAGTAACTGTAAATAGGTTAACAGTGGGGGCCCTCCTGAACCTCGGGGCCCTACGCCATGGCGTAATTGGCATACAGGTTAATCCTGCCATGCGCGTATGCCACGTCACAGGTGGAGACATGCGGAATGCATTGAAGCCACCATTGTGTGGTATACTCAAACAGCATGGAGAGCTGTGCACAGCAGATATGCATGAATCTGCGTGGCAAGGGGCATATGCAGTAATAGAGGGCTGGAGCCGTGGAAGCAGTAATGCGCGGTACTGCGGATGCACATTCACAATGCAAGACACAGCGGAATGGCCTGTGGCAGCCCTGCAAGCACAGTACATAGACAGAAACCAGCAGTAAACAGCCTTATGTGGTGCACACATAGGTGAGGGAGCACAGTGAGGCAGCAAAGAGGGAACCAGGCACTGGCAGCCGCACATGCCAGCATGCATGCACCAAAGCAGTGCATGGCAACTGCGCCATTCCATGTGATGGGCACAGGCCACATGCTGGAGTTGCACAGGTGACAAGCAGCACACACACACACACCACTGCCTGCATGCACCATTCCAGGGCGAGGAATCAGACACTGAGTCTGGGTAAGAAACACAAGGTTTTACTGCGACACACTGTACAGGGCACATAGGTGCAAAAACTGCCCAAGGCAAACAGTCCCATGAGGTGGGGTTGATGGAAGTGCACCCCCTCAATCTGAGTCCTCCTTCTTGGGCAGGTCCGGGCTGGTGGAAAGTGTCAGCTCCGGGGGGGGTGGGGTGTCCGTGAAGGCCCTCTCCTCCAGTAAGTGACTGATGCAGCCTTTCTGTCACTTCCTCTGCTGGTTGCAGAATGACTAAGGTACAGTAAACTGCATTTTCTGCTTTGCATTTTGCATAATCTGTCAGCAGCCATTGAGGAACTGAAAGAGGGACAGTTTCTCAGGATGAACATTTGCTGTGAAAAATATAATAATACTGCTTGGGTTAGTGAGTATATGGCCTGTTCCATGAGAGATAGAGGGCAGTAGCATTATAAGGATGTTGGAAGACATATGCATTTTTTCTTTTTAACTCTTTTTATCACCTCCAACCCCAAACTCTCTCAGGCTGCCCTGTCTCACTGTACCACTCTACTGCCCACCATCATTTTCCCTCCCTGATATATGTTACTGCCACCCCAACCGAACCCATGCCAGACAAGCCCCCTGGCTCTGAGCTCCTTGAGGCAGTGCCGCCAACTACTCACCTGGAGCTCTGTCTATAATCCAGCTTGTCTGGCTGGGTCAGAGAGGAGACCAAAGGGGCGGAGAGGAGATCCGGTCCTAGGCGTGTGGCAGCCAGTCCTGCAGGGAGCCATTGCCTATCAGAGTTGGAGGGGTTTTCTTATTTTAAACCCTTTACCCCCCCCGGCAGAGCCCGAATATGCAATGAAGCCAGGGACGTTCGTCACAGCTCTGCAACCCACTATTGAGCCCTGGAGCTTTGCAGTGCCTCCGATCACCACCAGGGGCCACTGCAATGCCGTGCTTAAACCTGGATCTCCATGAGAGAGGAGAGCAGTCCTACAGATGCTCAATCCTCCCTCTCCCCTGCCAACCCCTGGCAGTCCACGCTCTTTCCCAAACCTGGGTCCCAGTGTGGCGCGAGGTGTGGTGTCCAGCACCTTAATCCTCAGTGCCACCAGGCAACGTTCTCAGAAACCTGGATGGGTATTGATCTTGGCTGTTCCTCTCCCCCCTCTTCCATCCCCACCCTCTACCCCTCACCTGTCCACTTCCCCACTTATCTTATAACTGCCCTCCCTTGGGTATACAATAGCACTTTGAATCTTGTGCTCAGCCTACTACTTCCAGCACTTCAAATGTGTTATCCATCCTCTAACTTGGGTTGTTGCAATGTATACTATATCCGAATATGTTTTGTTTACCCTGGCTGGTTGGGCTGGGTTATTGTGTAATTGCATTACACTGTTTTGTTTTAGATATTGTGTAGAAATTGTACTTGTATTGCAATGTGTTTGCTTGCTCTCCCAACTCTTGCCCCGCCCCGGACACTTCTGAAACGAGCTGTTTACAGCTCATGTTGTCTTTCCTGGTGAAACATTTTCTAAATAAATAAATCAATAAATATGCAGTATATGCTAATGTGCACATTATTTTCTGGCTGGAGGCATCCTTTTGCATAGAGCTGCTGCTTTTTTTACTGTATTCAAAAAGTTTGTTTGTCATTACTGCTGCAGCACCCTAATTTGCTGCTCTCCTCAATGGTGTGGGGGAGGGGGAATAGGACCAATGGAGGAGGTGGGGGCATAACATGCAACAGTCAGGCCAGATAAATGGCTAAGTGACCCACACTCATGGGAGTTTTCAAAGGGCTCCAAGATCTGGATAACTGCTTTTCTCTGTTTGGTTGGCTGCAGTGAGTCAGCAACTGGCAGTTCAGTGATCTACGGGATCAGCAGAGATAAAGCTTTAGAAATTCAGTGGAGGAAGAAAGCAACAGAGTCAGAGGCTCTATAGAAGCACTGAAGTTGAATTAGGTACTTTACTTTTTTTTCTTCTCCTAAATTGTCTGGTTGTACAAAATGTCATGTGTGTGCTGAGGTGTTATTTCTCCATCCTGAACTTGGGCCCAATATACAGAAAACAAACACTCCATAAAGGTCAGCGGTGCTGAAGTCAGCAGCATTTGTAATCACTGATGACCAGAATGGAGATGGCTGTCGGGGAGGTTGTGTGAATCAGTTACATTTCTTTTTTATGTTTGCTTGCACACATGTGCAAGAAACATAGTGCCACCACAGGAGTTTTTGTAGGTGTGCCTCCCCCACTTCCAATGCCCTGCTCCCTTTTGCAGGCATGGTTGCATCGTGCCAATGAATGTCCGAGCTGTCTATGACAGTCATTCAGATGCAGTGGCATACAGTTCTAAGGAAAACACCGACTCAGATAATTTACATACTGCTGTCGGCAGTATGCAAATTGCCTATATCGGCACTGCATCTGAATTGTCATAGACAGTTCTTCCTCCCCATGAACACATACATGCAAGCAGGGAGCCCACCCCAGGATGCTCATTCACTCCCCCCATACACCGTATGGCCAATGGGGATGCCCAATCCCCCATTGGCTCCACATCCTACCAAATACACTTCCAGGTGCCACGCTGGGAGCCCACCCCAGTGTGGCAAAAGTCAGAATGTTGATGGGGGTGCCCAGTCCCCTGTCGACTCCACTGAACTCCCCCCCAACAAAAACAGACTTGTGGTTGCCACGCTGGGAGCCCACCCCAGTGTGCAAATGTCTGTATGGCCAATGGGTTGCCCAATCCCCCATCAGCTCCACTGCCCCCCCAAAAAAGAACTTCTAGCTGCCATGCTGCGAGCCCACCCCAGCATGGCAAAAGTCCTGCGTCATCTTCCTAAAATGAAAAAAACACTTAAAAACAAAAAACGGTCCCTCATTGATTGTCTTGCCCCTTCCCCAACCCGTGCCCACCCTCTGAGCACCCACCTACCCACACTCCCTCTCATCCCATACTTACTTCCAGAGCCCAGCATGACAATTTTCAGTGGACCAGGAACACGTCTGCACTCTTCAAAGCCGACTGCTAACTGAAGAAATGCCAGTAAGCTATACAATGGCATAAATGTTTTTTTTTTCATCTTTGGTGCATATTTTGGCCATTTTGAGGAATTTTTTCACCAAATTTTCAGCATGGGGTTTTTGGTGCCCCGCCTCATGAACTCAGTCACTGTCATTTTGTTATTCAGTCCCGAAAGATGATTTCACAGTTACTGCGCGGAACCAACTTTCGGGACCCAGTAACAAAGTGACAGTGCCACAGTTCATGAGGTAGGCCCCCAAAACCCTATGTTGAAAATTTGGTGAAAAAATTCCCAAAAATGACTGTTTTACAAGCATGTGTTGAGCAGTTCCTACGCACGCTTGTAACTTTGCAATTTTTTTATATTTTTATTCCAAATTTTCAACATTGCTATTTTACCACACCTTCTTATGAGCAGTACAGCTGTCATTTTTCATATCTTGCCCAAAATGTGTTTTCGCGCATGTAGTGCACAATGGCGCAGTCAGTGTGCGAGATCAATGTTTGGGACAGATTAAGAAAATCACAGTGACACTGTTCATGAGCAGAGGTTTTAAAATGGTTATATTGAAAATTTGGTGGCAAAAGTCTATAAAATGACTGTATTGCATGTAATTGCATGTAATGACTGTAATGCATGCATTGTGCAGTTTCCACGCACCCTCATAAGTTCACAAATTTGTAATATTTTCAGACTAGATTTTCAACACTGGCATTTTTCCACACCTCCTTACGAACAGTACAGCTGTCATTTTTCACACCCTGGCCAAAATGTGTTTTCGCACTTCTGGCACAGAAATGTGTGGTTGCTGGGGGAAATCAGTGTTCAGGACAGATTAAGAAAATCACAGTGACACTTTTCTTGAGCGGAGGTCCCAAAATGCTTGTGTTGACAATCTGCTGTAAAAAATCTCCAAACTAATTACATTACAGGTGTGCATTGCGCAGTTTCCATGCACACTTTTGACTTCACCAGTTTTTTTATATTTTCACTCCAGATTTTCAACATTACCATTTTTCACACTTCCCCATGAACAGTACAGTTGTCATTTTTCACATCCTGTTTGAAATGTGTTTTCACGCCAGTGGTGCCAAATGGTGTAGTCGCTGTGTAAAATCAGCTTTCTGCTAACAAACTGATATTGCCACTGTTCATGAGGTGTGGGTAAAAAAAAAAAAAAAACGTGTTTAAAATTTGGAGTGAAAATACCAATGAATGCATGGGACATTAGGGTTTCTGATCATAACGCCCAACCCTGTAGAGACTGACAGGCATCAGGGATGTGACTTGGGATTGTCACCTGTAATACCCCTGCCATTCCACCCTCACCCACACCCTGCAGCCAGTGACAGGCATCGGGGTGTGCCTTGCACTCTTTGGCCCCAAAGTTCACCCCATTCTCCTATACTGCACCCATCTCACCATATTTCTTATGGAATGGGGTGAGCATAAGGCCCCACAGACTCCAAGGCACACCGTGACACTTGTCAGTGTCTGCAGGGTAGAGTGTGGTGAAATGGCTTGGCCATTATGCCTGATGACCCAAAGGCACATCCCAATGCCTGTCAGTCTCTGCAGGGTGGTGGTGGGGTTGGCTTCAGTTCAATACTTTACTGCCATTCCTATTATGCATCTCTCTAACTCCTACACTACCAATGCCAATGCCAGCAAGCAAACATTTGGCATTGTCAAATGCTTGTTTTTCTTGCCATAAAACATCTGTAGGTGTGTGTGAGAGGTCTTTCAAACACTCAACAGAGAGCGGAGGCACTGGGGAAAAAAAAGCAAAACTGGTAAGACATAGCTTTCACTTTAAATAACTGCAGACAGTTAAAGAAACACAGTTTCTTAACTTCTGAAGTTTACGAAAGTACAATACTGACAGATAAAATGAGCAAAACAAAATACTGTAAGTATGGACAGAAATGTAGGTGACTACAGACCTTTAATGTAATTTACACAATATACGAAATTTACCAACATAAGTTTGGAATATATTGATGTACAGTATATATGTATTTATATTTACACACATGCTTTGGGAATTGATGTCAGCTGCTCATTTTCTTTACAAACAGTGTTGGAAACTGGACTGTAGCTACCTCATTTAAAATACTTTTCATAACCATAATTATTTTATTACTTTAGTTTATGTTGACAAGAAAAGGAGTGTTAGACAGTACTACCTTTTTTCAGCCTTGTTCTGGGGGGTTGGGGATAATGCAAACAAACATTTTTACCAGATTAAGTTGGCGGCATTGTAGTGAATGGAGGAAATTAGGCCAGGTCACTGGGAAAGTTCCTTATTGTTTGCGAGAAGTACTATGGGATATTTAATGTCCACCTTAACAACAATGACCACTAGAAAAGGCAGGCAGGACCTCTGTTTTATGTCTCATCTGAAGGACAGAACAACTCAACAGTACAGCAGCCCCTTAGTACTGCACTTGGGTGCCAACATTTTTATGAGATGAGCCTAATGCCAGTGTGGGAGTACAAGTCACACCCCTTTTTTGCCCAGAGGTGGATGTGCTACCAACTGAGCCAAATGGATACCCATAATAATTTAAATATAAGAAGGGATTCAAGTTCCACCAGCCTGCCCCCCCCCCCCAGATATTAAGCAGGGACTAGCAAGAACGCCATGCAAACATAGACTCATTCATACAGATTTCCCAGTCCCCTTACTGCACTGGGGAACCCTGTAATTCCCTTGGTAAACTGACATTTGTTCAGGCTTACCTTTAAGGCCTGTACAGTCTTTATAAGCACTGCCCCCCTTGGTAGAGTGTTGCATAGTTGCACCAGTCTTTGGTAGAATGAGTGCCATCTAGTAGTAAATGTTTATTTTTAAACAGGCAGTAATAGTAACACATCATAGGGAAAAAAATCCCATTTTCAAGATGGACCTGTATCAACTTTCATTCCAAATTTAAATACAAAGACATAAAACTTACATCAATAAACACTAAAAATAATTTAAAAACATCTATGTCTGTCTTAACAAGAACAAAATGCAATTTATTACCTTTTAACCTTAACAATAGTCAAGACAGAGACTCTAATCATTACATATACACTTCATTTTCAGATCATATCCAATCACATCTTTAAACTGCTTACATTTTTGTATTTTCTGCTTTTTTGCCTCAATAGAAGCCCAGAGGTGAGCCACTTTAATCGGATGTAACCCTGGAATTTATCACCTCTGAGCTTCAGGGCATGTCCCTTCTTCCTGTTGCAGCACACCAATTTTGATCCATTGGCCAGGCTTCCATAAACTAGATGGTTCACCCTCCCTTCCATGATTTCCTTTTGTTTGGGGCTCCCTTGTATAGTCTATCTAGAACCTCTCAAAAATCATTCAGGGAGAGTTGGCACTCTTGTTTTTATTTGTTCTCTCTGCCACCAGAAAGACCACAAGGCTAGGGATTTCCCTAGCCTCCAGAATCAAGGTGAGGCTTTTCACCCCTACCCAGTCTCTAATCCTTCATGTCTCTGGAAAGCTCCTGCACAGAGAAGTCTGAGTGGGTGCTTACACCGGGGGACTGGTACAAGTCCTACTAAAGATTATCTTTTCCATTCTGCCAGCAGGTTCTGAAGGCTTGGGTACAGTAGTGGGCCAACTTAATGTTGACTAGCAGAATATGGAGACTTTGAAATCCAGCTCCCTTGTAAACTTCTCTGGATAAGGGGGTGGGTGGTCAGTAGGAACAACAAACACATATTAAGCTAGGCTGATCTGACTGGATGGTCTAGTGGGCTTTTTCTGGACCTCATATTCTATGTTTCCATCTATAACAGGGATGATCCTGCTCAATACTTGCTTAGTGTGTCAGGGAAGGGCTTTACTAAGAAAGTGAGCATGGATGACTTGGGACAGCGAGATCTGGGTCTCTGACTGCAACAATAGAGTACAGTACAATATGTACTGAAAATACATTGTTATCAACTGGCCATACAACAGGAAACCCATCAGTGAAACATGTTGCATCATATACTGCGCCTGTCACTTTATCTCTTTCTATGTATTTATCATCTGTACAAATTCAGTATCTGTGTATTTATTAGACAGAAACAAGCATGGAGGACAGCAGGGGATAGTCTCACTTTTTCACTTTATGTACTCAATGTAAAGGTTACAGAATAAAAAAGGAGGTGAATCAGCTCTGCTTCTTACTGTCAGAGCACTGTACTTTGGTGGCAGTGATCCAGGAGGACCAGGCTTTGCCCAGGAATGCCTCCAGACTGGACAGTTTACAAAGCAGTATTGCCATTGCTCTTCCTTCTTGTTGCTTTTCCTTTCCTTTGGCGGTGGTGGTGGGAAAATGACATGGGAATTTGAGAACTACTGACTTCATCTTCAGGAATGTTCCAACACAGAGCTGAGAGTTCCACTCCTGTCTACTGCTTCTTTCCTCTCCGACCACTCGCCACCAGAGTAAACAACCTGAGAAGGCAGCATGGAGTTGAAACAATGATTGCGCCTGTAGCACCCTGTGTGGTGTACCATGTCAACCACATAGTGAGCTGGAGGTGCAGATGCTGTTGAGCCTTCATGTACAGCTTTATGATTGCCCATAACTGTTTTCAAACCTATGTGGGAAGCACATACGGCTGCAATACCAACGGCAAACTTTCAGCATTGACAAATGCTTGTTTAATAAAGGTCAGCACCTCTCCCAGTTCTGCCAGACCTAAACATGACTAGTGTTAGAAACATAGACTTTGACGGCAGATAAGAACCACTTGGCCCACCCAGCCTGCCCATTTCCCTACCTATTGGATAAGCTGCAGATTCTAGTTAACCAACAGCCTAGTTCCTGCAACCCCCCACTATAATTGCCTTATGTCTGTCCAATGCATGTTTGAATTCCCCCGCAGTTTTAGATCCCACAACCTCTCCAGGAAGGTGGTTCTATGCATCCACCACTCTCTCCGTGAAAAAGAATTTCCTCACATTACCCCTGAGCTGTCCCCTCTCTAACTTTAAATTATGTCCCCTTGTTCTTACATATCTCTTTTTCTGAAAGATGCTACCCTACTGGACTTTGTTGATTCCCTTGAGGTACTTAAAAGTTTCTATCATGTCCCTCCATCCCTCCTTTCATCAAGGGTATACATATTAAGCTCTCTTAGTCTCTCTTCATATGGTTTCTGATGTAGACCTTGCACCATTTTAGTTGCCCTCTTCTGGACTGCTTCCATCCTGTCTAAGTTCTTGCAAAGATGAGGTCTCCAAAACTGCATACAGTACTCCAGATGGGGTCTCACCAACTGTCTGTACAGAGGGATAACCACTTCCCTTTTTCTACTTGTGATGCCCCTCCCTATGCATCCCAGTATCCCCCTGGCTCTCCTTACTGACTTCTCACATTGCTTACCCACCTTTAGGTCATCTGATGTGACTACACCCAGATCTCTTTCCATTATTGTTGCCGTTAGTACCTCCCTTGCTATTGTGTACTCTTCTCCTGGATTTTTATTTCCCAGTTGCATTACTTTGCACTTCTTTGCATTGAATCTAAGTTACCATATGTCTGACCATTCCTCCAACCTTGCCAAGTCCCTTCTCATCCTTTCTACCCCACCTTGTGTATCAACTCTGTTACAGATCTTTGTGTCATCTGCAAAGAGGCATACCTTTCCTTCCAAACCCTCTGCAATGTCACCTATAAAGATGTTAAAGAGGACTGGACCCAGTACTGAGCCCTGAGGTACTCCACTAGTAACCCCCCTTTCTTCAGAATGTGTTCTATTTACTATTATCTTCTGTGTCCTGTTGTGCAGCCAGTTTGTTACCCAGACTACCACCCTGGGACCCACTCCCTGGCTGGCTAACTTGATTATTAATCTTTTGTGCGGGACTGTGTCAGATGCCTTGCTAAATTCTATGTAGGCCATATCCACAGTCCCTCCCTGGTCTATTACTTTGGTCTCCCAGTCAAAGAAATTGATTAGATTCGTCTGACATGACCTTCCTGCTGTGAATCCATACTGCTTTGGGTCCTGTGCCCCGTTGGCCTCTAGGTACTGACCAATTCTTTCTTGCAGAAGTAATTCCATCATTTTCCCCACCACTGAGGTCAAACTAACAGGTCTGTAGTTTCCTGCTTCTGCCTTGCTCCCACTTTTGTGAAGGGGAATCAAATCTGCCCTCTTCCAGTCCTCAGGTACCACCCCATCTTCCCATGATTTGTTAAAAAGTGTGGTTAGCGGTGTCACTAGGTCCTCCCTTAGCTCTTTTAGGATTCAAGGGTGAATCCCATCAGGCCCCATTACTTTGTCCACCTTGAGTTTTAGGAGTTCTTTCATGACTCTTTCTTCTGTAAATGGACTGGCGTCAACGCCACTGCACAGAGTGTTGAATCCAGTGATGCATTTACAGAACTTACTTTCTCTCCTTCTCCTCTGTCTGCAATGCATCAGCGTACCTCTTGCCATGCAGCTGTACAAAGTACACTGGCTCTTGATGAATGTGTGGTGTGGTGTTCCTCCAGGTCTGAATGGTTGCTCCTTGCAGCATGGGCATTGCCCTATCTTTAACACTGTCTTTGTAGACATATAAATCCATTAACACATCGGTGATATGAGAGAGAGAGAGAATGAATGACAAAGTTAGGACAATGCTGCATCAAGCAATCTTTCAAACCCCACCTTGTCACTACAACTGGGTTGTATAAATTCTGTGCAGTTTTGGGTCAGATGATAACTAAGCCAATATCTAGGTAAGAAAAACACATCTAGAAAATATTAAACATTGACCAGTGTATTTCAAATGCTTTTAGTTTTACTTACTGTATAATAAAAGGGTTTGCTACATGCTAAAATTCTTAACATCCTGATACATTTTGCTCTTTATGGGGTTCAGTTCTTGAAGGTTAAAAAAACCACACTTGTTCAAAGCAGTAGGACCTAAGTCGCAGAAGAGTTTTACAATAGGCAGGTAAAGGGGAAAAATATTTCTTGGGCATGATATTTTCAGAATGTTCTGTCAGCACATCGGTTATTTAGATCTGTAGTATTGCCCTCCCTAAAACTAGAATATTGCAAACAAATTAAAGTTCTAAACACTGTCTGATTCCAGCAGGATGAATAGATGCAGTTTGCTGTAGCTGCTTACGGCTATATCAGAGCCTCTAGTCAGTTGGCAGAGAAGGTGCAAGCAGTTTACTGAAGTCTGAGCTGCTAATTGCTGAGTTGGCAGCACTATTGATGAAACAAATCATTCTGCGTAATAAGTCTGGAAAGTCACAGTGCACTTGTCTGCTCTTGCATAACATGCACCTACACTTGCCTGCACTCACATGACCCTCATTTTCATCGTCCTCAATGTTTTGCATGAATCCACAAGCCAGTAGCATAGTAATAACTGATGTAGCAAAGCCTCTCAGTTCACCTGGGAATCCTACCTCTCCCTGAAGAGCACTGCTGCCCTTCTTGTTCAGTCAGGTTTTTGTTTTCCCTATACTGCTAGCATATTTAGTTTCATAGCAGCGACTAATTTATATTGCCATTATAGCTGATGCTGGCAGTATTGCATTAGGTGTAAGGGAGTTTTCAGTGGATTATTGTATACAGACCATTGAAAAAGCTCTCTGAGAGGGGCAATGTGATGCATTGCCTGGGTCTGGGTGACTAATCGGATCACAACAAATGTTGGAGTGCCCTTTGAAGCTTTTTATGTTTGTTTGCAGAATGTAGTTAAAACATACTGGTTTAGCTTTAGTGAAGAGAAGCAGGTTCTGGAGGTGTGTTAGGCTGTGAGCCAGTGAGGTAGCTGGAAATCAGACTGTAGCCTATGGAGGTTGATCCGGCTGATGGTATAGGTTTTGAACCAGAAAGCACACCTGCAAAGTGTGCAGGGTTATGCCATTTCTATGGTGCTGTGTAGCAAATGCCCCCCCCCCCCCGTCTGACTCTCTCTCTCTTTCTCTGCCTCCCACCGAGCCACTTCCTTTTCTGGTACTATCAGAACTTGCCACTATTTGTTCCCTACTGCGTCTCCCTTCACACTTCTGTTTGCCTAGCTCCTCAACCCCACAGATAGTGAACAACACTGTTTGTCTACCCTCACATGATAATTGCTCTGTGGCCAAAGATTTTAAGCCAAGCCCCTCTGTGACTGAAGACTTCAAGTCCAACCATAAACTGCCCAACTCCACTTCCGGTGAACACTACTATTCATCCCCCCGATGTTTATGTTTGGCAGTTGGGTGCCCAATTCCATTGCCGGTGAATGTTGCTGGTTGTCCCCGACACATTACATCTTGCATTTGGATGCCTAGCCCGGCTGCCAGTGAAGCCACTGTCTGTTCTCCCTTCACATTACATTCCTCAGTCAGGTGACCATCCCCACTGCCAGTGAACTCTACTGTCTGTTCTCTCCCCACATTACATCTGGCAGTCAGGTGCCCAGCACAACTGCTGGTTAAACTACTGTCTGCCCCCCCATTCAGTTAGGTAGTCGGGTGTCCAGTCTCACTACTGGTAAACACTACTGTTCCTTACCTCCATTAAGTCTGGTGGTCGGGTGCCCAATCCCTTCAGTGGTGAACATTTCTGCCCCCCCAAGTCATCCATCACTGTATTCCCCTCCACTCAGTCTGTAAAAAAATATGCACCTCATCCTTTTATTTCCTCTATGCACCCTACCACTCCCCCACTGGCACTCAACTCCATCTCTCGTTGTGACTCCTCTTCTCCTTTGATGCTAAATTCTCAAAGTTCCTTGGATTCACAGCAGTAAGGTCACGTCAGACAAATCTTATAGATTTCTTTGACTGGGTGACCAAAGTAGTATTCCAAGGAGGGGCTGTGCATATGGCCTACCTAAACTTTATAAAATACAAGCAAGGTGATGAGAGCAAGGTACAACACAGTGCGATTCATGGCAAAACATGTGATAATGCAATTTGTTGGCAGGTGCAGGACATAGATCACATATTTGCACAGAATTATCATGAAAATTTAATGAGAGGTTCATTGAAAACAAACAATCACATACTTGCAAGGAACTATCAGTATAATGAGCAGGGAAAATGACAAAATAACATACGACAGGTAGATCCTTAAGGGAGAAACCTAGTCACACGGTTTGGGAACTAAAGACACAGAGTATTGCAAGTAGGAGCTTTTTGTCAATGATTACAAAGATCTAAGGAGTAGAGAATTAGTTATAGTAGGGCAAGTCAAGGGGTTTGTGATAATAAGCCAAAGAGGAGAAGCGCATCAAGTTGAGAGGGGAGATAAGTAGATAGGCAGGGGGAAGATTTAGTGTAAGACATTAGGTAGAGAACAGATCGAGTGTGCAGCAGTGAGAGCAGGAGTGATGCTAAGGGGGGGTTGAAGCAAGGGCATCGATTAGAGGAGATGAGGTAGCTACAGAGCTCCTTTTTAAAGGCATTATGTGAGGGTGCTTGACGGATCGCTAAAGGGAGGGAGTTCCATAACTGAGGAGCATGGTGGGTGAAAGCACTGGTGCTTTTGGTGGTGTTACTTTTTGGGACACATAGAAGCAATTTTCCAGCTGAGCATAAGCCATAGCCAGACATCTGAGGAACAAGTAGATCAGCTAAGGCTTTTGGAATTTGAGACCACATAATACTGTCAACAGTCGACCCAAGGGAGTAAAGTCTAGCAGCATTTTTTTTTTGTCCAATTGTTTAACCAGGTGAGACACACTAAGCTGAAAGCTTGTTTACAGGTGCAACCTCGGAGCACAGGGAAGTTAAGTGACTTGCTCAGGGTCACACAGTATGCAAGTTGGGGCTGTGGGATTCAAACCCAGGTCTCCAGATTTGCAGCTCAGAGCCTTAAACCACTGCGCTATACTGCTTCCCATTTGGTGGCAGCCAGTTTAGATCTGACTAGAGGAGGCAGTGGTGTTTCCACCGATGGGAGGAGGAGGCATAGTGACAGATATTATTATAGGTGACATCCCATCTATGGAGATTGGATTTAGGTAAGGCAGCATAGTTCGCAACTCCATATGTAAGGGTGGGTAGAAGAATACCACAAACAATGGCAAGCCTCGATGCAGGGGTTAGTGCATTACTGGTCTGGTACGCTATACCTAATTTAGAGTTAACAGATTTACACAAGTTCTGGATGTGAAGATCAAAGTTTAGGGACTGGTCCAGTTTACCCCTAGGTACTTAAACGAGGTCACTGAACCAACAGAGAAGCCATCCAGGCAAGAGACCATTAAATTATTTTTGCAGGTTTTGAGTTGAGAATTTGTTCTAGATAGCATGGATTGGGTTTTGGCCTCATTAAGCACTAATTTGTGATGTGAGAGCCAGGCTTGAGTGTGCTGAAAGTCAGTGGAGAGCTGTAGATTGATGTCAGATATGTTTTTCATGCTGTTGTATAGGACTATATCGTCAGCGTAGAGAAGGGAGAAGGTGGCAGTAAGAATGGAGGTAATGTTATTGATAAATATAGAAAATAGTGGCCCCAAAACCAAGTCTTGTGGTGCACCAATATTCACTGTTGCCAGGTTGGAATAGGTTGAATTGTATGTTACAACTTGGACACTGTTAGACAGGTAACTATTGGACCAGTTGACAACATTGTGCGTGAAGCCCAAAGACTTCAGGGTGGCAAGGAGAACGGAGTGGTTCAACAAGTAAAGGCCTTTGTCCTGTCTATGAAAACAACTTCAGTTAGAAGACTGGAATCCATAGCAGTAGGTGTGTCAGTAGTAAACTTAAGCAGGACAGTGGAGGTGCTATGGTCTTTGTGGAAACCATGCTGGTCATTTGTAAGAAGGTCATTTTTGAGAAGGAATTTGATGGTTTGTGTAGCAACTAATTTTTCCAGGATTTTGCTCATAACTGAGAGGATGGCAATGGGTCTGTAGTTAGACTGGAGTGACCCTGGCTGTCTTCTATATGTCAGGGACACTACCTTGACACAGAGAGAGCATGAACATTAAGGGAGCAGCAATGAGCGGCACTGTAAGTTTCAGTAGTCTGGGTTCAAGACTGTCGGAGCCTGTGGCTGTGTTGTCTGAGATTGAGCTAAGTAGTTTAGAGACCTCCTGTCAAATGATATCCTTAAAGTAGAAGGAGGGGCCAATAACTTCTTGGCTGGAGGTTACAGGAGGGCAGTGGTATTGTGAGGGAGGGAAGGAGGATGTGTATTTACTTAGATCTGAGAAGTAATTATAAAAAAAGTTAGCTATGGTCTGAGGATTATTGCAGTGAGTACCGTTGAGGACCATGTCATTTGGGGTAGTGGAGTGGGTAGACCCCAGGAAGGTTTTTATGTGTGACCAGAATATTTTTGGGTTGCTCGAAGCAATCACTAGTAAGTTTTTGCAGTATGAACCTTTGGCTGGTCTTATTTCTTTTTTTGCAGGCATTCCGTGGCTGCCTGTAAGTGTTATAATCCACTGGCAGGCCAGAAGACTTAAAGCGGCTCCAGTTCTTGTCACCTGCTCTTAGCTTAGCAAGTAGTTCCTTTTTTAGCCATCTGGTTTGTTTCCCCTTAATTCTCCAGGTAATGAGAGGAGAGTGTGGGTCCTGTGGTGCCATGAATTCTGTCAGAAAAATGTAAAGGGCAGACTGTACATCACTGGCATTGTAAAGATTGGACCAGTCAATGTTAGATGTGTCACATAGAAATTGTTGTGTATCTAAGTTAGCATAATCTCTGAAAGTGATTTAACGAGGTTGTGATGTGGAGGCGGGGGTGTGTGGCTGAGCCCCAGATGCAGAAGATAGGGGAATGGTCAGTGATAGCATCTGCAAGTGTGCCAGCAGCTTTTTTTTTTTAAATTAAAGTTTATTGAAGTAATGAAGGCACAAAGACAATAACCACATTATACAAGTGGTAACCTGTAACCTTGCAGTGCCACTTACAATGGACCATCACAGATTAAGCAAAACATTTTTAACAACATAAAGCCCCCTTCTGTTTGGATACCTTTGCCTGCCCTCTTACTCCTCCCCGCTCTAATCCTATGAGAATTAAGATGGATCCGTCGTCAACGTATGTGCCAGGATCGACTAGTCTTACAATGGTCAACTAAGATTGGAGCAAGTAGAGCGCCTGGAAGGGATTCCATACCTCTCAAATTTCGCAAGGCTACCCTTCTCAAGGCCCGAATTTTTCCATATTTAAATTGAAAAGTAATTCTTGTAACCTATTCTACATAATTGGGTGAAGTATTATCCAACCAATGTTTTAACACTACTTTCTTGACCGAAGATGATATCAAGGCCATGTAATATCTTCGGGCTTTAACAGCGATACCAGTATAATCACCTATCAGGCAAATTTCCGGGGTAAAGTAATGCTCGATGCCCAGTAGGGGATCCGCCTTGTGTTTAATTTGGTCCCACAGCCCTCTTACCAGTGGGCAATCCCAGAAAATGTGAAACAGGTCTCCATCAGCCTGCAGACAACGGAAGCATGACTGGTCAGATCTACGTCCGACTTTGTGCAATTTGGAAGGAGTCCAGAACAAGTTGTTTAAAAAGTGGTATTGCATGATGCGTAATCTGTCCTGGGTGATGTACTGGTACATGTGCCGCCATATAACATCCCAGTTCCTTCCTTGGTCCCCAAAACTACTTGCCCAAAATCTAGGTTTATTGTCGATGCCCGCATAAACTTGGTCGAACAATGCCTTATAGACATTGGAAACCGCGTGCGGCTCCCAGGCCGTATGGGCCAGGGATTCGAACCATTCCCCATTAACCTTCTTCTCCCCTTAAATTGCTCTTAACTTTGTCTAACAAGTGCTTGAGTTGGTATATTTTGAAGGTTTGGTTAGGGCCTACGTTATACTTTGCTAGAATTTATGTCACTGTGAGACACCTGCCCCCTTGCATAATGTCCACAATCTTCAATCCTGTCAAGAAGGGAAGCCAGGATTCGCTTATCATTTTCCCCCCAATCCTCAGGTTGGGATTATGACATATTGGCTGGTATTTATCTGCACCCGGAGAATAGTGGAGGGAAGTACATAACTGTATGTGTGTGCGTAAGGAATCTTTAATTGGGGTGGCTGCTAGTCCAGAAGGGAGAGTCCTTAACGGGGAATAAAGGAGAGCTTTCGAGTCAACCCCCACCCGCTTTATCAACTCTTTTTCCAGTTTGATCCAGGATGGCACATAATGGCAGCAGTTCCAAGTCCCTAGGGTCAGGAGCCGATAGTACATTACAAAAGACTACTTGCCCAGTGTTATAACCTGAAGTGTGGCAACCTTAAACCAGCTCTCTCCCTGGGGGCAACAGTTTGTGATAAGCTCTGAGGAGGTTTCCTTTCCCAGATAAACCTCGAGATAGTTGAGTGTAGTGCTTTGTGCCATTTTAGAGGTAACCAAAGCGTTGAGCATATTTAAGGATAAAAATTCTCGGCAGAACATTCATCTTTATTATATTTATCCTTCCCCAGAGAGAGAGAGGAAGTCTGCCTCATCTGTCCAGGTCTTGTTTTATAGTTACCTTAAGGGCATCCAAATTAAGTCTCACCATTTTGGCCTCTGATCTTGCCAAAACAATACCGAGATATTTCAGGACGAGTGGGGCCCACTGTATACCCAATTCCGAGATATCAGACTTGAAAAGTTTCATATTAAGGGGGAATATTTGGGTTTTCCCTATGTTAATTTTATAGTTAGATAACTTGCCATAACTCGCAATGGTTTCTAGAACCGCCAGTGCTGAGTCTCGGGGGTGGCTAATATGGAGTAGGATGTCATCCGCAAATGCTGAGATCTTAAGTTCCTGTGCCCCAATTTTTATTCCCCTAATCCTGGGATCCTGCCTAATCTTACATAACAGGGGTTCTAGGTATAAGTTGAACAACAGGGGGGGGGATAAAGGACAGCCCTGCTTGGTGCCCGATAATAATGGTAAGTTTGCTGAAAATACTCCATTGCAGGTATGCCAGCAGCTTTGATGTGTTCAGTACGATTTGCTAGTATCCAGGTGATCAGGATGCTAGAGGTTGAATGAGAAGCAACTCTCGTGAGTGTAGTGATCACCTGATGCAGATTATGCCTCTGAATTTTGGAGACAGATAAGGCTTGTCACTTCCCTAACCAGTTTAGGTTAATATCACCAAGAATGATAACTTCATTTTTACTGGAGAGTTTGGATGAATGGTTGAGTAGTTCATCCAGGCCAGCATGGCCACTGTTTGGGGGGTTGTAAGCACTTACAACATGTAGCTTTTTAGCCTCCAAGGTTAGAACTGCATGTGGGGCTGGCCCGGTGGTGCAGCGGGCTGAGGCACTGGACGCCACACCTCGAACCACGCTGGTGACCGGGTTTGGGAATGGACTCGGGATGTCTGGGGCTGGCCAGGGAAGGAGAGGATTGAGCATCCGGAGGACTGCTCTTCTCTCCTGGGGTGGGTCATGTGAGAAGCCTCACTCTAGTAGCACCCCCGTGGTCGAGACTGGGGGTACTACATGCAGCAGCACAGGAGGGGCAACCAGAAAGCCGGAATACAATTTCAGTGCCCACTGGATGATGGCCTCTGTCTCTCCACATCTCTGGAACCTCAGGGATCCTGCTTCTCCCCAGCAGCATCCCCAAGTCTGTAAGGAAAGAAATAGAGTGCTGGGGTCCGCCCCCAGTGCCTTCCCCCTTGAAGGAAGGGGACCCACCTGGAAATGGGTTACTCCGGGATGACTCAGTGGGTTGGCTGTGATATGTGGTATGAGAACAGTGCTCGGGAAGAGCATGGCCAGGAATGGAGATACTAGGAGGTCCTGAAGGAGAGGTGGGCACTAGAGCATCATAGCAGGTAAAAAAAAAAAAACTCAAAAAAAAAAAATGCATGTGGAGATTGCCAGTGGGTCAAGGGGTCATTTTTTATGGCAATGAGGTGTAGATGTTCTTTGAAGTAGATGGCAACCCCCTTCCTATTTTAGGGGATGGTCTGTCCCTCCATAAGAGGCCATAATTGAGTATGGAATACTAGGAGTCAGAGTTAGAGGATTTTAGCCACACAAGGTCTTTGACATAGTCCCACACAAAAGATTAATAAACAAGTTAGCCAGCTTGGGAGTGGGTCTCAGGGTGGTAGCCTGTGTAAAAAATTGACTGGACAACAGGACACAGAGGGTAATAGTAAACAGAGTCCACTCCAAAGAAAGGGCGGTTACTAGTTGGGTACCACAAGGTTCAGTACTGGTACCAGTCCTCTTTGATGTCTTTATAAGTGACATTGCAGAGGGACTGGAAGGAAAAATATACCACTCTGCAGATGACACAATGATCTACAACAGGGTTGATACACAAGGGGAGGAGAAAGGATGAGGCAGGACTTGACAAGTTTGGAGGAATGGTCAGAAGTATGGCAGCTTTGATTCAGTGCAAAGCAGTGCAAAGTAATGCACCTGGGAAACAAAAATCCAAGGGATGAGTACACAATGGGGGGGGGGTTACTAACAATGACAAAAATGGAAAGGGACCTGGGGGATAGTCATACTAGATGACCAAAAGGTAAGCAAGCAATGTGAGAAGGCAGTAGGGAGGGCTGGGGGATACTGGGAGGCATAGGGACAGGCATCACCAATAAACAACAGGAGGTTGTTATCCCTTTGTACAGACAGTTGGTGAGACCCCATCTTGAGTACTGTGTGCAGTTCTGGAGATCCCATCTCTGCAAGGACATAGGCAGGATGGAGGCAGTCCAGAGGAGAGCAATCAAATGGTGCAAGGTCTGCACTAGAAGCCATATGAAGAGAGACTGAAGAAGCTTAATAGGTATACCTTTGAGGAAAGGAGGGAGAGGGGGGACATGATAGAAACTTTCAAGTATCTCAAGGGAATCAATCAAGTCCAAGAGGGTAGCATATTTCAGAAAAAGAGATGTGCAAGAACAAGGGGGCACAATTTGAAGATAGTGGGGGAATGGTTTAGGGGCTATGTGATGAAGTATTTTTTCATGGAGAGGGTGGTGGATGCATGGAACGGCCTTCCTGAGGAAGTTGTGGGGTCAAAAACAGTGGTTGAATTCAAGAATACATGGGACATACATAAGGCAATTCTGGTGGGGGGGTAGGAGGAAGTATGCTTTTGGTTAACTAGGATCTGCAGCTTATCCAATAGATAGGGAAATGGGAAGACTGGGTGGGTCAAGAGGTCCTGATCTGCCGTCAGTCTATGTTTCAGTGTTAAAGTGCTGCTCTTTCATCCACCGATCACATTAAAATTAATGGGGCCCGTTAATGTCAGTGTTTTTCTTTAGTTCATAACTTTTTGTTTTTTAGTATTTTTACTTATTTTTCTTTGTTGAGGTTTTTGTAGCCCTGCACTCTGGAACCCTATGGGTATCAACTTTCAAATACCCCGAGATTTGTGTTTTTAGTAGATGTTGGCAACTTGGCATATGCAGCAAATACCCATTTTGGTGGGATTTGTATGTTGATACCCATTAAGGTTTGCAAGGGCAGAGCTAAAAAAGTAGATCAAAATATTAATAAGTTATGAACTTAAGGGAAAAAAAAACATTAAAATGAATGGGGCCACATGCATATCAATGTTTCTTTTCTTCCAGTCATAATTTTTTTAAAAATATTTTTGCCCACTTTTTTCCTTTCAACTGCCTTTTTACTTCAACCCTCACACTTATGGGTGTAAACTTTTGAATCCCACCAAAATGGGTGTTTGTGGTGAATATTGACATATACCACAAGCACCCATTTCAGAGGGAGATTTGAAAATTGTCATCCATGGGATTTATGAGTTTGGGGCTACAAAATAACTTAATAGGAAAAGTAGGTAAACATATTAAAAACCAAAAACGTTATGAATTAAAGAATAAAAACCCCATTGATGTAAACGGGTCATTAAAACGGATGGGCCCTATTCATTTCAGTGTGGTCAGAAGAGCAGCACATTGAGGGACATTGAGGAATCATCATCAAGTGACGTAGAGGGTCAGTGAGGAGCAAAACAGGTGGATGCCAGTGATCAGCCAGCTGCCAGCCACCGAGGTGGACCATGCCAGTCCATTGCAGGAGCAGTAAGGACCAACCATCTGCTGTCCGCCAAGATGATCCATCCTGGTGCCACATGCAGCAGTGGCAATAGGAACTGCAGTCAGTGGTGATCCAGCACATCTGCATTGGGAAGGGGGCATCCATAGAACAACTGTGCTCAGTGGCAATCCATTCGGCCACCCACAGTGAGAGGGGGCGGTCTACATAGAAGTCACACTCTGTGGGGATTCAGCCTGCCTGACAATGTTGGAATTACAGGAGGCTTGGCAGGGCTCAGACCCCACAGCTCTGAAATAAGCTCTCATAGCTCACACATCACTGCCATTGACTTATATTGCAAAGGGGGGTTACAATGTAAAGATTAGGGGCTTGATTCTCAAAGCTCCTGGCACGGCTCAAGGGGCTTGTGCCACAAAGAATGGTGCAAAGTGCCCCTTGTGCCAAATGATACACCAGGAGCGATTCTCAATGGCAGAATGTGTCCACCACAGGCTGTCTGCCATAAACGGGGCTTTCACCACCCGTGCACCCAAAAATGGGCTGTGTCATGGTGCTAGGGGTCTTGCATTAGACACAGGCCACCATATCCCCTAATGCAAGATTATCAGAACTTACTCAGTGGGAGAAATTTTAAGCACCCTTGAACCAGCCCTGGCTGGTCTAAGGGTACTTAGAACATTCTCCTGTGGGAGGGTTGACCTGTTTGTGGCAATGTGCTGCAGTCCCCCCCTCTCCCTAGCCCTGATGTCCTCAAATTATTGCATAAAAAATGGCCTGGTATCAATAAAACTTATTAACCATATAAAAAAAAATACCTGGTGGTCTAGTGGCCCCCTTCCCAATCCCAAATGTCCCCAAAATTAATGTATAAAAAATAACCTAGTGGTCTAGTGTCCCCCCTTCCCGATCCACGATGACCCCAAAATTAATGTATAAAATAAAACCCTGGTAGTCTGGTGGACTCTTCACCCAGGAGGGCCCTACCACACTGACCCCCCCATCCTGTATCAAGCTGATGACTAGTACAGCCCACTGCTCATCACACAGCCAGCCACTGACTGAGCTCTGAATGAGCACGTACTATATATAGTACGCACTCAATGATTGACAGGTTTTATTTTTATATACTAATTTTGGGGATGTCAGGGATTGGGAGGGGGGGTCCACTAGACCACCAGGGTTTTGTTATATACATTAATTTCTGGGACATTGGAGATTGGGTGGGGGTCTGCTAGCCATCAGGGAGTAGACAGAGTGTCGCACTGCCACCCCACAGCTTGTGACAGACCCTCAGGATGCGCTGTCTGTTTGGGGCACTGCTAGGGTAGCCGCAAGCCGTGGGGCTTTGCCGCTGAGACCCTGCCCAATAGAGAATCAGGTGCAGTGTCCCTGGGGCACCAGACTTTGATGGAAGCTGCCTTGAGACTAAATCTAAGGGCTCTTTGAGAAGTAAGCCCGGGATCTTTATGGGTTCCTTAGCTTCAAAAGCTAGTTGACACCATGGAGGGGTTGAACAAAGGTGACTAACAGTCTGGAAAGGAAGAAGCCCTTCCTGGACCCACTGGACATAAGGATTACTCTTTTTTTAAATAAATGGGCCCAAAGCCCAAAGGAGGCCCCCACTAGTCCACTGGACCACCAGGGCTATATTATGTTTAACTACTGAGTACTGAAGGGCAAACCTGACCCCCCCCCCCACTTTATCTACTTCTCTTTTTCTTTGCATCTGTTGCTTTTTCTATCTCCAGATTTCTTTTATTAGTTTTACACTCTCAGTTTTTACTTTTCTTTCTCACTTTTACCTTAAACTGTCCCTTTCTCTAAGATATCTTTTCCTTAATTTATTTGCTTATCATGTGCTTGTGTATCTTTCCCCTACTCTGCCTGTACTCATGCTGCTATTTATTCCCTTTACAAACCCATTTTTCTCATTATCTCTACAGGCCTACAGAGCGAGCGACTGCCACAGGCCAGGACAGAGGGCTGAACAGAGGAAGGGAACTGAGTTTATTTTGGACTACTTTCACTGATTTGACTGCATTGTGTGTTTGGGATATGTTTTTAAATTAATTGCTGAGGGACTGGGAGGTTAGAGGATGCCAAGAGTGACAGGCTGAGGGAGAGACTGGAACAGGACAGATGACTGTGACCATGTGTCGGCCCAGCTAATTGGGTGACTCTAGTCCGTGGAATTATAAAGTGCCATTGTTGTAGTTCACTCTCACAGAGCAGCTGCTGCCGATTGGGATAGAAGTCTGAACACAGGAAGGGAAGTGAGTTTATTTTGGGTTACTTTCACTGATTTTGGCTGGATTGTGTGGGGGATATATTTTAAAATTAATTGCTGAGGGACTGGGAGGCGGGAGAACACAGAGAGTGGGAGGCTGAGAGAGGCACTGGAACAGGATGGACACCTGTGACCACATGACTCGGCCCAGCCAATAGAGCGGCTGTAGTCCGTATAACTTGCACCAAGGATCCAAGTGATCCCTCATGTGGGCGACCCTGAAGCATGAGTGTCACAGAGCAGGAGTGTGACATCTGTAACTAAGTCGCATCTGAGGACATCAGCAAGACATCTGCAGGGTGGACCGCATGCTGCAGGCCATGCTGCTCAAGGCAACTGAGGTAAGCGTGCTGCAGGGTACAGAAGCAACGAGTGGATTTCAATCACTGAGGCATTATATTCTAACAAGGTAAGGGAATGCTGTAACCTGGTGGGGAAAGCCCAATTGAATATATTCAGCGCAGTAAGGATTTAGGAAGGGAACCCGCAACAAGATAAACCAGGGAAAAGCAGCTATACCTTATCAAGAGTCACCCTAGGTTTTAAATACTAATCAAGGAAAATGAGTGACATACATCTAGGCTAGGGACAGACTACCTAGGGAGAATGTGGAGAGCAAGGAGTTTTTTACAGGCAGCAAAGCAGTTGGGGGGGAGAGGTGGAGATGCAGGAGGACAAAGAAATTAGGACAACGGGGGCAGGATAGTGAGCCGTAATGGATGTGGGGCTGCAGTCTTCATGGGGATGGTGTGGAGACTAGAGGGCTGCCCAGTGTGCAGGAGCCTAGAGAAGATAATTGGAGAGATACAGTGGCTTAGAGGGGAGTTGGAAAAAAAGCGGGGGAGGATGAACAGCAGCTGAAAGGGCAGGTATGGGCTACCTCAGGGCATATTGATAGCAGACATAGGATTGAAGCGGGGAGGATACCACAGGGTCTAGGGACATGCCCTCACCAAGGACTCTATGGAACCAGGGTAAATGAATGGCAGGTGGTAAGACCAAGGGTGGGGGGAGTTAGTGGATCTATGCAAAAGGGTAGGGGAGAGAGGAATGGGGGAGCGGTGGAAGGTTCTCAGGTTGAGATGCCTACATCAAACAGATATGCGTTATTGGCCGATGTAGGGGAAATGGGAAATTCAGCAGGGGGGAAAAGGATCAAGGAAGCACAAGGACAAAGTTTGGAGGCAAGGGGGAGAGAGAGAGAGGAGCAGCACAAGGAGGGAAAGAGGGAATGGAAGCAAGAGGGGAGTGGAGGAAGAAGGGGGCAGAGTTATAGGAGGAAATAGAGAAGGTACAGTGGTAGCAAACATGGTCAACCAGGAAGGAAGGGGATCAAGGGGGAATGGAGAAACAGGATAAGAGGGAGGTGTTGGTGCAGACAAGAGGGCTCCCGAAAAAGGACAGGGAGAGGTTGAGGAGGGGGGAGGATAGCATACTAGGAGATGATGGGAATAGGTATGTGAGAGCCAGAAGGGTGGTTATCACTGGGGATGCAATACTAAAAAACTGTATACTGGGAGAGAAGGGGGGACCCAAGGAATAGAAGAGTAGTAGCTTGTATGCCAGGAATAGAGGTGGGGAGAGCAGGGCAAAGAATCAAGGAAGTGGTAAGGGAGAGTGGAGGAAAGCCTGTTTTGGTCATTCACCTGGGAGCCAGTGATCTGGCAGGGTAGGAGATGGAGGAGGTGCAGAGCAGATTCAGAAAGTTGGCAAGATCATGTAAGGAATCTGTGAGCAGGTTATTTTTTTCAAAGGCAATTCCAGTCCCCAAAGTCAGCACTGCCAGAAAAATGAGACTAGCTGAATTTAATGATTGGCTGGGGAACTGGTGGAAGGTGAAAGGATACAATCATATTGGGGGATTCGGAGATACGTAGTTAGACAAGTGGCTATACTGCCCAGATAGACTGCACCTTAATTTGGAGGGAGCGAAAATACTAAGGGATAAGCAAGGGGAATACTATAGGTGGGAAAAGAACTAGGTTTAAACTGCTAATGGGTGGGGGGGGCAGACAACCCAAACACTTTGAGATGGGTAGGTTAGTAAACCCCCCCCCCCCGAGACAAAGGCTGTGACAATCAGATGGTAGGGGAGAGGGGAGCAACCATGGATGGGGGTGAAGAGGAGAGTATGGGGGATGGGCAAGACAAAGCTAAGTCATGAAGGGGACAAGGTGGTGGAGGGTGATGTCGCTTAATGCTCAGAGTCTCGGCAACAAGATGGCAGAACTGCAGGCTGTCTTAGCAGAGGGGAGGATAGACGTAGTGGCAGTTACTGAGACATGGGCTATAGCACACTACGGCTGGGATCTGTTGCTTCCAGGATAGAAACTCTACAGAAGGATCAAAGAGATTAGCGGGGGGCAGCATACTTCAGAGAGGGAAGAACATGCATGAGGGAAAAGAAATGTAACCCCCTCTCTGAGGGCTTACCTTGTGGAGCTGCGTTTTCCCCGCCTCCATGCCATTCTGCCTTTTTCTAGCCCTGTTGGGGTGTGGGTTCTGTGCTGTGAGTTGCTGGTATGCCTGTTTGGGCCGGCACTTGTGTGGACGCTTTGGTGTTCTGCCCTGCGATCTTGCGGGAAATAGAAAGTGGTCCCATGGTCCTGGCACCTCTCCTCTACTAATGGAGGGCCGGAGACTTGGAGAGTGTGGCCATGAAGCCACCTAGGGGGTTAAGACTAAAGTTTGACCTTGTGTAAGTAGTAAAGGCTCATGAATTATTCATGCACCCTCATGAATATTAATAAGGTGCGGCCTGCCACCTAGGGGGCCAGAGTTTCGGCGGCAGTGACAGCTAGACCACAGGGGTCACTGGAGTGAGAGTGGGCTCGTTGTACAGGGGGCATTTGGGGCTATGCCCTCTATATAAAAGGCAATGTTCCAAATGGCTGGGTGAATGCCCTCTATATGAGAGGCAACATTCCAAATGGCTGAATGACATCATGGCAGGTCTCAGCCTCCCTCCAGAAGAAATATTAAGATACTTGTTAAATTCAAATGAAACCTTAATCTTAGAAAAAGTGGTAAACTTTTTGAAAACAATACACCTTTGATATTAAGATTTTATCATTTTTGTTCCAAAAGGATGTATGGATTGCACTTTATTGTATGTGATTTATATAACATTTTAGCTGTATTTATTGTGCATTAAGATATTACTTTAAATCATACTGTATTTTATCATGTTAAATATTGTAATGGCATGTTGCCGATCAATAAAAAACTGATGAACTTGAACTAAACTGGCAGGGAGTGGGAGAGGTGCTCCAAAAGATGTTTTGACATTTGGGGCTACAACCCCATGGGGCAATTGTGTTAATAAGGTAATGTGTTGGTCTGTACCAGATGACAAAAGGGGAGAGACTGCATAAAACTGAATGGCACTCCATGGAACTGTATGGGAGCTGACATGTTTATGACATTTGACCTTATTATTGCAGCCAATCAGAGATCTAGGCACCCAAAACTGTAACAGAGAGACTCTTGGGAAAAGGAGGGAACTAATTCTGGTGTCTAGATCATGCCCCAATAAACAAGCAGGAAATATTGATCTCTATGGATATTGATTATTGAAAGGCTTCAACAGCCAATCAGAACACAGGAATTGTGTCTGATACAGTGGGGACTTTCTGGGATAGTTCAGTCTGCTGCTGGGCTCTGTATGAGTCAGGACTGTGCAGTGAACGTGGACGTTGGACTTCGGGGGCTTACCCAGGCCCTAATCTGAGGATTGTGGTTGATGAAGGATTCCCCAGGTGTTTGACGCAAGACTGAGTTGCAAAGGAGAAAAGAGAAAAAAGACTGAACTGTGATCCTGTTTCTCCAGGTACTGAGAAGTTGCTTGATGAGTGTTGGGAGAAACTAAATGTGGCAGACACTCTGCACTGGAAGATTGAGCTAGACAAAAGGACTGAGCAGATTATCTGAGTACTACAGTTGCTGCTGAAAGGTTGTTTGCTTGTGTGGACTGCAAATTACATTTTTCATGAAGAGGCAGAACATCTCTAGTTGTGAGGATGCTAGCCAGGAATTGTGTGTGTCCTGAGTGAACTGGTTAAAGTGTCTGAGAGCTGAGGTCTTGCTGCAGCCAAAGAAAGGGTATGAACGCTGCTAAACTGAGAGTGTGGACTGGTGTGCAGGGGGCTGATGCTGCAGAGTGTTCCCCCTGCTGAACTGCACTGACACTGACTCAGGGGCTAGCACCCTCTCAGTTTGGCACTGGACTTCACTGGCTTGACTGCCTGAAAACTGTGACTGTTGAGAGCTCAGTGTAGGGACTGCAGGAGTACCTCCACCATTTGGGAGCCCTCATTCAGAGTCAGGGAAGGAACTTGCTAGCCTCTCTCAAGTGGGATTCACTGTCTCAGGAGGTCACGGGTCTTGCAACTAAGTGCTAGGGCGCTCTGATCATGAGAGCCGGGCTGTGGAGCCACTCCCAGGTCTGGGCCTTCTAGGGCCGGTGTTGTCCTACCACAGTGCTCCGAAATGGGCCAGAAGTGGCTGAAGGTGACAGGCAGCCAGAACTACAATCAAGGTGACCAGCTGCAAGATCCTTGAGCAAGTTTCATCTGGACGAAGGGATCCTGGCCATCCTGTTTCTTTTGTGCTGCACAAGATAGAGGAGCTCCATTTCCCCTGGTGCTGAAATCTTTAGACCATGAGTACTCCAGACCTGCTTCTGGGAAAGGGACAGGAGAATTTGTTTATTTTCTTCTAAACATCAAGTTTCTGCAATTTCAGGGCCCCAACAGCTGGCCAACCCATGGCACCATACCAGGCCTGTATCTAGTGGGTACCCCTAGGGAAAATTCTGTGGCACTGGTATCAGTGGGGGAGAGCTTGTCCTGTGGGCCCATATGTTCATATTGCATATTTCACTAATGTTTTTCTTTCCACAGCAACCCCTTTCCCTATCCCTAGCCCCCTAAATAAAGCTGTGAATTTGTTGTTTATACCAGTTATACTGGTGAACTTCATTGCATGTGTTTATTGCTGAGTCACATGGTCTATGGTGGGACAGAGCACTGGGGGACACAGTGTGCACAGTGGTTGGTTGGGGAGGTGGGTAGGCACAGTATCCCAGGGGGCTGTGCCAAACAGATATCTTGCCCACTGATACTTTTCTCTGGGTGGAGGCACCAAACTAATTTTTACTATTTCTGGGAATGAACCCCCAGTAGTCACCATAGCTGGACCCAGACCCCTTGCTGGGTACCAGAGACAGTCGGCAAGGGGAGGTAGCCCAGTGGCACATGGCACCAGGGGGACTACATATTGGAGGCATTGCTGGGATCTCCTGTTGACCAGCCATGTCTGCACCCAAAGATCAGAGTGTCAGGGCCCCTTGGGAGTCCCCGGGCCCCAAGTCAACTCAGCCCCAGCCTATGTTCAGGCCTACTGAGGAGGATAAGCTGTGGCTGTGGAATGGGGTGGGGGAATGAAAATGGATCTCCAAAAATCTTTTCTCTTGATGGGGGTACCTCCAAGATGGAAGAGTAGGAGGTTGAAAATTGTGTATCCACCATAAAGAGATTGGGAAAATTTGAAGTTCAAGGGAGACTCCAGGCATCTAACTGGCTTCTAGAGGTTGAGTACTCTCTATCAACGTGGTCAATGTACCTCTATCTGAGTCAAACAAGTTTCATCTGGATGGAGGAATCCTGGCCATCCTATTTCCCTAGCCCCCTAAATAAAGCTGTGAATTTGTTGTTTTAATCTATTGTACTGATGAATTTTATTGCATGTGTTTATTGCTGAGTCACATGGTCTATGGTGCCACAGAGTACTGGGGGACACAGTGTGCAGAGTGGTTGGTTGGGGAGGTAGGTAGGCACAGTATTCCAGGAGGCTGTGCCAAACAGATATCTGGTCCATTGATTCTTTACTCTGAGGGGAGGCACCGTGCTATTTTTTTACTATTTCTGGGAATGAACCCCCAATATTCACCATAGCAGGACCCAGGCCCCTTGTTGGGTACCAGAGACAGTCGGCAAGTGAGGGGTACCCCAGTGGCACATGGCACCAGGGGGACTACATCTTGGAGGCACCACTGGGATCTCCTGTTGACCAGCCATGTCTGCACTGGAAGATCAGAATGTCAGGGCCCCTTGGGAGTCCCCAGGCTCCAAGTCCACTCACCCCCAGCTCAGGCCTACTGAGGAGGATAAGCTGAGGTTGGTGGCATGGGGCTGGGGCATGAAAATGTATCTCCAAAAATCTTTTCTCTTGATGGGGGTACCTCCAAGATGGAAATGAAAATTGTGTATCTGCCATAAAGAGATTGGGAAAAGTTAAAGTTTATGGGAAAATGTTTGACTCGGTTAGAGGTACACTGACCATGTTGATAGAGAGTACTCAACCTATAGAAGCCAGTTGGATGCCTGGAGTCTTGGTGGTGGAGGTGTTGACTGTTTTTATTTATTTATTTAAGAGTTTTACCAGGCAGGCATACTGAGCAGGGTACCGCTCGATTCCAGATGCACCCTGGGGATGGGGGAGTGGGAATAAATAAAATACAGTAGAAATAGAAATAGAAATACAATCAAATATACAGTTAGACAACAGTAGAAAATACAATGTAGTAGATGTACAGTATGTTCCACTTAGATGTGCTGTAACGAAAAAAAAAGGCAATAATGCACATGTATCTATGAACGCAGTGGTACAGTTGTGCTGGACCACTAGCTAGCAGCTGAGAGGGCCTATAATGTATAGCAGTATCTGCAGTGCTAGGTTATAGAACAGAGTACACTGTGGTACAGCATAGGTAGGGTCTGTGAAATACAAGTGTGGAACAGAGCAGCTCAGTAAGCTGGGCAGAAGTTGGTGACAGGCAACGATTCTAGGCTCTCAGCTGTGCAAGTTGCAAGAGCATGTAGTGGCAAAATGCATCTTGAGGAGAGAGTTAAGCATTTGTGTGCTGGTGGTATGCCTAATATCTACCGGCAAGGAGTTCCATAACTTTGGCATTCGGTATTTAAAGGCAGCCTGGCCAGTAACAGTGAACATGTGAGGGACGAAGAGAAGCTGGGAATCCACGTTCCTAAGTGAATAAGCAGGTGGGGGAAGAGCTACGAGGGTGGCCGCAATGTAAAAGGGGAGGGACTGTGCCCAGAATTTAGCTGTGGCTCTACTGGTAGTAACCTTTTTCAGTGTGATCTCCCTGGGGGCAGGGGGTTGAGTAGCAGGGTCCTTGCCTAAAATGCCAAAGTTTGAGAAACACAAGCCTGGTTCCATGCCTGTGGCCTTCGAGTTGTACCACGAGCTAAGAATGTTTTCAGGGGTGAAATCCACCCCAAATGGTGAGGACGACTTGGAGGCCTGGATGGATGGTGCCACCCTGTTAGTCCAATATTGGCAGTGTTCTGAAGGTAAGCAGTGGAAACGATTAGTGAATGATTTATGGTGTCCTGACTTAGAAGTTATACATGCTTTAAGAACCACAGATCCTGAAGCCCCCACCCAGAAACATATATCTCAGCTTTGGAAAGTGTATTTGGAAGCCCTGAAACCTGCAAGGCCCTCATGTGGAAGTTCAAAACCACTAGACAGTAGGAGGAGGAAATGATTGTCTGCTTTCTTGGTCCAGGTGGATAGGGCCTTGCAGAAGGAAGGAGAAGCAACCCAAGATCTAAATTAGATCAGACTGGAGCATATGGTGAAGGCCACTTGTTATTCCCTATTACTAGTGTTATAGTTGCATCGAGAAGACAGGAAAATAACCCTCTTCCTTATTGGGTTTTGGTATGGGAGGTCCGAGAGGTTGAAGAAGAGCAGGGTTACTGGGGGATGTATGGGGTATCCATGGTAGTGATGCAGGTGGAATGAGAGGTTCCCCCTAGTGAGGTATAGGGATTAAGAACATTAGTAAGGGAAAACAAGGATGTAGTCACTTCGGCTAAGTTAGTTGCAAGTTCAGGTTCTGTTTTAGCTCCCAGGATGAGTGGTATAGTCCCTAATATAGGCCCCACCTCATTTGGTGCTGGGCCCCCTGTTCAGGCCCCTCCCTCTGACATAGGGGTTAAGGCTCAAGTGGAGGAATTGGTACAGAGGGTGGCTGAGTTACAGAGGGTAGGGGTGCCAGTTGCTACCGAGGGAAATGAGTGGGCTGTAGAATGGAATCACGCAGCTCAGAGTGCCCCAGTGGTTATACAAACATACGAACATACAAAATTGACAGCAGATACAGGCCATTTGGTCTATCTAGTCTGCTCGAGTGTGCAGCACTTCAGTCCATTAGACTGCAACTGTCTCCCCCCTCCTTCATATGCCCTTCCCCCATCTCCCACCCTCTCACAATTTGTACCCTTCCCTTGAATCTGTCCCACCCCCCCAACAATCTGCAATGATACAACTTCCTCTGGCAGAGCATTCCACCCTGTCACCACCCTTTCAGTGCAAATGTACCTCTTCAGTTCCCTCTTGAACCTGCCCCCTTCAGCTTCATAGAGTGTCCCTTGGTTTCCCTTCTGCCTTTCAGATTGAACATACACCCGGTGTCTACTTTGTTCAAACCCTTCAGGTACTAGAAGGTCTCAATCATATCCCCCCTCTCCCTTCTTTCCACCAGGGTATACATATTGAACTTTCTCAGTCTCTCCTCATATAGTCTGTCCCCCAACCCCAGGATCATTTTTGTTGCCCTGCGCTGCACCCCCTCCAGTAATTTGATGTCCCTTTTCAAGTAGCGGCACCAGAATTGCACGCAGTACTCTAGGTGCAGTCTCACCAGGGACCTGTACGGGGCAAGATGACCTCCCCACTCCTACAAGTAATCCCTCTTGCTATGCACCCTAGCATCCTGTTTGCCTTCACTGCTGCCTTCCTCCACTGAGCAGAGTGGTTCAACTCCCTGGTTACCAGCACTCCTAGATCCTTCTCCTCCATGGATTTTGTTAACGGGACACCCTCCAGCCAGTAATTGTGTCCTGTGGTCTTGCCTCCTAAATGCATCACTTTGCACTTCTTGGTGTTGAAACCAAGCTGCCAAGTGTGAGACCATTACTCCAGTTTCACTAAATCCTCCCAAAGTACTTTTGCTACCCCCCCACCCATATCTACCTCAGCACAAATCTTTGTGTCATCTGCAAAGAGATTGATCTTGTGCTTAATCTCCACTGCAACGTCGGCTATGAAAATGTTAAACAGAACCAGTCCCAGCACTGAGTCCTGTGGTACCCCACTTGTTACTGCCCTGGGTTAAGATGCCTCCCCCCAACTACTACCTTCTGCTGTCTACCCTGCAGCCAGTTCTCAACTCATCTGACCTGTTTCTTCTCTGCTCCCAGACTCTTCAACTTGCAGGTCAGCTTACCGTGTGGCGCCGAGTCAAAGGCCTTGCTGAAATCCAGGTAGAGAACACCAACCGCATGTCCCCTGTTCAGTGCCCTTGTAACACAGTTGTAAAAATCAATCAGGTTCATCTGGCAGGATCTGCCTGAGACAAACCCATGCTGCCTGCTGTCCTGGAGATTGTTATCCTCAAGAAATTGCACTAGTCTTTACCTGATGATTGTCTCCATCAGTTTTTCCACAATTGCAGTAAGGCTTACCGGTCTGTAAGTCTCCAGTTCATTCTTGAGCCCACTGTTATGGAGAGGTACCACATGTGCTTCCCTCTAGTCCTGTGAGCATGCATTCTGAGTTCAGAGAGGTATTGAACAGGTCCACTAATGGCACAGCCAGGACCTCTGCCAACTCTCTCAGCACCCTGGGGTGGACTCCGTTTGGGCCAGGTGCTTTTTCCACCTTTAGGGACTTTAGGCTCTCACTCACCCTTTCCAACATGATTTCCAGGGACCCTGGTTTTCCATTTTTACCGGTAACACCGGTAACGATCATGGAATCCTGCTTGGTTTGCAGATTTTGAATTCTTGTACCAGTGCCTCATGGAAATTGCATGTCACTGCACAGAATCTCTAAGATTTCAGCATTTTTTTTTCTCTTTCTATGTCCCCTTCTCACAGCATCAGTCTCCACTTTTCAGGCTGGGTATCCCTTAGCTTCACCCCCAGGTAATGCTCAGGAGCTCCTATGGTCCTGCCCCTATCCTGCCTGGGTTGTACCCCCACCAGGTAGAAAGGGAGGGGACCCCAGGACCCTTTCATACTCCCTTAGTGTGTGTCGGGCAGCTCAGTGGGTCCCTCATGGAGCCTGGTTATGAAGTCTGGGGCATCTGGGTCCCTTCTGCCAGTGGCCAGTGTGGGGTGATTGTTCCTGGTTTTCTGGTATCTGTCCCTGAGGGCACTGGCACTAGAGGAGATCCAAGGAGGTAGGTCACATAGAGACATACCACTGCTCCAGATCCTGGCTAGGGTCCTCCTCTCCTGATCACTCTGCAGCACCATTGTATCACCACCCGTGGTCACACAGGTGGTGGTTAAAGCAGCAGGACCTGCAGCCCACCCTCCCCGGAGGAGGAGAGCAGTCCCCCAGGTGCTCAATCCTACTCCCCTGGCCAGACCTCCAGCAACCTGAGTTCGCTTCTAACCCTGGGTCACTGGCATTGCAAGCAATAGTGCTACCGCAGTGCCAGCAGGCCAACCCAGATTTCAGCATCTTAAAATGAATGCTGCTGTGCTTTGCATTCTTTCTGCTTTGCTGCATATATTGTCAGTAAGGAAATCACCCGCACTGCTTTGTTGTAATCAGCCATTCAGTTTAACCACACATGCCTAGTGGTTAGAGTAACAAGCAGTGAATGAACTGGGTACATTCAGCAGACTTGGGTTTGATTCCCACAACCTCCACTTGCATACTGTGTGACTCCAAGCAAGTCACTTAACCTCCCCAGTGCTTCTAGATCACTCCTGAAAACAGACAATCCTGCCTAGTGGGCCTTACCTGCTTTACAAAGAATATACAAAAAAAATACCAATATATGTTTACTACATCATAGAATAGTAGTCGGGGTACCATGTAATTTACCTGAGTTTTACTTGGGCTGAAATGATTTTGTATAGGTAAAGATAAATGTTCAGATACATTTTATGTGTTTTATAAGCTTATTTTTAGATTTTAGTCAGGTGTTTATTGTATTCTTTGCATACAAGCATCTAGGTTGCAGATTGCTAAATGCAGGATCACAGTTATCAACTAGCTTATTCAAGTTTATAACCAATAGGGCCATCCACAATCCTTAGTTGTTTGAATGAAAACTAGTCTGAATGAAAGTATGTTCACAAAGAAGAAACTGTCTTACTACTTATGAAAATACTTCACAGTTGGCACCCCATTTAGGTGAATTGGGTCATTTGCAGCTTTTCTCCCACCTACTTTTTCAGTCTCTGTGACAACAAAAGGTTTTATGATAGACTGCTTCAACAAAAAAGCAAATGTTAAGTAATTAAGTGTACTTATGTTTGGCCAGTGGATTTTGAAAGCACAGTCAATGACGTACAGAAGGTAAGACCCCAGGGGCTATATGATGCTGGTGGGCAGAGTAGTGCTCAATTCACATCTGAACAAAGACATGAAAACTGGGAGACACCCTTTTCATGGACACCAAGAGAAAAAAAAGCACCCACATGTCTGGTAGATGCATAAATCCATTTGAACGTCCTCCACTAATCACCTGTGGATTTTTTAGGTGAAGATACTTTATTTCAAAGAAGCAAATTCAAGCAGTTTTTTACCCCCTGGCCATTCACTCCTTCAGGCCTGCCAAGGATCTCTACCATCACTGCTGAGTGCCGACCACCATCCACTGCCTCTTACTGCTGTGCTACCAGGTAACCCAAAGTAACCCTTTATTGAGTGGGCCCCTACCCCTGTGGGAGGCTACCAGGAGGAGAATTGCCCTAAAGACCTTCCAGGTATCCTGGGCATGGCAGAGGTCAGAACGGACACATGTCTGGGGATTCTGGCTTATGGAGGGACCAACAGCTGTCCTTCGGTTGGGTCAGTGGGTGTTTTCCCATTTTCTTGGGAGCGTGACAGGCCACACGGTGTCAAGGCACAAGCCGATGTCTGTCATGCTCCCTCCTGCAGTGAGGGCTGACATGTTGTCGTGCCTCTGGCCTCCACCAGGGGCCAGCAAATACTGAGCCATGAACCCATTCTCCCTCCCAGGAGAAGGTGAGTAGTTTTTGGACACTCAAGCCTTCACCCACCAGCTGGCCCTCCAACACCCAAGTCTGTTCCTAACCCTGATCTGCAGTGTCACAGGCAGAAATCCAATTCAGGCAGTTAAATTATAGATAGGAAAACAAAGGTAGTCCACCTTAGTGGTGATGGTTCAGATGAATTCACATCTGAGTTCTAACAAGCAAAGAGACCAAGTCATTTGTAACTTGTGCATGTGGGGTGTGGCTGCTGAAGAACGGGGATCATAGTACTGTCACTACTGCCATCACCTCAGAGGGATGTGGACTGCATTGTTGCTACTGCCATCACACTGAAGGGGTGGGGGCTGTAGTGCTTCTGCCATCACCACTGGTGGATGGGGGATGTAGTACTGCTGCTGTCTCACCTGAGGGATGGGGGCCATAGTGTTGATACTGCCATCACACCTGAGGAATGGTGAATGTAGTACTGCTGCCATCACACCTAAGGGATGGGGGCCACAGTGTTGTTGCTTCTGTCACACCTGAGGGAGGGAGATTGTGGTGCTTTTGCTGCTGCCATCACACCAGAGGGATGGGGTTCATAGTGCTGTTGGTGTTGCCATCTTATGTGAGGGATGGGGCCGTAGTGCTGCTTCCATTACACCTTAAGGATGGGGGCTGTAGTGTTGCTGCTGCCATCACATTTTGTACCTAAAATAACTTTAAATTGGTACAAGGATGGAAGGATGAGTAATAGTGGAAATCAAAATTGCTAAAATGCATGTTAGCAGAGTTAAAAATTGTTAAATAAAGTACACAAAACCAAACACCAGTAAAAGCGGATTTTGGCTTAGCAGACACCGGTGACAACACCATTTTTTACAATGTGCAAAACGGAATATGCCTTTTCTCAAACCCAGTAAACCAGTGTCCCTGATGATTTCGCCATCCATGGTTGCTTCTCCCGCACCCTCTCCCACCTCACCCTTCTTCTCAGGTACGGGCCCGTCCCTCTCCTTGGTAAAGACTGAACAGAAGTACTCATTAAGTACTTCTGCCTGCTCAGCCCCCTTTTCTACCCAGCCATTTCCCCTCCTGATCCTAAGCATTTGAAACTTGATCTTCCTTTCTGTTTGATATATCTGAAGAAATCATTTTCTCTCTCCTTCTTTGATCCCCTGCGCTAACCTTAGTTTCCTAGCCGCCTTTGCTGCCCTTACCACTCTGCTCACTTCTCAGGATTTCTTCACATATTCTTCTCTGTCTTCTGCCCTGTTGGATCTCTTGTAGATCCTAAATGCATTCCTCTTCTCCCTCACCTTTTCCACAACCTCTCTATTCATCCAACTTGATTTCTTGGTCCTGGCTTTCTAGCTTTGGCACTTGACACAAGTTTTATTGGCTTCAGCCAGTTCTGCCTTGATGACTGCCCATTTTTGTTCCGTGTCCATTTCTGGGTGGATGCTTGCCATATGACTTTCCAGAATGTGTCCCATCCTGCCAAAGTCCACCCTTTTGAAGTCCAAGACCCTTGTTTTTGTAGTGGCTACTTCCCTGCCCAGATTGATTGAGAACCACACTGTGCGGTGGTCACTGCTTGCTAGAGGTTCCTCCACCCTTACATCCCTAACCTGTTCACCATCTTCCAGTACCAGGTCTAGTATATTCCCCTTCCTCACTGGCTCCATTACCCTCTGGGTAAGGAAGTCATCCTGGAATTCTTCCAGGAGGATCTGCTCCATGGTGCAAGTGGTTGCCGGAATGCTCCAATCCACCCCTGCTAGATTAAAATTCCCCACCACCACTGTGCTCCCTTTGCCACTATGCCTCTTTATCAGCTCCTCCAGTTGCTTGTCAATGTCCTCCTTTTGAGACAGAGGTCTATAAATGACCACCAGACAGATCTTGGTCCCTTTCTGGCTGTGTAGTTGCAGCCAGATTATGTCCAAACTGTCCTCCTCCCCTTCCTCCCTATGATATCTGATCCCTTCCCATATGTAAATGGCAACCTTCCCAGCCTTCCCTTTATCTCTATCCCTCTGGAATAGTTTGTACCCTGGGATGGTTAGTTCCCAGTCATAGTTCCTAGTTGCCCACGTCTGAGTAATGGGCAGCTATGTCCACCTCCCCCTATGCCATCAATGCCTGCAACTCTGCCAATTTGTTTCCCAGGCTCCTAGCATTTAGTGAAATCATTCTCCACACTGCTCCTATCCTTCCTGCTTCTTTACCTTTCACTTCAACCCTTATTTCACCTAATGTTGTATCTATCCTGGTGGTGGGGGGAGGTCCATGGACCCCCTCTCCTGGTGATTCCCAGCTCCAATGCCTCCCCCCCACCTAGATGTAGGAAATTTCCAGGGTTCATCTGGCACCACCAGACTAGCTGCAGTCCTGGAAACCTATTTTTTGCTATTTATGTGGGGGTGAAGGATATATACAGAGGGGGTGCAGGGCACCATTAAACCAGTTGCCTAGTAGGACCAAGGCACCCACTAACACAGTGCGCAAGCAGAGAAACTATGGAGGGGCCTGGTAAAGGAGCACCCCGTGGCCCCTGGAAGGTCCAGCTCCATGGCCCACACAAGAGTCTTATCTGGCAGAACCAATGCGATGATGCCAGTAGATATGTGAAGGTTAGTGGGGCTGACAACTGGAACTAAGATCACCATGAATAGGATCCCCACTCGGGCTGTTTTGGATAGCGGCTTCCAGGTTACCATCATCTTCAAATCCTGGTATGATCAGCATTTACCAGATGTGGAAATACAGTCACTTGAGGGACTACATGTGTGGGGTCTTAGTGAGAAAGCATACCCTTATCGCGGCTATGTCATGATATAGATGGCATTCCTGACTAAAGTGGCTGGAGTGAGTAAAGCTGTAGAGACTTTAGTTTTGGTTTGCCCTGAAGCTAACATCTTCGATGGGGTGCCAGTATTGGTGGGAACAAATGCCTATATGTTTGGACATCTGGCCCAACTGTGTCATGCTCGAGTGGCTGAACAAAGAGGAACAGAGTACCGGTTACACCCCCTGATCCGGGAGGCTTACCAGAGAAAGGGGCAATCCCTGTCGAGGAACTTGATAATCCAGTGGGAACAGTGTGGAGAAGAGATGGAGATGAAATTGCGCTCCCGCCAAATGCAGAATGCAACATTGCCAGTGTAGTGAGACTGAAGAAGGATGTTAAGAACCAGATATTGATGTTGGATGCTCCAGATGGACATGGATTGCCAGTAGGACTGTTAGTCAAGCCTAGCATCCTGCCAGCCAGAGCACATGCATATGTTCGAAGGGTGAATGTGCAAGGGAAGAATGTTATTGATAAGGAGGTGGTGGTATAGAAAGGATGGACACTGGCTCAGATATATTGCACTGACATGGCAGTACATACTGCTGCAGCATGCAGAGGTGCCTCAGTGGGACTTGATCCTGTGTTGTTCAACTTGAGTGACTCCTCTATCCCAGAGGAATGAAAAGAGAGTAAAGAAGAAGCTGGCTGCTTGGACAGATGTTTTCTCCCTGCACAAATGGGACGTAGGGTGCATAAGTGGAGAGCAGCATCGAATATGACTCACTGATGACAAGCCTTTTCAAGAGAGATCAAGGCAGCTGGCCCTAGCAGATATTGATGATGTCCAGCAGCAGTTACAGGAGATGCTGGCTATAGGGATTATCCAGGAATCCCAGAGCCCCTATGCATCACCCCTCATGGTGGAGGTAAGGAAGAAGAGTGGGGCCATATGCATATGCGTGGACTACAGCACCCTGAACAAGCGGAAAGTGCCATATCAGTACACTATGCCCAGAGTGCAGGATGCATTGGACTGCTTAAACAGAAGTCAATAGTTCTCGGTTTTGGACTTGCAGAGTAGCTAATACTAGATCCCGATGGACCCTCAGGATCAGGAGGAGATGGCCTTGATATGTCCCCTTGGATTCTATGAGTTTCTGAGAATGTCCCAAGGGATCTTGGGCACCCCTGTCACCTTTCAGCACTTGATGGAGAAGGTCATTGAGCGCATGAACCTGCTGAAGTGTTTGGCCTACCCGGATGGCATCATCATGTTCAGGAAAACACTGGAGGAGTATGAGGCCTGGTTGATGAAGGTGTTAGATGGCCTGGAAGAGTTTGGATCAAAGCTATCCATCGACAAGTACCAGTTCTTCCGGACCTTGATCGAGTATGTGGGGTGCATCATCTCTGAGAAAGGCATACAGACTGACACCAGTAAGGCTGCAGCTGTCATCACCTGGCCTAAGCCATGCACCCTGAAGGACTTGCAGTGACTACTGGGTTTCTGCAGCTATTACAGGAGATTTGTAAAGGACTACATCTGGGTGGTGTGGCCCCTTTTGAATCTGCCACAGGAGTATCCGCCCACAAATAAGTGCAAGAAAACTGCCATGCATGGACACTCTACCAGACCTGTTAGTTATTTCTGCTCCTCTGAATCCTTCAGTGAGAGACTGAATTGAGAACTGTGATAGAGCTTTTGAGGATATCATCTATTGCCTGACCCATGCCCCAGTGCTGGCTTATGCAGACCCGTAGATACCCTACGCCCTTCACACCAATGCCAGTGTCAGTGGATTGCTGGCTGTGTTGTGTCAGGAGAGGAGCACCCTGAAGGGTTATGTCCAGTTGCATTTACCAGTCAGAGTTTAAACCCTTCAGAGCGGAGGTATCCTCAGAAGAAGCCAGAAGGGGAAGGAAGGAAACATATTCAATTCAGTGCTTTAGAGTAACTGGTAATTGCTATTTTTCTTTTAAACTTAGATTGTGGGCTTTTAGTGACACTATACTTTCTTTGTTGTCTTTACTTATAATTGTTTTTGGGCTGTTGAAAATTTAAAACATAGTGGTGGTGCAATTCTGTGCTGTCTTTAATTGCTGCAAATTTTATCTTGGCTTGTCTGACTGCCCTGTAGTTGGGTGAAGGGTGTTAATTGTCTGGCCTCTGACCTCAGCTACGTGATAACTGGAGGTGGGGCTTAGTCAGAGTTGAAGTAGCAAGTAGAGTTTATTTTCTCAGAAGAAGCCAGAAGAGGAAGGAAGGAAACATATTCAATTCAGTGCTTTAGAGTAACTGGTAATTGCTATTTTTCTTTTAAACTTAGATTGTGGGCTTTTAGTGACACTATACTTTCTTTGTTGTCTTTACTTATAATTGTTTTTGGGCTGTTGAAAATTTAAAACATAGTGGTGGTGTAATTCTGTGCTGTCTTTAATTGCTGCAAATTTTATCTTGGCTTGTCTGACTGCCCTGTAGTTGGGTGAAGGGTGTTAATTGTCTGGCCTCTGACCTCAGCTACGTGATAACTGGAGGTGGGGCTTAGTCAGAGTTGAAGTAGCAAGTAGAGTTTATTTTCTCAGAAGAAGCCAGAAGAGGAAGGAAGGAAACATATTCAATTCAGTGCTTTAGAGTAACTGGTAATTGCTATTTTTCTTTTAAACTTAGATTGTGGGCTTTTAGTGACACTATACTTTCTTTGTTGTCTTTACTTATAATTGTTTTTGAGCTGTTGAAAATTTAAAACATAGTGGTGGTGTAATTCTGTGCTGTCTTTAATTGCTGCAAATTTTCGCCACCCCTCCCTCACCTTCCCCCAACTCTTATTTATATGCCCTGTTAAATCTGATTGAAAGGAGTTAAACACAGGGTATAGTAAGGGGTGTGAAGTAGGAGGGGCATAAGGGGGAAGAAGCCCACCCTCCGCACGACAAGTGTTTTGATTCATTTCTTTATTTATTGGTTTCTTTTTCTTTAAAAAAAAAAAATTATCTGAGGATCAGTGGCAGGATTTTTAGGACAGTAAATTAATAAAAAGGGAACTAGGAGAGCTTAGTAGCAGACAAGTAGTGGAATTGCAGTATAATGTGGGAGTGGTGCAATGCAGTGGCTGTAGGGCAGCCATATTCAGGCAGACCTTCTGGACACTGAGGTGCTGCCTATCTGCATGCATCTCTCTGGACTGTGGGAGGAGGGAGCCAGACTCAGAGTGGAAGTAAACTGGGTCAGGAGTACCATCACCCCTATCCAGGGACCACCCAGTCCAATGCAACTGCCTCAAATGATGCCGAGAACGAGGAGCACTTGGATGACAGTGGGCTCAGGGAGGGTTAGAGTGGTCAGGCAGAGGCACATCCCAGATCCTATTCCACTCAAGAACTCATATGCCACACTGGAAAATGAGAACAACCAAATAGAGGTACCCAGAGAAGTGGAAGGAAAGGATGTGGAGGTTAGCCAAGGAGGTGACCTCAGCGGGGAAAGCAGTGGACCCCAGAGGAGGAGGAAGCGAATCCTGGTGGGGACTCCATCATAAGAGGGATCCAGCTAGGAACACAGGAGGGGAGGACAGGAGGTGAGGTGCCTACCAGGTGCCATGGCATGGAGGGATGGAAGGAAGATCCTGGGGATCACTGGGAAGGCAAGACGGGAGGTGAGCTGGATGTCATTATCCACCTAGGTACTAATGACCTGGCAAATGGGGAGCCAAAGGAAGTTCAGGAAGAGTTTAGGAAACTGGGAGGGTCTCAAGCAAGTAGCTACTTCTGTCACTTTCTCAGAAGTACTACCTGTGAGAGGCAAGGGAGAGCATAGGAGTGCATGCACCAGGAACTTTAACTCATGGTTGAAGAACTGGTGCTGTGAGGAAGGGTTTGGATTCATCGGTGACTGGGGACCCACCTGGAGGGATGGAGGTTTGTTCAAGCCTGACGGCCTGCATCCATCCTGGAGGAGAACCCAAGCACTCAATGATAAGTTTAAATGCTACACTGACAAGCATTTAAACTAGCAAAGGGGGGTGGCAGGCCAGCAAGGAGGGTACCTACTTGCTCACCCCCCACAGATAGCAGTGGAACCAGTGAACCAGAGGAGTGGCTATCTCTGCAAAGCAGTGTGCAAAAGATGGAGATTACTGCCCAAGAGCTGGATAAGCAGAAAAGGGGCAAAATTCAGCAGGAGGGCAGACAGCAAGGAGAACTAGGGATACATGACAACCAAGGAAGGGGCTGGAGTAGAACAGTGAAACAGTCTAGGGAGGTCAAATCATGGAAAGCCATGTGTGCAAATGCCAGGAGCCTTAGCAACAAGATGGAAGATCTGGAGGCTGTCATGGTGCAGTCAGACCTGGACATTGTGGCCATCACTGAAACCTGGTGTAATGATAACCATGACTGGGAGATGGCCATACCTGGCTACTACATATTTAGAAGAGACAGAGCAGGCAGGAAGGGAGGAGGAGTGGCACTATATGAAAATGACATAAGGGCCACAGAGATCCAGGAGGAACAAAATGGGGGAGAGATACTGTGGGTTAAGCTGGAAAGGAAAATGGGGACAGCCCTCCGCACAGGTGTGGTCTATAGACCACCAGCCCAGGAGGAAGAAACAGATAAGGAGCTGATGCTAGCCATCCAAAGGATGGCAGACAAGGGTGAGGTAGTACTGGTTGGAGACTTCAGTATTCCAGATGTGGACTGGAGCATCCCAGCAGCAGCATCAACTAGGAGCAGATTTATCCTGGACTCCCTTCAGGGTGCCTTCCTCAAGCAACTGGTCATGGAACCAACTCGGCAGAAGGCAATACTGGACCTTGTGCTCACAAACAGGGACAGTGTGATGGGGGGTAACAGTGGGGGAGCACCTGGGAAACAGTGACCACCAGTCATTGTGGTTTGAAATCACAGAAAGAGCAGAACCAAACCACACAAAAACACGTATCCTGGATTTTAGGGGGGCAGACTTTGGGAAAATGGGGAGATTCTTGAAAGAGGCATTAAGGGGAATGGGACAGGAATCAGGGTTTGAGGAACAGTGGGCAGTATTTAAAATGGGGATTACAAGAACAACAGAATTATGCATTAAGCAGGTTAGCAAGAGGAAAAGGAAGAGGAGACCATTATGGTTTTCCAAAGAGGTAGCAAAGAAAGTGAAAGCCAAAAGATTGCATTCAGGCAATACAAAAGACATAGGCATAAGGGGATAGGGAGAAGTACCAGGAGAAGCAAAGGGAGGCAGGAGGTCAGTAAGGGAAGCCAAAGCTCAGACAGAAGAGCATATTGCAAAATCAGTGGGTAGAGGGGACAAAACCTTTTACAGGTACATAAGTGAAAAAAGAAAGACAAAGGGAGGGATAGTGAGACTGAAGGGGGAGGATGGGGGCCGCGTGGAGGATGACAACAGTAAAGCTGACATATTGAACAGGTATTTCTACTCAGTCTTTACTGAGGAAGAGGAGGGTAATGGGTCTGAAGGGAGTACAAGGGGTGAGAATGGTGCAGAAATGGACACAAGTCCCTTTACACGAGAAAGGGTCCTGGAGGAACTGGAAGAAATAAGAGTTGATAAAGCAATGGGGCCAGATGGGGTGCACCCCAGGGTCCTTAAAGAACTAAGAGAGGTGGTGGCTGAACCTCTGGCTATCCTGTTTAGCCGATCACTGGAAACAGGGGAGGTACCCAAAGACTGGAGGACAGCAGATGTAGTTCCTTATACAAAAGTGGGAACAAAGAGGAAGCAGGGAACTACAGACCAGTCAGCTTCACCTCGGTAGTGGGGAAGATCATGGAAGCACTACTGAAGGAGAGATTGGTGGAACATCTGGTTGTCAATGGACTACAGGACCCAAGGCAGCATGGTTTCACCAGGGGGAGGTCATGTCAGACCAACCTCGTTGAATTTTTTGACTGGGTGACTAGGGAGGTGGATCAGGGGAGGGCAGTGGACATGGCCTATCTGGACTTCAGCAAGGCCTTTGACACTGTGCCACATAGAAGACTATTACACAAACTGGGGAATATGGGTGTGGGCAGGACAGTAGTGTGGTGGGTAGGTAACTGGCTGGGTGGCAGGACACAGAGGGTGGTGGTAAATGGTTGTCACTCCACAGAGGGAAGAGTGACCAGTGGGGTACCACAGGGATCAGTGCTGGGATCGGTCCTATTCAACATCTTCATCAGTGACATTGCGCAGGACCTAGAAGGCAGAATTTCACTGTTCGCTGATGACACGTAAGCTCTGTAACAGAGTAGACACACCAGAGGGTGTAGACAGAATGAGAAGCGACCTGCAGAAACTTGAAGAATGGTCAGGGTTTGGCAGTTGAAATTCAATGCAAAGAAGTGCAAGATAATGCATATAGGGGCACAAAAACCCTGGCACAATATATCAGTTGGGGGTGAGGATATAGCATGCACCAAGCAGGAAAGGGATCTTGGGGTTATCATCTCTGATGACCTCAAGGTAGAGGAAACAGTGTGACAAGGCAGCAGGTAAAGCAAATAGGATGCTGGGATGTATAGCAGGGACATCACCAGCAGGAAAAGGAGGTCATAATTCCGCTACAAGACACTAGTGAGGCCCACCTGGAGTACAGTGTACAGTTCTGGAGACCATACCTACGTAAGGACATAGACAGGGTAGAGAAGGTTCAGAGGAGGGCAACAAAGGTGGTGCATGGATTGCATCACAAGTCCTATGAAGACAGGTTGAAGGAACTGAACATGTACTCCCTGGAGGAGAGGAGGAGAGAGGGGATATGATGAGACATACAAGTATCTTACAGGGAGGAACAGGGTGCAGGAAAACACTATTTTTAAGTGAAAAAGATGTTCCAGGACTAGAGGGCATGGGATGAAGTTGGAGGGAGGACGATTCAGAGGAAACATGAGAAAGAATTTCTTCACAGAACGGGTGGTGGACAAGTGGAACACCCTGCCAGAGGAAGTGGTGGGGGCTGAAACAATCACGGGATTTAAGAATGCATGGGATAGACATGAAGGAATTCTGGAAGTCAGGGGTAAGGGGCAACAGACTTCTAGGAAAACAAACTGAACTTACAAGCTCAAATGGGCAGACTGGGTGGGCCATAGGCCCTTATCTGCCGACACTGTCTATGTATCTATGTATCCTGTCCATGAGTTGGGTTCCTGGCATTGAAGTGGGCCATATTTGATCAGTTCCATAACTATCTGTATGGGGCTAAGATTAAGATGGATAATAATCCCCTCACTTATGTACAGACCACAGACAAGCTGGATGCAGCCAGTCATAGGTGACTGTCAGCCTTATCCACCTATGATTACTGCATGGACTGCCACCCAAGTCTAAACTACATAGATGCGGTTGCTTTGTCTAGGCCACCCAAAGCCTGTAATGATGAGAGCTCAACCTGGGTGTGCATCTCACAGCAAACTGTTAAAGAACCACTGACAAGAATGGGTCTATATTAACGTTGCTAACAAAATTGGCTGGTGTATGTAGTGGTGTGGCTAAATTGTGAAATAAATACTTTGATTTAATGTTATTTCCATTTCTTTTTCATTTGTAGGCTGTCCACATTCCCAAGCATGTTCCTGTGAGTAATGTGCGTTACTGCTGCTCTGTTGATGTGATGACGTAAAATGAGGAAATGCACACTGCATGCTGACAGAGAGAAATGCATTTTGACAGCTCATCTTTTCGGCGGCAACCTTGGATTCCGTGGTGATTTGGCGAAGTGCTTTCACTAACAACATTGAATTTGTTTGTAAAATTAAGGGTTGGACCTACAATCCTGCCGTGACACCTAAATTTGAGTCTGGTGTGTTTGTATTTTAAGGTTTTTAATTAAAGAGCACATTGTGATCATCAAGGCAAAGAATAATTTCTGAGGGGCTTTTCATTCCATGCAGCCCCGGTCCTGATGCTAAATTATATATTGTCAAATGTTTATTCAGTCATGTATAAGTGTTTGTAGAGCATTTTTATATGGTCACAATCGGGTGCACTTGTATGACTGACTGACACCAGATTATCTTAAAGTTATACGTCATAAATTACTAGTGTTCTCAGCACTGTTTCCATAAATACACATAAGCATGGTAAATCGTTGCATTGCCTATGGGTATAGTAATACTCACAAGGACCAAGTCAGTCTCCATAAATTCCCAACTGACAAATCAATGAGAAAAAAGTGGGATAAAGCAGTACACCATACCAGATTAGACTGGAAAAGTGCTACTGATAGCAATCATCTGTGCAGTGCCCATTTCACCCAGGACTCCTTTGTGACTTGAATACATTTTAATGAAACAGTTTGGTATGCAATGCGATTGTGTATGTCCCCATTTGAAAGCTGATGCAGTTCCGACCCCGTCCAAGAAACCAGCATTACCTGGTAGTATGGGTGCTATTCCTAAATGTCCGTGGATATCAGGTGCCTTTGAGAAGTATGCATGAAGAGAGGTAATGATGTGTTAGTGAGTAACTGTACTACGTAAGACAGAAAATATTTTCAAATGCAGCATGCTTGAATAGTCACTTTGCATGTTATCCTGAGCAACAGTTTTCTTTGGTTTTCAGTGGAACAAAAGATGTCCTGGTGTGTAATGGCACCGCCCAACCTCCGATTGCCTGTCATGGTTCAAATAATGACTGCCATAGTGGCTAGTAGCACCCCTCCCACAAAATCTCGCTCACCCATTCTGGTCCTGCAACATTATTCGTTGATGTCTAGTGGCACCTAGTCACCATCCCATCACCTATTATGTTATGTCTCAAGTATTCCCTTGTGTCTAGTGGCACCCCCCAACCAATCACCCATCCCGATGATTCTGAAGATACTCTAGTGGCTACATGACCCCTACATCTCCTAACCCATAAATGGATTTCTATTCCTGTGTGTAGTGGCCCCCCTCCCAATCTCCAGGTGTAGGCAAGGCAAGACAAGGCAAATTTTATTTGAAAGACGCCCATCCCAGAGGCTCTGTGCACCGTACATATTAAAAAAGATTCTGTATACATACAAATATAAAAATAAATAATACACTTATAAGCATCAATACACATCATTAGATTTAAAATAATACCTTCATCAGCAGTCATAAACTCAAAGGAAGCCAAAATTATTTTAAATATCAAATTCAGAGATCGGGTCAAGGATATACAACACAGTCCGGGAAGGTCTGATTATATAAGAAGGCCTTAAGGTGGACCTTGAACAATTCAACAGAAGGGGCCTCCCTAACAGCTGGAGCAAGCAAATTCCACAGGATGGGGGCGGTGACAGTAAATGCTCTGTCGCCAGCTGTCTTCAACCTCGTCCTGGGAATCGCAAGGAAGCCCCTAGAAGAGGAGAGGAGGAGGTAGACAGAGACAGCAGGAGTGAGAAGTCCTTCAGGTAACCAAGACCATTCCCTGGTGTCCTGTTCAACCCTACCCCCAACCGCCTGTCAAAGGGATTGGTTAACATGCCCCCCACACCCAGAACATCTTCCAGCTAGCCCCCCCACCCTGAATGCTAGAGCCATGCAGTGATCAGCTACTACTGGCACAACCCTCCTATCATCTCCTCAGCCAGCCACATAGGTGTCAGTGAGTGCACATGCAGTATCTAGAGCATCCTGTATGCCTGCCCACAACACATACAGTAGCCAACTAAGGAGGTGAGAGGAGAGCTGTGCCAGTTATCATATCTGGCTCACTGTATGGCTCCAGCATCCCTTGTAAGGATAGAGATTGGCTGGAAGGTGTTCTGGGTGTGGGAGAAGGGCCATTACCTTGGCAATGTTTGCCAGTTTTTTAGTGAACAAGCAGTCAGGGGGACATGGGGTACCAGTGGACACCAGGGATAGTCTGTTACAAGTACTGGGAGAACCAGGGGGCCACTGGATATGAGTGATGCATATCCCATTATGGGAAAGGAGGTTGGGGGGTGGCAGAAGACACCAGTGAATCTTTGCAATCATCATGATGGGTGATTGGTGGGTGGGGGTGCCAATAGCCACCAGTGATTACTTTTGCATTACCAGAAAAGGTGATCAGGGGATGTGGTGCCACTATCCACCAGAGAAGATGTGTTCTGCACTGGACTGGGTGATTGGAGGGTGGGGGTGCCACTACAAACTAGGACAGAATGTTTTCAGCACTTGGATGGGGTGCCACTACACACCACGGAACACTGTCACATAACTGAGATGGGTGTTTAGGGGTAGGGGTGACAATGGCGATCATGAGATCTGGCTCACTACATGGCTCCAGCATCCATGGCAAGGGTGGGTGTTGGCCTGAAAGAGTTCTACATGGGGGGGGGCACACCACTAACCTGCCAGTGTCTGGCCAGTCTGTTTGGCGACTGGCAGTTGGGGGAACATGGGGTACCACTGGACTCCAGTGATAGTTTGTTACATGGACTGGAGATTGGGGGGGCACTGGACACGAGGAATGCACATTCATTAATGGGATGCAAGATCAGAGTGCAACTAGCCACCAGGGAATCTTTGTAGTCATGAGGATGGATGATTGGCGGGTTGTGGGAGTGCCACAAAACACCAGGGAATACTAATGCAGTACTGGGAGGGACAATTGTTGGGTGGGTGGGTGGTGCCACAAGACACCAGAGAATACTATTCCTGTACTGGGAGGGGTGGTTACTGGGTTTGATGTGGATTGCACTACCAATTACAGTACATTTGCAGTGCCAAGAAAATAGACCAGGGCTGGGGCTGCCACTAGCCACCAGAGCAGACATTTCCTGAACTACAGTATATTGGTGATCTTAGGAGAGGGTTTCCACAAGACACCATTGCATCATGGAAACCTACCAAGACAGGCTATTTGCATTGTGGTGCCACTAGACATAAAAGAAACCTGTCACCGAAAGGGGGGTTGAAGGTGTGAAAGGTGCCGCTACCCACCATGGATGATGTCAGGATGGGTGCAACTAGGCTGCTATTTTAAAGTCAAGTGAGCTTCTTAATTCTCAGAAACATACTGTCTCAGGTCACCTTGCAAAATCCTATGTGACAATGAACACATGCTGTGGTGCAGTTATTCACATAGCAGCGTCACACATACATTCAGTGAATAAATGATCTGTGACATTTCTTGTGCATAACACTGTGCTACTGAGGCTAGTACCATTAAGGTGGGCCCACTCCATATATACACACAATGGTCATGGATACTGACATTATACATATGCAGAAGTTAACCAGGTTGGTGCATATCCTCTGCTTAGTGTCATCGCAGATCATAGAAATAAAGACCAGCAAATTGACAGTACATGATAGACTAAGTGAGAAACAATGCAAAACAGAGAGAGCTCGATCGGTGTTGTATCTTCCTGTGAAGCATTTCCTGCTGTGGAGCCTACATTGTCTTTCTGTGTGGAGAGGAGTTGTTCATCTCACAGCACAAAATATTTGCGCTGGCCTACAAGCTGTACAATGATGAGAACTGAGGTTGCAAACTCAGTGTGTCTGTGTGTGTGTGTGTGGGGGGGGTAACTATGACAACCAACTGGGTCCACAGGCACAACTAGAGAGGTTCCAGCAGTACAGAAGTCTTTAGCTTTAAAAAAATAGACACACACATTGTAATGCATGCAGATGAACTATTTTATTACAACACTTCTTTTAAATTAATTTTTAGTACCTTTTTTTAATTAAACTTATTTCCTTTCACAGTGCCCATTTTCCAAGCACAATAATACCCTCCATGATGGGTGGTATTGTGTTATACTGGACCTTCCAGGAGCTCTAAGGTACTCTGCCAGCAGAGTCTGTCCTCATTATGCCGCTGGGCCCTCCGATATAGCACACTGCAGATCAACGGAGTGCTCCCGACCAATCGGAGCACTCCATTCCCCTGTGCATGAGACACTCTTATTCTGTGAAGAGCGTCTCATGCACAGATGCCCTACAAATGGACATGTTTCAGGAACAGTTTTTTTATAAATATATTATTGATTACTCTCAATCAATAATATATTTAATTTAAAATATACAAATCTGGTGACATCCAGCAGATCAGACCTGGGTTTAAACCCCACAGCTTCCACTTACATACTGTGTGACCCTGAGCAAGTCACTTAACTTCCCTGTGCTCCCAGGTCGCTCCTGTAAAAAAGCTTTCAGCTTAGTGTGCTACTCCTGGTTAAACAACTAAAAAAAAAAATACATATATATATATGTCCCCCATCGCCAATCGTTCCTGTATCAGAGTAGTTTCACTTGCCTTCAGCTTGAGCTAGAATAGTTAGCTTTGCTTCACTGTTTTTGCTCCAGCCAAAGGCGCGTGAAACCACTGTGATGCAGCCATGAGCAGGGCCAGATTTGGGCAACCTGGGGCCCTAGGCCCAAGAGCATCCTGGCCTCCACTGTAATCATGCCACTTCACCATGACTGTGCCCCTTCACTGTGAGCCACACCTCTTGGCAATTGCATATCAGTTATTGAAACTTGAAAACAAAATGTTCTTACTGCCCCTAAAAAGTGGCATACAACATAAATAATCTAACTAGAACACCTCAAAATCAATGAAACTGATAACATCAGTATGGAAAACAATAACAATAGTCTAAGTTTTGATCATTTAGAGAAAATAATTACTAATTGGCTTTGTAAAAATAATTTTTGAATCTGAAATGGCAAGACTTGCACTTCTCCAAAGACCCCAAAATACACACGTGTGTACTCACAGTCTGGGAGTTATCATTTTGTCTTGTCAGGTAGTATGAACCAAGATGTGGGAGTTTTGTTGGGTAGGGTAGGGACCCATCTCTAAAAGGGGTTAGGTTTTGGGTGGTGTAGGAGTTAAGCTGATAGTTTACTAGAGGAGTGATGAACTTTAGAGATTATATTGCAAAACGAGGGATTGTTGGAATAAATCATTCCCAGGATCAAACACTTTTGTTATTAGTAAGTAAGTCAAGATCAATAAAAGGCAAGATTTGTTGATAGGAATCAGGAAATATGTTCATTTGCTCACCCTGAAAATGGAGCTTTATCAAGGTCAGAACTTCAGTAAGAGTGAGGTGAGGTGAGTGAATTAAAAAGAGTACACTTTTTAATTGTACCTTTGAAATACATTGTAGATTTCTTAATTTTAGGAGTGAGATTAAATTTAAAGCATACACACTGAATTGCACTGTTAATCTTTTATATTTAAGAGTAGGATGTGGTTCTAAGCGGGGATTCTAAATGGTGCTGGGAGACAAAGCAAAGGAAATGGGTCTGTTTCCACCTTAATGGTCAGCTGGGCTCGGGCCCTCTGAAGCTAACAGCTGCACTCAACACCTAATCAGGACGTTAGAGTCATGTCACAATTCAGCCTCTGCCATGCTCAGATTACAGAGTCCTTCACAAAAAAAATGTAGCTCAGGCCAAAAGAACAGGATATAGTGTATATATATGCTGGGGGTTGCTGGGGGGCCCCTGGCAGGCAGGGGCCCTAGGCCTGTGCCTATGTTGCTTATGCCTTAATCCAGCCCTGGCAATGAGTGATTCCGGGGGACTTATTAACATGTAATACCTGTGCCATGATGAAAACCATGTTATAAAACCACTGTCTGTAAATACCTCATACTTCCAAAACCACTGTCTATAACTTGCTTATGCTTCCACAACTTATGCATTCAAATGTTATCTACTCTATTATACCCTGCGTTGTACTGTTATATATCCTGTATTGTAGTGCAATCAAATGTTGTCTCCTCTATTATACCCTGTATTGTATTGTTATATATCCTGTATTGTACTGTTATCCTGGGTTGCCCCTGAAAAAGGGACCTTTGGGGCTCAGTGGGCCCACCCGGTCACCAAAATTTAATAAATGAATAAATAATACCACCCACCATGTCAGGTATTATTGCTTACACATGTTACATGACCAGAGTCCAACATACTGTCTCAGTATGAACAATGTACCTCAACCACCCAAATGTATGCCTCGCTCGTGGTGATTGCTGTATGTGTGATGTCGATCGTTGCGTGTCCTTCCTGTGTGTGTGTGGTGATTTGCACATAAATGAATATCCCTGTAGCAGTTGGGTGTGCATACACTGGACAGCAAACCTGATGTTAAGGACAGTTTTAATATCGGGGAAAGCACCAATCACACTGATCATCAGAGACCAACAGGTGACCATGAACGCAATGCACAACACCAAGTGAAACAGAAGTAGCTACTCCAATTAGGATACAATGGATATGTTCTCAACACAGTATTGGAATGTGTTAAGTTTTAAAATTTGATAACTTATTTTGATCACATTGCATGTCACAACTGTCGTCAGAGATGCGTATGGTGTGTATCGTGGTTGTTATTCAGATCACTGCTATTTGAAAACAGTTACTTTATGATCCTAATTGATTCTTTAGAAGTGTTAAAATCTATCTCTTTAATATTTCCACTTTCAGTTGACATCCAAGATCCTTTCAATGCAGTTGCAGCCAAGGGCAGATGCTGGCACATGAGCTGATTATTAAGAAGTATCGACTTTAATGTACCACACCATTGAAACACAGACATGTACACCTACTGTGTGAGATTACCCAACACAGGTACGAGTAACGGACCTTCACATCCTACTGAGCAAGCGTACTCAGACTGCATTTATAGGCACATGTAGAGGTAAGACAAGTGTTTGATTATAAACAGGATGATGGATGGTCATCAGACAATAATTGTAGTATATGGTAACTTACCCTAGTAACAGTGTAGAATGGTTTAGTCCACATCCCCCTGCAGTTTTGGGCCAATGGTATGTCTGGGATGGAAACTGGGTTTTAGAAACTGCACGAGCAGATTGTAGTAGTAGTTCTGCTGAGGCCTGCTGATCTATCTAATGTATGTTTGTTGAATAAACCTCAGAGCTGTTAGAAGTTACTTATGGTGTCCAGTCATTCCTAAAACCAGCAATCCTGTAAGAAGCAACTAAAGTGAAATATTATAATAATAATAATAATTTTATTTATATAGCACAATTCAAAATTATCAAAGTGCTTTACAGTAAAAAACATTAAAAACAATATTAAAGTCAGCATCAATAATTACAGCAGGAACATACAACCAATTATGGAAAGGCTAGACTGAAAAGCTGGAATTGCAGCGCGGCTTTGAAGATCTCCACAGTCCGGCACTCCCAAACCTGACGAGGTAGAGAATTCCATGGGGAGGGTGCTGCATAGGCAAATGCCTGAGCCCCAGAAGTATTCAACTGCACCCTGGGAATCTCTAGCAATCCCTCATAAGTGGGGAGGAGCAGATGGGAGGGACAGTAGGGGTGCAGAGGCTCTTGCAGGCAGTATGGTCCCAGTCTGTGTAGGGCTTTATAGGTCAGCAAGCTGACCTTAATGGTGAACCTCCACTGAAATGGCAGCCAGTGCAGCTCGTGCAGCATAGGTGTAATATGGCTAGATCATGACAGCCCAGTCAGTAACCTGGCTGCTGCATTCTGCTCTAGTGGCAAGCAGTGGATATCCACCCAAGGAAGCCCTAGGTATAGGGAGTTACAGTAGTCCAAGCGGGAGATCACAGGCATGAACCATTGTTGGAAGATCGTTGGGCAGAACCAGATGCTTAATCCGGGCAATATTCCATCCCCAGCTGTCATCAGTACACCCAAAACAATGAGACTGACAGTCATTAGTCACTGCAGGACAAATAGCACTGTGCTCTCTCCCTTCCTTAGGAAACACTGCTATCAGCAGTGCCCACAAACACTGTTACCATCAGACACAAATCCTGATTTTATCAGATAGCGGTCATTGTAGGAGCAAGGAAATGGTGCTTCTCTCAACCAACCATTATACTGCCATTAGCATTACTGCTAAATCCTGGGTCTGTCAGATAGGAGGTCACTGCATGAAATGAAAAAATAGTGCATTCCTCCTCCAGACAGGAAACACTGCCATCAGCAACACCACCAAACCCTTAGACTGTCAGTCAGTGGTCACTGAAGCAGTGATAACTGGGTGCCTCTCTCCTCAAACCAGTAAACACCACCGACAGCAACACCCCAAACCCTGAGAATGTCAGACCAAGGTCACTGCAGGAGTGAGATCACAGTCCTTCCCACAATTGGCAAGGACAGCTCACCATCAGCAGTACCACAAATCCTGTGACCAACAGAGTGGTGTCACTGCAGTTGAGGGAACACCATTCCACCCTCTCCCAGCCATGAAAAGACTACAATCATCAGTTAACCCAAACAGTGTGTTCAGAGGTCTATGCAACTGTGAGAACTCAGTGAAGTGCAAAGTGTCTCAGAAATGCTGTAATAAGATAGGCTATTAGAATTACAACTGGGTTTCATATAGTAATTCCATGTTGCACTGTCACGTACAGTCTGATTGCAATGGCACATGGATTCTTCCCGGTCATCTTTCCACACAATAACTATACTTTTAGCATTTTTAGGGGGGGGGGGGGGGGGATAATTTCCTTATAATAGCAATAAGACATTGCCAGGAGTAAGAGTTGCAGTCACTCACCCACACTGGCAATACGCCACCCAACTGCATCTTCTGCAGCCATTACACCAGTAGGTGGTGATTATCAGGCCATTAATTTAACCAATTGTCATGCCTTATAGCTTAATGTACTTACCACAAAGCACATTATGGTGTGCACTGTGGTATACTAGTGGTACATTTGTGGTGATTGAAGAGAATTTACTCAGTAATGCTGAATAGCACAAGACACATCCGAGGTGTGCCAATAGCAAACAAAAACACAAACCATGTAATGTTTTATTGCTCACATATACACAATGAATCACGTGTTATCAACTTGTGCTTTCTGTTGCATACATTTAACCTTTATATTTGCACTAACAAAGATTCTGGTTGACATAAACAAATGTATATGCAGACAAGATCTTGTTATGTATGTCTGCAGATATGTTTTAAAAGATGTAATATACTCTTCGTTTGTCAGTTCTGTGACTAAAACAGCAGCAATTTGATTACCAGGGACACAAACAACACCACAAACATTGGAAATTGGAATACAGTGTGAACTGTTATTGCCCTCATCCACATCACCTTCTCTGCCTCCACATGTGCATGTGTATGATAACCCATCCTCAATTTTATCGGATGATGATGTTGATGATGCAGATATCGAGACTGAAGCAGATCATGATTCAGAGTACCAGCCATCTTCAGAGCTTGAGGATGAATTGGAGGATGATGACACATTCACACAGCACAACATTGATGACAATAACCTAAAAACTCCAAAGTTCATAGTGTTCTTGAACTGCCTGCAGGTCTTTCTTACATGGGTCCATTGCCCAAACTGTGGTGAGACTGGAATGATGTACCAGAAACAAATTGTTGGTACACTGTTATCATTGTTGTTAAGATGCCAGACATGCCTCAAGACTACGGTGTGGCAAAATCAACCGTACAGCAGTCGGATCCCTTCAGGGAATATTATGTTATGAGCTGCAATTGTAACAGCAGGTGCAATTATTGCTCAAGTACTGCGTGTTTTCCAGAAGATGGGCATAGCTGCATACAGTGCACGTACATTCTTCTGACATCAAAGTGTTGTATTCTGTCAGCTGTAGATTGGTTATGGAATACACATCAAGAGTGGATGGTTGCCATGCTTTAGGCTGAGGGGCGAGGTTTTATATGTGGTGGAGATGGATGAGTAGACTGCCTGGGGCATTTGGCAAAATATGGCACATACAAACATACGAAAACATCAGCAGATACAGGCCTCACTGTCTAGCTAGTCTGCTCAATTGTGCAGCTAGCCCCTCACCTTGCAGCTGCCCCACCCTACCCTCTTTATAACCCCCCCTCGCTCTGTCCCATCTCCTCCTAAAGCCATCCACCATGCTACAGGCTACTACCTCCTCAGGCAGAGCATTCCACTTATCCACCACCCTCTCTGTGAAAAACTGTCTCCTGACATCCCTCCTGAATATTCCCACCTCCAATCTCAGCTGATGCCCCCTTGTGAAGCTCCCCCTTCTGATTTGGAAAATCCCTTCTGTACTAGTCTTGTTAATCCCCAATAGGTATTTAAAGGTTTCGATCATGTCCCCCCTATCCCTCCTCTCCACTAGGGAATACATGTTCAGCTCACTTAGCCTCTCCTCATAGGAGTATCTCTCTAATCCCAGGATCATCTTTGTCACTGTACGCTCTGTACCCTCTCCAGCAATTTGATGTCCTTCTTCAATAATGGGCACCAGAACTGCATGCAGTATTCCAGGTGTGGCCTGACCAGTGACCTGCAGAGGGGCAGGATCACCTCCCTATTTCTAAAGAAGATTCCTCTCGCTATGTACACCTGCATCTTGTTATCTTTTGCTGCTGTCTTCCTGCACTAAGCTGAGTTGTTCATATGAACATATGAAATTTGCCAGGAGATAAAGGCCTAGAGGTCTATCAAGTCTGCTCAAATGTGCAACTAGCAGCTCTTATTCTGCAGCTGCCCCTCCTTTCACCCTTTCCCTGTACTGACCCTCCCCCTTGTTCTGTCCCATCCCCTTTTGAAGCAGTCCACTGTTCTACTGGATACTACTTCTGCAGGTAATGCATTCCACCCAGCTACCACCCTCTCTGTAAAAAAGTGTCTCCTCATCTCTTTCCTGAACCTTCCTCCCTCCAGTCTCATATCATGGCCCCTGGTGTCCCTCCCTCCCCCCTTACTTTGAACAGCCCCTCTGTACCTGTCTTATTTATTCCTTTCATGTACTTAAAGGCTTCAATCATGTTCCCCCTGTCCCTCCTCTCCTCCAGCGAGTACATGTTCAACTCCCTCAGCTTCCTCTCGTATGATAAGTCCCCCAGCCCTTTGAACATTTTTGTTGCCCTGAACTGCACTTCCGCCAGTAACTTAATGTCCCTCCTCAGATACGGGGTCCAGTACTGCACACAGTACTCCAGGTGCGGTCTAACTAATGACCTATACAGTAGCAGAATCACCTCCTCGAGAATATACCCCTTGCAATGCAACTCAGCATTTTGTTGGCCTTTGCAGCTGCCTTCCTACATTGTGCAAAGCTGTTCATTGGCCCTGTAATGAGCACCCCCAGATACTCCCCCATCTGCTACAGCTGCACCCCCAGCAGGTAACCCTTTCAGTTCTTTTCACCCAAAATGTAGCACCTTGCACTTTTGGCATTAACCCCAATTGTCAGGTGTCTGACCAGGTTTCAAGCTTTGCCAGATCATCCTGCAACCCCTGCCATCCTCCTAGGTCATCTACCACCGGTCCCATCTTAGTATCATCAGCAAACAGACTGATTTTGCTCTTGATGTCCAATGATATGTCTGCAATGAATATCCCAAACCACATTGGTCCCAACACCGAGCGCTGTGGGACACTGATTGTCACTACCCTTGGGTGTGAGAGCTTCCCACCCACAACCTCCCTCTGATGCCTTCCTTGAAGCCAGTTTTTTACCAGTCTCACCAGCTTTGTACCTGCCCCTGTACCTTCTAACTTACTTCCCAGCCTTCTTTGTGGCACTGAGTCAAATGCCTTACTAAAGTCCAGATACAGGACATCCACTGCATGGCCCCTGTCCAGTTGCCTAGTTACCCAGTCATAGAACTCCACCAGGTTGGTTTGTCAGGATCTGCCACATATAAAGCCATGCTGTCTGCTGTCCTGTAGTCCTTTGGCCTCTAGGAGGTCCATCAGCCTCTCCTCCAGGATAGTCTCCATCAGCTTATCCACGATGGACATGAGGCTAACCTGTCTATAGTTCCCCGGTTCATCCATGGGGCCACTCTTGTGGAGGGGCACCACATGAGCCATCTTCCAATCCTGAGGCACACACCCTGAGTGTAGTGAGACATTAAATAGGTCTGCCAAAGGTCCTGCAAGGACCTCTGCCAGCTCTTTCAGAACCCTGGGGTGGATGCCATCTGGGCCTGGAGCCTTGTCCACACTCAGTGCCTTCAAACCCTCCAGAACTCTGCCCTCCATGATTTCCCCATCTGTCATCCTGTCCCCCCTGTTTCTGCCGTTCCTCTCCCCCTTGGGTATCATCCCCCTCTTCTCCTTAGTAAATACCGAGCAGAAGTAATCATTTAGTGCTTCTGCCTTATCGCACCCTGCTTCCACCCAACCCCCTCCTCCTTTCTAATCCTTACTATGTGGTCCTTACAGCTCCTTTTCTCTCTGATGTACCTAAAGAAGTCCTTCTCCGCCTTCTTAATGCTTTGTGCCAGCCTGAGCGCCGCAGATGCCTTGGCTCCCTTTACTACCTGTTTCACCTCCTTTGATTCTGTCAGGTACTCCTCCCTGTCCTCTCCCCTCCCTGTTTCCTTGTACCTCCTAAAGGTAGCTCTTTTCCTTCTTACCTTTTCCATGACCTCCTTGCTCAACCAACTCGGTTTCTTAGCCCTAGCCTTCTTGCTCTGGGCCTTGCAGCAGGGTTTTGATTGCCTCCTCTATCCCAAGCTTTATGAGCTCCTACTTCTGGTTAGTGCCCATACTAGGTTGAATTCTGGCCAGGTACCCTTTTATTACTTCCCCATCCTCTCAAAGTTAGCTCTCCTGAAGTCCAGCACTCTTGTGCCAGATTCCACTCGTTCTTTGCCCATATCCAATGTGAGCCATACTGAGTGGTGGTCACTCTCTGACAGCGGTTCTTCCACCATAAGTTCTCTCACAAACTTCCCATTTGCCAGCACAAGGTCAAGGGTATTCCCTAACCTGGTTGGTTCACTGACCATTTGCTGCAGGAAGCTGTCCAGAAAGGCATCCAGCAGTACCTGCTTCCTTCTATTCCTGGTTGTTGGGGTACTCCAGTTCACTCCTGGCATGTTGAAGTCCCCACAATCACCACACTGGCCTTCTCATAGGTCCTCCAGATTTGTCCCGCTAGTTCCCTGTCTAACTCCTCTGTCTGAGAGGGTAGCCTGTACACCACTCCCATTCAGAGAATCCTGTTCTTGGAATCTTGAATTTGCATCCAAAGTGACTCTGTATTACCCTCCTACCCTTCCTCCCTTACACACTTCAGTCTTTCCTTCACATATAGTGCCACCCCCCTCCTTTCCCAGTCACCCTGTCCCTACGAAATAACCTGTACCCTGGTACAGATAGGTCCCAGTCATTGTACTAGGTGGGCCATGTTTCTGTGATGGCTGCAATGTCCACCTCTCCCTCTGCCATGAGCACCTGTAACTCTGCAGTTTTTCTCCCAAGGCTCCTAGCATTATGGGTAACCACCTTCCATCCTTTCTCCCCCTCCCATCCTGCCCTCCTTTACTAGCATCACTGATAGTACTTGCCATACTTCCTGTTATGAGCACCCCTAGAGCCTTCTCCTCCTCAGTGCATATTCTCTGATGGAACTTTCAGTTGGTGTTATACTGGATATAAAGCTTGTACAGGTAAAATATATGATCATGTTGCAATCCTGATAACGTTTGTTTTATATTGTAATAAATACAGTGATAGCAATTTCTTTATGTTGTGTCACAGAAACAAAGAAAGATAGACTTTGACAGCAGATAAGGGCTGCTTGTCCCACCCAGTCTGCCCATTTTCATACCTACTGGATAAGCTGCAGACCCAAGTTAACCAACAGCCTACTTCCTCCTATCACCCGCTAGAATTGCCTTATGCCTGTCCCATGTACTCTTGAATTCCCTCACTGTTTCTGACCCGATGCCCTCCTTAGGAAAGCCATTCCATGTGTCCACCACCCTCTCTGTGAAAAAAATACCTCCTCACATTGCCCCTGAGCAGTCCCTCCTCTGTCTTCAAGCTGTGCCCCTTGATCTTGCACATCTCTTTTTCTGAAAGATGCTACCCTATTAGACTTTGTTGATTCCCTTGAGGTACTAAAATGTTTCAGGTGTCAGCATGGCTCTGTTGGTAGCACATCTGCCTCTGGACCAGAAGGTTGTGGGTTCTCTTCCCACACTGGGATTGGACTTGCACCTAAAAATTGCTGGCATCTGAGTGCAGTATTGGAGGGTGCTGTACTGCTGGGGTGTGCCATCCTTCAGATGAGACATTAAACTGAGGTCCCTTCTACCCAACCTGGTGTTATCCTGGTGGGTGTCCACATGGAAGTAAAAGAACCCAGGGAACTCTTCGCAAAGAGTAGGGAACATTCCTGGTGTCCTGGTCAACATTCCCCTTCCCATAAACCGGTTCATTCAATTATCCAGGCTGTGTGTGGGTGATGATGTACGATATGGCTGCCACCACACATTCATTCACTTCACTACCAGTCTAGCATTGTCTGTAAAGCGCTTTGGATATATGAAAAGTGCTACATAAATGCTGATTCTTCCTCTTCTTCTTCTTCTTCTTCTTCTTCTATCATGTCCTCCCTCTCCCTTCTGTCCTTGAGGGTATACATATTAAGCATTGTTACACAAGGTCCCTACACCCTAATTGATACCCACAGAGGTACACCGTAGACGGCTAATGCTTATGCATAGGCTACACTAATACCTAGGGCTAAGGGCATTTACCGTACAAGAGTAGATGTCAGGATATGAATGCATATTGTTGTAATCCACTTTGCTTGCTAATGCACACATACAGTATTATACCATGTATTTTCTGTCTATTTCTTACTTGTCAGATGCCAAGACACCTGTCCTTGAAGTAATTATAATATGTAAGGCAACATTGCCATCCTTTGGTGATGTGCACCACTACACCTTGTTATGTAAGATTCTGTATAAGAACTTCTTTGTTCTAAAACTGATGACTTTACAGAATTATATAATGTTATCTTGGACCGTGGAGCCACCTCTAATTTAGCCAGTAGGGCTCATTTCTATAACTAGAAATGTTTCTATCTTTTAGTAACCATATAAATTATCATAGGTTTATAATGTTGTGCACAGGCTTTACACCTCGGAGACCCGAGAGATCCCAAGAGACTACAGAGAAATCTCGAGGTGTAGGGAACGCTTAGCACTGGCTCCTGGTTCGTATTGGTAAGAACTGCTTAGGGCAACTGTGATTTATCCCTTTTGTAGTAATAAACTTGTTTATTACTTGAATGCAACTTGTTTGTGATTACTTGCATTCCCAATATCGTCAAGAATCTGAAAGTGAGGTTTAGACCACTTACAAATTGGCGACCATGTGCAGGCGATATTTGGTGTTTGTAAGTTTTCACTTGTTGCTGAAAATTTCCCTTTCCCTCACGGGGACTGTAGGTGTACATTCCCGTACTACCTCTCCCATTTTTCCTATCAGTTTGTAGATATTTGTAAAGTCTGACTGACTCTTTGGGTGTGGTTGATGCCATCTTGACCCACTCCATAGCAGCTTTGAATTGCAAGCCTACAACTTATACAGTAGCCTGGCTGTGTTTAAAGTACTCATGTTGTGGATCGAAATGCAACACGCTGTCTTTTTCACAGTTTGAATTTGTGTTCCCTTCCACACAATGGCCACAGTATCAGATATCTGCACAGAACTGAGACTTGATATCTCTAACTTCCTTACCTCCCATGGAGGATGGGCTGACTTTGCGTGGGACGCAAGTCAATCCGACAACCCTGTACTGGGGATTTCAACCCAGTACGCAGAGATGTGACAATCAACCAATAAGCGTTGCGCTAAAGGGTAGATGGTCGCCACTCTTTACACTGCTTTGGAAGCCTCGGAAGTGAGGTTTCGCACCCTTGATCTGCAGATCGCATCTCTTAAGCAAGAGATGGGTTTACAGGAAACTGAGTGTGTTAGAATACAGCAGAACTTGGAGTGAGAGCTCCAGTTTCTGCGAAATGAAAAGGATTCACTATTGCATCATTCAGCGCAGGCTGGTGAACAAGAAATGTGTACGATGAAACAGGAGTATGAAAGTTTGAGACAGGATAAGAGTCAGGTTATGCAGATGAATGATTTGTTCAGTGCTGCGAATGCACAATTGAGTGATGAAATGGGTGAGCTTCAGGACAAGATCAACCAGGTACGTATAGATTTAGAAATAGCCTATAGGAACAATCACGAACTGAGCTCCTGCGTACCGTGTTTTGCAAAAGCAGAAGCAGGATCAGGTTGATATGGATGTTGCAAGTGTGAATCATGATGAATGCAGAGATAAGATGGATAAACTGCGCCATCAGCGAGAGGTTTTGGCTGGTCATGTTAAGGCTATGGGAGGAGTAGCCCCTGCCTTTCATTCGTCATCAGAAGGGGAGTTATCTGATGATGATGTCTCACAGTACAATGCCCAGTCATGCCCCTACTATGGCCAAGAATCCCCACTCAGCCATCCACAGTATGGTGGGGCGCCACCCACTACTCCTCAGGTAACACGGCGATGACGTTGTGACACTCATCATGGGAAACGCCATGATGTCGGCACCCATGATGGGAGGGAGCAGGCCCAAGCCTGGTCCCGACGGCGCCTCCAGTAGCCATTATTAGTGTGGAAGACAAGCAAGAGATTGAAACCATGATTGATAGAGGATTAGGTAATGTCCCTCTTCCTGAAAGAAGCATGAAAGCCATTAAAAGTCAGATTCGACAAATTTTCCAAGAAGCTGGCAGTCAGGAAGGTGTTGTCCGTACTGCAGCTGAAGCTGCAGCTCATACAGCATTGGACGGTGTGTGAGATGCGTTACCTTTGCCTGATCGATCACCGACTAATCCCCTACAAATGGCCTACTATGTCCAGCAAATTGCTGACAGTATCGGTCGGATGAGCCCGTCCGACAACCTTAGCTGTCACTTGGAAAAGGTGCGCTCTAAATGCGAGATGCTCAGTCTCACTGCAGAATATCAGGTCCAAATACTACGCCAGACCATTGATCCTGGTTTATGGGCCAAACTCCCCGAAGCACTTCGCCAGGATGGGAACGCTACCTTTGACGAGGTTGCAGCTGAGCTCATCTCCGCTTATAGCCCTGGTGTGGTAGGAGTGATGCTGGCATACCCTGTGAAGCAAAATGACAAAGAAAGCCCAGCGACCTACCATCAGAGACTCTGGATGGCCTACCAAGCAGGAAAACACCTGGCACAAGAAGCTGCAGATGTAGATCTTATTGAATATAAGACCTTGTTCCTTAGGAACATGATCCCAGCCGTAAGTGAAAAGGTAGAGCCAACCACTTACTCAAATACAGATAAGTTTGCCAATATTCTTCAGAAAACCAAGAGGGAGTATCAACTGTACATCCATGATTTGGGTTCCGGTTCCAAGAAAGTTGCTGCCGTGGAACCCGCCTCTGGAACCGCAACACACTATGCCGTGGAAGGGCAGGCCCAGCAACAGCAACCCAAACATCCGTCGGCCCCTCCAGCTAATAACTAACAAAGCCCCCAACAAGGACAGCAACAACAACAATGGGGTGGGAACCAGAATTGGCCCAAAAATAGAAGGCATACGGGTAGAGGGAAACCATTACAGAGAACAGGTCCCTCATACAAGGAGATAGCTGAAGAAAACCAAAAATTCCGAGAGCTCCTGGGGCAAGTGCGATCCATAGCAGATGCTGTTCCCACACAGACCCTTGTGGCAGTACAACCCATGCCACTACTGGTCATGGAGACAGCCGAAGTACGAGCCCTCAGGCCCGTACAAGCCTGAACCCAGAAGCTCCTTCCTACATCGCATCAATACAGCACTGTGAAGTCATTCATGCAAGTCAGGCCCAACCTCTGCATGCCTCCGGCAATACTGATTGACAATTACAGACCCCAGTCCGTATTGTAAACAAGCTGGTCTAGGATACAAATGGAAGACCCTGCACCGAGGCCTAGGTCGGGGGTCTCCAACTAATTGTCTTACTAGATACAGGTGCAGCTGTATCTGCATTACACAATGAACAACCGGACATGTTCCCTTGGTCTACTGGATGGAAGACCAATATGTCAGGAGTTGATGGTACTAGGCTGCCTGCATACCGTTCTCTACCCTTAACGGTAGAGCTAGGCCATTTGAAGGCCTCACACGCTTTCCAACTAATGGTATTGCATGATCATCCTAGTATCATAGGGACTGATTTCCTTGCACCTCACGGCTGTGTGGTGGATTTAGCTAATATGCTGCTGATACAGATCCAGGGTCAGTATCACACCGTCTTAATTCCTGACTCGCATGCTGTTGCAACAATATCTATCAATGACAAAGAGTATGACGTCATAGATTTGTTCAAGAACTATGAACTTTTTCCCAAACTGCTACCTATTCTGCAATAACGTCTGGAAGCGTTTGCAGTCAACAAGCATGATTGTGGTAGAATGCATACCGTTACTGAGGTGCCAGGCCCGGCACATGAAAGACAAAGGCAATACCCTTTTCCCACTGAGGTCTTACCCTCTCTCTGAGAAACAATCAAGTCACTCCTTAAACAAGGAGTAATCAGAACTTGTGTTTCCACTGGCAACTCTCCGGTTTGGCCCATGAAGAAACCCACAGGCAGTTGGAGACTTACTATTGACTACTGGAAACTGAATCAGGTCACTCCCAGTTGTTCCCCAGCTGTGGCATCGGCACCAGATGTGCTTTGACTTTTGACCCTGGATCAGAAATAGTTCAGTGCCCTGGACATTTCCAATGGCTTTTGGTCACTACCATTGGCCCTCAAGAGTCAACATAAGTTTGCCTTCACCTTTGAAGGATGACAATACACGTGGACTTGCTTGCCACAAGGATTCATAACAGTCCATCCCTCTTCCATCTCCACATGATGGACGCCCCACTGAGTTTCTCAGCCCCCCAATGTCTCTTACAGTATCTAGATGACTTGTTTCTGGCCACGGTCACGCAGGAACAACATCTGGATCTCTTGGATGAACTACTGACTCTCATTTAGCGAGCAGGCTTGAAATGTTACCCAGCAAAAGCACAATTATGTCAGAAAGAAGTACTCTTTCTGGGGCTAAAAATAACAGACCAAGGCCGGAGCCCTACTTGGAAAAAGATACAGGGATTACAAGATTTGCAATTACCCACCAGTGTGGCAACTCTTTGAAGGTTTCTAGGTATGGTAAACTATTCAAGAGATTTTATTTGTGATTTTGCTCAGAAAGCTGCTCCTCTGTATGATCTACTCCAAAAGGGTGTTCCATGGAATTGGGATCCTGCTCACACCCAGGCTGTGATGTCTCTGAAGCATGCTCTGGCCTCTGCCCCAGCACTGGTTAACCCCAATCCAGCCCTACCATTCCAAATGGAGTGTGCCACCTCTGACATTGCCACGTCAGCAGTGTTGGCCCAGAAGGTGCATGGCACCTTGAGACCTATTGCATATGCATCATTGCTCTTGACCCCAGTGGAACAGAAGTATGGCCTTTGTGAAAGGAACCTTATGGCCACCTACTGGGCTGTCAAGCACTTCCTGTATATCATTGGGTACTCACTGCTGATTCTCAACACTAATCACAGGCCAACTACCTTTCTGCTCTCAGATAGAGTGAAGGATGGGTCAGTCTCTAACACTAGGCTGACACATTGGTCACTTCTCCTCCAGGATAGAGATATCCAGGTCCACCAGACCAAATTCCCATCTCTGCTAGCTCATGGTATCCTTTTTCAGGGAGAACCCCATGACTGTACGCCGCAGTCACCTGACCTCCCAGATCCAGGTCCTTTCCTCCCTGCCACGCCACAGATACTCGAGAGTACCTCTTTGTGTCGTATTTTTACTGATGGTTCAGCATCGTACTGTCAGGGAGAACAGATTGCAGGGATAGGTGTTTTGGTAGTCTATCCTTATGGGAACACTGTCAAAATATCTAAGCGCTGTAGCATAACTTCATCACAGTATGCAGAGATGGCAGCGGTGGCCTGTGCTCTTGAGTTCATTTAACATGGAACTCAGGATACCATCATTTTTACAGACTCTAATTGGGTTTGTTGTTCCCTTACAGAATTTCTCCTTTTCTGGCAGAAGAACTCCTTTCTCTCCTCTGATGGCAGTCCAGTGAAATACAAAGAATTCGTAATCTACATACATGCATTGGCACAAAAATATACACGCACACTCAATGTGCACAAGGTCAAAGCCCACTCTCTTCATGAACCCGATCATGCATTCAGTGACACAGTAGACACCCTTGCTAAGGAAGGAGCCCGAGGGGGGGATGTCTGGATGATGGATCATCCAGAAGCTACTGCAGCTGTGCATGTTGCAGCCCTCAGGAAGAAATCTTTTTCTCCCCTGGACCTCTCAGCAGCCCAATATCGGGACACTGAACTTAGAGAGGTGTTCAGATTCCTTAACAAGGGTACTAAAGAAAGACTCCCTACACATAATCCATTATCGCAGGCATGAAGGTAAGTTACACTTATCCCTGACGACAGATTCATTTGGTTCCAACCAGAGGATGCTACCACTAAATTGTGGGTAGTCCCCAGACATTTGAGATCTGAATTTTTACACCAAGTACATGATACTCCTACTGGTGGACACCAAGGAGTGGAAAATACCCTCCAACGCCTCAAGACCACCGCCTGGTGGCCTGGTGTTACCAAAGATGTTAAACAGTACATTGACAATTGCCTCGTTTGTGCACAAAATAATCCCATACCTACAAAACGAAATGCCAAACTTTTACCAGAAAGAAACTCTGGCCCTTGGCATGCCATCCAAATTGATTTTATTGGTCCTCTGACCAATACCAGTAGAAACAACAAGTATGCTCTTGTGGTAACTGACCTATTCTCCAAGTGGGTTGAAGCTTTTCCCACCAAGACATGCACTGCGAAGACAACTGCCAAAATCCTGGTAGAACAAATTTTCTCCAGGTGGGGCCTGCCTCTCAAGGTAGACTCTGACAAAGGAACCAGTTTAACAGGTGAGTTGATGAAAGAGTCCCTTGAAATCCTCAGGGTTCAGCAAAAGTTCCACATACCTTATCACCTTCAATTCTCAAGTCAAGTAGAAAGAACCAACAGGCGGATTAAGCAAATGCTTTCCAAATTCATTGAGGACAATCCCAAAACTTAGGACTCCCTATTGCCTTTACTCCTTATGGCAATCAGGGGCACACCCTCAGCCACTACCCAACTGACACCCTTTGAGGTGATGACTGGAAGACAAATGAGATTACCTGAACATTTGCTGTTTGACCTGCACACCCCCACCGCAGACCGTGTGTCTGTGGATCAGTATGTGGAAAAGCTCAGAAAAGACCTCATACACACACACTTGTATGCTGCAAACTGCATGGACAAAGCCCAGCACCAATCCAAAATACAATTTGACAAACACACATAAGAAGTGGATTGGCAGGTTGGAGATCAGGTAATGGTACTTCGATTTGCACATCCCACCCACTCCTTTTCCAACAAATGGGAAGGCCCTTACCCCATTGTCAACAAGCTCAGTCCGGCAGTCTATCAGGTTAGACTCCTCCACAACAACAAATCGACTGACAAATGATTACATGCAAACCAACTGAAACTGTACAAAGGAACCTAACTTACTTTTCCCAACCCCATTGGGCGGAATTGTACTAATATACTAATCTTTGATCTTCCTTTTCAGATACACTGACAAGATGGCTATCTTGTTCCTTTACCTCCTCCTTGCATGAGTGATCCCCTGCATCCAAGGCATGGTACCGGACCTCCACCGACAACTGAATCTTCCAGCACCTCCTACAGAGGGAGTTTCCATCAAAATACCAGACACTATGATTACTGTTCAGGAAGGTTCCGATGCATACCTTACTGCCTCGGTCGTTGCTCCTGACAAATCAATCTACCCTTCAAATTGAGTGGCAAATCACATCACAAGGACAAATTCTCCCTGTGGCCAAACTCTCCAAGGGAACTTTCCAGGGTTGGCCCAACGCTAAGTTTTCTCCAAATGGTTGACTGTCCTTGTTACAAACTGCATTAAGACATTCTGGTTTGTATAATATTACTGCTTTATTAGATTCTTCCTACTGTAACTCTCTCTCCAAAGATTCTGCTCACAAATTCTGTGCTGTACACCACATGCCCTCTGCTGCCATTTATCTCTCTGTTTTACCGGCCACTGAAAAACAACTTTTGGAATGTCCAAAACATAACCCTGGTCCCCGTAGCAGTCTCACAGCCACCATCCTCCCAGGTTCTTTGATTAATAATTTACAGTTTATGCATATACCTGTTTTGTTTAACCTTACCTACTGGAACATGAAAGAATTTGGTATGTGTCATATAGAGGATAATGTATGGTCCTCTATCGTTGACCGGTAGTTAACAGTTGAGAGGTTGCCAGGGCGACCATGTAAACCTCGAGAGCGAAGCTTGAGAGGTTTATGTTGCCATGGCAACCTCGAGACGGTTAAAATTGACCGGTTGCCGATAGAGGGACCATACATTATTTTTTATAGTGTATGGTCCCACTATCAAAAATTAAATGGCTTATGTTTTTAAAAAGTCACGCTGTGGCCCTTCAGTCCTTCCCCTCAGTTTCCTTCAATTTGGTTCCCATCGAAAAAAGCATTTTTGTCTCGCAGACCGCTCGCTGTTAACCCTATCGTTGATAGGATCGATAGGTTAACAACATATCTACGTCACATCAATAGGTTAACAACCTTAGGAAATGATGATTTCCTAAGGTTAACAGTGTTCTAACATACATTATTATACTAATACATCTGCATTTTATAGTACATTATTACTTGATAGTTTAGCTGCATTTCCGATTCATACTAAGGATCCCTTTACTGGTGTTTATTCTACTGAACATAGAGGTAATTTTAGGAGGAAAACCCCTCCTGGTACATTCAATCATTAACGTAACAAATGTGAAGTTGACAGTTCTGATATTACAGGTGCTACAGGTATTGTCACAGGTCTTTTTGGTACTGCTATGTCTATCTGGAATAAAGCAGACATTGCTGCTATCAAAAGTCATTCTGCGAAGTTCTCCTCTGGTTTGGTTAATAATGTTTTACCTCCATTATTGCATGGTGTGGATGGTCTTAGTCAGGTAGAAAGATATACTGTATACAACATGCATGACATTGCAAAAGCATTTACTGATTCAAAAGATAAGATTAACGCACTCATACCACAGAATAACAGAGAAGTGGAAAAACAGTTTATTGGTAGGGAAATCCTTTGTTCCACTTATGGCTCATACATCCTCACTACCATCAACAACCTCTTCCGTGATTTAGAAACTGGAAGAATCCCTGATGTCATACATGATAGACGTATTTCTAAATGGCATTGTCCCAAATGTAAACTATCTACTTGTGTTTCCATGTGTATGCAACAGACTTTGTCAATTCCTATTTCCACAGTGGGGAATTTGGGGTTTGTGACCAGGCACCCTAATACTGATCCTTGTTTCTCTACTAAGAAATGTTCCGTAACAGACACCATGTTTGTCTCTTTTACTGTCTCCTTACCACGCTTTGATCCCACTACAGCTTTGTTCGACAAGCTTGCACTTGCACACTTCATCCACATCAGCAATAATATAACCAAAGCCAATGAAGCTGTTCTTGATTTGATCAACGATGGAGGTATGAATAACGCATTGACTAACACCTGGTTAGAGATCACTTTTAAAGGTTTTGTTATAATACAAGCATTTTTGATATTTACTTTGTTATGCTTTGCTGCCTACGATGTACACAATGCCAACACCATGATCAGCTTGAGTTCCTTTACAAGGCTCGTGCATCGGGATTATAAATGACCACTGCTCCTATCCATTCCCTGGGTTTGCCTGTGTTGTCCTTGGAGGCAACAAGGAGGGGAATTGTTACACGAGGTCCCTGCACCCTAATTGATACCCCCAGAGTACACCGTAGACAGCTAATGCTTATGCATAGGCTACACTAATACCTAGGGCTAAGGGCATTTACTGTACAAGAGTAGATGTCAGGATATGAATGCATATTGTTGTAGTCCACTTTGCTTGCTAGTACACCCATATTATACCATGTATTTTCTGTCTATTTCTTACTTGTCAGATGCCAAGACACCTGTCCTTGAAGTAATTATAATATGTAAGGCAACATTGCCATCTTTTGGTGATGTGCACCACTACACCTTGTTATGTAAGATTCTGTATAAGAACTTCTTTGTTCTAAAACTGATGACTTTACAGAATTATATAATGTTGTCTTGGACCGTGGAGCCACCTCTAATTTAGCCACTAGGGCTCATCTCTGCAACTAGAAATGTTTCTATCTTTTAGTAACCATAGAAATTATCATAGGTATATAATGTAGTGCACAGGCTTTACACCTCGGAGACCTGAGAGATCCCAAGAGACTACAGAGAAACCTCAAGGTGTAGGTCCAGAAAGGTCCAGAAAGAACTGGAAGGGGGCAGGATCAGTTGTTCCAGGACAGTAGCTGCTGCTGTTTTCACAGGGTTCTTGTGGATATTACTTGGTAGGTTAGTTCTTTTCTTTCTTGCTTCTAAGGGGCTAGCAGGGTATTGTTCTGGGGGATCCTGGATGTTTGTAAACTGATTTAGTGGCTGTAAGTGGGGCTCTTTTGTGGATGTTTCACTTTGTAACAGGCTCGCTGGTAGAGGCCTATTTCTTCTGATTTAAAACCTGTTTGGTGGGATTTGCTTGGAGATGGTTATTTGAATTGGAGACCTATATCTGTTAATTTCAAGCCTAGTTTGATTTGGTGTTAGTGAAGCTGATTAAATTGGAGACCTGTTTCCTTTGGAAGCAAACATAGTTTGGGGGCTTTGACTTGAATTTTGATTCCTTGTGCTGACTCCATTAGCTGTAAAAGGTTAGTTCATAGTGGGGGAGGGGTGTTAATGGTCTGGCCAGGTCTCACTCAGCCAATTGAGTGGAGGCAGGGCTGAATCAGGTTGAGGTGCTAGCTGCTTTGTCTTCTCAGAAAGAACTGGAAGGGGGCAGGATCAGTTGTTCCAGGACAGTAGCTGCTGCTGTTTTCACAGGGTTCTTGTGGATATTACTTGGTAGGTTAGTTCTTTTCTTTCTTGCTTCTAAGGGGCTAGCAGGGTATTGTTCTGGGGGATCCTGGATGTTTGTAAACTGATTTAGTGGCTGTAAGTGGGGCTCTTTTTGTGGATGTTTCACTTTGTAACAGGCTGCGCTGGTAGAGGCCTATTTCTTCTGATTAAAACCTGTTTGGTGGGATTTGCTTGGAGATGGTTCTTTAGCTGCAGGGCTTGGAGGGAGACACAGGGCTGATACACTCTCTCTGTCAGGTGTCTGCCCAAGACCCGCCCTACCCCACCCTCCTCCCCAGAAGTCTGCAAATTTATAGGAGAAGACCTGTCCTGCAATTGGAGGAAAAGGCTGTGGTGCAGCTCATGTAGTTCTAGCCACTGGGGGTTGGATTTAAGGCAGGACAGAGGAGCTTAGGGAGTTGTTCATTTTCCTTACATGTTTAATGTGTTGTACTGCACCTAGTAACAGAGTTACTGGTGTACAGTGGGACTGTCTCTAGGATTAGTGGGTGACCTGATTAGGCAGTAGGGGTATCTTGGAATAGGGGAACCTGGTGGCTCACCCAAGGAAAACTATTTGAAAGGGATGGAACCACACATCATTAGGGCCGGCATCTTTGGGAGGGTGGTGGGGTGCACAGGTGTGGAGCAGCCATGATACTGGACTGGGCTTGGAAGTTTGGTGGTTGCCCAGTGTGCTACCAGCTGGCACAGCTTAGGGAGGAGGTTGCGGGGATGAGGAGAAAGCTCGGGAAGGGGGGTGGTATGGTTGGGGAAGGGGGCTGGAAATCTCCCACAGGGCTGCACCAAGCACTGGGGGCGGGGGTATAGGGAAAGGAGTGCAGGAGAATACTCAGGGGTCACATAGGGACCCTGGCAGAGGGGGCCCAAAAGGACACTACCAAGGAAGCAGGCAGGTAACTGGGGACCCTCACAAAGGGGGGACGGAGGGACAACATTCTCAGGGAAGTAGGCAGATAGCCAGTGCTGGACAGAAGGAAGCAAGGCAGGGAGGTGGATCAGACCTTATACTTAGTAACCGCTTCAATTCTCTTCTTCTGCTCAAGGATGGGGGGGATGTAGCCATGGCAGAGGTGGTTAGAGATGGAAAGAGGGTGTGCGAGTGGGGGCAGGAGGCAGGGGCCAGATAGCAGGAAGAACAGGGGACCTGGAATGCAGGAGAATGGGGAGTAGTAGATCGGAGCAGGGAAGAGAGAGGAAAGCAAGGAGAAGGACCAGTTGGGAGGAAAGGTAAAGAAGGACCAGAAGTACAAGGATGATTCAGTAAAGAGAGCTGAGGGGTTAGGCCAGGGGAGCACGATGAGCAAGGAGGAACTAAATGGAGACAGGAAGGAAGGGAGGATGAGCCAGGCTAGTTTAGCAGATGGGGGAGAAGGACCAGTTGCGAGCAGTGAGGGGGGAATTAACAAGGTACAGAAGGATACTCAGGAGGAGGAGGAGAGGCATAGGATTGGAGGGGAGGGAGTGGCCATGGTAAATAAGGAACGGGTGGCATGTGGCACCCAGATAGGGGGAGGAACAAGGAGCCAGCTGGGTGGGGGGCGGTAGAAAGGATGAGGGACATGGAAGGGGGGGAAATGGAGGAAAAGGAGTGGTCAGAGTGCTCCTGCTGGGGGATTCTATGATCAGGGGTATCAAATGGGATAGGGAGGGAGAAGCCTGGCCAGTTAGAACAAGATGCTTCCCTGGAATAATGGTGCACAGGGCTAAGCATGAGGTATATCAGCTGGCAAAGGACTGTGGGGGTTCCCCAGACATACTGGTCCACCTGGACACAAATGACATTGAGGGAAATAGCTAAGCCAGAGATACAGGCAAGATTCAGGGAGCTCGCCAGGGTCTGTCATGACATAGGATGCACAGTTTCCTTCTCAGAAATCCTGCCAGTGCCAAGGGCTAGTGGGGAACACAAAGAAAAATTAGGAGATAAACCAGTGGCTCAGGGAGTGGTGTGAGGCCAGAGGTATGGGTTGATGGGGATTGGGGAGACCTGGGAGGATAAGGAGCTGTATGCTAGAGATAGACTACATCTCAATTTGGAGGGGAGGGGAATCCTTAAGTTGAAAATGGAGGAGTTCATTGGTGAAAAGTGGGGTTTAAACTTGTGAAGGGAGGTGGGATGGGAGAAAAGGCAGTCAAGGGGATGCCGATAAAGGAGGGACTCTGTCTCCACCCCCCTGGGGACCAGGAGGATTGCAGGAAAAGACCAACTGGCAAAGTGCAGCCCAGGAGAAAACAGAATCCCCAAGGGAACACGAGCAGAGGAAATGAAACTATAGGGAAAGGGTGGAAGGTAGTCCTGCTAAATGCCAGGAGCTTGGGCAATAAAATGCCTGAGCTCCAGGCGATGTTAACTGAGGGAGCAGTGGATGTGGCAGCGGTCACTGAGACTTGGGCCACTGCAAGACATGACTGGGACCTGAACCTGGAGGGTTACACTATGTTCAGGAAGGACAGGGGGAGGGAAGGGGAGGAGGGGTAGCAATGATAGTCAAAAACTGCATTGGCATAGGGGGAGTTGAGGAGGCGGAGGGAACCGTGGAGGCGATTTGGGTCACCTTGATAACAAGGGGGGGGCAAGAGAGTAAAAATAGGAGTGGTGTATAGAGACCCTGCCCTGGCGGAGGAGCTGGAGGAGTCTGGTGGCAGACGTTAGGAGACACTGCAGACTGGGCAGAGGAAAGGTGGTGGTGTTAGGGACTTAAACATGCCAGGAACAGACTGGAGACTATGACATCCTCTGTGATCAGGGAACAGAGGTTGTTGGATGTCTTTCAAGACACGTTCCTAACTCAGCAGGTGAGGGAACCGACCAGGGAGGCACGGGTACTGGATGTGGTCCTGGCAGACAGTGACCAGATTGGGGGCCTGGAGGTGAGGGACCCATTGGCGGGGAGTGACCATGCCACGGTCTGGTTCTGCCTGGACCTAGGAGGGGTAGACGGCTGCACAAAGACGGAAGTAACCGACTTCAGGGGGGTGGATTTTAAGGAAATGGGAAGGATCCTTAAGGAGCATTTGGATGGGATTGGGTCAGACATGGACGCTGATAGTAGGTGGGAAATCATCAGGAGAGGGGTGCAGGATGCTACCAGCACCTGTGCAAGAGTAAGACGAAAATGCGGTAGGGCCCAAAAACCCTGTTGGTGGACCAGGGAGGTCCAGGAGGTGGTCTTGGGGAAAAGCAGCCTATAAAATTCAAGTGCTCAAGGGTGAAAGGGATCGAGGTAGTATGAGCTGTTGGCTAGAAGGGCCACTAGAGTGGTGAGGGTGGCTAAGGCAAGGAAGGAGCAGAACCTGGCCAGGGAAATTAGGAGAGGAAAAGGGTTCTTTAGATACATTGGGGAAAGACGAAGGTGAAGGACAGATTAGCAGGATTAAATCAGGGAGAGATGGGCACAAGACCCAGAGGAGCAGGCTGAGGAACTAAATGAGTACTTCACCTCAGTTTTCACCAGGGAAAATGGGGATGCTGCATCATACATGGGAGGAGACAGAGATAATGAGATGGGGGGGACCCTTACCAATCGGCAGGTCTGGGGAGAGGAGGGCATCACTGGCAGGTGGGGAGGGCTAAGCAGGGAGAAGAGGTACTGGAAGTGGAAATCACAGCAGAGAGAGTGAGGGAAGCCCTCAGCTCCCTTAAGACGGAGAAAGCACCGGGGCCGGATAAATTACATCCTAGAGTGCTGAAGGAACTTGCAGATGTCCTGGCGAAACCCCTGGCAGAGCTTTTCACCATCTCTCTGAGGACAGGGTGGGTGCCCCAAGACTGGAAGGTGGCGCATGTAGTGCCTATCCACAAGGGGGGATCAAGGGAGGTGGCAGGGAACTACAGGCCTGTCAGCCTGACATCAGTGGTGGGCAAGTGATGGAGGCATTATCAAGGAGTGGCTAGGGGGCCCTGGATAGTTCAGGGTGCCTAGACGATAGACAGCATGGATTCATCCTGGGAAATCGTGTCAGACAAACCTGGTGGAGTTCTATGACTGGGTGACAAGTGCCTTAGACCTGGGTAGACCAGTGGATGTCCTCTTTCTGGACTTCAGCAAGGCATTTGACTCTGTTCCTCATGGGGGCCTGTTGGATAAACTAGGAGAAATGGGGTGGGAAACCAGATGATTCGATGGATGAGCAATTGGCTCCAGGACCCGGACCAGAGGGTCAGTTGTGGGATAATCTCTTCCCCAAGGAGGTCATTGGGTGGGGTCCCACAGGATCAGTCCTTGGGCCCCTTCTGTTCAACGCCTCACGATTCGACATAAGGACAGGAATCAGAGTGAGATGAGTCTCTTTGCAGATGACTCGAAACTGGGGGCAGTGGTGGATGGGGAGGAGGGAGGGTGGCCTGCAGGGGACCTGGAGGCTCTGGAAAGATGGTCTAGAAAGTGGAAGCTGAGGTTTAATGCAGGAAATGCAAGGTACTCCATCTGGGGGCCAGAAACCCAGGCCAAGTGTACACCCTGGGGGAATACTACAAGTCTCAATGGCTGAGAGGGACCTGGGGGTGGTGGTGGATGTCAAGATGAACAACTCTGAGACTTGTAGGAGGGCAGCAGCCAAGGCCAACAGGATGCTGGGATGCATCGCTAGGGGGATCACCTCCAGAAGGAGGGAAGTGATACTCCCTCTGTATAACTGCTTGGTGACGCCGCACCTGGAGTACTGCGTGCAGTTTTGGAGGCCACACTAAAGAGGGACATTAACCTCCTGGAGAGGGTCCAGAGGAAGGCAACCAAATGATTTGGGGCTTGGGGACAGGACCTATGAGGAGAGGCTCAAGAGCTAAATATGTACACTTTGGAAGAGAGAGGACCGGGGACATGATAGAGGTCTTCAGGTACATGAAGAGGGTAAATAGGGAGGAACAGTGAGGGTGCTTCGAAGGAAGGAGGAAGGGGCCACTAGAGGGCATGGGTGGAAGCTGGAGGGGAAGATTCAGGGAGAAAGGAGGAGGTGCTACTCACTGAGAGGGTGGTAGAGCCATGGAATGCACTACCTAGGGGCTGGTGGAGGCAGAGACAGTGGAGGGATTCAAGAGGGGTGGGACAGGTACAGGGGAAGGGTTCAGGAAGCAAAATCCAATGCAGCAAGAATATCCGGAACTGGGAAGCGAGAAGCCAGAGAAGGCGAGGGGGACAGCAAGGTCAGCACCCAGGGTGGGGGCTGACCAAATGAGCAGGCACGAAAGACCATTAGGCCTATTCTGCTGGCATTTTAGTATGTTAGTAGGGAATGCTTAGCACTGGTTCCCGGTTCGTATTGGTAAGAACTGCTTAAGGCAACTGTGATTTATCCCTTTTGTAGTAATAAACTTGTTTATTACTTGAATGCAACTTGTTTGTGATTACTTGCATTCCCAATATTGTCAAGAATCTGAAAGTGAGGTTTAGACCACTTACAGCATCTTTAGTCTCTCTTCATATGGTTTCTGGTTCAGACCTTGCAACATTTTAGTTGCCCACCTCTGGACTGCCTCCATCCTGTCTATGTCCTTGTGGAGATGAAGTCTCCAGAACTATGCACAGTACTCCAGATGGGGTCTCACCAACTGTCTGTACAGAGGGATGACAACTTTTTGTTTTCTGTTGATGATGCCTCTCCATATGCATCCCAGTGTCCCCCCAGCCCTCCTTACTGCCTTCTCACATTGCCTGCCTATCTTTAGGTCATCTGATATGACTACTCCCAGATCCCTGTCCATTTTTATTGTTGTTAGTACCTTCACCCACCCCCATTGTGTACTCCTTCCATGAGTTTTTGTTTTGCAGGTGCATTACGTTACACTTCTTTGCATTGAATCTAAGTTGCCATACTTCTGACCATTCCTCCAATCTTGCCAAGTCCCTTCTTGTCCATTCAATCCCCCAGTGTATCAACCTTGTTGCAGATCTTTGTGTCATCTACAAAAAGGCATGCTTTTCCTTTCAGCCCCTCTGCAATGTCACTTATAAAGACATTAAAGAGGACTGGTCCCAGTACTAAACGCTGTGGTACCCCACTAGTAACCCCCCCTTTCTTCAGAGTGGACTCCATTTACTAATACTATCTGTGGCCAGCCAGTTTTTCACCCAGGCTACCACCCTGGGAGCTACTCCCAGGCTGGATAGCTTGTTTATTAATCTTGTGTGTGGGACTGTGTCAAATGCCTTGCTAAAGTCTAGGTAGACCATGTCCACATCCTCTCCCTGATCTACTATTTTGGTCACCCAGTCAAAGAAATGTATTATATTCATCTGACATTATCTTCCCATTTGAATCCATGCTGCCTTGGGTCCTGTGGCCTTCTGGCCACTATGTACTCAACAATACTTTCTCTCAGAAGTGATTCCATCATTTGGCCTACCACTGAGGTCAAACTAAGAGGTCTGTAGTTTCCTGCCTCTGCCTTAGTCCTACTTTTGTGAAGGGAAGGGAAGTCACATCCGCCTTCCTCCTGTCCTCTGGTACCACCCCATCCTCCAATGATTTGTTAAAAAGGGTAGTTAGTGGTATCACTGGTTCTCTCCTTAGTTCTTTTAGAATTCTGGGGTGAATCCCATCAGTCCCCATTGCCTTGTCCAACTTTAGTTCTCAGAGTTCTTTCAGGACCCTTTCTTCTGTGAATGGACTGATATTGACCCCCTACCCAGAGTGCTTCTATTATTTGGTTTCGGTATGTCCCCCTCCTCTTCTCTTGTGAATACTGAACAAAAGTATTCATTCAGTATCTCTGCCTTCTTACTGTCACCCTCTGCCCACCCTCATTTATTAAACCTCACTATACCTTCCATTGTCTTTCTTCACTCACTAATGTACCTATAAAAGTTTGTATCCCCCTTCTTAACTGAGCTTTCTTTTCCTTGGTTTGTGCCTTTGCTATTCTGACTGCTTTCCATGCTGCCTTCTGCTTAAAATTATAGAGTTCCCTGCCTTGCTCATTTTGTGATTCCTTATAGTTTCTGAATGCGATCTTTTTTCTCCCTAACCTTCCCCACCACCTCTTTTTAGAACCAAAGTTGTTTTTGCCTTTGTTTTGTTTATTTGCTTAACACAAAGGCTTGTTACCTATGTGATGGCAGTTTTGATGTTTCCCCATTGTTTCTCCACCCCTTCTTCCTGCCCATTTGGTGGTGCATTCCTTAGGCACACTCCCATTCTGCCAAAATCAGCACTCCGTAAGTCCAGTATGCTTGCTTTTGTATGGCTTAGCTCTATGGCTGTGTTACTGTGAACCACACTCTCCAGTGGTCGCTTGTTCTCAGATGGCTAACCACAGCTAAATACGAGATTCTCTCACTATCCCTGTTTGAGAGTACCAGGTCTAAGACTGCTCCCTCACAAGTGGGTTCCAACACTAGCTGCCTGAGGCATGCCCTCTGACTGGTTAATATTTACCACCACCATCTGCATCCCGCCTGTTAGCCACTGTGTTACCAGGTTTACTGCATTGATTCACATTCCAAGGCTACCTGTCTTTTGAAAAAGCATGTTGGGTATGGAGGTTGTCGAAGGATTTGAAAAACCTTTGTGTTCATGTTTACTGTATGTAGTGTTGTTATAACATGGGCCGGTAGTTCTGTGTAACCGGACTGGCAGACAGAGATCATCTAACCATTTATAAATCTCTGTTCAATGGCCCATGCAGCCAGTATAGTGTTATGCTTGTACAACTGTGTTACTTAGGTTTTGGCCATTCCCACTTTCTATTCCAGAGGAATTATCACCTTGTAGGGGTACCAAAGGCAAGAAACCCTCAAAGAGGGTTTCACCCCTAGAGGTGCCATGGGACGATTCCCTTGGCTAAAGGTACATTAGGAAGGATCCCAAGGAGAGAGGTGCTGCTGCTGGAGGAGGAGAGCTGAAGATGGTAGGGCAAAGAAAAAGTGCTTCAGAAGGAGGCAGAGAGAAACTGTTTAGATAGCTCAGGAAATGGGAGTGGCTGGCTACTTGTCCATTGAACCACAGGCCCAGCCTTCCAATTACCAGCACAGTGTCTTGGGAGAAGGGTATCAGAGATTGAAATCAAGCTGCAACCAGTACTTGTTATTACAAGTTGTCATTCACACATTTCAATGCCTGAGACCCTTGCACCATGCACTGTTCGGGTAAGACAGATTAATGAATGGTGTTCTTTAAATTAATATGTCACTTGTGTCTGTAAAACTATTTCTTTTGTTGCCGGACACACAACACAATGTGTCACTGCAACTATAAGCACTGTAAGAATATAAAAAAAGTTCCAGGTTTTTGTGACTGTTGTACTGTACCACTTTACTTTGTCCCTTTGTGTCCACATGTAGCCAATGTTTTAAATGCAATGGTCAAATGGAAGGTTATCGTTTATGTAGAGACACAAAATAATGTTATGTCTGAATGCATATGACCAGTTCGAAGTTTCTTATGTGCTTTTAGTGACCATAGAATTAAATCAGCATATGTGAACATTACATGAACACAATGCTTTAATATAGACTATGATGGCAGATAAGGACCGCTTGGCCCACCTAGTCTGCCCATTTTCCTACCTATTGGATAAGCTACAGATCCTAGTAAATCATCAGCCTACTTCTTCCTACCCCCCACAATAATTGCCTTATGTCTCTCCCATGCATTCTTGAATTCTCCACTGTTTTTGACCCCACAACCTTCTCAGGAAGGCCATTCCATGAGCCCACCACTCTCTGTGTGAAAAAATACTTCCTCACATTGCCCCTGAGCCGTCACCCCTCTATCTTTAAATTGTGTTCCCTTGTTCTTGCACATCTCTTTTTCTGAAAGATGCTACCCTGTTGGACTTTGTTGATTCCCTTCAGGTATTTAAAAGTTTCTATCATGTCCCCACTCTCCCTCCTTTCCTCAAGGGTATACATATAAAGCTCCCTTAGTCTCTCTTCATATGGCTTCTGTTGCAGACCCTGCACCATTTTAATTGCCCTCCTCTGGACTGCCTTCATCCTGTCTATACAGTATCCTTGCAGAGATGAGGTCTCCAGAACTACATGCAGTACTACAGATTGGGTCTCACCAACTGTATGTACAGAGGGATAACGACTTCTTGCTTTCTTCTGATGATGCCTCTCTCTATATATCCCAGTATCCCCTCAGCTATCCCTACTGCCTTCTCACATTGCTTGCTAACCTTTAAGTCATCCCCATTGTTGAATATGATGAAACAAAGAATGATTACTACATCATGTGTACAGCAATATTGTTCCATACATGTACTTTCGTACTGATTTGTTCTGTCTTTACATTACCACAGAGTAATGAGGTAGGCTGTAGCAACAATACGGAATTAGAAAGTCTAAAATGTTGTGTGTCATCCATTCAAGATTGGGGTCTTACCACTGATGAATTGATAACCGACCGACATGTTCAGGTTGCTAAATGGATGCAAGAGGAGCTGCTGGGCACATGTCACAAGTATGACACATGGCATGTAGCTAAAGGTAGGTTTTGCATTGACAGACTTTCACTGGGTGTTACACTAAAGTGGGTGTTACTGTTAGTAATAAGAATGAATTATATCACTTCTTACTGTTTCAGGTATAAAAAAAATAGCTTGTAATGTCCATGCCCAAGGACAGCAAGGTTATTCAGCTATGGATTCACAGCATCATGAACCATGTATATTGGTCCGTGGGGTCATCTGAGAATGGAGATGAGGAGATGATTTTGGCAAAGTGGCATAGCATTGGGACATGTACAAAACAGACATTCTGCAGAAAGTGTACTGTATCCATGCTGTTCTCATGGAAAACGTATTGACAATGAGACTCAAAAGCCATGGCTGATACCTTGTAAGTATATAGTAGCACTCTAAATTCATTGCTACTATTATATAACTGATAAATCATGTTTGTGACCAGAGGAGTAATTCTAGTATAAAGGTTGGGGGGAGGGACCTCACTTTCAACCATCCTTGGATCACGAGGGCTGTTCTACCCACCAAAAATGAATTATCTATGGAAAAATACCATTATTTCTAACAACATACCTTTGAAAGATAATACATGTGAGTTCAGGCAATCAGGGTGGGCAGAGGCTGTCATAGGGGTGCAGACCTGCTGCCCCTTCTAAAGCAAATGTGCCCATAAAAGGCATGCAAATGGCACCTTAGCACCTTGCATGCCCAATGGGCTCATTTGCATCTGGGCCTGTCTGAATATCCTACCAGGAGCCACCGGTTCTAATGGATCTGGCGGCACCATTCCTTGCAGTGGGGGGGATCCATGTTGTGGCAGCACTACTTGGCTTATTCAAACAGTGCGCTACTCTACTGAATATAGCATCCTTACGGTTGTTGGTTATGGGCAAGTGCAGTGCAAAACTTTGCACTGCATTTTGCCCATTCTCGAATATCAGGCCCCTTGTTTTGTAAAACAAATTATGTAGGTGAGTAGATGAACAGTGTGTGGTGCATGGGGGGCTTGGAAAGATAGGGCCTTGGCAAGTTTGTTTATTGTTGAGAAAAAGAAATGTGGTAGCTGTGCTAGTCCAGTCAACAATGCAGAAAAAACAACAAATATGTTGTGGGTGATACCTTTTATTGGACTAACAAAATTATTTCTGAGACTAGCTTTTGAGAGATAAATCTCTCTCCTTCAGGTCGAAGTCTTTGACTTTGACCTGATAAAGAGAGTTTTACCTCTTGAAAGCTAGTCTCAGAAATAATTTTGTTAGTCCAATAAAAGGTATCACATGCAATATACTGTATATATATATTTTTTCTCTGCATTTATTGTTGATATAATAAAGAAACTACACAGTGTGGCTGCTTCATACAATTATTGTGTTTAAAGCAGCATTAAAATAAATTACAATGAAGCTGGCCCAGTGGCGCTGTGGGTTGAGATGCTGGATGCCACACCTCACGCCACACCGGTGACCCAGGTTCAGGAATGAGCCCGGGTCATCAGGGGTCAGCAGGGGAGGGAGAGGATTGAGCATCTGGAGGACTGCTCTCCTCTTCTGGGAGGGAGGGGTGTCTGTGCTCGGCACTTGACTGGCCTCTGGCGGATGTTGGTGGCACGACAAGCACAGAGCTTACTCCAAGGGGATGTGGAGTGGTGATGTCGGTGGTGACACCATGATGTCTGGGTACGTGCCACTCCCCCAGAACAAGGGAATTTGCTCTCCAGGTTCCAGGAAGATGGAGCACCAGATCAGACCCCTAATTGCTGGCACCTGCCTGGCCATCTAGTTCTCTATTAAACCAGAATTGTTTGGGGGGTGTAAACACCCCACCTCGTCCCCACCCGGGTGAAAGAACTGTGGCTTCATGGAGTGAACCGGAGGACTCAGGTAAGGTGGCAGAAGTGGGGGCAGGCTCCACTGGTGCTCCCAATGATGCAGAGCCTGGAGAAGTGGGGGGTAGATAAAAAGAGATTATAAAAAAATATAAATTACAATGAAGCTGCTCGCCTGCTGCAGCTCCTCCTTAACATTATTATTCTGGTTTAAAAGCAGCAAAAATGACATGATGTGACTGGCTGCTGGGATAGCACTAACATACACCAGAAGGGCAAAAGTTGCATCCTGCCCAAAAATGACCCCCCTTCCCTTATGCCAGTGGGTCCAAATTATTTCACCTACTCTAACAATGTCTAAAGGAAGGGAGCATGAACTGTCCAGGATTTGACATTGATTATGTTTTGACCTATAAGGTTCTGCATTAGGCAAAATGTTTTACACCAATGGGTCCAATTCAAGCCATGTTTTAAACCCCCTAGCACTGACACTGGCTGACTGCTCCTCCTTACTGTGTTTAAAGCAGCAGTTACTGCTACTTTAAACATATTGAGGAAGGAGGAACAGCTACACTAGGTAGCTTTTTTTTTTTGCAAAATACTGTAACAAAAAAATGAAATACTGCCTGCCTTTCAAGCCCTCCTACTGTCCACACCAGTGACAACACACACTGTTCATCCACCAACCTACAACTGGGTTTGATTGTTTTTTAACTACTTTAACTTTGGTAACACAGAAAACACTTGCTGAAAAAGACTGGAGCTGCATGTTAGGCTAACCATATAACCACCCACCCCACCCCCAGTCAACAGCCACTACTAAAGCATACATAGTTTGGTAGCACACAGGAAAGACACTATACAACATTATAAATCGGACACTATAGACTTGACCAACATAGCACAGCAGACCACCAGTAAATATAAGCATCACCTACCCTTGACCTTCTTGCAGACTAGAGCTACTGTATGCTTGCTCAAGTTGAGAGGTTTGAACTGGTCGTGCTGTGCTGGTCACTGGTACAGCCACTCCAGGCACTACAGTAACAAGGAAGTTGAATGCATCACAGACTGCAGCAGGCTTCCTGGGTGCTCCCTGACTGACACCAAATCAATAAATGGCTAATAGCTTGTGGCATTGCCAGTTAACAGAATGCACTGTGCAAACTGGAATTCTCTCCCACCATCTCCTCCGCTGTGGTGTACATATCCCCTCAGCATAATGATGTGCCCCCCCATATACACCTAGCAAAGCAGACCCATTCACTCACCTCCTGACCCTCACCACCAGTAACCTACTACCTCCCTCTTAGTTACATTGCAGGAACTTGCAGCCTCCAATTATCCACTCCAAGTAAATTAACTTTCAAGTGCTTGTCCTAACTCCTCATTATTCGTGTGCACTACCTCTATGTCTGGGTACGGTATGTCATGTTCTCCCTCCCTACTGCAGTCACACCTGCTTCTGCCAGTTCTGGACAGGGCAGCTTGTTTGGCAATGGTCCCCCCCACCGCTCTGTCTAGACAAGGCTGTGCTGCACCATCTTGCGTCTTTCTCTCTCCCGATGATGCACTTGCTTTTCCTGCTGCACCTGCCTTGTGGTGCAGATGGTGAATGCTCTTCTGCTCTGACCTACCAGTGAGACCCCCCCCCCCCACAGGCTTCTGAGTCCCTCCCAGCCCAGCAGCAGGCAGCAGCAAAAATAAGTGGCTGAATGTTGGGGGTGACAAAAATGATGATCTGAATTTTTGGGGGGACTTGTGCCCCCATCCCCCCTATAATTACGCCCCTGTTTGTGACTAGTGTTGAAATACTCATGAGATGTTTTACTATTGCTCCATTAGCCTCAAAAGCTGCAGTCAGACCAGAAGCTCTCGTTAGTGATACAAGACTATGCAAAGACATTAGAAAGCTGTCTGGGCACTATCAGACTTTGGAGTTAGAGACTTTCCATAGTTTGCTAAACCAGTTCACTCCTAAACTGACAGTGTTCAGCTATCATGGGATGCTGTGCAGGTAAAACTCAGATACTGGCTTGTTCTCTGATGTAAAATTCTTTACTGATCCGGTTTCAAGTATTTGTTCTTTTTCTCAGAGCTCAGCGTGGTTCTACACTATAATGAGAATTTGTGTAGCGAGAAAGCTACTACAAGTGATTGGAAGAAGCATTACAGTATTCATTTTCCAAAGTTTAAGAAAGGTGGCTATGTGGTTCAACGGACTCCTATGGCACCCACTTTTGGTAAGTGATGAGGTACTAAACAGGTATTGGGGCTCACATCACTCATCAGCAGCACATGATAGAGATTAGAGGTCCATCACAGAGTGATGCCAACATGGGGGAGGAGCGTTGGTGGACATCAACACATAATGCGCTCATACATCATTGCACGACCGCACTCGGGAGGGAGATGCAAGCAGAAAAACACCTGTTACACTTAGGGAGGTGATGGAGGCCACAGGAGACAAAGCCCACATCCTGACACCATTGCAGCTTTCTACTGGTCCTCCATAGCCCCTTGACCAGGTCAAGTATGTCCCTCGAATTACATAAAGGCCGCCAGGTAGGTGGGATGGACCCTCCACTGGAGGGAGATCGCGGGGGGGCTGGACGAGTCCTTTGGATCATGGTATTGGGTTCTTAGTAATGTGTTTCCTTGGGAATGTTGTTTCAGGTTTGAAGTAGAAGGCTGTGGCTGTGTATGTACTCATGAAAGAAGTCCTTGTCCCACAGTTCAGAACTAAAGTGTAAAAAACCCTTTGTTCAGCATATTATTAGGTTCTAAATGTATGTTAATTAAAGATTCAAGTAAGGTTGATAGAATGGTTACAGACAATCAGAAAGCTGCATTTGTCATATCCTTTCTATAGTAACCATTGTTGTTAGTCTGTTATTGTTCAATCACCCATCAATCAATCAAGATTTATTTATAAAAGGCACCTTTCCACAGTCCAAGGTGCCTGTACATACAAACACATCAACAATAAAATCACAATTTATAAATACATAAAACCACAAGTTATCACAATAAACCAACTATTATTAAAATTACAGCAACATTATGTTTTATGTTATGGTTACGAACAGCTGTCATCAGATCCAGACTCAGACATGGTGTTGCACAGTTAATATAAATGTCTGTATGACATCCCATAGCATATTCATTCTCTGAGATAATGTGTCATCAAATTTTATATTAAATAAGTAATTCATATTACGATGCATGTCATGAAAGTGGAGGACATGAGTTACTCATCATATTTTATCGTGGCATCAGAAAAAGGAGATCAACTGGACCACAACAGTTAGATATTGTTAAAAATCAATTGTGTTGAAATTAAGTGGACCATAATTTCACAATTATTTTAACAAACAAGTTTATTGATGAAATACAAACATTTGAAAATAAATTTATTATATCCTTTAACTGATCCACAGGGTATGCAGAGGATGTTATGCACAAAGTTCTTGTGATGTGCAATTCATCAACCATAACGCAATAAATGACCTCAACTGAGAACAGTACACCAAATCCATTGTTATCCAGTTTTCATCACTCAACCAAAAATGAAGCCATTGACAGTCTTGTAACACATTTCAGACAGTGATATCGAGTGTACCTCATTGTGTACTGGTACTGTCCTTCTTACAAAATGCAAACCTGGACTGCACAATCTGTACAATCTGCATGCTCTGCTAAGTTACGAATGACAGATCACTTTTTGAAACCAGTACTGGCAATATCTGCAGTTATGCAACATGCATGCTATAAATCATCATAGCATGAATAATTAAAAGACGTTAGACTGCTAACTGGCATAGCCAATCGGAACACGGGCACTTCCAGCAAACCCGCTCTGATTGGCCAGGACTTTTCCCCTGCTTTGCCACCTGGCACTTTTTACAAAAAGATTTTAGATAGAACTAAGCACATTTCAAGTGTCTAATAGAAGTTTTTCAACTGTATTAGCTGGATTATAATTTCTATCACTGTTTTAAAATGCTTGCAGCTCTTCTCTTTCCTTGCTCCTCCTGCACCCCCCCCATCCAAGCACTCTGCCTTGGCACCGAAAAGTCTAACCCTCCTTTGTCTTGCTAAACTGCTCAATCTAAACCTATCCTACCTCTATGCTATTTAAACCCTGCTATCTTTTCTTCTCTCCAGCTGCCTACCCTTGAACAAGGCTGCTTCAGCTCCCCCAAGGTCGGCCGGCACCCAGTCAGCCACTGACCTAGACCAGGACGCCCTCCTGCAGCTCCTTGGAAGGTACGGTGACAGCGTAGCCAATCGGAACATGGGCACTTCCAGCAAACCCACTCTGATTTGCCAGGACTTTTCCCCTGCTTTGCCACCTGGCACTTTTTACAAATAGATTTTAGATAGAAATAAGCACATTTCAAGTGTCTAATACATGTTTTATTTTTTTTATACAGACCTGCCACTAGAGGGATTCTTATTCTTTCATTTAAAAAAAAAAGAAAAAAAAAGTCTACCCTCTGAAAGACACAGTTGCTTTACTTGCTATATACCTTCCTTCCTGCCCTTGAGATCCTCTCGAACCTGGTAAGACTTCCCTGAACCACGGGACTGCTGACAGCCATGCCATTGGCCCCACGGTATCTGTAGTGCACCCTGATTGGACTAGTCATGCCTCCTGCTTGGGGATTGGCTCTTGAGCCAGCTAAAACTTTGCTCTGCTTGGGGCTGCTGCGCCCATTCATTTCTATGGCAAATGACTGACATTTTATGCCAGCCCCCCGAACTTAACTTTATAGACCTTCTTCCATGCCCCTGGTAGCTCCGCCCATCCCACTCGTGCTCTATTGGGTACCTGTTTTGGGAACCCCCCATCTTTTAGTTGCCACCTCCGCTCCCTGGCTGCCTGGCCTTCCTGGTTGTATCCTCACTTCCCACTGATCCAGCTACTGCTCTTCCATCTCCTTCTCCTAGCCCCGCCAGCCTGACTTAACCCCCTCCCTCTGCCTACCCCAAATCTTACCTTAATCATGCACCTCCATCGTTCTCTACCCCTATTCTATTACTTCTTGCCTGTCTTCCTCCCCTACTGCATGCCCCAAAAGCCTGCTTTCCCTCCCTCCCCCACATCTTCCACATTCCTACATCCTTCCTCCACTTAGGCACACTGCATACTGGTCACTGCCCCTTGCCCAGGGTCCATCCTACCACCATAAAACTGTCCTACAACCACACTGGTCCTAGCCCTCCACTCTAGTCCCCCCTGTCTATGCTTACCCTCACCCACTATCATCGATGCTCGGCAATTTCCCGAGATGCTAGCAGGCGAAAGCATTCACTTAAAGAACTAGGCCGCAGCTCCTTGAGGCTAGTCCTCCTCCTCCTAATGTTGTTAGGCAATGTACACCCAAGCCCTGGCCCATTCTGTTCTAAAGTCACTAATCTGACAAAGCCTTAGGGTGCTCTCTCATTCATATCAATCAACATCTGCAGCCTCCTTCCTAAAATGGATGCCCTACAGGCCTTCACCAGCCAACACTGTCCTGACATTCCTGGCAGTTGTCGAAACCTGGCTCTTGCCACCAGTACCAGACCATGCAATCAGCCTTCCTGGCTACAACATCTTTAGACTGGATTGCCTCTCCAAAAGAGGTGAGGGCTGCGCTTGCTACCTAAAAGACGCCATACAGGGGCACCACATCATTACCTCACTCCAACCCACAACTGCTCAGATACTGCCAGTGAGAATCCTCCGGGGGCCCAAAACAAAACCCTCACTGTTGCCACCATCAACATCCCTCCCAACAAACAGGGAACTGGTCTAACAGCTGTTCTTGACTTTGTAAAGTCACTCCCACTGGACACTGAATCCATCCTCCTAGGTGACTTCTACATCAACTGGCCTGCGGCCGATGCTGGTGCACACAGGGATACTGTTGCTGCCGCAAACCTCACACAAATGGTTGATTCACCAACCAGGAAAAATTACAAGACCGGCACCAGCACGCTCTTGGACTAGATCCTTTCCAGTCACCCATCGTGGATATCTAACACTAATGTCTTTCTTGACTGTCTCAGTGACCACTCCCCTGTTAGCTGCACCTGGGCACATAAATTCATCAAACAACCACCAAAAACTATCATCAGCAGGGTTCTAACCAGTGGTCACCTTTCTTGACTCAAATACCACTTCCTACATCAAGACTGGTCCCCTATCTTCAATGCAACCAACTTAAACACTGTCCTTGACCACTTCATAAACATCTTCACTGTGGCCTGTAACATGTATGCTCCATTAAGAAACGCAAAGTCAAATCACTCAGTAACCCTTGGCTCATAGGTGACCTCCTCAGGATGCTAAAAACAAGAGACCACCTATGGGAGCTGGCCAGAAACTCTGGAAGGCAAAACAACATCCAAAACTAAAAACATGCCCGCAATGACTGCACCAAAACCATCTGGCAAATGAAGTCTGCCTACTATAAGCATGCCCTCACAAACTCCTGGGGCAATGGTCGGGAATTCTGGAAGAACATAAAGGAACTCACTGGGAATCCACTCAAAACCCCCACATCAATACTCAGCATCAACGGAACCACATCCCTCAACCCAAAAACCATTGTGGTTACCTTTAACAAAGCCTTTACAAACCTCAGCGCTGTCCTACCCCAAGACTACTTCAAAGATGGTGAAGCCCTTCTGTCCACAATGAACACTACTCTCACCAGGTCCCCCCACTTCTACTTCAAAGCAGTCAAGGCTCACCAAGTATGCAAATATGTTACCAAAGCCCTTGGTAAATCTAGATTCAGTAATGACTCCCCCTCGATCTCAAAATCCTGTCTCTCACACTTGATGAAGTGCTTAGTCTTCTGACCAGAATTTTTAACTTCTCCCTCAGCCTTAGCCAGTTCCCAGACAGATGGAAATCTGCTACTGTCACCCCAATCCATAAAAGTGATGACAAAACTGGCCATGATAACTACAGACCTATCTCCCTACTACCCCCACTCTCCAAGGCACTCGAACGCATCATCTCGGGACCAGCTCACAGAATACCTGGATACGCACAACATCCTGTGCAAGCAACAACACGGGTACTGCAAAGGTCACAGCACCTCCACAGCCCTATTTGAATTCACTGTCGCAATCCACAATGCACTTGACTCTGGTGAACTACTAGGCTCAATCTTCATTTACTTAACTAAAGCTTTCAACACCGTCAATCACCGCCTCCTGCTTGTCCAGCTTCAGAACACTGGGCTGTCAACTGACTCCACTGGCTGGTTTAAGAGCTACCTTGGAGAATGGTCCAAAACAGTAAGAATCACTGATACACTCTCAGACCCTAGACCGGTCTGCTCGGGAGTCCCCCAGGGCTCCATTCTGGGACCCCTCCTCTTCAGCCTATTCTTAAACTCACTACTGGACAGCTGCCCAGAACAAATAATTCTCTACGCTGACAATGCTGTGATCCTTACCTCGGACCCTGATCCAATCCAATTACAAAATAAAATTCAGTGGGTTTTCTCCTCCATCGAATCCTGGTTTCTAAATCATAAACTGCTTCTCAATCAGAAAACAAAAACAAGTCTATGGTCTTCTGCAGCCCCCATAACAAAAACAAACAACTCCACCTCTCTATTGCAACCGAACAAGGAGCCATCCTAGAGCAAACACAATCGTTCAAGTACCTCAGCATCACCCTTGATCCCCACCTCTCATACGCTGTCCATATCAGCAATGTTGCAAAGTCTGCCAGTGTTAGGTTAGGTTAGGCATATTATTCCGGCACAGGAAACACCTAACCCCAAAACCACTGTCAGTGGCCATCCAAAGCTCCATTGTCAGCATCATAGACTATGGTCTCATCATATATGGGTCTGCAACTACCACTGCTCTCAAACACGTTGCGACCTCCCTGAATAAGGCCTGTCATCTCATCACTGGTTCACATTGCCATACCCACATATGTGACCTTTATTCCCAATCTGGATGGCTTCTACTGGAAAAATGCATAAAATACCAAACCTGCATCACGGCTAAGAAAATTTATAATGGGGCTTGCCCCACCTGGTGTCTGTGCCCTCCTTAAGCCTAGTCATAGGAATGTCACTACAAGGAGATCCAATTCCCATCGACTACATATCCCATGATGTCGCACGACCCAAGGACAAAGATCATTCACCTATCGGGCATCCAACTGGCTGAACTCTCTTGGCAGTCACAGCGACTGCTCCAACACTCGGCCTCTTCAAGTCCAAGCTGTGCCTCTCACTGCTTGTGTCCTGCGATTTCACATCTTAACATTTCCACCATTCCAGTTGCACATGCCCCAGCACTTACAATCAGTCTTTGCACCCCCTAGAACCTTACCTGTCATATTCCCTCGACAAGGACCCCTGGCTGCACTGTCTCCTGCCCTCGCTCACCTCCCCCCTGTATCTCCACTCCTGCCCCAACCCCAACCACCTCCTGTACTCCCCCTTACCCCCTGCACCTCCTACCCCCCTCGATCTCCTACCTCACTTCCCCCACACACCCCCTCCTTCTCTTCCCTTTGTCTTGCTCATAGCTCAAGTCTTTGTACTGGTTATTACATGTCTATAAGTCAATGACTATATGTTTGTAACTAAAAATGATGACTGTTGCACACACTGACGTGGAACCTTTGTAAAAGAACCTCGCTCAAAGGTATTGTAATCCTAGATTGAAATAAATAAATAAATAAAATAAAAAATAATTGGCTTGTATATAAGAATAAAATTTGAAAATAGAATGATTTTAACCAATTCTGCTGTGAATACGTTTTGATACCAATATTGCATACTTCAGACAGTGTTTCCAAAAACAAAGGTGGTATGTTTTTGTTTTTTCTGAACCTGTTCATGGATATGGACTACTTGTATTTCAATGCATACGTCAGGTACAATGGTTCCCTCTTTTTTCATTCAAAAAGCCACCCAAAATAGTCCAGAAAGGTTATTATATCTCATACTGTTGGACTATGATCTGCAGTGCTTCTATCGTAGAGTACGCCTTGCAGCTCATTTTTCTAATATGACTCCTCTTCCCACAGATGATGACAGTATCACCAGAACTATCAATGACATCAATCCCCAGCGAAGTGCATGGACACCCCCTCCAGGACGTTTTGCTGCTGTTGATTATTTTGTTAACCAATGCATGTGAAAACATCACTAACTTTAATCTTCATTGCAGGCACAACCATTCCAACCTGACACCTGGTGAGCTTGCAGCCCTCAGATCTCTACGAGTACTAGCTATTTGGAGCCCTAGCCAACTCTTAGCTAGGTGGAGGAGTTTGTAGTCTGAGGTTCCCTCACTACAATCTCACTTTTATTTTTATTTTAACTCTGTGTGTCCTCCTTTTTAAACTGTATTTCTGTTATTGACTAACTTGTTAAACCATTTTAAAGCAACTTTAGTGTTTGGGGAGCGCAATTCACTACGCTACTTCTGGGTTCAGCTGGCTATTTAAGCCTGCCCTGCTCGAACAGGCGAGCACGACAGGGCGCTCACATGCCAAATAAGGGCGTGAAGCATTGAGAAAGACACGCGCGCTCGCGCCGTGTTAGGTGTAATGGCATTTTGGTGGTACCTGAAGGACTGTGGCTCAACCTATATTTTACTTGCCTAATAAACCCACAGGGTAAGTCTTAGATAAAAAAAATGGCCAACATTATAATGTCGGATGGCAAGAAGGGCATTAAATGTGTATCTTGCAATATGTATGATTTTGATATGGGGGCTATAAATGTCGCTAGCTTTCTATGCAATAAATGCATAAGAATTGTGGAATTGGAAAATGAAATACGGTTGTTTGATGATCGACTACAACATTTAGAAAATAGCCAAATTGAAACTGCTAAAAGACTATTTAACACCAATGATCAATTTAGTTTAGATGTACCTAGTTCAAGTGTAAGCAACGATAATAATTATATAGCTAGTATAGCAAGAAAGAGACCAAGAGTAGAAGATGCAACTCTTGATTTGGATAATGATTGGTATACAATCCAACATCAAAAACCAATAAAAGGGAAGAAAAGCTGATACTTTTATACTCCCAACTCATAATAAATTCAAGCCCTAATGAGTCATAGTACTGAAGTTACAGGAATAATGAAACTCTAGTACCTAGTGAAGTAAATTAATCAATTAAATCCATTATGCAAACTGATATCATTAGTAATTTTTCGAAGGTGATCTTATTAACTTTGCTGACAATCAAGTTCACAAGGTACCTATCCTGGAAAACATGGAAGTTCAATCTACATGTCAAGTTGGTACTGATGCACCTAATTTTTTGTTTTAGGAGATTCTATAATAGCTAACTTGGATAGAATTATTTGTGATCCAAGTAAAGCTACAAGAACTTTATCATGCTTTAAAGGGGCCAAGATTGGCCATCTTACCAGAATGTGCCCCAAAATATTACAAGGCTGCACCAGTCAGGATCTAGTTATTATACATGTAGGTGTAAATAACATCTGGCATCACTCTACACAGTCAATTAAAGAAGCATTTGTTGGCCTAGCCAATATCTTAAGTGAGATTGGATTACGTTTTGTGATATCTGAGATTCTACCAGTACCTAGGGCTAACTTTAGCTTTACTTCCAAAATAAAACGTATTAATTGCTGGCTTAGAGCATGGTGTCTTAAACAAGAAATAAAATGCCTCACTTACTGGGAACAGTTTGATAACAATAAAGGTTTTTATGCTAAGGATGGTCTACACTTGAATAGAGAGGGGAAAATGTACCTGGGTCAAAAAATTAACTCATGTATAGATTATTTTTTATGCAAAACTCCAGGACTGATAATAAAAGGTTAACAGATAATGCACAGTTGATACATGAACCTACATCTTGTAGGTACAGTAAAGAACTAAACATCAATATGAATATTCTTCTATTAAATGCTAGGAGTTTATGTAATAAATTGGATGAACTTCAGGTAGTTTTACTTAATGAAAATATTGATATCTGTGGCGTCACAGAAACTTGGTTTGGTGATGGACAGTGAGGCCATAATATCAATGGATACACATTATGTAATAAAAATCGAATATACTCAAAGGGGTGGTGTGGCACTTTATGTCAGGGATAATTTGTCTTGTTCTGAAGTTGTTTTTGATAATTTACCACCTATGGGATTTGAAATAATTTGGATCCAACTTATCAATAAACAAATTTCACTAACCATAGGGTTATGTTATAGACCTCCATCAATGAACACTGAAAACAATGATAATATGTGTCATTACTTGGAGAATCTTGTTTTTAAGTCAGATGTCATTCTTATGGGTGACTTCAATTACCCTGGAATAAACTGGGAAACAGTTAAAGGATCCAATAACCAGGAGAACAGATTTATTAGTGCTATGTCACACCTAGGTTTAGATCAACAGGTAGGATCACCAACTAGAAAGGAAAACATTTTGGATTTAATTTTCACAAATATTAAAGGAGATAATGATTTGGTTAGTTTCATGGCTCCTTTGGGAAATAGTGACCATCAGATAGTTAAATGGTCATTTAATTTCCGTGTTAACAAATCTTGAGGCAAAACTAATTTTAAAGATTTCAATAGAGCGAACTATCAGGCAATAAAGGAATATTTATCAAATTGGAACTGGGAACTCGACTTAACTGAGCAACCTATAGAGTATATTTGGTTAAGAATTAAAGAAGAAATTCAACATTGTATCACTAATTGGGTACCAACAAGAGTTAAATATATTGGATTTAAAAGGTCTCCACCTTGGTTCACTAAGAAATCAAAACCTTGGTCTCAGCAAAAAGAAAGCGTATAATAGATATAAAATAATATTAATGAGACAAACTGGTCTAAATTTGTAATAAAATCCAAGTAAAATATGCAATTAGAGAGTAAATGAGTTTTGAAAAGAATCTAGTTGACATACATCAAGACAACAAAAAAAAGGTTTTTAATTACATTGGTTCCCTTAAAAATTCACCCACCTTAGTAGGACCATTGATTATTAATAATGTGGATGTCAATGATGAACAGGTTATAGCTAATGAATTTAATAAGTAGTACATAAGGTAGTATATTTAAAAAAAAGTGTGATTTTTTGTGTTCTGAACCACCTAATTCAGACCCTGAGATCGTATTTAGCGTGGCTGAAACCTTTTACCTATTAGATTCTCTAAAACCATCTGTATCATGTGGTCCGGATGATATTCCTGCTATTTTTCTAAAAAAACTATCACATGAAATAGCAGGTGCTCTCACCTATTTATTTAATGTGTCAATAAAGATAGGTTTAGTACCTAATGATTGGTGTGATGCTAGAGTTATTCCGATACATAAATCTGGATCTAAGAAGGAGTTAAACAACTATCGACCTATAAGTTTGACCTCATCCGTATGTAAAATTATGGAGCGGCTAATCCTAAAAAGAATTGGTAGTCATATTTTGGCTAATGGCCTGACTGATATATTCCAACATGGTTTCCAGGTTGGAAGGTCATGTCAGACCAATCTGCTGATTTCTTTGAACCAGTCAGTGAGGCTCTGGATCTTGGGTTGCCGGTTGACATTATTTATCTAGACTTTGCGAAGGCTTTTGATTCTGTCTCACACGCTATATTATATAAGTGTCTAGTTAGTTTGGAACTTAGTAATTATTTGATAATATGGATAATGCAATGGCTGTCAAATAGAAAACAGCAAGTATGCTTGAGGGTTTTGTTTCCCATGGATACCAGTTACTAGTGGAGTTCCTCAGGGATCAGTTCTGGGGCCTGTGTTATTTAATATACTCATAACAGGAATGAAAATAAATCATGGTAACTGGTTAATTAAATTTGCAGACGATGCCAAACTTGGAGGAATTGTTAACAACCCAATAGCTATATCAGAATTACAGGATAATCTAAATATTATTTCCGAATGGGTTAGTAAACACAAGTTGGAATTTAATATTGGTAAGTGTAAGGTTATGCACTTTGGATATAACAATAAGTGTGCAAAATATTACATAGACAAACAGGCCTTAGCGTTATTACCACTGCAAAAGATCTTGGTGTTTATTAATAACAGATTAAAATTTACTGAACACTTAAACTACGTTATTAAAAATGTTCTAGACTCAGTAATTGTATATTTAAGAACATCAAAGCAGAGAGCCATCCATTATGGTCCCCTTATACCAGTATTATAAGAGCTAATTTTGATTATTGTTCTTCGTTTTGTGCCCTACACAGAGGTGATATAATATCCAGAGAGAAGGTGCAAAAAGGTTTACTAAGAATATCATAGGAATGGGAGCTTGCTTTATGAAGATAGACTTAAACAACTTAATTTGTACAGTATGGAATACAGATCATTACGTGGGGATCTTTGTTTGTTATACAAAGCCTCCAGGGATGAATACTTGTTTAATACTCTTCACTTGAAATGGAATACTACTACTGTTTCTACTCGCTCCCATAATTTAAAATTACTCTTACCAATCAATCGCTCAACCAAACGATCACATTTTTTCACACAGCGAATAGTTCCTATCTGGAACTCACTCCCTTATGAGTTGGTGAATTGTGTAAGTCTGTCTCATTTTAAATCACATCTAGACATATTTATGAACGATTCTAAATTTCGTACCCACCTAGCCTAGGTGGCATGATCTAAATGGGCTTGTCCGTCGATCGTGTAACTTACCTATGAACCTATGAACCTATGTAGGAATGACATTGTTATTAAACCAGCTGATAAGGCAGGTGCTGTTGTGGTCTGGCAAAAGGAGCTATACATCACGGAAGCCACACAGCAACTCTCTGACACCAGGTTTTATTCTTCTCTTCCACAGGACCCCACTGCTGACTATCAGACGGAGGTCACCACCGCCATCACCTCTGCTATTGAAAACAATGAGCTCCCTGCTTCTGCTAAGAGACTCATAGTTCAGCATCCCCAAACATCCAGGTTTTATCTCCTTCCCAAAATCCACAAAACAGGTAACCCGGGTCATCCCATAGTGTCTGCCTGCTCCTGCCCCACATCCCACATCTCCGCAGTTTTGGATGTCCTCATGAGACCCCTTGTTGAGTCCCTTCCCTCCTATGTTAAAGACACTAACCATGCTCTCCAGTTATTTGACAGGTTCAGATTCAGTGACTCTCATCAGCTCACCTTCACCATGGACATCAAATCTCTTTACACAGTGATCCCCCATAATGATGGTCTGACAGCTTTGCAGCATTTCTTGAACAAGCAGGAAGTCCAGCAGCCACCCACACACACACTAACTCATCTGGCAGAACTGGTTCTTACACTCAATGCTTTTTCTTTTAATAACAGTTTTTTTCAGCAGGTCAGTGGAGTTGCCATGGGTACCTAGATGGGTCCCAGCTTTGCTAATCTGCTTGTGGGTTGGGTGGAAGAACATTATTTTCTCTCTTTCACAGGGACTGCACCTGAACTCTACAAATGCTACATTGATGACTGTGTGGGGGCCACCTCCTGCTCCAGGGAGACCCTCCAAGTCTTCCTTGACAAGTTCACCACGGCCCATCCTTCCCTTCAGTACACTGTTGAAGTATCCTCCTCTACACTGCCTTTTCTGGATATCCAGCTCTCAGTCCAGAACACTGGTCTGAAAACATCAGTCTATTACAAACCCACTGACTCTAACAGTTTCCTCCTCCATAGCTCCTTCCATCCTAAACATGTCAAGAATGGCCTGCCTTATTCACAGTTTCTTAGACTTCCCAGGTTATGCAGTGAAGAGGATGATTTTGCTGAGCAGACCCAAATAATGCATAGTTTTTTTATCAACCGGGGATACCCTAAAAGCACAGTGGACAGAGCACTCTCCTGGGTCAGTAACATGCCCCGTAACCTTGACTCCCACAGGAAGGATACTGTCACACAAGAACAACGGCATATTCCACTAGTTCTTCCTTTCCATCAGAGCACACCTTCTCTTCATAGGATCATCACTAGTAACTTTCCCATTTTGCAAACTGACCCTAACATTGGTGCTTCCTTTACAGAACCACCTATTACCTCCTACCGCTGGCCACCTAACCTGTGGAATCTCCTGGTTAAAAGCAGCCTACCCACTCCTAACAGTTCCTCCCCCCAGGTACCAAACCTTGCAACAGGACTTGCTGCTACACCTGCAGATTTATTTCCAGTGTGACTGAGATTCGGGGGCCTACAGGTGTTTTTCACATCACCAAGGAGTTCTCATGCACCTCCACTAATGTGGTGTATTGTATTCTTTGCAGGAAGTGTTCAGCTATTTACATCGGAGAAACTGGTAGGCGTCTTGCTGACCGTTTCAGAGAACATTACAGAGCAGTCAGGAATGGTGAAACTGCTAAACCCATTGTATCCCACTTTATCTCCAGGGACCACAATGTCAATGACCTTTCTGTTTGTGTCCTTCAGCAGGGCTTCTGGGATCCTGACCATAGAAAAAACATGGAAGCCAAGCTAATCATCCGTCTTGGCTCCCAGCAGCCCTCTGGTTTAAATGATAGACTTATTTTCCACTAACATCTTTCAGCCATCCCTTTTTTTCCCTAAAGTCAATTTGTTTTTGTACTCATTTATTTTTCATTTTCACCATATGTCTCCATTTCTGTCTCCTTTCCACACATTTGTCACCTTTCAGCCTTCTTACTAGGCCCTGTTAATTAGTCTCCACCTGGGAACTTCCCCAGCTCTTTCTCTCCCATTATGCTTTATCTTTCCCATCATCACCTTTTTGTTTCACAGATTCTCTCTTAATCTTACCATTTATCACTTCTTTTCCCTAAGCCTCCCCCTTCTTCTTTCTCCACGTATATATCGCTCTCATTTTACCTCTCCTCTACACTAACTTGTTTTTTTTATCTCTTTTAGATATTTCCTGAAGAAGACCTAAGGTCAAAACGTAGATTTTTAACTCTATTTTCTATTTTCAGCATGCATTTAATATAACCATACTGTTGGACTGCTTTGTTGCATAATATAATAACACACTTGTATAATGGTGTAATGTTTGATGTAGTTTTGTGGTCGGTGAGGGTTGACTTGTACTACAGAATGGGTACAGAAATGTAAGCATTCTGATATATTAAAAAATTCAGTGTCAAATTTGTTTAAAAAATGTTTCATGCCTAATTATTAGGCAATGCATTTCAACCCTACTGTCTTATCTTAAAAGGATACTTTTTTTCCTTGAGTAGGGATACTGTTAAAATAAAGCTCTATTTTACTGTGAATTCTATATTTCCTGACTCTTTTTTATTTATTTATAATCCTATTGTTCCATTTTAGAAGCACAACAACACAATACTTGGTATGACTGGAACATATGTTACAGCACAGCTGCGGCTAAAGTCCTTCATCCTGTGGTCTCATAACTTACTACGACATAGTCGTGCAGTAATATTTGTTCCACTCATACTCAGCCATGTCTTACTGCTTATATAACAGTAAGGCATGTTCTTGCGCTTACTGTTATTTAAGCCAATATATTTATGCATAGACTGCAATGGAGTTATACATCTACTGTCACACATTATAACTCATATTAACTTAATTACGATGCATAAATAAATGGATGGCTATGCATGGAACAATGTTTCTGTTTCATTGTTTAAAACTTGGTTGAATTGTAAGTATTAACTGTAATAGTGTAATGTCAAATGAAATACAGTACAGTAACATAGCAGATGTAAACTGCGATGCAAAGACAGGTTGACAATTTTTATTATTGAGTGAACATTTATACCTTAAAAAACAACAGTCCTATAAATGAAATGAAGCGATTATATACTGTACATAGGATAACTAGGTAATGTTGAATATTGCCGTGAAGAAATTCTACAGATCAGGGTATTGAAATCCAATGCATTGGTTAGAACTGAATTGTTCTTGAATTGCCTTCACCGCACAGAAGTTATAGGCACCCACACTTGTTGGCCAAGGTGACCCCAGCACAATCGTACAAATTGCCTGTAGGCAATATAGTGATATTTCCTGTGTGTGTGTCACAAAAATAGTCAATTAATTAATTTGCAAAGCAATGATAGAAAGCTAAACATATACAATGACTCAGCTTCATTTCTGGTAACACAACCTTATAGCAGAGCAGGAGAGTGATATTCATTTGGAGGACAATCTTAACAAAAGTATTCATGAATCCATACCAGAACTGAGTGTGGGTCATGCCATGATTTAACACACCATGTGTAATTTGGCATGGGAATGAAGACCGAGTGAGTGAACCACACCAGAACTTGATAAATCATGGCAAAAGCCATGCCCTGTGGTGGTGTATTGTGAATATACAATGTGGGGTTCCATACAGCTTACATTACAGGTAACAGAACTGCAGCATTGCTGAGAATGTTTTTAACATTTATTGGCAACTGGCAAGCAATGAAAGCCAGTACCACATAGCAGGGGATGTCTGCTCCCCAACTAACTATTGTTCTTGTTGGACAGAGACAGAGATAAAAATCATTTTTTCAATATATTAAGCAGTTATGATTATAATTATAACTCACCAAACGTTAACTTTTATAAGTTCAATAACCAAATGTAGGCACATGTGTATACCATGCATTTATGCACTTCTGTGTTGGTAGGAGATCAATCTGTCTGTGCACATTGTGGCTCACAATGCAACTGGTGCATGCATTATTGCTTGATATAGCCCTAGTCTGTCATTGGTTATAGTTTAATTAATGTATATTATAGCCAGTGTTTTACATAACATGTGATACTTACTCATTTATGGGGATGTTCCTAATGCATCCAAAGTGTTGTCTATATACATAGTATGCCATTTGTAGGACCCATACGTCAAAGCATATGGTTCCAAAACCAGGGTGTGATGTTATGCATCCATTATGGACTTTCTTATCCATGGTATGTTGTTGTTCAAAGCAGCATACTGACTCATCTAAAATAGGCATATGAATGCAGTTCATGCAACGACACCTACAGATAGAAATTCATAGAAAAAATGAAACAGTATGGACATTGACAGGGTGTAGGCAGTTCACATAAGGGTGACTAAGATTGTACAGGGGCATACCTACACCATCAAAAAATTAACTTAAGTAATCCAAAAACATAGCTACATAAATCAACCACAGCTTGTTACATGCCTTTTCAGATTGGTGAGACTGCCCCCTCCCCCTTCCCTCCCCACAATCAGCAAACTCTGACCAATAACTTTAGTGTGGGCATATATTCTGGTAGCGCATTCCAAGCTTTCAACACCCTCTGTGTGAAGCAGTGCTTCCTGACCTCCCTCCAAAACCACCCCTCAAGCACTTGAAGTGACAGCGTCATGATAGTGTGAGTCAGATCCATAAGTGAATTCAATGCTCAGGGTCGTGGTTCAGTAACCAAGTCCTTGGGCCAGTCCAGTTCAATATATTTATTGGTGACATTGCAGAAGGACTGGAGGGAAACTCTGCCTATTTGCAGAAGGCTGGAGGTAGTCATGCCTTTGTGTAAAACACTGGTCACCTGGCATGTTGTATTCAGTTACGGGGGCCAAACTTTTGTATAGATATTGACAGGGCACAGGTGGTCAAGTTAAGGGTGACTAAGAGGCTAAGGGGGTTACTCAACAAAACCCATCAGGAGTAATCCAAAACATAGTTACATAAGGAAATCACACTACACTTATTGCATGAAATTCAGAATGGGAGACTGCCCCCTCCCCAATCAGGAGATGCTAACCAAAGAACTCAGTGTTGGAATCTATTCTGGTAGTGCATTTAAAGAGTTCTATGCCTTTTGAGTTAGGCAGTGACTCCTGACCTACCTCCATAACCTCACAGAAAACACATTAATGGTACAGTCATTGTCACTAGGTAACTCATTTTGTCAGTTTTATTTGTTTATTTATTGTATAATTGGATTTACAACCTTTGAGCCAGAGGCTCATTTACAAAGGTACCTCATCACAGAGAGGACATACAGAGTCAACATACCTACAGAATACAATCATACAGAATAACATAATTTACACAATTGCTTGAACATAAAGAGTAATTAAAAAACATTTCAGAATTGATAGGTTTAGTACCAGCAGGTACTGGCAGTGGAGAGGGAGGACATGAGAGGGTGTGGGGTGAGGGGGAGTTTGGCCCAGAGAACTATGTCAGTAGTGTTTTGAAAGTAGCAGAGCATCTGTTAGTGACAGGTGCAGCAGTGGGTGTTGAACAATAGGTTCCATAGGGCAGTTTTGAAGGGGGCAGTTTTGGTGGTGTTGGAAATGGCTGTGGGGAGTGAGTTGAACTAGAACGAGGCTCTGTAGCTGAATGTCCTCTGTGCCCGGGTGGTACTAGTACGGTGACCTTGTCAGTGGTTCGGGTAGTGACTCTGGAAGGTGTAAGTTGGATGGAGGCAGAAACCTCGGGGGGAAAAGTCCGAGTTGAATCTTCTTAGTTAGTAGGCAAGTTTGGTAATGGAGATGTTCATTGAGGCTAAGGAGTTTGGCCATGTAGTAGAGCTGACAAGTGTGGGTGAGCCTAGGAGCACTGGTTACTAGTCTACAAGCCTTGTTTAGGGTGAGTCAAATCTTGTTAAAGGCTGTGGAGTCAGCAGCACCATAGACTGGAAGACTGTAATCGACAAGGGACATTACTGAGGACATAATGGCAAACTTGAGGGTATCAGGTGGGAGGCAGTCCTTGTGACAGTAGAGGATGCCAAGATGAGAGTCAGCGGTGGAACTGAGGGCTGTAATGTGGGCATGAAAAGTGAAGGCCAAGTCAAAGGTGATCCCAAAGTATTGTAAGAGTAAACTTGTTCAAGTGGTTAATGAGTGCTAGGGATGGGGGCGATTTGGAGGGGGTTGTTGCTGGCTTTGTTGTGGGCAAAGAGCATTGCCTTAGTTTTTTTGAGGTTAATGACTTTCTGCTCTCCTTAAACCAGTTCTCAGCATCATTGAAGGAACATTGGAGGGAGTCTTGGAAGGAGGTGGGATTTCTGTGGGCAGCATAAATAACGGCATTGTTGGCATACAGGAGAATATTGCCAGAACAGGCACTGGGCAGGGTGTTTAGGTAGAGGCTAAAGAGTAGTGGACCCAAAATAGAGCCCTGGGAAACCTCTGAGTGTATGGGATGGGTTTCTGATCATGTCCCATTGTTTTTGACACGCTGGGAGTGGGCTGATAGGTAACTCGCCTACCAGGCAAAGGGACCAGCAGAGAAACCTGTATGGTCGAGGGCATTTAGTAGGAGGGGGTGGAAGACAGTGTCAAAGGCCTTAGAGAGGTCAATGAACACTGCTCCAGCTAAGGAACCAGAGTCTAGGGAGGAGTACAGGAAGTTGTAGAACTCCATTAATGCTGTACTTGTACTGTGACCAGCATGAAAGCCATGCTATTCTGGGCATAGAATGTTGTATTTTGCTAGATATTCAGTGAGTTGAGTGGCCACCACTTTTTCTAAGGCTTTGGGGGGGGGGAGAATGGAGATTGGACAATAGTTGCTGGGGGTGGACCTGTCACCTCCTTTGTGAATAGGTGTGACTATAGCTGTTTTCCATGCTGTGGGGAATTGCCCCAGACAGAGGGAAAGGTTTAGTATGTCAGTGAGTGGGAGCAGGACATCATCCAGGACCAGCTGGAATATTTTTGGATCCAGCGAGTCACTGCTAGGACTGTTGCTGTTTAGTGCTTTAAGCAAGAGTGGTCTGGCTTCCTGGATGGATACTTTGCATAGCTAGAACTGGGGGCATTGAGGATCTGAGGGTGGTGGGTCAAGGGTTGGGTTGAAAAGTTATTTGGGAGGACAGTGCCAAGATTTGTAAAGGAAGAGTTAAGGCAGTTGGCAATGTCAGTGGGATCAGTAAAGGTGGAGCCATTGACCATAAGCTGGGCTGGGGGGAGTGTGATTTCCCATTTATTTCTTTTATGTTGTCCCAGACATTCCAGACACACCCCCATGAGGCGGTGAGGGTGACCTGGTAGTGGTCTGCCTTGGCTTTCCGGGTGGCCCACGTGCACCTGTTGCGTGCGGCATTATATGCCTGCCTGTCAGTTGTCCGGCCAGTCTCAGTGGCTACATGCCAGAGGTTATCCCTATCCCTGAGCAGTTGGAGTAGGACAGGAGAGACCCAAGGTGCGTTTTGCCTTTTGGAGTTAGATCATGTTCATTGATAAGCATAATCTCAGTGTGAGCCATATCAGTATGTGATTTCTATAATCAGGTTCTGCTACTTGGGGAGAGGATGGCAGTGTGTCAGCAGGGTGTCAGTCCTTGGGCCAGTACTGTTCAATGTATTCGCTAGTCCCATTGCAAAAATAATGGAGGCTGAAAGCAGGAGGTAGTGATGCAGTTGTGATTCACTTCTGTACAACACTGGCCAGCCCTCACCAGGTATTTAGAGTTCTGTACACATTGGCTGCTTGTTAGGCAAAAGTTGCATGACAGCGTTGGTCTAAAAGCTTGGTCAGTATCACTTTGCATCTGATATAAGGGATGTGGTAGTCACAAACATGCAGAAGAACATTGATTCACATTGGTACAGATTTGTAAAAAATGAAAGTGATGTGGAGAGCAGAACTAATACATACCAATTTGTATTCTCAAGATGGTCTGCATTTGGGGGGCCATTGTCTGGACCAGCACCCTGAGATTCATCTGATGCTGAGTTGTCAGTAATGAGCGGCAAGTATGGTTCATACATAAGCCCTCATTGTAGTTCACAGCATATGCAAAGCTTGAGCAGCCATCATCTCCATGTTCCTAGATGCCGGACAGCCCAGGGGCAATGTCTATTTGCCTACAGAGCACCTCAGTGGTTTAATACTCTTCATAGTGATATAACTACCCTACCTAAATTGGGATCATTCAAATTGAAGTTACACCAACATCTCATGGCCAACAATTTTTGTGACTGCTTCACCTGAGACTCCCGTCTACTAGTATTCATTCTTCTCCTCACAACAGGATAACCCTGTATCTCTGCTGTTACCTCTATAATTCTGAGGCTACCCCCCTTTTCACATGTTGACAAGGCCCCTGGCTACTCCCTGTCCACCTCATCCCCCTGTCCCTACCCCTTCTGCACCATCTTGACACGGCCTATGTCTGCCATCTCCTATGTTTCTTCCCCTCCTGCCCACCTCACCCCTGCCCCTACCCCCACCAGCTTGACAAGCCCTATGGCAGCCTCTTTCTTTCTTTCTTTCTTTCTTTCTTTCTTTCTTTCTTTCTTTCTTTCTTTCTTTCTTTCTTTCTTTCTTTTTTCTTTCCCCCTTTACACTTTCCTCCTATTAGAATGATAAAATTGCATATAGATACATATATATTTGTTCACTTTATTTTACTCTTTTGGAAACATCGTTTGCCTCTTTGTATGTTTTGTCTCCCCTCCCCACTGACATGGGACCTTTGTAAATGAGCTGTCTGTGCTCAGAGGTATTGTAATCCAAGAATGAATACATAAATGTGTAGTTACACTTCCAGCATAAATCATTTTGTGCCAAAAGAGAGATGGTTGTGGCTGCATGTGTAACTACCACTTAATGCAATTTGTATAACTACACACCAGGAAGGGTCCCTACCTGTGTATCCTTCACCACCCACCACCACTCCACACAGCAGATTGGTGGTAAAGCATGGTATGTAGCCATATCCCACCCCCAGCCACCACCTGGACCACAACAGGCCAGGAGTATGGGTACAGAAGAGGTGCTGGTCAATGCCACTGAAGCAGCACATTTCTTAGTAACTACAGAACTGTTAAAAGCCAATAAGCAATTATGTAAATTATTTTTATTGTATAAGTAAATGATGTAGTTGTAAACCAATTAAAATATTAGATAACTTGTTTATTAAGCAGTAAGTGCATGAGGAAATGATTTGTGAAGGAAAGTATACATCAGAACTACAGCACTGACATTCAAATGTAAGCATAGAGTAGTTACACCCTTCTTCATAGGCTTTAAGTGTCAGTTTCTACATACTTACTTTGCAAATGCAAGTTAGTTAGGAATTAACTGTGGAAACAATGCCACAGAAGCAGCATATTCCTTAGTTACTACAGCACTGTTACACCTTTTTTCTTACACTTTATTTTAAGTGCCAGTTTCTGTGTACTTAGTTTGCAATTACATGTTAGTTAGACATTAATTATGGAAACAATGCCACAGAAACAGCACTTTATATAGTAACTACAGTATGTGATGTAGACAGCCAGTTCTGAGTGCTGTATCATTTTGTTTTAAATATAAAAATGTATTACTGGTTGTCTCTGCTGAAAAATCAGGTGCTCTTAGAATGACCTCACTCATTCCCCCCACCAGGTTTCAGCTGAAAGATGAAAGCCATGAGAAAAATGCTGAAAACAGCATGTGAGATCTCACACACAGTTTTAGATACTAGGTGTTATATGGAAGACCTTAATCAATGATCTCCTGTTTGTCTGAGTTAATTACAGCCATAGTTGCTAAATCATATTCATTTTATGACATTGGAGGGAAAACCCAGGTTATTACATAGAAGTGCAAAATCATAACGATGCTTTCATGTCCTGGAAGGAGGAAGCTTATTATGAGGTCAGTAAAGTGTAATTTAAAGGACATGAATTATGTTGAAGTTGCAGAATGTAATACTTTGAAAAGAAATTCTGTTTTTGTATAAGAAATAAATATTTTTATATATAATCAGACAGAGAAGGAGCCAGATGACCTCACACAAAAGGGGTTGGCAAATACTGTTCTTCAAGGATTATTCTGTTTACTTTAGACACATTTTTTATCTAGACTCTGACCAAGAAACAATGGTGAGCACTGTAAACAAGTATTTAAAAAGAGAGTCAAATCTAAGTACTGTAAGTAGGAATTTGCACTGTTTAAACCTTGTTCTTTTAAAAGATGTGTATGTCTTGTGATGTAAGAGTTCTGTATTTTGTGTTTTACATATTTTTATCTAATTTTAGTAAAATTCTTATTTAGAGCATACATGGTCTGTCTTTAAATTTCTTTTAGTTGTCAGTCACCCTATCCTCACTGAGGACAGACAAAGTGGCAAATGCCTTACTTGGGATTTTCTCCCATGTTGGGTTTCCGCAGGAGGTTATCACCAATCAAGGGGGTTCCTTCATGTTGGACCTAATGAAATGTTTATGGGAGAAGTGTGGGGTGGTGCAGAGATACACAACACCATATCACTCACAAGCCAATGGGCTTGTGGAAAGATTCAATGGTACCCTAAAGTCAGTGCTCTGGGCATTTGCTGAACAGCATGGGAGGGACTGGGAGAAATGCCTTCCCCATCTATTGTTTGCATACAGGGAGGTGCCTCAAGAGTTGAAAGGATTTTCCCCCTTCAAACTCATATGGATACAAGGTATGTGGGCCCCTAGACTTGATTCTGAAGGACTGGGAAGCCAAGCACACCACCCAGAGAACTCCCATTGTGGATTATGTCCTTAGGTTTAGGGAGAGGCTGAAGGAGCTTATGGGGACAGCCCAGAGCAACCTGGCAGCTGTCCAACTGAAACAAAAAGTGTAGTCTGACCGCAGAGCCAGAGGTCACTCATACATGCTGGGTCAGGAAGTCATGGTCCTTATTCTGGTCCAGAAAGACAAACTGCAGGTTGAGTGGGCAGGACCATACAAAATGGTTAGGAAGGTAAATGATGTGAACAACATTGTAAAGTTACCTGACAGAAGACAGACACAAAGAATGTACCATGTCAACATTTATTTAGCTTTTGTTTACCGGGTAAGTACACTAGACAAGTAGTATGCCTATTTTCAGGAATGACCCGGGAGAGCACAAAACATACAGTATGCATACATGGCAACATTGGCGAAACAGCATGATACAGTAAAAAACAGCTTTAACAACACTTGTATAAGGGCAGAGATACTGCCACACATAGTACAAATTGTTACAGGACATAGATAGACATTAGAATCACTGAATACATATTTCATAGACCATCATGGACTCAGAGTGGACAATAGTGGACTGCAGAGTATTACATTACAAAGACTTGGAGCAGTCACATCTTGTCGTTTGTTTTAGGTGGGACCACAGGGAGGAGCGAAAGGTCCCATGGGAAGGGGCAGAGCGAACAGAGTCCAGAATGGAGTTCCAGAGCCTAGGCACAAAAGCGGCAAAGTCACGATCCCCCATAAGGGTCCGAGTAGGGGGAACTTTAAGCAACTCGGTGGTCTGTGACCTGAGCTGGTAGGGGATGGTGTCCAGTTTTGGGAGGAGATGCGCCAGTCCCGACGGTATGCCCGTGGCAAGCACTTTCCTGGTGAAGTTTCCTACACCAAGGATCAGGAATTCCAGCGGGGGACCAGTTGAGTTTGTCATAGAGCTCACATCGGTGGGTGAGTTTGGGAGCAGCAAGTGCAAACCGACAGATATCATTATATGCCGTGTTCCACCGATTAAGATGGATTTGAGGTAACCTGGAAAATAGGTGGTATCCATAACTAAGGGAGGAGAAGCCCCTCGCAAGTGCCAGCCTCGCCCGAGTCAGGTTGTATTTGGCCCTGTAGGCAAGACCAAGCTTACACCTGGTGGCTCTGCAGATGCTTTGGATATGGCTTCCCATGTCAAATTGTGGGTCGAGGGTGACCCCAAGATATTTAATTGAGCTCGCTGTTGGCAACAGGGGGCCTCCATCACAAGCTATTTTGAGCATAGCTGATGGGGCTTTTAACTTGGCTGTGGAACCAAAGCGCATGGCCTGAGTTTTGTTAGGATTCAATACCAGTCTATGGTTGGTAATCCAGGCCGAGACTCTGCTGAAGTCTTCAGATAGGCACTTGTTAAGGTCAGCAGCATTACGAGCATGGGCCACTATGACAAGGTCATCTGCATAAAGTGTGACTTGGCAACGAGAGGTCACCCATGGGAGTTGATTAATAAAAAGTGAGAATAGGAGAGGTCCAAGTACCGATCCCTGGGGAACTCCCATGGTCACAGCCCTAGGCTCTGAGAGAACCTTGTTAAAGCAGGTGCGCTGCTTTCTACCCATTAGGTAGTCCATCATCCAACTCATGGCATGCAGAGAGAACCCGAGAGCCCTGAGCTGCTCCCCCAGTAGGTCATGGTTGACAAGGTCAAAAGCTTTTGACAAGTCAATAAATATAGCACCTGACAGTTTGCCCCGATCCATGGTGGATCTAATACTAGAGGTTACAGTAATCAGGGCAGTAGTGGTACTATGACCCTTCCAGAAACCATGTTGGGCCCCAGAAAGCAGCTCATGGGTATCCACGTACTCTGAGAGTTGCTCCGCCACAACCTTTTCCAGGAGTTTACCAAGGGATGGGAGAATAGAAATAGGGCGATAGTTGTCAGGGAGTTTGGGATTTCCCTGCTTCAGAACAGGGACTATCCTTGCCTCCCAGATGTCAGGGATTATCCCCGAGCTAAGGGATAGGTTAAAGATATGGGCAATCAGAGGGGCAATGTAAGCTGCTCCCAGCTTGAGAAGCCTGAGCTCAGGGTTGTCAGGCCCTGCACTGGAGTGCTGGGAGAGGGCAGCCAAGCAGTTCTGAACATCAAGGACAGATACGGCCTTAAGATTAAATACTCTCCGAGGATGATGTTCACTCTGCATCGGAGGGATATTAAGCGAGCGACCCCCATCGGTCGTGAAACGAGAGGTGAGGGCCGAAAGGTCGGAGAAGTGGAGATTGAGGTGGTCAGCTATAGTGTGGGTATTATTGCATGAGACTCCATCAATAATCATGTCCACGACACCCGAGTGAGAGGGCCCACTGACGAGGGATTTAATGTTCCTCCAGAACCTCCTAGGATCTCTGACAGAGCTAAGTAGTGCCGATTTACAGAAGTTACTTTTGGCAGCCCTAATGGCTTTTTTACACTGATTCCTGAGTTGCTGATATCTCAGGAGATTAGCAGGATCTCTGGAACCCTTAGTACTTGCACAGCGTTTGTATCTCTCCCGCATCTGGGCAAGTAAGTCACCATTCAGCCAGAAGGTGGCTGTTCCCCTCACCCTCCGGGTGACCCTGGGGGCATGTCTATCTTGGAGAACACCAAAGGAATCTATGAAGCAGGAGGCTGCCACTGAGGGGTCAGAAGATTCAAGCATCCTGGTCCAGTCAGTACATCCTAGATTGGCCAGGAAAGCCTCAGGGTCAAAACTGGAGTATTTTCTGACTTGAATGATTTTGTGTGGAATTCTAGGGGAAGGGATTTTCAAGACACAGTATACTGGGGAGTGGTCAGATATGGAGTCTGATAGCGTGCCTGATGAGGCAATCCTCTCCGCCAGTTGGTCAGGATCCAGTCCAGCAGGGAACTTGAGGAACCATTGGCTGCCTGTCTCGCCGTGGGTCATGGATTAGTTAGTTAAGGGATAGGCAGGCAAGTTGTGATTCGCATTTCCTAATATTGCCACACTCCCAGTTCATGTTGATATCACCCATAATAATGAGTTCATTGTCACCTATACTGGGCCTAACTGCATCTAAGAAGTAAATGAGTCCTGTCAGACCCCCCCCAGGGGGGTTATAGGTGCACACCAAGTGCAGCTTCTTAGCATCGCCCAGCAGCAGGAGCACATGAAGAAACTCACAAGGTGGATGATCAGGTTTACTCTATGCCACCAGGGAGATTTTCAGATGGGATCTGTAGTAGATGAGGGTGCCACCCCCCTTCCTACCCCCAGTCCTGTCTAGACGAATGAACTCATATCCTGTTACGAAGCAGGCAGAGTCAGGAATCAAGGGTTTGAGCCAAGTCTCAGTTATCCCTAGGATGTCTGGCTTGTATAGCTCAGTCCACGCTAGGAGATCATCTCGGTTAGGAAGCAAGCTCCTAATATTCATATGCACTATTTTTAGTCCCTTATTCCCATTCCAGGTGGCGGAATATTAGAGATCAGCTTAGATGACCCAGGATTGAGCTTCCTATATCTCCAGCCATGAGAAGTGAGAGTAGGGCTAGCTAGGAGAACAATCTTATGAGTTGCCTACTTCCCAGGCTCTATGCATGCTTCGGACTTTCTTTACCCTGACCATACACATAAGGCATCTAGTGTCAAGGCTAAGGACAGTACTGTAGTGCATTACCTTAGTTACAAGTAGGTTGGAAAAGGAGAAATCAGTATCATCATGGGAGGAGGGCCACAACCCTGGGTCAATAAATAGGCTAGGAGTCGAGGTAGCACAATAAAGGAGGACTAGCCCCAGGGCCAGTATCATAATTCTTAGTATAGTAAAACTGACCTGCCACCCCCTCCTGAACATAGGAGAGGTGGCTTCCAGTTCTTCCATGGTAAGGACAGTAGTAACCACCCCCACAGATTATAGGCAACTGGAGACCTAGAAAAGGAGCAAACCAGGGCTCCTGGAAACCTGTAAAAGGGGCAAACCAGGACACCCCATATGGTAGGGCCCCAAAAGGAACAGATCACCACAACTAGCGTGCTGGGGGTGGACCCTTCGGTGTAGGTCACCCACGCCTCCCCTCCTCTCGTCAGCAGCTTGCAGTAGTTGAAGGCATTGGGACAGCAGATAGCAGAGCAGGAACTAAACAATGCTGATAGGCAAGCAGGTGGTGAAAATATGAAAATGTCTTTAAAGGCAAGACAGAACAAGTGTTAGGCCTAATAGCTGCACTCTGTATCTTTAAGAGGAGTTACAATATTAGAGAGAGGGGAGGATGAACATTGCTAGGGGTTGTGCTGAGGGGGGAGGGGGAGTATTTATGATGAAGCCATATGCCACTAGGGCTGACATGGTGTTTGCAGTGTGTAGTCATGGGGAAGGGACGGACGAAGGAGACCACCTTCTGGATTTGCTGGAGGAAAGCATGCTGGAGTCCTCTGTGGAGGCAGTAAAATTGTCTCCCCAGCTGGCCCCAGACCAGATCCAGAAAGTAAGGGAGGTTTTAGCAGACTTTGCCCTATTGTTTAGTGCCAAGCCTGGACTAATCTCCTTAGTGACACATGACGTGGAGACAGGGGCACAGGTGCCCATATGGTGGACAGCATATCAGGTATCAGAGGCTATCCAAAAGGACATTAGGAGGGAAGTGGAGGAGATGCTGGATTTAGGGGTAATCCAGAGATGCCACAGCACCTGGGCCTCACCCGTAGTCCCTGTGTCCAAGCCAAATGGTTCAATTAATTTCTGTGTGGACTATCATGGACTGAATACAATCACAAAGTCAAAATGGAGTCAAAATCAGTGATGGAATTCAAGCATGCATGGGACAGTCATAAGGCCATTCTAGGGGGTGGGGTAGGAAGAAGTAGGCTGCTAGTTAACTAGGATCTGCAGCTTATCCAGTAGGTAGGGAGATGGGCAGACTGGATGGGCCAAGCGGTCCTTATCTGCCATCAAATTCCATGTTTCTATGTTTTTAGACACCTACCCGATGCCCCAGATGGACAAACTCATGGACAAGTTGGGAGGGGCGACCTACCTTATGACCATTGAACTGACAAAGGGGTATTGGCAGGTTGAATTGACAAAGACAGCTAGGGATATGTCAGCCTTCATCATTCTGATAGACTTATTTGAGTTCAAAGTAATGCCTTTCGGAATGAAGAACACCCCGTCCACTTTCCAAAGGTTGTTGAACCAGGTGTTAAATGGTGCTGAGGAATACGCCATGGCTTACCTAGATAACATTGCCATCTTTAGTACAAGCTGGGAGGAACACCTATCCTACCTTAGAGAAGTGCTGGACAGGATACAGAGGGCCGGGCTCGCTGTCAAAGCCCAGAAATGCCAGGTGGCCATGGAAGAAGTGGCATACCTCGGGCATGTGGTAGGCCAGGACAGCACCGTCCTAACCAAATAAAGATAGAGGTGTTCCAGGCATGGCCCAGACCAGAAACCTAGAAGCAGGTCAGGAGCTTTCTAGGGACAGCAGGGTACTGCAGGAAATTTGTACCCAATTACAGTGCCCTGGCTGCTCCCCTATCTGATCTGACAAAGAAAATGATGCCAAAGAAAATTACCTGGGGCCCAGCCTGAAAGGAAGCCTTTACCAAACTAAAGGAGGCACTGTGCAGTGCTCCTGTGTTGACAAGTCCTGACTATAGCAAGACCTTTATAGTTCAGACTGATGCCTCAGATATGGGTATTGGGGCAGTACTGAGTCAGAAGTCCAGCCAAGGGACGGATCACCCAGTAGTGTACCTGAGCAGGAAGCTGCTTCCCAGGGAGCAAGCGTACTCTACGGTGGAAACGGAGTGTCTTGCCATAGTGTGGGCCCTAAAGAAATTAGAGCCATACTTGTATAGGTAGCATTTTGTGGTGCAGACTGACCATGACCCCCTGATTTGGCTGACGCAGATGGGGAAGAACAATGGGAGACTTCTAAGATGGAGCCTTGCTTTTCAAGGGTATGATCTAAAAAATCATACATAGGGCTGGAGTGAATAACCAGAACTCAGATGGGCTGTCTAGGGTCTATGAGGAGTGAACTGATTTGGGAAACTCATCCTATGGATGGGATAGAACCCCCAAATTCAGTCTAGGTGAGGAGGAATTGTGATGTGGACAGCCAGTTCTGAGTGCTGTATCATTTTGTTTTAAATATAGAAATGTATTACTGGTTGTCTCTGCTGAAAAATCTGGTGCTCTTAGAATGACCTCACTCATCCCCCCAGGTTTCAGCTGAAAGATGAAAGCCATGAGAAAAATGCTGAAAACAGCATGTGAGATCTCACACACAGTTTTAGATACTAGGTGTTACATGGAAGGCCTTAATCAAGGAACTCCAGTTTGTCTGAGTTAATTACAGCCATAGTTGCTAAATCATATCCGTTTTATGACAGAGGGAAAACCCAGGTTATTACATAGAAGTGCGAAATCATAAAGATGCTTTCATGTCCTGGAAGGAGGAAGCTTATTATGAAATCAACGAAGTGTCATTTGAAGGACATGAATTATGCTGAAGTTGCAGAATATAATACTTTGAAAAGACATCCTGTTTTTGTATAAGAGATACATTTTTTTATATATAATATAGTTGTAAGAAAAGTATATGGTTATAGCAGACAATAGACATAAGCTTGAATGGTGATACCAAACTAGAAGGAGAAGTGTTTTAAATCTGAGATCTTTATTAAAGTTTTTAAGGGTTCATCTTTGTATACCTGGTTAGGTGCCCATAGGCAAAGATATCTGGCCCCCCAAAGACAGAAATATCTGAGCCTGTGCATTGAGTACACTAGCAAGAGGTTCACAGTTTGAATTCCTCCAAGGCTTGAGACCAAAGGTTGATCCGAACTCACAAAACAGGCAAGAGGATTACCTTGTTCTGCTAAACTGTTCACAAGACTGCGCTCAGAGGTTGGCACTTTGGGAGTAGAGAGCCTGATCTGCTGAGTGGGTTTGTGACACAGCACTGTTACACCTTTCTTCTTACACTTTGTGTCAATTTCTGCATACTTACTTTGTAAGTACATGTTAGTTAGGCATTAACTGTGGAAACAATGTCACAGAAGCTGTACGTTCCTTAGTAACTACAGCAGTGTTAAAAGTCAATAAGTAAGTATGTAAATTAATGATTTTTTATTGTATAGCAATTTACAATGTTAGATAGCATGTTTATTTTTAGTTTGGTGTTTTTTTGGTCGCACAGTATACAAGTGGTGGTTCTGGGATTCAAACCCAGTTCTCCAGGTTTGCTGGTCAGTGCTTTTAACCACTGTGCTATACTCCAGTAACTTCATGAGGGAATGATTTCTGAAGGATAATTTCAAGCATCACTAATTACACTGTATAACTATGCTGTAACTGCACTACTATGTAGTTGTTAACTAGTTTCACAATGCTTCTTTATACTTGCATAACTTTTAATGTGCTGCTTTTGTAAGACTAATCCACCCCTCTATGGCACCCACACCCCTGTCGTGCTGCTGACCAGGTGGGTGCCTAGGGGGTGGGGCATGGCTACCATTTGATGAGAGTCCTAATTCTTCTGTATCCCAGACTAAATTGTCTCGCTGTACTATGCTGAGCAGTCATAAGACTGATTGTACAGTACATCATGTATATTGTAGCTGCACTTTAGTTACTACTCTATTGTGTTTCAACTATATTTTAGCACTTAATTGTACCTAGCTGTACTCAGTATATTCAATGTATTCTATTTCCTGTAACTTTCTCTGTTAATGTAAGTGTATTGTCTGTATTACCTGTGTACCATCTTTATGACCTGGGTCATGTCTGAAAATGGTCCACTGAATCAGCGCCACCCTCGAGGCTGATGTATAATGTCGTGCTTATGGGTCAGTCAGCAATGGTTGCCAGCTCCTCGTCTGCCCCAGTTCTGCCCACCAGAAAGAGAGGAAACAGATGGATAGAGAAAAGACAAGCATGGAGCAAGGCAGCCCAAGGGATAGCTAAAAGAAAGAATGTAAAACTGAAAAAGAATTAAACTGGCAAGAGGACAGAGGAGAAAGACCTGAGGTTGTGGGCTTAGGCCCCAGGCCCTGAGTGGCCAACCAGGCAGAGAGAGAGAGAAGTGAGAAAGGTAAAATAAAGAGGAAGAAAGACTGGGGGAGGAAGAAAGAGAGACCCCACCATAAATTATACCCAGAAAGAATTCTGGAAAAAAAATGTTTGACATCCAGGAGGTCACTGAGCCTGTTGCTGACCACTGGGACTACAGAATTTTGCTGAACCAAAGCTAGGCCAAGCACCCAGAACTTCCAGCTTAAGGAGATGAACAGCAATTCAAATGGAGACTCAGAACTGAGTACCTTCCAGCTTGAAAAGGTGAAAGCAGCATATTAGTCAGACAGTCATAGACATCAATTCCTCCCAAAGAGCAGGTGTGGAGACGTCTCCTCCCTCCTCCACTGCTGCACAGTGTGTTGACAGCCACCCCAGATGGGATCCCCTCCAGTTACTGTTGTCCCAAGAGGGAGTACCCACAGGGTTCAGGGGGGAATCCAGTCCAGGACAAGTCCTACCCCTCAAAAAAAGGGGGAGAAAGAAAGTCCATGAGGGCCCTCTCCTTCCCTCCCCACATAGGGGATTTTCTCCACCACTAGGAGTCAGTCATGGCCCACAGGAATGAACCAATTCCCAGAAGAACCCCCCAATGGCTGAGAAGGGCAGGATCCACAGTGAGTCAGAAAGGCCAAGGCAAGAAGCCCTACTTGCCCTCCCTCCCAGGGTAGGACCTCTGTCACTTAGGAAGGTAACAGAGGATTTGAAGGTAGCAGTGAGACCCCACCCACAATTGACCTCAAGGAGAGGGAGGGCAATTAGGCAGTGGGCATCACCCAGGGATTGAGACCCAGAGGGGAAGGTGAGCAGGTGCCAGTGATGAATGGTGAAGATTTTGAATTACAATAGGTACGTAATTTTCCTGTCTTCCCTGTGTCAATCTTCACTATTCATCACTGTCTTGGTGAGTTCCAAGCCCCCCCCCCAGAAAGGGACCCAGTACTTCCCTGAGGGAGAGGATCACAAAGGGAGAAGACCCATTACAGGCCAGTTAGGCCTGTGACTGGTCAGGGTGAGGCAGGGTCTCCTGTTGCCTGGGAGACAGAAGTCACCACTGTAGTTCCCACCTCACTCTGTTGGAGAAAAGGTGGGTCCCCCAGAAAGTGGAGGCAAGCACCCTACCCTGGCCAAGGGTGACAACCTTGATAGATGAAGCCACTCCACCTGCCTAAGCCAGATCACTGTCACCGCTAGCCTTGAAGCTTCCTCACTGGCTCCATAAGATGCCCTTGCCTGGTGCCTTGTGAGCTCCAGGCCCTATGCAGAGAGGGCAATGGCCTGTCTGGTTGCCTCTGTATCAGGCAGCAATGCCAGCACCTGGCCTAGCATTGACCACAGATGCCTGTTGTAGGCAGCATGGTGTGCCTGATGAATGGCAGTGCTGAACATGATACACGCTGAGGAGAACATTCTCTGTACTCAGCATTCAAACTCTGCAGAGTCTTCATCTGGGAGTCAGTTGTGCACGAGGTGTCTTTGCCCGGAAGGGGTATCCAGTACCCTCACTCATGAAGAGGGATGAGGCAATGTCCTTGGAGGCCCCTGGTGTATGCAGTACCTGCACTGGCAGTCCATAGCAGCTAGAGTTGGGGCAGATGGGTACTGCCAGGTACGGGATGATGTCTCTGGGAAGGGAATGGGCCAGGGAGGGACCACCAGGTAGTCTGCATTGATTTCACTAAGGAAGACACACATCTTCCACTTAGTATTGCATCTTGCAATATGGGGCAGGTGCAGATCACTGACCAGCCTTGGTAGGAAGTGCTGATACTCTGTCTGATCAGCATTTCAGGGCAGATGGACAGAGGTATCCTCTTCCTTAAAGAAAGAAGATGAGGAAGCTGATGAATTTGAAAAGTCTGAGTCCGGCTGCTACAGGGGAGACAAGTGAAAGACCTGCTTATCCATAGCCCTGACATACCTGGGGAAGGTGGCAGCAGTGACTCTGAACTGCTCCCAGGTCAAGGGCCTCAAATGACCCACATGGCCTGGGAAATGTGGGGGGCTGCAGAGGCAATGGGGAGACACACTTCACCTTATGCGAGAGACCATTTCCAGGGCTAGAGGATCTCGCTGGCAATCCTGGATGTCCTGGGAATCTGCTGGTTCATGCAGTAACTAGCCGCTCAACCGGCACAAAGTGGTCAGGACTAAGCCCTGAAGGGGCAACAGAGTGGCTGTGTCTATGTGGAGCTCCCTTAGCTAAGTGAACATTTTATATATTTTTTTCTCGTTTTAAAATACTTTTGTGTATAGTTTGTGGGCTGAGGGAAGGAGGGTATTGTTGCCTATAGGAAGGTGTGGGAACTGTATGTTTCATGCTAGTTGGAAACAGTATAGTCAGCATGTTTGTTCTGTGTTGAATCATATCTTGTGTAGGTTTCATTTGGTACAGTAGATAGGCAGTTTATTTGAGATTTTTGTAGGGTGATCCTTGTCACCAGGATTAGCTGGCCTGTTACTGGGTGGTGGCATGTTGTTTAGGTGGTACCATGACTTTGTCACTGTTTCTTGGGATTTCTGGACTGATGATTTAAAGAAGACCTGTCATGATGGTCCAAAACGTTACATCTTGTAGTCATTATATGCAGTACTAGACCTGAAAAGGTGTGTGCATTTGTTATTTTTGGCAAAGATTTACTCTGCCTTCTATAATTTGGATTTGTTTTTGAGCCCTGCTGCACTTGCCTTTGCTGTTCAGCTGCTGGGCTGCTAGCTCCTGATGACATCACTACAGGGTAGAGGAGTGACTCACACTGTGCAGTACCACGCAACAACAGGAATAGAAGGGAGCAGGTACTGATGGATGCCTTCCAGGACAGCTTCCTGCTGCAAATGGTCAGTGAACCAACCAGGTTAGGGAATACCCTTGACCTTGTGCTGGTAAATGGGGACTTTGTGAGAGAACTTACAGTGCAGGAACTGCTGTCAGGGAGTGACCACCACTCAGTATGGCTCACATTGAATATGGGCAAGGAAGAAGTGGAATCTGGCACAAGAGTGCTGGACTTCAGGAGAGCCAACTTTAGGAGGATGAGGAAGTGGTAAAAGGGTACCTGGCCAGAATTCAATCTAGTATGGACAGTAACCAGAGGTGGGAGCTCATAAAGCTGGGGATAGTGGAGGCAACCAAAACCTGCTGCAAAGCCCAGTGCAAGAAGGCTAGGGCTAAAATACCAAGCTGGTTGAGCAAGGAGGTCATGGAAAAGGTAAGGAGGAAAAAAGCTGCCTTTAGGAAGTACAAGGAAACAGGGAGGGGGAAGGACAGGGAGGAGTACTTGACAGAATCGAAGGAGGTGATAAGGGCAGTAAGGGGAGCCAAAGCATCTATGGAACTCAGGCTGGCACAAGGCATTAAGAAGGGGGAGAAGGACTTCTTTAAGTACATCAGGTAGAAAAGGAGCTGTAAGAACCACATAGTAAGGATTAGGAAGGAGGAGGGCTGGGTGGAAGCAGGGTACGATAAGGCGGAAGCACTAAATGAGTACTTCTGCTCAGTATTTACTAAAGAGAAGAGGGGGGTGACACACAAGGGGGGAGAAATGTCAGAAATGGGGGAAAGGGGTGACAGATGGGGAAATCATGGAGGGCAGAGTTTGAGAGGGTTTGAAGGCACTGAGGGGGGACAAGGCACCAGGCCCAGATGGCATCCACTCCAGGGTACTGAAGGAACTGGCAGAGGTGCTTGCAGGACCTTTGGCAGATCAATTTATTGGCTCACTACATTCATGGTGTGTACCTCAGGACTGGAGGATGGCTCATGTGGTGCCCCTCCACAAGAGTGGCCCCAAAGATGAACCGAGAAACTACAGACCAGTGAGCCTTACATCCATCGTGGGTAAGCTAATGGAAACTATCCTGAAGGAGAGGCCAGTGGCCCTTCTAGAGGCCAAAGGACTACAGGACAACAGACAACATGGCTTCATACATGGCAGATCTTGCCAAACCAACCTTGTGGAATTCTATGGCTGGGTAACTAGGCAACTGGACAGGGGCCATGCAGTGGATGTCCTGTATCTGGACTTCAGTAAGGCATTCAACTTGGTGCCACATGGAAGGCTGGGAAAGAAGTTAGTAGGCACAGGGGTGGGTGCAAAGCTGGTGAGATGGGTAGGAAACTGGCTTCAGGGAAGGCAACAGAGGGTGGTGGTGGGTGGGGAGCTCTCACACCCAAAGGTAGTGACGAGCGGTGTTCCACAGGGCTCGGTGATGGGACCAGTGTTGTTTAGAATATTCATAGTAGACATATCATGGGACATCAAGAGCAAGATCAGTCTGTTTGCTGATGATACCAAGGTAGGCGCAGTGGTGGATGACCTAGGGGAATGGCAGGGGTTGCAAGATGATCTGGCAAAGCTTGAAACCTGGTCAGACACCTGGCAACTGGGGTTTAATGCCAAAAAGTGCAGGGTGCTGCATTTTGGGATGAAGAACCCAAGGAGGAGTTACCAGCTGAGGGAGTGCAGCTAGTCCAGACAGAGGAGAAGAAGGATCTGGGGGTGCTCATTACAGGGTCAGTGAACAACTCGGCACAATGTAGGAAGGCAGCTGCAAAGGCCAACAAAATGCTGGGTTGTATTGCAAGGGGTAGATCCTCAAGGATGGAGGAGGTGATTCTGCCACTGTTTAGGTCATTAGTTAGACCGCACCTGGAGTACTGCATGCAGTACTGGTGCCCGTATCTGAAGATGGCCATTAAGTTACTGGAGGGGGTGCAGCGCAGGGCGACAAAGATGATCACGGGACTGGTGGACTTATCATACGAGAGGAGGTTGAGGGAGTTGAACATGTACTCACTGGAGGAGAGGAGGGACAGGGGTGACATGATTGAAACTTTTCTATACGTGAAAGGAATAAACAAGAAGGGTACAGAGGGGCTGTTCAAAGTAAGGGAGGGGAAAGCCACCAGGGGCTATGATATGAGACTGGAGGGAGGAAGATTCAGGAGGGAGATGAGGAAACAGTTTTTTACAGAGAGCGTAGTGGCTGGGTGGAATGCATTACCTGCAGAAGTGGTGTCCAGTAGAACAGTGGACTGCTTCAAAAAGGGATGGGACAAGACAAGAGGGAGGGTTAATGAAGGGGAAGGGTGGAAGGGAGGGGCAACTGCAGAATAAGAGGTGCTAGCTACACATTCAAGCAGACTCGCCAGACCTCTAGATCTTTATCTGCTGGCAAATTTCATATGTTCGTATGCAGTTTGTAACAACGTTGCAAGGGGAAACCTACCAGTACTCAGTGTACATACTGGCCCAGATACTCAAAAGGGCTGTGCCATGCGCAATAGAGATGCGCCAGTGCAAGTCCAAAAATGCACCATTGTGCGATATTCAGCGGGAGGCAGCTGTGCCCCCCAAATCGCAGTGTGCAAGAGTGCAATGGTAATGAATGCATGCACAACTGAAGGGAGGAGGAACCATGAATAAATGGTGCAGTGCGATATTCAACAGCATGCGCCATGCGCAATAGGGGAGGAAGTGAAAGTTGCACGATAGCGTAAATGATCCAAAATAAATAGGAACAAGAGAGCCGGCATAAGAATACTACAGGAAAGCCAGAGGTGGGAGCGAGGTGACAGCAACAAGGCAGAGGGTGAGAGTGAGTCGGACTGGGCAGGAGCAGGACACAGCACACCTGGAAACAACAAGGAACAGAACAGAAGTGGGGAGCCTGTGCCACTGTGTAGGAGTGAAAGGGAAGTGCCACAGTGGACTGAGGGCAGTGACAGTGGGCAGAACAGCCAAATCTTGGAGGTGTTCCTGGTGCAGGGGAAGTAGCACAATGGACAGCAGGGGGAATGGGAATACAGCTGCCGGGGGGAGGGACACAAGCCTGGGACAGGGCCAGTGTCACCATTCAGATGGAGGCAGTAATGAGGGGCATGAGAATGCATGCAGCAGGGGGGCACGGCCGTGGAAGGGCCCGTCAGCAGTATGCCCCCAACAGGCAGTACCGAGCCAGCACCAGCTTCGAGCACTACAGTGACACTGAGACAGTGGGCCAGTGCCGCTTGAACCTGGCAATCCTGAGGCGGCTCTGTGAGCTGTGCAGTGATGAGATGCAGGCACCCACACTACGATGCCATGCTCTGTCAGTGGAGACAAAGGTGACAGCTGTCATGTGCCTGCTAGTGACTGGCAACTTACAGAGACCAACAGGGGACACAACAGGCATAACCCAATCGGCTGCGTCACGCCTACTCACACAGTTCCTCAGCACACTGCTGCCAAGTGCTGTGGAATACATCTGTTTTCCCAGCCCACAGGAGGAGCACACAGCACACATACAAGAGTACCAGAGGGTAGCACGTATGCCTGGCATGCTCTGGGCCATTGACTGCACCAATGTGGCCATCCAAATGCCACCTGGCCCAGGAGGTGTTGCATACATTAACTGGAAAGGCTATGCCAGCATCAACTTCCAGGTGGTGTGCAATGCTAGGGGGCGCATAACCAATGTCTGTGCCATGCACTCTGGGGGAGCACAAGATGCCTTCATCTGGCACCAGTCTGCACTGTGCCACTGGTTCAAGAGTGGGGACATCCCCACTGGCCACCTAGTGGGTGAGTATGCAAATCATGCAGAAAGACATGGATCTTGGGAGGGGCATAGTCAGAGGTGACATGGGTACTGGCCTAGATGGCCCATGGCAGGGCGATGCTGATCACCAAACTAATGTCCACCCTCTACACACAGGTGACAGTGGATATCCACTCCATCCCCGGCTGCTCACACCATACCGGCAGCCCGCGACCCTCATCGCAGCAACGGTACAATGAGGCTCATGCCACCACATGCAATGTCATAGAGCGGGTGTTCGGGATGCTGAAGGCACGTTTCCGTTGCCTGGACACATCTGGTGTTGCCCTACAGTACAGCCCCTTGAAGGCCTGCGGGCTATTCCTGGCCTGTTGCATCCTGCACAACATGGCCAAGGACTGTGGGATAGCTGTAGAGGTCGAAGAGGGGGACAGCAATGGGGACGATGAGCACACTGGTGCAGATGGTGATGGGCAGCCCCCCTTGGTTGAAGGAACCCCTGACTGATCCAGATGTCGCACCTGCACTGGGACACCATCACAGAGGAGCATTTCAACCAACCCACGTAAGTCATGGGGCCATATGCAACCACCAATGGCAAGTGCACAACCCACAAACAGGCATGGACAAACCCCAGGGGTGCATGTCGTAAAGGGAATTGGCTGAGCATGGAACCGCACACGCCATCAGGGATGGGAAAGACCTAACACAGCAAGTGGACACACACACACACACACACACACACACACACACACACACTCACACCCAACAAGACAGGCACAAAGGGTAGGAAGCACGCCAACCCCAACTGCCACCCCTAGCCACACACACACATCCACAGACCACTACGCCCAGTGCCTGTCACTGTGCATGTCTCAGATGCTGGGCACCATTGCACAGTGGCAGACAGCACAACGCAGGTATCATCATGCACATGCCACAGCGGCCAGCAGCTGGCAGGGTGTGCACATGGAATGTGTGTGTGTGTGTGTGTGTGTGTGTGTGTGTGCATGGTCGGGTACCTCACCTGTACATTGCACGTTGAACAACACACTGCACACAGGGCAGCGTCAGACAGTAGCCATGGTGGAAGACAGGTCAGTCACGCGGCACAGTGCCACAGCCATCACGGATGCATGGGCGGCCCTGCCAAGATCCACCAGCAGTGACAAGCTGACCAATGGCCTCATGGGGTGGCACAGATGGTCCCCCAAGGGTGCTGCTGCGGGAATGTGACCGTTCTCGAGCAGGGGTCTGCAGCTCACTGAACATGCCTGTGCCAGGCGTGCTCAGGAGGCCCACAGCTGAACCTGGTGTTGACAAGGAGGGTGTCACATGACACCAGGAATGGAGGGTGGACATGGCACTGCGCAGTGTCTGAGGCACATGGGCAAATAACTGTGTGCCCATTGTGGACATGACAGCTGTGAATGCCTGTGTCTGCCTGTCAGTGGCGGTGGTCACATCCTCCCACAGCTGGTCCATCCCTGCTAGGAGCAGACTGGTGTCCCTGCTGCACCACTCCTCTGCCTGGTGCAGGACCGCACTGAGTGCATCCACTGCCATCACAAACCACAACTGCTCATCCACTGATTCATGGAGCATGTGGGTGTGCTCATCTAAGAGGTCATCCACCTGATTGGCATGCTGTCCCTCAAGGTGTTCGTAGCCATGCTGGGCAGCACCCCTTGAGGCTGGGCGCTGCACTCCAGGGCCATACCTTGGCAGGTCCGCAGGTGGTGCACTGACGCCACCTCCCGACACTGTCCCCCCATCACCATTGGCTGACTGCTGACACTGCCCCTCCAGCTGCCATTCTCCAGGGCTCAATGTTGCTCAGCCCCACTGTCCTGGACACACACCAGTGCTGCCCCACTGGTGCAGGCAGGCAGAGGCTGGCACTATGATGTCATGCAGGCCTCCACAGTGGCACCACCCATGGCTATGCCCATGGTGTAACCTGCTGTGCAGCCATCCTGTGGCCCACACATATCACTGTCCATAATGTGAGCTCCATCATCATCAGTGACGGATCTGGCACCAGTCCGAGTCTCAGCATGCTGGCATCCATGGACACTGTCATGCTGGGGCACGGGCAGGGCCTCCTCCACACCTGTTCCACCAACATCAGTCCAGACAGCCAGGCAGGCCCACTGTCATCCTGAAACTCAGACACCTGTGGAGGTGGATGGGCCTTCCTCTGTGTCCAGGGTAGCGCCCTCAGAGGATGAGCCCACCACCTCTGACCCATGTAGATGCTCAGGAGCTGCAAGGGAACATAGTAGGATTAATGTATCTGCCCTACCCTGTGGCATTCACCCCCCCCACAGTGACAGATCAGGACCTACCATGCAGTGATTGGCTACCACCCATCTGAAAGCCACTACCTGGAACACCCTTGAAGGCACAACGCCACATGCTGCAAGCAACCCACTCTTCCTGTGGCATCAGGCATTGCACGGCCAGCTGTACCCCACCAGTCGAAGCCCATGCTGCCCTGATGGCAGCTACCTTATCGTTAATCCTCCTCCTGTCCGTGCCCACCTTCTTCTTGCACTTCTGCATGGACCACTGGTGGCTGCCATGCTGGTTGACAGCACGCACCACCTCACCCCATGCCACAGCATGGGCCTGTGATGTTCCCTACTGTCTGCTGAGCAGTGATTCCTGATCAAGGTAGGCCTCAAACAGGGCATCTGATTCTACCTTGGTAAAGATGGACCTCCTCCATCTCCCATGTCTCTGTTCCTCCTCCTCCTCCACCTCACGTTCGGTCATCATTGATCCTGTCGGAATGACAGGTGCTACTTCTGACTGTGCAGTCCCATGCATTCCCCCACACACCACAGTCCACACTCCCAAACAGCATGCAACTCACCACAATAGACTGCAATACCAGACTATAGCCTCTGCAGCCCCATGTCGCATTTATACAGTGCAATGCATGCAAATGAGGCGAGGCTCAATTTTAAGTGGATGCTAATGCAGTAGCTGTGCCATTGAATCACTGATGAGCTGATTTGCATATGCTGGCTGAATATCATGCTGTTGCGCCTTGCGCAATTGTGTTGAATGTGCTCAGGCAAGGGTGCAGCTCTGTGATGTGTGCAGTAGACACTGAACAGTGCATGCCTGGGGGTGCTGACACTGACGCCTGCCATGCTGCTGATGTGCTGTGCACGGGAGGCAGTGCAGGGCACAGCCACCACTGTGCCAGTGGTGTTAGTGCACTGTTCACATGTATGGCACTCTTGCACTAGGGCACCATAGGCGCCGTGGAGCCGCAGCGCGGTAGTCCACTACAAGGTGTCTCACACAGGCACCCAACCGTGCTACATGCAGGGAGTACCAATCGCGCTGTGGTGGTCTGTGCACAAAAGACCCTTGACCCTGTGCCCGACCTTTGCCCCCTATGCACCATGCATCCACATGGGTGCACCCCTATCGCTCTGTTCAGTGACAGCATGATGGGGGAACAGCAGCGCTGTACCACGCAGCATGTGCATGTGGTGGACGTGCACTACAGAGCTTCATTTTGTGATCCTACCTGATGCAGTGATGGCAAGGAGGAGAGCTGCTGTCTGGAGCCCACTGGAGCTGGCCAATTTGGTGGCCATTGTGGAGACCATGCTGGGGCCCTGTTTAGGGATGACCCCCTGGACAGGGCTAGGAGTGCAGTTTGGGAGGAGGTGGCTGTGGCACTAGAAGAGGCCACAGGATCGGCTGAACAGCCGAGCAGTGTTGCCACCACTATGGGGACCTCCAGCAGAGGGACCCAGACAGGCTTGCCCATCTACAGGCACGCGCAAGGCAAGGCACAGTGCCATGTCCAGGTAGGTGCTCCATCCATACACTGGTTGTGTCCGTATGGGTATCACAGTGGGCATGTGTCCATCACATGGGGGCAGTCCAGTGTGGGCAGTGGTGGTGGTGGTGTTGGTGGTAGTGGTGGTGGCGTTGCGGCATGGCTGGGCTGTGCGGGATCGCACACACCCGGGGGAAGCCTGTGCTACTGGTTTTGTACTGATGTTCCCCTCTCCATGTTTGCACCCTAGGCCCTGAGGAGTGGCAAAGAGCCAGGGAGGCATAGCAATGCTGGTAGGCAGGGGATGCAGGGCAACAGCCATGGGCTGCCAGGCCCATCCAGCAACAGTGCCTGGATCCAGCCAATACTGGTGAGTGCCTTTCTTTCAAGGTATTCTGTGCATGCTGTGTTGCAGGGTAGGCGGTGGGGCATGGCCACCATCCATTGACACCACTGATGTGCACGTCACATGATGCACTCAGCACTGTTCTGTGGCACTGCATGTGTGGGTGTGCATTGCTGGTGGTCCATGCATGCACTGGGTACATGGCTGAGCCACTGCCTTCGCACCACATGGCCATGTCACTGTAAAGCCACGGTGGTGCTGTGCGGGACTTGGGCAGCGGGTGTGTGCAGTGGTCCACATGGCTGTGTGCGCATGGGCAGGCAGGTCTTGTGGACACGATCACTGTGGGTGGTCACACACCATCACAGGGGCTTGGCCCACGGCTGTATGCCATGCACAACGGGTGGGTTGCACGGGGATGGACATTCACACATATTGACTCTGCTCCATTGTCCTAGGTGGACGGTGGCTGATGCAGCTAGAGGGGGCCATGCAGGAGCACCTGCAGATAGCGAGGGCAACCTTGGAGTTACTCCAGCGATTGGAGCAGCATGGTGTCTGGAAGCAGGGGACAAGGTGGCACCACAGGAGTGTGGGGAACGGGGCAGACACTAAGCCCTCCATGCCCCCGGATTCACGCTACCCCCCTGGACCCATCCTCACACCCCTTCTTCCCTCTCTTATTTGTTCACCTCTACCCCTTACCCACCCCTACCTGGTATGTAGCCCTCACCCCCCCTTATGTAAATATTTGTATATAGTTGTTTGCACCTTTATATAATACATTTGTTTTGTTATGCCTACTGTGGTGGTCTCTGATTTGCAGTGGGCTACAGGTGCTCAGCTGCAGTGGTGTGCATGGCATCGGGGTGGTGCAGGCATGGGCATGTGTGTGTCTGGAAGGGGAACTGCCTATGGTGTGGGCCTAGATATCTGTCACTGTCTGTGGTTTGTGTGTTGTTCCCTGTGCACTGGATGACTGTGTGCAATGGTCCACGGTGCATGCACTGTATCCATGGTGCCCCTGTCAGACCGTCCATGGCCTGTGCAGCTGACACCCTTGCATGTCTGTGATCTGCACAGTCTGCTGGCATGTCAGTGGTGGGTGTCTATGCTGGACAACCACTGTACCCGGCACAATGCCGGGTTGCTTTCCTTCACAAGTATGGTGCATGTCTGCTTTGGGTGGCACTGTGGCCTCCGCTGTTGTTGTCACCCCTCCATGCTGTCACTTGTGTCTGTTGCAGGGGATGTGCTCCACTGTCTGTCACTTGTGCTCCGGCCACTTGCTGGTGGCATACGGCTTCATGGTGCCTGCGCAGGGTGGCTGGCGCACCTCTGCCATGGAGGGGTGCTGGCCTTTGTTTACATGGCTGCCGTGGCCACATGCCAGTGGCTTTATTGACCCGCTACTGTGTCCCTGTGTTGGTGTGCCCTTGGGTATGGGTGGGTGTTTGTCCATGCACTGTGTTGCATCCTGTGTGGTACATGCTTCCATGAAACACTGTGGGAATCTGTGCTGGCTGTTGTGGCCAGTGCTGAGATGGGGTGTGTCCTTGGGAGGGTGTGCAGGGTGCTGTACTGCTGGCGGTGGACTCCGGGGCATGTCCTGTCGTGTGTGGGGTACCTCGTGTGCCGACGCATGGTTGGTCTCTCAGCTGTACCTCGGGGGGGGACCATGCAGGGCAGCACTGTGTAAGCAGTTATTGCATCACTGTCTGCTGCCACCGCCTGCTGCAGGGTGCTTGTGGTGGGGCTGCCTTGCATGGCTCCATGGTGCACAGGGTTGCATTGTCACAGTGGAGGTGGTGTCATGCATGGGGTGTCCTGCACTGTTGGGCGCTACTCCTGCGCAGGGTGTCTGGGGATCATGGTGCAGGGTATGCTCTGCATTGGTGGGATGATGTGGCATGTGTGGCCGGACATCTTTGTGTGCAGGTCATAGCTTGCCAGAGAGTGTGCTGGGGCACCATGCCCCAGCTGTGGGATTGCTGCTGATGTCCATGGACCAGTGGTTCTTCAAGCTCTCCTCAGATTGAGCGGTGCATGGGGTGTGGGGGGCGATGTCTGTTCTGCTGTGTGCTCTTCTGCCCATATCTACCATGGGTGGTGGACCCTGCATCCTGTCCCAGTGCATCCCTGGTTGTGCTGATGCACTGCTACCCTGCTCCACTGCGCATCCCTGGTTGTGCTATTATGCATCAGATCTGCACCATTGAGCATCTCTGGTTGCACCATGGTGCAGCTGGTGCGATATTCAGCTGTGTGGCACAGGTGCATCTTGTCCTACGCAGTGTTTGAATATCGTGCGTGTTGCGCATGGGCACACTAGACTTGCTCCTGCTCCTGCTGTTGCACACTTTTGTGGCGCAGTTTGAATATCTGGGCCAATGTGTTCCTCCTTCCCCAAGACACCCAGTTAGAAATGCATTATGCCAAAATCCAAATGCCTTGTCAGTATGTTTTTGTGTGAAATTGACTCTGCTCAACCGTGATGTTAGCAGCACAACCCTGGGATCATAGCAACAACAGGCTTTCTGTAGAAGCTCTGGTACACCCTGCAGTTTTTAGCAGCTCAGAATGCAAAAACTAACTGCAGTGGACAGTAATTAAGTACAATTCCAGAATCAATGCAAGACTGGGTAATTTATGCATGAAAGTCAAAAGTACTGGGGTGGTCTTCTTTAAAAGGCATTTATTAAAACTATTGTTTTTTCAGCTAGAAACAGGTGGTTGCTAAGAAACAGCTTCCTTGATTCAAGTTTTGATAGAACGCAGGAAGCAGCAGCCTACTGAGTTCTAGATCATTGAGATTGTTGTTACTTTTTGAAGGTAAAGTAAGATAGAGTTTAATTTATTCCAGTCTAGGATTACAACCTTTGAGCGAATAGCTTGATTGCAAAGGTTCCCTTTCAAATAAACAATACAGTGACACAATGGATGATACAGGAATGTTTCAACATTGGGACAAACAAAATCCGTTAAGTAACAACATAGCGAATAACAGCCCGATATTCAAAAGTGCATCCAGAGGAAGCACAATGGAATGCACAGCACAATGCAGGTGCACCATAGAAACCACATGCCATATTCAGAACATGCGCCATAGACGTGCAGATGTAAGCGACACTGAATATAGCACAGATGTGCCACTGCACAACCAGACATGCGCCGGAGCAACCAGGACTGTGCAGGAGCATGACAGTAGGCAGCAACAGGCATGCTAAGCAAGCACAACAGGCAAAGGAGCATACAGGCAGGGCAGTACAATAGCAGAGCACCAGACCAACCCCCACAGTCTCAGGCCACACAGGAAGTGGGACCACAGTGCACAGCACAAGCACATAGCAAAAGGGCCGCAGGGACTGTAGTCCACACAAGCGAAGCACACAGGCCAACAAACACACCCAGCCGCCCACCCGGAGGACAGAGCAGACAGCAGCCCATGGCACAGCACCATTACAACCCTGAAAGGCCACACAGCATGGGACAATGCAATAGGCATGCCGTCTGCGAACAGGACCTGTACAGTGTGCAGGGACACAAGAGCCACACAGGCACATGGAAACAGGGCATACAAGCCACACCACCAAGAAGCCGCATATGGCCCAGCACCACACCACACACCTGCACCGGCAAGGGCAATGGTGCAGGTGGAGGGCAGGCCAGCACCGCCAAACAGGGATGTGCTGCACTGGACTGCAAACAGGCTAGAGGCACACCCACAGCCCAAGGGCCTGAGCCACAGTGGCAAGAGGAACACAGCAGCCACTGCAGGTGGGAGCACACCAGAAAGGGCACAGCCATGGAACACAACAGGCACATCTAACAGCAGCACAGAACAATGGAGGCACAGTGCAGTACTGCACTGATAAAGGTGACACGGATACAGAGGTGTATGAACAAAACACTTTACTGTACAAAAGCAACAGGGATCAGCCAATAGGACAAAACAACAATAGTAATGTGAAGAGAAAGGGTGGGAATGAATGGCAACATGGGGGTGGGGACAGGAGCAAGGTGACAGGTACAGGCAGGGGAAAGCAAAGCAGGAGGGAGGAAACAGTTCAGGGCACAGTTATGTGCGGGGACAGCCTCAGCGGTGTGCCTGCTCCTGCACCTCTCACAGCTGGTGCACCTCTCTGATCAGTGCTCAGGTGGCACATGGATGCTAGTGGCTGATAAGGAGGAGATGGTCAATCCTGGAGATTAGCAGCCGCACCACACCATGTGGTACATAGATCCCCATGCCCATGGTCTGCCACTGGTGCCATCTTCACAGCCTGGCCTGACCTACAAGAGGGGAAACAAGACAGGCAATGAGTGATGGAGCACAAGTAGCCCTCTCCCACCCACAGGTGTGCATGGGACAGCCGCTGTGCCCATGGGTGGACAGAACTGGACCTGGCACATGCTCAGTGGACAGCAGCAGCAGGTACCGCTGTGTCCCATGGACCGACTACATGGATGTCTGTGACAGACCCACCTCAACACCCAAGCAGTGGACCATACGGACCTGGTGCAAGGGCCCCCCAGTCAGTATAGTATGCCCCATGCAGCAGATGCATACCATGGGATGTGCACACACACCCACCCTACCTGGTACGGCAACGGCCCACCCCCATGCACAGGCCATATGCAAGGCCCACCCCAGGTGCAGCATGGCACACACGTTCGTTCTGGGTACTGGCCATCACAGTAGGCATGCAAGACCACACTGCCCTGCGCAACAACACACAGCTACCCCACAGCCAACAATGCCCCCACACACCATGCTGTACACACTCACCTGCCTGCAGAGATGCCAGTACAGCTGCACCACCACCATCACCACGGCACCTGTCCTGATCTGCAGCCATCCTGGCCCTCTGTGGTTCTTTGGATCTGTGGATGGAACAGAGAGAGAGAGATAATGGACATGGGTGCCATGCCAAGCATATAGCCACCCAACACCAACACAGTGCACCACACTGGCATGGCACAGGGACGCACACAGGTTCATGTGTGGGACATGAGGCATGGCTCACCATCAATGTGCACTTCACAGGCATGCAGTGCAACAACAGAGGACACACACACCGGCCACCAGTGCATGCCCCCCTGCAGCCACACATGCAGTGCACAGCACAGCACAGGATGTGGACAGTGGATGCGTGTACAGAGCAATGTGACACCTACCTGGCTTTGGCATCGGTCCCCTACATACCCGCTCCTGCAGCTGCCGGAGCTGTCCAGAATCCCACCTGCAGTGGTCACCGTACCAGTGCCTGCCCTGATCAGCAGTGCATGGCACCCCTGTCCACTGCTCCAGCCCAGTCACCACTCCCTGCCACACTGCCGTGTGTGGCTCCAGGAGCTCATCCACACCAAAGAGACAGTCCTCCACAGGCAGGACAAGGGCCACAAGGTTGTCCAACTCCTTGTCAGACCAGTTGACTGCCAGTTGAGCATGTTGCCCCAATGATGCCATAGATGCTGACTGCTGCACTATCAGACCCCATGTGCCTGGTCTGCCAGCACATGTAGACATGCAGGGCCAGATGCACAGTAGGGCTCCCATATCATGGCTGTGCAGCACGGATTGTGTGACTGAGCTATGCAGATGCTGCCAATCACACATCTATGCACATGCGAAGTGTAGCACTGCTGGGTAGGAGTCAGGGGGCATGGCCATGACCCCAAAGATGCACAGCATGACCCCACATGGTGGTGTGCCCACATGCGCATGCACGCAGTGGATGCCACTGTGTGGCTGGAGTTATGGTGCATGTAGTAACAGTGCGCAATGGGGCCCAACAGCACAGGGAAGTAGTGTGTGTGGCATTCACACATGGCTGCATGCGCAATGGGGGCACAGTACGCAATGCGCACTAGTGCACTATGGGCCACACGTGGCGGCCACATTGCGAATGACGGAAGCACCACTATGCACTGTGCATATGCAGGAATTGAGCCAGTGACCCTTCCCAGCACAGTCTGATTGCACACAGTGCAACACAGCGATATTCAGCCACAGTATGAAAATAGGCCACTGAGCCTATGCATGGCGCAGTCAGGTTGGCATACTATTACAATTGTGCCAATGCTCATTTGCATGCAATGAGCCATAAAAGCACCAGAATACAGCACTGGGCACTGACAGGTATTGCAGCCATATCCATATGGAACTACATACAATGGAATGGTACTGGGTTTGCCTTCTGTGCTACAGTGTTCCAGGCTGGTCTGACAGTCCACTGATTGTGCCAATGTTTTCCTGTCCACTGGAAGCATCATGTCTCAGAATGAAGGAGCCAAGGAGCAGGGGTCTGCATGTAAGTGCAAGCCCAACTTTACAAAGGACGAGCAGCAGGCCCTGTTGAAGGCCTACCTCGACAGGGAGGAGCTGCTCAGTGGGGCCAGGGGCATCCAACAGGAGTGTTACACAGGGTGGAATGGGGTAGCAACATATGTCAATGCCCATGGATGACATCATTGGGTGGAGTGCAAGAAAAAGATGGGTACCGACAGGCAGCACATCAAACAGAAGGTGGCCACCATCAGGGTGTTCCACAATAGGATGGACAGGGGCTTGGGAACCACCCCTGTACTCAAAGTGGGGGAGGAGATGGTGGCAGCGACCATCAACTGTGCAGCAATTGAGGGCATACTGGGAGGCCGCCCCTTGCAGCACTGTGAGTCACCAGGTGCCATGGGGTGGGGAGGTGCTGAATGGTGGCATGCAGGTGTGTTTGCAGCTGTGCCATGGGCCACATGCATGTTTGGTGAGCCACAGCGCTTGCTGCACGGAGCCACTGTGCATGCCTGTAACTGTCTGTATGCGGTGCTGTGGTTGCATGGGTAATGGACACAAACCATGTCCCTGGCCCCAGGGTGCACAGTACAACTGGGCAGTACCACGGGGGTGCATGTCTGGTGGCCATGGGGCATTGCATGGCCCACAGGGGCACAGGAGGACACACAGCATGCCACATGTAGAGTGGCCCTTGGCAGTGTGCAGCCATGGCATGCTACCCATCATGTGGTGCTGTGCCATGTGCTCTGGCCACTGCACATGGGTGGCCCTGCAGGTGCCCCATGCATGGCATGTCCAGCCTGCTGCATTGGGTAGTGTGAACACCCTGTCCCTTGGTGGCCATGCATGTGTGCACATGCCCCCCTCACTGGCTGTGGCTTGGAATGCACACTGCCATCCTACTCATGTGTACCACTGTTGTGTTTTTCAGCACCATCACACCTCAGGAGAGGGATGCAGGACATGCCTGATGACACTGGACCCACTGAGGCCAAGCCATCCACATCAACCAGCATCAGGGCCATGGACCAACAGTGATGCAGCAGTGTGGAGCTTCTTTTCTTCCTAGGCCTGGGCGATGATGACTACCTGTTGGACCTACTGCTCATGGAGGAGCTGCCCGTCCTCGTACCAGACATGCATGTGAGTGATCAGTCCAACACAGATGATGACCTGGTGCTGAGCATGGGTGGTACAGGACTGGGCACGCCACCCAGGGTATAGTCTTGCACATTGGAGGCTGTTGCCGGCAGTGGTACAACTCCTGTGCAGGCACCGCTGTCCATGGCCCCTTGGTGGTGGGTGGTAACACCACCAATGCAGGCCATGGGGGGGCAGGGGCCATGGACACAGGGACCACGGGGACTGTGCAGCAGGTGGCAGGACAGTGGTGGTGGGCAGTGGTGGCCACCGTGCAGCATACCACAGGGCCCACTGACAGGGCACGCCCACAGCTACCTCTCCCTGCATGGACCCCTGTGCGGTATCCCCCAGCAGGAGATGCCACCGGGCATGCCGACACTCCCCCAGCTGGTCAGCATTGGCCCCAGGATGTGCACATCACTGACAGGCTGGATGAGCACACCAGACTAGTCTGGGCCTCGATGGATAACCAGGCATTGCTTGGGGCACAGTTACATGCTCTGTGGGTGGAGCTATACCACCAGTCCAAGCATGCAGACATTGGATGCACACAGCTGATGGGTGAGGTCCAGCAGCTGTGGGAGGCCATGATCACTTTGCTGGACCACATCGCTGGTGCCATCACTGCCTGATTAGCATTGGTGGCATCCAGTGGGTGTGGCAGGGTGCTTTGGACTCTCAATAGAGCAGCGACAACTCTGCAGACCTGGCGTCTGGCAACCCTGGCACAGCTGACATCAGGCTCTGACATGGTAATCCCTGAAACTCATTGTGGGTCTCTGTTTGCCAGCCTGTTCTCACCAGCAGGGATCCGGTTGCATTCCCATGCCTCTACCCCCGTGAGTGTGCTGAGTACACCTCCAGTGGCTATTGAGCAGCCTGTGGCTGCTGCAAGGCCAGGGTGTAGCCACCCACATGACCATGGCAGCCATGCTTCCATGCGGTAGGCCTGCTGGTCATGCTATCCCATCCCGCTGCCTGCCGCTGTGGTCTTGTGCACATTTGTCTGTGCATGCCCATGTGTGTGTGGCGGCACATTTCTGTGGCATGCGGCATGGCCTCCCTCTGTGTGTGCTGTGCTGCAGGGCCATGTGGCATGGGTGTGATGAGGTCAGCACTGTACCGGCCTTGTCAGTGTGCCAGTGCCATCTGTCTGATCCATGCCACCTCTGGCTGCCCGCATGTGTGTGCATCTTGCCACCACAGCAGCCACTTCCTGCCATGCTGGCTGCATGGTGCACCATACCCAGCTCTGAGCCTGGTGTGATGCTGTTGCTGCCTGTGCCCATTGTGTTGCAGCTGGACCTATGTCCAGCACAGTGCCCGAATGTGTGTCTGTGCTGTCCCTGTGCCAGCCGTGTGTGTGCTGGTGTCCATGCATGCCTCCCTGTGTGGTCATGCACCTCCATGTGTGTGTGGTCGTCTGTTCCATGCCTGCACATCTGTCATAGCCCTACTCAACTGTGGTTCCTGAAGTGCTCTTGTATGATGGTCGCCCTGTGTGTCCTGCCTGTGCGGTGATCCTCGGGTCCCTCCTTGCCATGGGTGTCTGCTGCCCCCCATCTGGGCCATCCTCCCCATCATCATCACTGCTGTTGCCCTCATACACCTGGATGGCTACCCCACGGTCAATAGCCATGTTGTGCAGCATGCAGCAGGCCAGGAACTGTGTACAGGTTTTTGCAGGGCTATATTGTAGGGCACCACCGGACGTGTCTAGGCAACAGAAATGCATCTTGAGCATGCCAAAGACTCACTCTATGATGTTGTGTGTCACGATGTGGACCTCGTTATATCTTTTCTCAGCAGGGTTGGATGGGCGCTGGATGGGGTGAGCAGCCAGGATTGAAAGGGGTGTGTGCTGTCTCCTGTGTGGGTAAGGCATACAGGGTTAGCATGTTGCCATGCATGTCACGTTCCCCTCTCCAATGCCCCCATTGGCCACAATGTCAGCACCTGCCATGTGTGGCCTGGGCCTCCATCCCATGCATAGCCTCCCCACGCCCCATGCTATGCCATATTCACCTACCAGTTGGCTCATGGGGATCTCCCCATGCTCAAATCTCTGGCACAGGATGGATCTGTGCCAGATGAATGCATCATGTGCACTCCCAGGGTGTGTGGTTCAGACAGTGGTGATGCACCCTGTGGCACTGCACACCACTTGGCAGTTGACTGGTGGGTAGCCTTTTCGGTTGATGTAAGCAGCACCCTCTGGGCCAGGTGGTGCTCGTATTGCCATGTCAGTGCAGTCTATCACCCTGATCATACTTGGCATGTGTGCCACCCTGAGAAAGCCCTGCATGTTTGTTGTACGCTCTGCCTGTGTTCTTGGGAATTAGATGAACTCTGAAGCATGTGGCAGCAGAGCGTTGAGGAATTGTGTGAGGAGGTGGGATGTGGTCAATTGGATGATGCCTGTGGTTACCCCTCTTGGTTTCTAGAAAGTGCCCATGGTGAGCAGGCACATTGTTGCTGTCATGTTCGCTAATGAGAACTACAGATTCATTATGGCATCTCTCCATTGAGTCTGGCCTCCCCCATGATAGACAGAATTACAGAATGGCCCGCAACAAGTGCACCTGGGCCATTCGCAGGGCAAAAGCTGAATATTATAAATCTGCCTTAACTTTGTCATGGGGCAGCGGCCATAAGTTCTGGAACAACATTAAGGAAATTTGAGGGAAAGTCCCCAATCCTGTCCCCTCCCAGGTCCTGTCTAATGGGTCCCTGACCTCTGACCCTTCTACTATCGCTGCTGCCTTCTGTGACACCTTCTCCAATCTCAGCCATGTTCTCCCCTCTAACTTCCATGACCCCCCATCTCCTAGCTCCCCCACCCACGCGCTCTTCTCTTTCGCCGCATCTCGACTACGGCTGCCAAATCATACCTTGCCACTGCCCAGCTGCCACCTCAACGCTGACTCCCTTGATCTCAGAATTTTAGGCTCTCCTTAAAGAAGTGCTAGTTTCTCTCACCCACATACTAAACCTCTCTCTCACTAGGTAAATTCCTCCACCTGGAAATCAGCCACTATCACCCCTATATTCAAAGGTGGTGATCGCTCGGCCCCAAATAACTACCACCCAATATCCATACTCCCTCCCCTCTCCAAGGCCTTAGAGCGAATAGTTTCGGATCAACTCACAAACCATCTCAACAAATATGACCTTCTCTGCACACAACAACATGGGTTCCGCAAAGGTCACAGCACTTCTACGGCCTTGCTTCAACTAACATCACACATTCACACAGCACTGGATAAAGGCCACATCACTGGTTCTATCTTCATCGACCTCACCAAGGCTTTTGATACCGTCCACCATACACTACTCCTCACCTCCCTTCTCAATCTTGGTCTCTCTAATGAGGCAGTAGGTTGGTTTGCCAACTATCTTTCAAATCGAACTCTTCAAGTAAAAATTGGCAATACTCTCTCCTCCAAATCTTCTGTACTCTCAGATGTCCCTCAAGGGTCTATATTGGGTCCCCCTCCTTTTCAGCCTATTTCTTAACTCCCTTCCTGCAACCTGCACTTCCAATCTATTACTCTATGCAGATGATGTTGTCATCTTCACCTCCAGCCCAGATCCCTCTCAACTCCACCTTTCCCTCCAGTCCTCTTTCACAGCTGTCGAAAACTGGCTCACCTCCAAACGCCTTATCATTAACTATAAAAAAACAAAATGTATGCTTTTCACGCCTCAGTTAAATTCCAAGATAGGTAGTTTCCCTCAAATACTATCGGGGTCTCTGACCCCCTTGGAATTTGCTCATTCCTTCAAATATCTGGGCATAACTTTGGATCCTAGCCTTACCTATCATGAGCATATTCATCATCTATCGAAGGCTCTAAACATTAGACTACGGCTTTTGCACCACTTTAAACATTGTCTAACCCACGAGGCCCTTAAGCTCGCTATCTCCTCCTCAGTTCTCCCCCTGTTTGATTATGGACTTCTTACCTTTGGTGGGGTGAGCTCCTCAGCCCTTGATAGTCTTAGACTTGTCCTAAATAGAGCCTGCCGGCTTCTACTAGGGTGCGATAGACTTACCCATACCTGTGTGTTATATCAGGATACCAATTGGCTTGACCTCGACAAAAGAATCAAATTCCACACTTGTGTCCAAGCTAAAAAAATCTCATTGGGCCTCTCCCCTGCAGCCCTTACACCCTTAATCACCACAGACCAAAAAGCTCAGCACACCCGTAGCTCTGATTCTCTATGTCTCTCCATCACCTCCTGTCGTACAACACAATTCCAAAGATCCTTTTGTTACCGGGCACCCTTTTGGTTTAACTCCCTACCCAGCACCCTGCGTCTTGATCAGCGAATTGGTCAATTCAAATCACTCCTGGGTTCACACCTTCGGGCCACAAGCATCTGTAGCTGTAAATGATCCAAGGCCCTGCCCAAACAACATTGACAACGGCCTCTGGCTTGCCTCTCCCTACATCTCTTAAAGCCATCTTCTCAGGATGTTAACTCCCCGACACCTACTAATCTACCGCCTCTGCACCAGCTCAGGTAGCTAGACTTCTTGGACTGTAAATTTACCTCGCTTCCTTACCCTGTAACACTTATTATATTGTTAGTATGCACTACCTACATTGTGAACTCTGTCCTAATTGTATATGGCATGGATCCATGTGATTAAGTCTGTAACATTCCCTATATTACTTTATTTCTGCTCAAATTGTATCTCTGTAAGCATTATACGTGACGTGGAACCTTTGTAAAGAAGTCTTTGACTCAAAGGTATTTCTGATTCCTAAAAATAAATAAATAAATAAATAAAATGTTGGTTTCCACTGTCATTGCATGGCTCGTCTTAGTGGATACCTGCAACTCATCATGGCACAGCTTGCAGAGCTGCCTCAGAATTCCCCTGTTCAGCCATTACCATCCCATGATCTCTGCATCCCCAAACTCCTCGAAGGTGAGGCAGGCATGGTACTGTCATTGTGTGGCATACCACCGACGGGCCCTTCCTCGGTCACATTGCTGTTCCTCCCTCCTCCTCATACCCCTCATCACATTATGAATGGTCCAACATCCATGTTGCACTAGGATCTGTACCTTGCGCATCTGCTGTGTGTGTGTTTGAGCCTGAATTTATAGGATCAATTCTGTGTGGCGCATTCTGTCTGTTGCTCCTGACTTGTGCTGTGCTGTTCCTCTGAATATGCCATTGCACTGCTTATTCTTGGTTTATGCCCCCCTTGTACTTGCACTGCATACATTACTATTGCGCTGCTATGCAGTGCATTTTCTGCTGTGCAGTCACGTTAATTGAATATGGCTACGGGGTGTATGTCTGTGGTTGCGCATGTGCAACCCTGTTGTGCATTGCGCAGCTCCTCTGAATATCTCCCCTTCTGAGTACAGCTAAGGATAGTCTAACAATTTACACAATAAGATACAAGAAATTACAGAAATATATGAGCAGGTAATAGTACAGTTTAGTGCAATGGAGATATTTTCCAGGGAGGCAGTTACCAGGAACTTGGTGAAGGGTTCGGTAAGGAAAAACAGTAGAAGATATTAATGCAGGGAATATGAAAACCCAAGATCAAGTCAGAAAACACGAAAAACCCAAGAGAAAAGGAAAGGAAGAGGAGAGGGAAAACTGAAAGCAGATACAGATAGTCAGAAGGGGAGGGGCAGATTGGAAGATGGAAAAACAGTTAAGGGGATAAAATGTGGAAGTGGAGATAAGTTCACCAGGGTGCAGAGGGAGCAGTTAGGTAGGGAAGAAGCTAGTACCGAAGATAAGAAAGGAAGGACAGGGAGCACAAATGCAGGGGATGGAAGGGTGGCAATCATGGGGCACTCCATAATTAGGAGTATTCACTGGAGAAGTAAAGGGGACCCGAATGCAAGCAGGAGGGTGGTTTGTATGCCAGGAATGATAGTAGGGAAGGTGGGCCTAAGAATAAGAGAAATAGTAAGGGGGGGGGTTGGAGAAAAATCTAATTTAGTTATACATTTGGGAACCAACAACCTAGCTGGGGAGGATGTTGAAGTAGTGCAAAATAGGTTCAGGGAGTTAGGGAAGATCTGGTTGAGGACATGGTGCAGGGAGAAAATGTTCATCTGTATTGTGGACTGGGAGGAGACCTGGTCAAATGAAGCACTCTTTTCACCAGAGAGGCTACAGCTCAGTAGGGAAGGTTTGAGGCTACTCGAGGACAAACTGGGGTTATACATAACCACTACACTTAATTTAAACTACTTGGGGGGGGGGGACAGCAGGCATGAGGCCTACAGACTCCAAGAGGAGGAGATCAGTGAATCACCCTCCCACAGAGATGTAAGAAGTCTGGAGGGAGGAGGTGGAAGGGGCGAAAACACAGTTAACAAAGGGTGGAGGGGGTGAGGAACACATAACAAAGGTACATGGAGGGGTGCACACAGAGGAGAAGAATGTAAATAGAAGAATAGAGGGAAGAGAAGGAAGGTCAGATTCTAGGTGGAGGGTGGTGTCTCTGAATGTACTGAGTATTGGAAACAAGATGGATGACCTGCAGGTCCTAGTAACAGACAGGTGGACGGACATAGCTGCAGTAACCAAAACTTGGGCAATATCACACCATGACTGGGACCTTGCAATCTCTGGGTATAAACTATACAGGTGGGACAGGGTAGTTGGGAAGGGGGGAGAGGTGGCAGTTTATATCAGGAAGGGAATAACTTGCATGAGGGAGAAGTTGAAGGATGGGGAGCAGGAGGCATTATGGGTTCAGCTAAGGTCCAGTAGAGGGAGAAAGTGAGGTTGGTGATAGATTACAGACCACCCAGTCAGGATGAGGAGAGGAACAGGGAACTGAGCTCACAAATACTGGACGCTGCAGGGAAAGGAGAGGTGGTAATTGTGGGAGACTTTTCCCTGCCCATGGTGGACTGGAGCTTACAATCCACAATGTGTGTTTGGAGTCAGGTTATCTTGGAAGGACTGCAAAGTGGGTTCCTGACTCAGCGCATCACTGAACCAACAAGAGCTGAGGCAATTCTTGATCTGGTGCTCACAAATGGGGAGCATGTACAAGAAATAATAGTCAGGGAGTTACTGGGTGGAAGTGATCATTACACAGTGTGTTTCCAGTTGGATATGGGCAGGGGAAGCATCCCGACTAAGACCTAAATATTGGATTTCAGGAGGGCAGACTTCAGGAAAATGGGTGAAGTGCTAAGGAGCCATCTGGTGGGCATCAGAGCAGACATGGGGGTGGACCAAAGGTGGCCCATCATTAAGGAAGGAATACTGGTTGCCACAGATGAGTGCATTAAGCTCAGGGGGAAGAGCACAAGGGCCAAAGTGCCTAGTTGGTTCAGTTTTGGGGTTGCCCAGGCAGTATGGTAAAAGAGGTGGACCTATAGAAAATTCAAGATGACCAAGTAAGGAAGTCCGGCGAGCACAGTCACAGAAAGAATTAAGAAAGGGGGAGAAGGCTTTCTTTTGTTATGTAAGTGAGAAATGGGACAAGAAGGAAAGGAGTGAAACTAGAGCCAGAAATGATCTTGCTGCACAACTGGGCTATGCTACTGCATATAGACTATGCTGAGTCTGCCGTCTGTTAAATCCCTTAGCTAATCCACCAGTACAAGTTGCTTTGTAGTTTTTTATTTTATTTTGTGTTACTTTTTTATCATTTACTTGAGTTTTGTTTAGTTTTTCATTTTATTTGCTTGAGTAGCGTTCACTACGAATGGTTTGTTTGAAGCCTTTCCATACATTCACTGAATCAGAAGAGCTGAGACTTCTGAGTAATTCAGCGTCAGCAACTTGGATTGGATATTTCTGCTACTGCAGCTCTACTTGGATTAAATCTTCACCTTGCCAGTTTAGTGATTTTGCTAAGGGAGGTTGGGGAAGGGAGCTCAGAGCTGTGTGGATTTGTGGAGAGGGCTGGATTCCTGGAGCAGAGTGGATCCATGAGTACACTGACTTGGTTGTGGCAGTCGATCAGTTTTATCTGACCAATGAATGAAACTCTGCCTGTATTTTCACTATTGACTACTTGAGTTCGAGGGGAGCCTATGGTCACTGCTGGGGAACCACTGCCTTAGGCCGGACTCGGGTCCAGGGTAGGAACACCCGCTGTTCGGCTGCTGAAGTGAAGACCGAGCACGGTGTCACCCTAAGTTGTCTGTGGTGTTTCAACATAAAGGCTGACCCTATGGAGCTCTGTAACAGCTGGTCTCGGGCCTGGGGGAGGTTCTCCCAGTGAGGTGACCAAAGGCATTTGATTTCTGATTTGCTGGCTCTTGTGGTTTTAACTTCCTCACTCAGTAGTCTGAATTAAGACAACAGTGACTCTGAGCTTGGTTGTGCCCAGTTAAGGATTTTGGATTACTGCTTCTTGACATATTTGCGGATGTTTTATCCTTCCCTCTCCCATTGTGGTGTTGTTCTTTCCTGAGGATATTCTGCCTGGCTTTTCTAGTGCTGCAGTTCTTGGAAAGTGGTGAGAGTACCTTATCTTTTGTCATTCACAACTTTTAAACAAATTGTTTGGCTTCTTCTCTATTTAACTGTGTGAGAGAGACAGTGGTGGACTCGGAGCTTCTTGTACCCAGATTGATGGGAGCTTTCTGGGCATAGACTCCATCTCATTGCACTCTTTATGGTGACTGATTGTTTCTCTCCGTTTTGTATTTGCTTCTACTGATTCTTACGTTTTTGGTCTGGCTTCACTTTTTATTTGTTTTAAAATTGTTTTATAATTTAGTGAGTGTTTTATTTTATATGGCGGACTCACTTTGGGTTCCCCAGTTTTAATAGCATGTGTTGGCATTTGGCTCTCCCGGCCAGGCGCTAATCTTCCTCCAAGCTCCGGAGCCTCTGGCCCTTTAATTGCCCTTCACTCCCAACTGCTGTTTACAGGTGATGTAGGACTTTTGGGATAGTGAGAAAATGGAGATGGAGGGCTGGGAGTTCCGAACCTTGGAGGAAGAGCAAGTGGGGGAGCCAAATTAGGTTGGTTAAGTCCAGGAGATGCCCTGGGGCAAAATGGGTTCCAGATCGTGGAGCGTCCAATCTGGTTCCCATGCCGAAGGGCTCCTGTAAGTCAGGGCCGTTAGCCTGGATGGCTCCAGAACCTCATCCCTCTTGAGTGGTGTTGTGCAATGCCAGGTCTATAAAGAACAAGACAGCTATCATAACTGATCTTGTTGGAACAGCAGACCTGGCATGTATCTCCTAGACCTGGCTGGACGGAAATGCCAGTCCAATCTTGGAGTCAGCTATCCCATCTGGTTTCTCAGTGATACACCACTCGAGAATAAACCTCAGGGGTGGGGGTGTTGCTATCTGTTTTAGAATGGAATTGGGCTTTGTAGAGGTTCCAGTTGAGGGTGTCAGATCATTTGAGTGTACTGTGGCTGCAGGAGTGGAGTGCAGGTTCATTCTCATTTACCGTCCACCAGGGGGTGAGAGTACATTCCTGCAGGAAGTCGCAGACTTCATCGCCAATATGGTGTTGGCGTGACCCAGGTTGATGGTGCTGGATGACTTCAATGCTTGGGTCGATGATGATTTCTCGCAATTTGGTCAGAACTTCCTCCAACTTATGAAACTGTTTGGCCTCACTCAGGTTGTTACCTCTGCAAACCATGTTCATGGTCATTCACTCGATCTGGTTTTCCTCCTGGAAATGGAAACCACTGACTTGGTGGTGGAACCGGTTGGTTGGCCTGACCATTGCACTGTAAGATTCAATTTCTGGGCTCCCCCTATAGGCCTGCTTCTGTGGAGATGGTCAGATTCTTCCCTTTGAGGGATATATTTTGTCTTGTACTCTCCCGGGTCATCCCTGAAAATAGTCACCTGCTGGCTAGTGCACTTACCCGGTTAACAAAAACTAAATAAATAAATAAATGTTACTCCCACTGCTCTCTCGGCAGCTCTTGATCTAGCGGGATGTACGGATGCCAGTGGGGCCCAGAGCGCCTAGTCCAGGCCTATGATAATGCTGTGGGGGACGCTCTGGATTCCATTGCTCCCATTCGAGTTCGCCCCTCACTCTCTGCCCTCGGTCCCCTTGATTTGATGGGACCTTGAGGGAGTTGAGGTGCATGGGGTGAAGGTTAGAGCAGTGCCTGTGGAGATCTACCCTCGATGCCGACCACCTTAAACTGATGGAACATTATCGTGTCTATCAGTCAACAATCTCCCATAAGAAGGAAGAGTTCCTGTCCAGGGAGATTGCTGTGGCTCAGAATCAACCAGCTCAGCTCTTCCAAACCATGGATAGACTGTGCAATCCAGCCTGTCTTCAGGCTCGGAGAGCATTTTTACAAGATAAGTGTGATGAGTTTGCTCAGTTCTTTGCCAATAAAGTGGCTGACATCAGGGCTGATATCCTTTCGGCACACTCTACAGGGGTTTGCGGTAATCAGTATAGGGATACTATAACCCAGTCTTCCCAGAAGTACTTTGACCGGCCAGCAATCCAAGATGTTATGCCAATTGTCCAAATATGTGGCCTACTTGCTGTAGTCGTGACCTGGGCCCTACATGTCTCATTTTGGGGTGTGCAGATGTTATCGGCCCTGTCTTAGCAGAGATAGTTTGGTGTTCTTTAGAGTCAGGTAAGTTTCTGAACTCCCTAATGGAGGCAGTAGTGACACCGCTCCTCAAAAAAGATACTCTTGACCCAAACTGCCCTGCCAATTTCAGACCAATCTCTAACCTTCCTTTTGTAGGGAAGTTGACAGAGAAAGTAGTCGCCCTTCAGTTGGATAACTAGTTGACCATCCATAGTATTTATGATTCCCTCCAATCTGGTTTTCGGAAAAGGCATAGTACAGAGACCACTCTGGTTCAGTGCTCAGTGATCTACTGATTGCTAGAGATCAGAAGTGTTGTTCAATCTTGGTCCTTCTTGATCTGTCTTCAGCCTTTGACACCGTGGACCATGTGGGGCTGCTTGAGTGCCTGAGAGACATCTGTGGCCTGTCGGGTACAGTCCTCAGATGGTTTAGATCTTTCCTCACTGGCAGAACTCAGAGTGTGGTATCAGGGATTTTTTCCTTGGCTCCATTCTCTCTGCCATGTGGGGTTCCTCAGGGCTCTGTGCTTTCCCCATGCTGTTCGCAGCTGCCATTGGGAGACATTGTAAGATGGTATGGGCTGTGGTTTAATTGCTATGCAGATGATACCCAGCTCTACCTTTCTTTTGCTCCCGACCAGGATAGTGCGGTCTCTGTCTTCAATAACTGCCTCGCAGATCTCCAGGACTGGATGCAGGCTAGTTGGCTAAAGTTGAACCCTGATAAGACTGAGGTTTTGGTTGTGGATCCAGGTCACGAGATAGAGAGGATGGGAGCACGGCTTGACTTCAGGCTTTTGCTCGGGGGTCGCCAGCTTGAGTCCTCTGTTCAGCTGTGGAATCTGGGCGTTATATTTGATGAGGGGCTGACACTTCATTCGAAGGTGTCGGCTGTTGTCAAATCCTCTTTTTTTCCACCTGAGGAATATCGCTCGGATTAAGCACCTTGTTCCGTCTCGTGACCTCCAAACATTGATCCACACCTTTGTGACCTCTTGCCTTGACTGCTGCAACTCCTTGTTCCTAGGGCTTCTGGGGGTTGATATTTGCCACTTGCAGCTGGTGCAGAACACTGCAGCCAGGTTGCTAACTGGGGTTTCTCGGATGAGTCATATCACCCCTGTGCTGCATGAACTGATCTGGTTGCCTGTTCAGTGGCAAATCACCTTCAAGGTCAGTTTACTGACCTATAAGGCCCTGCACGGACTGGGTCCTGGCTACCTGCAAGAGCTCCTGGTTTCTTATCGCCCACTTTGACCCCTCCATTCAGCTGATAAGGGACTGCTAGAGGTTCCCAGGGTTTGATTGAAAACTTCTGGTGTGAGAGCATTTATGTATGCAGCCCCGACCCTGTGGAACTTTCTACCTCATCAGATTAGAGAGTGCCTGACCATGGAGAGCTTTAAGACAGCTCTAAAAACATATTTGTTTAATTGTGCCAATAGGGATTGTTGAATGTTATTTTACTATATTATATTGGTTTTAATACTTAATGATTATTTGTGTTTTAATTCCCGTACAGTGCTTTGATATATGTATGAAGTGCACTATATAAACAAATATTATTATTATTATTATCATTGTTAGGCTTAAAAAAGCTATGGAGTGGGTAGAGGATAATGGGGGAAAAGCAGAGATACTAAATGAATACTTCTGTTCCATCTTCACCAGGATGAAGGATAGACCAGTGCCTTCAGGAGGGAAAAGAGGAGCAGGAGGGGAGGGGAACACAGATGTAGTGATAGAGAAGGATAGAGTGAGAGAGGATCTGCAGGCATTGAAGGTGGACAAATCACCAGACCTGGACAGAGTACATCCATGGGTACGAAAGGAACTGGCTAAGGAGCTGGCAGGACCACTGGCAGACCTATTTAATAGTTCACTAGAGCCAGGCATGGTACCATGGGACTAGAGAACAGCACATGCAGTGCCCCTCCACAGAAGTAGTCCCAAGGGGGAGCCAGGGAATTACAGATCAGTCAGTCATTCTGACCTCCATTGTGGGCAAGTTCATTGAGACTATACTAAAGGAAAGGTTGGTGGAATATCTAGAGGAGCATGATCTCCAGGATTCAAGGCAGCATGGGTTCATGGGGGGAGACTGTGTCAGATGAACCTGATTGGCTTCTTTGACTATGTCACTAAGAATAGTATACAGGGGCCAAGCGGTAGACATCCTCTATCTTGATTTCAGCAAGGCCTTTGACTCTGTGCCCCACAAAAGGTTGATCAGGAAGCTGGAGGATCTTGGGGTTGGGGGAAAAGATGGCCAGATGGATAGAAAACTGGCTGAGGGACAGAACTCAGAGGGTGGTTGTGGGGGAAGAGTTATCTGACACCAGCGAGGTAACCAGTGGGGTCCCATAGCGTTTGGTGCTGGGGCTCCATCAGTAACATTGGGGATGGCATTAAGGGCAAAATTCGCCTATTTGTGGAAGACACCAAACTCTGCAGCAGAGTGTACACAGCTGAAGGGATACAGGACCTACAGAAAGATCTGGAAAAGTTAGAGAGGTGGTCCAGGATCTGACAGCTTGGCTTCAATACCAATAAATGCAAAGTTATGCATATTGGAACCAAGAATCTTAGGACAAAGTACTACCTGGGTGGAGTCCAAGTATCTGTATCAGAGAGGAGGAGGAGAAGAACCTGGCAGTGATGATCATTAGTGGCCTGAAGCACTCCATGCACTGCTAGAAAGCAGCAACAAAGGTAAACAAGGAGCTGGGATGCTTATCTAGGGGAATCAGTAGGAAAAGAAAGGAGGTTATACTATCCTTGTACAAGTCACTGGTAAGGCCACATCTAGAGTATGGAGTTCAGTACTGGTGCCCACACCTCAAAAAGGACATTAACCTGCTGGAGAAGCTCCAGAGGAGGGCTACAAAGATGATAGCCAGTCAGCTGGGTAAGACATACTAGGAGAAGTTGAGGGCACTGAACATCTACTCCCTGGAAGACAGGAGAGAGAGAAAGAGAGAGAGAGAGAGAAAGGGGACATGATTGGGAACTTCAAGTACTTGAAAGTTATAAATAAGGTTGACAAGGAGAGTCTCTCTAAGCTGAGCAGCAATCATAACATGAGGGGGCACATTCTTAAGCTGGAGGGTAGGAGGTTTAGGAGGGAGATCAGGAAGCACTTCTTCACAGAGAGAGTGGTGAACTCTCAGAATGTGCTGTCGGAAGAGGTCATCTCATTGAAGACAGTGGGAAACTTTAAAAGAGGCTGTGATAGGCATAGAGGGAAGGTAAGGATCATGGCTAGAGAGGATGGGAGGAGTGGGGAGGGAGGGCAGGGACATTAGCTCAAGTTGTGGATATGCAATATGCAATATGAGCAGACTTAATAGACCAAATGACCTTATTACATAGAAACATAGACTCTGGAGACAGATAAGGACTGCTTGGCACACCTAGTCTGCCCATTTCCCTACCTACTGGATAAGCTGCAGATCCTAGTTAACCAACAGCCTGTTTCTTCCTACCCCGCACAAGAATTGCCTTATGTCTGTCCCATGCATGTTTGAATTCTCCCACAGTTTTAGACACCACAACTTCCTCAGAAAGGCTGCTCCATGTATCCACCACAACCTCTGTGAAAAAATACTTCCTCATATTGTCCCTGAGCCGTCCCCCCTCTATCTTCAAATTGTGTCCCCTTGTGCTTGCACATCTCTTTTTCTGAAAGATGCTGCCCTCTTGGACTTTGTTGACTCCACTAAGGTACTTAAAAGTTTCTATCTTGTCCCTCCTCTCTTTCCTTTCCTCAAGGGTATACATATTAAGCTCCTTTAGTCTCACCTTGTATGGCTTCTTTTGCAGACCCTGCACCATTTTAGTTGCCCTCCTCTGGACTGCCTCCATCCTGTTTATGTTCTTGCGGAGATGGGATCCCCAGAACTGGACGCAGTACTCCAGATAGGACCTCAGCAATTGCTGGCTTCTTTGTATGTTCCCTGTGAGAAGACCAGGGCAACACAGAACCAGAAGGGTGAACCCCAAGCCCCTCCAAAAAGGTCTCCCTTGAAGGGGACGAGGGAGAGAACAGGGGCTTGGTATTGTGACTCCTCTCATAAATCTGAAGAGTCCCCTGAGAAGGTCACTGCCCCATGCCCTGACCCCTCAAGTCAGTTGACTCCAAGGTCAACCTCTTTGTCACTTCTGAAGCTAAGGACTGCTCCAATCCTGGAGACCACCCTGAGGGAGGCCACAGAAGAGGGTGTCCCTTTTCCAGTCACCCGGGGGTAGGAGAATGGCACTGGTACCAAGACCAGCAGCTGCACAGGCCCCTGAGACTCAAACCACCATCCCCGCAGACCAAGGGCCATTATTAGCAGGCCTGCTCCCAACCTCACAACTGGCATGAGAGCCAGCACAGACTATACTCACTGGTGCCAAGGAAAGGGATGCCTGGGAGGGTGCTGAGGTACTGGGCACCAGAGAACCCTCCGAATCCAAGGAATCTGGCAGCCAGTCTGGATCAGTCTCCCGATCATCTGGCTCTGAAGAGGTGGAGGAGATCCAGAAGACATTCAGACGAGCTGCCCCAGAGATTTTCTAACCCACGTTGCTGCTTGCAGTATCACAGGAAGGCCCAGTGCTTCTCACGGTACAGTTCCAATCACCAGAGCAGCGAACAGCCCCAGGATCTGGAACAGCACTAGCAGGTGGTGTGGAGGAGCCGGTGCTGGGCCCAGTAGGTGTAGGCTGTGACACCAGGAGAGCCTGCACTTCTGAGGGGCACCTCAGAAGTGATCTTTTCCTTGGCAAGGCTAGAAATGGAGGAGACCCTCTCCTCACTGGTCTATATAGAACTGGGAGGGGACTCGGAGGAAGGGCAGAGAGACCTGTGTTTGGAGTCCCTCAGACAACGATGTCCTCAAAAAGTTAGCAGATTGCGTCCTACTTTCCACATGCGGTGCTCCAGTACTCCGTGATCCATGAAGAAGCAAGCATTGCAACTATCCATATCATGAGACGGACCCAGGCAGGTGAGACATCGGTCGTGTCAGTCCATGATGGAAACCTGCTGGCTCATGGTAGGATGGCCTGCTTTGGAAGAACATTTTTTTATCCCCAGATGAACCCAACATAGCTTGCAGTAACTAAAATAATAATAAGAAAAAGACTTGGCACCGCTTCAAGAAAGAAAAAGAAAAGGTCTTACTGGATTCCTGCAGAAAACTGCGCCAAGTTACTAGCGGACGGTGGAACTGGAACAGAGCAAAAATGATGTTGACGTCGTCGAAACATTTGACTAGGCCGCCATGTCACAGATGATATTTCTTCAGCAGGGGCAAGGTGCTGCACTCTCGATGGTGGGAGAAACAGAACTGGAGCTGAGGAGGAGCCAGTGACCATTGCTAGCCAACCCATGAGCACAGTGTAATACTCTGACCCCGAGGGTGGCATCGCCTCTGGCAACTGCTCCTCCCCCTACAAAAAAAAAACTCCTGCAGGGTGCTGAGCCTCCTGCTGTCACCCAGACAGTGATGAATGGTGAAGACTGAAAAAGAGAAGATGGGGAGTACTGCGCTATATTTACACAATTCACATGAAGTGGTAGTTATGGCAATAACTGTTGCCTCCCTTCTGCTTCAAATCAATTCTTTCTGGCAAATGTAACTATATATGTTGCACTTTGCAACAACTGTTACATGTGTAGTTATACTTTCAGCATAAATCTATTTTACTGTTGCACTTTGCAACAGCTATTAGATGTGTAGTTACACGTCCAGCATAAATCAATTTATGCCCAAACAGAAACGGTTGTGGTTGCACATGTAACTATCAGTTCATACAAATTGCATAACTACACACCTGTCAAATGTGAAAGTAATTAACTACATAGTATTTACAGTGCAATAACAGTGTAGTTACTTCATAGAAATGGAGGCAGTATAGCACAGTGGTTTAAGGCTCTGAGCTGCAAATCTGGTGACAACCAACGGACCAGACCTGGGTTTGAATCTCACAGCTTCCACTTGCATACTGTGCGACCCTGAGCAAGTCACTTAACTTCCCTGTGCTCCCAGGTCACTCCTGTAAAAAAGCTTTCAGCTTAGTATGCTACTCCTGGTTAAACAACTAAATAAAAAAAAAAAATAGAATGTGTGTCTAATTACATAATACGCGAATGTGAAACTAATTACCAACTACTTTGTAGTTACATGTATCTACACGGTACTTACTTAGCAGTTACATTGTAGTTATAAAATATTTACAATACACTTAAGGACACTTAAAATAAAGTGTTACCGAAAACTGACGCATGCACAGAAAAATCAACATCCACTTCATGCTCAACATTTGACACATCAGAAGGAGCACTATTAACACTCGCATTAAAGTCATATGTATTATCAAACAATAAGTCACCATCACTTTCAGTGCCAGAAGCAACACCGCCTGTTATTTTTATTGACTCTGAACTGGTATTACTTGGATTAACTCCCATTGGTTGCTAGAGCACATCAGGCATCATAGACACTGCACTTGATGATGCCTCATCAGTAGCACATTCATCTACTATACAAGAAGTCACAGCAGATGTTGTTGCTTCGATTGCATCGTAACTAGAAAAGTGACCATCAGCCACATTACATAGGGACACTTGACCACACACAGTCTCAGAATCACATTCCATGATGCACAACAACACCAAACCTACAGGTGCCGCATCATGACATTCATTGTACTCTAAATGACACATCAAACCATTTTCTGGTTGTGCAATGCTTCCATCACAGGATAGGTTAACATTAACATGCTGGAAAGAAGAGTTTGTAAATGGGCATTCGCTACTTAAGTAACAAACCATGACAGGGTGTGGGTGATGCTGGGTTTACCCATGCCTGGTGTGGTTCAGTCGCGAGGCCACAGGCCAAGTGACCAAACCATCCAGGTGTGGGTAAATTCTAGCATTACCCTCGCCCTAAAGTGGTTTATTGCGATTATACAATGTTTCCCTTCATTTTTGTCTGAAAAAATGAAGAAACAAACAATTATTTTTCATTTTTTATTACTTTTTGTTTAATTTATTCTTACACCAGAAAAAATAGTCTACTGTATTTGGCTTAAACAATTTAGCCCAGGGGAGCTGTTTGATCTGTGCTGGCTCATAAGATCAAACATGCTGCAGCAAGTGTAGAACCGTAATATGCAGTTACCTTGCTTTGAGGTTTATTTATACTGTTTTGGTCACAGTACGGAGTTCTTGATTGTTGCAGCAGCAAACAGCAGGGTAGAGGAAGCCGTCTGCCATAGTTGCAGTAAAGCATGAATTAAACTTATTTATTTATTCAAGAGTTTAACCAGGCAGGCATACTGAGCGGAGGACCACTTGTTTCCAGATGCGACCTGGGGGAAACAAGGGGGGGGGGGTACATGAGGGAAGGAACAGTAATTCTACAGACATTCAATTACAAATGAAGAGGCAATGTTGTGGAGCCTATACAGTAGGTAGCTAAGGTAGGCTTGTGCTTATATCCAGATAAAGTGCAATAGGAAGATAAAGCTTAGGTAAAAGAGAGAAGAGTGCCATCATAGATTATTGAGCTAGATTAGGAGGAAGGATTGGGAGAGAGGGAGGGAGCACTAAGTGGACGTGTAGCTAACTAGCCGGTTAGTTATAAGATGCAATTTTAGGCTGGTTGGTAGGCCATCAGGAAGTTAAGGTAGGCAAATTGAAGCCTCTTAGGGGGCAGGGCGGGAGCAAGAGCAGACCGAGAGGAAATGCTCTGAGAGGCGGGTGTTGAGGTGTCTGAGATTGTAGTAATGGCGGATATCTGCTGGTAAGTCATTCCAGAGTTTTGGTATACGGTAGCTTAGTGCTGCTTGGCCCATGGAGGTGCACATAAGAGGGATGTGGAATAGTCTAGCATCCGAGTGCTGGGCAGTACGCCAGGGGAGCTGAAGTTAGGGATCTTGGGCGGGTGAGGGGAGAGAGTGGGACCAGAATTTAGCGGCAACTTTGGAGCAGTGGATTAGCCGGTGGTCAGCAAGTGAGGAGTGGGTTAGTTTTGGACAATCCAGTATGAACCGGCAGAAGGAGTGGAAAAGGGTGTCCAGGCTGGACAGAGTGGATGGTGCAGCGGTGCCATAGGTCACATCCCCATAGTCAAAGATCGGAAGAATCATTTTTTGTACGAGTTCCCACCTGACCGTGATGGACAGGCAGCCTTTGTTGCTGTAGAGGGCCCCTAGTTTGGGATTAAGTTTTTTGTGCAAGGATTCCGCATGAGTAGAGAAATCTAGGTTTTGGTTGAGCCAAACACCTAGATAACGGAAGGAGGTATGGGATTCTAAGGGAGAGTGGTCCAGGGTTACGAAAGGGGGGTGCTCAGCGAGCCGGGAGAGATGAGGCTTCGAGCCGAAAGTTAGCGAGACAGTCTTTTTTGCATTTAGGAACAGCTGGTTTGTCGAGAGCCAGAGTTGTACAGCATTGAAGTCCTGTTGAAGGTGGCCATGTACTGTTGCTATGGAGGGGTCAGTGTTGTATATTACTGTATCGTCTGCGTACATTTGGATAGATGAGTGGGAGCAGGCTAGTGGAAGTTCATTAAGGAAAACCGAGAATAGGATTGGGCCCAGGACTGACCCTTGAGGGACACCTGTGGTTATGGGGAGAGGGGCAGATAGTTGGGAGCCAATTTTCACCGCTTGATGTCTGTCGCTCAAGTAAGCCTGAAACCAGTTAGTGGCATGGGTGGAGAGGCCGGAGGCCTTTAGCTTATCTATAAGGAGAGAGTGTGAGATGGTATCAAAGGCTTTGGCCAGATCAATAAATATAGCCATCGTGATATGCCCATTATCCATAACTGAGAGGATATCATTTGTTACTCTTAGTAAGGAGGTAGTGGTGGAATGAGATTTATGGAATCCAGATTGGTATGGGGTGAAGAAAGCAGTATCAGCTAGGTACTGGGAGAGTTGGGCCAGGGCAAGTTGTTCATGTATCTTAGCCAGAGTTGGGAGGAGGAAGATGGGACGGTAATTCCCAGGTGAGGCGGGGTCACCCCCCTTTGGCAGAGGGATGATAGTAGCCATTTTCCAGGCGGAGGGTATTGAGGAGGTCGAGAAGGAGAGGTTGAACAAGTCAGCTAGAGGAGCGGCTATTGCAGGCGCTGACAGCTGGAGTAGTCTGGAGTTCAAGTCATTGGAGCAAATGCCCTTCTTAGGGTTAAGGTTGCACAGAGCTTGGTAGACTTCGGCCGGAGTGACAGGTCAGCAGGAGAAAGAGAGGTGGGAGGAGGGAGGCTGTGGGCTGGGAGGGAGTTCTCAGGGGTGGGGGGGGAGACTATTTACCAGGGAAGCTGCACTATTGGTAAAGTGAACGTTGAAGGCTGTGGCTACTTCAAGTGGCTCAGTGATGGCCTGGCCGCTGATTGTCAGGGCAGGGGCAGGTGGTTGGGTTGGCGGGGTTAGAAGAGATTTTATGGTTTTCCAGAAGAGGGAAGGGTGGTTCTGATTTGCGCATAGGGCCGATGCAAAGTATTTCTGTTTGGCTAGTCGAATTGCCTTGGTACAGGAGTTACGTAGGGCACGATAAGTTTGTAGGTCTTGGAGGGTGCTGGTAGTTTTGTGTTTTTTCCAGGCCAGGTCCTTGGAGCAGCTTTGACATATGATTTCGGCGGATATCCAGGGTAGGTGGGAACCCCTAACTCAGGTTTTTATTAGTGGCGCATGTTGATCCCAGACCCTCAGGAACATGTTTTTGAAGCTTTCTAGTGCAGCATCGATCGAGGGAGCCTGAGGGATGAAGGACCAGTCAGCCATAGACAGATCCAGCAGGAGTGGTGTGAGTGCTAGTGACTTGAAGGATCTGGCTAGCAGGGTCTGTGAGGGAGGTTTGGGGGGGCTTGTGCACTTTCTGGACCACATAGACCATGTGGTAATCACTTAGGGAGTCAGGGAGAAGTCCTGCTCCTATCGCTCTATGGGGGTGAGTGGTCAGGGCCCAGTCCAGGAGGGAGTGGTTGAGGGTTTTTAGGTTCATTCTGGTGGGTTGGGAAATTTGTTGTGTGAAGTTCAGGGCATTAACATTGGCGCGTAGCTTGGCGCAATCTGTAGCAAGCCAGTTGTGATTGAAGTCACCTAGGACGTATAGCTCCCCTGTAGCGGTGGCGGATTTTAGTTTCGTCAGGTGGTCTAAAATACTAGGTGCAGGGGTATTAGGGGCACAGTAGATACCAGCTATGAAGATCAGGGTGGTGTAAGGCAGTGAGAGTTTAACAGTGAGGGACTCAATTAAAGGGGAGGGTGGGGGAAGGTGAACAGGGGTGAATCGGTGTTTGGTAGAAATGAATATGGCTATGCCTCCACCCTTTTTTTTTCCCCATGCGGTCCTGCCGAGTTAGGGAGTACCCAGGGATAGCAACAGAGGAGTCAGGATGGTGGGGTTTGAGCCAGGTTTCCGAGAGTATCAGGATATCAGGGCAAAGTGTTTGGAGTGAGAAATGAAGCACATGGGTTTTGTTAAGTATGCTGCAAATGTTTTGGTGAAGGATTTTCAGTCCCTTTGGAAGGGCCAGGGGTGCTGGGGTCATGGGAGGGGCAGGACCGGGGTTAGATTCTACATCCCCGGCTAGAAGTAGTAGGAAAGTAAAGAGATGGACAAGCATGTGCCGGGTAGCCCAGGCTCTACGTTTGGAGTTGTGATAGCTAAGGGTTGTGCTGAGAACATCAGCCTTGAGGCTGCTCAGAGCCGATAGACCAAGGGTATGAGAAGGGGGAAGAATGATCGCCCCGATAGCCCAGTTAAGGGGGGGGCTGAAAATGGCTAACATAGGGAGAGTGGAAGAGTGAGTTGGTTCAGCATTTTTGACCATATAGTGATGCTGGGGCAGTGGTTGCCTGAGCGGGTGAGAGGCAGGGGGGAAGGAGGATAGTGGGAAAGCAAGCAGACAGAGAGAGAGAGCGAGGAGCATCATTTTAATTTTGTTATGTATAACAGTGTATGCAGTGTATGTAGACGCTCAGGTTACATGGGACAAAATGTCAAAGCGCCATCCTCTGTGTGCCAGCACGCCCTCAGGTTTGGGTTTGCAGCGCTTTTGAAATGTGGTAATGTGACTCAGGAAATTTGTTTTTGTTTGTTCTCTTGATACCGGTGCACTAGCTATGAAGAAGGATCAGTTGTTTACAGATGTCCACTGACAAGGGTTGGTCATGCAGGGAGCAGTTGTGAGTAGCCACAAGGGGGGAGAATACAAAACTGCAGTCTGAGTTTCGTTATGGTTCTGTTTGGGAGGCACAGCAGATTTTTTTGAATACTGGTTACTGTAGTTGATGTGTGAACTACCCACTGGTGCTGTGTTTGAGGAAAAGGGTCAATGTACTTCAAACTCTGTGTGGCGTGAATTGCAAACAGCTCACTTGCACTTCCATGTTCTAATATGCATATGCAGTTATGAAAACATAGGGAAGTGACTCACGGCATTTTTTTTTCTTGGTGCCCACACATTTATATATAATTTATTATTCCAACAGCTGTGAGTGGCCAGGAGGGGGAGAATACATAACTGTGGTTTGACTTTGGCAATCGTTCAATCTCAGTAGAGTGGGCATGTAACATGGTGGTTCTAATGATGTGATTTTCGGGGTCAGAATTATTTTTTTTCAAGATGTGGCTGACTGGCACCTTTGCCATTGGTAATGGTAGAATTTACCATGGCTGAAAGGTGTCAGTCAGCCAATCAGGTTTGAGAATTCTAGGACCCACTGTATAATAGTCAAGTTACTATGTGCCACCACAGCACTTAGAGTGCCTGAGACATCAGTGGTATTTATGGCAGAAATGTCTGTATTGCCCACCATCAGATCCATATCAGTGTCAAAAAGGGCATTACTGTCATACATTTTCAGTTCTCCATCAGCTGATAGAAACAGAGAAACATAGACTTGGATGGCAGATAAGGACCACTTGGCCCACCCAGTCTGCCCATTTCCTTACCTATTGGATAAGCTGCAGATTCTAGTTAACCAACAGCCTACTTCCTGCAACCCCACCACTATAACTGGCTTATGTCTGTCCCATGCATGTTTGAATTCCCCCACTGTTTTAGACCCCACAACCTCTCCAGGAAGGCTGTTCCATGTGTCCACCACTCTCTCCATGAAAAATAATTTCCTCACATTACCCCTGAGCTGCCCCCCCTCTAACTTTAAATTGTGCCCCCTTGTTCTTATACATCTCTTTTTCTGAAAGATGCTACCCTCCTGGGCTTTGTTGATTCCTTGAGGTACTTAAAAGTTTCTATCATGTCCCCCGTCCTCCTTTCATCAAGGGTATACATATTAAACTCTCTCAGTCTCTCTTCATATGGTTTCTGATGTAGACCCTGCACCATTTTAGTTGCCCTCCTCTGGACTGCTTCCATCCTGTCTATGTCCTTGCTTAGATGAGGTCTCCAAAACTGCACGCAGTACTCCAGATGGGGTCTCACCAACTGTCTGTACAGAGGGATAACCACTTCCCTTTTTCTACTTGTGATGCCCCTCCCTATGCATCCCAGTATCCCCCTGGCTCTCCTGACTGACATTGCTTACTCATCTTTAGATCATCTGATATGACTACACCCAAATCCCTTTCCATTATTGTTGTTGTTAGTACCTCCCCTGCTATTGTGTACTCTTCTCTTGGATTTTTATTTCCCAGGTGCATTACTTTGCACTTCTTTACATTGAATCTAAGTTGTCATATGTCTGGCCATTCCTCCAACCTTGCCAAGTCCCTTCTCATCCTTTCTAGCCCCCCCCCCCTGTGTATCAACTCTGTTACAGATCTTTGTGTCATCTGCAAAGAGGCATGCCTTTACTTCCATACCCTCTGCAATGTCACATATAAAGATGTTAAAGAGGACTGGACCCAGTACTGAGCCCTGAGGAACTCCACTAGTAACCCTCCTTTCTTCAAAATGTGTTCCATTCACTATTACCTTCTGTGTCCTGCTGTACAGCCAGTTTGCTACCCAGGCTACCACCCTGGGACCCACTCCCAGGCTGGCTAACTTGATTACTAATCTTTCATGTGGGTCTCTGTCAAATGCCTTGCTAAAGTCTAGGTAGGCCATAACCACAACCCCTCCCTGGTCTATTACTTAGTCAAAGAAATCGATTAGATTTGTCTGTGCTGCTTTGGGTCCTGTGCCCCGCTGGCCTCTAGGTACTGAACAATTCTTTCTTTCAGAAGTGATTCCATCATTTTCCCCACCAGTGAGGTCAAACTAACAGGTCTATAGTTTCCTGCTTCTGCCTTGCTCCCACTTTTGTGAAGAGGAATCACATCTGCCCTCCTCCAGTCCTCAGGTACCACCCCATCTTCCCATGATTTGTTAAAAAGTGTGGTTAGTGGTGTCACTAGGTCCTCCCTTAGCTCTTTTAGGATTCTAGAGTGAATCTCATCAGGCCCCATTGCTTTGTCCACCTTGAGTTTTAGGAGTTCTTTCAGGACTCTTTCTTCTGTAAATGGACTGGCGTCAACCCCACTACCCAGAGTGTTTCTTTTGTTTGGTTTAGGTAACTTCTTCTCTTTTTCTTTTGTGAATACTGAGCAAAAGTATTCATTCATTATCTCTGCCTTTTCACTGTCTCCCTCTGCCCACCTCCCCTCTCCTTTATTAATCTTCACTATCCCTCCCTTAACCTTTCTATGCTCCCTAATGTACCTATAAAAGGGTTTATCCCCCTTCTTAACTGAGTTGGCTATCTTTTCCTCAGTTTGGGCCTTTGCTTTTCTGACTGTCTTCCCCACTTCTTTCTGCTTTAATTGATACAGTTCCCTGTCGTGCTCCTTCTGTGATTCCTTATACTTTTTGAATGCGGCCTTTTTCTCCTTAACCTTCCCTGACACCTCTTTTGAGAACCATAGTGTTTTTTTATTCCGCTTTGTTTTCTTTATTTGTTTCACTCAAAGGTTTGTTGCCTCCATGATGGCAGTTTTGATTTTTCTCCATTGTTCTTCCACCCCCTCCTTTCTGGCCATTTGCTAATGCATTCCTCAGGTATTCACCCATTATGCCAAAGTCAGCCCTTCTAAAGTCCAGTATCCTTGTCTTTGTATGACTTGTCTCCATGGTTGTGTTTCTTGTGAAGCACACTGTGTAGTGGTGGCTTGTTCCCAGATGTCTACTAACTTCTAAATTAGTGATCCTCTCTCCATTTGAGAGTACCAGGTCTAATATTGCTCCATCCCGACTGGGTTCCACCACTAGTTGTCTAAGGCATGTCCTCTGTTGGCATCGAGAATAACCCTGCTCTTGGATGTGGCTGCAATCCATGTCATCCAGCTAACGTCTGGCATATTCAGGTCCCCCATCAACAGTATCTCCCCCTTTTCAGCCATTTTGAGAATGCCCTCTATCATTTTCTTGTCCATTTCCTCCCCTTGAGACGGGAGTCTGTATACAACCCCTGTGGGGATTGTGATGCCATTCCCTGTCTTCAAGGTGACCGAGAGTGCCTCTTGTCCTCCCCCTTTACTTTTTAGTTTTGTAGCTTTGATCCCTTCCCTTTTGTAGAGAGCTACTCCACCTCCTCTTTTACCCTCCCTGTCCCTTCTATAGATCGTGTACCCTGGTATGTTGACATCCCAGTCATGGTTCTCCATGTACCATGTTTCTGTGACTGCCACAATATCCAAGTGTCTCTCTTCCATCAGGGCTACTACCTGTGGAAGCTTGTTTACCAGACTACGGGCATTGGTACTCATTGCCCTCCATTCAATGTTGGCTTTATCCTTTTTTACCCCATCCCAGATCTTATTGCCCTTGTCTATTTTTCCATTTACCCCTGTTCTGCCTTCTGTTAAGCATTGTACCTCAGTGTTTACCCTACTACCTGCCATATTTTGTGGGGAGGGGGGCTTGAACTTTCCTTTTTCCTATTATCACCTTCCCCCTTGGCTAGTTTGAAAGCTCACCAATGAAGCCTTTAAACCTGTCACCTATCAGCTTGTTTCCCTTCCTGGACAGATGCAGACCATCATGCCAGTATAGACCTTCATCTCTCCAGGTGGACCCCAATTCCCCAATGAAGCCAAAGCCCTGTACTCTGCACCAGTTTTGCAACCATTCATTAAACTGCATGGTGTGCAGTATCCTATCCTCACCCCTGCCATAGACTGGCAGCACCTCTGAGAAGGTTACCATGCTTGCTATCTTTCTGAGGCCCCTCCCCAACTCCACAAATTCATCCTGCACTGCGCTGATCTCATGCCTAGCTAGGTCATTTGTCCCTAGGTGGACAATGATATCTAGTTCCTTCTCCTGTGATGCTGCTTCTGCAGTCTTGAGGATTTGCTTCCTGTCCCTCCAAGCCATGGCACCAGGCAGGCACCTTACTTCCCTCTCCTCTCCCTTCCCCAGGTCTACATCCCTAAAAATTGAGTCCCCTATCAAAAGCTGTTTCTTTCCCCTATGGTGTCCCTTGCCACTCTTTTGTAGGTCTCCATTGTGGATGTCCACAGCATTCTTCTTGGTCTCCACTGAGGGTGTCATCATAGAGGAACCTTGATTTGCCAGACTGACATATGATTTGTGTAGAGGTACAACTTCGGGGCTACGCCTCTGTTCCACCACCCTCTCCCTCCCAGAACCTACTGTGGTCCATCTGCTCTTCACACATGGTAACCTCTGAGGCAGTGGTTGTGGAACTGGTGCTCTTTGGATGGGGGAGGCCTCCTTAGTCCTTTCCAGTTCAGCCTGAAGGTGGGTAACCTCCTCCCTCAGAGCTGACAATTGCCTGCAAATAAGGCAGCAACACTGGTTCTGGAATATCTCCCAGAAAACTGCTTCCCCACAGCCAGTGCATTGCACCACTCCCCACATGTCCCTCTTCCTTATAATATACAATGAGTAATATATAAAATGTTTTTTTTTTGTGTGTGTGTGTACTTACCCTTTATGCACTGTGCTGGGTTATTTAGAATATGACAGTTCTGCCCCAAGACCTGTTGAGGAAGTGATGTCAGAACATTGGCTATAAAGGAAATGCCACACCTGGGGTGGGTGGGCTGAGGGGAAGGATGGGTAGGCCACAACCACTGGTGACTGTTAGAAACAATCAAATACACCACTGCTCCACCACCTTGGTGAGTACTACCCATTATAGTAAGTCAACCAATACCACAATTTACTACACCACTACTCCTACACAAACCACTCTACTGAGACCAGGAATAAAAATGAACTCACTGCTCAGCTAGCAGGAGACTTCTAAAATGTTGCACAAATATCCTTCCAAATCCTAGGTCTCTAGCACAGGAATCAAGCAACTTCAGTTGTATTTCACCCCCTCTGGTTATAAAATGACCATACTTCAATGGTATCCTGCAATTCTCTTCTTAAAGCCAATAAGAAAAAAATGACACTTTCTGTAGAAAGCGTAGCTTGCCTTCCTAACAAGTCCCAAACAATATTATGTTTTGCCAGGTTCCTAGTTCCTCAACTGATTTTTAGTTTGTTCTCTGCAGTATAGCAAGTTTCTCAACCTCCAACAGAAGTAGGCAAGCCTTTTCTGACTGGCTTGTCACTGTGTAGTTTGCCTAAGACAGCTCAGTGATAAAAGCCCCTCCCAGAATCAATGGATTGACTAGTGACACCTGTGATGTAAGCAGGCCTTTCAATGTAGGCACTTTGCTATGTCTGATTCTAATATACAAACCCTTATGATGTTGAAGCCATAACAGAAAAAGATAAGCTGTCCATAACATCACTTCTGATGTGTTTGTTAGATTCTGCCATCTTACAATGGATGCCAATAACAAGCAGTATAAAATTAAAATCATTGTTCCCCAATGTACAAACAAAACTGAATACAATCAGGCATATGCAATTACAGGGACACAGTCTGTTTTTAAAACATTAATGTGGGGTTTAAACTTGTGAAGGGGGAGGATGGAAGAAAAGGCTGTCGAAGGGGTCCAATAAAGGAGGTACTCTGTCTCCACCCCCCGGGAAGCTGGAGGAATGCAGGAAAAGGCTGACTGGTAAAGTGCGGACCAGGGAAGACAGAATTCCCATGGGAAAGCGAGCAGGGGAAATGGAAATATAGGGAAAGGGTGGAAGGTAGTCCTGCTAAATGCCAGGAACTTGGGTAATAAAATGCCTGAGCTCCAGGCGATGCAGACTGAGGGAGAGGTGGATGTGGCAGTGGTCACTGAGACCTGGGCCACCACAGGGAATGATTGAAACCTGAACCTGGAGGGTTACATCATGTTCAGGAAGGATGGAGTGACGGAAGGGGAGGAGGGGTAGCAATAATAGTCAAAAACTGCATTGCCATAGGAGGCTTGGAGGAGGTGGAGGGAACTGTGGAGGCAATTTGGGTCACCTTGATACCAAGGGGGGGGCAAGAGAGTAAAAATAGGAGTGGTGTATAGACCCCCCTGTGCTGGTGGAGGAGCTGGAGGATAGTCTGGTGGCAGATGTTAGAAGACACTGCAGATTGGGAAGGGGAAGGGTGGTGGTTTTGGGGGACTTAAACATGCCAAGAACAGGCTGGGAGACTATGACATTCTCGGTGGACAGGGAACAGAGGTTGTTGGATGTCTTTCAGGATGCGTTCCTAACTCCAGCAGGTGGGGGAACTGACCAGGGAGGACCGGATACTGGATGTGGTCCTGGCAGACAGTGACCAGATTGGGGACCTGGAGGTAAGGGACCCATTGGCGGGGAGCGACCATGTCACAGTCTGGTTCTGCCTGAACCTAGGAAGGGTAGAAGACTTCACAAAGACGGAGGTAACTGACTTCAGGGGGCAGATTTCAAGGAAATGGGAAGGATCCTTAAGGAGAACTTGGATGGGATTGGGCCAGACATGGATGCTGACAGTAGGTGGGAAATCATCAGGAGAGGGGTGCAGAATGCTATCAGCACTTGCTTAAGAGTAAGACGAAAATGCGGTAGGGCCTAAAAATCCTGCTGGTGGACCAGGGAAGTTCAGGAGGTGGTGAGGGGAAAGAAGGCGGCCTATAGGCAATTCAAGTGCTCAAGGAGTGAAAGGGACTGAGGGGAGTACAAGATGATGGCCAGAAGGGCTACTAGGGTGGTGAGGGCAGCTAAGGCAAGGAAGGAGCAGAACCTGGCCAGGAAAATTAGGAGAGAGAGAGAACAAGGGGTTCTTTAGATACATTAGGTAAAAATGAAGGGTGAAGGGGCAGATTAGCAGGATTAAAATAGGGGAGGGATGGGCACAAGACCAGGGGAAGCAGGCTGAGGTACTAAATGAGTACGTTGCCTCAGTTTTCACCAGGGAAAATGGGGGGGGGCTGCATCATACATGGGAGGAAATGGTGAAACTGAGGAGGGGGGACCCTTAGTGATTGGCAGGTCTGGGGAGGACAGGGCATCACTGGCAGGTGGGGGGAAGGCAAAGGAGGGGGACAAGGCAGCGGAGGTGAAAATCATAGCAGAGAGAGCGAGGGAAGCCCTCAGGTCCCTTAAGATGGACAAAGCACCAGGGCCAGATAAATCACATCCCAGAGTGCTGAAGGAACTGGCAGATGTCCTGGCAAAACCCCTGGCGGAGCTCTTCAGCATCTCTCTGAGGACAGGGTAGATGCCTCAGGACTGGAAGGTGGCACATATAGTGCCTATCCACAAAGGGAGATCAAGGGAGGTGGCAGAGAACTACAGGCCTGTCAGCCTGACATTGGTGGTGGCAAGGTGATGGATGGCATTGTCAAGGAGAGACTGGAGGGGACCTGGAAAAGTTGGGGTGCCTGGACAATAGACAGCATGAATTCATCCTGGGGAAATCATGTCAGACAAAGCTTGTGGAGTTCTATGACTGGGTGATGAGTGCCTTGGACCTTGGTAGACCAGTGGATGTCCTCTTTCTTGACTTCAGCAAAGTGTTTGACTCTGTTCCTCATGTGGTCCTGTTGGATAATCTGGGAGAAATGAGGGTGGGGAAAATGATGATCAGATGGATAGGAAATTGGCTCCAGAACTGGACCCAGAGGGTCGTGGTTGGCAGGATAGTCTCATCCCCAAGAAGGGTCACTAGTGGAGTCCCTCAGAGATCGGTCCTTGGACTCCTCCTGTTCAACGCCTATGTCTCTGACATAAGGAAGGGTATCAGGAGTGAGATGAGTCTCTTTGTGAATTACTCAAAACTGGGGGTGGTGGTGGATGGGGAGAAGGGGAAGGTGACCCTACAGGGTGACCTGAAGGCTCTGGAAAGGTGGTCTAGAAAGTGGAAGCTGAGGTTTATTGCAGGGAGATGGAAGGTACTGCACCTGGGAGCCAGAAATCTGGGCCACGTGTACACCCTGGGGGCGGGGGATGCTACAAGTCTCAATTGCTGAGAGGGACCTGGGGGTGGTGGTGGATGTCAATATGAACAACTCGGAGACTTGTAGGAGGGCGGTGGTAAAGGCCAACAGGATGCTTGGATGCATTTGCTAGGGGGCTCACCTCCAGAAGAGGGAAGTGATACTCCCACTGCATAACTGCTTGGTGAGGCTGCACCTCGAGTACCGTGTGCCATTTTGGAGGCCACATTTAAAGAAGGCCATTGAACTCCTGGAGAGGGTCCAGAGTAGGGCATCAAAATGATTTGGGGCTTGGGGGATAGGACCTATGGGGAGAGGCTTGAAGAGCTAAATATGTACACATTGGAAGAGAGAAGGGACCGGGGGGACATGATAGAGGTCTTCAGGTACATGAAGGGGGTAAATAGGGGAGGAGCAGTCAGGGTACTCTGAAAGAAGGGGGGGAAACTAGAGGGCATGAGTGGAAGCTGGAGGAGGGAGATTCAGGGAGAAAGGAGGAGGCGCTACTTCACTGAGAGGGTGGTGGAGCCATGGAATGCACTGCCCAGGGGGCTGGTGAAGGCAGAAATGGTGGAGGGGTTCAAGAAGGGTGGGACAGGTAAAGGGGAAGGGTTCTGGAAGTAAAAACCAGTGCAGCGAGAATATCTGGGACTGGGAAGAGAGAAGCCAGAGAGGGTGAGGAGGGCAGCAAGGTCAGCTCCCAGGGTGGGGGCTGATCAAACGAGCAGACACAAAAGACCATTAGGCCTATTCTGCTGGCATTTTAGTATATTAGTATTAAAACTAAGAAGTCGATTTGTAATTGTTAGTAGCCAGTTGAAAAGTGAATTAATCACATTCTGAGAACTACAGCACCATATAAATCCAGAAACTCAAGTACACCACAAAAAAACTGTGGCAAATAGCACTCAAATTACTTCAAACAGCAGGCTTAAATGCCAAATAAGTAGATTTAAATAACGATGAGAAAAGATAGCATGCACTGGTTCCAGTTCTACTCAAAAGATCATGCTTCTGATGCAGTGATAGCCACTGACAGAGAGTAGTCATGCCGCAGAAAGCGTACCCCACTAAGTGTCATACTAAAGGGGCGACACTCATATGCACACTTGTGCAGCGTGGGGGGTGCACGTTCATGACAGTAAACTGAAAAAGGTTGTAAAACTTGATCAAAATATAAAAAAAAAAAAAAATTGTTGTGATTCGCCTAATTGGAGTATTTATGAACTACCACAGGATTGGCACAAGGTAAGGACAGCGTGTCAGCAGCTCTTTGAGGCCTTATGTAAGAAGCATGATGGTGAAGAGATCTTTTCTGCCTAAGACACTCCTTGTCTAGTGGACTGTCTGAGAGCTTCAGGGGATTATCTTCCAGTTGCATATTACTGGCAGGACACTCTAGACATCTGACCTCTTTCACAATTGACTACTCAAGATCTGCAGTGTGACCAGAGGGCCAGCTCAGTCATCAGGTAGATTGTGCAAGTGTTAAAATAGCACTGGTCTAAGCAAGCAATAATACTTGACAGGGTGGGTGGTATTGGGCAATACCGGACCGCCCAGGGGTGTGATGAGGCCCGACGCCACAGGCGGAGGGCCTTATAGTCCCTGGAGGGTCCGGTATTGTCCACACCACCCACCCTGGAGGGTATTATTGTGCTTAGAAAATGGGCATGTATGTCAAGTTTAATTAAAAAGTAAAATAACAGGAAATTAGTTTAAAACTAATAGAAAAACTTGAAGAAAAATTGTTGTTGGTAAAGTAGTCCCTCTGATTATTTTATGCTGTTGATTCTTGTGTTGCTCCCTCCTTCCTGAGAGCCATTCCTTTGAAGTGAGCCCCCTTCCCCACAGCACACCTTGCAGAAGTACAGATGACCTCGGTATTGAAGTTGCATGTCAGGGAGTTTCATGGCACCATTTTTTTATTTATTTTAAACAGTTCTGGATTTTATTTTATTTTGGTCAGCCAACAGACACGGCAGTTTGGTGCGTGACCTTGCAGGACCGTGCTCCGTTAAACCCGGAATATTTGAAAAAAACAAATTTAAAAGCAGTTATTAGTGGGACAGCAGCAGTTTAAAATGTATGTTTTTCTATCCATAAGGAACAGTGCTTTTAACGTTAACTATGTTTTAAATGTTAATTTATGATGAGAGAGACAGGGTGTTTGCCAGAAGCTTTTTGAGCGGCTCCATGTCAGGGAGTTTTATGGCATTGTTTTTTATTTATTTTAAACAGTTCTAAATATTTTTTTCTTTTGGTCAGTCCACAGACACGGCAGTTTGGTGCGTGACCTTGCAGGACCATGCTCTGTTAAACCCGGAAGAGAAGCGCTATGTGGGACAGCAGCAGTTTAAAATGTATGTTTTTCTATCCATAAGGAGCAGCGCTTTTAACTTTAACTATGTTTTAGATGTTAATTTGTGATGAGAGAGACAGGGTATTTGCCAGAAGCTTTTTGAGCGGTTCCGTCTTTTGCGAGGCAAGTCAGCATTGGGATGTGTCAGACCTGAAATGGAGTTATTGGTTTTCAAGACAGTATGAACATTTTAAGAGAAGGTGGTATACTTGTAAGAGTAGGTACTGATTTTTTATTAAATAAATAAATTTGAGATGGGAGGGGGCATCTGACAACTTGTCCAATAAGCGGTGGGAAAAATGGCGGCTTGTGGGTTCGAAAATTCAGGGTGCCCAAGTATATATAAGTAATGGGCACCCAAATTGCACTTGATTTGGAGCGGGCATCTATCGTAAGTTAATGTACCCCCCTGTAGTGGCTCTCAGCCAGTGAGTGATGTCCTCGGATCTAGCCCATTTTCCAAAGTTACTGAAGTCCTGCAAAGCATATTGAAAGTGCATGCTTGTATTATTGAAACTGTCTTTTACAGGGGAAGGGGAGGGGTACAGGGCACAAGCCAGAGATCCAGACCTTGCTGGTAAGTGGGCTGAATGTGAGCATATCATTAATGGCCAAACTCTTTGGTATTGTAATTACTGAACACTGTAATTGTTCAGGTTTTCGTAAAAGGTCACTAGGCAGGATTGTGGGTTATATTAGCTTCCCAGAGGGCTGTACCAACTGGGATACTTTATTTATTAATTTAGTTTTTGTTGACCGGGTAAGTGCGCTAGACAAATCCTGCCTATTTTCAGGCACAACCAAGGGGAAGGGGATACAGATGAATGTCAACTGACCTTGAACCAGATTACGCTGTAGTTACCCACGTAATTACTCTGGGAGGAGGCATCTTAATTATAGCACTATAACTGGTAGCCCCCCCCCCATACTAGGTAGTTATGAATCCAGGCCCCTCAACCTGTTATTAGGGATACAGACAAGGGTAGTAGTGGTTGGTATAATGGCACCAGGGTCACATGAGAAAATGGATGATGAGAGACTGAGGGATCTCAGTATATACACATTTACACCCTGGAGGAGAGGAGGTAGAGAGTGAACATAATAGGGTCTTACAGGTACCTCACAGGAGTGAACAGGGTACAGGTGGGGTCCTGTTTCAAATTAAAAAGTGCAACACAAGAGGGCATGCAGTGAAGCTAGAAGGGGCGAAATTTAAGAGGGATGTGAGGAAATGCTACTTCACTGAAAGAGTGATGAATGCGTGGAACAGCCGGCCACATGAGATAGTAGGGGCAGAAACATTGGGGGAAGGGGTAGTTCAAACGTGCATGGAATAGACATAGGGGAATACTAGTAAATAAAAACGGGAAGAGTAGGCAGAAACCAGTTAGGGTCTGCTGGGACAAAATAGGCTAGGAAAAATTGGACAAACTGGGAGGTGATCCTTTTCTGCTAACTAATTCTATGTTTCTGTGTTTCTAGAGGTAGGAGCCCACTGGGAATTACATATCATAACATAGCTGAACTATCTGACAAATGCATGTCTTTTTGATCCCTTTGCAGACATTCAAGGCAGTGTGTTCTAGTGGTCAGAGTACTGCTGAGAATTGGGGATTCACAGGTTCAAGCCACAGTGGACCCAAATACTCACTGTGTGACCCTAAGCATGTTGCTTAGCCTCCAAGTCCTCCAGTACATGAAGCTGCACAGAGGGGCAGAAACAGAACCAAATGGGAATAAGATGCTACATTTCAGCTGACAATCCTGGGCAATTAAATTGTAAAAAATAAATAGACTAAACAATGCTAGCAGTTGCCAGCCATTCTTGGGCCACCCGATCCCACCCCTTTCAGCCAGTGGAGGCAGTGTGGTGTAATGATTAGTGTGCTGTTAGAAACTCTGCAGTGATAAGTTTAATCCCCACTAGAGACAAATAGTCACAGTCTGACCATACCTCTCAAGTGTCCCTCATTACGAGGGTCATCCCTCATTTTGTCCCTTAAAATTGCTTTGTCCCTCATCCGTCCCTCACAGAAAAGGTCTGCCCACACAGAGAATGTGCTGTAAATTCAAATTTTAAAGCAGAAACTCTTAATATTCTAAAATACTAAATCCAAAATAAACTTTGTACAAGTAAACAGTATGGTTTTCACAGTGTTCTGAGCTTGTATCTCCATGTTTGAGGATGTGTCCCTCATTTTGAGGGTCTGCGTCCCTCATTGTCCCACATTTGAGTGTTCAAAAATGTCCATGTCCCTCATTTCAGTGACAAAAGATTGAGAGTATGTGTCTGACCCTGAGCAAGTGCAAGTCACTGAACCTCCTAATGGTCCAGTCTACATGGATGTGGAACTGGGTAGAAGCAGGCTTGGAAACTGAATGGGGTACTGCATCTTAGCTGGGCTATCTAGTGTAAATACATTATGAAAATGGATAAAAGCTGGAACCCTGATTAATTGATTGATTGAAAAGCTGGAGCCCACTGAAACCCACTGAACCCACTGAAAATGAAATGCTGCATCTCAGCTAGGCTATCCTGGGGAAATAAATTCTAGAAAACAAACAAAACATTGTTGACATGCCAGTCTTTCTTGGTTCCCCTTCCCAGCCAGTGGAAACAATGTGGTTTAGTGGTTACAGTATTGTTGGGAACTAGGAGATTGCATGTTCAAACTCTGCTAGAGCCAAATACTCAACTGTGTGACCCTGAGTAAGTCTTTTAACCTCCTAGTGATTCGGTTAACCCAGATGTAGAAATGGGTAGAAGCAGGCTTGCACTAGAAATAAGATGTTGCATCTTAGCTTGGCTACCCCAGGTTAATACACTGGGAAAAATGGATGAAAGCAGGACCCTACTGGAAATGAGATGCTCCACCTCTGCTGGGCTATCACTGGTAAATAAGTACTATTTTTTAGCTTGTTCCTGAACACCCTTCCAAATTCTTGCTCCAAACAAATCATCCTCTATGCTGAAGATGCTGTGATTCCTGCCTCTCACAAGGATCCCAAACCACTACAAGACATCCTTTAGCTTGGCTTCGCTTCTGTTGAAAATTGGTTTATAAAACACAAACTGGTCCTAAATTATAAAAAAACAAGTCTATGATGTTCAGCAGCTCTCATAACAAACATAAGCTGCACTCCCTATCCAGCAAACCCAGCCACGGAGTCACCCTGGAACAGGTACAAGCCTCTAAATACCTTAAGATCACTCTTGACCCTCATCTAACTTTTGGTGCCCACACTGACTGTGTAGCCAAAGCTACAAATACTCATCCTGGCCTGCTTTTCTGGCACAGGCAACATCTTACCCCAGAAGCCTTGACAGTCGCTCTACAGGGCTCTATCACTTCCATTACTGATTATGGGCTTATTATCTATGCATGGCTCTGCCTCCACTACCACTCTTAGACACATATCCCCCTTCCTCAATAAGGCATGTTGGCTACTCACTGGATCCCACCACCTCACACATACGTGTGACCTCTATGCACAAACTGCATGGCTGCAACTCACCAATCAGATAAAGTACCTTACCTGCACTATGGCGAAGAAAATAACTATGGGCCTTGCACCCCTTGGAGTCTGTGCTCTCCTGCACCCTAACAATAGCCCCCACACAACTAGGGGGTCAGAATCACAGCTCCTGCAGGTTCCCCGCTGTCGTTCCTCACAAGGTTAAAGATCTTTTGCCTGTGGGGTGCCTAGCTGGCTAAATAGCCTCAGCAGTTACATCTCCTTTGCACTTAGAGCATTTAAATCAAGGCTCCGCCTTTCTCTCTCTCTCATCGCCTCTGGCTCCTGACTGCCTCGACTAGCTGACCCCTTGTATATTACTCTAACGTCATTCAGCTCTCCTTCCTATTAGCACCTGCCCCCTTCTATCTTCCCTCCAATATGTACTTCCCCATGTTATGTCTATGACAATGCCCCTGGCTGCTCTGACTCCTCTGTTGTTCCCCCCTCTCCCCTTTACTCTTCCTTCTCACTTGTGCCCTAATCCTTGCTACACCTCATTCACTATCTCCTTGTAACTTAGCTTCGAAATGTGTTTGTTTTTATATCCTTTGTAACTACTTGTCTCCTGATTACTGGTCCTGTTTAGCTTATACCGTTGTCACTTTGTCTTACTGTATTGAATGGTAACTGACGTGGAACCTTTGTGAAAGAGTCCTGACTCAAAGGTATTTGTAATCCTAGACCTAAATAAACAAATAAATAAATAAATGAAAGCATTTCCAGCAGTCAGTGATCTTAAATTTACCCCATCATCACCCCCACTGCAGTGGAAGCAGTGTATTCTGGTGGTTAGAGAACTGTTGCGAATTGAGAAATTGCTGATTCAAACTCCACTCTAATGCTCAGTGTGTGAATGTGAGCAAGTCAATTAACAGGTCAGTGTTCCAGTCCGCCCAGCTGTGGAAATGGCTGGAAGCTGGAGTCCACAAGAAACAGCTAAATAAAAGATAAACATGTATTTACAGTTTGTCAGATTTTCACCCCAACTTGCACTGTTACAGTATTTTAACCTCTTAGTACTTCAGTCCACTCCTGGGCTAAGCAATAAGATATAGAAATCCCATGTGCATTGTGAAGCATGAAGTGCTTGTGCCAAATGCCTTCAATCACCTGGAAGTGTGGTTTAGGAGGCTAAATCCACACCCTGCTATGTCTCATTGTGCTTATAAAATGGGTGGACCTGTAAAAAAACAATTAGAAAACAGTGTAAAAACAAATGGCAGCATAGTATATACATAAGGGAGATGCAATGGGGACCTGCGTGATCTGTCATTTATCTACACAAGAGCAGTTTGACATTCGGTAAGCTCACGAGTGGCATAAGCCTTGAGTGATGTGCCCGAGATCAAACTGTTTGAGTGTAAATAAATAATGTATCACACAGGTCCCCACTGCATGTCCTGTTCATACAACAGACTGGTGTTTTTCTGACTGATTGTAAATGAGCACCTGTGCCCAAAGGTATTCTCCAAAGTTTCAATAACTATATACAGTACATACATAGAGACATACAAACAAAAATAAAATGATGTACCTCAAGGATCGGTACTGGGACCGGTATTATTTGGACTATTTATGAGCAATTTAGGAGGTAACATGTACCATACATGTAACAAGTTTGCTGATGATACAAAAGTAGGAGAAGGCAAACATGGATGAAGAGGTGTGCAAAACCCAAATCAACTGAAATAATATTGTTGAATGGGCCAACTAATGGAAAATGAAATTCAATAGCTCTTAATGTATGGTAATGCACTTGGGGGAAAATAAAAGGAAAACACAATATTATATGGATGCACTCAAACTGAAAACAACCACCTGTACCGTATGTGTGAAAAGAACCTTGAGTAGTACATTACAGATGTCCTAAAACTTAAGGAACAGGTCAGTATAATATCAAATCAAACCAAATCTTTATTTAACCCAGTGAAACACCATTGAGTAAAAAAAAAATCATTTACAAAGTGGACCTGGTCAGCTATACAGAGCTGATAGTTACAGTCAATGATTATACAGAGTCAAAATAGAAATGATAATAACATGACACACACTACATTGCAGGCACAGGAATAGAAAATAAAACAATGATTATGCAGGGTCAATTAATGGCAAAAGATATGACGCACAATATATTGCAGGTACAGGAAGAGAAAGTGAACAAGGCACATATGAGTTCAATAACAGAATGACATGAGGCGATCTATTTACAGAGTTTGGGTTTGCATTTGACAGGTATCCACTAAGTGCAGTTTAAAAGCATATTATGATGATATTGCAAGTGCTAAGGACAAGCTGTGATATGCTTGGATGGGTGGAGGATGCTACAACTAGTTAAGGGAAGTGAGAAGAGTAGAAATACGAGGGAGAGAATAGAAGTAAGAATGGGGAAATGCAGGAGTGGATATTGGTGGAAGGACTGATGATAGTTACTTGGGGGAAGGTGGGAAGAGAAGAGGTGGGCAGATCATAGGCCTTGCTGACTAAAAGGAGAGGTCAGTGGACATTACAATTGCAGGAATCTCGAATGTGTTTCTTTAGTAATGTTTTGAAGGTTACCATTTTAACAAGGTAAGTAACTTCATTGATTTCTGTAAAGAGCTCCAAAGAACTGGCAAGGCATGGCTAAGGACGGAAGAACCAAAATGAGTTCTGTATCTAGGGATGTCAAGTGAAAGATAGGAATGATAAATGATAATATATGATAAAACAAATCATCTGCTGAACACTATAAAAAGCCATTTTACCCATAGGTCAGAGCAAATTCTTCTCCCTCTATATAGGTCATATGTTAGGCTGTTAATAGGCTACAGGTTATAGTTCTTGGGGAGGGGCTTGAATATAGGGAAAAATATTAAAATTGAACAAATTCAACAAAAGGCAATGAAAATGATAAGGGGATTAGTGCATGTGCCATATGAAGTAAGGCTGACACACCTAGGTTTGCACTCACTGGAACAATGAAGAACATGGGGGGGGCTGTTATTATTGTTTGGTGTATATAATGATCATACCTCTCAACTGCTATGAATTTCACATAGCGCTATGAATTTGACACTCAGATTTACCCTTACTACAGAAAGGTTTATGGATGTTCTTTACAATGTTAGAACTATTTCTAGACACACAGGGCCAGATATTCAAAACTTTGCCCCGGGACTAAATTAGCACTGCCCAGCATGCAAACATTGCCCGGACCAAAGAGCCAGCCATATTCAAAAGGACTAGCCCGGTGCTAATCCTGCTGAATATAGCATGTGAAAGAAGCTGGGTAAACTGGGCTGGGAGTGCAGGGCAAAAATAGCCCAGGAATAAGACAGCACTGAATATAGCAACAGGGAAGTGCAAACTGCAAAAGAAGCTCAGTAGACACTGAAGCAAGCCAGTGTTGCAGGTGGAGAACAGTGTGTGTGATTGCACAGAGATGTCTCACATCTTCTGCAAACAACAATGCAATCCACACACTGCAGAACTGTGCTATGCTGAAGTTAGGTTTGCCCGAGGCTAACCTGATTGGCACAGTGCTAACACATTAGCCTGGTGCAAACTGGTCAGCCCAGGGCAAACGGGAGCTACAGTATATTCAAAGCTCCCGTGCAAATGAGCCTACATATGTAATCCTTGGGCAAACAGGCACATTTGCATCTAATTATGTGCTGCTTAGCATACATTACTATGCAGTTTGCCAGGTGCTACTGCATGGTGCACACAGCTTCACCTTTTGGTCGGAACGGCAGTACAGGCTGGACGCTCCTGGACAAGGCATGCCCACATCATCCCCTGTTGGTCAGAATGGAAGAACAGGCTGGCAGCAGGAGGAACTGTGTGCTGGCAGGTACAGTCAGTGATACAATGCACCCATGCATCTGTGCAAGCAGGATCTGTATATGTATACATATACATATACATATATATATATATATACATATACAGATAGATACAGTAGCTAAACACAGATACACTGCCCATGGCCATACACACCTGGAGGATGCCCTCCCACAACATAGGTACTCCACTGCAGTAGTGGGTGAAACACAGTGGATGGACTCAATGCATGGGACAGGCATAAGGCAAACCTGGTGGGGGCAGGATGCCATAGGCTTTAGGTACACTAGGATATGCAACATATCCATTAGATAAGGAACAGAGCAGACTGGCTAGGCCGGGCAGTCCTTCTCTGCTGTCATGGTCCCTGTTCTCATGTGTGCCTGTTACACCCTGGTAGGCTAGTATCTCCTCCCAGAGCATTATCCCTGACCCCTGGTAGCCCCAAAAAATCACATAAATCCTTGGTGGTCTAGTGGTCCCCCCACACCCTCAGCATGATCCCCGACCCCCAGTAGCCCCAAAAATCACAGAAATACCTGGTGATCTAGTGGTCCCCCACCCCAGCATGATCCCTGACCCCGGTAGCCCAAAAATCCCAGAAATCCCTGGTGGTCTAGTGGTCCCCCACCCCAACATGATCCCCGACCTCCAGTAGCCCGAAATCACAGAAATACCTGGTGATCTAGTGGTCCCCCCCACCCAGAAGTGTGATGCCCTGCCAACCTGTAAACGTCATATGTACGATGCCAGCGACTGAATGTATTGATACATTGAAAATTAATTTTTACAATATTGATGTGTATTTTTGTTTATTTATACATTGAAAGTGTATAGACAAGCTGTAACTACATCACTCTGACTCCAAGCTTTGATTTAAAAAAAAAAAATTACATTTCTAGCTCTAATGGTCCAAATGTTAGCTACGTTTAAAAGTTGTATTTTATTACTTTAGTGTGTGGTAACCGGGTAAGGTCCACTAGACACAAATGTCTGTTTTCAGGGGTAATCTTGGAGCACTTGGGGGTAAAGTGACTTGCTCAGAGTCACACAGTAAGCAAGTGGAGGTTGTGGGAATCAAACCCAGGTCTGTCAGATGTACCAAGCTCATTCACAGCTCATTACTCTAACCTCTAGGCTATACTGCCAACCCTAGTAATCATGTCTTCTTATTCTTCTGAAATATTGATACAGTAGGTTGCCACCTGCAAGGGACAAAAAGCCTTCTCTGTTGACACTCCAAGTCACTGGAACAATCTGCAAATTTCCCTCCACTCTCTAGGTACAAATGTCCTATTTAAATCACACTGTAGGGATGTCCTTATAGCTGTCTCTGCCTGTAAATGGAATACCCCCTTGACACGAAGATCAAGTACCCATGGCTTGGTTTCATCATCCATGCTGTATTTTTTTTTCCTTTTTCCTGTTTCTGTGGCATTTGTATTGCTTTTGGTATAGTCTGTAAATAGTGTATACAGTACTATCTTTATTTGTTGCTTGGATTTCACTTTCACAACCATGGCATATCACTTGCATCTTGTACTTTAACTTTTGCCAATGTATTGTATTGTGTCATTATAATGGACTCCTGACCTGTGTGTGCTTGATACTGTTACTTGTTTGTGCCATCTTGGTGGCCCAGGTTGTGCCAGAAAATGGTCCATGAGATCAGTGCACTCAACCTGTTACCAAACAAAGATCAGCAAAAAGGGCTGACTTTTGAACCATGTGGACATGAAATTCATTTGTTTTTCACTGAAACGCTTGACATTAGGTCAATATAGTTAGAATACGTAAACACACTTTCAATGTATCAATATACTGATAATATACTTTTACAATACAGTATTGATATATTAGAAATGAATGTTAATGTATTCATGTATCATTTTAGCAATGCATCAGTATTGTAAATGTGTATACTAAGTGTACCTATTCATTAAAAGTGTGTCAGCATGGTGTAACTACAGTATATTGGCCTGATTTCAAAACCTTTCATTTAAAAAAAAGTATGTTTATATCCCTAACACTTCAAAAGTCAGCCCTTTTTAAAGATAATTCCTTAAAAAATGGCTAGCTTTTGAAATGCAATGGCTAGAACATATTTTTTTAAATGATTGTTTGGTGTTAGCTTAATATAGTCACGCTATGCCAACACCTTTTCAATATATTGGTATACTTAAAATGCACTTTTGTAATATAGATATATATATAAAAAATATTTTAATATATAGATGTGTATTTATGTGTATTGCTACATCAAAAGTGTATCAACATGGTGTGACTGACCAGACTCTGAACTTTCACTGATGAACACCAGGTTTCTGTCCATTGCCCTTTCTGAAGATCAAGGGCCTGATTTTCAAAGCGTGGCACAGGACCTGCATCAGGCACTGCATCAAACCCTTTTTTTGGCACAGCTGCACCAAACACCTTTGCCACAGCTGTGCCCGATTTTATTGCAGTTGCAACACTTTACCTGATTCACGGCAAGTTGTGCCAAATATTTGGCACAAGCCCTGTAAAAAGGGTCCTCAGGTTTGCTGCAAGCTAGACCAAAAAAACCTGGTCTAACTTGCAGCAACTGGAGCATGAGATAGAAAATTCGGTGCGCTGGCCAGGTGAATGCTGCAAGTCCTGTGCGCCATATGTTCAGTGCATGTGGCATTGGGGTTGTCTGAAAATCTGGCCCCATTTGTTTAAAAATTGCTAGTTTTTGAATCTTATCAGTTAGAAATATTATTTTTTAAGTGAAAGCATGCATCCAAATCAATATACTTACATTCTGTTGATAGGCTTTCAGTGTTTGAAAGCAGATAAACACAAATCAAGATGCAGTAGTAAAGAACATGTACTAGTATCTCAAAATAGCAAAAGTGTACAACAGAATTAGAATGTATTGGAGTTCTGGCTGGATGTATCAGTCTGCTGCCCTGCAAGGGTTAAATATACAAGATATTCAAGTATATTTTTTCCTTGATTCCAAGCTTTTTTTTTTGGGGGTGTTCCTTGACTTAATGGTTCCAAAAAAAGACCTTTCTATTTAGGAAAGTTTAACTTTTAAAACATGAGGAAAAATAACTTACTGTACTGTTTTTAAAATTAAAGCTTCCTGTCGGGCCAATATGACTGCATTCCATCAATACAGTTTGTAGTGTTTATACAGACTGTTATACATCAATACACATACAGTATGAATAACGGTATTTTTTTGTGGGGGTTACAAGAGTTAGCCTACGTAAAATGTGAAAGAAACTCAAGTGCTCAGTTTCTCTAGACAGAGACAGACAACACTTGATAAGATAATAACTGCTGCATCAGAAGATACCAGTGGTATTCCATCGAGGAGAAAAACATTCTTTTTTCTAGTTAGCTCATGTCTCAAACATTTTGGTTTAAGCTATCCAGGTTCATTCATTAACTAATCAGTTGATTCATTAACTTTGGAGGCAACATTAAACTGAGGCCCATCTTCCCCTTTCTGGTATTTTTTTTTCTGGAGAAAGTAAAGCATCCCAAGACAATATCTTAAAAGTACAGGGGGAAACAGTTCTAAATCTTCGATAGAAATCCCTCTGTCAATCACTCAAGTCAAACAGATGTAGGTACAAATATGCACAGCTGCAGTAAGTGTGGGATGCTATGATGCACAAAATGGATGTTGCATTTGCCTGCACACTAACACTGCACTACAGGTTAGTCAGTCAGTGTAGTACACATTTTCAGTAAACTGTGCATTTGGTAAAGAAAGTGACAAGCTTTTCATGATCATGGGTGGTCTCCCAGGGTCCACATTTTCTAAGTTCTTGCAGTCTGCCTCCTCTCTCCATAAAGATGTTGCATGGCCTATTTTGCTTATTCTTTTTCCCTTCCCCAATTACTCCACCCAAATGATTGAGATTACAGTGGTTGTTCACTTACTCTGGCTGGGAAGGTAGGTTTGCGGCTGCCTTCACAGCTGACACCAGTGCCATTCCTTGATGGGTCAGCAAAGGATGCACAAGGCTCAGGCAGCTCATACTGTACCTCCTCTCCCCAAGAGCCAAGCACCTCACGTTTGTGATACGCTCAGCCACCAGTTGGCCTTAGAATGGAATTCTGGGGTTTGCATGTCTCCAATGAAAACCCCAGTGTCCCAAGTGGCAGTGCAATGCAATATGCTACCACTGCATCACTGGGCCAGACCTGCATGGTTTAACTTACAGTACCATCAATTTCTTCTGTCAGACACACAGCGCTGCTAAACATATATTAGAACTGAATTTGACATGCTTTCCTTTTTTGCTTTTTTGTTTTGTTTTAAAATTTGCCCACTCCACCCTGACAGGGCCATCATGGCTGCTCCTTTCTGCTGGCTGGGAGGGTGGGCAACTTGTTGCATTTTTCCATGGTAATTTACACATATTTCCCATGATGCTCTGAATTTTTCTGTACATGTAATTTGGTATATCTTGGAAACTGGGCTTTATTGCCTGTGCCCTTCCAGCGTAATCCTTTGTTTTATTTTATCAACTCTATTTTGGTCTCCTCACTCATGGTGGGGATGGTGCCTTTCCCTTAGTCTGCCCTGTTGCGTGGACCCTCAACACTCCCTGGCCAGCCTCCACCACGGCTACAGGGACAGGGAGGACCATGGCTTAACCCCCATGGAAGGGCCCCCAGGAGGGAACAGGGGAGATTAACATCACCCTGGAGCCCCTGCCCTGACTTACACAGGGCTTTGTTCGGTCAGAGGAGCAGGAGCCCGTCGAGGTTTCGTGTTGCTGGTGGTGAGGGGTTTTCTGTGCTTCCCCAAGTGTGGACATGCAATGACATCAGCGCATGATAGGTGTGCTCCCACACCTGCCCACAGGATGTCCACTGTCACCTCCACCCTATTCTTGGCGTCCTGGCTTCAGCATCTCCAGTCACCACTGGGGGTCGCTGGTCACCAGGAAATGCATCCCCACCCCACCAGAAGAGGAGAGCAGTCCTCCAGATGCTCAATCCACTCCTTCCCTGGCTGTCTGCCAACTACCTGAGCTGGATCCCAAAACCAGGTCACCAGCGTGATGTGAGACAAGGCCTTCAGTGCCGAAGGCCTCAGTGCCACCGGGCCAGCTCCATACAGTGTAATACTTGCCTCACCAGTTTTGCACTGAGACCCTTGCTTTTTACATTGTGTTCAAGATGGATACCAATGCTACTCCTTGGTCCACAACTGGCAGGGATACAGGAATAAAGATGGCCTGTACCATCCTTCTCCAGGAGCTGAGCACCTCACTTTTGGGGCATTTTAAATTCCTGTGGGTGGTTATAACGTAGGGGAAACTACTGTATATTGAGGCAGTATTGAAAAGAACCTGCTGTCTTCCAAGCAGTGGCCTTAATTTTACTGCAGTTTGCATCACTGTGTGGGAGCCAGTCATAGCCTTAGAAAATCTGTCCCCTAAGAAACAACATCATGTATGGAATCACTGCAAATGGCCATAAAATACTGTACTTGAGTAAGTTTATTTGTTTGTACTATGTACTAAAATCTGTAATAATCTATTACTGTTTTAACTGTTGTCTCAGCAGGTAGCTCACTCACCTCTGAGGCCGGGAGATCAGAAGGCTCTGGGTTCTATCCCCATACAAGGCAGTTGGGTTAAATCTCTATACTGACACTGTAGTGCAACATGAGGGGGGTGCTGCACTCCTGAGGTGCCATCTTTCAGATGAGATATTAAACTGAGGTCCCATCTGCCTGTTCAGGTGGATGTTAAAGATCCCATGGCACTTCTCAAAAAGAGTGGGGGAAGTTTCCCTGGTGTCCTGGCCAAATTTCCCCCATTCGCTAAAAATACCACCAGCTTAATATGGTTCAAGGTTAGTTGCCATTCATCTGTATCTTCCTCCCCCAGACCGTGCCTGAAAATAGGTAGAATTTGTCTAGTGCACTTACCTGGTCAAAAAAAAAATAAAATAAAAATAAATCTTGGTTAGGACCCTATGGTAAACAAGCCTCCATACCTAATAGACTGTCCTATAAAAGATCTTTAAACAAATCAGTATCAATCAATCTTTATTTTACCAGGCGAAAACACCATTGAGAATAACTCATTTACAAGGTGGACCTGGGTGGATACACAACAGTTCAATACAACAACACAGTTAAATACACAGAAGAACAATTGAAAACATAATTGGCAGTAGATTGTACAGCCAGAAGGGGGTAATAAACTAGTACAGTACTGAATTAACACATATAAAAAAAAACAATATGTACAGTATGTAGAGGGCACATGTCAGAAGAAGGCAGGAACTAATGAAATTACACATCTTGCACCAAGCATATATACAGTAGAAAACAGTATGCACAAGGGGACCACATGGGGGTGTTAGAGGGAAGTATAAAAAGAGGACAAAGAGACGAGGTACCAGATGGACACACGAGGGGAAGCTGGTCAGACTGATATGTGCATGAGTGCAGCAGCAGGTCAGACAAACAAGCACCTGCATTTACAGTGAGAGTGGTAGCTCCAGTAGCTCTAGTGTATATTAGAGGATTGATACTTTCTTCCTTTTCCATACCGCAGATGGACATCCATCTGCGGTATGGGAAATGAAGAAAGTACCACTCTTCTCATGCACACTAACACTACCGGAGCTACCACACTTGCTGTTGCTCAACTCAGTTTTGATTTTGCAGCCAAGGTTCATTTACTCCACAACTGTGCTGAAGTTTTTAATTTTTGATTGTTAATCTAACCGGGGGGTAGGGGGAAGTACATGCTTCCCTTTTGAAAACCATGCTGTCTACCATCTGGAATGCGAAGCCAATTGCTCTGATGGCTTCCTTTTTGTTTCATTCCTTCCTTTTTAGTGTGTGACTACTCTTTGTTTTCTTTACTTTGGTTAACTTGAACTATCACAGACTCAGGAAGGGAGGCTAACACAGATGGGGGGTTGCCAGCCATTATCACACCCGATAAGTGAGAGAAAACAAATGGTGGTAGATGGAATTTGAAAATTCCATGGGGCCCCATAATTTTAGTGATCAGGACAGGTGGGACTGGCACTTTCCCTAGCCTGGGCTCTGTTGTCTGAAACATGCCTACCTTGACAGGGGAATCAGAAAATCAGACCCCAGGAATTTCTAAGCCCATTTTCTAAGCTATCATAAATACTGGTAAATTCATTTGGGGGACGGTCACATGGTTTCTGAAAGACAGCAAAATAATTAATTGCTGCATTATCTGAAGTATTCAGAAGACCATTAACATAAGAAAGTAGAAACATACCCATAAAAGTTAAACTTGCTTGTACATAACACTTGGCTTCACTGCCAGTGTCCTGTCAGAGTTACCCTGCGTTGGTGCTTTTACATTGAGGGTCTGGTTCTTTTAAATTTCTTTCCTCGTTTGTGCTCACCATGACAAACCATTCCCATCATGTGGCTGGTTAACGTCATGTCCTGGGCAGAGGCAAACAGCTACAGCACACTGATGAGTCCTAACAAGGATGACACACATGTGTCTGCTGTGCTTAGCCTTTGCAAGTTATTTGTGAGGCCATGTGGTACCTCACAGTTCTGACCTTTTTGGGGCTTATCATGACCAAAGCCATTGCCATGATGTGGCTGGTTAACTCTTTGTCTGGGACTGAGGCAGCCATCTATACCACAGTGCTGAGCCCTAACAACAAGGTTGGCACACATATATGTGGCTTGCTGTTCTCAGCTTTTGCAGACTGTTTATGAGGCTGTCACAGTCACAGCACCCCGAAGTCCCCAGTAAGCCTCTTCCTCTTTTTCTCAGGCCTTTGCGGCTGGAGCAGCTTCACCATTGTCAAGGTATCCTCTTTAGCAACGGTTTAGACCCTGGTGCTCTGATGGCCCTTTTATGCCACTTTCTACCCTTTATATTCTCCGTAGTGAGGGTCTGTGCTCTGGATAGAACACACTGTACTCTCATGGAGACCTTTTACTATGCATCCCTTTTACCCAGGTACCCTTTCCTCAGAGATGCAGTCAAAAATGACCAGTTACGCCTGTGTTTAGAAAAATAACTACATTATTAATAAACACTGGTTGTGTAAATACAACAGTAATAATCAGGTATAACACTATTTACTCATAGCAAAACAACAGTACACTTACAGGATTATAAAAGAAATCTTGCACACTTGTGCAGGTAAATGTTTCCATCTTTCCAACATGTTATAGAGTCTTCTTGCCTCATTATCCGCTAGCCATGTTACCTCAGCCTCTCTCTGCAGGCATACATCCATCTTTCCTCTGGCTCCCCCCCCCCCCGCATTAAACACCTACTAAGACTTTCTTCTCAGCCTTCAAGCAACTGAAACCCTCCTCTTGAAGTTATTTTAATTGAAACCCTCCTCCTGAAGTTATGTTAAACCTTACAGACTTTTGTGTATTTGTATTTTGCAAATGACTTGTGGCACTCTTGCATTGTTATCTCACTAGCACTGAATTACTCTGTGTAAATGATGTTCCTTACTATGTTTGTAATTACCCATGCTATATCCTTTCCCCCAGGTCACAGCTGAAAATGAGCCTCAGCTCAGTATGCCTCTCCTGGTAACCACAATTTGTAAATAAATTAATTTAAATAAAACTAACAGTCTTGCTCCCTCCTTGTACACATCCAAGTTTAATAAGATTAAGAGATCTTTGCAGTCCAATGCAATTGTAATTCATAACAGTTTTATGTAGTTTCTCTTGGTACATACCTTGTGACTTATTATACAATGATCTATATGGATGTCTTTTCAGAACTGTAAGTAATTGTTCTGTCTTAAGTGCTTTGAGACTGAGTTGACTGCATTTCCTCTAGAACTACTTACTGTACTTGTAAGGTTTTTGTGATTATGTATTTGACATGGAACCTTTATAAATGAGCACTTGGGCTCAAAAGTAATCTCCAAAGTTTTCAATAAAATAAATAAATAAATAAACACATGGAAACCCCAGCAAATAGAGACAGAAAATAACAGGGTTGAAGCATTTATACACTCTCCCTTTCTCTCTCTCTCTCTCCCCCAGGTGCCTTGGTTGAGCGAGGCTGTGATATCACTATCCTTTACCCAGAATCACCTGACTGGCTGAAGCCACTTCATGCCTGGAATTTTGGGTGACATCTATCTTGTGATATTATCTGTCCTCTGTATCTTAGGGACCTAACTTTCTCTTGCAGATTAGCATCTGAATGTATGTACAGTATTTAGATGCCACTGAGACAGTCTGTCTCTGAGTCTGCTGTGTACTAACAAACTTATCCCCCTTTCAGGAAGCTAGTATAGTGAATATCCACACCACTTAAGAAACCAAAAAATCCTGCTTGACTGCTGAGAATCTCTCAAATAGGCCAGTTTTCTCAACTTTGATCAATGCCTCCTGCCCCCACACGAAGGTATTAGCATTTGACAAAATATTTCAGACTACCAGCAAAAGATGTCTGGTCGTCAAATACCTTCATCTTTATTTTTAGTTTTATGAAGTTGCATATTTTTGAGGTCCACGAATAGCTACTTCATGCAGGCTATCTGGCCAAATGTAGTACTCATACTGGCAAGACGGTCCATCCGCATTAGCATTTTGTGCTCCACTGTGATACTGTACAGTGAAATCAGAGTCTTGGAGGCTGATACTCCAGCATGACAGTTTGACATATTGGCCACTCATTCTGTTCAACCATTGTAATGCATTGTAGTCTGTGACCACTGTGAATGATCTTCCATACAGATAGGGGCACAGTTTATTGATGGCCCAGAAAATATCTAGACACTCTTTTTCAATGGTAGAGTAGTTCATATCCCTCAGTAGCAGCTTCTGGCTGAGGAAAACAACTGTCCTTTCTACTCGATCCTTAGATGCTTGAGAAAGCACTACTCCCAGGTCCCTATCATATGCATCCATCTGAACAACAAATCTGAAACTGTAATCTAGGCTTTCCAGTAGTGGCGCTTGACTTTGTGCCAGTTTCAGTGCTGGAAGGTTGTTTCACAGTGCTCCATCCCCTGAATCTTCTCTGGCAGTTTCTTAGCTGTGCTGTCTATTAAAATGGCTACAATGATACTATCATTTTTAACAAATTTGTAATAGCACCACACAATTCCCAGAAAAGCACTTAGTTGCTTCTAGTTTGAGGGGGTGGGCTGGCAGTATAGCCTAGAGGTTAAGGGAATGAGGTGTGAACAAGCTTGATACATCCAGCAGACCAGACCTGAGTCTGATTCTCACAACCTCCACTTGCATACTGTGTGACTCTGAACAAGTCACGTAACTGCCCAGTGCTCCTAGGTCACCCCTGAAAACAGGCACTTGTGCCAAGTGGGCCTTACTGGTTACCAAAGACTAAAATAAATAAAAAAAATAAATAAATAAAAAATCCTGAATTGCCTCACCCTAGCTGGCTCAGGCCTGATGTGTCCCCCTTCCACATGCTGTCCCAAGGATGGCACTTCTGCTATCCCAATTTGACACTTCCTTGGCTTAATAGTCAGTCCTGCATCCTGTATTCTGGTCAGGACTTCCCTAACATAGGAGAGATGCTTGTCCCATGTCTGGCAAAATATTTTTTTGAAATTTAAGTTTATTGATTTCAAAAGGAACAAAGTAAACAACACAAAAGAAACCCTAAAAAACACAAACCAAATACAAAACAGTCCAAAAAGTAGGTAAAGAAGCGATATATAAACAGTATAACCAAAATACCCACAATCATCCCCAACCCCCTTAAACAACCCCCAATACCCCCAAACTCTCCCCACCCAACCACCCCGAAACCGTATAAAACACAAAACCATCATCACTTAAAATCCCCTTCAAAACATACCCTTCCCACTTTCCCATTGGGTGCACCTATAAGGAACAGAAACCCCCCCCAATAAGTCTGGATATCACTGTGTACTTGTAATAATATACCCTTATTTCAGCATCTTAAATCACATATTAATAAAGAAATCAAAACACTACAGATGAACATATAATAGATGAGGGCAGACAGGATCAGGTCACCAAGCCACAGTGTTAAAACAAACATAGGACCTGAAGCTTGTCCCATCTTTTGTGAAACAGATCCATACGATCTTTAAAGCTGGCTATCAGCTTCTCTGATTGAAGGTACGCCATTATCTCCTTTAGCCAGTCAGCATATGATAGGACCAGCTGGTCCGACCAATGTCTTAAGACCAGTTTTTTGACCGCCATTGACACCAAGGCCATATGATATCGGTGTTCCACACTATCGACATAAGAAAAATCGCCCAAAACACAAACCTCCAGACAAAAAAACCTACTCAGACCCAGAAGGGGATCCAGATTCTCCCGGATCAAGGACCACAATGGGGCAACTTTAGGGCACTCCCAAAAAATATGGATCAAATTACCCTCAGCTTGCGAGCATCTAAAGCAGTCCGAACAAGAAACCATCTTGCGCTGAAAGAGTTTAACGGGAGTATAGTAAAGATTATTCACAATATAATACTGTGTTAACCGCAACCTGTCCTGGGTGTGATATCTGTGCAAGTTACTCCAAATATTGGGCCAATCCGGGACAATATCAGGCAGAAGGTGCGCCCAGACCACCGAGCCTTCAAACCCCTCCTGGGAGCCATAGTCCAGAAGGTAGGAGTAGATCAGCGAGACAGAATGGGACTGAGAAGCTAGACTGATAATGTTAGAGAGGAAGGGGTGCACAACAGATTCTCTGAAAATGGTACCAAATTTACTACCAATTAAATGCCGAAGCTGATAAACTTTGAAAACCCCATTACTTGGTATACCAAATTTCTCTAGGATATCATTGGACGCCAGAAGTGAATCCCGATTGAACAGGTGTTCAACTCTAGCATCCTTGAGTTGCGGAAGCCAGTTTGGGATAATGCAAGAGTTCCCCAACCTAATGTTAGGGTTAAGGACCACCGGCTGTCCCAGGTCAATACTACTGGTAATCCGAAAGGACCTCAGACATTGTGCCCAAGACCTAATAGAACCCATCACCGTGTTATTGAAACCAGCTGTGATAGAGCACTCGGGGCGTATAAAATAAAGCAGATATGTCCGATCTGAGTTCGCAAGAAGAGCCCTTCGAGCTGAAGCCAAATTGGACAAGGAATCTCCGAGCTCATAGAAAACCATCGCCCTATTTTGGAGAAATGGGCCGCCCAGTAGTACAACAGGAGATTAGGCAGCCGCAAGCCACCTTTATCCTTGGGGAGCGATAACTTGGCGTAGGAACGCTGTGCTCCCTTCCCCCGCCAGATAAAGTTGGAAAACAACCGATGAAGCTGCTGAAAGAAGGAAAGAGGGACCCATAGGTTAGTCAGGTTCAACGGGTAGAAAATTCGAAGGAGGATGTTCATTTTGATAATGTTAACTCGGCCCCAGAGCGAAATAGGGAGTGCTGACCAGCGCTGCAAATCTTGACTAATCTGATCCCTAACTCTGTCCAGATTCAGCTTTTTCAAAAGAGAAAGATCAGTGGAAAAGTGGATTCCCAGATACTTAATTGATCTGGAAGCCCACCTCATTCCAAAGGAAAGAAAGTCCTGTTTGTTAGTGAAAATTTTAGAGGGAAAATTTCACATTTCGAAGTATTTAACTTGTAACGGGAAAAAAACCCAAACTGTGTAATGATATCAAGCGCGGCCTTTAAAGATGCTACTGGATCCCTTAGATGCAGCAGAACATCGTCTGCATATGCAGAGAGAACCAACTCCTGTTGCCGTAGGATAACCCCTCTCACCTGGGAGACGACTTAAGCCTAATCAGCAATGGCTCCAGTAAGTTAAATAATAGAGGAGAAAGAGGGCATCCTGCCTAGTGCCAGCAAATAAACGAAAAGAGGAAGATAGGACCCCATTGCAGTAAATCCTGGCAGAAGGGCAGGTATAAAACGTCTGAATAATATTCAGAAAAGAAGTTGGAAAGCCCATACCTTCCATTACCGACCAAAGAAAGGACCAATCAACCCGGTCGAAGGCCTTCTCAGCATCAAGAGAGATCAGAGCGACCGGATATGTAACAGTTTGAGCATATTGAGAAATATGCGACAAAGTCCTCAAGTGGTCTGCAGCCGCCCTCCCCAATACGAAGCCGACCTGCTCAGGGCTCAGCAGCCCCAACCAGACTTTCTTGATCCTCTCAGCAAGTATTTTAGCAAAAATTTCATATCGAATTTTGAAGCTTAAATGGGTCAATTAATTGGCTGGGTCAGTAGGAACCTTATCAGGTTTAGGAATTAAGACTATAGCTTCAAACAGAACAGGGTCAATCTCGGAGGAAACCGACAGATAATTATATAATTGAAGAAGAATGGGCACTAAGTCCTTAGCAAAGACCTTATAAAAGTTTGCCGGGAATCCGTCCGGGCCCCGTGCCTTATCTGAAACCAAGGAAGCGATAGTACTCCTTATCTCCTCAGCTGTAATGGGTGCTAACAAACTAGCCTGTTGGGCTTCGGATAAGTGAGGGAGAGCTATTTCTTTCAAATAGTCCCTAACAGCCGAAATGGGATGAGATAATGGGGGATGGCTGTAAAGATCCGAATAATATTCCTTGAAGACATGCGCAATATCTCTAGGAGAGGAAACTACGCTACCAGAAGGGGAAGACAGAGAGGGGATGATCCTTGAGCTCTCTAATGTACGAAAACGCAAAGCCAACAGCTTACCCGCTTCTTCCCCCAGCTCCAGATATTTAGCCTGAGTTTTCAACCAGCAATATTCTGTCTTCTCCTTTAAAAGGTCCAGGTATTCATTCTTGGCTAGCAAAAGATCCTTGAGATCCTTTACAGAGGAAGTCGAAGAATATTTAGTCTCTAGCTCCCTTAGTTTGCTCATCAGAGCCAGGGACCTGGCTAATCATGTCTTCTTCCTAAAGGAGGCCATCTTAATAATTTCGCCCCTAAGGTAACACTTCAGGGCCCCCCATGTCTGGCAAAATATGTCTATATCATCCATGTAGACTAGAGCAAAGTTCCCAGTCCAATTCAGGACCCTGTCAACTAGCTTCTGGAAAGTGGTGATTGAATTCCTCATGCCGAAAGGCATAACAGTGAGTTCAAACAAACAGAATGGGGTGATAAATGCTAACTCCTGATGAGTGCCTACAGATAGCTGCACTTGTCAATATCCCTTGTTTAAATATATTGTGGTCAGATACCTAGCCCCTCCTAACCAGTCCAGTACCTCATCTGTCCTAAGCATTGGGTATGCATCAGGTACTATGACCTTGTTTAACTGCCTGTAATTGACACAGAACCTGGTAGTTCCATCTTTCTTTGGAATATAACTAGGGCTGGGTGGACTGTTCCATGGGAGATCTGGACCCCCAGATCAAACCCGCAATCCACGGACCTGGATAAATACGGACTTCACTGTAGAAGACTGGTTCCGGGTCTGTGGAGATGCCAATTCCATGATTTTGTTGTCTGCTGTCAATACGTACAGGTGGCTGGCAGCATCCAGTCAGGCAACAGAAGGTCACATGACACACTCACGGTATATAACCATTCTGAGTGCACAACACAGCCCCAGAAGAGTGAGGAGGACAGGAGGAGCAGGCACTGCACTCAGCAGAGCCAGGCAGCCAGCAGAGAGAGTCACCAAACAAAAGCACCAAACCCTACAAAAAAATGGCAGAAATATATGAGCCAGAGGGGAGGGAAGAGAAGAAATTAGGGAGAGTGAGAGAAAGGAGGGGGAGAGAAACCGATCATCGGGGGTGGGTGAAGGTGGGTTGGGGAGTCAGGACTTGGGACTGGGGAGATAGTGGTGGCCTGGGTGGCTGCCAGGGGGGATGCAGACTAAGGCAGTGGGGCAGTACTGTGTGACTTTATGTATAAGAAAGGGCAGGCTGGCAAAAGCTCTGACTTGTGCCATTCCAGATCCAGAGGAGAGGGGGAGAGACTACTGGGGGCCCAAGAGAGATTTTACAGTTACAGAAAATGCCAAATTAAATGTTTTTGTTCTTTTCTTGGCCTCAGATAGTGTAGCTGTGTACATGAGAAAGGGCAGGCTGCAAAATCTTTGACGTGTGCCATTCCAGGTCCAGAGGAGAGGGGGAAAGACTACTGGGGGCCCAAGAGGATTTTACAATTATAGAAAATCCCAAATGAAAGTTTTTTTTTTCCTTTCTTGGCCTCAGACAGTGTAGTTGTGTGTACATGAGAAGGGCAGGCTGGCAAAATCTTTGACTTGTGCCATTCCAGATCCAGAGGAGAAAGGGAGAGACTACTGGGGGCCCAAGAGAGATTTTACAGTTACAGAAAATCCCAAATTAAAGTTTTTTTTTCTTTTCTTGGCCTCAGCCAGTGTAGCTGTGTACATGAGAAAGGGCAGGCTGGCAAAATATTTGACGTTCCCCATTCCAGATCCAGAGGAGAGAGGGAGAAACTACTGGGGGCCCAACAGAGATTTTACAGTTACAGAAAATCCCAAATGAAAGTTTTTTTTTCCTTTCTTGGCCTCATTCAGTGTAGCTGTGTACATGAGAAAGGGCAGGCTGGCAAAATCTTTGACTTGTGCCATTCCAGATCCAGATGAGAGAGGGAGAGACTACTGGGGGCCAAAGAGAAATTTTACAGTTATAGAAAATCCAAAATGAAAGTTTTTTTTTCTTTTCTTGGCCTCCAACAGTGTAGCTGACTATGTATATGAGAAAGGGCATGTTGGTAAAATCTTTGGCTTGTGCCATTCCTGATCCAGAGGGGAGAGGAAGAGACTACTGGGGGTTCAAGAGAAATTTTACAGTTACATAAAATCCCAATTTTTTTCCTGGCTTCAGTGTAGAAACATAGAAACATGGAAGTTGACGGCAGATAAGGACCACAAGGCCCATCCTGTCTGCCCATTTGTTCTACCTTATGAATATGCCATATGCCTGTACTCTGTCAATGGCTTATCTATTCATACTCATCTTTATTACTTCCTTAACAGTGTGGCTATGTGTACAGGGCAAGGGCAGCAGGGTGGCAAATAAATCTTTGATTTGTGCCATCTAATCACGAATCACAATCACTTGTTAATATTCATTCACAATCTCGTCCAGAGGGGAGAGAGAGAGAGAGAGAGACTGCAGGGGGACTCACAAGAAATTAAACAGCACCAGAAATCCCAAATTAAATTTTCTTTCCTGGCTTGTGTGTGGCTGTGTCTACAGGGCAAGGGCAGCAGGCTGGCAAAATAAACCTATGACTTGTGCCATCCAGTCATGATCACTTGTTAACGTTTATTCACGATTTCATGTATTAAAAAAATATGTACTGTTCAGACTCGCAGCATACAAGTTGATGCACCTGTGCTGCTGGTTGTGGTTGGCCCAGGAGATAAAGTCTGACTTTGTGACTCATAGCAGGCTGTTTACACTACAACACAAGTAAAGTACAACTACACACAAGTGTCATCATCAACACTTTTTCCCCATTGTTCCTCCTTATTATCATTAGTTTTATAGTATATTGCATTACATTATGTATAGGCATAAACCAACCCCAGTGTGGGACTGTGCTGCATGCGGCTGTGCATCAGATGTGTGTCCGCATCTCTAATTCAAATTCTGAGGCACACTTAACAGTTGCTGAATTTGGTCACTTAACAGTAACTGTACTGTAGGAGTCAATCAGGTAATCTTGGAAGGAAGTGGTGATTGACTGATGTGCTGTTATTGTGCTGTGTACAGTCACGAGTCATGGCAGTAAATTTGTCCCTGGCCTGTGGTTGTGGGTGGAAGTCATCAGAAGGACATCACATTAATCAGAGGGATCTTAGTTTTTTTTTTTACAGGTTAGAATGCTAATGATATAGGTATTTGCATCTGTCTGTCTCTCTCTATTTCCGTCTCTCCCAGCACACTCATGTCACTGACCCGAGCAGGATGTGCCACCACTACAGGCCAGCCATGAAGGGGTTAGTAGTGAGTGATTGCTTTTTTTTTATTTAGCAGTTTTCCATTAATTTTTATACAAATAATCCATTGAATTATTTCCTTTGGACCTCTGTGTCAAATGTGACTGACTTTGGCCACTTTTATGCATTTTTTTGCATTTTTTCAAATATTTGTCAGTAAATCAGAACTAATCAGAACAAATCAGAACTTCACTGTATTCCGGTTATTATTTAATAAGGGTCAGAACTTCACCGAGTTCTCCCAGTCCTAATTAAAACCACTGGGATTGCTGGATTGTTGGATGGCTGGAACATTCCTAGGCCCAGCATTTCCTGTAACTCTTCCCTCATTGTTCTTTTTACTGCCTCTGGCACCTGATATTGTCCTTGCCTTATGAGCTTCTCAGCAGTGGTTTTCACCCCGTACACTGTGAGATCAGTGTACCTTGGGGTGGTGGCAAAGAGTGGAGCTAAGTCTTTATGCACTCCCCTCATCGGGACTGCTTGTCTGCGTGTGAGCCCTTCAACCATCGTCACAGCCACCCAGGAGGCTTTTCCCTTACTTTCATCTGGTATATCTGGAGAAGGTTCCTCCTGGTCTCCATCTGCTGTGGTGCAAACTGTAAGGGCGATGTCAACATGGTCATAATATGATTTGATCATATTTATATGGAAAACCTGCTGAGTGTGGCTCCTATTTAGCAACTGTATGGCATAATCCTCATCATACACTTGGCATATGACCTCATAGGGTCCCCCCCCCCATGCTGCCTGCAGCTTGTTATGCTTCACTGGGCTAAGTACCATTACCTTCTGTCCTATGGTGTAGCATTGGACTCTGGCCACTTTATCATACCAGGTCCTTTGCTTCTATTGAGCTGCTGCTAAGTGATCCTAAGCAAGATACATGAACTCCTTAAGCCAGTTCCAGAGACATAGTGCACAACAGACTCCCTCTAGGTGGCAGTAGAACTTTCCCTCTCCTCTCTAACTAATTCTGGGTGTCCTCTGACCTGTCTAACAAGCAGGAGCTCAAAAGGTGAAAAGCCCAATGACTCCTGTTGGACTTCCCAGTATTTTAACAGCAAGACAGGAAAGAATTTGTCCAAGTCCCTTTGGTGCTGTTCTATGAATGTGCAAAGCATATTTTATAAACATTCACTAAATCTCTCAGCTAAGCCATTCATTGCGGGTGGTATGAGCCTTTATGCAGTAGCTCTACCCCCTCACTGCCTCTACAACACACTCATCAGATCAGTCATAAAGTCTGTTCCCTGATATGACAAAACCTCCCTGGGAAATCCAATGCTGCTGAAAATCCTTAGCAGCTAGTCTGCTACCTTCTCTGCCTTTATGGAGGACATGGCTACAATTTCCATATACTGCATTGAGTGGAATAATCCACTATAACCAGAATATTTTTCTTTCCTCTAGAGCTAGGCATAGCCAGTGGGCCCACAATGTCCACAGTGACCCAATAAAATGATTCTTCAATAATAAGGAGTGAAATCAGCAGAGCCTTTGCTTGATCCCCTTTCTTCCCCACATGCTGATAATCTAGGCATGAAAGACAGTACTCAGCCACACCTTGGTATCACGTCAGCCAGTAAAAGTTTTGGAGCAAATGCCATTTTTTCCATTTAACCCCTTGGTGTCTGGACAGAGGAATCCAGTGTGCTAAATCCAGGAGGGCTGCTCAGTATTCCTGAGGAACTACAATCTGCTTGTCTACATTCCACTTTTCAGGTGCATTCTTCAGAACCCAATCTTTGTATAAAATATCTCTTTCACAAAATATTTTCTGCTGCTCCTTCCTTGCAGAATCACTGCTGCTGCTGGCTTCAAACAGCCTAAGTGCAGCTAGAGATGATCTGCTAGCTGAGCCTTGTGCAGGTCCTCTCATGAAACCCCTCCCAGCTTTATCTTCCTTGAAGCTGCTGAAGACTCTTCTTATCATTGAGGTCTCCATCTACTGACTTCTGTGTCTGTGAACTGCTGGCCCCTGCAGAGTTCTTTGGCACAGCCTCTCCCTGTACGTTAACAGTGGGAGATGTTTTCTCTGGCTGTTGTGACCCCTTGGGCTTAACGACTGCACTGTGTGGTACAGGCCTGGAGTTATGAACAGGATCACATTTTGCATCCCTCCCAGCCTTCCCATTTACCTCTACCTATCCCAGTCAACGAGCTCAACTACTAGTCACAGCACAGACCATGTCTTACTCTCCTTCTTCATCCAAGTCATTTCTTAGCAAAACATCTGAGGGTAACCCAGACGTAACCACAACTTCCCTCACACCTTCACCCCCCTCCTACTTCAGGAATACTCTGGCCTTTGGAACTGTGATCCAGGAGTAAGGGCCAACTTTAACTGAGGCATCCTTCCCAATGCAGAATCTAATCCAGCCATACCAGCTCCTGCTGGACAACTCTGATACTGGCATTGGTGTCCCTCAATCATTATGTCAAGGTGTTGTTTACCCAGACAGGCCCCAGGTGCTTCTGAGTATTCCAGTTTACAACATGCTGCTGTTCTGTGGAGGGGTGGCTCTCATCCTCCTCAGGAAACATGAGGGTGACCACATTGGGTCCCATAGTGGGGCAGTAGCTTCCCCCTTGCTGTGTCTGAATCATTGTTACCTGAGGACAATCATAAGACAAATGCCCAAAATGTTGCCACACACAACACATTTGACTTCCTACTCTATTAATTTTAGGCTCTGTCACAGTATTCCTTCTAGGTTCAAAGTTCTGATGGATTTTAGGGTTCCCTTATGTCCCATCCATCCCTTTCTTAACAAAACCCCTTCCCCCCATGTACCTTACTGTATGTATCAGGGCGCTTGGCTGCATACTTATCGGCCAATTCAGCAGCTTCGCCATTGGTACTAGGATTCTTATCCATTAACCATATTTTAAGATCACAATGCATCCATTTTAAAAACTGTTCAATAAGCATCACTTTACAAATTTCTTCAACGGTTATAGCTTTCTTCTCATTTAACCATCTCTCCACAAAGTACTCAGCTGCATACTCAGTTCTTTATAATTCTCCCTTGGCTTCTTTTTTAACTGTCTAAATTTGAGTCTGTAAGTCTCATGGTTAACTCACAATGTTTCAAGGTAGCAGCCTTCATTTCCACATAATCCCAGATATAATTAGGGTTCAAGCATGAAAACACTTGTCATGCCTTCTCAGTAAGCAGTGGAGTCAGACAGGTTGGCCAGTGGTCCTATGCCAATTCATATTGCAAACACAGTGTCTGAAATGAATTAAGAAAATCAATATCCACAGCCTCTGTTAATTGTGTAAACAAGCTGATCCCCATTTCTGAGCCTTGGCTACCCCCCATCTACATCATTACTCACCAGGTCTGGCATCTACCTCTGCTGAATTGTTGCCATTCGGAGTTTATGGTCTCTCATCTAGAGCTGATGTCTGTGTTTTTTCTCACTTTGTTCTGCTCAGGATGCTTTTGCCTGTCACTGCTTTTCCTTCTCTTTTGAATCTGCCTTGTACTGTTTTTCTTTGTCCTCTTAATCTAGCTTAGCGGCTTCATTTTTTAACCTGGCAAATTCTAGCTCCTTGTCTTGCTGCTTTTCTACAGTACAAGCTAATTTCAACTCAAATTAACAAAGCTGGCAGGCAGCTTGATTCAAAAAAACAATGCTCAAGCAGATAGCGAAAACAGTACTCATAGAAAGCTTGACTTCATGGACTGGATACAATGTAAAGACACTCACTGTGCCACCAGTATCACCTGTACCTATTGCTGCTTAATAAAAGCGTATCATGGTTTAATTTTATCCAGTGGCACAGTGAGTGTCTTTACATTGCATCCAGTCTGTGAAGTTGAACTTTCTGTGACTACTAATTCCAACTCAGCTTGCAGGGCTGCCTCAGATTTCTCACTTAAGTCACTAGAGTCACCCAGGCTCCTTGGTCAGCCACTTTCAGGGGCTGAAATAGCTTAGCTCAGTTTAATTCCCTCCTCTCACAGCTGCTGGAGCTTAGGCAACCTCACTGTATCATACTTCCCCTGCATTCTATCTCTAAACTTTGTAAACCCGGATAGAAAATAAAATAAAAAAAAGAAGTGAGAGAAGAATGACAGCGTTGTAGTCCTTACTGGTGTATACCTGTTAATACTGCTTAATTTTATGACTGCCCTCTTCGGTGCTGGATAGCCAAACTTTGCTTTGTGCAAGTTAGTCTCACTTTTTCATCCTCACTGCTGCTACCATATGTGACAATCAGAGCACCCTGCAGTCCTCAGTAAGCTCCTTTCTCTCTCAGGCCTTTGTCACTGAGACCGTCTGAACCACCATCACTGTTATCAAGGTCCCCTCTTTATTAAGAGCTCAGAACATGGTGCTTTGATGGTCCTTTTCCACTACCTTCTGTGCTTTAGACTCCTCATAGTTAGGGTCTCAGCTCTGGGTAGGACACACTCTAGTCTCTCAGAGACCTTTTACTGCTGTATGCACCCCTTTTATCCTGGTACCCATCCCTCACAGATGCAGTCATTGTTACTCCAGTTTATAGAAAACTGATTTATTAATAAACACTGTTTTTTTTAAATACAACAGTAACAATCAGGCATAACACTATTTACACATAGTAAAACAACTGTACACATACAGGATTATAAAAGATCGCTTGTACTCTTGTGCATGTAAACATTTCTATCTTTTTTATAAGTTACAGAGTCTTCTTACCTCACTATCCACTAGCCTTGTTACTGAAACCTTTCTCAGTAGACACACCATCTGGCTCCCTCCTTGAATACAAAGGAACTTAAGCGGAAGGAGACAGAAAATAACTAAGGTGAAGCATTTATACCTTCTCCCTCTCCCCTGGTGCCTTGGTCAAGTGAGGCTGTGATGTCACTTCCATATACCAAGGTTCATCCAATTGGCTGAAACTGCTCCAGGCCAGGAATTTTGGGCGATATCTTCCTTGCAATATTTTCTGTTCTCTAAGTCTCAGGGACCCAACTTCTTCTTGCAGATTAATTTAGTATCGAAACATATGTGTTCAGATTCCATTGAGACAATCTATCTCTCAGTCCTTTGTGTACTAACAAACTTATCTCCCTTTCAGGAAGTCAGTACAATGAACCCTGCTGGGCTGCTGCAGAGAATCTCCCAAATGGGTCAGTTTTCTCACCTTTGATCAATGCCTCCTGGCACCCCCCACTGCTGTAGAAGGGACTAGCATTTGACCAAATATTTCAGACATAGAAACATAGGATCTGATGGCAGATAAGGGCTGCTTGGCCCACCCAGTCTGCCCTTTTCTGCTACCTACATTCTCAGACGACTAGCAAATGTTGCTTGGTCATCACAAAGACCATTTGGCATCTTATGTTTCTGCTTAAAGCATTGCCAGCCTTGGCTATTTCATGATGACTTTAATTTATCAAAGGTTTCAGATCAATTTGGCCTTCTAGTTTGCCAAAACCTGGTTGCAATGGCTGCTTTATTCTCACAATAACCCAACTTCATGACATATTATCTGCGGAATAACTTGCCGAGGTCAGTGATCAATATGAAAATGACTATAAGAAAATGGCTCAAGCACATCCAATCATGTCACACCTACACTCCACTGCCCTCCACAGAGGCAGAAGCAAAAAATCTATCACACAATCTAATGCTCACAAAATCTAGAACTGCAACACCACACAGTACAAAGTGCAACTGAAACAAAAAGAAAATGCCCAAAGTAAGCACCAAAACAATACATGCCAAATGTACACGGAGCTACCTGAATGTAAACAACACAGAAACACTCACAAGTACATCTAAAAGAGTAAATAAATTAATTAAAGCAAGTGACAAAAACCCTGTCACATAGTGAATAAACATTTAAAACCTAAAAAGTATTGAACCAAAAGCTTAAATTGGACGAACATGCATATAATACCCAGTTCAGCTCTCTTCTTGTTTCAGGAAATAGACCAATGGCAGAACTGCAGGTGTGGGCAGTGTCATGTGAACAGAAATTAAACATCCTGGGAGAGGTTAGTACCATACAAGACCTATACTGTATATGACTGCAACTGTTTTTAGAAACACTAATTCATTTATTATTAAAACCTCTAATCCTACTTGATCAACAAAATTAGGCAGAGTAAGCATTATACCTTGTAAAATGTTTTGTTATGTTCGCATCCCTTGCCTTCAGTTTGGCTGAAAACCCTCTCTTTGACATACTCCAACTACAGGCTTACTGACTTCCTTTCCTCCTCCAGCCTCATCTCTCCCTTGCAGTCTGGATTAGGAAGCACCACTCCATGGTCTCCTTCTTGCTGTGAGTAACTGATGCCATCTTCACTGGGATGGATGAGGGACACATCACTGTGGCTATATTTCTCGATCTAACCAAAGCTTTTGACTCTGTATCTCAAGCACTCCTCCTGGTAAAGCTGAGTTCTGTTGGCCTCTCAGCTTCCACTGTGGACTGATTCTGTTCTTACCTCACTGGCCATTAACAGCTGGTAAAGGTAGAATGCATCCTGTCCCTGCCCCTCCCCATTCTAGCTGGGGTCCCACAGGGCTCTGTACTGGGACCTATCCTCTTCTCTAGCTTCTTTAATGATCTGCCTTCTGCCTGTGTCTCTGGACATATCCATATGTACACTGACACATGGTTCATTACACCTCTGGCCCCTCCTCCATGGCTGTTGAAGGTACACTCCAGCAGGACTTCCTAACATTCATGCCAACCAACTCTAGGTCAACACCAAGAAAATAATGTCCATAACTTTCAGCACTAGCCAGAAAGTGGCCACGCTAGCACATTCCTCTATGTCCTTCATACTGGAAGGCACCCCATTTGATGTAGTCCTTGCCTTTGAATACCTCAGTGTGTTGCTAGATAGTAGGTTTTTCTTGTCTGCCCACTATGATGCCATTCATACCAAACGCCACCCTAAACTAGGTGTCATGTACCACAACAAGGACTGCCTGTCCCCCCAGGTCCGCCGGGAACTGGTCACCAAAATAGTGCTCCCCTTGACTATGTGGACGTGGTCTATGGCACCTTCCTACTCCTTTGCTAGACTGGACACCCTCTGCAATGATTTCTGCTGCTGCACTGCAAATTCCACCCCCTCATTCACACCACTGTTCACTCTACTCTTCCCTTTCCATCCTCTCTGTCTCCTCACACCATCAGTTCCACTGCACCTCATTCATATCTAAATTCTGGTTTGGGTCCCTCCCTTCCTATGCAAAGCTGTAAACTCGAAACTAGGAGTAGCTTATAAAATGAGCTACATGCTTACACCCATGGCCAAATTAGCAATTGCCCAAGGTATTCTGCTCCCAACCCTTACTTATGGTGCCTCTATTCTTAACTCTGCCCATAAAACCTTCCTACTAAAATGGGACGTAACTTATAACAATATATGCCGATTTGCCTCTTTGTTGCGTCGACTCAAACATCACTGCCTTCTTTATAAGGATCTGAATTGGCTCTCACCCTCTGCCAGTAGACAATACTACCTTGGATCACTAATGGACTCGATCATCCGGGAAAAAAACCATCCCAGCTGGCGGCGTTGCTGGTTCCTCAACCATCCTCCCATGGCCTGTGATCAGCTGACAAATCCTTGCTCTATTTTCCGAGATGTTGGACGACTAAAGGCACAGGGGCCTTCCAATTCTCTGCTCCCAGGCTATGGAATACTCTTCCACTCAACCTCCAGCTGTCTCAGTCTCACTTTGGATTTAAAAGTGAATATCGTCGTTATCTATCCTTAGCTGATGCTTGTACATGCTTTGACCCAACCTGAAGCTCTTGCAACTTACCAGTAATGTCACCCCTGCTCTAATCCAGCTCCAAGACTGTCTCCTCTTCCCCTCCCCATATTTTTCCTTCTCTTTGTAAATAACTTCTTGACTACTAGCTCTCTTCCTTCTTGAACATTGTTGCTGACCATCCACTGTTGTTTTGCCAATTAACCACCCCTGACCTTCCCTCTGTCAGTCTTTCTTGTTATGTTTGAACATTCCTCACATTTCTCTCTATATAACCTTACTATCTTATTGACCCTTTCACTCCACAAGTCGGGTCCATGGTTTCTGCACTTATTATATAGCTTACTGCCATTATCTGTATAATGCTTGCCATTATTTGTTGTTGTTTCTACCCATTGTATTTTTGTAACACTGCTGTACTGTTCCTCTGTTTGTATTATTGTACCCATGTTGCTGTTGTTCAACTGTTCTCCTTTTGTTGTACTCTCCCTGGTCATGCCTGAAAATAGTCATTTTATGGCTAGTGCACCTACCCGGTTAACAAAAACTAAATAAAAAAACAAAATGAATAAATCTCTCCTCGCTACTCTCTCTAGGGACTCACGTGTCTTCTCCATTCCTCACCCTCACACCTTTTCTGGGCAAGCTGCCTTTTCTAACCACCTCCCCCCCGGAACATGCTCCCCTATTCCGTCCACTTTTCCTCCTCTGTAATGGCACTTAAATGCCACCTAAGGTGCCTTCTTGGTCCCACCTGTCACTGTCAACCCCCTACTCCTAACTCTACCTTTCACCTCTGGCAATCTCCTGCATGTTCTTACTGTGACAGAGGATGACTTTTGTCATGCGATAGCACTACAACCACCTCCTCAGGTACTACACACTTTAATCCATACATATTTATTACGCTCTTGTCATGACCAATAATACATTTTTCAGTATCATATCTCTTCCAGTAGCTGTTACCTGTTAGTGTACCCTCCAGTCTAAGCTGTCACAGAACTGCTCACTTAAGTGTGACTGGTGTGTTGTCTTGCTTGTACTTCCCTTCCCCTCCTCCTGGGTTGCACCTGAAAATGAGCCTCAGCTCAGTCTGCCTCTCCCAGTTACTAATTCTCAATAAATAAATATTACTGTGATATACTGTTTGCTGTGTCATGCCTTTTTCCGTACCTATCAGTGATAGTAATATTTACTTATTGAAAATTAGGCTATCACCCACAATGCCTTGCATTACAGGGGCATGTATAAGTTTGTGTTTTTATTGTATTAAGATATATATTCATAAGAGGCACAGGATGTGCCAATGTTCTTTTTGGGGCATTCTTCATTTCACTTGACAGATTATGCATGTGGTGATAACAGACAGTGGACATCATCTTAATAGAGGCCAAATCATACGCATAAAGCTGCAAACCTGGAGACTTAGGTTTGAATCTCTCAACTGTTACACACTTGCTATGTGACCTTGAGCAAGTCACACACAGTAGGACCTGTCCATAACTATGCTATACAGAATCCATTCAGAAAAAAAGATTTTCAACAATGGTTTAGTTAAACTGGTTCAGTGTGTCCATGTTATTTAGCAACCATTCGTAAGAATTATTCTGTGCATCCACATAACAGATGCTAAAACTGTTGTCCCTGAGAGCAGTTTCAAAGATAATATCTGGGATTTTTTTTGTTTTACATGTCCCAGAATACATCACTAATATATGCCAAGTCCTTCTTTCATAGAGTTGCAAATATTTTCTATTGTTCATAGGCACCCCACTTTCCTTATCGCATACCAAGCAGTCTCTGGTGTCCAGCGGTGACTTCTCCATTCCTCTCTCTATCCTATACCAAGCACTATCTGATGTCCAGTGTCACCACTCTCTATCTCCTAAGTCAGTACTATGCACTCCCTGGTGTCTGGTGGCACCCTATCATTCAATGGTCCATCCAAAGTGCTCATTTACCCTTCCCCTCCCATGTGCATCCTGCTACCCATTTCTTCCAACCCCTGATGGTAACTGGCACAGCCCACTATTGCTGGACATTGTAGTAAATACCATTAAACTGTGAATGCAGTTTAAGGGTATTTACTTTAGATTGCTGACAGGCTAGGAGATGAGTAGAGGGCTGTGCCCACTGCCAACTGAGAGAAGCACTTCAAATAATTTTTTAATTGATCCAGTAGAGATGGGGAGCGATGAAGGTATCAGGAAACCAAAGGGGCAACAAAAGGAAAATATCACTTTTTGGGCTGGTCAAGTGGTTGGCAGGGAAGCAGACAGGGTATTGGGCAATCAGCAAGATAAAGGAAGGGAACGTCCACTCTTTGGATTGGTTTGGGGAAGTGAGGGAATAGGAAGAGTATCAGTGAAACAGGGACAATGAAAGGAACATTCACTATTTGAGCTGGTTCTGTGGCAGGCAGGCAGGGAACAGGGAGAGTATCTAGGAACCAGAAGGATTTGGGAGGGGAACTTTCACTTCTTGAGCTGGTTCAGTGGTGGGCAAGGGAATAGGAAGTATATTGGGGAACCAGGGGGATAAGGGAATGGAATTTTCACTTTCTGAGCAAGTCCAGTGTTGGTGGTGGAGGGAGAGGATAGGATATTGGTGAACCACAGGGACAGTGGAAGGAAACTTTCATTTTTTTGGCCTATCTAGTGGTTGGTGGGCAGGTGGGGTGGCCATCTGGGAAGGGAATCAGTGGGTCAGGGAAAGGAAATTTTTATTTAAAGTGCCTGGCTGGCCTGAATATGTTCACCCCTCACTGGCAGGAGTTGGAACTGGTGAGGTGATGCACTATGGGGTACTGGGGACTCATTGTAAGAAAACTGTCATGGTTTGGAACTGTACTCATGGATCCACACTGGTGTTTATGGCATGGAACCGTGCTTATACATCAACACTGGTGGTAAAACATTTCTAGTAAAACTGTTACAGCTTAAAACATTGTTAAGATTTGCTGGGATGGGGGTCTCAACAGTTTTCAAAAAGAATACTGTCAGGCAGAGGTGCCAAGTTTTGAAAATATTTTTTGGGTGCTCAGGGTAGTTAAAGGTGCAGGGAGGGTGAAGGAACTACTGGACTTTATAGCCTTTTTGGAGCAGTCAAATCCTAGTATAAGATTTAAGGTAAATTACCATCACAACAATGTGCAGTTTTTGGATTTGGACTTCCATAAGACTGAGTCAGGCTTATTGTAAGGTCACTAGTAGAAACAGTATCCTCCACTCCAGCAGTTGTCACCCATGCCGCACTATCAACAATATTCTGAAATTGCAGTTCCTTAGGATCAAAAGGAACTTTTCAGAAGATACCACGTGAACACAGATAAGAGGAAATGTAGTGTCAATTTCAAAAGAGGGGGCACGGTACACATCTGATCAGTCAAGTTAGAGATAAAGATGGGAGAATTCCCCATGAAAACCTTTTGGAATATAGACAGAACATGTTCAGTCAGAGAAGAGTGAACCTGGTTGCCCAGTACTATACATGTAGCAACAAAGTTAGGGACATCCTCAACAAAAACTGGCTAATCTTAGCCACAGAACTGGCACTGAAAGATGTAGTAAGAAAGGCCCCCCTAGGATTGTCCATAACAGAGGTACTAACCTATGTGATGTGCTAGTGTACAGTTACCAGTCTCACAGAAAGAAGCAATACATATTGCCTCTTTTCATCAGGAGTTGGAATGGGCTTTACAGGCTATCTTTGATACAGACTTTCAGCTGTCCAAGTCCATGTATTTCTTATTTGAGGTTCCAAGAAACTATAACGACCATAACAAGGGAAAATCATTAAGATATGCTTTACTTGCAGGTCAGAAAGCTATAACCAAGTTGTGGCTTACCTCTAGGTGTCTCACTGGCATGAAATTATGATTTCTATTTACCACGTAGAAGGTCTTACAGCCACCCTTAACAAGAGGCAGGCTAAATTTGAACTCCTATGGAGAAGGTAGGTTTTGTATATGGGTCTTGTACAACCCAATTTCATCCCATAGGGAGGGAATCCTAAATATAATGCCTGACATGGATTTCCCCCCTCCCCCCTTGCATGACATACTCAGACCTTGTAGTTTCTTTGGGATATCTCCCACAAAAGGGATTGCTATTCATATTCATTTTAATATGTTTGACTTGATGGATCCGGATTAATTACTAGCTTTGCCCAATGTCTGTATGTTGTTTTTTGTGGAACTTGTGATTTTATTTATTATTTAAGGTTTGTTGTCTTATTATGTGTACATGTATTGTATGTCTTTGTGTAATCTATTGAAATTTAATAAAGACTGAGAGTTAGAAAAAAAAGGAAAAAACAATACATAAACTGATAACCTAGGGCACCCATGGGCTGTCACACGTGTGGACACTGCGGGTTCTGCGGGGTCATCAAAAAATATACAGTAAGACATTTCACATTGTGAATAGCAGAAATGTGTATCAAATCATGAAGTTCATCAATTGCAGTTCCCCTGGTGAGATCTATTTAGCCATCTGATACTTCAACTCTTTATATGGGAAGAACTAAATGTGTACTTAACATTAGAGTGGGGGATCATCTTGGCTCCATTAGAAACAGGGATGGATGAAGTGCTCTATACAACCATATGCTTTTTTTATGTTGTCATCTATGGTAATAGTATGTTTATTATTGACTCATGATTCATGTACTGTATGCATTATTGCTAATCTGGTGCTGTATTTATTGGGGCCTATGCACAAATGGGCAGAGTGCCCATGCACCACGGATCTACGACATGTAGCCACTCTGCACCCATTGTGCCCCCACACAGGATACACAAAATGGGGTGTGCAGACCCTATGCACCTGATCCCCTGGCCATGAGGACAGCAACATGTCAGAGTGGGTGGGGAGCATGCTGGCACTATGTGGCATGCACTGAGGCATGTAGTGCCATGCACCGGGGGCATGGAGGGCACCCTTTATGCCAGGGGAGACCCTGACATAAACACCCTATTCACCCAGCCCACACACAGCAGAAACCTGCACATGCCCCAGTGGGGGTTAGGGACACCCCCGACATGACTGGCCACTCGCATAGGCCAGAGACCAGCCCCCCCATGGCAGGAGACACACCATGCCCCACTACAAGGTAGCCCAACCACAATGCATGGCCCAGCCCCCCACCCCTGGCATGTGGCTATCAAGTCTCCCATTGGCAGGATACATACCCCCACTCCCCAACAGATGTCATCCTGTGCCCCAGCAGTAGCACCACTGGTACCACCACCCCCCACAAGTGTCAGTCTGGTCCCCTGCAATACCTTCCACTCCAACAAACAGGGCTGCCCCTGTCCCAGCAATGTACACTAACATCCCTCCCCGGTGCATACAGGTGCCCAAACTGACACATTATAAGACCTGCCCCTGGGACCTCTAATCTTACATTGGTGGTCAGCGGGCCCCCTGTGGCACCAACAACCCCCCCACCCGATACCTTCCCATTGGTGCCACAGTCAGGAACGGCCAGTGGCACAGCCCTCCTCACCACTTCGGCCGTGGGCCATCCGACTGAAGCTGGGAGCATGCTGCCAATTTATAGGGGTGAGCTCCCAGCAGCATTTGGATGGCCAGTGGCCGAGGAGGTGTGTGGAGGACTGTGCCACTGGCCATCCAGGGCAGTGGCACCAATAGGTGAGTACTGGGTAGAGGGGTTGTCTGTGCCACTGGGGATGGGTGGACCAATGACCACCAGTGATAGGGTGGACATTCAAGACCAGTCAGGGGGGTTGGGGGTTGTGCAGTAGTGGGCACTGCCCAGATGCAGCCACACTGCTGTGGGGGGGCTTCACTGTAGACCATGACGGGGAGGTGCAGTGGGGTATTGCACTGTACCAGGGTCTGACATATGTCAGAACAGGAGGATGGCAATGCAACACTGGGGTTGGGGCTGACCAAGTTGCGGTGACTGGCAAGATCAATGAAGGGGCAGCACTATGTTAGGGTGGGGGATGCCCTCGTCCATATGGGGCTAGCCAGCCATGTGTTGGAGGGCAGATCTACAGCAGGGGCCACAGTGCCCATGATGCTCAACTCAGGGGACTGGATGCCAGCGAGAGAGCCATTCCAGCACCTGGACCCGCACCTCCTCATGCAAGTCATCCACTGTGGGACCCAGGATAGGCATACTATTGAATGCCCTGCTGGGTCCTTGACTCTTCCCTTGGCAGCTCTGCATGGACCTGCCTACTGGGGGGGGGCATGCCCGCAGACAGGTGGCAGGCGTTGGTGACTACTGGCCAGTGTGCAGCTGTCCACAAGTGTGGAGCTACACTGGCAGGATATGCACCTCTGGTGTGTAATTTCCACCCGGTTGTGCATAGGCCCCATTGTTTGTATATGAACTGTTCATCCCTGTATTTACTGTTATTGTTGAACAACTTGTTTCCTTCCCCCCAGGACGCATCTGGGAATGAGCAGTCCTGCTCAGTATGCCTTCCTGGTGAAACTTTTGAATAAAATAAAAAATAAAAATTCCGTAATAAGGTACAGTATTCTTTTACATTTTATAGGATAGGAGAGTGGACATTGGATTCGGGGGCATGACTTGGTGCTTCTGTTAACCAGATGTGATTTGAATCATTTTGGATCTTTTGATTGGCGGCATTAAAATGTCTTTGATTCAATGATAATACTGAGCTCCAAGTCTTTTTGAAGTACAAGGACATTTTATACTGACTTTCATGACTCTGTCTTTCTTAGTCTGACTGAAACAGGCATAAGAGCAATGTAATGTTTAATTGCTGCATCTATTGGTTACTGTATATGCATTTTCTTATCATATATTCTATTTATCTATTATCCTGTTCCTGTTATAATTCCACTATTTATATGAAATACAGAGCACCCTCTATTATCTGCCCCCTCTATTATCTGCCATTCTCCTTATCTGCCAGCTTGACCTACTGTACTATACTCTCTGTATGGAAATTCCCTCTTTTATCCACCTACCTCTCTATCTGCCATTCACCAACACTTTCTGATGTACAGGCCATATTTTTCTCATAAAAACAGAAACATAGAATCTGACCGATATGCCCATCCAGTCTACCCCTTTTCCCTACCTACTATTAATGCCAGAGATCCTACTTTATCTCTAGTTTTACCTTCTCTTTTGAAGGGTCCCCCATGTCTATCCCAGGTCATTTTGAATTCTCTCACTGACTTTGCTCCCACTACCTCTTCTGGGAGGCTGTTCCATACTTCAACCACTCTTTCTGTGAAGAAGTACTTTCTCACGTTGCCACTTAGTGTACCCACCTCTTATCTCATGTCATTCATCTATTCTGAAAGATGCTGCCCTCCTGTACCTTATTTATTCCCTTTAGATACTTGAAGGTCTCTATCATGTCTCCCCTCTCCCTCCTGTCCTCCAGGGTATACATATTGAGCTCCTCCAGTCTCTCCTCATATGACCTTTGGCACAGGCCCTGCACCGTTTTTGTTGCCCTTCTTTGAACTACCTTTACCCTGTCTATGTCCTTTCAGAGATGTTGCCTCCAGAACTGGACACAGTACTCCATATGAGGTCTCACCAATAATTTGTACAGTGGCATCATAACCTCTTTTCTTCTGCTGGTGATACCTCTCCCTATGCACCCCGACATCCCATTGGCTCTTCCTAACACCCTGGCATTTTGTTTGGCCACCTTTAGATTGTTAAATATAATCACTCCCAGATCTCTTTCCTGTTTGGTGGCTATTAATAACTCCCCACCCTATGTAACCTTCCACTGGGTTCCTGCACCCCATGTGCATGATATTGCATTTCTTCACATTGCTTCTTAGCTGCCACACTCTGGACCATTCCTCCAGTTTAGTTAGGTCCTTCCTCATTTTTCCCAACCCTCCTGGAGTGTCTGCTGTATTGCAGATCTTAGTGTCATTTGCAAAGAGGTATATTTTCCCCTCCAGCCCCTCCATAATGTTACTAATGAAGATATTAAATGGTATTGGCCCAAGAACTGATCCCTGTGGCACCCTATTGGTTATTGGTTACCCTCCTTTCCTCAGATTTAGCTCCATTTACCACCTCCCGCTGTGTTCTATCCATCAACCAATTCCCAACCCAGTTCACAACCTTGTGACCCAATTCCAAGCTGCCCAGCTTGTTTACAAGCCTCCTATGTGGAACGGTGTCAAATGCCTTGCTGAAGTCAAGGTACTGTAGGCCATGTCTGCCGCTCCCTCCTGATCTACTTCCCTGTTCACCCAGTCAAGAAAATCTATCAGATTTGTCTGACATGACTTTCCTGACGTGAATCTGTGCTGCCTCGGATCTTGTGCTCCACTAGATTCAAGGTGCTCCACTATCTTTTCTTTTAGCAGCGATTCCATAAGTTTCCCCACCACCAATGTCAGGCTGACAGGTCTGTAGTTTCCAGCCTCCTCCTTGCTCCCACATTTGTGGAGAGAGACTACATCAGCCCTTTTCCAGTCCTCTGGAACCACTCCCCTATCCAGTGACCTGTTGAACAGGGCTGCCAGTGGTGCTACCAGTACCTCTCTTAACTCATTTAATATTCTAGGGTGTATCCCATCTGTTCCCATTTCCTTGTCCACCTTCAGTTTTGTGAGTTCCTTTAGGACCCTCTCCTCTGTAAATGGAATGACGCCCACCTCCCTTCCAATCCTGTTTACTAGCTATGGTCCCTCCCCTTCCCCTTCCTCTCTGAATACTGTACTGAAATATTTGTTCAGGACTGATGTTTTTTCCTGGTCTTCTTCCACATCCTCTTTTCCTCCCCTTTTAGCCTTACAATCCGCCCCCAGTCTTTCTTCTTTCGCTAACGTACCTATAGAAAGTTATGTTATTCTACTCATGCTATTCTACCTCTATTATTTGCCACATCACTGGTACTGACACAGTAGATTATGGTTCCAGTTTTTGGGTTGTTTTAAATGTCTTAATAAGAAATATTTTACAGTGCCCTGCTGAGGACTATGTTAAATTTTAGAATGGCTGTGAGGTTTTTAAAAACATAATTATTGATAAGAGTACTGAAACAAACTGTCAGGGGTGAAGAAAAGGAAGCTTTCATATTAGAACCAATGGTTCTTGATTTAAGATGTGTTTGACTTGTCCAGGGAATAGTGTAGATTGACCTGGACTAGTGCAGCTAACCCTCTACCAGTCCATCTTGACTAGTGTAGGTCCTCCATAGCTGTCAATGAAGTTAAAAAGATGACCCCTCTTCAGCAAGATTTAATCCTCATGCTAGTCTCTCTGATTGTTTTAGAGGGCCAGGTATGATTAACAGCTCTTTAAGATCTACATTTACCTGGCACCTGGCAATGTAAGGCAAGGACCCCAAAAAAGAGTCAATGCAAGCCACTGTCACCACATTGTTAGGTTTTGCAACTAGTGTCCGAGCCACTATCAGCGGTGGAATGCTGTTACACAGATACATAGGTGCTGTCGGCAGATAAGGGCTTATGGCCCACCCAGTCTGCCCATCTGAGCTACGTTTTTCTAGAAGTCTGTTGCCCCTTACCCATGATCTCCAGGATTCCCTTATGTCTATACCAAGCATTATTAAATCACATGATTGCTTCAGCCCCCACCACTTCCTCTGGCAGGCTGTTACACTTGTTCATCACCCTTTCTGTGAAGAAATTCTTCCTCACATTTCCTCTGAATCACTTAAATCACTAGTTCCAGTGTTCTGAGTTTGTGTGTGTGCATGTGTGTTGATGTACCCCACATTATTAAGGCCAGTGTTCCTCATTTTCCTACATTTTGAGTATCACTGCCAAGTATAGTATTTCAGTGACAGAATATTAACAGGTACTGTATATGGCTCCGTGCTTGAAAAGGGGTTCCCAATGGATCCTAAAGTTTGTAATGCAGTACATATGCAGGATTTTGATTACAATACAGCCATTGATATGGACTTTTTAAGTAGCTTATGTGGAGAGATACATAAGATAACATTAATGGAATCAGATGATTCCATATTAAAAAAAATGCACTTTCATTAGTCAAAATGCATGAAAATTTGTATACTAATTTGTGACATGACTACCCATGTGTGTGAAATAGTCTCTCAGTGTCATTTAACTAGATTTTTCTGGCAATACAAATATTTTTGTAACTAATTCCGTGTCCTGCTCTCATTTATCACACTTCCTTATTGTGCTACCTTGAGTCCCACCCACCTCCAGGGGGCCCTAAAGATGTAGTCTTGCGTGTAACCATTAATGCCCCCTCGTGTTACCTCTGAACTTTTGTAATAATTTGCACTTTGATGCGATTTGTGTTGTATGTTTGTCCCCAGGTTACTTGCTGTATTTGTTTAGGGTACTATAGTGTATTGCCCTGTTTCTTTAAGTACACAGCATGATCACAATCTGTCCCCTTTGGTCATGTGATCCTTTCCTGTCCCCCACCACCGGATGTTCACACGTGACAGCAGGGGTCCAGGGGAGCCACTTGTAAAAACATTTGGGCACTTATATCAGCGTGAGATTGGGGCAGGCCATGAGGGGATTTAAAAGACAATTCCTTGCAATTTTTAACCCTTTCCTGTGATTGACTGTCTTGTCGTGAAGAGCTCTTGTCCTCCTGTGTGACCCTCATTACATCACTATCCTCACTGCAGCAGATAAATACTGATCATGCCTGCTGCCAAAAATACTGGTTTTTCATATGAACTGCTATGCATTTTTGCTTTATAATGTTGTTGTTGAACATTGAACAAACCCTCTCAATGTTTAACAAGGGGCTTTTGTGAATAAAATGAGGAACTGTTCCGCATGATGCGGTACAACTGAGAGGTGTGGCTTGATCAGATGTGCATGTTAGTTTGGTGCACCCAAATTAGGCAACCACAAATTTTATTCTTTTTATCTTATTTGAGTCTCCTTTGGATCCCCACCTGTTGGCATCTATCTGTAGCTTCACAGCACCACACCCCAACATCAGGCAGCTAGCCCTTCTTCCCCAGTTTACCTCCTTGGCAGGCTGGGAGAGCTCCCTTGCTCAAACTCACCTTGACTAGGATTCAGATTCTGTGGGTGCCATTCAGAGTTGGGGCCTGCTGTGGCAGGTGGCTGTAATCATCCTGCAAGACCTGGGACCTCATTTTCCTTGTCCTGTGTTTCCCCTGGGTAGAGCATGCAATGTTGGCACTGGCTGTAGTGCACACTTCTGCCCATGGCAGCTGGCTGATCACCAGTGTGGTAGTAGGTAAGCACAGATGCCTCAGCCCTCCATGCCACTGGGCTGGTGGCAACCACAAATTAGGTGAAGTGGTAGGTTTACCTGGCATAATCTTGACATTGGTTGTAATGGGCTCTGCACTGCATAATGTGTTTGTTACTGGCTTATTTATTAGTGGGGTGCATCACTTCTGTTTTGTCATTGTGCATCACAGGGCACCCACAGCATTTTTTTGTTAATTTGGGTACCAAACCATGTGGTCACCGATAATTTTTTTTATTTTTTCGTTGGGGGGGGGTGCATTATTTCGTCTGTGTGTATCAGGTCTGATGACAGTTTTTAACTGAGTCCCTGTGGTATGTTTTGCGGTATGCCTCCATTTTTGTTCAGCAGACATCTGGAAGCATGCTTCCTTTTTTCCATTTTGTTTGCAGATGGCTAGATATGTGTCTCCATTTTGCTTGCAGGTGGGTGTATGCTTCCTTTCATTTTGTTTGTAGATGGGTGGATGCGTGCCTTCATTTTGTTCTCAGTTTTGTTTATGATTGCCTCTATTTTGATTTTCAGATGGGTGGATGCATGCCTCCATTTTGTTTGCAGATTTGTGTATGATTGCCTCGATTTTGATTCGCACATTGGTGGATGCATGCCTCCATTTTGTTTATAGACGAATGGCTGCATACCTTCATTTTGTCTGCAGCTGTGTGGATGCATGGCTTCCTTTGTTACCAGATGAGTGAATGCTTGCCGCCATTTTGTTGGCAGACCTGTGGATGCCTGGGTTCAATATTTTACTTTTTTTTTCTTTTTGGCAGATGGGATGATGCATGGTTCGTACTGAGCTTATTATGTTTTTCTCCTTTTTTGTCTTCACTTAAGAAGTTATTTAGTAATTAGAACAGCTTTGTTAGCAAATGTGTGATTGTTTGAACATTGGATTAGGACTTTGGTATTTGAAAATAAAAAAATGAACACAATTAATTTGTTTTTTTTTTTGTTTTTTTTAGCTTGGGCACCACCACCATGGTAACCCTACCTGCTATTTTGGTTTCAATTTCAAAATCACCAAACAACCCAAATATGCACTTTTTGTATTCAAAGAGGTAGCTTGTACTGGGCTGGTGATCTTGGCAAAAGCCATGTTGTGTGTGACTATGTCCACAACCCCCGCCCCCCCCAAAAACAGTTATGCATATTACACATGTATTTACTACACCATTACACAATTACCTGTTCATGCACAATGACTTGTATGCCTAAGTAGGCAACAACTAATATTGGGGTGGCTGGTTTGTGTGCTGTTATTCAGATGGTGTTTGGGTGATGCTGCTGCATTAGCTAACTTGTCTGGCGCTGCCTGCATATTCTATTTTTTGCACATTTAAAGTGTTTATTATTGTGCCTTTGTGGATTTTCAGGTTGCATTGCAGGGTATATTGTTAATCATAGCACAAACCATTTGGTCACTGTTTTTGGAGAGGTGGAGCCTAATGTTAAAAAGCACTCTCCCCATGCTGCTTGTTGTGGTGCCCTAATTAGGATACATTATTCTCTGGGCCATATTGGTCAGCCATATCATACATGTGTGTTGGGTTTTCAAAACTTTGCCTAGCAAAAAAAAAAAACTTACTGTGAAAACCAACTATACTGTTTTCTGAGGGTGTTGTCTGTGTTCAGTTTACATGGACAGTCCATTATTCAGGCGATATGGACTGATGATGCCCTGATTAGAATGCATACTTTAATGATGAACTTCTTTGAAAGATTCCATCAGGTGTTTAGCTGCATGCCTCCATACTGTCTGTAGATGGGTGGTGATGTGCCTCCATGTTGTCTACAGATGGGTGGTAGTGTGCCTCCATGTTGTCTATAGATGAGTGGTGGCATGCCTCCATGTTGTGTTCAGACAGGTAGTGGTGTGCCTGTGGTGCTTTAATGTCCCATATTACATGAGACGCCCTGCTTTTCTGTCCCCTGTTACATGTGCAGCCCCGCTTTTATGTCCCCTGTTACATGTGCAGCCCTGCTTTTATGTCCCCTGTTACATGTGCAACTTTGTGGTGGCTTCTTCTCAGTCCTCAAAATTGGAGTTATCCCACACCACACTACATTATTACAAGGTGAGTCAAAGCATTAAGAAATGCTTATAATAATCATTATATTATAGAGTTTAAAAAAATGACACTAATGTCACACTTTGGTAGCCCTTTTTCATGCATAGAGCCATATAGCATCTGCCATGCAGGTGGTGGGTTTTATCACTGCCCCTCTCCCCCCATAGTCACTCCCTCTCCCTTCTCAATGTCCCAGCTCTATACTTGCTCTGGACACCACTGTAGACTGAAGAGAGAGGAGGACTTGGATGCTAAAATGAAATTAATTATGACAAATAAAACCAAACAGATGTCCACAGATGTCCATTACTGATTACCTTAAAGCTGAAGGATGAGAAATGAGAAATTAACTAAACTAGATTTTAATAGTCATACTGTGGATTTTAAGTGTCAAAAAACTGTACATACATTAATAAACTGAATAATCAACACCTAAATGTAATTATGTGCTAATTTTGCAGTATTTTATCAATGCAACATAACACACCTCGGTTATCCGCCACCCTCTATTATCCATCATAAAGTTGGTGTACCAAAGTTGGTGGATAATAGAGGGTACACCGTACCATGTTTCCTTGTGGTTTAGTATTTAGAGGGTTTTCTTCTGCTTGAATAATTTACTATGTATTTTACATAGCTGACCTAAATGTATAGATATACCCAAATTCTACTCCACGAGAATGTGAGCAAACAGACATTATGAACTGGGGATCGTAAATAGAGGAAGCTGATTGGCCGAGAGGTTTTTGAAGCCGTGATGATATTGGGCTACATCATCATGGTTAAAAAAAAACCTCCGGCCACCAGCCTCCTCAAGGGCATCAGATTCTCCGACCGCAACATTCACCAGTCCAGAGGCCCAGAGCGAGTCACTCATGAAGATAACCAGTGAAACCCCCCCAAAAAAAAACTATTCCCGCTGCTCAAATGAAACTCCCACCAAGTATGGCATACATAAATAGAGCACCCGCTCCTAAACAAGAAATGCCACTTAACGGACACTGACATGAAAACACCCGCAATACCACAATGGCCCTTCTCAATCAAACATCTGCCAGCTGGTAGACAAAACAACCTCACCACTTTAGCTGCTGCTTTTTATCACTAAAAATGATTTTGCCAACTTCACCTGCTATCTTCAGAAGACAACGCAGGTAGTTTACCCCTCTGCTCCATGCAACAATTGCAACACAGCACCTTGGAGGGACAGGTGGTGGTGGTGAGGAGACCACAGCACAACCAACATAATCGCAGTCCGGTGTCAGCAGCACTTTCACGAAAAAAATAAAATAAAATCCATACAGATCTTCACTGGGTCCCAGACCATGTAGCAGGACTGGGTCAAATGCAGAGAAATTAGATTTCAAGAGTAGTGCTGAGAGAGAGTGACACTGAGTTCACAGCTGCACTCCTCCATGAGCTCCACTTACAACAGTGCCACCTGCTGCCCATACCCATCAGGAACTATTTCTTTTAAAGATATTCCTCCATCACTCCACAAAAGGCATTAAAATATTTTAAAAGTGTATTTTTTTATTATTTTCTCTGAGACAACTATTAAACCAGTTCATAATAGCAATAATGCATTCCAGGGTGTGGTGTATCATGGGATATCGTCACTTCGCGGGTTGTCGGATGCACTCGGCCCGCGGCCTCATGCCAAACCACCCGAGGCATGATGATATCCCATGATATACCACACCCTGTCGTGCATTGCTGCTTAATTATATGCAACTGTTTATTTATTTTCAGATGCACTTGTTTGGTGCCTGGATTATCGATGCATAGTACCCATGGCCAATTAAATTGTTTTTTGTTGCAATAATGAGATATGTAGATATTTCACATATTGGCACTGGGCCACTTGCGTGGCCAGTGATCATCCTTTTGTGGTCTCATGTGCATCATTCAAACCACATATTATATATTTTTTTCTCTCCCCCCGCCGCATTCCTTTTTTCCCCTTATCACATCTTTTTGGTATGCCTGATATTCTCTCCCATCTCTTTTCCCACCTAGTCTCTTTTCTTTTTGCCAGAAGATTGTAAAGACATGTAACAATTGCTCACATTACTTATGCTGTTTTGGATCATGTCTGATTTTCTGAACTGAATGTTTATTTGACTGCGCTATAGTTTGTGTATTACCATGTTCTACATATATGAACTTGCATTTGCACTTATTTATCATTAGCACATTTTGCATTGCATCTTTAAACATAGAACTACTTAAGCTTAGAGCAAATGCCAACCAACACTCCTTTATGATGCGGTGAGATATGAAACTGGCTGGAGTGTTTTTCAGGTTTTCTGTCAGCACTCCTGAAAGGGGTTAACCTGATAAGTAATGGGGCTCAACTTGCACTGTGCTTACATGTAATCTGCCTCTTGGAACTGTTTTGTTTAAATAGACATTGGTGGTGCTAAGCTATTTTGTTGCCCAGTTAAAGAGAAATCAGGGTCTGGGGGCCTTTTAGCCACCTAGGTTCCAAGAAACTATAAGATTTGTGATGCTTTGTGGTACATTTTGGGGTTATTTGGTGCATTTTAGAATGTCTGTGCCACCACTCTACTGCTCAGGGTACAAGACTGTCATGGAGGACTCTGATGCCAGGGTACAAGATTGCCCTGGAGGACTCTTTGTGCAAGCCTGAAGAGGGACTTTGGGTTACAGTGCCCCCGCCCCCAAATTCAAGAGTGCCATGAAGGGCTCCTGGTGCCCCAGGTGCTGCAAGCTTGCTCTGAATAGGGTTTTCAGATTTATGTTTGTTTGACCATTACTTCAGTACAATTTAGAAATGCATACAAAATAAATTAAATAAATGAAAAATGTACAGTACACAGGAAAAAAAAACAATGAAGCAGTATCAATGGACAGTCATTGCTTTCCACTATTTGAACATTTATCTCATTCAGCTTAAGGCGTCCACTTCAAACAAGATTAAATGCAGAAAGCTTCGACTCACAGGCATGACACGGAGTGAGCAAGCCAGATCTATAAGTGAGGCAATTCTCAGTTCACCCTTTTACATACCCATGATTATACAACACTTTGTCCTGAAGACAGACCAAAGGAATCTTATTATAATTCCACAGAGCCACATAGAGCATCAGAAAAACAAAGAGCTTACAATGATTCAATCAATCAAATAAAAGCAGAGCCCACGGCAATAGGGATTCTGGTAGAAATGCCCAGTGTTTAGGTGAGGAAAACTCTCATTAACCCCCCCCCCCAAGTTCTAAAACCTAATTAACATTTTTGGATAATCTTTAAGGATACACTGCGCCAAAGTATTAGTCAGCACATTGCCAGGACTCTGCCAGGTATAAAGTCCCACAGTTTGCTGGTCAGGGCAACTTCAATTATGGTCCCTTGTTTCTCCTTGGCAGTACAGTACTTATACAGGCTAGTGTACTAGTCTGTCATGTCCAAAAAAGACTTAGGCTGACATTCCAGTTGGACCATTTAAAGTTCCCATCTGCCATTCTTGGGAATAGGAACCCAGAACAGTCCAAGGCTAGCAGGGTGCAGGGCAATTCCTGGTCCTAACCCAGCATGCACTTTACAACCTCTCTGACTTTGTGTTTACCTTTAAACCTCCATTCAATTCAATTTAATTCAAAGTTTATTGTTTGGGCTTTTGGCATTTACAAAAGAAAATAAAGTGCATATACATTTAGACATATACAAATACAAATACATTTGAGCATATATACATTATACATAAAGAATTCAAATGATGATTAAAAATCAGTCATAAAATATCAACACAGGTAGTTTGACAATATTTTGGCTTAATTAGACATAAGATGATGCATTCAGTTTTTAAGTCTTTATGATATACTTAACCCTCATTCTATATACTTCTGTTAGACATCCAGCCACTTTCCTAACTATGTATTCATCACTTGTAGTTAAGGCTATTTTTAGTAGTTGGTTTTGATCCATCGTCTGTATGCTGTCCCAAAGTGATGTCAGCCACTTTTTCCTGGGTTCATCATACCATAATCACTCAAATATAACATGATACATGTAACTCCCAGGGGGCGCTACCCTTAGGGCTACTACCCCGGCCTGCCTCAACGGAGACAGGATAAGGGGCCTAGATCCGTTGGCGGGTGCCTCCACCCAGAGGTCGGGGTTGATGTTCTTTAGATTGCCTCGGTCACAGCCCTCTGGGTGACTGCAACCCCCCTTTCATCCCACTAGTGACTCACACCAGGTACCATAACTACTTCTCCCTAATACACTTGCCCTCCGGCTGGTACCTCTCAGCTTGCCCCGTAGACCCCCTGTAAAGTAAGATACAATTATATCGCAGTCACCATACAGTAGTTCACCATAAATGTACAGACTAGCCAGGGTGTAGTTGCAAAACAAGCAATCTGATTTATTAGAGGGGGGAAATAACAAGGACAAGGGGGAATCAAGTTGATTTGCTTATCACTACACTTATCTACCTAGGGCTCTGTGCACAGGCCTGACCCTAATGTTTACTGTCCCTGGGTACCCAAGCCCTATTGGCTAGTCCACCGTGGCAGCTGGTTGGGGCCCTGACACAGGCAGCCTTTACAATACTGATAAAAGTCAAAATAGAAAGAAGATATGGCTAGGCAGGCAACTGTAGAATAAAACAACTTGAGACCAATATTGCCTTATCAGGGAGCTACCCTGGGTAAGTACTCACAACTTCAGCAAGCAACAGTTTCCGCACCACTTGCGGGACTAAGCCCTTGTTTCACCAGCCTCCTCACACATTTATATGGCAGCTCCAGAGGGGTACCACACCAGGCCACAGCCTCCAAGGTTTATGCGAACTCTTAACTTTCTGAGGTGCTGCAACGGCAGTTTCAGCTTTCTCAAGGACCGAGCGCAATTCAGCAGATTCTCCAATCCTCCGAACAGGTCAAGCCTGGTGGGTAGCTGGGCTGGCACCAGCCTCCTCTGACCACACGCAGTGGATTTTTTTCTGACTCCTTAAACGGCAGAACAAACGGCCAATGCAGGACTTCACACGCTTCCCACGCGAACACTCCACAGGCGCAGAAGCACAGAGCTCCTCTCGTCTCACCAGCCACAACACAGCTGCCTTCTCAACATGGGGCTCCCTTCACAATTCGGGTACTACCCATGTTTACTGGATGGCACACCTGTCAATCCATCACTCTTCTGCCCCTCAGTGGTGCGAAAGAAGCGCCATAGCCCATAATGCCTTCTCCAACCTACAAGCAGTTACTCTATTGGTTATACAGCTCTCCCGAATCCCGAGGCACTGATTGGTCCAAATCGCCAGTCTGGGACCAAAATGGAGGGGATCATCAGAACAGTCCTCGCTGCAAAGAAAACCAGGTTAGAAAAGCTACATTATCAGGTATTATCCCCAAATTATCCCCAACAGCTGCGACACCTTTCAATGGAGCTCCCCTCTGCACAATTTAACGAAGGCAGAAACGGAGCGATTATCCGGCAGCCCGGGCGGGACCTGAGCATGGCTACACTCAACCCCTTTCTAGACTAATCCCGACTGCAATTTAGGCAGCCCTTGAAGACAGGAATGGAGGCTTAGATAGCACTCCCGGCCATCACAGCGAAGCTGCTGCGGAGCAGAACACCAACCTGGCAGGGGGGTTGCTAAGCGAGCTCCCAGGGAAGCTTTTAGGAACCCCCATTTGCAAGGGGGTTACACCTTCCCTGGCCTGGAAAACTTGGCATCCGTGTCAACTAATTACCTTTAAGTTACTTAAAGGAACACAGCCTAGTTGACACTACATCACACTTAACATGACATACATGAATATTTACAGTGTACTATGAATTATACAACGTGGTACGCTCATAACCCTTTGTTCCTTTCTTTCCCAATCGGGTCAACATTTCCTGCTCAGGGCCCCGGGATGGGGAAAACCCCTCCATTTCAGTTACTGGCGAGCCACCCAAAGTAGGGGCGCTACACCCAAAGTGTAATACCAACAAACTAAGGTTATCCCCCAAAGCTAACTTAGGCAAGGAGCTCGGGGACACATACACACCTTTGTGGACCACGTTTAAAGGAAAATCTACTGGCTGACCCAGAGACTCATAACTCAACTTTATTACAGGCCCGTACTTCTCTGCTGGAGCGTCTAGGTGTCTCGGGGAACCCTGAAACAGGCCCTGATTCCAACTCAGCCCCACTGACATTAGGGACGGGAACGTCCACAGGGGAATAGGGCCCAGTGTTCATAGTATTATTGGCGGCTTGACCCTCTACCCCAGGACCCACTCCACTGGGCTCAGCTGAGGGCTGGGTAGCTACTAGAGAGGAACCATCAGGGTACTCAAAATATTCTTCTGGTTCTGGCATATCATTGGCTCGCCCCCCCCACCTCACTCTCTTCGTCTGAGAAATCAGATAATTCAGCCAGACCAGACAGTTCAGCCAGGCTTAAGGACCCCACCCCTTGGACTTGTCTGCTACCTAGCTCATCTTCTGGAGGTGTCAGTTCCGGAGACAAAGTAGGGGGCTCAAACAGTCCAGACGAGCCAATCTCATTTCCAGAGTTAACAAGGGGATTGCCCCGAAACAACTGGCTCAGTTCATAAGAGGGATAGTATTCAATATCGCCTTCATTGTCTTCCGACACCGATTGTTGATCCCCTCCTTCAGTAGGGTTTGGACAAGGCTCTCTTGGTGGGCTTGCTGAAAAACCCACGGATTTAGTTCTTTGCTTGGTAGCAGATCTAGTCACAGGCCATGAGAGGGCGGCAGTTGAGGGTTCGGCTTCAATCAGGATTTGCCTGATTGGTAGCAGATGATTGCTGTGAGTGGTTTTTACATCCTTGGAATTGTTTTCAGGTTGCACTTTATACACAGGCAGATCGGCCAGCTGACCCACAACAATGTGAGGGAGGTGATGCCATCAGTCAGCAATCTTGTATTTCCCATGCTGCCCCAGATTTCGCAGCAACACTCGGTCCCCTTCTCTTAACTCCAACGTCTTCACTTTCTTGTCATACCTCTCCTTATTGGCCAAGTTTCTTTTAGCAGCCATGGTCTGGGCCAACTGATATGCATGGTTCAACTGGGCATTCAGCTTTGGCACATATTGTAGATGGTTTTCTGCTTGCACCCCATCAGGGGAAACTCCAAAACACACATCCACGGGCAACCTAGCCTCTCTCCCAAACATCAGGCGGTACTGGGAAAATCCCGTGGCATCACTCTTGGTGCAGTTATAGGCATGAACCAGGGTACTGATTTGCTGGCTCCATCTCGGTTTGTCCTTGGGTTGCAATGTGCCCAACATGTCAAGCAACGTGCGATTAAACCTTTCAGTCTGAGGATCTCCCTGAGGATGGTAAGGGGTGGTTCTTGACTTTTGCACACCCCACAAAGACAGCATCTCTTTAATCAAGCGGCTCTCGAAGTCCCTTCCCTGGTCGGAATGGATCTGCTGAGGGCCCCAAGTGGACAAAACATTTTCAACAAGTATCTTAGCCACCGTGGTTGCTTTTTGATCCTTAGTAGGGAATGCCTGTGCATACCGGGTGAAATGATCGGTGACCACCAATATATTACTGATATTTTTCAGGTCGGGTTCCAGACTTAAGAAATCAATGCAGACTAATTCCATAGGGGCGCTAGTAGTAATGTTGACCATGGGAGCAGCTCTCTGGGGCAAGGCTTTCCTCTTCAAACACCGACTACAGGTCTTGACATACCGCTCCACATCTGCGCTCATTTTTGGCCAGTAAAACCAGGCTTGTACCAAATCGAGAGTTAGGTCGATGCCAAGATGCTCCATCTGATTATGCAAAGACCTTAAAACCAGTTTCTTTAACTCTGAAGGCAGTACCAGCTGTCATTTGATGACCTGGTCCTCTTTATGTACAGTCTCTCGGTATAGTAGTTGGTTAATCAGCCTTAATTTGGGCCCTCCTTTATATAACAAGGTGGCTCTTAAGTTGGCAGAGCGCAATTTGGACACATCTCGCCCGGCCTGCAGGGCTTCCACCACCAGCTTTATCAGAAAATCTCTGTTGAAGGCTAGCATTGACAAACTGAGGCAGTGAACTAGTGTCCAGGGCAGAAAAATGGCAGTAGGCAGCAGGTATACGGCTCTCAGATGGCCCCAAGCAATCCACCATACAGTTCACGGCATCCGGGGACACCTGATCTTCCTTGTCAAATTTCTGGCAAAGGGCTCTTATGTCAGGCTCAGACAACCTGATCCAATCAGCTTGGGGCATAGGCCTCCGAGAAAGGGCATCCGCATCTATATGGTTTAACCCGGCCCTGTATTCAACAGCATAGTCGTAGGTGGCCAAAGCAGAAAGCCACCTGTGGCCAGTAGTGTCCAGCTTGGCTGAGGTTTGTACATAGTTCAGAGGATTGTTATCCATCTTCACTAATATCTTGGCACCGTACAAATAATCATGGAACTGATCAACAATGGCCCACTTCAGAGCCAGGAACTCTAGCTTGTGCACGGGATAGTTTTTCTCTGATGGAGCCAGACTTCTACTGGCAAAAGCTACAGGCCTCAGGCCATTTGAGTGCTCCTGATACAACACAGCCCCCAATCCCTGAAGACTAGCATCGGTATGGAGAACATAGGGCTTGGCCGGGTCAGCATAAGCCAACACGGGGGCATGGGTGAGCTGATATATGATGTCATAGAAAGCGTCCTCACACTCAACAGTCCAACGATCCCCAAACAGTTCATTCGGCTGGAAATACCTCTTCTCGGTCTCGGATCGCACAACTTTTCTTATACTTTTGTGTGTAGAAGGGTACCTGAGTGAGGTTGAGGAGGGACGAATCACTGAGAATAGTCCTTGACAAATCGCTTATAATATCCACAAACCCCAGAAATAGTTGCAACTCTTTCAAGTTCCTGGGTTGGGGCCAAGTAGTCAACGCCCACTTTGCTAGGGTCAGTCTCTATGCCCTCAGTAGACACTATGTGGCCCACATATTTTACGGAAGTCTGGAAAAATTGGCACTTATCTATAGACAACTTGAGGCCGAACTCCTCCAGCCGATCCAAGACCTTAAATAGTCGCTGTTCGTGTTCTTCCAACGAGCGTCCAAACACTATGACATCATCCAAATAGACCAGACACTCAAGCAAATTCATATTTCCCATGGCTCTCTCCATCAGGCGCTGAAAGGTGGCTGGGGTGCCTGAGATCCCTTGAGGCATCCGAATGAACTCATAGTAACCTAGGGGGCAAATGTATGCAGTCTTCTCTTGGTCCCCTAGGGCCATCGGGATCTGGTAGTACCCGCTGCGGAGATCCAACACAGAAAGCCACTTGCTGCCTTTTAAACAGTCCAAGGCGTCTTGTATTCGTGGCATGGTGTACTGGTCGGGGATGGTCCACCGATTCAAAGTGCGATAGTCCACACACATCCGAACCATCCCATTCTTCTTCCTTACCACCACAATGGGGAAACATAGGGGCTCCTGGACTCTTGTATCACACCAGCAGCCAACATCTCTTGCAGATGCCGCTGTACATCATCGATGTCAGCCGGGGCCAGGCGCCGAGATCTCTCTCGGAAAGGCCTTTCATCATGCAGCCGAATGTGATGCTCAGCCCCTTGCACACATCCCACATCCCATTCTTTCAGGGAGAATACCTGGTCCCTTTGGGCAAGCCTCTCACTGATCCTCTTTTTCCATTCAGCTGGCAACGGAGAGTCACCGAAATCAAACAAATCAGGAGTAACTCGATCGTCTGCCTCGGGGCCCTTGCTACTTGGCAGTACCACGGTATCCGCACAATGGACACTTGCCAGGGTACACCCTCTTCTTATCTGAATATCTTTGTTGGACATATTATGCACTTCAACCATCACTCTCTTGACATAAGCATGAGCTCTAGCCGGCAAGATGCTGGGCTTTATCAACAGTCCTTCAGGCAATCTTCTCTCCTCAGGCGCATCCAACATCAATAATTTATTCTTGACATCCGCCCTTAATCGTACTTCTCCATGCAAGATACACTGGGCATTTGGGGCGAGTATCAATGGAGCCGGGTCCTTTTTCCACACCACCCCCACTGGGCCCTCAGGTTCCTCCTGACCAACCTTCCTCTGGGTGGCAACTGCGTTTTGGAGCACAGTGGGTATTTTTAGAGCTCGCCCAGTTTTGAACACCTGTTTTTCTGAGCACAACTGGGCCAATCGTCCAAACATATGAGCATTCGTCCCAATCAGTAGAGACATCCCATCATACAGTCCAGTGGGTGGGCAAACTAAAACTAAAGTTTCCACCTGCTCATCCATTCCAGCCACAGATATCGAGAATGATAACCAAACTCGGATATACCCCAAATACGGATATGCCTTGTCGCTCAACCCCCACACATTTAGATCATTCAAGGGTTGTAGGGGCACCTCAGGTAAATGTGTCTGATACCAGTCCTGAAACATGATGGTTACCTGAGAGCCACTGTCTAATACAGCCTGAGCAGGAATCCCATTTACTCACACCAGGGTCTCCATTGAAGGCCCGACCACATCAGACCAATCGGGGGCCACAGCATTGAGGGTCGACTGAGCCTGGGTCTGAGTCACAAAACTTTTCTTAGAGGGTCGAGTCTGGGTCCGGCGATGCCAAGTGATCAGTCTACTGTTAACTTTCCTTAAGTTCTCCAGCCTCTGACACTCAGGTTGAAAATGCCCATCTTCTCCACAATGGTAACAGAACTTGGGGTCCTGGGGATCACTGTTTGGCGGTGGTCCCCATATTTGTGGGGGCCCTGAGAGGGGTGAGGGGGCTCCCTGGGGCCAGGGATCTGGTTTTGGTTTATCTCAGGGGCCCCAGACCTAACAGGGTACATAGTAGATTGCTTTAAGTCCATCACCAGTTCCCTTAAGTTCCTGATCTCGGCCCTCAACTCACTCTCTACATGGGGGTCAGAGGAGACAGCTTGCATTCCCACAACACCAGGAAAATCTGGGGACCCCTCAGATCCTCTGGACAGGCTGCTCTCCTCAGGGGTGCTAGACTCAAGGGTCCCACTAGGGTTTACCGCTCCCACACATGGCTCCCACCCCTCTTCATCAGTCTCCACCTCTCTAATTTCCCTCATTAATTGACAATATTCAGGCGAGGTGGCCTGTTGATCATGTAACTTAAGTTTCAGCAGTATTACACTAGAGAATCGGGCAGATTTTAAAACATGTTCTAACCTGACCTGATTCAGGGCTGCGGCAGTGATTCCCCCCTTTCTATAGGCCTTCTGCAAGGCCCACTCCACCCTAGTGACGAAGGCGGACAGTTTCTCATTTCTCCACTGCTTAGCAGACCTAAATTTCCATAATAAGTCTTCACCAGTCTCTGTACTCCCAAAAACCCCTTCTAAAGCAGAGAGATATTCTGAGGCGGTGGCTTCCGGACTGGTGGCCAGGAAAAACCTAATGGCTTCTAAAGCGGGACCCTGCAAGCTCTCCATCAGCCTCTTCCTTTTCTCTCCCTCAGAGCATTGCCATTCCTGAACTAAAGGGGTGGCAAAGTCCATCCAAGCCTCCAGGTCATCCTCCCCTGGAGGCACTGGCACCGTGCCAGAAAAAAAGTTTTAACTTATGGTAAGAATCAAGCTGTATAGGTGGGACCACTAGGGGCAGCGAGGCCAACACAGAACTCTTAGGGGGATGGGGGAGGTGCCGGGGGAGCTCTGAGGGGTAGCATCACTGGACAAATCCAAGGCTCGCAGCAGCTCCTGAGTAGTTCTCCCCTCCACAGCCAACAATTTAAGCAGTTTGTCTTTAAAACTATTTATTTGGGGGGACACCCCAAGGGTGACTGACCCACTGTGGATATGAATTAGCCTCCACCCCTGTGAGGCACCCTCAGGATAAATCACAGGAGGTACCTTCTCGGGGTCGATGGCTCCGCTGCACAGGAGTAACACCTACAACGTCTGGTCGAGCAAGTCAGCCATACACCCCTTCACCTCCACTTTGCCCAAACATTTTACTCGCTCCGCTGCAGAAATGATGTCAGCAGCTGGGGTTCCTAAAGGCACATCGAGCAGTAACATAATTTTCTGGGAGTCCAGCTCTTCGGCCTCGCCCCACCCCATCAGTCGATGTACCATGGTCTTAACAGGTCCCAGCTTAATTTTTCCCAACATATCCCCGTCCACTTTTTCCATCTCTGGTGTACTTTCCCACTTGGCCACTAGGGGACACAAATCCCAGTGGTGCCTCCACTTTGTAACCCCCATGGGGCGCTACGCTTTGGGCTACTACCCTGGCCTGCCTCAACGGAGACAGGGTAAGGGGCCCAGATCTGTTGGCGGGTGCCTCCACCCAGAGGTCGGGGTTAATGTTCTTTAGATTGCCTCAGTCACAGCCCTCTGGGTGACTGCAACCCCCCTTTCATCCCACTAGTCACTCACACCAGGTACCAGAACTACTTCTCCCTAATACACTCGCCCTCTGGCTGGTACCTCTCAGCTTGCCCCATAGACCCCCTGTAAAGTAAGATACAGTTATATCGCAGTCACCATACAGTAGTTCACCATAAATGTACAGACTAGCCAGGGTGTAGTTGCAAAACAAGCAATCTGATTTATTAGAGGGGAGAAATAACAAGGACAAGGGGGAATCAAGTTGATTTGCTTATCACTACACTTATCTACCTAGGGCTCTGTGCACAGGCCTGACCCTAATGTTTACTGTCCCTGGGTACCCAAGCCCTATTGGCTAGTCCACCATGGCAGCTGGTTGGGGCCCTGACACAGGCAGCCTTTACAATACTGATAAAAGTCAAAATAGAAAGAAGATATGGCTAGGCAGGCAACTGTAGAATAAAACAACTTGAGACTAATGTTGCCTTATCAGGGAGCTACCCTGGGTAAGTACTCACGACTTCAGCAAGCAACAGTTTCCGCATCACTCGCAGGACTAAGCCCTAGTTTCACCAGCCTCCTCACACATTTATATGGCAGCTCCAGAGGGGTACCACACCAGGCCACAGCCTCCAAGGTTTACGTGAACTCTCAACTTTCTGGGGTGCTGCAATGGCAGTTTCAGCTTTCTCAAGGACCGAGCGTGATTCAGCATATTCTCCAATCCTCCGAACAGGTCAAGCCTGGTGGGTAGCTGGGCTGGCACCAGCCTCCTCTGACCGCATGCAGTGGATTTTTTTTCTGACTCCTTAAACGGCAGAACAATTGGCCAATGCAGGACTTCACGCGTGTCACACGCGAACACTCCACAGGCGCAGAAGCACAGAGCTCCTCTCGTCTCACCAGCCACAACGCATCTGCCCCTTCTCAACATGGGGCTCCCTTCACAATTCGGGTACTACCCATGTTTATTGGCCGGAACACCTGTCAATCCATCACTCTTCTGCCCCTCAGTGGTGCGAAAGAAGCGCCATAGCCCATGATGCCTTCTCCAACCTACAAGCAGTTACTCTATTGGTTATACAGCTCTTCCGAATCCCGAGGCACTGATTGGTCCAAATTGCCAGTCCGGGACCAAAATGGAGGGGATCATCAGAACAGTCCTCGCTGCAAAGAAAACCAGGTTAGAACAGCTACATTATCAGGTATTATCCCCAAATTATCCCCAACAGCTGCAACACCTTTCAACGGAGCTCCCCTCTGCACAATTTAATGAAGGCAGAAACGGAGCGATTATCCGGCAGCCCGGGCGGGACCTGAGCATGGCTACACTCAACCCCTTTCCAGACTAATCCCGACTGCAATTTAGGCAGCCCTTGAAGACAGGCACGGAGGCTTAGATAGCACTCCCGGCCATCACAGTGAAGCTGCTGCAGAGCAGAACACCAACCTGGCAGGGGGGTTGCTAAGTGAGCTCCCAGGGAAGCTTTTAGGAACTCCCATTTGCAAGGGGGTTACATACTGGTTTTCTAAAGCTTGATTCTTACAAGAACAGAATCTAGCTTGTATAGAAGTTAATTTATTGTATCTTGCGTGAAGCACTGAACTGGGAAATAACTCAAATCTGTATTTAGTATATACAGTTCTTGTTTCATAATCTGTCAAGATATCCAAGTAGGATCTGTACTTGGGTACTACATCTTTTTGTCTAAGCCTTAGGGTGATTTTTTAATTGAATTATGCTGTCCAAATCACATGCCATATAGTATTTTATTAACCTTTGGGTGACATACTTCTGATACTTTAGGCTTATTACTATACCTTTATCACGAAGGTTTTCCAGAAAATGTAGATTTGTATCTTTTATTATATCCTGAATCCTTTTAAGCCAATTGGAATTCATTAACAGACCCATGGGCGCTCCGCTTAGAAGCGGGCAAGGAAGCCTTCAGTGACTCTACAGAACCAGGTCCTGCAGACCGCAGAAGCACTCCACTTAGAAGCTGCAGGAAGCCTGCTGGAGAAGCTCTATACAGAAGCAGGTCACAGACCTGCGGCCACTCCACTTAGAAGCCAGCAAGGAAGCCTGCTGGTGAAGCTCTACACAGAACCAGGTCACAGACCTGTGGGTGCTCCACTTATAAGCCATCAAGGAAGCCTTCCAGTGAAGCTCTGCACAGAACCAGGTCACAGACCCACGGGAGCTCCATATAGAAGCTGGCAAGGAAGCCTGCCGGTGAAGCTCTACACTGAACAAGGTCACAGACCTGTGGGCACTCTGCTTAGAAGTCAGCAAGGAAGTCTGCCGGAGAAGCTGTACACAGAACCAGGTACGCAGCCCCTCTCTCATTTTTTGAAAGTCCATGGGCTGCCTGCAGTGGAGTAAGGCACCACTATTGGTTGCAGCCTTTACCCTGCTTTACCCTGCTTTCCCCTGATTGGAGCAATTTTCAGTGCAGGCATTTCTCCGCATCTGTGGCATGCATAGTTTGAAAGGACTTCTATTTAAAACTGCAGAGCTTAAGCTTCTCCTGAAACTGCTCTCTTCAGACATATCTCTCAGTAGCACATACCTAAATACAGTCTAAATTTGTGAGAGCATTGTTGTACGTCTTATGCAGTCATTATGTTTAAAAATCTGCTTAGCTGAATTTAAGTACATCTAATACAGTCATTTTGTTTCAAATCTGCTTAGCTGAATTTAAGTAAATCTTATACAGTCATTTTGTTTAAAATCTGCATAGTTGAATTTAAGCTACCTATACCAGCTACTTTCAGCATTTGAAATATCTAGAACTGTTTAATCCAGTATGGAAATGTGTTAAAACTGACTTTTTGTGTACTTTTTACTTCCTTATATTTCCTTGTCACTGCTTAACTCTTTCCTGTCCTCCCAGTACACTTCTTCTTTCTGTGAACCTGCCCACTTGTCCTGAACCCTGACCTGATAGAGTAAATCCCTGTTTTACTTACTCTTTTTCAATCTCTGTAGTATGCTACCCTCACAAGTATAATTTTCTTCCTCTCACTCCGAGTGCCTCTCCTCGGTGCCCCCTCCCCCATCTCAGTTATGTTAATTAGCACATCTCTCTCACATACCTTCCTGATAGTGAAAAAAAAAGGTCTTTAGACATCTGAATAGACTGGCACCATAACCTGTGGTGCCCAGAAACCTTCATGTCTGATTTCTCCAACTTGCTTCCCCCTCTCTCGCAGTGCACGTCCAGTACTATTGTCTATATGTAGTCCAGCCCTCACTCTCCCTCCAGCTTTCTCTAAGTAATTCCCCCTCCCTGTGTTTCTTCCTTAGGACACAGACCCCCAGGCGCTCCGCTTAGAAGCCGGCATGGAAGCCTGCTGGTGAAGCTCTATACAGAACCAGGTATGCAGCCTCTTACTCATTTTTCAAAAGTCCACAGGCTGCCTACAGTGGAGTGAGGCACCACTATTGGTTGCAGACTTTATCCTGCTTTCCCCTGATTGGAACACCTTTCAGTGTGGGCATTTCTCTGCGTCTGTGGCACGTGTAGTTTGAAAAGACTTTTATTCAAAACTGTGGAGCTTAAGCTTCTCCTGAAACTGCTCTCTTCAGACATATTTTCTCCCGCCCACCCGCCCAACCCGGTCACTATTAAATACCACTCCTCCCCACAAGGCACCACCTACTTAGCTACTCCTCTGATTTTCATCCTTCCTGTTTACTCCACTTTAAAGCAACATCACAGTTTATCCTAATCTCCCTGCCTGGACCCCATACCATAGACACTCCTGGTGAAGCTTTACAGTCTATGCTCCTATAACTTGCTACCACTCTCCCATTACCTACCACTGACACTTACTATTGTTAAAATGTATCTACAGTACCTACAATGCAACCATTGCTGTTCTAGCATCACTCCTCAATATGGCACCCCCATCACCACTTCCTACATGCAACATAGATGTCAGAGACGTCCCATCAAGCACACTGTGCTCTGACTTTTACTCTGTTAGATTACCCACTGTGACCCCCATACATGTGTGTACCCGATCACGCCCTCTGGAGTACTACAGTCTCCTGCTATTTCTATACCCTATCAGCAACAGACTTCCTGATAGAATTGCCAAACAGCATCGACTTAAACAAAACAAACTCCTTGCTTGATACCTACCTAGGATTATTCTGTTTTTATCACTTCTTTTAGGAAATATCCACCCCAACCCAAGTCCCCAAGCAGGACCCTCTCACTCACGTAGCTCCCTGAACTTGCTCACATTAGCATCAATCAATATCAAGAGCCTGCTGCCCAAACTTGACCAGCTCCAAGTCTGGGTATCCATATATAAACCAGATATCTTGGCACTCAGTGAAACCTGGCTATCACTCAAGGTGCCAGACAACTATGTTGCAAACCCTGGCTACACCATCTTCAGGCTTGACTGTATAGGGAAGTGAGGAGGTGGCTGTGCCATTTATGTATCAGAATCCCTCACGAGCCATGTCCTCCCAATAGCACCTCTAACTAGCTTGCCCCAAATGCTTGCAGTGAAAATCATCCTTGGTCACCAAAGAAAATCCCTTACAATCATATCTATCTACATTCCACTGCGGGATCAGGCCTCTGACATTAAAATGATTACTGACTACTTAGAAAAACTCTCCCACTGCACTGAGACAATAATGATGGGAGATTTCAACATTAACTGGATTGCTCCAGAAGCTGACCCACTTAAAGGTGCTCTAACATCAGTTGACATCTCCCAGATGGTTATCTGTCCTACATGAATAAACTACAGAACTGGCTCCAGCTCCTTACTCGACTGGATTCCCACCACCCATCCCAGCAGAATCTTTAATGTGTGTGTCCTGTCTGATGCATTAAGTGACCACTCCCCAGTACTCTGTCAGTGGTCCAATAAAGTGCTCAAATCTAAAACCAAGTTTACCTACCACCATATATTAAACAAGCATTTGTCAATGCCGAACGTTCGCTTGCAGGTATTTGCAGTGGTATTTGGCACTTGGACATGGCTTAAAAAAATCAGTGACAAAGAAGTACAAGCATTTGTCAGTGCTGAATGTTGCTTGCTTCTATGTACTGTTTAGGTATTTGGAACTCATTGAGTGCAAATATTGAAAATTCGCAACTTACTGGCGTGTGTAGGAACTTCTGCATACATGGCTAGTAAAACAGTCATTCTTTGGAATTTTTCACCAAATTTTCAACATAGCCATTTTAAGACCTTGCTCATGAACAGTGTCACTGTGATTTTCTTAATTTGTCCCAGACATTGATTTTGCAGACGACTGCACCATTGTGCGCTACATGGGCGGAAACATGTTTTGGGTGAGATGTGAAAAATGACAGCTGTACTACTCACAAGAAGGTGTGGTAAAATGGCAATGTTGAAAATCTGGAGTGAAAATATTGAAAATTCGAACTTATGAGCATGCGTAGGAACTGTACAACGCACGCTCGTAAAACAGTCATTTTTTGGAATTTTTTCACCAAATTTTCAACATAGCCATTTTAAGACCTCTGCTCATGCACAATATCACTGTGATTTTCTTAATTTGTCCTGTACATTGATTTCGCACACCGACTGCGCCATTGTGCGCTACATGGGTGGAAACACATTTTGGGTGAGATGTGAAAAATGACAGCTGTACTACTCATAAGAAGGTGTGGTAAAATAGCAATGTTGAAAATCTGGAGTGAAAATATTGAAAATTCGCGAACTTATGAGCCTGCGTAGGAACTGCGCAGCATGCGCTCAGTAAAACAGTCATTTTGGAATTTTGCACGAATTTTCAACGCATAGGTTTTAGGACCTTCATGACTGATGTCACTGTCATTGTGTTATTCAGGCACGAAGGGTGATTTTGTGCAGTGACTGCGAAATCACCCTTCAGGCCCGAGTAACGCCATGACAGTGACATCATTCATGAGAAGGGGTCCCAAAAACCCCATGTTGAAAATTTGGTGCAAAAATTCCCAAAAATTCCTGAGATATGCAATAAAGTTGAAAAACCCCTATTTAGCCCATTATACAGCTTACCGGCATTTCCTCAGTTCGCGGTCGACTTTGAAGAGTGCAGACGGTTCCGGTCCAGCGATGATCGTCAGCACGAGCTCCGGAGGTAAGTATGGGGTGAGGGGTGGGGAGGCAGGGTGTGCAGTGGGTGGGTGCGGGTTGTGGGAGGGGGGGGAGACTGCGTGGGACCGCTTTTATTTTACAGGTTTTGTTTTTTTATAATTGATGACAGGGACGTTTGCCACACTGGGGTGGGCTCCCAGCATGGCAGAAGGATGGCTGGGGGGGCCGTGGAGCCGACGGGGGATTGGGCACCCCCGTCGGCAGACGATGCGAGACGTTTGCCATGCTGGGGTGGGCTCCCAGCTTGGCAGCAAAGATTTGGGGGGGGCGTGATGCGGTGCAAGCAGACAGCGGTGGTTTTCTTTGACGAGAAGACCACCGCTGTCATACACAGCACCGGTGCGGATTGGTGCAGGACCGCCACGCCTGCTCAAGGGAGCAGGGCATTGCTCAGGAGAGACACACCTCCAAAGTGTCCCATTCTCCCAAGACATTCCTTGAGCATGCGCGCAAGCGAATGTAAAAAGGGAAGCTCACAGAATTTTTAAATGCACTCTTGATGATTGATTGGTCCCCCTTAACTACATGACCTGTATTGATACTGCGCTAAACTTCTTTACTAGCCACTTCAACTCAGTATGCAACCAGTTTGCCCCCTTAGGAAAATAAAACCTAGGGGAACATCTAATGCTTGAATCATCCCTGCTCTATTAATAATGATGAAAAATAGGGACAATCTGTGCACGCTGCAATGGCATCCGGAAGCCACACCGATATGCAGAAATACAAAGCTGCCAGAAACCAATGCACCCAAGCAGTGCAGAGAGCTAAGCAGGTGTACTATAAAGGTGCACTAACAGACAGCTGGGGTAATAGCAAACAATTTTGGGAAAACATAAAAAAGCTAACAGGAAAACCAAGCAACTCCCCACCCACAATGATAGAGGTCAACGGCTCACTTACCCAAGACCGTAAGTTAATTGCTGACTCCCTTAATACTGCATTTACTGATCTCAGTGGAGTACTCCTCCTGATTTTCTAACTAGCTCCCCCGACCACTAGCAACCTAAATACTACCACTCTCCCCAGTCGCCCCCCCCTTCTATTTCAGGAAGATACTCCCACATGAAGCTCGTAGATACCTAGGGAAGGTGCTTTGTAAAGTCAGAACAAGTAGAGACACCCTCGACTTAAAAATTCTCTGACTTGCACGTACTTGAAACTGTCCTGCACCCCCTCACCAAACTCATAAACCTCTCATGCACCCTCAGGCAGTTCCCCCGGGCTTGGAAATCTGCCACTGTTATGCCTGTGCATAAAAGCAGAGACTGTACCCAGCTCTCCAACTTCCGACCCATATCAATTCTCCCCCCACTATCCAAAGCTTTGGAGTGAATAGTAGCTGACCAACTGACTGAACACCTAGATAAGTACAACATGCAGTGTAAACAACAGCATGGTTTCAGGAAGAGACATAGTACGTCCACTGCCCTGCTTAAATTTACAACTCACATTCATAAGGCCCTTGATGCCAGCCAGCTACTTGATGTAGTGTTTGTTGGTTTAACTAAGGCATTTGACTCCATTAAACACCAGTTACTCCTACACTCGCTCTCTGCCCTAGGGCTATCCACTGATGTCACCAGCTGGTTTGAAATTTACCTTGCGGGTAGGGTCCAGTGGGTTAAAATTGGAGTTACTCTCTTTCTGACTGCCTTCCAGTACACTCAGGGGTCCCACAAGGATCCATCCTTGGTCCATTGCTTTTTAGCCTTTTTTTAAATGATCTCCATGTAGCATGTGATGCCAGTATGATCCACTATGCGGATGATGCCATTCTTTTCTCCATGCATCATAGCCCTGCCCAACTATCCTCCAACCTGCAATTCAGCTTTAACACAGTTGAAAAGTTGTTCAATCAACATAAACTGTTGGTGAACTACAAAAAGACAAATGCCATGCTGTTTGCCAAGACCCACAGCAAACACAAAACAGCTGACCTGCACATCCTAAACAATCAACGCCTCTAACTTGATCAAGTCCAGGAGTTCAGATACCTTGGTATTACTCTGAACAACCAGCTCTTCTACACTACCCATGTGAAAGCAATCTCTGGAGCTATTAACTCCAGAATAGGTACCCTCTATCACCATCAAAACTGTCTTACTCAAGAGGCAATGCATGTAGCTGTAAACAGCTCAGTCATATCGTTAATCGACTGCGGTCTAATCATTTATGACACGGCCATGGACACCACATTAAGTAGAATCAGGACAGCCCTGAAGAAGTGCTGTCACCTTGTGACTGGTGCTGGTAAAAGAATCCACACCTGTGAGCTGTACAAGCAGTCAAGCTGGCTGCACCTCCAAGGCATGTTAGCATATCAAACATGCCTCCTGGCTAAGAAAATCAATCTCGGCCTAACTCCTCTGTGCGCGTATGGCCTCTTATCAGCAACAACAGCCACACATTCCACCTGCAGTTCTGACAAATCCTCCTTCCAGATCCCTTTCTGTTGCACAACCCAAGTCCAGCACACCTTTTTCACTAGGGCATCCACCCTAATGAACCGACTACCTCCAGAAGTCCTGTCTGAGTCTAGGCTTGGCCCTTTCAAATGCAATCTTCACCAACACCTGAGGAGTCTCAGTCACTGTGACTGCTCTTACTAGCCTCGCTCTGAGTGTCCAAGCACTCTGTTCTCCTCTCACATCCCCCCCGTCCACCCACTCAACCTCAACCTCTCCCCTACTCTTTCTCATTCTTTTCCTCTCACCTCTCCTACTACCACCTACCACTCTCTATCTATACCACATACCATTGTTTTGTCCACCCACTCAACCTCTCCCCCACCCTTTCTCATCCTTTTTCCCTCACATCTCCTCTACTACCTCCTGCCCCCCTGTTTATACCACCTACCATTGTTTCTTTGCCATACCCCTCTCCACTGCTGCTGCTATACCTCTACCATGTCCCCATCACATCTGACCTCTGCTCTCACTTCACCCACTCCACAAAACCAACTCTCCACTGCCACTATGAATTCCTCCCAGGATGCCTCATATCTCAACTGCACTTACCTCTGACACCCAAACTCTATGACAAGGTCTACCTCAGGACTGCTTAACTGTTTTCTGACCATCTAACTCTATACCCTCTTTATTTTCCCCTATAGCAACGCTACATCCTCTATCATCTAAATCACCTATTACATTTGGAAACTAGCTTGACCAATTAACCTTGCTCTTGATATCTTGTAATTCCTTGTACCTTGCATTAACTGTTATTTGTCATTGTTTTGTGCTACAGACATGGAACCTTTGTAAATGAACCACTGGTTCAAAGGTATTTTGTAATTTGAGATCTCAATAAATGAATAAATAAAAAATAAATAAAAATCATCACAGAGGCATGCCACAAATCTCTCTCTCTCTCTTAGAGATTTGACAGTCTTTCTGTACTCATTTGCAGTAGCTTGATCCGGTAGTTGATCTTTCTGGCCAAAAATAGAGCTTTTATTCTAGAAAGCCCTAATTTGGCACTAACTACTGGAGCAGAAACTGAGGCATTTATACCCAGGCATATTTTATATGATTTGTTGAGAGAAAGTTCCAGAGAGTCAAATTCCCAGTATCCCATATTTCAGCACCATACAGAGCGTGGGCATGATATTTTACTTTCGTAGCTGTAATTAGGGGTTTAAAAGTGTTACCCCTGCACCTCAGGCTGAATGTTGTTAGAGAACTCACACTCTACTTAAGCTTTATTTTTAGTGAATTAACATGATTATTCCAGCTGCCATTACTTAATTGTATGTCTTTACTGTTTTCACTTTTTTATCCCCTATATACCAACTTTTTTTGGATATTTTATCACCAAAGACCATAATTTGTGTTTTGGTGCCATTAATTTTTAAATTATAGCCGGTTGCATATGACTGCAGGATTTTTAATTTAGCAGATAGACCTGATTGCGATAATGAAAATAACAGTAAATCATCTGCATATGCCAAAATGGCTCATTGTTTGGGTAGAAGTTTTGGTGACTGAGTATGAGAGACTTCTAACTGTAATAATAATTTATTAATATAAATACAGAACAACAGGGGGTATAGACACACTCCTGCCTTTCCCCTTTTTCTCATAGGAAACTTAACAGAGTGTTGACCACTAGTTCCCAACCTTATTTGGGTCCAAGTATTTGTATATAGCTCTTTGATTATAGACACCAGATCAGAGGATATTCCCCATTCCAGCATTAACCCCCATAACATTTTGTGAGCTATCATGTCTAACGCTGAGTTAAAATGAACATAAACTGTGCATAATTTTTGTTTTTGCAAATTGACATATTTTTCGCATACATGTCTAATAATAAAGCAGTTGTCATTAGTGCTAAAACCTTCACAAAATCCTGTTTGTTGTTCTGAGAGACCCTCCCCTCCAAGCTGTTAACTTGGTCAACTAATCGGGCCAAAATAACTTTGGTAAAACATTTTCCCATGGTATTAAGCAGAGATATGGGTCTATACATTTGGGATCATTCTTATCCCGGTTCTTATTGATTGATACAATAATTGCACCTTTCCAAGAAGGTAGAAAATCCAGTGCAAAACAACACTCATTTAAGTATTTTGTGAGTATCCTTGCCCATATAGAGGGAGACAGTAAATATATTTCTGCTGGAATTAAGTCACGTCCTGGTGCTTTCCTCTTTTTCAGTGAGCTGATTGCAAAGTAAACTTCAGATACCTTAATCATGCTAAAATATGACATGTTATTTGCAACCTTGCTTACCTGTACATCACTATTGGGATCATAAAAAATATTAGAGTAATGTGTAAGTCAAGTATGTAATGGAATATAAGAATCTATATCATATTTAAGATCGTTGGTTCATCTGGCTACCATCAGCCAATATGAGTGGGCATCCTTTTTTTCTGTAACTTCTAGCATCTTGTCCCATTGTTTCAATTGATGCTCTTTTTGCTTTTGTTTAAGTAGATTCTTGTATTTGTTCATAAGGCGATTTAGCTCACTGTAACTATTCATATTTTCTTTGTGTCTATAGGATTTAATGGCCTGATTTAGCTCTTTCTTAGCTCTTTTGCAATCAGAATCAAGCCAGGCCTCTTTTACCCTCATTGACTCAATATTTGTTGCTGCATCTGCTTTAATTTTTTTCATTTTTAATGTTTGGAAGCTTTTTGTTAGTTTATCTGTAATCTGCTCATTATTATTCAAAAACTGCGCCACGGGAGTTATGACAGCTTCATTTATTTTTGTATAAGAGTCTCAGACAGTTGCTGCCAATTAATTTTAATTCAGTTTCTTACTTCAATCTGAGGTAATGATATTACTTTATTAGAATCTTTATCAGTTTTGCCCTTACTATTAGCAGGAAATGGTCACTCTCTGCCCTTTTTTCTATGTAGCAGAAGTCCCACTGTTTCATGTCTCCATTCCAGAATATGTAGTCTATGATTGATGGGCCAAAAGGGCCAAAATGTGTAAAGCTACCTTTTTCATCACCACTGATCCTTCCATTTACAGGAGCCAAGTGATGTATTTTAAATAGTTCTATTATCTTAGGTCCAGTTTTGTTAAGTATTATATCTTCTGTATGTCTTTGTAATTCATGCACATCCCTATGACACCAGTTATGATAGGTGCTATCTATATAACCATCAAAGGCCCCAATTTTAGCGTTAAAGTCACCCCAGAGAAGGATATTCTTGCAGACTAAAATAGCTCAAATTTTATGTATTACGTCTTCCAGTTGATCCCAAATACCTTCATAATTATATTTTGTATTTGTAGGTGGAATATATGTATTGCTAAGGCAAAACTTAATATTATCAATCTGAAGTATTACAGAAATAAAGTTTGCTTCAATATATAATAGATCAACTTGAATTTTCTTATCAATTTTAACCCAGATGATTAGTCCCCCTGCATATCTCCCAGTTTTAGCAGTTCTTTTTCCAGGTATCTGAAAGGTTACATAACCATTTAAAATAACATGAGTTTCACATGTATGTCAAGTTTCTTGCAGGCTTACTACTGTAGATCTATTTATATAATCTTGATATTCACTATCTGCTCATTTAGTTGAGTCCCACTATACAGTATTCCATGATAGAAATAAAATATCCTCTTTTTTATTTTCAGTAACCTGTCTATTCAGTAGACAGTTGTTTTGCAGATCTAGGACTTCATATTTATTTGATACAGGAACGTTATATAGTGAGCTCAAAATTAAATTTTTTTTTGTTTGTCCCTGGTTTCTGTGTTTGTTATATTGTTCACTGTAACTTCTTTTTTATGAACAGTGTTTTCAGTTCCAAGATTAACTGGGACTACAAACAATGTATTTCTCCATGTGTGGCTGGCTGTGGCTGGCTGTGTGTGTTTGTCTCTGTCAGTAGTTTAGTTTATGTGGATTTTCCTGTGTTTATGCTTGGAGGAGTTGGACCATTCTTGGACATAACATCTATGAACATTTCCTGACTGAGAAACTGCAAAACATCACCACCAGGTATTAGCATTCTCATCATAAATCAACTTTTTTGGAAGCCATCAAAGCCAAAAGTAAGTTCAGTAAATCTGTTACACAAGCACTGAGTTGTGGAGTGCTGCATTGAATCCACATTTCCGTCTGACTTGTTCTTAAAAGATGTGTACTTGTCTTTGAGGTCTATTCACAACCATTTTGGAGAACAAAGGCTAGCTACTAACAAAGGATTTTTATATCCTGCATATGCCTCAGGCCAGTGTTCATCACCTTCAGGAATTTAACCCCTTCAGGAATTTATCGCATTCTGGGTCTTTGAGCTACAATAACAGTTTTCTGGTCCCTGGTAGTTCACCATTTCCTGTGGATTTGATTACTTTTCATCAATCACGTGGCACCTCTGAAAACACGGCTTTATATATTGTGCTCTGCAATATCATGGGGTAAACTCAGACCAGCAAGGCCAAGAGGACTAGATGCCCTACAACAAAACTAGTCTACAAAATGATAAAAGCGTACCTTCTTAGGATACTACTTATGCTACTTCTGATATCTGGAAATGTTCATCCTAACCCAGGGCCTACCAGCCGAGCACCCCATGCCACAAAAAGGTGGGAGGGTCCCTCACATTAGCCTCAATCAATGCCTGCAGCCTCCTTAACAAACTTGACATCTTGCAAACCTGGGTCCAGCAACATAGCCCTGATGTACTCTCTGTTGTCAAAACATGGCTTAGCCCCAAGATACCAGATGCTGCAGTCACCATCCCTGGATACTCTATATTCAGGCAGGACAGGGTTTTCAAATGAGGTGAGGGCTGTACCATCTACCTGAGGAATTCCTATCTGGGTCAAGTCTTCCCGTTCTCAAACCCTACACCACCCTCGCAGGTTCTCGCTATTAAAGTTCTTCTCGGGGCGCACAACAAGGAGCTCACCATTGCCTTTCTGTACCTACCCCCTAAAGATCAGCCCAATGGATTTATGAGCATATTGGAAAGCCTACAGGGATTACACCATAACTCTGAACTCATAGTACTAGTTGACTTCAACATAAATTGGCTATCGCTGGAGGCCAGAAACTACAGGGATGCTGTCACATCACAGAACCTCACCCAGCTTGTTACCACCCCCACCAGATGCAACTATAGGACAGGGTCGCACACACTTCTGGACTGGATCCTTACTGATCACCCTGAACGAATCTCAAAAGTCTCAGTGCTCGCTGATGGGATCAGTGACCACTCACCGGTCACATGTACCTGGACAAACAAATTCATTAAGCCCCCCTTCTAAAATAATCTACATCAGAGTGTTAAAGCAGGGGTACCTTTAGCTACTAAAGACACACCTAAGCCACCTGGACTGGACACCAGTCGACTCTGCCATTGATGTAAACCAAGCTTTAGCCCTTTTCATCAGCCACTTCACTGCGGCCTGCAATATCTTTGCACCTCTCAAAAAGCTGAAGGTCAGGGGCAGAGCTAACCCTTGGATAACCCCCGATCCAATCACATTACTCAAACATAGGGATCATCTCTGGCACTGTTCCCGTGCAACATCCAAACCTGGGGATATTCAAAAGTATAAAGCTGCCAGAAATGAGTGCACGCGGGTAGTTAGGAGCGCCAAAACCAAATACTTCAAGGAAGCTCTCTCCAACTCCTGGGGTGATGGAAAAAGATTTTGGAGTAATTTGAAAGACCTTACAGGCAAGGACCCTAAGTCACCACCCACCATGCTCAACATAAATGGAACACCAACATCTGACCTGTACACAATCACCACCACCTTTAACAATGCCTTCTCCAACTTGGATAGTGTTCTCCCTTCTAATTTCTTTGATGCCCCCTCTAGTAGTAACCCTCCTGCAACTACTCCTCTCCTACACCCTGCCCCACAATTCTACTTCAAGGAGATCCCAGTGCATGAAGCCAGAACCTATATTCAGAAGGCCATTCACAATGCAGGCTACAGCAGTGACTCCCTTGATCTGAAGTTGTTAGCACTTGTCCTTGAAGAAGTTCTTGAACCCCTGACAAAGGTCCTCAATCTATCACTAAGGATGTCCCAGTTTCCATCTCGCTGGAAACAGGCAACCATCACACCAGTACACAAAAGTGGAGACAAATTACTGCACTCCAACTACAGACCTATCTCCATCCTCCCTCCATTGTCTAAGGCCCTGGAGCGCATCACCTCAGACCATCTAATCAAGTACCTAGAAAAATATGACTTCCAGTGTCCTGAGCAACATGGTTTCCAAAAAGTGCACAGTACCACCACTACACTATTAGAATTCATGGGCTTCATCAATACCATGCTCGATCAAGGAAACTGTGTAGGGGCAGTATTCATCGACCTTACAAAAGCCTTTGATACTGTGAACCACCCACTCCTACTCAAGCAATTATCAAACATTGGGCTCTCCAGTGAAGTGCTGCTCTGGTTTTCAAGCTACCTTGGGGAGAGGGTCCAGTGGGTTAGGATTGCCGGTGTCACCTCGGAAGAAAAGCTAGTCCTTTCAGGGGTCCCACATGGGTCCATCCTGGGGCCACTACTCTTCAGCCTCTTCCTCAATGACCTTCCCAGTGTCTGCCACCAGAAATTGCTGCTCTACGCTGATGACGCAGTCATGTTCACCAACCACCAAAATGCAGAGCTCCTTGAGAAACAATCACAGCTTGAATTCATGTGCATCGAAGAATGGTTCAAGTCACACAAACTGGTCATGAACTACAGCAAAACAAAGGTTATGACCTTCTACAATGCCAGGAGCAAGTACAAATCCCATGACCTCACCATCCTAAACCAAACAGGGACCTTACTTGAACACGTTCCTGATTTTAAATACCTAGGTGTCACATTGAACAGCTCACTCTCCTACCATTGGCACATAGATTCTGTCACCAAAGCCACCAACATCCGTATAGGCCTGCTCTACAGGTACAAACAGTGCATGACTCCTGACACTCTCCGGTTGGCTATCAACAGCTCTGTCACCTCCATCATTGATTACGGACTAGCAATTTATGGCTCTGCCTACGCCTCTGCCCTCCCCAGAATTACAGTTGCACTCAGCAAAGCATGCAGGCTGCTAACTGGGGCTGACCAACTTACACACACTTGTGACCTGTACACTCAGGCAGGATGGCTTCCTCTCATCAGCTGGATACAGTATCAAACCTGCCTCTTAGTCAAAAAAGTCCTCCTCTGGGTCATGCCCCTGGGCATTGAAAAGCTCCTTATTGACCACCACAGCACCCAGCAAACTAGAAGTTCACAACAACTAACCTTCCTTGTCCCCAGATGCCGGACTACCATGTGCCAGAGGGCCTTTGCCCACAGAGCACCACAGTGGTACAATACTCTCAACAAAGCACCACAGAGCACCACAGTGGTACAATCCTCTCAACAAAGCACCACAGAGCACCACAGTGGTACAATACTCTCAACAAAGCACCACAGAGCACCACAGTGGTACAATACTCTCAACAAAGCACCACAGAGCACCACAGTGGTACAGTACTCTCAACAAAGCACCACAGAGCACCACAGTGGTACAATACTCTCAACAAAGCACCACAGAGCACCACAGTGGTACAATACTCTCAACAAAGCACCACAGAGCACCACAGTGGTACAATACTCTCAACAAAGCACCACAGAGCACCACAGTGGTACAATACTCTCAACAAAGCACACAGAGCACGCAGTGGTACAATACTCTCAACAAAAGCACCACAGAGCACCGCAGTGGTGCAATACTCTCAACAAAGCACCACAGAGCACCACAGTGGTACAATACTCTCAACAAAGCACCACAGAGCACCGCAGTGGTACAATACTCTCAACAAAGCACCACAGAGCACCACAGTGGTACAATACTCTCAACAAAGAATCTCTTACTGCTGCTGCTGCTCTTGGCCCTTTTAAGAGACAACTCTGACTTCATCTCATTTCAACTAGTCATTGTGACTGCCTCGCCTAATCAGGGGCCTACCGCTCACTGCCCTCCACTTCAGTCTTGACAGCTACCTCTCCCTGCCTTGCCCTCTCCTACCTGCCTACCCCCTTTCCCCCTCTCCCTTTCCTCCCCCCAGGCATTTCCTGACTTTTATCCCTCCCCTTCCTCTCCTTAGAGCTCTTACCCTCACCCTCTACCCTCTGACAATGGCTTTCCTGCCTGCATACCCCCCTCTCACCTGTAGCGTTTATTTCTAAGATTGCCCTTGACTGGTATGTCATGCTACCTAACATTTGGCACATTTTGTATTACTGGAATTTCCTAAGCCTCAGTCTCTAACTACTTTTTGTTGTGTAACTATGTATTACTATGTTGACCTTTGTATGTATGTATACCCCCATTCCTTCGATGTGGAACCTTCGTAAATGAGCAGTTCCTGCTCAAAGGTATTTGTAATCCTAGATTTCAATAAAATAAAATAAAATAAACAAACCCATGGCATCCAACAGCCCTGTGTTTTCCATTATTTTCAAATATAGGCTTTGATGTGTTGTTGTAACCTGTATCTGATCACTATCTGAATCAAAGTCAATCTGAAAACAGCACTGGTATCCTGTTTCTCTATGGTGATGTTTAATAGCTGCTCAAATAGATCCTGCACTATCACTTTCAATTTTGAATTATTTTTATTCTTGGCTCTTTTCAGTCCATATATGGAAAATGTATTCAGTTTCCTGTCTGACATATTTCCCTGTTCTTCTTTGTCAGTAGTGGCATTTGCTACATCAAGAAGTGTGCTGCAAACAATGTGTACTCCTGCTTTATCAAGGAGTGTAGTTTTCTCTAATATCATTTTAGCCAGTCCTAGAACTTGAATCAGGGCATCTACATGGCCAGTTTTATTCATTTTCCCACTGATATACATCCTTTATAGTGTTTTTTTCTACAGGTACTGTATCTTGAGCACATGTGTGAAAAGATTATTTAAAACATTTTTGATCTTTCCTTTAGTTTCTTCTGGGATGGCTTTTAAGCCAAAGATATTTATATGGCCTACCTTGTTGTTGGACACCTAAGATTTGTTAATTGTATCTCTGTTAGTATAATGTGCAGTGCAGCCATGCTTTTTTAGTGCATCATTGTTAAGCCATACTTGATTTGCAACTCTAGGTGCTGTGCAAAATATAAATATCCAATCTCTGCCTTCCTCATCCTTATCTTTCCACATTTGTGCCATGTCTGATACCTTGATATCAGCCCCTGTTGCTGCCCTTAAAAGGTTCACAATCTTGTCTCTGATGGAGGCTGCAATGGTCTTTTCTAGCATGTTATATCCATATAGGCATAAAATGGCACAATCTACTGTGCCAGTCAAAGTCTTGTATTTTGTATTCTGCTCACATGAACCTCAGTCAGGGCTGACTTCTGCTTTGCATTTTGTTCAGTTTGATTATTTTTACACCACAGAGCCCATTCTTCCCTAAAAGGTTTTAGATCTGCATCAAATTTTGTTAGCTGGCCATTTATTATCTCCAACTGATAATTTTTCATCAGGTTGTGATTGCCTATAGGATTAGCTTGATCTAAACAATCTAATTGAGACCCTATACTGTCTGCTTGTTCCAAAACTATTCCTTCAGTAGTCTGTGAATAAGTTGGCATAGCTTTGCTCACCTCACCATCCCCTTGTCTGTTTATTAGTTGTATTCTAACACCTTTGACTTTGGTCTCTTGTTTTTTCTTGTTTTTTCTCTTTTGATTATTTTTCAGCTTTTTATCTGTTATACATTTTTCTTCTTTCTTAGCAAATACAACAGGTGAAAAATCTGGATGAGTTTTGGGGGAATATTCCTGTAGAATAGAGGGAGAGCCCTCTTGGGGAATAAGTCTATCTATTTTCAGAAGTATATCATCTACTCTGAACTGAACCCATTAAGCGCAATGCCTTCTTTTATTGTATCAAGCTTAAGGTTAAAAATAATTATTTGTTCAATAATTAGTATGTGAGTAACATACGGATTGCACAGAATTTTTTTTAAGCTCATGTGGCATTTTGATATTGGTCTGCCACTTGGACCCTTAGCTTCTTCCAAGATCTGCCAGCCCCATCTCTTTCTTCTTTGGTGGACACCTTCAGGACCATATGAACAATAGACTGACACATAAAATAAATGTAGAATAAAGTAGTAGTCTAGCCTGGACAGCAGACTCACACCAAATACCTGACCACTGAGAATTCCAGAGATTCCCCCAAGCCCCTCCTAAAACAGTAATAACACACCAACATCAGTTCAGAGCTCTTAAAGGGGTGGCAGCAGGCCTTAAGCCCAATGCTAAAGTGTACTCCACACCACCCCTGGGGCAGTAAATGTGAGCACCACTGGAACAAGTAAACATTATAGAATACAAGAAAAGTTTAAAATGGCAGGACAGCAGGTAATTGAACAGTAGATCACCATGATGGGAGGGGAAGGAAAGGATCTGGACCATAATGGTGACCAGTTGGAGATGTAGTAGGGGAAGGGAAGCCACCATAGCAACTTGAAGCTCATTTAGGGTACCAAGTTCTACAGTATAGGGGAGGGGGAAAAGAAGAGAGGGAATGGGTATCAGCTGGAGAATACCCAGCATGCAAGATATGAATATTGCAATAAACAGTGGCAGAGTAATAAAAATATACATGGAACTGTGCATTTGAAGAGTCATTCCTGCAAGGAAAAAGTTAATGCTGTGCATGCAGTACCACGAGCAACAGATGCACTAGAATGAGGTACCAGGAAGCATTTTTTTCAGGAACGAATAAGAGAGACTACCACTAGAAGAATTACTGAGTCCAGATATACAAAAGTTCAAGACTGTCATTAACTTTTCTGGTCAGTGGGAATAGTGGCATGTGTTCCCTGAACCAGTTGTTGACAGGCTGGAGTTAGGTCATCAAATGCAACCCAAAAGTTCCGTGAGCTGCCAAAGTCACACCACTTGACTCTGTAAGTCAGGAATCCATTTACATATTTCTTTCTTAAAATCTTCTCGATCTGGTACACAGGGGTGTGCCCAAGAGAGTCCTAAGAAGAGGAAGAAGGCTGAGATATCCCAGGAAGTTCATCTGGCTGATGATCAGGCAAAGCATAATCTGGCTGGAGATTGTCAGGAGTGTGAGCGGTGGAAGCAACTGGTTGCAGGTTATAGGGAGGAACTTCTGATTCAGACAGGATAGCAGGCTCAAGTGCAGCTTCATTACTGGGTGGGCTGGGATCATCTGGAATGGTGTTACTTAAGTACCCATGTTTCAGATGATTGATGTGGACCTTTTTATGTACAAGCTTTCCATAAGACTTGCGTCCCAAATGGATGTCAACTGGAGGAAGCTTTTCCACAATATAGAATGGACCAGTCCAAGGGTGGAGAAATTTCTTTGTGGAGCCTGGAACTAGGACAGGTCGATACAGGTAGACTATGTCCCCTACAGAAAATGAAGGCTCTTGAGACTTGGCTGCTGATGTTCGCTGCTTGACAAATTTTCTCTGTCACAATGTGGTGATTGCCATATGTCTAGCCAGTTCAAGCTGTTCCAATACAGGAGGATTGAAGAATCTGACTTTGGAATCTCTAGTAGTGTAAGGTCTCTATCCAAGGGAGTTCTTGGATGGTGTCCATGGACCAAAAAAAGGGAATGTACTCTGTAATGTTGATACAAGGGCTGGTATTGTAGGCAAATTGAATAAATGGAACAAAGTGATCCAAAGAGTCATGAGTTTCATCCAGGTACTTGGAGAGTGTGTTGAGAATGGTAGACATCATTCTTTCACTCTGTGCATTGCATTGTGGATGATAACTTGTTGTGTGTGTCTTCTTAATCCAAAAAACACGTAAAATGCGGCTCAGGAGAAATAACAAGTCAGAGCCACAGTCATCACACTTGTATAAGAAAGAAAGAAAGAACTCCACTCAGCTCGACAGCTCCGTAAAAAAAGGCAGTCGAAGTCCCAGCATTAGGACGCAATGAAAAGGGCTTTATTTAATACAAATGCCCTAATGATAGATACAAAAGCACATAAAACAAACAGAGTGGCACCCCAGTAACAAAATGAGGGACATTGTTATTATAATGGGATTTTTAGTTATTAAGATTCTGTTATACTATTGTGTATCATGGTAGCCATCTGGGCTACTATTTTTGGTGATCTGAACAATTGATATAAACTTAGAAATCACTAGTAGGATGTTTTATGAGGTGTAGCTTGTCATGTTTAAATTTAGATTGAGTAGTTTTATAGTGTAAAATAGGGATTTTTTGAAGAACTTCAGTGCCTTTAATCAAATAAATTAATGAAATGGATGCCATGCTTGTAGTGAGCTATTTAAACCAGTGCTTATGGCTACTATGACATCTTGAAAAAGCACCAGGGTGGCGTGAAATGTTGACGCTAATTAGTTTGCTCAGGGGTGCTACTCTGTTTGTTTTACATGCTTTTGTATCTAACATTAGGGCATTTGTATTAAATAAAGCCCTTTTCATTGTGTCCTAACGCTGGGTCTGGGACTGCCTTTTTTTGTGGAGCCATCAAGTCAGGTGGAGTTTTTTGTGTCTTCTTAATGTCAAGAAGTTTGCATGTTTCCCGAACAATTGTTGAAAAGTACTGTAGTTAATGCCTCTGTCTGAATGCAGATACAAGGGGCACCATGATGACAAATAACAGTGTTGAGGAAGGCATTTGCTACTATAGTGGCTTCTATGTCTTTTAGGGGCATTAGTTCCAAATGTAGTCCACACAAACAATAATGTATTTGTTGCCAGAGTCGTAGCATGGTTGTAATGGTCTCAGAATGTCTGTGCTAACTCTTTAGAAAGGTTCAGTAGCTACAGACTTTGGAATGCTGTGTGCTTTTGTGGGTTTGGCAGGAGGCTTTCTTTGGGAGCAGGGCTGGCAGGATTTGACAAATTGGACAATGTTTGTTCATGTGAGGCCAGAAAAAGTGAAGCCTTGTCTTTTCAAGAGTTCTGTGGATTCCCATGTGACCTCTGGAAAGTGGAGAGGCATGAGTGGAGAGAAGAACTTCATTGACTAGAGAGGCTGGCACAACTAGCTGTACATGAGTTCTATCCACGCTATGGCCCTTGCCAGCCTTGGTCCCAATGTGAAAAAGCACCGTCATTGAGGAAGTACTGTGACTCAAGGAGAAGTACATCTTGGTGATGTGGCTTTTGGTGGGGTAAAGTTCCAGACTCTAAGTAAGAGAGTATGTCTGCAAATTGAGGATCTGCTCTTTGTTGCATTTGGACAGTTGCCAGGGAGAGATCAGAAGTAGAGAAGATGAGAAGCTCTTCAGCTGCTTGCTGCAGGTGAAGATTTGTGTTCTTTTCTGATGACACAGGCAGTAGCAGCAAGGCAACTTGAGGTGCTGTAGGAGTGTCCACAGGAAGCACATCTGTGGCATGGAAGGGAAGAGCTTGTAAGTAGGAGTCTTCATCTGTCGAGGATGATGTCGAGGGATACCGTCTCTGGCTTACACTATTAGTGAACGCGGCCTGGTCTGTATTGAATTTCACAGTTGTAACATTGCAAAATGGCAATCAATCTGTTGAACTTGCCTACTGGCTCCTTCGCTTTGAACAACCATGCATGGGTCAAAAATTACCTCTCCGGCAGACAGCAGTATACCATGTTCAACAAGGCCCTGTCTGAGCCTGCACAGGTAAACTGCAGGGTCCCACAGGGATCTGTCCTGGGGCCTCTCCTGTTCTCCCTCTTCGTAAATGAGCTACTCTCATCCCTGGCACATAGGTGCTCAACTTTGTATGCAGATGAATTAGTCATCATTACCAGCTCCCAGGACATCTCCACCATCAATGCCAAGCTAAACTCCAACTTTGACCAAATCCAAGCCTGGCTAAAGGACCACAAGCTTGTGATTAACCTGCAGAAGATGTAGGCAATGCTCTTTGGCACAACAGCCAAGACAAAAGCTGTCCCAGACTCACTCAAGATCTCAGGTGCTGATGGGTCCCCACTACAAATTGTAGATGCTGTCAAATACCTGGGGGTGACACTTGACCCACAACTGGTTCTAAATCTCCACATACGCAATATGTGTAAGGCCTTAAACTGCAAATTGGGCCTCGCATGCAGAACGAGGAACTGCCTCGCCCCAGCTCCTCGGCTGGCCCTAGCCAGGGGAGTCCTTCTACCCATGCTTTGCTATGGACTTGTCACTTTTGCGCACGTTGCAAAAACTAGTCTTGCTAAATGGGACAAGGCATACAATAGCATATGTCGCTTTGCTCTCTCAGCTCCCTGCCTCACCCATCGCTGTGAGTTTTACTCCCAACTTGAGTGGCTCTCACTTGAAATGCATCACTCCTATATCACGGGCAACTTCATAGACAATGTTGTCAGATCTGCCACCCCTTCAGTCCTCGCTGAATCCCTTATTCCGGCTGCCCCCTCCTACCATCTGAGATCCAATGACTCTCTTGCCTTCTTGGTTCCCAAGACCCGCACTAAAATGGGTGAATGGGCCTTCGATGCATATGCTCCCAGGTTGTGGAATTTCCTTCCATCAAGCACTCGCTCCTCCCTCTCCCACCACAGTTTTAAAACCTCCCTCTGAGACTTTCTCAAATTGGCCTCCACCTGCCTCTGCTCTATACGAACCTCCTCGACCTAGGCCACACTGACTGGCTGAGTCACTACCTAACTTACCTGTCAAAGGCAGTGGACCTCGGAACTATCCACTACCAAGTTTGCAATCTTTGTCTACTAGGAGTAGTCCACTTAGACCTAACTGCTTAAGCAGTGCATGCACAGTTACTGCTCTATCTCTGTATTTTTGCTCTGGACCTCCTCTATCCCAATTGTATTTCTTCTGTGTCTACCAGCAGGCTAAACAGTGATTCTGCCCGGCATGATGATCAATGTTCAGCTTGAGTGTACAGTACTTGTTTATCATGAGAGTACCATACTGCTGTTACTATCATACTGCCAGCTATGTAAGACCCTGTTGTTTCTTGTCTTGACCTTGTTGCTTGATGCACTTATATGTAACCTGTACCTGTTCTGTCTGATGTTCATGAATGTACCTTGTAATCTTCTGGGTTGCACCTGAAAATAGGCACTTGGCTGTCTAGCATGCTTACTCAGTTAACAAAAGCAAATAAATAAATTAATAAATAAATAAACCATCTAAGGGTAGAGTGATCAACAATAGCTTTAAAGGAGGAGTAGCAGAGGTAACAGTCAAATATCTTAATGGCAATGACCATGGCTAGACATTCTTTTTCTGTGATGCCATAGTATTGCTCAGCTAAGGAAAAAGAACACCCTGCATAGAAGATGACTCATTCTGTTCCATCTTGTACTTGGCATAGCACAGCACCCACTGCAAAGGAGCTATCATCTGAGTAGAGTTTGAAGGGTTGGTTGAACCTTGGGCTGGCTAGTACTGGAGAGGAGATCAGTTTGCCTTTTAAAGTTTTAAAGGCATCTTGGCACTCAGATGTCCAGGAGTATTCATCTCCCTTTTTGGTGAGGGCATAAAGTGGAGCTGCAATCTGTGCATAGTTACAAATGAACTTTCTGTAGTATCTGGACAAGCCTAGGAAAGCTCTAAGGTCCTTGAGATCGTTAGGTTCTGGATAGTCTCTGACTGCTGAGAAATGCCTGGGTGTAGAGAGATGCCTTGAGAACTGACAGCATGTCCCAGGTAATGAATTTGCTGCTGTGCAATTCAACACTTCTCTGAGCGAAGCTTGAGGTTAGCTTGTAGTAGATGTTCAAACACTTCCTTGAGGTGTTGGAGGTGTTCTGGGAAAGTTCTGCTGAAACCAATGACATCATCTAGGTAAACTAAGCAAGATTTCCAAGACAACCCATGTAGAACAGCTTCCATAACGTGCTGAAATGTAGCGGGATTATTCCGGAGTCCCATATGCAGTAATTTAAATTGAAAGAGCCCCAAGTGACAGCACCAGGCTGTGTAGGGTGAGAAGCTGGATCAATGGAGACTTGGTAGAACCCACTCTGTAAGTCTAGAGTGGCAAAGTAAGCTGAGCTGGCCATACCATTTATTTTATTTTTTTTGTAATTAAAAGTTTTATTAATTTTTCCAGCAAAAACACAATTATACACAAATAATTGAATAGGGGTTACAGAGAAAGTCAGAATATCATTAGAGCCGAACGGCAGAAGAAATGAAAAGGAACACTTTCCCCAGAAGGAACAACTATACCATTTATTTTAAAGAATTTAAAGATGGCAGCTGCTGTGAGCCAGCCAGCACTAGCACCTTAGCTCCATGCATTTTGTTCTTGTTTTACTTTTGTTTCATTTTATTTTTGTTTTATTTAGTGAAATTGTTTAAACATTTATTGCTTTATTCTTTTTTAAGGGAGAAGAAGTGAGGTAGACCAGGGCTAAAACGCAAACGCTGGAAAGCTGGAAAGCCATTGTTATCGTTTTTGCTAAACTGTAGTGTCTTTAATGCTATACAATTTCCTCTGCGAGCTCAGTTTAAGGAGCAGAAGTAGATCCGCAGAGTGTTTAAGAGCAAAAAATGGACTGGATTTCTAACGCTCTGTTTTGGCATCTCAGAAGACGGTGCCTGGATATTTTTGGAGGACTGGCTGTTTGCTCTGGATGTGTATCTGGTTGATGACTGGTGGTTGGCTTTTTGGAGTGGAGCTCTTGTCCCTGCCTAGCAGATCGGTTCGGTCTGTTGGCCAACTGATAAGAGAAGTAGGAACCGTGGAGAGAAGATCTGCAGAGTGGAGGTGAATGTGGAAGGGTTACAAACTATCTAGCTACTGGTGGTAGCTGAAGAATATTTTTAGATTCTGGCCACTGTGGACTAGGGTGTTCCTAGTGCAGAGAGATGTGTTGGATTTATTGGAAAACTGAATCTTTCGGTATAGTGAGCAGTTGGCCTGACCCATCGGGAGTGCTTGGCTGTGGGACACATGGCTACACGGGGGACCTCGGCCTGACCTTGCTGGGTAGCCAGTGAGTGAGGCCGTGTGTTCACTTGTTTCTCTGAAAGGCCGTCTGGTGGGTCAGCCTGGTGGAGTCTCATGGTGGGGGCTATGGTTCCTCTATCCTAGCCCCTGGTTGGCAATTTTTGGGATCAGGCTCACTGTGGAGTGGAGTAGCATCACTGATACCAGCAAAGAAGATTTTGTCATTTTTTTCTCCTGGTCATGATCAGACAATTCATTTTTGTTTTCTGCTTGCTTTGTATAACCCTTATTTATCATGAGAGGGTTTGAGGGGTTGTCAAAAGTTTTGGTACATACATTTTTACTGAGAGTGCGAGTCCCTTGTTGAATTAGTTAGCCCCAGGTTGTGAGAGGACCTGGGGGTCCAAGATATGCTTTTTTCATGTTTAGTCTGACTGTAGTCGAACTCTCTGCACTAAAGAACCCTTTGTTTAGAGGTCTGGCATCCTCACTTCCTTAAAACTGTTTTTTGGGACTTTTTAAACTGTAAACTGGTTCACTGGGGGCTAGATGGTGGCGGTGCTGTGCTGAGATCTCTGAGCGTTGTTACGCTGCTCCCGAGTAATTTTGTTTTTAGTTTTAGTATGTGATTGTACGTTTGTAGTTACTTTTATATCTCTGAATCTATTTTCCGTTTATTTTTCTGTTTTTTGCGGTTGTAGTTTTCGTCTTTCGGGTTCCCCCTTTTCTGTTAAGTGCAGGCAGTTATCCGAAATAGTGTCAGTCCTTTTGTGGAGGACTAAATTTCGGGATTAAGGGACTGGCTCTTTTGGGCAGCGGAGCGGAGGATTGGATCCGTAGAGTTCGATGGTTTCGTTTGTCGATTGGACCCGTGGTGTTCGAGTGTTCCTGAGGATTGTGGAGCTTGAGAAGGGACTTCCTCTATTGGTGTTCTGATTCATGCTGAGCCTTTTTGGTTTTGGAGGAAAAGAGAGTTTGGGCTAGTAAGCTCCTGGCCTCCTCGTAGGGCTCCTGTCTGTGTCTGGGGGCTGCCCTTTGGACACCTGTCCTCTGGAAGATGGTGGGCCGGGAGGCTGCGGCTATTTGGCGGCAGGCCTTCTGGCTCTTCTGACCCACACTGGATCAGCTGGAGAGCTGACCAGGAGGCGGTAATGTCTGTAGAGAGGCAGGTTGTTCCTAGGGTAAGTCCCTGGTATCGGCAGAGGCTCCCTTGGCCCTTTTTTCAGTGGATTTAACTTCCAAAGCCTACACTAAAGTAAGATCTTTGCCTTATTACGCTGCTGCTGCTGCTTAATCCTTCCAGAGCTGGAGTTGATTACGTGGGGCTCTTTAAAAAGAGACAGTTTGAGCTGTAATTCATTGTGGTGGTGAGAGCCCATGAGGGATTGTTAATTATACTGTACTTTGTATTTTCATTAACTCTCCGGGACCTGCTGACCTCAGTACACTGTTTTGGATAATTTTCTGCCTGTTCTGATTCCTCCTGGGTGGTGAGAGTTCCTTGGGGGGTCCGAATTGGGGGGGGCCCTTTTTGGGTTTTGTTTTAATTTTAATTTGCTTTGCTGGTTATTGGAAGCATGGAGTGAGAGTCCGTGATTCTACATTTGGACATCTTTTGCGGTGGAAGGTGGGAGCTCCACTGTCTCAAATTGACTTTTTAACACTCATTTGAACCGGTTATTATTGTTAAGTAATTATTGTTGTTATTGTATGTTTATTTAGATATTTTGATTGTATAGTTTAATTTATGTTAAGTTGATCTGTGTTTTTAAGTTTTAAGCATTTTATTTTAATTTTATTGGGATTTCTTGGGAGTTTAGAGATTATTGTTACTGGCCTGATGTCTGTGGATAACGCTAGATATTGTTATTCCACCCCCCCCGTCATGCACTATTCATCCGCCGCTCTTCATGAACTCCGCCCTTTCTTTGCCCTCCCTTTACTTTTCCCCATTTACTAACGCTGTAGGGCTTTGGGAATTGTGCGTGGGGGGGTCCGGAGGGGTTGGGGCGTGAACAGCGGGGGATGGTTGAGGGGGGTGCTCGCGTTCGAGTGGTTAAGTCCAGAAGACGCCCTGGGGTGAAATGGAGTGCTGAACGTGGACCTTCCTGTTTGGTCCCCATACCCAAGAGCACCACCACTTTTGTAAATGGTGGGCAGGTGATCGGGGCTTCCCAGGAGTCCTGTCCAACTCGGGCGGTGTTGTGCAATGCCAGGTCCATTGTGAACAAGACTGCCATTGTAGCGGACTTGGTAGGCACGGCGGACCTGACCTGCATCACCGAAACTTGGCTGGATAGTAATGCTGCCTCTTGAGGCAGCAATTCCAGCTGGGTATTCAGTGATCCACCGCCCGAGATTGGATCGCAGGAGTGGGGGGGGGGTTGCGGTCTGTTTCAAGACTGAATTGGACCTCGCTAGTGTTCCAGTGGAGGAGACCAGATCCTTTGAACGTGTCGTGGTGGCAGGTGGGGGCTATAGAATAGCGCTCGTCTATCGTCCGCCCGGTGACGAAAAATGATTTCTAAAGGAAGTGGCGGACTTCGTCATCGATCTGGTATTTGAATCACCCAGGCTGATGGTGCTGGGTGATTTTAATGCCTGGATCAATGACGAACTCTCGCAATTTGGTCAGCACTTCCTCCAATTGATGTGTTCATTGGGTCTCTCACAGGTGGTTACCTCTGCCACTCATAAACATGGCCATTCACTCGATCTGGTCTTCCTGCTGGGGTTGCAGGCCTCCGATGTGGGGGTGGAACCAGTCAGATGGTCTGACCACCACACTGTGAGGTTCAATTTTTGCACCCCCCTGCGTAGACCTACCCCAGTGGAGATGGTCAAGTACCGCCCTTTACGGGATGTTACACCCGATGGTCTAACCGCGGTTCTTGGTCTATCAGAATTTCCTGGGTTGAGCTTAAATCCTGAAAGGATGGTGCAAGTCTATAATAAAGCTGTCACCTCCGCTCTGGATTTAATTGCTCCCACCTGTGTGTGGCCTCTCTCTCTTCGCCCCATATCCCCTTGGTTTGATAAGGATCTGAGGGAGTTGCGGAGATTAGGTCGCAGGTTGGAGAGATGTTGGAGGAAGTCTGGCTTAGATGCCAACCATCTTAGACTCCTAGAGCATTATAAACTCTATCAGTCAGCAATCACTCATAAGAAAGCAGTGTTCCTGTCCGTAGAAATTGCTGCTGCTCAGAATCGACCAGCCCAGCTCTTTTGAACCGTAGACAGGCTGTGCAACCCAGCCTGTCTGCAGGTTCATCGAGCCTTTTCACAGATGCAGTGTGTGGAGCTTGCTCGATTCTTTGCAGATAAGGTGGCCGAGATTTGCGCTGCCCCCTCCATGGGAGTTGTGGTGGTCCAGCCCATGGTCACAAGCACACCGTTTGCCTGGAGTTCCTTCAAAAGGCTGGAAATCGAGGATGTTATGAGGATTGTCCAGGGTATGCATACAACAAGCTGTAGTTTAGAACCGGGTCCCACTGGTCTGATTATGGGCTGTGGGGCGGTTATCTTCCCGGTTCTAGCTAGGATAGTCTGGTGCTCCCTAGACTCTGGTGAATATCCCCACTCCCTGAAGGAAGCAGTGGTGACACCAGTGTTGAAAAAGGCATCTTTGGACCCTGACTCCCTAGCAAACTACAGACCCATCTCGAACCTCCCCTTTGTTGGGAAGGTAATCGAGAAAGTGGTGGCAGCCCAGTTGGACAACCATCTTGCCATCCATAACATCTACGATCCTCTTCAATCAGGCTTTCAAAAGAGGCACAGCACTGAGACTGCGCTGGTTCGGGTCCTCAATGATCTCCTGATGGCGAGAGACCAGAAAAAATGGTCCATTTTGGTCCTTCTGGATTTGTCAGCAGCATTTGACACCGTAGACCATGGGGTGTTGCTTGAGTGCCTGAGATGCATCTGTGGGTTGTCGGGTTTGGTGCACAGATGGTTTACTTCCTTCCTCACAGGTAGAACCCAGAGGGTGGTATCGGGGAATTTTTCCTCCGATCCTACCGCTCTGACCTGTGGGGTGCCTCAGGGCTCTGTGCTGTCCCCCATGTTGTTTGCGGTGTACATGCTTCCCCTCAGAGACATTGTAAGACGATATGGGCTGGAGTTTCATTGTTATGCCGATGACACCCAGCTTTATCTGTCCTTTGTGCCTGACCAGAATAGAGCACTCTCAGTGTTTAACAACTGTCTCAGTGAGATCCAGGATTGGATGAGGTCCAGCTGGTTGAAGTTGAATTCTGGGAAGACGGAGGTGTTGGTTGTGGATCCTGACCACTGGATTGAGGGGTTGGGGGCACTTCAAACCTCTGGTTTATTCCTGGGGGATGTGGAGCTCCTGACCTCTGAACGGGTGCGCGACCTGGGGGTGATCCTTGATGATCAGCTGACATTGCGTGCGCAAGTGTCGGCGGTTGTTAAGGTATCCTTTTACCATCTTAGGAACACCACCAGGATCAAGCACCTTGTTCCATCCGGTGACCTACCCACGCTGATCCACGCCTTTGTGACCTCGCGTCTGGACTACTGCAACTCCCTTTACTTTGGGCTTCCCGGGGTTGATATCCACCGCTTGCAGCTAGTGCAGAACTCGGCAGCCCAGTTGTTAATGGGGACTTCTCGTTCCTCTCATATTACACCAGTGCTCTGAGATCTGCACTGGCTGCCAGTTCAGTGGCGGATCACCTTTAAAGTCGGATTAATGACATATAAAGCCCTACATGGGTTGGGCCCTGATTACCTGAAAGATCTTCTGGTGCCTTACCTACTGACACAACCACTCCGCTCAGCCAATGAGGGGTTGCTAGAGATCCAGAGAGTAACTTTAAAATCTTCCGGCGCCCGAGCTTTTATGTTCGTGGTGTCGACCCTCTGGAATTCTCTACCACGTTGGATTAGAGAGTGCATGACGGTGGAGGGTTTTAAAAAGGGCCTAAAATCTTTTTTATGGAGTAAGGCATTTGGAGATAATTTGGATGCCGATTAATGCTCTATATTTAACTTAGTTCTTAGTTCTTAATATGTTTTATCTTGTATTTTATTGTAATGCGCCTTGATTCTATGAAAGGCGCAGAGAAATAAAGCTTATTATTATTATTATTATTAAATTGATTTAAGTATTTAAGGGTTTTTGATTTGGTGGGATTGGATTTTCCCTCTAATGAGGGTAGAGGGAGTTTTTTATTTATCTTTTGTGGTGTCTATGGTGTGTTCAACTTTGCTGATTGGTTAATAGGTAATTTTCGGACAGCATGTGTTGGGGCAGAGTTTCTGTGGGCAGGCACTATTCCCCCTCCAGGCTGAGGGACCTGCACCCCTTCAATAGCCCCCTGTTGTAGCCTGAGGTTTACCGGTGCTTTCAGGCCTTGGGGATTGCATGGAGGAGGCAGAGGGGGAGTTGGTGCTGCAGCCGGGGGAGGAGCGGAGTGAGTGGGTAAGGGTGGTGAGGTTAGGGAGATGCCCTGGAGTGAAATGGGTCCAGGACATGGGTTTTTGATGCCTGGTTCCCATACCCAAGGGCTCCACTGATGGTGGGCAAGTTGCCTGCTCCTCCAAGGCCTCTCATCCAACTCAAGCGGTGGTATGCAATGCCAGGTCTATAAAAAACAAGACGTCAATTATTGCTGACCTTGTTGAGTCATCTGACCTGGCTTGCATCACCGAGACCTGGCTGGACGAGCATGCTGGCCCCATCCTGGCATCAGCTGTTCCAGCAGGGTATTCAGTGATGCACCCCCCAAGATTGGATGGGGGGGGCGCTATCTGTTTTAGATCAGAATTGGACCTTGTAGAGGTTCCAGTGGTGTCCCCCTAGATTCTTTGAGAGTATCATGGGAGCAGGTGTGGGCTGCAGAATCCTACTCATCTACCATCCACCCAGTGATGAGAACATTTTTCTGCAGAAGTAGCAGACTTCATTGTCGACCTGGTGTTGGAACCCTCCAGGTGGTTGGTCCTGGGGGACTTAAATGCTTGGATCGATGATGAACTCTCGCATTTTGGTCAAAACTTCCTCCAACTTATGAATTCATTGGGCTTCACACAGGTTGTTACTGCTGCTACCCATATTCAGGGTCACTCATTGGATCTAGTGTTCACCCTGGGGATGGAGATCACCGGACTGGTGGTGGAACCAGTTTGGTGGTCTGACCATCACTCTATAAGGTTCAATTTTATGGCCTCCCCCATGAGACCAACCCCTTTGGAGATGATCCAGTACTGCCCTTTAAGGGGCATTATCCCTGAGGGTCTAATGGCGGTGCTGGATCTTTTGAGTTGGCCTATGGAGTGCCTAGAACCAGATGCCTTAGTAGTGCACTGTAATAATATGGTACTGAAGGCTCTGGATTCCATAGCTCCAGTCCAAGTTCGCCCCCTCTCCCTCTGCCATCAGTCCCCTTGGTTTGATGGGACATTGAGGGAGCTGAGGAGAGTGGGCTGAAGATTGGAATGCTGCTGGTGGAAGTCCGGCCTAGAAAATGACAGGCTTAGATTGATTGCCCATTATTCGGACTATCAATCAGAAATCTCCCGTAAGAAGGCAGAGTTCCTGTCCAGGGAGATTGCTGCATCAAGGAATCGACCAGCTCTGCTCTTCCAGACTGTCAATAGGATGTGCAATCCAGCCTGTCTGAAGGGCTGGAGAGTCTTTTCACAACTGAAATGTGATGAGTTTGCGTGGTTCTTTGATGATAAGGTGTCAACAATCAGGTTGGACATCCGCAGAACACCTTCAAATGAGCATAGCGGAGATCGATGTGTGGTTACAGGCCCTCCGTCTGTCTGGATAGACGTCGACTGGCTGGTGATCATGGATTTCATGAAGATCGTCCAGTGCTTGCAGCCGACTTGCTGTAGTTTGGATCCTCGTCCCACGCGTCTCCTTGTGGGTTGCGTGGATGTGATCAGACCAGTCCTTGCTGAGATAGTCTGGTGCTTTTTGGACCAAGGGGTGTTTCTGGAGTCTCTGAAAGAGGCTGTTGTGACACCCCTTTTGAAGAAGTCTTCCCTTGACCCAGACTGCCTCGCGAACTACAGACCGATCTCTAACCTGCCCCTTTTGGGTAAGGTTATTGAGAAAGTAGTCGCGCTGCAGCTTCATGACATTCTTACCACCTATATAATCTATGATCCTCTCCAGTCCAGTTTTAGGAAGAGGCATAGCACCGAGACGGCGTTGGTTTGCGTACTTACTGATCTCCTAATTGAGAGAGATCGGAGGAGCCGTTCGATCTTGGTTCTCCTCGATCTCTCTGCTGCATTTGACACCGTGGACCATGGGATATTGCTGGAACACCTGTGGCTGATCTGTGAACTATCTGGGATGGTCCTCAGATGGTTTCATTCCTTCCTCATGGGCAGAACTCAGAGGGTAGCATCAAGAATTTTTTCCTCTGCTCCCTTTGGGCTGCCCTGTGGGGTGCCGCAGGACTCTGTGCTTTCTCCCATGTTGTTCACGGTGTATATGCTACTGTTGGGAGATATTATAAGGCATCATGGGCTGAATTTTCACTCCTATGCAGATGACACTCAGCTCTATATGTCCTTTGTACCCGAACAGAATGATGCATTCACAATCTTTAACAACTGCCTTGCTGAGATTCAGGACTGGATGAGTGCCAACTGGTTGAGGCTGAATCTGGACAAGATTGAGGTGCTGATAGTGGACCCTGGTCACCGTGCAGAGAAGTTGACTCCTGGGTTCCCCTCTGGCCTTGTGTTAGGGGGTAACCAGTTGAGACCTTCTGAACAAGTGCGGAATCTGGGCATAATACTTGACTGTGAGCTGAAACTTAAGTCCCAGGTGTCAGCTGTTGTCAAGTCCTCTTTCTACCAACTGAGGAATATATCCCAGATAAAGTACCTTGTTCCACATGATTACCTTCCTGTGCTAGTTCACGCCTTTATTTCCTTGCATCTAGATTACTGCAATGCTCTATATCTATGATTGCTTGGGGTAGACCTCCGTCACCTGCAGCTGGTGCAGAACACTACAGCCAGGTTGTTGACTGGGTTACCAAGAACTTGCCACATCACACCTGTTCTGCATAAACAGCAGTGGCTGATGGTCTGTTGGAGGATTACCTTCAAGGTCGCATTGCTGACCTATAAGACCCTACATGGACAGGGACCAGGCTACTTGCAAGATCGTCTTCAACCCTACTGCCCTCTCCGCCCACTTTGTTCCGCTGATGAGGGATTGCTAGAGATTCCCAGGGCTTGTCTTCAATCTTCCGGGGCCAGAGCCTTTTCTTTTGTGTCTCCAACCCTGCGGAATTCTCTACCTCATCAGATTAGAGAGTGCCCATCCACAGACTCTTTTAAGGCTTCTTTGAAGAGTTTTTTGTTTGCATCGGCTTTTGATTAATTCCAATTTTGCTGTCTTTTTAACAGTGTTTATATTTATATCCTTATTTATTATTGATGTATGCTTTTATGTATTTGTGCTTTGGCACCTGAAAAGTGTAATTTAAATAAATCATGATTTGATTTGATTACCAAGACTCTCTAAAGTATCCTCTTTTGTAGGTAAGGGATGAGCATCTTGCACCATGTAAGCATTAAGCTTTCTGTAGTGTTCCATGAAGCAATACTCTTTGTTCTTCTTTACCACTAGCAGGCATGGTGCACCCCAGGGACTCATAGACTCTTCAATGATGTCCTGGTCAAGCATGTCTTTGATCAGGTTTTCTATGACTTGTTTCTGTTTGTGTCTCACCTTGTAGAGCCACTGACTGATGGGTTGCTGATTGGGATGCACCTCAGTGGTGTGTTGCAGGATATAACAACATCTGAGCTTGTTATCTGGACCAACAAAGACATCAGGGTAAACCTCCAGGAATTTTAAAAGTTGTTCTGTCTCTGTTGGAGATGCTGGGAGCTTGGAAGAGGTTAGTCATGTACTGAGGGGTAACTCTGGTGATGCTGGGATGGTCGTGACAGAACTGACTAGACTAGAGTTGGTAGAACCAGGCTGAGGTTCTTGCATACGATGGAGCTGGTTCCCTGTAGACAAGCAAATAAACGTTCCAATAATGGTACCTTTAGAAATGACTACAAACTCATCTGTGAAGTTGCAGCATTTCTGTAAGACTGTTCCACCATGCACAGCAGACAAGGTGTTCCCTGGGAGAAGACCTGATGAATGCAGAGTAGAGGATCCCGTGATGATGCCAACAACACCTTGTGGAAGAGGTTCACCTCAGGTCTTGGCAAGCAGAACCATCTCAGTCTTAGGAGGCACAGTGACTGAATCTGTAGCTGTGAGTTGCCTCCGAGGGTCTAGTGGCAGTTTGTTTGATGCAAAGTCTTGAATCTCTTTGTGAGATTTAAGGAAATCCATACCAAGAATCACCGATGGTTGTAGCTCAAGTACTAGGTAGAATTTGACAGTAGTTTGCTGTGAGCCAGAGTGTAGCTTCAGATGGAGCATGCCTGTGAATGGTACCTTAGCAGCATTTGCTGGGATAATGTACTTTAGGTCAGCTAGAGAGACATTAGGTAAGTGACAAACTGCTTCATTGGTCAAAATACTAGTATTGATAACTGAGATTTCAGCTCCAGTATTGACCAAGGCATGCATGGCCCAATCTCCAGTGGTTACAGGGACATAGTTGGCTAAGAGTGGTGATCTAATGACAGGTATCTTAGCCTCTGGAAGTGGGAGGGTGCCAAAGTGGATAGTTGGAGGATGATATCTGCTTGAGTTGTGAGAGTCAGAGGGGTGGTCAGTTGAAATGTTCCCCTACTCAACAGGAGCCCCTAGTGTGTTGGGCTGCTCTTGTTTCCTTGATCCTGGAAGTAGTTGAGATCATTGTGCTGATTATACTGTGGTAGATGCTTTTGGTTCCAGTTATCTTCACTATTATTATGGTACTTTAGCTTTTGGCAAATGGCAGCAGTGTGTCCTCTGTAGCCACACCACTGGCAGATCACAGGCTCATGTGAAGGAGGATGTGGTGCAGGTGGCTGTTGAGATGGTTGCAGAGCATTGACAGAAGTAATAATAATAATAATAACTTTATTTCTATGGCACCTTTCAAAATATAAAGGCGCCTAACAAATTTAAAATAACACATCAGATATCCAGAATCATAAAATAGTGTAAAATAATTAATCCAGGTACAGAAGTCATTCATTCACCAAAAGCTTAGAACCACAAGTATGTTTCTAAAGCTCGTTTGAATCCCTCCACTGTCATGCACTCCTGTAACCGACAGGGTAGAGAATTCCAGAAGGTAAGGGCTGCATGCATAAATGCCCGGGATCCAGATGATTTCAAACACAACTTTGGAATCTCTAGCAACCCCTCGTCAGCTGAGAGAAGCGATCATCCAGGGCAGTAGGGAACCAGAAGCTCTTTAAGGCAGTCTGGGCCTTGTCCATGTAGGGCTTTAAAAGTCAGAAGACTGACTTTAAAGGTGATCCGCCACTGTGCCAGCAGTCAGTGCAGTTCACGCAGCACCAGCGTAATATGAGAGGATCTGAAAGTTCCCACCAAAAGCTGGGCCGCAGCATTCTGCACTAGCTGCAAGAGGCAGATTTCCACCCCGATAGCCTTAGGTAAAGGGAGTTGCAGTAATCTAGGTGCAAGGACACAAAGGCGTGGACCAGCTTAGGAAGATCACAGGACAGAAAAAGGTGCTTAATCATGGAGATATTCCTCAGATGGTAAAAAGAGGATTTGACAATAGCTGACACCTGTGAATGCAGAGTCAGCCCTTTGTCAAAAAGTCCCCCCAGGTTTTACACCCATTCAGAGGTCAGGAGTGATGCGGTCCCAAGAAAAAGCCCTGAGGGTGAACCCACTCCCGGCCCACTGGATCCACAACCAGCACCTCAGTCTTTTCTGAGTTCAACTTTAGCCAACTGGAATCCATCCACTTCTGGATTTCTGTGAGGCAGCTATTAAAGACTGAGAGGCCTCCATTCTGGTCAGGTGCAAAAGAAAAGTAGAGCTGGGTATCATCAGCATAGCAGTGAAACCTCAGCCCATACCTTCTTACACTGTCTCCGAGAGGCAGCATGTACACTGCAAATAACATGAGGGACAACACTGAACCCTGAGAAACCCCAAAAGACAAAGCAACTGGGTCTGAGGAATAAACCCCGGACACCACTCTCTGAGTTCTTTCAGTGAGAAAAGATGTAAACCACCTGAGGACTGTACCTGATAGTCCACAGATGAACCCTCAGGTGATCAAGCAGAACCCCATGGTCCACAGTGCTGGTTGGAGTGCCACTCTGATGTCAGCCACCTTAGAAGCAAAGAATCTAGCAAGTTCATTGCACTCTATTTGCGAAAAGGCTTTTCAAACTTGTAGACAGGCTGGGTTGCACAGTAGTCAAAGAAGAGTTGAGCTCAGGTGTAAACTATTGACAGTCATGATGAGCTTGTCTATCATGGCTTGTTGATGCTGTATACATGTTGTTAGTGCAGCCAATTGTGACAAATGAGGTGCTGGTGCACTTGTGGCCTGGAACAGTGAAATGGACTCCTGTGCAAGTTATGTTGCTTGGATTGTGTCAGTCCATGTTTTTGGCTTCTGCTGAATGACATAAGTGCAGAGTTGAGGAAGCAGGCCTCAGACAAAAGCCATGATCTGATCTTTTTCTGTTTTCTGTAAATGTTTGCAGCATGACTCAGTGTCGACCATGAAGGTTTCTAGGGACTCAGAGGGTTGCACTGTGTGCTCCCACAGCTGTTGTTCCAGTAACCAAGGGGGATGTCATGGACAAAATGGTCTCTGAAAGTGGTATAAAGAGTAGCAGTATTTTCTTTAACTTGTTCTGGAAGTGCGTTAAACCAGAAAATGGCAGTCCCTCTCAGAAGCAAGTGCAAGGCACTGGAAATATGCAGAGGATCAGTCCAGTGGATGAAAGCAATCCAGGCTTGGAATTGCTTGAGCCAGTCAACAGCATCTTCGTGAGGTGAAGCTGAGAAAGGTACTGGCTGTAGGCTGGTATGCACAGGTGACTGGTGTGACATAGTTCTAATGTAGGCAAGGTCTGCTTGAATGGCTTGAATAGCTGGTGTATCTTGGAATGAGCATATTACAAGCCAGCTACAGTAACTGAATGAACTGTAAATTACAATCATGCAAGCCTGAGCTTAGTAACAGCTTCAAGGGCCTCAGACATCGATTTAAGCTCTGCAGTGATATGTTTGATCTACTCCCGCGACATCTGGAAGTCTGCGAGAAATCATTCCACAGTGAGTATATTTTGTTCAGATTGCTCTGATGGAGGTTTTGAGGTGGTGGCAGCTTTCGGACTCCATTCTAGCAGTCTGTAACGCCTTTGGGATCTCCAGAGGTTGTTGTTAGCTTTCTCTGATCAATTACTAACAACTTGTTATTGAAAGTCTTGGGGTTTCATAAAATAAATCAAAATATAGAGCAGGGTTAGCGGGAGTGCTCCAAAGTGCTTCTACTCAGTTGGGTGCATCACATGACTCTGTGTCCATTCATTTCATTGGGTTGCCCCTCAAAAAACATGGTCTCTATTACTTTCCATAGAGTAAGGTCATTTTGAACAAGCTGATGCCCCTCACAAAGATGGCCACTGGACCTATAGCATAGATTTCTTGGTTAATTTAGCATTCCCAATATGGTTGCCAACAGGGGGTAAAGGTTGCTTCATGTTTTGTAGTTGTACACAGTGTCTTATTTATTTATTTATTGAAAATGTTTCACCAGGAAAGGCACACTGAACAAAAAGATACTCGTCTCACGGTGTGACCTGGGGGGAAGGGTTACAAGTGGAAGCAGATCAACATACAGACATTGAATATTGAATAGCGCGATACAGATAATGTACATAGTTGGGTGGGATTACATTAGCACATTTTTAAAATAAGTGGAACAATACAGGATTACATTAGCACACTTTACAATAGGTGAAACAGTACAGGAATCAAACATTAAGGACAGGGTATACATATCATGGTACACTTCAAGATTAATACATGATTAAGTAAGTGCCAATAACAATACCTGAGTGCCAGTAGCATGACTTGAGCTGAAGCGAGATGTACCAAGTTGACAGTAGGAATTGGAGGAGAGATAGGGGGTGAGAAGGGTGGGGAAGGGAGAGGGAGAAGTGAGCAGTAGCAGTGCGTCAGATTGAGAAGCATGGGTTACTTAGGAGGAGGAAGGAGGGGAGAAGGTAGGGAGAGATTAGGAGGGAATTAGAGAGTGAGGATGAGTGAAGTGCGTAGGGCAGTGTGTAAGCCAGGCAATTAGGCAAAGGCCAAGTAGCTGGTCAGGCACTAAGGGGGGGATGGTGGAAGAGAGCTATCGGGGTGGGAGTCAGGGGCAGTTGCAATTTGGTGCAAGGAAGTTAGTGAGGGCAAAGGATAGGGAGTGTTTGGATGATGAATGGCAGATCTGAGCCATCAGGCAGTTCCAGAGTTTAGGGAAGAGGTAAGAGAAGGCTGATTGGCTGGCGGTGGTCCTACGGTGAGGGATGACCAATAGCCTAGCATCAGAAGACCTGAGGGAGTGGGTGGGGTGGGAGGGGAAGATAGGGAGGATGGGAGGTAGGGACGGAGGGAGCCGAGCCAGCAACTGGAAGTGAATTTGGCACTATGAATTAGGCGCCGGTTGCTCAGGAATGGTAGGGCCAGTGACTGGTAGAGCTCGCCGTGATGAGAGCGGGGGGTAGCATCGAGGGCCAAGTGGCAGAAAGCATTAAAGAGGGGGTCAAGTCTGGTTAGGGTGGTCTTGGAGGCAGAGCTGTAAATGACATCGCAGTAGTCGATGGAGGGTAGAATCATTTTCTGAACTAATTCCCTTCTGACCGGTAGTGGGAGACTAGAGCGGTTTCAATAGAAGGCACTAAGTTTTGGGCGCAGTTTTTGAAATGATGGCATCCATGTGTGTGGAAAAGGAGACGTGTCAATCGAGCCAAAACCCTAGATACCTGAAAGAGCAGCAGAAAGAATGCAAGATGGACATTTTACAGTCTGTTCAAAAGACAAATGGTGAGCTTTGGTTTGGCTGAGTGACTCCCAGGCTATCTAAAGTATTTGTGTTGAGAGATTTATTGCTCTCTTCAATGTTTAGAAGCCCAGAATGTAGAATAAAGGAGTTTATTCTCAGACTACAGAGACAGCATACCCAAAAGGGTCTAGCCCGGACAGCAGACTCACACAGACTGCCTGACCACTGAGAATTCCAGATATTCCCCCAAGCCCCTCCTAAAACTGTAATAACACACAAACACCTGTTCAGAGCTCTTAAAGAGGTGGCAGCAGGTCTTAAGCCCAATGCTGAGTGTACTCCACACTCATCACTAAGCCCAAAAGGATAAGAAGTCAAAGGGTTAGACAGATTATTTCCCTGCAGACTTGTTTGATTTGGGGTTGTATTGTTATCTCTTGTTTTGTTGGCTGGGGTATTAAATTGTTTTAGCCCACTAATAGTGTTTTGTAATTCATTAGCTATATTTTTCAGTTATACTTGCCATGTCTGCTTCTGATTTGATTCAATAAAGTATTTGGAGGAAAAGTTTAAAGAAGTGGAATATTCAGAAAAAGAGTCTGACGTCATATTAGTTAAACCTTTCTTAGCTCTATCAACAGAATCTATAAGAGTACCTTTCTCTACTAGTTCAGCTGTAATTTTAGGTTGATTAGGTGTAGATGTGTAGCTAGCCTCAAAGACTTTCAGTGTAATAGTCTTTCTTTATCTCTTATTTGAGAAGGCACAGTCACTGTGTCAATTTGTCTTTCCAATACTGTTAGTATTTCAGCAATACTATCTTACATATCTAAGGGCTCAAAATGACCCATAATTTTAGACTGCTTCCCTGTTTTATTATCATTTTTCCCAGTAATTGCACCCTGGTGTTTTGGGAGGCATTTAGATGCTTTGATAACAGCAGAAGATTTTTTCCCCCTTTTCTTTTTACCGTTTTGATTAATACTATGATTTGTCAGGCACCTGACTAGCCTTCTTCTTGGTATTTTTCTTTTGTACAGGAGTTGTCTGTGCTAAGGTTCCACAGTATAAAACACTGTTCTCTGGCTCACGTGCCTGTCTTCTAGTTCGAAACATACTAATTTAATACCACAGTAATTAACAAAAGCTCACAGCTAAGACTGTTATAGACAGTGATTAACAGCAAAAATGAAAAACAAAAGCAATTATGTAAGCTGTGCAATATCTTAATTGTCCCTTTGTTGCTGTTATATATGTTTATACTCTTCCTTGCAGCCCGCAGCTTTTCCTAGATGTTGTCAGATGAAGCTGCTGTTTTGACCACTCAGATAAATAAGTTTCAAAGTGCAATAAGGTGCATAACGGTGCATTGTCTCCTTGCTGACTTACCAACAGCACTGTCATGTTTTGTACATTATTAACTGTAAATTGTGCCTTTTTGTCTGTTTTGTTCCTATTATACTGTATGATATGTACCTCCTCTATGTGCTATGTAACTTGCACCTCTGTATAACTGTTTGGAATCTGCTATTGTACAACACTGTATATGTATTTGTTTTTACCTGTTCCCTGATTTGTACTCTCCCGGGTCGTGCCTGAAATTAAGCAATTCTGTCTAGGGCATTTAGCCGGTTACCAAAAGCAAATAAATAAATAAAGTGCTGAGATTGTTCCCTGAAATTACATGGGCTTCATATAAGTGCTGAGGAAAAAATCACTCCAAGCGAAGGCAGGTGTTTAGCAAGTGTTTGGCAACAATAGCAGGCAAAAAAATGTTTCAGTACTTATCCGATCGTCTGCACTTTTCACAGTTTCCCAGTTAATAGAGGCTTTAGCTGTAGCTTTCAAATTCTAAGTTCTTCCACGTACTATGGCTTCTGCTTTGCCTTTGACTTTTTACCTCTGATAGTAGCACCCATCAAATCTTTTTGTGTCCCACCAATGTATTCACTAGTTAGGAAGAAAGGCAAAAACTGTAATAGAACATATGCAGCCCTAGTGCGTTTATAACTATACTGGATTATTGTCTACCTATAGTAACACAAACCACACACGACCTATCATATATTAACAGGAACCCGCAAAACTTTAAATGGTTCTATCATAGGTTCTGGTCATTCCATTTAACAGTTGTATGCCTTCATAAGGATAACAACGTAAAAACTAGACCAGAAAGCCATTAATTCCAAATAGATATCATGTTTATTATTATTTGCTCAGTAGTTCCAATTGTACACAATCAGAACTTACTTTTGCACTGTAGTTTCACTCAAATCTAGCTTCCTAGGGTTTTTAAAGCTTGTCCCATCCGACACCGTGAACTGCATTTACAGGCACATTTAGATTTCATGGTTTCAGTAACTCATTAAAACAAGAAATCCAACTTGAGAAAGAAATCATCATCTACCACCAGTGCTCATTTAAAAGCAGGTAAAAAATAAAAGCAACACCTGGTGGACAAAAGCTAGAAGCTAGAGTTGCTCACTGCAAGTTCAGGAGACAAAAAACCCTAAAAGATAGTCAAACTTATGGATCTTAAATCTTAAACTTTCAGGGAGCATAAGCTGTCCTGAACTTATTTGAGTTTAAAAAGACAAATAAGGCAGCATAAACAGCAACATAAGCAGAAATACTATGGGCTATATGCATTCGTAGCGTTCAGATATCTGTAATGTTGACTCCTTGCAGTGTGGCAGTCGAGCTGAATCAGACTGCAAAATGCCGCTACTGCATAGGTATAGCGTTCAGCCACATGACTAAATTTGCATATGGTGCAAACAGATATATTTGAATTAAAAAATATATAAAAGATGTAAAATCAAAACAACAATAAAAGTCCCTAATACCTTAAAGCTCCTTGTCTTAAATACTGTATATAAAACAAGCAAACACACATGGCACCAGATCAGTGTAAAAAAAGGATTTAATAAAAATATATATCCACAAATGTGATAATAAATACCTTGGTGCTGTGCAGATAGTAAAGTGCAGACAAAGTGCTGATGCAGGGGCTGGGACAAACCCGACCTGGTTTCTCCTCTAGGGCTTTATGGTCCCTTGATAAAGCCCTAGAGGCGAAACCAGGCCAGGTCTGTCCCAGCCACTGCGTTGGCTCTTTTTCTGCACTTTACTATCTGCACAGCACCAAGGTATTTATTGTCACATCTGTGGCTATATATTTTTATCAAATCCTTTTTTACACTGATCTGGTGCCATGTGTGTTTGCTTGTTTTATGTATTATATACTTGGCACAGAGGGTAGCTGAGTGGGTTTTCTTTGCAGTAATTGTCTTAAATATAACATAGAATAACACTTAATAAGAAGCCTAGCACTCATTTACAACTCTTCTTATTGTACAGCTGCTACCGCTGTGATGTTACAAAGTTGCAATACTTTTACAAACAAGAGAAAGGTGTAATGTTACCATTAAGTTAGAAAAAATAAACTGGTAAAAATAGCTGACAGGTCTTTAATAGTGCAGATTGTCTCGTTTGATGGTGTAGGTCCTCCACACTTCTCCACATTTTCCACTTCTTCTGTGTTCTCAGTCACTTGAATGACCTCTCATCTCTACCAGCAATCCAGCTTCACCTCGGGGGAAAACCCTCAGTCCTCCACCTAGTTGCAGCCTTCCTCTGTCTGCAAAGAGAGACAAACACTAGCCGGCCCGATGACACTGAGGGTTGAGGCACTGGACACCTAATGTCGCGCCACGCCAACGACCCAGGTTTGGGAGTGAGTTCAGGCTGCTGGGGGTCAGCAGGGGAGGGAGTGGATCGAGCATCCTATGGACTGCTCTCCTCTCCCAGGGTGGGTCTGGGTACAGTGTGCGCCATAATTCTGACACCTAATGGAGGCTGGGTGTCAGCATGTCTGGCCTGGTAGAATGGGGTGGTAGGTGGGACAGCCCGGTGGGCACACTGCATGCAGATGTGTGTGCAGGGAGCTCTTGTCAGCATTGCATGCCTGGCCTCCAATGGAACATGGAAAAGCAGGGAGTGCCCAGCTGATGTGGCTTGATGGCCATCCACGATGTCCTGCGCTGCTCCCAGGGACCACCGTGAGTGGATCCATTGTGTAGTGGGGGAGTTGATCGAGCACCACTGCCCCCACCATAGAGGGTAAGCTGTGGGGTAATCGGTGGTCACCCTCAGTAGGAGACAGCACAGGTTGGACAGCGGCCAGATCACAGGGGATGCAAGGATGATGAGGCCGGCTGGGACCCCATGAGAGGGAAAAAAAAAGTAATACAAAGAGAGAGACAAACACTGGAAGGATTCTGCACAACTAGCAGTTGGCAATATGCTGATCTGGTAAGGAGATAAACTTTATAGGCATAGGTGGCATACCTTTAAAAAATTTGAATGAAGCTTTATTTCCCTGCTTCTCAGCCTTTCTCCTCAAGGTCTGAGAGTGCGTAGCAGATCTGCAGTCTCCTGCTCCACTCCACAAATCACCAGCCAACACTCAGTTCACCTCCATACTAAGTACATGGCTGAAACTTTGTACTATTTAACAAATGATGCCTCACTTTACTTCTGGGTCTTCTCAAACCTAGACTCCAGCCCAGAAAATTATCACTTCTGGAACTGAAAGAACAATGAAGCAACAAATTCAACCCAATGCAGAGTGGTCCTAAATAAAATATATACTATTAGAAAATCATTTACCTGTGCAAATAACCATCCATACATGTGGTCAGTATTAAATATCTTAGCTCAGTAATTATAAAACTCTTAAACAACTCGGTCCTGTTAAATAAATATCATATAAGCATGGTGGTTCAATAACATTAATAACACAAACATGAAAGCCACCCAAATCTGTGACATAAGACTGAGATCCAACTTACAATCAGGGGATTACCAACATCAGTAGCATAATATCACATACAATATGCAAGAGAAAAAGTTCTTTCCAGTTTATTGAATTTTGGCCTTCAGGTGCATTAATCTTTCAGAAAATTATTTTTTTAATTTTTACCTGGGCCATAACATGAAGTCCAGTATGACATGGACCATGAAAATCCATTTATATGCTGTGAACCACAATCTTGCAGCACCAGTTTATTAGAGCTCTATGCTCAAAATCTGAATACAATAGTGTCTTGTGCCCTACCTTGGTTCTGCATTCAGCTTTAGGGGTAGATAGAAGTTAAACTCTGGTATTTTGATCATACCTTATCGCATGTCTCCCTGGTTCCCCAAGGCAAAATTAACAGCAGCATCTGTCAGCTCTGAATCTCAATTTACATTCAGTTTAAATCAAGGTCAATGAAAGTTGTCTTCTCTCTAAATTCCTCTCTCTCTTTCTTCAATTTCTAGTATTAAGGGTGCTAATCTTGTATATCTAGAATGGGAGAGAAACATCACTCATCTGAGCACAGTAAATAGCATCAGTCCAAAAATTCAACACCCTGGACCCCTAGGAAAAGATGCCATATCTTTAGATTTTTAAAAACATGTGTAACAGCACTCCTCTAAGCAAAATTGCTCCTCCAGGTTCTGAGGGCTCTCTCTCTCTTCATCCTCAGGATGTCTCCCAGATTGACCTCCGTTAGTCAGACATTCACCTGAAGCATAGTTGGCTTAATCTTCCTAATTCTAGAAAATGCATATATTCATCGTAGTAAACATTTTGGCCATCCTTTTATCTAGCAGCATTAAAGAGCAGCTGACACCTTCTTGAAAGGTTGTTTTTATCTTCAGGTTGTGTGAAGGAGGTCCCAACTTGACGCTTCGTAATAAAATCCATATGGTCAAATACTTCTTTCTGTGCTTACTGTATATTTTTGTTGAAAACTGTGCCATTCCCATTTGTGTATTGCAGTCCTGCAGTAACTGAGTGGGGAACATCAGTGTACTGTGACGTCAAGTGAGGTATGGGCTGCCAGAGTGGTCTGGAGGAATGCTTTAAGGAACAGCGTGATGGCAAATGTTGGAAGCCCAAGCAATTCTCAAGTTGCTTGATGAATGAACTGAAAATGTTGATTCATCAGACAGTGCCACTGTGTCTGACTTAGAAGTGTAAGATGAGGATGACTTCTTGGGCAGCAATATTAGAAACATGTGGCTGAATTTGCAAACATTGTAGCCATATATGTATGAGCCTGACCTGCCACCTACAACCATGGGTACTGACAGCTAATGAACATGATGAGCATGGAAAACATACAGGGCTTATAGGCAACAATGTATGGTAATAAAAAAAAGAAAGATACATTTTTATATTTATACCTGAAATGTATTTTATTTGGGGTTTCCATTTATGTTTATTTGTTTGTCTTTTGGTAGTTAATGCATGCATGCCTATGGCTGGGCAGCATCTAAGTCATGCATTCAATGTGCATACTGAGTTGGCCCCTGAAATATCACTGTCATAACCCCCTCCCCCACAAACACACACACATACACACCTTCTCCAAGTCAGTTGTTGTTCCATTGCTGTCTGGTTGCCAAATGCTATGTCTCAGTTTTGATATTGTATGCAGTAACAGGTGTCATTCAGGGGTAGACATTTGGTGTGTACTGTATATATTCCAGTAATATTTATTTCCTACCCATGTTATGTGCCTTGTATCCATAAAAGTCAGCTCACGTCAGTGTTGGTCTGCATTGTACTCCTGCACTCTTCTCGCTTTTCATATGGACAGCAAGGACCCATTGACAAGTGTGCACACAGACCAGTGCCCAGTGCATGTCAGAGTCAGTTCCTGACAAATGCTATGGAGAGTGACAGTTCATTTTTCAAACAAAAGGAACAACAACAAAGAATTGTACAGGCACTAATAAATGATGAGCAGCACACACTAGAAAGTACACAGCATCTGTACTTATACCTGTAACTACAGCAAGAGAGGAAAAATCCTGCTGTCACACACCTGACTATACTGTACATATGGAGGGTAACAGCTCCAGTTTCATTAATCCACATTAGGTATAACGAGATTTATTAATACTGGCACTAATAAATGATGAGAAACACACAATACAGGCAACACAATTAGCTTGACAACGTTCATATAATAAATGTGCTGTTAGCAATCTGTCATCAGAGGTTGGGGACAGCTCTGCTGTCACAGTACAGCATGAGAAAACAAAGAATAAGTGGAAACAAATACTGTAGGTAATCACCACAGTACATCATTTAATTGCAGCCAAGAAAACGGTCACAGTAAAGAAGCTGGTAAGCTCAGATGTAAAAGATTCCAGAAGTAATCAAATATAATACAGTGCACCTCAAATAAAAATGCTCCTGTAATGAACTGTAATTGCTGCCAGTGCTCCCGCTTGCAAATGCCTTTCCCTACATGATGTCAGGATGCTGTGTGAGCAGGAGCACTGTTGGCAGCAGGCGCATGAATGCACGTTAACCACAGACTCATTTTATAAAGTTAAAAACAATGCATTGTGTTGGGGATTCTCAGAAAAACCATCACAGTAGCACACAGAGGGCCACCAGACAACTATCTGAGCTACCCAGGCAGTTTACTGACAGCTGCTCTTTTAAGCAACATTAAGAAGTTTCACTTGTGAAACATCTCAATGAGCCACATGAACTCTAGGGGAAAATATGCTAGAAACAGTTCATCAAGTTTATAAAGTTTATTGACCTGCACCACAGTAGTAAAAAGTCAGTGCATGAGGGGAATGCTATCTCTTCAGATATGGCAATGCACAAGACAAGAGCAATGCAGTTACTTACCTACTTACCTGAGTCTCCTACTACACAAATGCTCACAAGTACATACAGCATTGGGCCCAGTGGTGCAAATGGCTGAGCCACTGTGCACCTTAACTCTTACCATGCTAGCAACCTGAGTTTGGGAATGAGCTCGAGTCACTGAGGGTGTTTGGGGGAGAGGAATGAGTATCTAGAGAACAACTCTCCTCTCCCCAGGTGGGGTGGCTTGATGAATCAGTCCTTGACTGCCCTGGAAGAAGGCCTGGGATAGCATTAACAAATCAAGTGACACGAAGGGAGGGGCTATAGTTCTGCAGTGTGTACACCTCCTGTACATGCCTACATGCTGCTGCAGCAGGGGACTGAGGGAGAAAATGGAAAATGGTTGGCACAGGCTATATGAAACCCTGCCTGCCTACCTCTGTTCCATACTGCCACACTACTGCCAGCCCAATTTGATGAGAGTCACTGGGTGGGGGGATGATGACTGCCTCTTTCTCAGCCCTGCCATGGAGGAGGTAATCCAATGATGGAGCTCGGGCTTGGTCCAGGTAGATGGATACTGGGTGAGATTGGGTGAGGACAGGGCTGTGAGCCTGACCGTGGCTACCAGCAGGAGAAAATCTTTATGAAGAAAGTACTTACAGCATTTACTGTTTTTTAAAAAAGGAAAAAATAAAAGCCACCAGGCTAGTAGCCCAAAAATTAGCATCAGCAGATGTAAATACAGAAGCAGGATTCAGTCACTAGAAGCATCACTAAAAATGGAGCTGAAACCAAGAGCATAGCAGCAGTATGGCTGTCTTGCTGCTCTGCCCCTCCCCCCAGTTATGATGCTGCTCTGAATAGGGACTTTAGGTTACAGGGCCACCTCCTCACAGGATTCAAGATTGCCCCAGAAAGCTATTTAATGTCCCAGGCAATGCTAATACAAGAGTGCCATGGAGGGCTCTTTGATGTCCCAGGTGCCAATGATCAGTAGCGCTCCACGTTGTCAATGGGTAGTAATTACAAATGAGTATTGTGTACCCATACTAGGGGAAATGGAAGTGCCCAAATGGTTTAGAATTTTGGGCATATGAGGATTCTGGACAGCAGCAACTCTCCAGTCTTAGCTGTGCCATCGCAGGGAAAACATCTATTTATTTATTTATTGAAATGTTTCACCAGGAGGGCACACTGAACAACAGGTTGCTCATTTTACAGTGTGACCTGGGGGGAGGGGTTACATAGGGTTGTGAAGGACGATCAGTTACAATAGTATGTGGGTAGTACAAACAATACAACATTGTAAGATTGTGCAACAGTTGGAACACAAGGTATTGTACAATAAACAGTAGTGGAACATTGGGTAAATTACAATACATGTCTAAAATCATACAAGAGAACATACAAACATACAAAACAGTAATAATTTAATAGAACCATTTATAGTGCATGAGTGTACCAGGATCAGGCTCAAGGTAGTATGGAAGTGCTGTTGGAGTAAAAAGGATGAGGTTAGGTTGTGCACACTGGTGACACAGAAGGGCAGGTGGAGTAGAGAGAGGGAGAGGCAAGAACTGAAAATGAGAAGGGGTAGCCATTTCCTGATTTCCCTCTTCAGGATGTTGAGAACCCTGCCGGGGGGGGGGTCGTCATGGTAGGAAGTCAGAAACTGGGAATAGGTATTAAGGTGGGTTAAAGCAGGAACAGCTGAGGGAAAGGTAATTGTTTAGGGCAGAGGTAAGGGAGTAGTTCAAGGAGGAGGAGTGTTGTATTTGACATCTGTCAAACTTTTCTGAGAAGATAATCAGCTTTTAGGCCTTGGTGCTGCAATTCTGCATAGCAGATTGGGGCTACCTGGTAACAAGGAGAACTCCTAAATTAAAATCATGCCTGTTAAGATGCAGCTTTCAAACTGGCTAACCTGCTCTCCCATTTCCAGTGTCTGTGCTTGGATTGGGGGCCACATCTGCCACATTATTTCAGGGTGTGTAATTTTTTTCAGGTTTCTGATATTTTAAAAAAAGGTGTCTCCGGTAAGTACCTGTTCATTTTGGGGTGTTTCTAGTCAGGGGCACTCCTGGGGGGGCTGCCCTCCATCTCTGGGCATTGGTTTACCCTGCCTCAGTGTTCAGTTTTGTTTCCTGTTTTTGTTTGGCAGGTGGTTGGTTTTTAAGGGACATTTCCCCTTTAATCTGGATTTTCGTTGTGATGGGTATTGCCCTTTTAAATTCCCTTTAAGTCTCCTCAGCACCTTAATGTTAAAGAATCAACTAAAGTGAAGGGCAGTGGCTGAGAGGAGAATTATTTAGCTGCCTGTGCATTTTTTACAAAGGTGATCAACAGATCCAAAAGAAAGAAGAAACCCATTTGGTTTACTAAAGAAGTGGCATCAAAAATCAGGGAAAAGAAAAAAAAAATCAAGAAATTCAAGGAAACAAAGAACAACAGTGATAGACAGAAATATAGAGCTAAGCTTAAAGAGGCAGTCAAAGCAATCAGTGGCAAACGCGCAGAGGAGAGAATTGCTGAAGGAATAAAAATGGGTGAAATGAATCTACAGATACATTACAGAAAGAGAAAAGACCGGGTGGATAGTTCTACTAAGAATAAAGAAGGACAGCACCTGGAAAAGGATAACAAAAAAGCAGAGATTCTGAATGAATATTTCTGCTACGTAGTCACACAAGAAGATAACAGAACCAGGCCTACATTGAACAGATAGGAACACCAAAATATGGAGGCAGACACGAGTCCCTTCACTAAAGAAAGAATCCTCGAGGAGTTAATTAAGCTTAAGACTGATGAAGTCATGGGTAGGGATGAGCGAAAGTAGTTTTTTTCCATGGTAGCAGAACATCTGCAAAATTTAGCAACTTTCACAAAAGTTTTCTAATTTCCACCTGCTGTGGAACAGAAAACTTCCGAAGGTTTCTGGTGAAATTTCGCTCGTGTTTTCATTCAACTAAAAGTGGAAAAAAGAGAACAAAAAGTACTGTAAATTGTGGTGTCCAGAGTAGCCTCCCTCCCACAAGCCTTGCCCAAATTAAAAATATTAAAATCCCTGGTTGCTAGCAGTCCCTCCTGCCACCCAATCACCTGCAGTCACCCCATGTTTAAAAAAAGACAGACAATCCCTGGTGGCTCGTGGTCCCTTTCACCACCTGATCATTCACCCCATGTTTTTTGTTTTATAACTAATGTATATGCTGGGCGATCAGACTAATGTATATGCTGGGGGATCAGAATGGGGGTCACTTGAAAGGGCTAAGGGCACATTGCCCTGGACTCTCTGGGTGAGTAATTGGGTGGGAGGAAGGACCATTAGCCACCAGGAATTACATGGTCTTTTTTATTTTAAAATGTATTTATTTAGTTTTTGTTGACCAGGTAAGTGCTCTAGACAAATTTTGCCTATTTTCAGGCATGACCTGGGAGAGGGGTATACAGATGAATGCCAACTGATTTTGAACCACATTAAACTATTGGTGGTAGTGAATGTAATACATTAAAATATTGGGCAAGTGATCGGGTGGTGGGAGAGACCGCTAGCCACTAGGAAATAATTTTTTTTAAGCATGGAGTGGGTGATCAGGTGGTGGGAGGGACTGCTAGCCACCAGGGAATAACTTAAATTACATATCGGGCAGCCATGCAATGGAGGCAGAAATGTTGCAAAAGTTCGGAAATGGATTTATGAACATTTGTAAAAGTGAAAGTCTGACTTTCACTTCAGTTCCACCTTTGAATGTTTTTTTTTGCACACCCCTAGTCATGGGGCCAGACGGAATCCATCCATGAATACTAAAGGAGTTAAGGGAAGAACTTGCTGCTTATCTAGCCAAGCTTTTCAGTAAGTCACTAGAGAATGGTAAGGTGTCATAAGACTGGAAGAAGGCCACTGCGGTACCCTTGCACAAGAATTGAAGCAAGGAAGAGGTAGGGGACTACTGCCCAGTCAGCCTCACCTCTATTGTGGGGAAACTTATGGAATCTATACTAAAGAAGAGGATAGTAACATACTTAAAAAACAGCGGTAAGCTCAACCCAAAGCAGCATGGCTTCACAACTGGGCAGTCGTGCTAGACAAACATGATAGAGTTCTTTGACCGGGTAACAAAAATAATGGATCAGGGCGGGGCGGTTGACATGGTATCCCATGAGAAGGGTGATCGCAATTGAGCACCTACAGAAAGAGTGACTCAATAGAGGTGCCTGTTTTCAGGGCTAGTGGATGGTGGGGTGAATGCAGGTATAACAAAATCCTGTTGCTATGTGTATACGCATGGGGGGAGCGAGCACACCGTGCAATGGGAAGAAAGGGTGGGAGGGTTTGTGAGGTGTAGTGCAATGGTGGGTTGCTCAGCTGGCTGTGTGGTATGGAGGGTTCATGGCAGGCTATGGTTGGGAGGGTACAGAGTTCGATGCTGGGTCATCGTGATTTTTGCACCGGTCCAAGAAATCCCTTTTTTTGTTCCCCCCTGACATGCACCCCCCCGGAGTTGAGAATCTGAAGTAGGTGGGTGTGAGGGCACAGCCCTCCACATAAACAAAACAACTCAGGTTTCTGGCACCCTTTTGCTGTGTGCCTGAATTGTACTTCGACAAAACAGATTTTCACCAATGTACATTTACTCTAATGGCGATTGCCTTTCTGTGATTGCCGTTATCACATAGACCCAGTTGACATTGTATACCTAGACTTCGCCAAGGCCTTTGACTCTGTGCCCCACAGAAGACTCATTGACAGGCTGGATTGTACAGGGTTAGCTGAACGAATTGTAAATTGGGTTAGAAACTGGCTTCAGGACAGAACTCAGAATGTAATGGCAAATGACTCTGTCACAGGAGGAAAGGGTGACTAGTGGCATCTCACAGGGATCAGTGCTGGGACCAGACTTCTTCAACATATTCATCAGTGACACTGCAGATGAATTGCAGGGAAAGGTGTGCCTGTTTGCAGATGACACAAAGTTCTGCAGCAGAGTGAACACACAAGAGGGTGCCTCAGGGATGGAATCAGATCTAAAGAAGTTAGAAGAATGGTTCATAACTTGGCAGTTGAAGTTCAATGCCAACAAATGTAAGGTTATGCCCCTTGGGGAAAATAAACCCTGGAATAGATTACATTCTATACGGAGAACAATTGTTACCAACTTAGAAAGACACCTTGGGGTCATGATTTCCAGTGACCTGAAGGTGTGGAAGCAGTGTTAAAAGGCAGCACAAAAAACAAGTCTCATCCTTGGATGCATAGGCAGGGGTATCTTAAGTAGAAGACGCAAAGTGCTAATTCCGCTGTACAGATCCTTGTTGAGGTCTCACCTGGAGTACTGCATCCAGTTCTGGAGACCTCACCTAAAAAAGATATAAACCATTTGGAGACAGTGCAAAGAAGAGTCACAAAGATGGTTCGGGACCTTCACCAGGAACCCTATGAGGAAAGACTCAAGGAATTGAACATGTACTCACTGGAACAAAAATGGAACAGGGGAGACATGATTGAAACATTTAAATACCTCAAAGAAATAAACTCAGTACAAGATTAGAGCCTCTTCCAAGAAAATAAAGAAGTATGAACCAGAGGCAACAACAGGTGCCTAAAGGGAGGAAAATTTCAGACTAACACCAGGAAATACTTCTTCACCGAGAGGGTGATAGAACCTTGGAACAAACTACCATGGAAGGTGGTGGAAGCAAAGACAGTCAGGGGATTCAAGCTGTCTTGGGATAAACATTATGGTACCCTGAAATAAGAAATCTACAAGGGTGGGTTAGTCAAATGGGCAGACTTGATGGACCACACAGTCCCCATATGCCAACACATTCTTATGTTCATATGCTGAGTTTCCCGCTGTTTGGCCATTTTCTGTTTGACAATTGGGTGTGTATCCCCCCCCCTTTAGCGCACCATTCACGCACCTGTAGTGTGCGTACACCCTCCTTCCATGTGACATCACATACAGAATTGTGACGCCATGCACACACCTGCCTGAGAGCATGCACCAATGCGCTTTGTCAGTACAAGATGCGCGGCTCTACTTCCTGAGCTGTTTCTTTGCTCACTACTTGTCTCTGTTTTTCCTTCGCTTCTGCAGCCAGCTCAGCTGAGGGGCCTACACTCTGCATTTGTTATACTTCCCCACAGTTGGGTGTGGTGATCCAGTTGATAGTCTACAAACTTTAGTAAAAAAAAAAAAATATATATATATATTCATGGCAAAAAAAAACTCTGTTTAATGCATCAGTTAGGGTTGTTTCACAGCAACAAAAGTGAGGAAATTCGGTGTTAGGGTTCAAAACTCTAACTCTGCATTCACCCCCCCCAGCGCCACACACACAGACACACACACATGCAAGTAGGGGGGAGGACCAAGGCAACACGACCAATCCCAGACAACCAGCAGCAGGTGACAAAAAAAAAAACTGTCTAAATGTACTACAGGACATCCCCACCCACCTGACCAGGTACTGCATGCTCAGTGGAGATCCACAGCAAAGCTGAGGCCATGTACACCAAATGTACACATCCCTGATTGCAGGTGCACACAACATACCACACTTAGGAGTTGCATAGCCTTACCTAGCAATTTGAACAGTGGACATTTTAATATGCAGTTACCAGTTTGTAGTCTACATCACAGACCAGATACTGATGTCTAACCCTTATATAATACTGACCATAAACAATATACTAAAAGTTACAATCATTCTGCATTCACTTACCATATAGTTTAGCAATATACCACAAGAGGGTATTGGTGATGCCAGCATTTACCCATGGGCTGGGGTGTTCTTTGGCCATGAGGCACAGCTGAGTGTCCAAAACACACCAGGTATGGGTGAATCCTGGCATCACCAACATCCTCAAGTGGCATATTGCAATTATACAATGAACTCTTTTTTTGGGCACATGCAAAATAATAAATAAAAGTTTTCTTCCCCCTATTTTATCAAATTTTACTGTGGTTATTGTTGCGCTGAAAAAAAATACTCCCCCAATTGCTAGACCACCCTGCTACCAAGGACCTGCACTTTTGCTTCATGATTCTCTATAGCAGTGTATTTTTTGCGGTCCTGGTTGTGAGTGAGAAGCCACTTGACATATCAAAAAGGTGATGAGACCACATTGCAGGCATAATTGTGTTGTGCTGCATTTTTTGGAGTCTGCTCTTTGTAGTTTTTTATCTGTTAATGCAAATGAGGTATTCATCTATTTTTTTTTGACGACTGATGTTTTTTATTTTGTGGAGCAGGTGTGTATGCAAGTGACAAAGATGTAATGATGTGTGGACCGAGATGGGTTTCATGGTGATTTGCAGACAGTGCTGGCTCAAGAGGCTGCCTGGCATTTTAGTTTGTGGAGTGCTTAAACTTTTTAACTCTAGTGTGTTTGTATTTTGTGTTCAGCTGCAGTACATGGCAGCTTAGCGGGGTTCAATATGTCATTTTTGTTTGGCTATTTCAGTGTTCAGATGGGTTTTAGAGATACAGGTGCCTGTCACCTCTTCCCATAGTGTGATTGCAGCTTTAAAATGGGAGAGATGTGCCAGGTAGCCAATGAGATTACAGTATGTATACTTCATTTCTATGCCCATTGCATAATAGAATATAACCTGTTGTAAAAATATACTTATCATAACATATCAACTGTATACTTGTGATGTAATACTTACATTCTGCAGTAGCAGTCTCCTCCTGCTTCACCTGCACCACTGGTCCCACCAGAGCTTTCGTGGACTCTATAAAAAAATCAAAACTTTATTTAATTATCATAATTGAAATATTTCAATATCTAACAAAACTTTCACTGTATTACATACAGATCACATTCTGTAATACTGGCATCCAACTATATTGTAACAATTCTAAATGTCACAGTGTATAACATCTTAAAAGTAGTAATATAAAAACTGCATTACACCGAAGGACCGGAGTGGTACAAGCCTTGCTGCAGCAGTACTGGGGTGTGAAAAAAAGTTGACACAGCAATATGCAACAGTGCTGCGTCATGGTCAGTACAATAGAATTTGACACTTTTGCCACCTGTATCATGCATGGCACAGTACTAGTGTGCCAGTGGAAGTCTACAAACAATAGTAGAGAGATGACACAGCACAAGTGCTGTTCTACTATGTACATCAACCACAATATTCAGCGGTGGGCATCCACATGTTGCCATATTACATGTGAAGTGAAAATAGGCACATTTCAATGTTACTGTGGCACCATTTGTATGCAAGCAAGCTAATTCTCAATAACTCATGGGTGGTGCACTGCCACACACTTACCATTGGATACTGACAACCCATGGCCTTCAGCATCAATATACCCCCTAACCAAATCACATCCTTCCAACATAAAACGTGTCCCTTGTACACCACTTCAGCCAACCCCATCACCTGATCAGAGTCTTACTATATGAAAATATTGCTGCTACTCAAGTACAGCCAACAACTCACCCAATCACAGACTTACTGTATGCAAATATCCATGCTGATGCAGTGAACCATAACCTATCAGCTGCTTATGGTCTTTCCATGATACTGTATATATAACTGCAATGTTCCAGTGGACCCCACCCCATGCTCAACTACAGACCTAACATGATACACTTAACCCTGGAGGTACACTGGACCCTTATCACAGACTCATAGTTACCTAAATGGATAAATCAGGATGCCTGTTGGCCCAGTAGCTGCATGCACATCAATTCCAGTCAATACAATGAGCCAGTACACTAGTGGTACCCCCTCTACCCACCCTACCACTGTGTCATGACAACCTCCTCCCTCCCTCAGTCAGCAGCAGAGACCAACTCCCCATCTGCAAAGCAGCTACACACCCAACGACTGATAGCATAGAGTGTGGCTGTACCCCAATAGCTCCACAATATTGCCCACTGATTGTACACACTATAGTGTACTACACAGTCCTAATATGTTAATAAATAGTTTCATTAACACATTGGGACTGTCTACTACACTATATTCAACATGTCTGTTGGCCCATACTGTGTACCAATGTATTTACAGTCATACTGTATGGTGTCAGTGTGTGGTCAACCAGGTGGCTTGGAGGTAGGAAACTGCTGACCAACACTCAGGGACGTGTAGTGGGGTGTCAGCTGTGACTGTCTGGGTGGGTAGCTTAGTACTGCTATGCACCACAGAACTGTTTCATCATATTACCCACAATTGGGCTGGATGCAACCACTACGCCACTAGGGGTACTAATTAATCCATGAAGCACATGATTTGCTTCTGGCAAGGCTGCACTGTAGAACCCATGTTATATATATATCACTGAAAGACCAGAATTGTGCAAGATACACTGTGCACTAGTCTACCAGGGATATATTTAGATCAGTAGAGCCAAAAATTGGCTTGGGGCAGGTTGACTGGGCCACCAGGGGTGTAAACTGATCCATAGCCTGGCATTTGGCATGTGGGGGGAGGGAGGGTATAATGGCAACACACAATAGCACCAGAGGTCAGATTGCTTTCGCAGCTAGCAGCTCCTGTGTTGCACTGTGCAATACAGCACCACACATATGTTTGGGCAGCCATTGTTCCTTTTTTCATTTCACTCTACTGTGTGTGACACAAATAGGGATTGCACCTGCATATGCTTACCACATGCCGGTTGCATATAGACATGTGCAGAGCATGTATGGGCATAATCACCTTTACTTACATCACATACATTAATAATGTGCATGGTGCATCAAAATTTGTGGAGTGCATAATACCTTTTTATGTTGGCTTGCGCTCTTGCGCAAGCAACATCTTGCGGTAGTGCGGGTTTGGGGGGGCGTGGCCACTGTTGGGCGAATGCAGGGCACACATCAGTAGGTGCGTCCCTCATTCCCCAATCAGCCTGCATGCCGGCGCCACACGATGCATACATAATGGGGCGAGCACATCTAAGCAAAGGTCCACTGCAATCCGAGCAAAGCTCGTCATACGCAGCGCTCCTTTGCTTGCCGTGCTCGCCGCCATTATGAGCATGGTCAAATGTTTTGATTAATAGTATTTACATGTAAGTAACACTTTTAATCAAACTAGAAAAATGCTTTATAAAATATAATGTACCTACAGTTTTCAGTATGCTGTCTCTCAGGGTAAACTAAGATGGCTGCTGTGGACTTCTTCTTTAGTGTTGTCCATCTCTGATTAGTTGTCTCACATGGCCTGACAAATGTAGCATAACATTGGCAGAACGAGTTGTCACTCAAATAACAATCAGATCTGATTCGATAATGAATGCACTTGCCACTCCCAAGCTAAAAATCTGCGACACTTTCGCACGAACAACACTATTTTGCAACACTGTCAAACGTATGAAAGTACTTTTTTGCGACACTGTCAAATGCACAACAGTAATTTTTATGACACTATCGATTGTTCGACAATACTTTTGGAATACTGTCAAACGCACGACATTACTATTTGCAACATTGTCGAACATACGACACTACTTTTTGTGACACTTTCATGCACACGACAGTACTTTTCCCAAATTTTCAATTTTCAGCAGAATTTGATGATTGATGGCAAAAACAACAATTTTTCAATGCCGAACATTGTGACACTGCATTGGCAGTGGCACAAGTGGAGACACATAGTACTGTGACTTTGTAAATATACCCCAAAAGGTGATTTTGTTCAGTGAGTACATCACCGTGCAACAGATTTGCGAGAATGCATTGTTTGGCAGTTGTTAAGCAAGCTCACAAAACAGTCATATTACGGAGTATTATCACCAAATTTTCAACAGAGTCATTTTATGACCTCTGCTCAACAACAGTGTAACTGCCATTTTTGTTATCTGCTCCGAACACTGATTTTGCAGAGCAACCGCACCATACTGCACCGAAATTGCAAAAACACATTTCGGGCAGGATACGAAAAATGACACCTGTACAGTTCACAACAAAGTGTGCCAAAATGTTGATATTAAGAATCTGGCATTAAAATAGACAACTGTGCGTTGCACAGTTCCTACACATACTTGTAAAAACTCATTTTTTGGACTAGTCACCTCAAAATTTCAACATAGTAATTTTAGGACCTCAATGCATGAACAGTGTCACTGTCATTTTTGTTATTTTCTCCGCACACTGATTTAGCATAGTGACTGTACCATTCTGCATCATAGTGCGAAAACACATTCCAGTCAGGACGTAAAAATGACAGCTGTACAGTTCACAAGAAGGTTTGGTGAAATGCCAATGTTGAAAAACTGCCATGCAAATAGAGCAAATACTCTAACTTACAAGTGTGTGTTGTGCAGCTGGTACACACACTCGTAAAACAGAAATTTTGCAGAAAATTATCACAACATTTTCTACGTGGTCATTTACATACCTCTGCTCATGAACAGTGTCACTGTCATTATCGCTATGTGATCTGAACAGTGGTTTCGCACACCAGCTGTGACACTGGACAAGGATGTGAAAAATGACAGCTGTATACCTCACAAGAAGTTGTAGTAAAATGCCAATGTTGAGAATGTGACATGAAAATATTGCAAATGCACTAACTTAACCTAAGTGTGTAAAGCTGACTCATTAATGTGTTACTCATTAACAGAAAGATTGTTAATAAAGTAATTGTGTAACCAGCAGTGTAACAGCATTAGCTAAAAAGCACTATTCAGAAAAATACTAATTGTGCATAACTGAACAGTGAAATCATATGGAACAAAATATATATCCTATAGTGATAATGCTATACAAGACAATGTAACAGGAATGTATATAAAACTGTTACAATGTTAATAACTAATGTGATGAAAACATTACATAGATTTTTTTAATAGATGTAATACTTACATCATCTGTGTCAACGTGCAATGTTAGAAGCCATCAACACATGCATATACTAATATTGTATTTTTTCTCTTTTATACAGGTGCCTGATACTTCTGTAAGATTGCTGACTGCCACTGTGAACTAACATATCAAAAGATGCCTACTAAATACAGACGTAGATGTATAGGGAAACGAGACAGGTATCATGGTACTTCACTGTTGCTTAAGAATGATAAAAAAAACACTTATGTGAGTTCAGAACACAAAAGAAAACAGAGTTCTACTGCAACAGTGACCTCTACAACAACTCACTCCACAGCAAAAGCACAGACTTCCTCAAGAGCAAGTCAAAAATGCTTACCTGTGCAACAGTTGTGCAGCTCTCCCAGATGAAGCACAACTATTACAACAGCAACCATCAACAGACCTTCTAAACAATGTCGTAAACTCACACCTGGTGATTTTCATCTGAGAAAGCAAAAGTATTTTCGATCACTAGCAAGTAAAGCTAAGACTGACAGACCTATTGCTGCTGTGATGAGACATGAGTGCAAAAAGACAAAGAGCCATCTCTCTTTGATGAAACTGCGTCTCAAAGTATGCACTTTTGTTAACAGAGCAGTGTTTGTTCTTCAGCATTTATGGCATAAGATGTCTCATGTGCTTGAACTATTCAGAAAAGTTGTGTATGACATCAAAAAAAGGCTACAACAGTATCCTTCTTTGACTGTGCACAATTTCTATGATGTATTCACGGGTCACTGGATGTACACACAGCACTCAGGGGCATATTACTGGGAAGAATCCTACTATTCACAGAAAAAAGGAAGCAACTTCAACATCGATGAGTCCGATAAGCTGGTCAATGTCCTCAGTGTCTGTGATGGCACAGCAATGGACACAGATGATGACTGTGATACAACCACTGTGTCCCATAAACGGCACTGTCTGTCATGGCCATGTGATGACACCTGCAACCGTAGGCAATCGTCATTTGAAAAAATTGAACAGTTTATCAACCTACTTGTGATAACAGATTGCAAAGAAAGATATAAACTGTTTAACAAGATTGACCATTGTGAAATCCGTCCACATACTGGACTTATGGGTCACTCACTTGCATGCTTTGATACTGGTGTTTGTGACAGTATCTTTCACAACATGTGGATGCTTGGAGTGCATCAAACAGGCATGCGAAACTTTGTATACAGAGTATATGAAGTACGATGAGTTGTGAATCGGTACACTTGTTTAAATGACTTATTGCAGTCAGGTGACATGCAGGGTGCCATCACATTTCTCAAACAGCTGCAACATGTAACTTCTGTATCAGACACAACTATTTATCAGTTAGCAAGTTCCGCTGAAACATAAGTTTCAGTGTTAGAAACTGACATACTGAGACAGTACGGCAAAGAAATAGCAAAATTTGAGCTGGCAAAGCCTGAGAAGTTTGACTCTATATGTGTATCATGTGACCATCTGTGCTACAGTAAACAAACAGTCACAATGAACCTGGAAACCTTGTCACCACACAATGACATGTGGTTCCGTCTCTCAGCATTTTTGCTGATGAAATCTGACTTCCAATTAGAAAACACCATTCTACTGTGCAAACACTGTTTCTCCAAACTAAACTCTAACATTTTCTTACCAAGGTCACTGTTGAATAATATGGAGGCGGGAGGCGTGGCTTGGCTGAGCTGAAGGTGGCTGCTTAATTCTGCTGCTCTTGGGTTCACCAACTATCATCATCCATCCATTTCTACCCAGACATTCATTCTTTGCCAAATACTGGGTCTTTACTCTACCTGCATCAAAGTTCAGCTCTGGTATAGTATTTTTGCTATCTCGCAGTTATAGAATTTTATATCTGCAATCAGACAGCTGCTCTATTTTTGGCCTGCAATAATGGCCGACCAATCTTTGCAAAGCAGCTCTCTCAACATAATTGAATCAATGTTTCAGCAATTAATCAATGAGTTAAATGACTTAAAAATAACCTCACAACAAAATGTTACTAATGTACAACTGCTTGACCAAAAAATCTCTGTTACAGAAACTAAAACAATTCAAAATGAAGGCTCTATTATGGATCTGAAAGCTACAATCAGGGAACAGGATATAATTATTAAAAATCTTCAGGATAAAATTGATGACATCGAAAACAGAAACAGATGTAACAACCTTAGATTTCTGGGATTTCCTGAAGGTGCAGAGCTCGGATATACCAGCGCACTTCTGAAACATGCATTTCCAATATTGCTTAAACTTCCACCCAACCAAGACCTCACTATTGAGAGATCTCATCGTACTCTAAGCCCAAGGCCTGGTCCTATTCAAAAACCAAGTCCCATCATCGCCAGATTTCTGAACTATGCACACACAGAATTAATTATTCAAAAAGCAAGGCAAGTGGGTACGCTTATTTGGCAGGATAATAAAATATCAATTTTTAGAGATTTCTCAAGAGAACTATCTAATAAGTGCAGACTTTATAATCCTATCAAAACTGTTTTGCATCAGCGGGGTATTAAGTTTTGCTCTACGCTACCCAGCCACAATGCGTCTATTTCTGAACGATTCATTTAAAGACTTTCACACACCTGAATCTTTATCAGCCTTTCTCAATATACCTCAAACTACACATACTATACCCGTTGATTGTGCTGCAGTCAATCTAAATATTGACCCGAATTCCTCTCAAGAGGTCTGACAGTCTCCAGCAAACGTCTTTGAAACTAATCAAAAAACTATAGATAAGCCTGCACAAACCGCAACTAAAACTTCAGCTCCTGCCAGAGTTTCAACGCGCATGCAAGAAAAAAAGTCTGTTCAATCTCTGCATTCTAAACACTTGTGCTGCTCGAATCATACTCCTTCAACGTCGGACTTGCAAACTGAAAAGCATGTTGACTTCTCTACTCCTCTTGTGCTGTCTAATAAATACACTCCACTCTGTATAGATTCACTCTCATCTCATGAAGAACTTCGAGAAGATGACTTAGATCCACCTGCTGATACCCATGTGAATGCCCTGCCTAATACCAATTCACCTGACTCCTCTTGGGCAGAGCTGGTATCTAGCTCCCCATCTAAATTGGCAGAACCTCCCAAAAAGAAAAGGGGAAACTAAAGAACATAATCCATAATACTGCTTCCCAAATGAATAATCGTTACAAGCATTGACTGATATGAGGTTTTGATAGTATTTGCGAATATTCATATCAAACCTCCGAAATCTCATACTAAAATATGTAATACTATTACACCCAGCTGGTTTGGACTGAGTAAGGCTGTAAACCGCACCAGAATTTTAAGGGCTGTATTTAAAGTTTCTCTTTTTTTTTGCTTACTTGAAGTGCGTCTACATCTTTCAACACACCTTGAACTGCACCCATCACATCTGCTAACTGTGATGCATTAGATCTAGTTATTGCCCTGAATCCCTCTTAGGAGGACCGGTGTTTTGCCGCTATCGCCTATGAAAATGGACAGGAACTCAGAGAAACCTGCACAGTTTACATCTAATCAATTTGCTTCTGCCCAAGTCTCTACGTATATGAGTATGAAAGGAATTTGCCGGCTTTCTACATACTAGACATTAGCGATGCTGGAATAACATCCCCTTATCGTTTTCCTCGGAGTCTGTAAACATGTCAGTTCTTCCACTCCTCTTGCGCTATCTAACAGGTGTGCTCCACTTCATAATGTTTCTCTACCACCTTCATGGAGCGCTTTGTAAAGATGACTAGGAGCCACTTGCTGTTGCCCTCACAAATCTGCTATCTACATTTAATTCTCCTGTTTCCTTCTGGGCAAAACTGGTGACTGATTCCCTATACCCCTGTAAAAGAAAACTAAGGGGAGGCTGAAGAACAATGTAATTAACATTATATATTGGGTGCAGAACTGTAAGGTTCATTGATTGCCATGTGTTTCTGACTTTGTGTGTGAACATTTATGTGAAGCCCTTCACTTCAGTATCACTTTTGGTTACTCTTTTTTTCTCTTTTTCTTTAGTTCAAATGCGATGCCTATCTTAACTTGTTAGCGCTATTACATTCAGCTGGTTTGGACGTATCAAGGCTGTAAATCGCATTTGAAACTTAGGGGCTGTATTTTTTTCAATGAATCGAATTTATAAGTATATTCTTGCTGAACTTATCTAAATGTGTAAATGTATTTACATGGATATATACACAATTTTCCTTTTTTTTTTCTCTCTCTTTTAGATCTTTCCCAGGCCCATAGGTGTGCTACTAGCTATCAGCTTATCAATAAAATAAAAAAGTAAAACATAGCATAATGCCATGTACGTTTAGTACATTTAAAGATTCACTTTCACTTTATGGCAAGTGCTATATACATATATTTACATAGTGGTTATCTATATATCTTTTTTAGTGTACCTACTACTTTAAGCTAATAGCACACATATATCACATATCCATTCTTTAACAAGGTTATGTGGGTGTTTACATATCTTATAAGCCTTTATCATCTGGATTAAACTGTTTAGTGATATGTGATGTTATAGAGGCATACTATCCATTTTTATTGAACTAATATGATATAGTTCAACATGATTACCATGTCTGATTTTATTACCACTTTGAAAATGTTTTTTGCATTGTTTGGTATGATGTTTATTGGTTTTTCCCAGGGTTCTAGCTTAACTATCTGAGTTCTAGTCATAATAATTATTTATTAGATATTGTTACACATAGTTACTACCTTAGGACTATAGCGTGTTGCTTTTTCTTAAGTGTTTTCTACGTTTTTACATGCCTAGTAGTATGGCGAGAGAGTCTCAGGTATGTGTACCGACTCCTATCTCTCTACACTTCACAAATGTTCTTACTGTAATATACAAGTTTTCATTGTTTCTATGAATATTCTCTCTACTATTCTATCCCTGTATTTCTCTTTAGTGAGACTCAATAGATATATTTATCATATTATTTTGAATCCATATATTCTAAGGATCCTGCTTACATTTGTATAACCTATTCACCTGCCTTTAGAACCTTTGACATTCTCTGACTTAGTTTTTTATGAGTCCCTCATTCCAATTTGTAACTTCCTATTTTACTGTTTACCATTATGAGTGATTTGATATTACATTCATGGAATGTTAAGGGACTCAATTCACCTTGTAAGCGCAAACAAATACTTACCCACCTTAAGAAGCATAAAACACATATTGTTTTCTTACAAGAAACTAAACTTATGTCAGAGGATGTTGACAGGTTAAAAAAGGATTGGGTCGGTCAAGTATTTGCTTCCTCTGCCTCCTCTAAAAAATGAGGTGTCGCTATTCTATTACATAAGTCCCTTAACTGGATCCCAAAGAAAACTATCACGGATTCAGACGGTAGATGGATTATAATGCAATTATCTTCCACTGCAGGTACTTTTATGTTAGTTAATGTTTATGCTCCTAACTCTGACTCCCCTGAATTTTTTCATAACTTGGCTCAACAAATAATGATTAATAACAACAATAACTCACCTGTTCTTATGGGTGGGGATTTTAATTTAACCTTAGAAGCACACCTAGATAGAAGTAATAAATCATGCGATGCTAATCCATGAAGCATTAATGCCTTGACATTGCTAATGAAAGATCTGGGCCTTTCTGACATTTGGAGACTTTCCCACCCTAGACAGCGTGACTATACATTTTACTCCCCATTACACAAATCTTACAGTCGTATTGATTATTGGCTTTCATCCCCTCTTATTACAGAAAAAACTTTTAATACAGACATCCTTCCAATTACCATATCAGACCACTCTCCTATAAGTTTACATCTGCTTTGGGGTCCACCCCCTCTAAATCTCCTTCTTGGTGTTTAGATCCACTTTTACTGAGGGACCCAGAATTTATTCCTTGGATTACAGCCCAGATTCAAGACTTTATCTCATTTAATAATACCTCTGAGGTATCTCAAGGCACAGTTTGGGAAGCATTAAAAGCAACAATTAGAGGCAAAATTATTAGTTTCGCAACTCACAGGAAAAAGCTAAGAGAGCAACAACTAGCAAATTTAGAGAATTCCCTTAAAGGGAAAGAAACTCAGTACTATAAAACAAAAAAAAACCCAATCATGACTCACCATTACATCTTGAAATTCTTAAATTAAGAATTAAAATAAATGAATTAATATCCAGGAAAGCTGAACTTGCCATTTTAAGGCTTAAACACCACTATTGGGAACAAGGAAACAGATGTGGGAAGTTACTTTCTTATCAGTTTAAAACTCAGCAGATGGAGAGATATATTGCTGGTTTGAAAGACCCATCAGGCCAAATTTATACAGACAACCTTACAATAAACCACATAATGCGTTCTTTCTACCAGCAACTATATTCTCATCCAAATTCCAGTTCTTCTAATCAGATACATGAATTTCTTGATAAACTGCATCTTCCTTACCTCTCTCATCAAGATATGGCCATACTGGATGAACCTGTTACCCTACAAGAGATCCAAACAGCACTATCAACTTTAAAAAATGGTAAATCCCCTGGGAGTGATGGTTTCCCTGTTGATTTCTATAAATCCCTATCTGGTACTCTTTGCCCTTTACTTCTTAAGGTCTATCTGGAAGCATTTTCTAATGGTAAACTACCCCATACTATGACCGAGGCTATTATTACTGTTTTACCAAAAAAAGATAAAGATCCCTCTCTTCCCTCAAGTTACAGACTGATATCACTGCTCAATACAGATGGAAAAATCTTTGCTAAATTATTAACCCTTCGCTTAGATTCATTAATTTCAAAACTCATCCATCCTTCTCAAGCCGGATTTATTAAACATAGAACCGGTTCTGATCATCTTCATTCCTTGTTTAATTTAATCTACAAAGCAAAAACTCTTAAATCACCAACCGTGGCCATAGCCATTGATTTTGAGAAAGCATTTGATTCCCTTAATTGGAACTATTTATACCAAGTTTTATCACATTTTGGTTTCACTAACAATTTCTGCACCTGTATCAAATTATTGTACACTCTCCCTTTTGCTCGAATTCTTACTAACACTGCTCTATCCCCCTCCTTTCATCTTGCAAGAGGCACTAGACAGGGATGCCCCTTATCACCATATTTGTTTATACTTGCCATGGAGCCTCTCTCTGCAGCTCTTCTTCAATCCTGCATAATTAAAGGCATCCCTATTGGTAACTCTCACTACACTTCACTGTCTTATGCAGATGATCTTCTTATTCTCCTAGAAAATCTCCAATCTTCAGGGCAACCTTTAGTTAAACTTCTTAACAAATTCACCTTTATCTCGGGACTAGCTCTAAATCTTAATAAATCTGAAACGCTACCATTAAACAACCTCTGTAAATCTTATATGAATGATCCTTTGGGCTTCTGCTGGGCTCCCCAAGGTATCTCATATTTAGGTTGGATAAAGTTTGGGATGCTAATTTCTCTCCTTTACTAACTAACATTAAAAATATATTTGACAGATGGGAGTTGCTTAATCTTACCTGTAATGGGAACATTTCTGCTATTAAAATGACAATAACTCCTAAAATATTGTATCTTTTTTCTAAAATCCCTCTAAAACTTCCCTCTTGATTCCTCATCAAAATTGACAAGTTAATAGGTAATTTTATTTGGGATGGCAAAATCCCCCGATTTAGTCATAATAAACTTAGATCACATTGGCCAAGAGGTGGATTTGACCTCCCTTGGTTTCAGGCCTACTTTTGGGCTTTTTGTACAGCCCAGACTATCAAATGGTTTATTCAACCTAACACCAATTCACCTTTATGGGTTAATATGGAAGCCTCCCTTTGTGCTAACAACATTGCTACCTCTTTCATTTATAACCCTATCCCCTCTAAATTAAAATCTCACCCCACTATAGTACCATTCACGTTTTACTGGAAAATAATTCATAAACATCTCAAATCAAACCCTATCCCTCTTGCTTATCTTCCTATCTGGGGAAATAGCCAAATATCTCTCGAAAACCATCCGATCTACTGTCGATCCTGGAAAAATAGAGGCATACTTTTATTAAGAGACATACTTGAACCCCATACGTTGAGAATAAAATCTTATTCTGATCTATGTACTCAATGGAATCTTCCCCGAAAGAATTTTGGGAAATATCTACAGCTTCGTACAGCATGCACTTATTATTTCTCACTAGTTGCGAATCAATCCTTATATGATCAGCACATCTCCAAATGGATAAAAACAATATGTAAAATGAATAGTGTTATCTATAAAGATGTTAGAGAATCACTACCAGACCAGTCCATTAGTGCAAAAAATAAATGGAGCAACTTGTTACACTATAACATTACAAATGAGCAATGGCATAGGTGTTGGCGTTCTTGCCACAAATCTTTTAAGGATAAATTTAGCTTGCTCATTCAGACTAAAATTCTTCATTTATGGTATAGGACCCCAACTGTATTGCATAAAATGGGATTAACGGATAATGACAACTGCTGGTGATGTAACTCGCCCAATGGTGATTTACTTCATATTTTATGGGATTGTCCCCCCATACAAAAATGTTGTCATCGTATTCATATACTTGCAATGAAAGTGACTGGTCAACCCTTTGTATTAGATCCCAAACACTGTATGCTTGGTATTTTTGACCCTCATCCCTATAATATTCCCCAATCCTTGAACAGATGGTTAACCATACTTTTTCTTCTAGCTAAACGTAGTATACTTATGTATTGGAGATTTAATATAATCCCCACTCTCCCTGATATTCTTAATCATTTATCTCAATATGCCTCCCTGGATCGTATGACACATTTTTCTTTCGACCGACTCAACATGTATAATAAATGTTGGCAGGAATATTTTAAATATTTGGATTCATCTAGCCATTCTGGCACTTAAAGTATGGATTGAAATACTTTGTATAATATATCTCTCCTCCTACTGATATCCTCCATTGCCTCAGATTGTGGTCTCGCCTTTTCTCTACTTACTTTATACTCTCTTTCTCTTCGCTATTTCTTCCTCTTCTCTTGATATTCTTAATCCTTTCTATATAAGTTTTAGTAGCACTCTAACGATATATACATTGTAGTAATGTACAACTATGACTATTCATATCTTCTCTTTCACCTTCTACTTCTTCCATTTTCACTCTGTATTATGTAGTGTTAAGCCTTTTTTTTCTTTATAATATTGTAACTGTCTAGTTTAGGTGCTAATCCATAATTATTATACTACCATTGAATATTTTTTCCTCCTTTGTTAGATGTTGCTACTTAGTTTATTATTTATATAACCTTATATAGTATTGTTATAGGGTATACTTGTTGTTTGTTTATCTTTTAAATACTTCAATAAAAAGATTAACTGCAAAAAAAAAAAAAAACTAATAATATGGAGGCACATGTTACACCAAGTGAGATTTCAACATTGAATATGTTTGAACATATTCTAATTCAGACAATGAAGCCATTCCAAATCATTCTGCATCTGAACACAAAGACACGGAACATTCCACAGAAAGAACTTGTTAGATCTCTAAATATGAACATTCTTCTTCCATCTCACCATTGTTGCTAACTAGTTTTATTGTTCTTGTAAAAGTATAACTATAGGAGTAAAGTAACAATAAATCTTTAACATGTAATACAATACTATTATGATTAAGTTCAATGAACCATATCTTTGATAAAAACAGCGTACTATACTTTTTTTAACTTACCAGTTCAGAGCTAACATATAAACCAATGTAACAATTGAAAGAAATGTATATTGTATTTATAATAATATGAAATATTTTTGTATTTCTCATACAAGTAATTGTACCTATGTTAAAAAGACTAAAGATTGTAAATCAGACACTGTTACTAATCACAACGCACTTCATACCTGTTCCTGACAATATTTATGATCGCCTCTATTGAGGGGTCGGGTTGGAATTTTCCATATGTGCCTAGTCAGTGATACATCTTAAAATATTTAACTGAACATACCAGTTATCTAAAGTCACTGAAATCAGATTTTTTTATATTCTATTACTTGAACACTTAGCATCTGGTTTTTCGCCCACCCCAGGAACATACACGCTATCAGTCACACAATAACAACTGAACATTATTGTTTCATGTGTGTAATCACTGCTTAGAAGCTCCTCACAATACCTTTATTAATACAGGACACAGGTAATGGATGACACATAATTAGAACATTCAGCTACTTAAAACATATAAATAGTATTGTTAACTAAAGTGTATTCAAGCTCAGTAGCAAATATATAATGAAGAACCACAGGTTCAGCTTCAGAGTCATAAGTTGAGGAGTAATGTCAGAAAACACTTCTTCCCACAAGGAGTAGTGAACACTTACACTTCACTTCTCAAACAGGTCACCACATTAAAGACAGTGACCACCTATCAAAGAACCAGGTATATGCATAGAAGGAAGATAACAACCATGGCAACAGAAGATGGGACAACACTGCAGTGATAGCTAAGGTTTTCCCTCAAGATGTGAAGTCTGCAACACAATCACACTTAATAGACCAAATTACCATCTCGTGCTGCCTTCTTTCTATGCTGTATTACAATATGTACACACTTGTTCCAATTCATATAGTCTAGTTCCTCTAAATGTGACACATTTAGATATATTCTAACCAATGATTACACACATGCAAGGATTGTATTGTGAGACTGATTTTGTAAAAAAAATGTATCTTAATTGACCTTTTTTCAGTTTCACCAATTGGCAATAAATCTTTTTAAAACATAACCTCCTGTGTTGAGTCTTTACTGAAACATAGCATAATGAAATTAGAACATAACTGTTGTTTCTATTAAGCATGCAGATCAACTGCAACAAATAGTACCACAACAGCGTGTCCATGGAATATTTTTTTGCTATCCTGTCCACTCAGTATTCACAACATAGGCTACAATGTGGTACATTGCATGTCACACTTCCCATAATTCCTAAGAGTATTAAGAAATCAGCAATGCACTTACTTTTCCTGTGCCTCTCTACTCACCATGTGGTAATTACTGTAGCACGGTGTCGGACATCACTATCTAACACTATACAGCTCTGGCTATACACTTAGGATGCAGTAACTGCTATGTCTACTGCAATTCCCTAGCTGAGCTCATGCAACTCCTAACTGTGTTAACTTCACTGTACCTACAATTACAGAGATGTGCCATTGATCTCCACTCCCCTATTGTTCTTATAGATCACCACTCATAATGCACTACAAACTTTGGGAGGCGCAGCAACTCTAGCTGGCTAAATCCATTCAAATCCTAACTGAGGTAACTTCAGTATCCCTGCAATCAGTGATGTCTACCATTGATGTACAACTCCTCACCTGTGTTGTGTATGTCCACTAACATATTCATTCCCTCACCTGTGCTGTATAGCTCCAGTTACAATGCAGTACCTGCTGTCACATTTAGAGCCACATTGTCTGGCTGAATCCATTCAACTATCAACTGAGCTAACTGGAGTATTCCTGTAATCAGAGACCTGTAAAATTGAAGTATATTACCTATCTTTGCCAGTGGCTGTTAACTTAAAATGCAGCAATTGGTGTGGAACTGCAGTTCCCCCATTACACTGTTCACCTCAATGGTTGCATTCATTCTGTACTATCTACTCAGTGTGCAATATGTGGCCTAGGGCTTCAGACATTGAGTTACATACCTCCTTGTAATTCCTAACTAAGTTATCTAACATGTACTGCACTAACATTTGCTGTCAAACTATACTCAGACTGCAGTACCTACTGTAGAGAACTCTGTGACATTCTACCTAAGGACATACACTTGTAGCTGTACAGTCAGGATCAGTAACTGGTATGCGTGGGAAAATTGCCTGGGTGAGCCCATACAAAGCCAGACTGTGCTAACTTGTGTCTACCAACAATTACAGAGGTGTGCCATTGATGTCCATTGCCTCCGTCTTGCTGTGCAGGAGTACTTATGATGCAGCACAAATTTTTTGGGGGGGGGCATTACCTGTCTGAGGCAACACAAACAGTAACTGTGCTAACTTGAGTGTCCCTGCAATCACTGATGTCTACCATTCATGCACATACCCTCAGCTCTGCTGTTGGTCTGTACTGAGGATCCAGTACCTGGTGTCACACTTTGGAGAAGCATTCCCTGTCTGAGCCCATTCAAGTAATAACTGTGCTAACTACACTGTACCTGTAATCAGTGAGGTGTACAACTGATCTGCATCACCCTTCTTTGACTGTGATTCCTCACTTAACATGCACCAAGTCTGTGATTGATCCTATTACCTTGGTTCTACCCCCTACTTCCATGTGTGTCTGTCTCTCTGTGTGCCAGTGTTGCTCAGGAGAGAGTTAGGTGCCACATGATGTCTCCACACATACTAACACAGTACTAGCAAACACAAATGTTAATGCACATCATAGCACAAATCAAAACACAAACATAAACAATTCTGTAAAATACGGAATGTAATACAGTGACAGAAGTGCAGGGCTCCTGGAACGCAAAACACAAACATGAGCAGTACTGTAAAACACAGAATGTGATAGTGATGGGAGCGAGGGGCCCTTTGGGCCCCACAGTCCCGACACACAAAACACAAACAGAAATAGTACTGTAAAATACAGAATGTCATAGTGACGAGAACATGGGGCACTTCGATCCCCACGCTACCCGACACACAAAACACAAACATCAACATCACTGAAAAATACTTAATGTGATACAGCAGATTTAGTGCAGGACCTTTGGGCCCCGCAGTTCCACCACGCAAACACTAACATAAACAGTACTGAAAAATACAGAATGTAATACAGTGATGGTAGCTCAGGGTCCTTCGGGCTCCACGCTCCCACCACACAAAACACAAACATAAACAGTACTGAAACATACTAAATGTGATGCAGCAGCAAAAGCGCAGTGCCCTTCATGCCCCAAGCTCCTGGCACATGATGTCTACACACATACTAACACAGTACCAGCAAACACAAATGTTAATGCACATGTTAACACAAATCAAAATACAAAGGTAAAAAATTTTGAAAAAAACGGAATGTAATACAGTGGCTGGAGCTCCCGCCACACAAAACACAAACATGAACAGCACTGTAAAACACACAATGTGAAACATAAACAGTACTGTAAAATACAGAATGTGATAGTGACAAGAGCGCGGGACCCTTCGGGCCCAGCGCTGCCGCCACACGAAACACAAACATAAACATCACTGAAAAATACTGGATGTGATACAGCAGCAGTAGTGCGGGACCCTTCGGACCCCGCAGTTCCACCATGCAAACACTAACATAAACAGTACTGATAAAGTACAGAGCATGATAGTGACAGGAGCGTGGGGCCCTTCGGGCCCCGCACTCCCACCACATGATGTCTGCACACATACTAATACAGTGCCAGCAAACACAAATGTTAATGTACATGGTAGCTCAAATCAAAAGATAAAGATAAACAATTCTGAAAAAATGTAAAGTAATACAGTGATGTGAAGCTCCCACCACACAAAACACAAACATGAATAGTATTGTAAAACACAGAGTTCGATAGTAACAGGAGCATGTGGTCCTTGGCCCTGCACTACCGCCACACAAAACACAAACATAAACACTACTGTAAAACACAGAATGTGATAGTGACAGAAGTGCGGGGCCCTTTGGGCCCCACGCTGCCACCACACAAAACGCAAACATAAACATCACTGAAAAATACTGAATGTGATACAGCAGCAGTAGTGCAGGACCCTTCGTGCCCCACAGTCCCACCACGCAAAACAGAAACATAAACAGTACTGAAAAATACAGAATGTGATAATGAACTAAATGTGATGCAGCAGCAAGAGTGTGGGGCCTTTCAGGATCCGTGCTCCCAACACATGATGTCCTCACACATACTAACACAGTTGTGACCCACACTGCCGCCACACAAAACACAAACATAAACACTACTGTAAAACACATAATATGATACTGACAGGAGTGCGGGACCCTTTTGGACCCCGTGCTACTGCCATGAGATGTCTTCCCACATAGTAACATAGAGGCAGCAAATGCAAATAGTCATGCACATGGCACTGCAAAGTGAAACACAAACAGAAACAGTAGTGAAGGCACAAATGGTTAAAACAATGCAAATGCAAGCACAAATGAAAAAGCAAAGGGTTACGCACATGGTAGCATACACAGCAACAGTAAGTGAAACACGTTATGGAACCGCAAGCAAAAACGGTAACGGTAACAGTAATGTAAGCACACAGGCTGGTTTTCACCAAAAGCTGCATAGAGAAAGACAGTAAGTACAAATAATGTATACATAATAATGGTTCTCGGAGCAGAAAATGAGGAGTTGGAATACTAAATTGCTTACATCTCAGGAACCGTAAGCCGTAGAAAACAAATTTAAAAGTCATATGATTTATGACTTTCCTGGCTAGTTTTGTACTTAGCCCCTATTGAGGGCTAAGCATTTTTCTGGCAGAAAGTCCATATCTTGCACCGTTTCTGAGATATGAGCCCTGAAAGGTGCGGCGAATGCCGTAATGTTATCCTATGGGGAAAAAAGAGAAGTTCGGAGTGCCATAACTATGGCTCTCTGTAATATTTTTTCACCAAACCACAAAAAGGCACATCTGTGGGATGTTGGCTGTGTTTACGCCAAATTTCAGCCCAAAAGACCAAACCGTTATTTTGCATCAGGACGTCAAAGGATTCCTGTAATGCGTCGGACGCCGTAATGTTATCCTATGGGAAAAGGTGTCAACTTTGGAGTGCCATAACTTTGCTGCCATGTAATATTTTTTCAATGAAACACTGAAAGGCACATATGTGAGATGCCGACTGCGTTCCCTCCAAATTTCATGCCAAAACACCAAACCATTCTTTTGCAGCAGGGTGCCAAAGAATTGCTGTAATTTTCCCACAGCCTAGAAAAGTACTGTTGAAGTTTGCGAAAGCTTTCGCAAATTCATTTGACAGTGTTGCAAGTGCGACAGTACTTTGCAAAAGCACTTGTTCCAGAAATTTGAAAAAACATATTTCTGGGGTGTTTTACCCCAAAATAAAGACATGGCTAGCATCCTCAGGGCCCGACTAGGTGAATACAAAAAGAATTAGGTTGCTAGAGGGTCCCAATTTTAAATGCCAAGCATTTTTCTGATCACTAACTGAAAACAAAATGGCAGATTTGTGACAGTAAAAGGGCCATTTGCAACACTAAAAAGTGCATTTGCGACACTGTCAAACTTTTTGTTAACTTTTCCCATTGACTTATAATGGGAAATTGTTTTTTGAATAACTTTTGAACCATTTAATATTTTTTCACTAAATCTTTGAAAGGCACATTGGGGACCCTGGCTGTACATTTCCTAAAGATTTTGGACTGGTCACACAAACCATGCGACCTGTAGGCGCGACAGTAAAATTCCAGAAAAGCATAAACGCGTGCACAGATCATGCTTAATAACTCCGCAGCCGTATATGCGACCAGTACAAAACTTGGCAGATCCCAAGGCATATGGGTCTTGATTATGTATTCCAAATTTCAGGCAAATCTGTCAAATGGTTGCAAAGTTATTAAGGTGAAAAATTTTGGGTTTAACATGTAAATGGCTCCTTAACTTAACTCCTTGTTCATTGTTGCTTCTCAATATGGTTATACAAGGAATGGGGCAACATTTAGGCCTCACAACCCCAATGATACACCCCATCATCTGTCAATCTTGGGATGATTGGCGGGTCCACGAGGGGGGGAAGGGCAACCCTAAAGATTTTTCATTTCCTGACTTTTTGTGTTTTAACCTAAATGATGCATTAACGCAGTTTATATATATATATATATATATATATATATATATATATATATATATATATATATATATATGTGTGTGTATATATATATATATATATATATATGGAGAGAGAGGGAGAGATATTTATAGCTAAAGGGGAACTCTTCTGCTTGTTGGCCCATGCATCTGCAGGGCTATTTGTTCTTGGCACCATGACTTATCAGAGACCCTTCATGTTTAAAAGATGTAAGATCTTCAAAAGGGTGATAAGATCCTCTTCAATGGGTTCCTATTGCCCCCATTGTGTTTCTCAAGCTTATATGTTTCTTACAGTTCTCCCAGTTGGCCCTCTGAGCTGGGGGAGGAAGTGCACCTGTTGTACCAATTGGCAGTGGCAAGGCAGAATTGCATAAATCCTTATTATTGCTCTTGGGAGAGCTTTTGGGCCCCAGCAGTCTGCAGGACATCCCATCAGACACACCTGACTCCAAACTGTGCCTCTCAGGTCAGGGGTGCCCACACAGGCACATCCAAGTGCATTGTAGCAGGACAGAGCTGTGGATATGGATATGCAGGCAGACCCAGACCCTGATCATTTTTAGGATCAGGATGAGGATATTGGGGATCTTGGGAAAATACTGACCCTAGGAAGCTACTTGCTGATCAGGAGGACAAACCCTCTGAGGAGGAGGAGGAAGAGGAGTGGATAGAGCTGAAGAAGAGGATTCCTATCCCTACCGTTTGATACCAAGTCTTTGTCCTATCTAATCATTGAGATGTGTAGGTCCTTGCAGCTCAAGGAGGTGCAATCCATGAAGATGGTGGATGTCAGTCCTATCCTGTACATGTCTTTCTTCACTCCAAAGTGTTTTCTGAGCTTTATTCACTGTAACCAGATTATTGAACAGGAATGTGCAGGTGCTGACCAAAGAAAATGTCTGCCAAAACCCAAGGCATGGTATTTTCCTTTTCTAGAGAAAAACACATGCAAGTGGGAAATCTCCTCCTCTGGTGGATAGGAGGAGGGAGGAGGGATTGGTGAGGTGGAAGGGGAAGGGAGAAGGAAGTGGAGGTGGTAAGATAAAGGACAGGTACAGGAGGGAGCGGTGTGGTTATGAAGCAGGGAGGAGAGACTGTATTTGGAAGAGGCAGAGGGAATGTCTGAGGGGAAAGAGTTCCAAAGTTTAGGAAAGCAGAAGGAGAAGCCAGCTTGATCAGTGAGGGATTTACAGGAGGGAGGTAAGAAGCAGTAATAGCCAGAGTTACTGAGGGTGTATGAGGAGGTGGGGAGAGGAGAGAACTAAGGTAAAGGGGAAGGGAGGCCAACCAGAATTTAGAGATGAAAGAGGCACAGTGGATTAGGCAGGGAATTTCCAGGGAGGGGAGGGATAGGGCAGTGTATCGGATACAATGATGAGTGCGAGGCTGGCAGTTCATGGCAAAATGGTAGAAGGAGTGAAAGAGGGGGTCTAGTCTGGCCAGGGTGAGCATATGGGCAGCATTGTAGACAATATTGCCATTATTGAAAGTTTTACTATCTAAGTTTCACTATCTTGGATCCCTTTCTGTTCACCCTCCATTATGGATCCTGTAGACCTGGACTTCTCTGCAGTGAGATTAAATGCCTGATATAGACATTAAACTCCTGCCCAAGTGCACTGGCCCCATCACTTGTTAGGTGAAGCCCATCACCCTTGAAGAGTCATCTGTCTCAGAAATCCACCCAGGCCCCCCTACAAAGTGGCACCCCATGTCTCAACACACTCGTTGAACCAACTATTAAATTCTGCTATCTCATTACCTCATACCCTGTCCTACCTCCCTGCCCAGCCCCACACAGGGAGGACTTCAGAGAAGGCCAGGGAAATTGAATGTGCCACCAACCTGCTCTCTAAAGAAAATCTGTGTCACTGCCTCTCCTGACTGGCTGGCAAGATCATTGGTATATAGGTGCACAAGCACCCTCAGCTCCCCCTTCCTTCTCCACCATCTATCTAAGTCCCAGTTGGTTGATGCTCCAGGTAGGCATCGAACCAGCCCTCCTCCATCTGCCCTTGAACACCCTGTTTGTACCTCTAACCATTGAGTCCCTGATCACTAGGACCTTCTTTACAGTTTTACCCTCCTTGGGTGCTAATGTGCTGTCTGGCCTGTCACCTGAGGCTGACTTGGAGTCCCCACTTGCAGAGTAAGGAGCTTGAGACTCCTCCAGGGGTGTAAAGTGATTCATCATCTGGAAGCAAACTGGGCTGGACAGCTTCTTCGAGACTGCCCCTTCTAACTCTCCCATGCCCTACTCCCCACCTCCACCCTCCAAGACCAGTGGGTCTCTGGGGGAGTGAAGGTGAGGTAGGTAGGCCCCTGCTAAGCTAAGTGCACAACTGGGTAATGTCTATCCTGGCTGCTACCAGCTGAGCACAGAGCTCTGCTGTGGTCCTGCAGAAGGGGCAGTGTCCTCTGTTCCAGAGCCCTTCCTTGTTGAAGAATGCCCCACAGTCCCTACAGCTAAGTGCCTCCCCCTTAACAAGAACTGTACTGATAAGTAGTACCGACTATGATTAGAATGTACTCCCCACCCTTTGTTTTCTCTATGTGCATAACTGTGATGCTTTATTAATGTTCAAGGTTAAAGCACCACATGCTTTAAAAATGTTATCTTAATCAGTGACCGAGAAAAAAAAAACAACCAAGACAGACAGGGAACAGAGAGAGAGAAATGTTTATAGCCATTCCTTATAAGTTTTTTTATAGTAACAATATGTTCATGATGGCATTGATGATTTTGATAATAGTGCTATGTGATATTAAAGGATTAATGCACAACAGGGTGTGTATCATGCTGGGATAACGCCACGCCTTGGGGAGTTGGGCATGAGGCCATAGGCTGAGTGCATCCAATGCCCCAGTCATGGCATTATCCCAGTACAACACACACCTTAGAGTGCATTATTCCTATTATACAATGGCTTGTTGTTATATACAGGATAAAAAAAAATAATTATAAAGAATGTTTTTGTTAGTGCGGGAAAATATTTTTGTTTCTTAAGAAAAGTTGCAAGCAATCAGCCAAGAGGTTCACAGTGCTGAGACTAGACCCATGGAGTTATGCTGGGATAACACCACAGGTCTAGCCCCAGACTGACCAATCACAGTCCAAGAGTCTATCTTGCCATTGTATAATTTAGTTTGAATATGTTTGCCATATTCTGCTTTGTACCTGGGACCATCTAGTTCCTGGATTCAGGTGGGGAAAGAATTAAATATTTTCCACTATTCAGTTTTTGCAGCTTGAAAAAAAAAAGAAACAAAAACAGAAGCGTCTCTTTTACAAATATTTTGCATCACCTCTTTAACCCCATCACACCTGAATTAAATGGAAGTCAAATCAAAGTGACTTATAGATGTGAGGTGTTTAAAAAATGTAGTTGCTGCAAAATACAGTGAGGAGGGTCCAGGTATTGAATGCATTGCCAGCCCCATCCTCCACACACAAGTATTTTAAGACAATTGGGCAAGCAAAGATATTATTAGATTATTAGACTGGATAAAAATGATGGCAAGATTGTGTTTGTATATGACAAGGGGCACATGCCTCACTGTGAACAGAAACAATAAGGTTCTCCTTTAGCTGTTAATATTTGCTCATTTTAAGTTATGTATTAGTTTTCCATTACATTGGCACATTTGTGCCATCTCAGTTGCAAGGGAGTCCCACTTTCGGCATACCCCTATTGTGCTAAGCATAAGACGTTCAGAATTTTTCTTTTTTTACTCTTTGTTTTCCTTTACTCTCCTTCTCCGGGAGGGGGAAGGGGCATGCTTCCAAAAAGAGGTGTCTTAAACTTAACTGACTCATTATGAGTTGATCTGATAGCCTTGAATTCTCAGCAGCTGCTTGAACAGAACCGTTGGCTGAAATCCCATCCACAGACAACAAGAATATTGTGTTACATGTGCATTAAACAGAAATTAAGTATAACTTATGGCACTAACTTTCTAATTTCAGCATTTTAAGGTTTTAACATTGTATCATTTTTTTATAACTTCAAGTTTATTATGTATCAGATGACCATAACAACTGTTCAAATATCCTTAATTACAAGCTTTTCATCTGATTAGCAAAACTTCTCAACTTGTTCAAAAGATACAGTCACTGTGCAGATTATCTATCTGAAAAATTTCAAATAGTACATTAATTAAAATCAACCTCTGACAAAGTAGCTGCTCATTCTAGATCACATTTTCTGTCAACCAGATTAAAATAAATACATTAATATGTAACATGCATCCAACTTTAAACAATCCAAATGAACTTAGGCATCCTAGGACTCTTAATCTCTAGCCCAGTTTACTAGCTTGCAACAAACTCCCCCAGATTTCTTTAAGGGGCATCCTATAGATCCTGCGTGTGTTGGTGCCAGGGTGACCAAATATTAATAAAATTCTCCTGACGCTGCCTCAAGGTGTAGGTGATATGTTCCATTGTTTCTTTTTTTTTAACATCTTTATTGTGTTTTTCTTCCAATGATCATTAGACAAACATACACATACCCAGGATAATCCCGGGTCCACGCCCCAAAACTGAGCATGGTCACTATGTACACTCCATAACTATGTACATACACAGCTGCATTGCACACCCTCTAACATCTTGTTCAGATCTGCATTTAAATTGTATTATCTAGGACAACCCCTATCAAGGAAATATATTCATACATCAAAGTCTGGATCCCAAGATGTCCTTTCATGGCTATAGGGCCCTATATCACTTGTAAGATCCTCACGGTAGTACCCTGCAGCTGCGTCCCAAGGGAAAAGAGAGAACCCCCCCACCACTATCTGACAGACTCTGTGACACCTATTAACAAGTCTAACATAAGAGCTTTTGATCTGGGCATATATAATTCCATAAACAAACAGTGACTAAATAAGCCCCCTATTACTAAGACATCAATCCCACATCAGCATATTATTGATTACGTACTTTCTGACAGACAGACCCTTGTCTGAGGTACTTTATGCTGCAGGGTGTATACTGCCTCTAAGGACCTCCATCTTTTATCATAAGTTGCCTTTCGTCCACCCCGAAGCATTTGCCTTTTAAGTCTAGTCAACATTAACAGCAAATCCCCCACCCATTGGTCATATGTATAAATCAAATCACTTTTCCAGTGTCTCAAGACAAATGTTTTAACCAAGGATGACATAAAAGCAATATGTCCTTTAATAGTCGTATTAGGGATGTTTGCCATGTCTCCCAGCACACAAATCTTAGGCGTAATGAATTCTTTATAATTCATCACTGGGTCCATATTGTGTTTAATTTGCTCCCAAATGGGAGAAACTTTGGAACAGTGCCATAGTACATGGAGTAAATCCCCTGGGGTTGCACCACACCTAAAGCATAGGTCTGTCTGTCTGAGGCCCCTAGCACATAGCTTAGTAGAGGTATAGTATATATTAGAAGCTACGAAAAACTGTATGATCCTGTGTTTAGGAATAGGAATATATCTACTACTCCTCCATATTTCCTCCCAATCAGGTCTCTGAGGGCCAAAATCTTCTTGCTTGTCCCAGTATGAGATCTTAACAAAAGAACCCCCACTTAGAAAATCTAGTAGCAATTTATAAATCTTGGACAGGGGGTTTCTAGCACAGTTTACCTCCTTAAGGGCTTTCCATGTAAATGCATTATCCTGAAGACTATCCCTCCCCTCTTCCATTTTTTTTGCATCAAATTAATAAGTTGCAATTTCTTAAAGAAGTTCAGGTTCTTACACTGGTCCAGGAGAACCACACTATCTCCTCTTATAAAGTCCGCCCACTTTGAATTAAGCAAGTGAGTAGCCCATTGTCTTTTAATTATTTGCCTTCCAATAAGCATATTCGAGTTGCCCAAAAGGGGCTGGTCCCTAGAAGCTTTCTGGGAATTTCTTTGGTAAAGGGACAAAATCGTCCACCAGGCCAGCATTGCTTTATATATTGGAGTTCATCTTCCTCCATCCGGTATCTCTCCTGGATTAAAAAACAATACCGCTTCTGGGGAAAGTCCCATATCCGAAAGGATTTGCTTCTCAACTTGAAGCCAGGTTGGGATATAGTCCCCCTCATTCACTGATTTACACCACCGACTCATTAACCCAAGTTGCCCAGCTACATAATAAACTTGTAAGTCTGGAATTTTGAGTCCTCCCTTGTTATAAGGTAGTCTTAACACATTATATTTTCTTCTAGGAAGTTTAGCATTCCACAAAAAGTTAGAAATCAGTTTTTGTATTTTAATAAACCAACACTTAGGGATAATATAAGGGGATAAATGTATTGAATATAGGAGCCTAGGCAATAGATTCATTTTGACCAAACTCAATTTTGCTGCCCAATTTAAAGGGAGTTTATTCCACCTAGTTAAATCCGTTGTAATTGTTGATAGCAGCTCTCCCAGATTTGCTTCAAGGCCTTCGGTCTCATTAGGTGTGACCCAAATGCCAAGATACTTGATCTTTCTAGGAGACCACTTTACTTGAAGTGGTTCAAAGTCGGCTTTGTAAGTAAATGAGGTAAGTGGGAGAACCTGCGTCTTACTCAGGTTTAACTTATAGTTTGACACCCTAGAAAATATTTCCACTATATCCAGGATCCACTTGAAGCTCTCTGCCGGGTCTTGGAGGTGCAGCAAAATATCATCAGCAAAAACAGATAGTTTCATTTCTGTCCCCCCAATAACAATCCCCTGTACCGCTGGATCCTTTAGAATCACCCTTAATAAGGGTTCCAAGTAAATATTAAATAGTATTGGCGAGAGAGGGCATCCCTGCCTGGTCCCATTATCTAAACCAATTTCCTTCGATAAATAGCCATTACATAGAATTCTAGCCGTAGGGGCAGCGTATAAATTTTTTATACCGTTAAGAAGGCCCTCCAGGAAACCCATGCAACCCATGGTGGCAAATGTTCCATTGTTTCTAACTGATTCATTCTGGACTTTCATTCCTCAACCATGGGAAGGAGAGGGGAAAGCCACCTTGATGTGATTGATTTCAGAGCTGCCACCCTCATCATATGGGGCAGTTTCCTGGATTGTCTTGACCCTGTGAGTAAAGTTGGAAGGCCCAAGATCAGGTCTTCCCCTGTGAAAGGGATCTTTTGATCTGTAATAATCTGTATATGATCATGTACCTCCCTTCAGAATGGAAGCAAAACATTCCCAGAAAATATGTGTTTGAGACCCCTTAACCCGACAGCCCCTCCAACATAAATCTGACTGATTTGAACCAAAATGTCATGTTGTAGAAGGTGTAAGGAAACATCTTAAAAGTATCTTCCAATTAAATTCTCTCCAGGTTGGAGAACTGGACACCTGCCACCCTCTGCTTAATCTCTTGTTCCAGATATGTTGGGGATTTGAAATAGATAGCTCTTCTTCCCATCTCTGCTTCACCAGGTCCAAACCAGTGTTGTTGGTACTGATCAAGACTTTGTAAAGCTGGGAGAGGGGACGTAAACCATCTTTAATTTAATGTTCAAATAAAAATAATTTTCAAGCTGTGTTTTTTCTCTAATTTATTTTTTGCATTTTATTCTGAGAGAGAATATAATATCATACTTGAAAATATCTAAATTGATCTTCCTTATGAAGTTGAAATTTTTCAGTTAACTGTGCAAACGACCAACAGTGGTCATTATTTATGCACTGCGTAAATGCAGAGAGGTGGTGTGCCACCCAATACCTGTAATCTGGTTCTGACCTGGGCGGGATGAACGATAGTTCAAAATGTATTAATGATAGAGGACCCAGACCCTCTGGAGTTTGGGTGATCCTTCTGAGTTACTTGAGAACTAATAGAGAACGACAGATCCATGGGTTTGTTACTGACTCTAATACATTTAAAGGTATACTATTTGCTGGGAGAGCCCAAAGAGCCCAATCTCTAAGTGAGGCTTCCTCTAAGTGGTACCACCCAGAGTCCTCTCTACATTTGGCCCAGGTGCACAATTGGGCCCCTCTGGCTGCCAAAAAATAAAGGTAAAAATGTGGGAGGGCTAAACCACCCTTTTCCCTGGGTGCTTGTAGTATATTTCTGGCCAGTCTTGTTTTTTTCCCATTCCAAGTGAATCTCTGGGTCTCCTTTTGGAAGTTCGCCTAGAACTCTCTGGGAGGCTGTATTGGGAGAGTCTGAAACAAAAAGAGAAACCTAGGTAAGATGTCCATTTTGAGAACCTGTGTTCTCCCATACAATGTCAGGGGAAATAGCCACCATCTGGTCATATCCACCTGAAGAGTTTGGAATAGTTTTAAATAGTTGTTTTTATATAGTAGGGACAGTTCTATTGAGACTGTAATGCCAAGATAGCGAACCGTGTTCTTCTTTGCCCAGGTGAAGGGGAAGACCTTTTTGAATGCTTCGGGTGGGGACCCACTCAGGATAAGGGTTTCTGATTTGGAGAGGTTGATTTGTAGCCAGCCAGAGTGCCATACTCATCCAGAGACTAAAGGAGAGCCAGGACTGAAGTCTCCAGGTGGGAGATGAAGAAAAGGGAATCATCTGCATATAAGGCAATTTTTTGGGTATGCCCTCTACCTCTACCCCTCTAATTCGAGGGTTTGTTCTGATGTCTATCACCAGTGGTTCAAGGGATAAGGCAAAGAGAAGTGGGGAGAGGGGGCAGCCCAGTCTTGTTCCCCACAATAGGGGAAACCTATCCGAAAGATGGCCATTTACTTTTACTCTGGCTTCTGGAGCTTTGTACAACGCCTTTATGCTGTCTGTAAATTTGTCCCCTAATCCAAACCTTTTCAGGGTTTCCCCTAAGAACACCCAGTCAACCCTGTCAAAAGCTTTCTCAGCATCCATGCTGATGGCCAGTTGTAAGTATTTAGTATTTTTATGGGCTGAGATTATATTTAACAGGCGCCGGATATTATCCTGCAAATATCAGCCTGATATAAAGCCCGTTTGGTCCCTATGGACTAGGGAACGGACTACTAATTGTAGCCGATTGGCCATAATTCCGGTGAAAATTTTTAAGTCTACCGGGAGTAGGGAGATGAAACAATAGGATCTACAGTCCTCTGGGTCCTTGCCAGGTTTAAGGATAACCAAGATTTGGGCCTGATTCCAGGATTGAGGAGCTGCCCCCTTCCCTTCCCACAACTCGTTGTATGTGTGAGACAGTACTGGCACTAATAGATCAAGGAATGCCTTGTAAAATTCTACCACATAACCGTCCATCCCTGGGGCCTTCCCAATTTTTAATTGTTTCATTTTTTTAATTATCTGTGTGTTAGAGATGGGAACTTCTAGGCCCAGTCTCTGTTTAACCGATAAAGTAGGGAATTGAATATTGTTGAGAAAAGCGGAAATTCTTTCATGGTGCTCTGGACCTCTCTTTACTTCGTATAAATTGGTATAATATTTTTGAAACTGAGCCGTGATCAGATGGGGGGACCAGAGTGGAGCTTTATCCCTTTCTGACCTAAGCTTGGGAACCACTCCGGAAGCCCTCTCCTTGCGGAGTTGCCATACCAAGAGTTTCTCTGCTCTAGTACCATGTTCATAGTATTTTTGTTTAGTATAGCGGAGTTGCCCCTCCACTTGCATGTCTAAAATTTTATTTAAGTTGGCTTTGGCCCTGTCTAGTTCCTCCCCGATATGGTGATCCATAGTTATTTTATGAATTGTCTCTAATTGAGAGATCTTTTTTTCTAATTCCAGACGTTCCTTAATTTTAACTTTCTTATACCTAGAGGTGTATGATATTTTATAATACCCCTTAAGTAACATTTAAGGGCATTCCACCTGATACCCGCCTCCATTTCCCCAATCAAGTTGACCTCCAAATATTGTTTAATTGATTGCTTTATTAGATGTTTAAATTCTTCATGATTCAACAGACTAACATTAAGGCACCATAAGGATTCCGGAGGTTTTGGAGTCAGTGCTATCTCTAGGGACGTTGTAGCATGATCAGATATGGAGATGGTACCTATATTAACCCCTGAGAGATAAGGTAAAACATTGGTTGATACCAGCAAAAAGTCTATCCTGGAGTACATTTTGTATTTAGGGGAGTAAAAAGTGTAGGCTCTGTTTTTCGGGTTTATAAACCTCTAGGCATCAACCAAAGATAGCTCCCAGCATAATCTAACAAGAGTTCTTCTGGATCTGGCAGGGCCTATGGACTTAGAGCCTACCCTATCCAAACTAAGATCTAGTACCGAGTTAAAGTCCCCCCCCATGAAGATTAAACTGTTAGGATCAATTATAGAGTCTGTCAGTGTTTTAGTTAGGAAGGGTATCCTGTCTTGTTCCTCATTCGGGGCATAAAGATTTAGAAAAACACATTTCTGACCCTTGTATTCACCAACTAGTCTCACAAATCTCCCCTCAGGGTCCATGTCAGTCTGAGAGATTGTAAGAGGGGTATCTTTTCTAATCAATATGGCTGTTCCCCTTCGATTGGTCTGTTGCTGATATTCAGCAGCATATACCTCTCCCACCCACCCCCTATGTAACTTTCTATGTTCGATCTGACTCAAGTGTGTCTCTTGTAGAAAAGCTACAGTGGCACATTGTCGCTGTAGCTTCTGTATGATTCTGGCCCTTTTGACAGGACTATTTATACCCTTAACATTCCAAGAAATTATTTTAAGGTTTGCCATGTTAACAAGCTGATACAATGTAGAATCTTCTTCACATCCCTGGATGCCTGTAAAAATAGTCGGACTGGTTGGACGTAAACATCATACAACATTAACATAACAGAACTATGTACAAACTGCCTCTTGGGCAGTGCAAAAAACTTTAAGATAACTTCAAGGTGTGTATATGCCCTAGTCCACATCTCAGGACTAATCTATGAGGTGTGTCAGGGGACTAACTTTCCAGTCCACCTGTCAGGACTAAGACGCACTAAGAAATTGGTGTGATGTCTCAACTGGGTTGTGTCTGGTTGCCCCTGGAACTATTTGTCAGCCCACAATGGAGTTTTGACTAGATGCTTTAGTTAAATTATTTTATTATTGTGGTGCTATTAGGAAGCCGGGATAAGCCACACATCCCTGTACCCCACTAGAAGACAGGAGCCATACGGCGCCACGGGCCGGCCTGAGGCACAACACCATTACCATTCCAAGGAAACATTCTCAAATTCCCCCAATAGGCTTAAGACCAAAAGGGATTCCAACTGGCTGGGTGAACATCAGCCCCTGGCGCTGCAAGCCATTCATCATTGACCCCCATATGGCGAGACCTATAGTCCTCCCCCACCCCACTAAGTCACCGAAGGCTCACCTCCCGGACACACTTTGTTGAGTTTGTTATTCATTACTGAATGCCATAGCCCTGAGGAGGTGACAGATCCTAGGACTACACCACCTAGCTTTCTCAGGCCACTCAGATATCTCCATATTTAGTCTTGGAGAGACGGCCGGGGTGCCCTTCAGAACACCCCTTCCAGTCCCACCTAAAATAATCCTATGTTTCAACTTTTTTAGCCTGAAACAAAAAGCTTACACCCAAAACTGTACAATCTTAGGTGGCAAGCAATGAGTAAGTCCTCCAGTTACTGTCTTCTGCCCCAATCAATGCTATGTGTGAGTCCGCTTGAGGGGCCTCATGTAGGACCGCAAGGGAAGGTGTAGGTCCTACTCACTGGGGATCAACAGCAGTGCCAGCTGTGCAGCCAGGACTGATGACTGCAGCCCCCAGCTGTTACCTTGGGCTCAGCCTGACCCACCAGGAGGCCTCCCCAGAGGGCCGAAGGGAGCCCTGCCATCTCCCCCCGTCCCACTTATTCAACCCATTGGAAGCAGCTGTTCCCCAACAATTAAAACTCATTCAAAATCTGAACCCTGTAAGAAGAGTTACTTCAAAATCTGTACCTTGTGAAAAAAAATTATATGAATTTCAATTGGTTTAAACATCGTTATTGACTAAAATTGTTTAACAAACCACCAGGCCAAAATTATCTTAAACTCTATATTCATTCGAGCCTGCCAGTAAAAGAGCCCTAAGATCTAAACAAAACCGAGGATGGAAACATAATTGAGTCCTTTGAGGAATAGAGACAAGTCAGCTGCTGGGTTTCAGGTCCACATTTCTACCTCTCTCCCCAGTATGGACCAAACTGAACCCAGGACGGATCCCCCAAATCAGGCCCCTGTATCCTGTTTTAGGATCTTAAGCCCTTGGTCCTGAGCGCAGCTTAATTCTGTCTCTGTCAACAAGATTAGTAAGTGTATAAAACGAGGTGTACTCAGCCATTAGAAGTTGTTGCTTCCTCGGGAGACAGTTCTGTGGGCTGGGCTGCACAAGATGAAGCGGGCTGGGGGACCATTTTTTTATACACAGTGACCCACACCGAGTTAGAGTCCCCTGCTCACGGTGCCTTGGTGTTCTTTGTTCCTTTCACTTGCCAGTATTTCTTTAGAAGAGCTCTATCTGTAACTTCAGCGCCCTCTGCTGGGATCCATATCTCTTGTGTTTTAGCCCAAGTAATTGCTTCAGTTACAGCTTGGAACCTTTGCCAGCCTTCGAGTGTATTTATTTTTATTTTTGTTGGGTAATCGAGCTATGCAGGGTAACCAGCTTGCCTGATCAGTTTGACAATATTATAAGCTTTTTGCCTGCACGCTAGTGTTTGGGGGGTAGTCCTGGTCAAAGAAAAGACATGTGTCACCAAATATGACTTGCTTCTTGGACCAGGTCACCTTGATAACTTCTTCTTTGATCCTAAAATCCACAAAGGTCATAATTATTGAATGTGGGCATGCTTTAGGGTCTTTGGATTTAGCCACCAGGGACCTATGTGTATGGATGATACCTAAGTTTCTCCCCTTTTCTAAGTCCAGGAGCTCTTTTAGAAAACTCTCCATGAACTGCAACATGGGACCCGATTCGGTGCTCTCCGGGTGGCCATGCAAGCGCAGGTTGTTGCATCTGTTCTGATTTCCAAGATCTTCCAATTGTTGTTGTAAAAGCAGTTCTCTGTGATGAAGGTCTCTCAGGGCTGCATTGTGGACATCTGAAAAAGTAGTATACTCCATCATTGACTCTTCAAGATGTTCTGTGCATTCTGCCAGGTCAGTTATACATTGCCTGTCTTCCTTGGCTCTCTGCTGTAGTCTGGTGAGTGTGTCGTTCATTTGTTGCAAGGTGCTGCACAGAGTTTTCGATGTGATTATGAATTCCCCTTCTGTACTGTGTGTAGCCATGCGGGTTTGGTTAATTAGCTCCATTATCTCGGCACGCAGCACTCTGGGATGGGAATTTCAGTTTAGGATGAGAATTCGAGCCTCCATCCTTGTATTTCGATTTAGGAGGCATTGTTAACTTTCCTTTGGCTCGAGGTCTTGGCAGGATTTTTATGATTTTGAGCTGGATTCCGATGGATCAATTGTTGTTCTGTTGAGAGCGCTCTGCTTAGGCTTCCATCTCACGGGCAACCGGAACCGGAAGTCTCTTAACATTTTATCATGAAAGGGATTCCCCAGTGTTATTATGCATACTTGGTCCATAGTATGGACATGACACTGTGTCTGAAGGTGGGGGCTGACCTCTCCAAACCTTTGATTAGGTACTCCATACTGGAGTTTTTACATGTCTGGCAGTATAAATATTTAACTGCCTCAGATGGCACGTCTCTCATCTATGCTGTTTTATTTCAGTACATTGTTTTTGTGGCCACTTCTGCAGTCTATCAATTGTATGTAAATGGGATTACATGGTTAAAGCCAACTCCAAAAACTACTCACTTTGGCAGCAGCAATGCCCAAACCAATTTCCTTGCAAAACAAGGAGTTTGAGAGGGGTGACTTGGAACTTCTGTACAACCGCACAACCTGTAGCAAGCTTCTTAGAAAAACAAACCAAGCCCATTTACCTGAGCAACTTACAGAAGCAAGACATGTATCCAACTACTTTACAGCAGTAGCCGATTCCTGTAAACTCACTGTTTAAAATAAAAACACAAAAGAAATTGCAATTGTCATCCAAGACTGAAAATCTGCTGTATGCAGGCCCAGAAACTCACTTCTGCACTGCCTGATGTGCCCATGGGAGGCCATCAGGGGGCAAACAAACCCATTTTGAAAATGCAGACAGTTGGGCGGTGGCCAGGTAAGGATATAATATATATATATATATATATATATATATATAGTTGTCAGTGTGAGTGGCTCAGTAGGTAGCACACTCACCTCTGAGGCTGGGAGATCAGAGGGCTGTGGGTTCAGTTCCCACATCTGGCACTTGGGTTAATATCCCAGTACTGACACTGTAGTGCAGCACGAGAGGGGTGCTGCACTTGTGAGGTGTGTCTTTTGGATGGGACATTAAACCAAGGTCCCATCTGCCTGGATTGGTGGTAGTTCAGATGGATGTTAAAGATCCCATGGCACTTATCGAAAAGAGCAGAGGAAGTTCCCCGGTGTCCTGGCCAAATTTCCCTCATTCACTAAAAATACCACCAACAGCTTAATCTGGTTCAAGGTCAGTTGGCATTCATCTGTATCCCCCTCCCCCGGGTCGTGCCTAAAAATAGGCAGGATTTGTCTAGTGCACTTACCCAGTCAACAAAAACTAACTAAATAAATATATATATTAATATTATAGTGGCACAGTAACACTATAATTAGGGTTGAGTACCCCATTTAAGGTTAAATCTGAAATTTGGCAGCTTAATAACTTTGTCACCATATGACTGATTTGCCTGAAATTTGGAATGCATGGTTTGGTACTATAGATCTCTGGACCTACCAGGTTTCATTATGGTCAGATGTACGGTTGTGGAGCTACAGAGCGCCAAACAAAGCATAAATTATGCATTTTTGCGCATTCTTTGCTCTCACCTATAGCCCGTACGGTTTGCATGACCCATCTGAAACCTTCAGGGAAGATGCTGCCAGGGTCCCTTATGTGCCTTTTGAAGATTTCATGAAAAAATATTAAATTGTTCAAAAGTTATTCAAAAAACACTTTTCCCATTATAGTATACGGGAAAAGTTAAAATATGTGCAAGTGTCGCAAATGCACTTTTTTACTTTCGCAAATTACCCTTGTAGTGTAGTGTAATCGGCCATCTTGTTTTCAGTTGGTAGTCACAGAAATGCTTGCCATTTAAATTTGGGACCCTCTAGGGACACAATTCTTGCTGTGTTCTCCTAGTCGAGCCCTGAGGATGCTAGCCATGTCTTTTTTGGGTGGTAAAACATCCCAGAAATATGTTTTTTTAAATTTTGTAAAAAGTAGTGTTGCAAAGTCCTTTCACATATGCGACACGTTCGAGATTTTTTTTGCGAAAGTGTCGTGATTTATGAAAGTACTTTGCAACACTATGGCCAAAACATAAGAAATCTTTGCCACCCTGCTGCAAAAGAACAGTTTGGTCTTTTGGGCTAAAATTTGGAGAGAAGAAAGCCAAGATCCCATAGATGTGCCTTGTGGTGGTTTGGTAACAAAATATTAGAGGGCTGCAAAGTTCTGGCACTCCAAATTTGACGATTTTTCCCATAGGCTAACATTACAGTGTCTGCCGTACCTTTCGGGCCCGTATCTTGAAAACGGTTCGAGATACAGACTTTTCGTTGGAAGAATGCTTAGCCTGGAAAGTCATAAATAACATGAGATTTTACATTTTTTCTACATCGTACGGTTCCTGAGATATAAGCAGTTTAGTATTCCAAGTGCTCATTTTCTGCTCAGAGGGCTATTATTATGCATACATTCTTTGTATTCACTGTGCTTCTGAATGCACCTTTTTGGGAAAAAAGAGTGTGTGTTTGCGTTACTGTTACTATTAGCATTTCCGCTTGTATTTCCATTACCATTTGCGTTAGTGTTTACGTCACCATGTGCGTTACCCTTCGCATTTGCGCATGCGTTTGAATTACTGTTACTGTTTGCATTTCCGTTACCGTTTTTGTTTGTTTTTACTTTTGCGTCACCGTGTGCATTACCATTTGTGTTTGCATTCCCACTTCCATTTGCATTTCTGTTTGCGTTACTGTTTCCTTTAGTGTCATCGTTGGTGTTACCGTAACTGTTTGTGTTTCCAATTGCATTACCGTTACCGTTTGTGTGTTCATTACTCTTTGAGTTTGTGTTTCCTTTGGCCTTAGCATTTGCATTTTTGGTAGCGTTTCCATTGTCGAGTGTTTAACTGTTTCCTTCTGCGTTGCCGCTGGCATTACCGTTTGCTTTTCTGTTTGCGTTTCTGTTACTGTTTGCATTTTCATTACCATTTTCATTACCATTTGCATTTCTGTTGCCATTAGCGTTTGCGTTACCATTTGCATTACCATTTCCGTTTTCATTTATGTTTGCGTTTCTCTTACCATTTGCGTTATTGTTTCTGTTTGCATCACCGTGTGCATTACCATTTGTGCTTGTGTTTGTTACCGTTACTATTTTCTTTTACCTCACTGTTGCCATCACCGTTTGCGTTAACGTTACCGTTTGTGTTTTTGCGTTTATGCAGTGCAGTGCAAAACATTGTGTTTTTACTATTTTTCTGCACTGTCTTCTGTGATGCATAGCACAGCCACTGTGTGGTTGATTGATCTGAAACTTGCCATGTAGAAAGACCTCTGTTCAAGGAACATGCCGGTTTTGTTTGGTTAAAAAATGTTGTTCCATTCCAGAGTTATTGCCATTTGAGTTGGCCCCCTTCATGGTTACAGATTTTTTGCCCACCAGGTCCACCATTTTAGTGCATTTTCCGCAGCAATTTCTGCCATTTTGTGATGGAAGACTTCCTAAAGGTGCAGAAAAGTAAAAACTGAATATCTCTGGAAAGGTTTGGTCTTTTCACATGAAATTTGGAGGATATTGAGTGGCTGTCCTGGGGATGTGAATAATGCTATTTACATGCTGGAAAAATAATTCGCTGCAGTGATACTGCATGATGCAGTTAACATTTTGTGCATAGTGTTCTGCATGGTGCTACTGGCTTGAAATTTATAGCGTAGTTAGCCCTAGTGGCCTAGTGGTATGCAAATGCCTTGTAGTGGTTTGGTGTGTAAAACATTAACAGGTGCAGAATTATGCCACTCCAATGAATGAAAATTTGGTTCATTACACTTCAATAACGTCTGAACCGTGTGTCCGATTTGCCTGGCATTTGGAATGTACAAAGATTTATAATATATCTTTGACTGTGACAATCTTTGGGTTGCTGGCACTTATGGTTACTGAATTGTGCATGTTACATTGTTTGCTCATGGCCCTGTGTGACTGTTGAATGGATGTACACACAGTTCTGGACACACGGTGTGCTATGGTACATGTCTTCTTTTAACAATTTTTGGTTCTGTCAAATATATAGTTCTTGTGCAAAAAAGTGGAAAAAATGCTCTTTTTGGCACTCCTGTGCAGTTTTACTGGCGTGACGCTGTGCAACAGTTGAACAGATTCAGATAACATTTGTTACACATGTTGTGGCATGGTACATGTCTTCATTTACCAATTTTCATTTAAGTTGGTCATACAGTTTTTGCACAGCGAAATGACAAAAACTCACATGGTGGGAGTGCGGGGCCTGAACTGCCACATTCCATTCACTATTTATAGCGTACATTCTCAAAAAGAAGAGAAATTCATGGCAAAAGCCTCTGTTTAGTGCATCAGTTAGGGTTGTTCCATAGCAACAAAAGTGAGGAAATTCAGTGTTAGGGTTGCCACCCCTTGCACCCCATGTCCACCCCGCCCCCACCAACAGACATCTGGGTGTGCTTTGGGGTCATTGGTCCCAACTCTTACCCCATTCTCCTATACTGCACCACCTCAGCTTATTTACACATGGAATGGGGTGAGAGTTAAGGCTGACAACTAGCACACCTGATACCTGTTGATGGGGTGGGGAGTGTGAGGTACGAGGGTGCAACCCAACAGAATCTCCTCACTTTTGTCACTGTGGAACAACCTAACTGATGCATTAACTAGAGTTTTTTGCCATTATATATATATATATATATATATATGTATATATATATAAAAAGAGACACAGGGCCCAATTCCAGGATGGCGTATGCCAACACAAGTCAAGTTACGCCAAGCCCCATGGTGTAACTTGCAGCTTGCGCCATGCATCACACCAGTCCCTATTCCAAAAGGCACCTTGCACCATGTTGGCTGCAGGCCAACCGCGGGATATGCCACCCACTACACCACAACCCGCAACAACATGGTGCAAGGATAGGTTATCGCAGCAATTGTGCCCTATTCCAGAAGGGCAACTGCCATAACCCACGTCCGCAATTCCAGGAGCTGCACTGGCAAAGCTATCTTAGAGCATCTTGGAGATGTTCTAAGGGGCATCCGTCGGTGCCATCCAATGGATTCCCACTCTGCAGCACCGTGACAAAGGTCCCACTGTGCTCCCCGTATCCCCACAGACATGATTATTTATTTATTTATTTATTTATTTGTGAGAATCAGTTTACAACCTTTGAGCCAGAGGCTCGTTTCCAAAGGTTCCTCGTCACATTGAGGACACACATAACATTTTAGGTTACATAGTACAGGTTTTCTCAAATAGGCGATCATCAGAGGCGCCACGTCACACTGTGATCAAACAAATACATTTGAGTTACAGGGTACAGGTAATTGTGATAGTTCTTACACAAGCTGTTTCCATATGGTTATGCCTCCCAACCCCAAATGTCGAGGACCCCCAGTGGTATGTTCTCCACTGTGCCCCCCAGACTCCTGTGCTACCTGTCCAGCCCCCCATGCCCCCTGTTGCATGCTGTTGTGTTCCAGGGTGGGGGGGCTCTGAGGCAGCAGTCTGTAGTGGACTGTAACTTGCGACATGTGGGACTATTATGCTATACCAGTGGCGTTCGCCTATGTGTGTGTTGCAAGTCAGACGTCATAAGTGCCGGGACCCTGCCGCTCTTAGAATACGGCGCAGGGTCCCCGGTGTAGCAGCGAATGACAAAACTTGCATTTGTCCTGGAATCGGCCCCCCAGATACTGTAAGAATTACATTGTATGTATCTGAGTAGCCACTGATGAGTGATTTCATGTAAATCAGTTGAAACTGTTTCAAGATCAGAACTAACCTACCAATAAAGGAGGGGCCCAAAGCCCTCCTATTTGTTTATTTTGTCTTTCAGAGATTAAGCAGTATGTGACTGGCAGCCACAGGACTTCAGGACTTTAGGTGACAGTGCACCAGTGAGTGGAGTCAGCATATGAGGAGATTCTATTCAACTGTTGCCTACATTCCAGTCACCATGGCACACTTGTGAATTTGCTTTCACTTTGGGATATGTTGAAATATGGGCCATATGTGGGAAGATACATATCATTATTTTATATTGCTTTACTTTTAGGTGTGATTGCCACTCATCAGGCAAAAGCTGTTGGTGTTCTGTACTGGGAAGGGTTATGCATATTCCTGTGATTTTTTAGTTTTCTCATTTGTAATATGTCTGAATGTAGTCATTTTTGTGCTTCTACTAATGTTTCTTTATTATACAATGCTTTGCTTTTTGATACGTTATCTTCATATCATGCTAGATTTCAAGATCTCATAACTATGCAAGAAAAGAGATCCTGAGATGGAGCCTTCCTTACCCAACAGGTTCAAGGCCTGGAAGGGCTTCTGGCACCATCTCAGGCCTATTTGCATCTGGCTTGGTCATATGGGAGAGGGTTGACATGGAGACCATAAAGAGCCATGTGCATTATTTTGAGCATCAAAATGCAGATAAGGTTACCAAACCTATGATATATGGGATTGATGGCCTAGCACAAATAGAAGAAAGGTCTACTATTTACATTAAGTATGATATTGCTAAACTGCTTAAGAAACTCAAGCAAAAAATCAATGAGCTGATAGTGCTGATAGAAGTTAATAACGAGAAAGCCCAGTCCAAAAAAAAAAGGTCAGACCATGACATTATTTCTTGTGCTTACAGAGCATAAGTCCTTAATGCTATTGCCAAGCTATTGGGGGATATTGATACAGGAAGGGTACCTAACCTTTTACAATGCAAACAGAGGAGTGCGCACAAGGCTGTGGTGATACAAATGCATAAAAGATGGAACACAAGAAAACTTGGGCACTCACCACCACATTGAATGCTGACACCATTTTGGAAAGTAAAAACGATTTTATTAACATCTTAAAAGGCTGGAAGCACCAGCCTGATGCATTTCAGATCATGCAGGAGTGACCCGAAACACATCAGATGGGTGTTTCTAGCCTTTTAAGATGCAAATAAAATCATTTTTTACTTTCCAAAGCAGTGTCAGCATTCAATGTGGTGGTGAGTGCCCAAGTTTTCTTCTGTTCTACCTAATCTTTCACAGGACAATCACCTGCTAAGGTGGTATTGTTCAAATTGTCAGGGTAGCTGGGAGTGTTTGGAAATATGTGACCATTTACCCTTGAGTACTGTAAGGAATTAAGGATCAATGACAGCCCATTCTGCAGTTCTCAATGGAACATGTTTAGAAGCAGGAAACTGTACACTGCCTGAGACCATGTTTGTTACCTTCACTTAGTTCTTCCCACTATTTTTTTTTGACTATTTATTTTTCCCCTTAGCCAGCTGACATCTGGAGAGAGTCCCCAGTCCCACCCCCTGGGGTCCACCATCCAGCGCAGACCCAAACTCCCAAGGCTTACCCCCTTGGTGGTTCTGGTGGGGTTCCCCAACCCCCACCAGGGACCAGATCCAGTGGGCTAGCACTGTGGCTGGTTAGGAGTGGAGCCTGTGAGGTGCCCTCCACCATTGTGTGGTGGTTCTTCTTTTTCCTGGTTTTTCACCTAGGAGTTGAGGTGTCCAATGATGCCCATGGAGAGGAGCATGCACGCTCCACATGTGCTCCCTCGAAGTGTCTGCCTCAACTCCTCCCCCTTCTACAGTATGGCACCCTGTCCCCCAGCCTCCGCTAGGGAGCAGGTAAGTGCCAACCACTGAGGAACCCGCTCCCTGGAGAAGGAGAGCAGTCCATCAGACACTGAATCCTTCTCCTCCCCTGCCAACCCCCAGTGGTCCATGAGTGTTCCCAAACATGAGTTGCCAGTGTAGTGAAAAGTAAGGCGACCAGCGCCTCAACCATCAGTGCCACCATGCTGGCCTCTCTCTTCCACTATTTGATAAAGATGTAGCCATATTTAATAGGTTAGTCTCTATTCATTTGGTTGTTAATTTATAAGGAGACATTTATAACAAAGGTTTAACCTTCCCAGCATGGCGATATAACACCCAAAGTTAAACCAATGGGTAGCCCTTTATACAGCACTGTGATGTCAGAGGTTAGTGATACTTTTATGTGTTTGGTTTTATCACCCCATATGTGGAAACTCCAATACGATTGGTCAGTCAACAATTGAGGGTTCAAGGACACGCAACAGCTTCACTTGCCAATGTGCCTAATATGGGATGATAGTATTGCACAGTTATTAACCACAGCATTTTCCTACATGACTCTTGGCAGTGCCCAATCCATATGCTTAACTTTTGTTTTTTCTCCTACTTATAAAACTTATTTAAAAGTACCACTGTCATCACTCCTGTGCCCCTGTACAAGTAAACCACTCTTTGGAGTGACCCATCCTTTACCAGTCTTGAAAAATATGTACATGTATTTGAGGCCAAGGATGGTAAAGGCACCATGAGATTTTCCTATCAGGAAATTTTCCTGTCAGGTAATCTGTGCTTCACCACTCATTGCAATTACTGATTCTCACATTTAGCTCCCTTTTTCTATATATTTACTATTCAATCACCACACAGCCATGGATCACCAATCAAGTGAAATTCTGAGAAAAAGAAAACTGAGGGGATCTTGTCTGGATTCAAACTCACAAGCTCTTGTTTGTGAGGCTATAGAACTTTCCACTACACAACAAAGCTGGCACAGCAATGCAGCTCAGCTCTTTTTCTGTAGAGGTTAAAGCCCTGGTGGGAGGGGAAAACACTGTTTTGACAGGACAGTTTCCTGACAGGGAAATCAAAGGGGAAAACAGGGCATGGCAGTTTCTGACAGGAGAATTTACTGACAAGAAACTTTTGCTCCTGACAGGAGAATTTCCTGACAGAAAAATCTTGGGGTACCTTTACCATTCTACCATATTCAAGGTTCGTATAGTTTCAGTGTCTTTAAATCTGAAATCCTTTTTTGATTGCAAGAGCCATCACATGCTGATGATCGGTGATCGTATGCATGAAGCAAGACAGGTACTAGATGATTTGCTAAATGATGGCAACTTGGACTTAATTCTCTTCAGTACATGGCTAGAACTTACTTTTAAGGTATTTGTAATATTTCAAGATGTCTTATTTTTATTATGCTTATAGTTCTTTGCTGCTTCTGACAAGGTTTAGCTCCACATCACCAACAGTTAAGATTTTTACATGCTATGCAATAGATCAAATTGTTTTTGTAGGCCAGCTATGCCAGCGTGTGAAGGATACAGGTAGTATCATATTTAACATAGAAAATGTTAAAGAAAAGAGGTTCTGATAATGGGAGACTTCAACATGCCGGATACAGATTGGTCAATACCAGCAGGAACATCTGCAAGAACTAGACACATGGTGGATTCCCTGCAGGGGAGGGCCGCAAACAACTGGTACAACAACCCAAAAGAGATAGGGCTATCCTAGATCTAGTACTGACTAACAGGGAGTGGATCACATATCTCCAGGAGGAAGGTCACCTAGAGGCCAGTGACCATCACATGGTATGGTTCAATTTGGCCACTACAACTAAATCATCCCATTCCAAGGCAAAAATATGAGACTTCAGATGAGCTGACTTTGATTTATTTATTTAGATTTTGGTAACTGGGTAAACCCACTGAGATCAGAGGTCCCCTTTTCAGGGGCGACCCGGGATTAGTTACAATGCATACATACATAGGTATAAAATACAGTAATTTGTAATGAATACATTTTTTGTTACAGTGAGTACATACATAGACATTAGGGTACAGTAGATAAGCTGGTACATTTTGTGGAGTAGGTATCGCATGTTGGACATGGAGAACAGTAGGCATACCAGGCTAGACAGGTATAGAGTCAGATACATAGTGTGTTTAGCATTATTCCATATGATGGCCAACAGAGTTAAGCTAGCCCTGGCAAAAAGAAACACAGGTGAGAAGGTACAGGCAAAGTGGGCAAGCATTAAGGATCCAAAACTTGAAGCAACATCCCATTGTGTTAGACAGAAAAGAAAGTGCAAAAGAAGAAGGAAAACACTCTGGTTCTCAAATACAGTAGCAGAAAAGGTCAGAGCCAAAAGGCTGGCATTCAGGAAATATAAGGGAACACAGCAGAATGAAGATAGGGAGGCATACCAAACTGCCCTAAGGGAAGCAGGGAAGGCAGTAAGGCAGGCAAAGTCCCAAACTGAGGAAACACTAGCGCAAACAATAAAAGAAGGTGACAAGATTTTCTATAGATACATTAGTGAAAGGAGAAAGTCCAGAGTAGGTACTACTAAGATAAAAGGAGAAAAGGGGGCATGTGAGGAGGAGGACCCTGTAAAAGCATCTATCCTAAATAGATACTTTTGCTCAGTATTTACTGAAGAGAAGGTAGAGCAGGGCCCACAGCTCAGCACCATGGACACAAGGGGGGAGGGAGGTGTGCACTACTCCCTCAAAAGAAAGGGTCCTACAAGAGCCTGCTAAGCTCATGGTGGACAAGGCAATGGGGCCTGATGGCATACATCCCAGAGTACTAAAAGAGCTAAGAGTGGAACTAGCAGAGCCATTGCAGAATTGTTTAGTGAGTCTCTGAGCACAGGAGAGGTCCCAGAAGACTGGAGAAGGGTTTGATGATCCTGCTCCACAAGAGTGGTAGCAGGGAGGAGACAGGGAACTACAGACCAGTCAGTCTTACCTCAGTAGTGGGCAAGATTATGGAGGCACTCCTTAAGGAAAGGATAGTGCAACACCTGGAATCCATAGGGGCTCAGGATCCAAGACGGCATGGGTTTACAAAAGGAAGGTCCTGTCAAACTAATCTCATAGATTTCTTTGACTAGGTAACCAGAGTGGTGGACCAAGGGGCTGCAATTGATGTACCTTGACTTCAGCAAAGCTTTCGACACTGTTCCACATAGAAGATTGATAAACAAGCTGGGTAGGCGCAGGGTGGGTCAGAAATTGGTCAACTGGGTGGCAAACTGGTTGATGGACAGAAAACAGAGAGTGGTGGTAAATGGTATGCAGTCAGAAGAGATGCAAGTCACAAGTGGGGTAGCTCAGGGATCAGTCCTGGGGCCAATCCTCTTCAATATCTTCATCAGTGACATTGCAGATAGACTAGAGGGTAAGGCTTGTCTGTTTGCAGATGATACCAAGATCTGCAACATAGTAGATGATTCAGATGGGGTGGACAGAATGAGAAGAGATCTGGATAAACTAGCAAAATGGTCAGAAGAGTGGCAACTGGGATTTAATGCAAAGAAGTGTAAGATCATGCACATAGGGAAGAGAAACCCTGAAGCCACCTAAAGACTGGGAGGGGAGTTGCTGGCAGTCACAAAGGAAGAAAGACACTTGGGCACCTTCATCACCGATGACCTAAAATCATCCAAACAGACCTCTAAAGCAGTAGGTAAGGCTAGGAGGATGTTAGGGTGTATCAGTAGGGGTGTCACAAGTCATAAGAAGGAGGTAATAATCCCTCTTTATAAGACACTGGTTAGGCCCCATCTGGAGTACTGTGTGCAGTACTGGAGGCCACACCTTCACAAGGACATTAACCAAATTGAGGTAGTCCAGAGAAGGGCAACCAAAATGGTGCATGGACAGCATCAGAAGACATATGAGAACAAATTAACGGAGCTCAATATGAATACCCTAGAGCAAAGGAGGGAGAGAGGTGATATGATTGAAACATTCAAACACCTTAAGGGTATTAACAAGGTGAAAGAGTCTAACATGTTTCAATATAAGAAAACTAGCAGGACAAGAGGACACAGCATGAGATTAGAGGGAGGCCGATTAAGGGGTAATGTGAGGAAGTTCTTTTTCACAGAAAGGGTGGTGGATGCATGGAACGGCCTACCTCAGGAAGTGATGGCTATGAATACAGTGCAGGGCTTCAAACAGGCATGGGATAGGCATAAGGGAGCAATACAGATGAGTATGAATAGATAGGCCACTGACAGCAAAGGACGATGGCACGTTTATAAGGTAGAAAAAGAAATGGGTAGACTGGATGGGCCTTGTGGTCCTTATCTGCCATCAAATTCTATGTTTCTATGTTTCTAAAATTATCATATTTGGATGGTGATGCATGTGCTTTGCATTCATCAAGTTGGGGACTGTAAGAATATGACAATTTGATGTTATGAAAAATATTGTGCTGGCAGTAAAATGCAAAAGGGTTAATGAGGATATTTCTGTACTTGAAGCTTTTTGCTTTTCCATGCTACTGTCCTTGATGCTGTAGAAAATAGACTTACGCTATGCACAGCTTGTACTATGATAAGGATGTATTTTCTGTCTGTACAAAATGCTGAATTAGAATTAGAAACAGCAAAGGCCATGTGTGTAAAAGATGCAGTCTCAGACTGGAAAAATACAGTAATGTACCCCGTGAAAGACTGCCTCATATAGGCATATGCTACGTTTGTAAGATAACAGCTGGTGGAAAATGTATATACGCTAGATTGTAACAGCCAGAGAATGAGGAACTACAAGCCCTGAAATGGAGAGCTGAAGCTTCCACACCTGTCTGGTTCATTCTTCCAAGGGAAAGTAATTGGCCATTGCGGATACCCTGCAAGCTGGGCTGCAGGGGCTAATGCAGATTGTATTAGTTAATAAACCTGGCTTTGTGGCATGCAGTTACTTATTTCCAGTGTAATCATTGGCTCAAATACCCAACAGGTGCTGCTAGTTTGTGATATGCCCTACAGGCTGTCTTCTCTGCTCAGAGAAACTATGAAAGCAAGTGCTGTAAGTAATTGAAACATTTCTTAGGCATCACTGTGTATGTCATACTGAGAGGGTACAACACCATAGGGAGCAGGTTCATTTTTACCAGGTTAATCATCCCCTAAAGGTCCACCTCTCTAAATCCTGTGGTGGTTGTTTCAATAAAGGGTCAAGGTTATTTATAATCATGTCCTGTGGGCGCTGAGTTACTAGTATCCCCAGGTACTTGAGTTTATCTGCCTGCCATTTAAGGCCCAGCACAGTAATTTCATGCTTTTGTACCCCATTATTTAAAGGCATTGTCACAAACCCACTCCTTGGGGTTGGGTCCACTGAGCTCACAGTGCCCTTCCCTAAGTGCAATCTGTGACTTGGGGAGTCAGGAAATAACTTCCTCACGTCCTTTTAGAGTGCTTGCTGAGTTCACAACTGAACACTCACCATAAGGGCCCAGGGCTTCCTCTCTGTCTGGATGAGGGTAAAATACCATCTCAAGTCTGTAGCCAGATGAGAAGCCTCTTTGGTTGCTGTGCTTGGGGGGGGAGGATCCAGGTGTTACAAGCTCTTCAGGGCTTTCCTCATAACCCTGATTATTTCTTCCCCAACAGGTGGTGCAGGAACCTGGTTCAAAACCTACAGACCCCATCCAGAGACCTCACATACTTTCCCTACTTAGGCCCCCAGATTCTCTTCCATGATCCCAGTCTTTTGTAGCATGTGTGGCACCTTGCTAAACAGGCATGTCACAGATTTAATACACCTTCCCACGGTGTCACACACAACAACAAAATCACTCCCAGGCAGAAGTACTTTGAAAAATAAAAGCAAAATATTTTATTAATTACTTAAATAATTACCATACAACACATACAGACAACATATTTAGCTATTTGGTTACAGAATAATTAAAAAAAAGTTGGTAAATACATACAAAAATGACTGGTGAAGTAACTGGATAATTTCTACCTTTTCTGTAGAGAATCAGAGTCCAGGAAATAAGAGTTTTTCAAAAGCCCATCTTTCTTTCTGCTATTTCTCAGAGTACCCGTTTTCTTGCAGTGATCTTCAGTGTTTGTGGCAGTTCTCTGTGTCAGCAAATGTTTGGCTTGTGCCCAGAATCTCTGTTGAAGTGGGGTTTTATAGCCATTTCTCTAGTCTGAAAAACAGGCCTTCTGATTAGCTGGTGACCTTAGTATTCCAGGTTCAACTGTTTATCGCTAGGCCAGCAGGGGTCTGTCTTGCTCTTTCTAAAGTTTGAAGTGAACTAAAAAAACACAATATTTTGTTTTGCCACATCCTCAACTTCCTGTCTGACTTTGATTTATATTGCTTTCCTGCCACTACTGAAATTGAAATCAGACCATGGCAGTTCCCAGAACCCAACAAAAGGTTTCCCAGACAGGTCATCTGCATACCCCTGTTCTAAAACCATTTTGTCTTTGTTTTGAAGTTTTATGCCCAGAGGAGATGCAGTTCTATACCCTATCATTTTATAACACCTCTGATCAGCTTACCAGGAAATTCCAGTCCCTTTCAAGTTTAAGGTGTTATCAACAGAGGGGATGTTAGACATTGGAATACACATTAGCTCTTCCCAATTACCTCTACAGAAAAGTTGGCAGTTTTTCTGACAAACCTATGTTCTGGCCTTTTGCAAATAAAACATGAAAAAAAAATCACAGATAAATATGACAATAAAATGACAGCAGTGACCAAGTTGCCACATGCATCTCCTCCATTTTGTCTATACTAAGTCTGTAGTTGGGCACTACTCCAAAAGCTGAAATCTGAAGAGCATGAAGCAGGGATGTACTGGGATGGGTTATGTGGAGCAGAATGTCATCTGAATAGACCAAGATTTTGTATTGTGCACCCTTGATGGTAAAGCCACTGATTTCCAGTGTTTAAGTATCAGAGGTTCCAAGAAAAGGTTAAACAGTAAAGGAGAAAGGGGGCATCCCTGCCTCATACCCTTGTATAGTCTAAAAGAATCAGAGTAGACTCCATTACAGAAAATTTGAACAGTTGAGCAAGTATACAGTAATTTCACCTAATTAATATAGTCCTCAGGAATGTCATAGCTAGTTAATGCCATAAATAAATAGCTCCATGAGACCGATGAGACCCTCTCTCAGTTAGGATAGGGTGCAAAAATTACCTCCTCAGGGCAAGAGATAGAGGAGACAGGTCAGTTCTTGTGCTCCTAGGTCTCTCATCAGCATTTGACACCGTGGATCACGTTGTGCTTCTAGATTGCCTTAGAGAATACTGTGGACTCACCAGTACTGTCAGCAACTGGTTTGAGTCCTATATCTCTCTCTGGCAGGAAGAAAAAGGTGGTGATGGGAAATCCCCCCCAAAGCTCCTGCGATGTGGAGTGCCTCAAGTTTCAAATCAAATCACATTTTAATCATATTTTATTTATAAAATGTGCCTTTCCAACTAGATCAAGGCGCTTGTACATAGCCAAACAAAACAATAGCTTTTAAAATAACATCATATAAAAATCAGAGATCAGTAATTCTCATAAATTCTATATCACAGTTAAATAAATATGTCTTTAGCGCTGTTTTAAAACTCTGGATGGTCAGGCAGTCTCTCACCCAATGAGGTAGAGAATTCCACAGAGTAGGGGCCACAAAAGTAAAAGACTGAGCCCATAATGTTTTTAATCAAACCCTAGGAATCTCTAGCAATCCCTTGTTAATGGAGCGGAGTGGGCAGAGGGGCAGTAGGGGTGAAGGAGATCTTGCAGATAGCCAGGTCCCTGCTTGTGTAGGGTTTTATCGGTCAGTAAACTGACCTTGAAGGTGATCCGCTGCTGTACTGGCAGCCAGTACAGTCTGCAGAGTACAAGCATAATATGACTGGCTCTAGAAGTGCCAGTCAATAGCCTGGCTGTCACATTCTGCACCAGTTGCAAGTGGCAGATATTAACCTCCAGTAACCCTAGGTAAAGGACATTGCAGTAGTCAATGCAAGAGGTCACGAAGGCATGGGCCAAAGTTAGAAGACCATTGGGTGGAACCAGGTGTTTCACCTGGGTGATATTCCTCAGATGGTAAAATGAGAACTTGACAATGGCTGACGCCTGAGATTTAAGGGTCAGGCTGTCATCAAGAATAATGCCCAGATTCTGCACCCAATCTGAGGTAGTCAACTGAACACCCTAGAGCCAAAGCCTGGAGGGTTGTCCAGCCAACAAACCCACCTCCTGATGATCTGGGTCCACGACCAATGCCTTGAGTTTAGCCGGGTTCAACCGCAGCCAGCTGGCATTCATCCAGTCCTGGATCTCGGAGAGGAAGTTGTTAAAGACCGAGAGGATTCCATCCTGTTCAGGCATGAAGGACATGTACAGCTGAGTATCATCTGCAAAGCAGTGAAAACTCAGACCATACTGCCTAATAATGTCTCCCAACAGCAACATATAAACTGCAAACAACATGGATGACAAAATGGAGCCCTGTGGTACCTCACAGGATAGGAGGAGAGGGGCTGAGGAATAAATCCCAGACACCACTCTCTGAGTGGTCACCAATGTTATTTGCAGTGTACATGCTGCCCCTGGGTGAGCTCATTAGGCATTACAGTCTGGGTTTTCACTGCTATGTAGAAGATACCCAACTGTATATATTCTTTGCCCCTGGAACATATGACACTGTGGAAGTGCTTAACTACTGCCTGGCTGAGATCAATAACTGGATGTTCTCCAATTGGTTGCGACTGAACCCCAACAAGACAGAGGTCCTGGTGGTTGAGCCGGATCGTGGGCATGATAAGAGTGCTTCCAAAGTGGCTACAGGATTGTTCCTGGGTTCTGCTCCATTTATGGCTTTCCCTAGGGTGCAGAATCTTGGTGTTATCCTGGATGACAGATCGACACTTGAAGTTCAGATGTCATCTGTAGTCCAAAGTGATTTTTACCACTTAAAGAATATCACCAGAATTAAATCCCTAGTTCCGTCTGAAGACCTGCCATCACTGGTACATGCCTTTGTTACAACCAGGCTTGATTACTGTAATGCTCTATATTTTGGGGTCACTGGAGGGACCCTCCACTGGCTGCAGTTGGTGCAGAATGCAGTGGCCAGGTTGCTGACGGACCTGTCTAGTTCTAACAATGTGACCCTTATCCTGAGAACTCTGCACTGGCTGCCTTCCAGGTGGAGGATCATCTTCAAGGTGGGCTTGCTCACCTGTAAGGCCATATATGGACTGGGCCCTGATTACCTGGCTGATCTCTTGCCACCTGCCACCTCAGTCTACTCCCTCCGCTCCTTGACCAGGGGTCTCTTTGTGATTCCAAGGGCCAGACTAAAAATCTCCGGTGACCAAGCTTTTGATGTCACTGAACTGGCCCTTTGGAACACTTTTCCCAACTCTGTCAGTGAGGCCCAGATGGTCAAGATGTTTAAGAAGGGTATAAAGACCTACTTATTCTGGTTGGCCTTCCCAGATAAATGTGACTAACCAGAGTTGTCTGATTTTAGATTATATATTTTGAAGATCATATTTATTGTTTTAATATTGTATTACATGTTGTATGTGTTTTTTTGTATTTTATTTCTATACTAACCGTACCTGTTTTTATGTAAGGCACCCAGAGCCGCTGGGATTGGGCACCATATAAATAAATGTGCCTTGCCTTGCCCCTTGCCTATCAAAAGCCTCTACTGCATCCAGGAAGACACGGACCCCAGGGGCCTCTTCCAACCAGGACACAGAAATTAGGTGAGCCAACTTGCAAAGATGATCCAAGGATACTCTTTGCGGCAGAAAGCCAACTTGTTTACATGCAAGTAACTTGCTCCAGTCCCTATTGCAGCAATTGACCAGGTGTGACAAAAACTGCCCCTTTGGCCATCCGAGCTTACAGGGCAGTTTTGTCGGGGACTTCTAGTTCATTGCTATCACCTGATTTTATGAGGACACACTTTTGCCCTGCTCAGGGTCAGGAAGATCAACACAATAATTATTGGTAGACTACACTTCAGACATGGGAACATATCCCAGGAAAGACTCCCCACTTGGATTACGACTTAATTGTCTCCTCCATGCTCATCCTGTCGGCAGTCACTGGGAACCTTCCCACGAGAATGTCGGCACCTACACAGTGGGTGACCAGCTCTCATTTGCTACCTGTAGATGTAACCTGGCAGCCATCTTGTGTCCATTGCAAACAGAACCTGTAACAAATGAGTATTTAAACTAGCAGATAAAGAATAAATTAATCTGGTCACATTTCCTACCATATCTCCCACTCCCAGAAAATCAAGGCCTGACTCTTTTGGGTGACCTCAAGAGACACTGCTGTTCATGTAGGGACTGGGGATCGCCAAAATGAACATGCCATGCACTTAGCCCTGCCTTGACAGTCAATCTGTATTGGCATTCTATGCACCACTCCGGTGCTGGATGGCCATGTTATAAGACTGTAGTATCAAACTCTAGTGCAATAATTTTGTATTTACCCACTAGTCCTATGGATCCATGTCAGGGGATCATGATCTGTGACCACAGTGAGCTTCCACATACAAATATGGCTTCAGCTTCTTAAGGGACCATACTACTTTTTTTTCTGTTCTTTTGGTAACTAGGTAAGGCCCACTAGGCACAAATGCCCGTTTACAGGGGCTACCTGGGAGCACTGGGGTGGTTAAGTGACTTGCTCAGAGTCGCACAGTATGGAAGAGGTGGTTGTGGAAATCAAACCCAGGTCTGCTGTATGTACCAAGCTCATTTACAGCTTGTTACTCTAACTTCTAGGCTACACTGCCAGCCCCAGACTATCCCCAGACACTCCCTATCAATGGTAGCATATGCTTTCTCCCTTGGCAAAACTTCTCTCTCAGTTACACTATGGGGTGCTCCTCCCCCTGTGGTGTAACCTGGCTCAGGACAGTGACCAGCCCATGGTCCAGGGCATCCACATGCATGATGAACCTGAGATCATAATTAGGGCTACCATCTTGGCTGACCCACACAATGCCTCCTTCAACTGTCGGAAGTCAAATTCACAGTCCTCTGTCTTGAGAACTTTCTTTGGCATTTCCTTTTTTGTCAAGTCTGTCAGGGGATTGACCACATCACTACAGTGAGGAACAAACCTCCTGTAGTACCTGACTGCCCCCAGAAATGTCCTTACCTGTTTCTTCATGGCAGGGGTGGTCCAGGCCTGGATGGCATCAACTTTCGCAGGCTCTGGATGAATGCATCAACTGCTCACCTGGAGCCCAAGGTAGGACACTTTGGCCATACCTACTTGGCATTTTTCCACCTTAACTGTCAGCTCTGCAGTCTTCAGTTGACAGAACACCTCCCTCACATGCATGATGTGATCCTTTGGTGTCTATCTGTAAATGACTATGACATCCATGTATGCTAGCGCATATTCACTTGCCCCAGACAGAATGCAATCCACAAGCCACCGGAAGGTTGTAAGTGCATTCTTCATCCCAAATGGCATTACTCAGAATTCGAATAGGCCAAATGGGGTGACAAAAGCAGACCTTTCCCTGGTTGCGGGGGTTGGGGTACCTGTCAGTAGCCCTTTGTCAGGTCTATCATGGTCAGGAACTGGACTTCCCCCAGCCATTCCAAGGTCTCATCCATTCGTGGCAGGGGGGAGGTATCTGACTCAGTGCTGCTGCTGAGCCTCTGGTAGTCAACACAGAACCATGTGGTACCATCCTTCTTGGGGATCAGGACCATGGGTGAGGCCCAGGGGCTACTGGACTCCTGGATTACTCCAAGAGCCAGCATCTCCCTGAGTTCCTCTTGAATGGTCTGCTTAACTCCCTCTGGTACCCTGTAGGGGGACTGCCTCAGTGGTACTTGGGTCCCACTGTCCATGTGGTGTTCATCCATCATGGTGTACCCTGGTTTCCCTGTGAACATGTCCTCAGATGCTTCCAGCATCCCATCACCACCTCTACCTAGGCTGGTGCCAGCTGTCCTGAGATGGTGAGGTTATCCACTGAGGATCCCTCCCATGCCACTCCAAGGAGGTCCACCAGGGGATCAGCCTCATTTTCCTCTTCTGGTGCACTGCACACAGCGAGGACCATTTCCACCCTATCATAGTAGGGCTTCATTCTGTTAACATGATATACCTTCTGCCTGAACCTTCTGTCAGGCAGTCCTACTACATAATTGATCTCAATCACCTTCCTGATTATGGAGAATTGGCCCTCCCATGCTCCCTGCAGTTTATTTTGTTGGACTGGGACAAGTAACATCACTTGCTGTCCAACTTTACACTTCTGGGCTCTGGCCCATGGTCATACCAGGCTTTCTGCTGCTGTTGTGCAGTGGCTAAGTGCTCCTGGGTGGCCCCCATGAGTTTCTTAAGCCGGGCCCTGAAATTCAGGATGTACTCTACTACAGATTCTCCTTGGGAGGCAAGGTCACCTTCCCATTCATTCCTGACTAAATTTAGGGGCTTTCTCAACATGTGACCAAACAGGAGCTTGAAGGGTGAGAACCTTGTGGACTCCTGTGGGACTTTCTTGTACACAAGCAGGAGGTGGGGTAAATATTAGGTCCACTCCCTGTTGTGCTGGTCAGCAAATGTTCTGAGCATAGTTTTGAGGGTTCCATTCAATTGCTCAACCAGGCCATTTGTCTTGGGGTGATAGGGTGAGGCATGGAGCTGTTTCACCCCACACTTCTCCCACAGACTAGTCATTAATGATGACATGAAATTTGTCCCCTGGTCTGACACAATTTCCTGGGGAAACCCACTTGGCAGAAGATTCCCAGGAGCTCAACAGCTACTTTTTCTGCCATAGTGGAGGACATGGCTACCACCTCGAGGTACCTGGTTGTGTAGTCCATGACAACCAGTATGTATCTTTTGCCCATGTGACTTGGGGTACTCAGGGGTCACACTACATCCACAGTTACCCTCTTAAAGGGTTCATCAATAATAGGCAGGGGCATCAACACCACTTTAGTCTTGTTCCCTACCTTTCCTACCCTCTGGCACTGTGGAAAAGTCTGACAGGAATTTGCCACATCTGTGTACATATTCTGCCAAAAGAAGATGCTGGTGAGCCACCTTTTTGTGCAGTTAATACCCAAGGGGCCTTAAAATAGGGATGTCATGGACCAGAGCAAAAAGCTGCTTGTGGTAATTCCATGGGACTACCAACTGGCAGAGTACCTCTCCCTCTAGCCCCCTCTGTGGTGTACATTCCCTGTAGAGTAGCCCATTCTCCCAGTAAACTGACTTTTTGCTCCCCTGAGAATCCTCAGCACTAACTGCTACCTCTCTCTCAGTTTCTGGTGGGTAGGATCAGCCAGCTGAGCTCTGCCCAGCTCCCCCCATCTAACCCTCCCCAGCTCCCCTTCAGAAGGAAATCTGCTGCTGGCTGATGCTTCCTCTGTTTGCAGCTGGGTCTCGGGGCTGCTACTCCTAGCCCACCCCTCACCCATGCTGGCAACTCCTGCAGCTGCTGAAGGAGTGGTTAGCACAGGCTGTGTTACCCTCTCCTCACCCTCAGAAGCTTAACCTTTTGCCTGACTTCGGGTAGTAACCCACACTAGGTTTTTCCTGTGGTCAAACTCATTCCCCATGCTCACATCCACAGGGATATCAGGTACAACTCCCACCTCCCGGACCCCATGGCTGCTTTCCCAGCTCAATAAAAGACCCAAGCTATTGGCAATTGGATCACTGGACCCATGACTCCCTGAATCTTGGAAAACTGCCCCAGCAAAATCTCCTCCGTCTGGATCAGATCCTGCCTCACCATGGAGATGGAGGTGCCAGTGTCCCTCAATCCCTGTGTCACTGTCCCATTAACTAGGGTAGGGTGCTTATACATGGAGGAGTTTGGTGGCACTACAGTGTGTGTGTGTGTGTGTGTGTGTGTGTGTGTGCAAGCTACTATCTGCTGGGTACTGTATTCATCACCCCTTCCCCAAGCTAACTTCCAGCAGGGCCCTCCCTTTTTCAGATATCAAATGTCGGAGGGGGGGAGAGATAGTTTCCTCCTTTTATTTACTCTGGGCTATGGGGGAATGATTTCTCCATGGAGTGAGAGCCCCCCCAGTGTCCCCACCCATGTAAGTGTGAGTGTGAGTGTGTGTGTGTGTGTGTGTGTGTGTGTGTGAGAGATCTCATCTCCTTAGCCCTTCCTCACTATATCTTGAAGTTTTACAACATGCACCTGGGTCCATTGGCTGTCATGGGAACATATACCAGGAAAGATTCCCCACTGGGATTATGGCTTAATTGTCTCCTCCATGCTCATCCCATCAGTAATTACTGTGTACCTTTCTACAAGAACATGGAAACCTACAGAGAGGGTGACCAACTCTCTTTAGCTGCCTGTACATGTGACCTGGCAGCCATCATGTGTCCATTCCAAACAGCACCTGTAAAAGATGAATATTTATACTAACAGAAAAAGACTAAATAAATCTGGTCATAGTTTCTGTCACACTAGGATCTTAACTAAAATGTTTATGTCAAAGTTCAGGAGAGAAATTGGCCTATAATTATCAAAAAACACAGGATCCCTCCCAGGTTTGGGAATAAGCATCACTGGAGTACTCAGGAGTGATCTCTCTGTTACATCTTCCCCACAGAGGTGTTCAAATAATTCCAATAGCAGGAGGCTAAGTTAATCTTTTAGGCATTTATAAAAATTAGGGAAGAACCCATTCAGTCCTGGGGCTTTTTCCTTTGTGCGAAGGTCTTGTATTGCTTGGTGAGTTTCTTCTAAGCTAATGTTGGTTGTTAATATGGTCTGTTGTCCCTGCCTAAGTTTAGGGATTGGTATAACTGACAGATAGTCCCTGGTAGCCACCACAGGTATGCGGGAGGTCACTGAACTATGCAGAGACTGGTAAAATAGCTTAAATTCTCAAGCTGCTGCAAGACCAGCTGGGCTTGTACCACAAATGCGGTCCCCACCAAGAGGTATCCTGCATGCCCCCTCTGGACAGGGTGAGAAGCCGCCTGCTGCCTGCTCTTCTCCAAGGCATGCCAGGCTGCTGTAAGCTCAACTGGGCTTGTACCGCGGACACAGTCCCCACCAAGAGGTATCCTGCACACCCCCTCTGGACAGGGCGAGAAGTTGCCTCCTGCTCACGCTCCTCCAAGGCATGCCAGGCTACTGTAAGCCCAACTGGGCTTGTACTGCAGATGCGATCCCTGCCAAAAGGTATCCTGTACACCCCCTCTGGACAGGGCGAGAAGCCACCTGTTGCTCGCTGTCCTCCAAGGCATGCCAGGTACAGTCCCAGGACACAGCTCGGGCAAAAGGGAACTTTGGAATTTTTTTTGTTATTAATTTCCACAATCACTGGCACCTTTTCCACTGCCTGGACCCGATTGGCTCCCTGACGGCCCTCGAGCTTAGCCATTGGCCATCTGTAAGTAGTGCCTCAGCTGGTTTTTGGAACTTCTGACTTCTTGGAGCTACAAACTACAGGGAATCCTTTCTGCGATCTCCTCTCTGCTCAATTGTTTGAAAGCTGCTGAATTCCTGCCTCCCCTCTTAACACTGTATTTTTTTTCTTTTTTTCTGTGCTTCACTTGTTTGCCCTCGCTCTGCAACCCATGGCCAGAGGGGCAGCCTGATGGTTTTTAGGAGCAATTTTACTAAATTTCATTGTTAAGTTTTAAAGTGCTTAAAATGTATAAGACAGTTTTTATAATTGTTGTACTGCTAAAGCCTTGAACTTGTTAATCTGCTGTACTACTTGATCCCCCCCAGCTCCTGGCAACAGTAGCTCAAGTTAGCTACCCACCCCTGATTTAAACCCTTTGTTCATATTCCAGCCCCTGCAGAAAGCTGCTGGCACATAGCCATGGTCTGCAACCCCCCCCCGATTTATTCCAAGTCCTTCTTTTTGTTTTATTTTAACTTACCCCTCCCTGCTTAGAAACCGCCCCTCCTTTTCACAGGCTAATATTGTCCTCTTTCTATCCTTCTCCCTCAGGCTGCTGTAAGCCCAACTGGGCTTGTACCATGGACGCAGTCCCCACCAAGAAGTAACCTACACTCCCCCACTGGACAGGGAGAGAAGCCACCTGCTGCCTGCTCTCCTCCAAGGCACGCCAGGTACAGTCTCAAGACACAGCTTGCGCAAAAGGGAACTTTAGAATTTTTTTTCTTTTTTATTAATTTCCACAATCACTGGCACCTTTCCCACTGCCTGGACACGATTGGCTCCCTGATGGCCCTCGAGTTTATCCATTGGTCATCTGCAAGTAGTGCCTCAGCTGGTTTTTGGAACTTCTGACTTCTTGGAGCTACAAATTATGGGGAATCCTTTCTGCAATCTCTTCTCTGCTCAATTTTTTCGCCTGTCCACCCATCCCCCACCCCCACCCACTCCTTTATTAAATGCCCCTTACTCACAGCAAGACCCCATCTCTAGCCTTCTAATCTGGTGATTATCATCTAAGCAGTCTCTTAAAGGGGCCAACCTCATTTCTGGCAGCCTGATTCCTTCTGGAGTGCAATTTTACCTCCATAGTGACTGCTCTCTCTCTCTTTTAGTGTCTCATTATGTGCCCTTATTAACTGTCTTGCATCTAGAGTGCTTAATAATTACCTCTACTCTGTTACTACTCCCAATTAACCTCGCACTGTGCTTGGGACCTTTGTGTGGGCCCTTACTGCTGTACTCCTTGATATCATAATGTCTTTTATAACGGCTCTGTTTCCTAGAGGCATTATACTGCTCTGTCTATTGTCCCTATCTGACCTTGCCAGTGATAGGTTTCTAACATCTACCTCACCAAGTGGTCTGGGTCATGGCTGAAAATGGTCCATTGGATCAGTTCAATTACCCAGTTATCAAAAACATAAATAAATAAATAAACAATAAAACATCGGATAGTAATCGTTTTTATGTTTATAGTATTATCACCTCATCCCAATGCCCTGACCGTCTTACTATGCCATGGAACCCGCAATCCCCTGGTGACTGGGGGTTGCTATTTCATCACCCTGGCTGGCTAACCCCTTTGGCACTCCTCCCTGGGATCTTCAACTTACAAGCTAACTGTAAAGCGCGCTCAACTCAGAGGAAGCTTCACAAACTCTGCAATATGCAATTAAAGGAATATCTGTGTAGACTGGCCTTACTGCTGCTCTCTGACAATATTCACCCCAACCCTGGCCTACCACGACATATGACATGCCCACAGTCATCTACAGAGTTGCTTAAAATTGCCTCACTTAATGTATGCAGCCTCCTCCCCAAAATGGACATAATGAATGCATGGATCTTACAACATAACTCAGACATCCTCTCAGTTGTAGAAACATGGCTTTCTCCAAAAATAGCGGATGCTTCAATTTCCATCCCAGGCTACATGGTCTTTAGACAGGATTGTCTCTCCAAGCGTGGGGGCGATTGTGCAATCTATCTCCGTAACAACCTTCAGGGTCTCATCCTAACACTGCCCAAAACTGATGACCATGTGCCACTGGTACCATCTCCCCTGGATCACACCAGACCTCATCACCCTCTGTTGCACCAGGGACAAGGCATGGAGGCTATACAAAGCCTTCCTTGCTACTTGCTACCTCCAATCCTACAAACACCACAGAAACAAATGCACCGAAGCTATTCGGCAATCTAAAGCCTCCTACTTCAAAGCACAACTTATCCAAGCTTCCCCTGCATCTTTCTGGAAGGTGATCAACTCCCTTATCAACCCCCCCTCCAAGCAAGCTAGCCCTGTCCTCAACATTGATGGCAGAACTGTCTCAGATCGTCCTATTGTAGCTGAACTTTTTAACTCAATTTTTGTGTCTTGCACCCTACCCGACTAACACCCTCCTCCACCTGACTCCACCAAATCCTCCCACTCCTACCCCAGCTTCCTCTTTCCTTCTTTCACACTCCTGGAAGTCTTCTCCACTCTCACCTCTCTAAACCAGTCCAAAACCAGCCCAGACAACTTGCACCACAGACTACTTTGCATCTCTGCATTGGCCATAGGTGCACCTCTGACACACATACTCAACCTCTCTCTCACCACAGCCACAGTTCCTGCTGCCTGGAAACTGGCCCGGATCCTCCCTCTGTATAAAGGTGGAGACCCATCCCAACTGGAAAACTACAGGCCCATCTCACTTCTCCCTTCCCTCGACAAGATCCAAGAATCCCTCATGCTGTTCAAACTGTCAAATTTTCTCTCCACCAACAGCTTCCTCTCACCCTTTCAATCTGGATTTAGAAAACACCACTCCACTATCACCACCTTGCTATGAGTTACTGACTCAGTCCTCTCTGTCATGCACAGCAGCCAAACCACCATCGCCATTTTCATCGACCTGGCAAAAGCCTTCGACTCTGTCTCCCACCATCTGTTGCTCCGCAAACATAGCTCCTTCAGATTTGCCCAACCTGCCATCAACTGGTTCCACTCCTACCTCCATAATAGGCAGCAGTCTGTACAAATAGGCAACACCCTCTCCCCCCCACCCATCCTCTCAGGTGTCCCCCAAGGCTCTATCCTTGGCCCTATCCTCTTCTCCCTTTTCATCAACGACCTCCCCTCCATCTGTCTCTTCTCAAATGTACATCTGTACACAGACAATACTATCATCTATGCTTCAGGCCCCTCCCCCGACATCATGCTCTCAAATCTTCAAAGCTACTTCAACTGAGTCCAAGCCTGGTTCCTGAAAAAACAGCTTAAACTTAATGGCAAAAAAACAGTCACCGTGGTCCTCAGATCCAGATAAAAGCTTACCACCCTGGACAGCTCCCCCCTCGATTCAGCCCCCACCTTCGAGTACCTGGAAGTCTGGCTGGACAGCCATCTTAACTTTTCCACCCATGTCGAGGCCATCCGCACCAAACTCCGGCCCAAACTGGCCATCTTCTATCACCACAAAGCCAGTCTTCCTCTTCCCGCCCATAATGAACTCGTAAGTAAAACAATGTGGACATCATCTATGCTACAGCACCAACCTCATCCCTCTCTAAACTGACATCCTACTCAACTCTTTCTGTCATTTTGCCACTGCCTTCTCCCCACTCACTCATCACTGCCTCCTCTACTCTACTCTCTCCCTAGCCCTACTCCCTCACAGGAGAACTGTCCACAGTGCCTCCGTCATAGCTAAATACTGGTTAGGCTGCCTATCCCCTACCTCACTTCCCGCCTTACTCCAGCCAATTCTCTAGGCTACTCCCTCTATCACAGCGATGCACACACGTTCCACCTCACACGCCCCCACTCTGCTTCCAGTCAAGCTGCCTTTTCCTACAATCTCCCACTCCTATGGAACAATCTTCCATCCAAAATTGCCAGGCCTGCTCTCTTTCAGCTATTAAACAACTCCTCAGACTCCTCCCCTCCCCTCTCTGCCAAAGATGCTCCTTGGATTCCACCCCAACTTGGGCCTAAACTACTCTCGGAGGCCTCACTAGGTCAATTTTTGCACACGCCTGCCTCCAATAGTATATTAACTTATCTACTGTACAATTCCTATACTAGTTTATAAAACACTGTAAATGTTGGTGCTTGTATTATACTGTAAATACAAATGCTTGTATAATACTGTAAATATCCACATTTGTACTGTAATTTTTTGATGCTTTACTGAACGTCTATAACAAACAATTGTTGTACTTCTCTGCATACCTCAGTGTACACCTTGTATCCAGGTTGCACCTGGAAATGAGCCCCAGCTCTGTGTGCCTTTCCCGGTCACCAATTTTAAATAAATAAATAAATAAATATGGGAGCCCTTGCCATAAAAGTGTTTCTTGGTGCACACAATAAAACCCTTACTGTGTTTTCAGTCTATATTCCTCCCAGACAGATGGACCCCTGCTTTGATTCACTCCTGGCATGTCTTGGATCTCTGAGTCTTAACTTGGAAATTATCATCTTAGGAGATTTCAGTATCAACTGGTTCTCTCCTGGCACAAGCCCTTTCAAAGATGCAGTTTCAGCAGTTCACCTCACCCAGCTAGTCAAGTCCCCCACTAGAATCAGCTATAAAACTGGGACAGGTACCTTACTGGACTGGGTGCTCTCTAACCACCCTGAACATATATCAGACACAACTGTACTTCCAGATGCCTTCAGTGACCACTCCCCTGTCTTGTTTCATTGGTCAAACAAATTCTCTAAACCACCTGCTAGAACAATTACCACCATGGTACTCATCCACGGTCATCTTGACTCACTAAAAGCTGACCTATGTAATAAGGCCTGGTCAATGGTTTACTCTACTAAAAATGTTGACATTGCCCTCGACCAATTCATTCTTCAGTTCAGCGCTATGTGTGATAGGCATGCCCCTATTAAAAAGTGTCAAATCAAAGGCCGCTGTAATCCCTGGTTCTCTCTGGACCTCCTTGAGCTTCTGAACATCAGGGACCATTTATGGTACAGGTCTAGGTCCTCGTGCAATCTGGCTGACATCCAGAGATACAAAGCATCTAGAAACAACTGCACAAGGGCTATTCATGCAGCTAAACATCAATATTTTAAGGAAGTGTTCTCTTGGACCTGGAATGATGGTATAAAATTTTGGACTAACCTTAAAGAGGTCACAGGAAGAGACCTCAGATCTGCCCCTACCATGCTTAACATTGATGGTGTACACTCACTCGACCCCAAACTTATTGCTAACAATTTTAATAATGCCTTCATGGACCTGAGTGGTGTCCTCTCACCTGGCTACTTCTTTCATCCCCTCACAAGTGACTACCTTGGGAAAGAGACTCAGCCCCCTTCACATCCTCCTTTCTACTTCAAAACCCTCTCAGCCCATGAAGCCAGGAAATACTTACTTAAGGTACTAGGAAAATCGAGATGTAGTGGTAACATCCTGGATCTTAAATTTGTAGCCCTTATACTTGATGTAATTATGTCACCTCTAACATATATTGTTAACATGTCACTTGGCTACTCTCAATTCCCTCAGAAATGGAAATCTGCCACTGTGACACCAGTTCATAAGTCTGAGGGTTGCACAATTACTGGGAACTACAGGCCTATCTGTATTCTGCCTCCACTCTTGAAAACTCTTGATCGTATAGTAGCTGACCAGCTGATTGAATACTTAGAAAAATATCAGCTACAATGCCCGCAACAACACCGGTTCAGAAATGGTCATAGTACCACTACCGCCCTTCTGGTGTTCGCAGACTTTATTCACCACTCCTTAGATCAAGGACACTTGGTTGGTGCTGCTTTCATTGATTTAACCAAAGCTTTCGACACAGTGAATCATACCCTCCTGGTTGAACAGCTTGCCACCATTGGCCTAGCTTGGGACAGCGTAGCCTGGTTTGAAAGCTACCTGCATGACAGTTCATAGCAGGTGAAGACTGGTAACATCCTCTCAGATAGCAGACCTGTCCTATCTGGAGTCCCTCAAGGATTCATTTTGGGCCCTCTTTTATTTAGCATTTTCATCAGCAACCTTCCTTACTCCTGTCAAGGTCACATCCTTTTATATGCTGATGATACTGTCCTGTTTACCAGTGATCCAGACCCTAAGGTTCTTGAGTCCAGGCTACAAAGTAATTTCACAGTTGTACAAAGATGGTTCCATCAGCACAAGTTAGTTATGAATTACAACAAGACTAAAACTATGCTGTTCTCCAGCTCCCAAAATAGGCACAGAACTTACTCTCTTTCCATCAACAACGAAGAGGGTTCTCCCCTGGAGCTAGTTCAGCTCTTTAAATATCTGGGGATTACAACTGATAGTACGATGACCTATGCCTATCACATTGACAACATTGCTAAGGCTGTTAACTCCCGCATTAGGCTACTTAACAGGCATAAGCAGTGTTTGTTGAGTACCTAGAGGCCAGTGGGGCACAGGACCCAAGACAGCATGGATTCACAGTGGGAAGGTCATGTCAGACAAATCTAATTGATTTCTTTGACTGGGTGACCAAAGCAGTAGACCAGGGAGGGGCTGTGGACATGGCCTACCTAGACTTTAGCAAGGCATTTGATACAGTCCCACACAAAAGATTAATAAACAAATTAGCCAGCCTGGGAGTGGGTCCCAGGGTGGTAGCCTGGGTAAAACACTGGTTGGACAACAGGACACAGCGGGTAATAGTAAGTGAAGTCCACAGCGAAGAAAGAAGGATTACTAGTGTTGTACCGCAAGGTTCAGTACTGTGGCTGGTCCTTTTTAATGCCTTTATAATTAATATTGCAGAGGGACTGGAAGGGAAAGTATGTCTCTTTGCAGATAACACAAAGATCTGCAACAGGGTTGATACACAAGGTGGGGTGGAAAGGTTGAAATGGGACTTGGAAATGTTGGAGGAATGGTCAAATGTATGGCAGCTTAGATTCAATGCAAAGAAGTGCAAACTAATGCACCTGAGAAACAAAAACCAAGGGGAAGAGTACACAATGGGAGTGAGATACTGACAACAACAAAAATGGAAAGGGACCTGAATCATACCCTTCTGGTTGGGGGTAGTCATATCAGATGACCTAAAGGTGGGCCAGCAAAGTGAGAAAGCAGTAAGGAGGGCTAGGGGGAGGCTGGGATGCATAGGGAGAGGCATCACCAGTAGAAAACAGGAAGTTGTTGGCCCTCTGTACAGACAGTTGGTAAGACCACATCTGGAGTACTGTGTACAGTGCTGGAGACCCCATCTCCGCAAAGACATAGACAGGGTGGAAGCTGTCTAGAGGAGGACAACCAAAATGATGTAGGGTCTGCATCAGAAGACATATGAAGAAAGACTAAAGGAACTAAAGATGTATAGCCTTGAGGAAAAGATGGGAGAGGGGGGACATGATAGAAACTTTCAAATACCTCAAGGGAATCAACAAAGTCCAAGAGGGTAGCATCTTTCGGAAAAAGAGATGTTCAAAAACAAGGGGGCACAATTTGAAGATAGAGGGGGGATGGCTCAGAGGTAATGTGAGGAAGTATTTCTTCACAGAGAGGGTTGTGGATACATAGAACAGCCTTCCTGAGGAGGTCGTAGAGTCAAAAACAGTGGGGGAATTCAAGAATGCATGGGACAGACATAAGGCAATTCTAGTGGGGGTTAGGAGGAAGTAGGCTGTTGGTTAACTAGGATCTGCAACGTATCCATTAGGTAGGGAAATGGGCAGACTAGATGGGCCAAGCGGTCTTTATCTGCCATCAAATTCTATGTTTCTTCAAGGGTGAGGGATAGAAGTTTGAGGTCTAGAGAATCATTGTTGGTTATGGACTTGCTGCTGGCTTTAGTAACATAATCACGTACCTGGTACATCTTGACCACTTTAAAGTAGAAGGGAGGGGTGACTAGTAGGAGCAGTAGCGGTTGGGGGCATAGGATCATCCACTTCTTTGAAAAAGTCAGGTGGAAGTACAGAACTAAGATCAGTGAAGGTGATATTGAAGGTGTCCGCAATGATTTTGGGATCAAGTGTTATATCTCCATTTATGCTGAGCACTGATGGGGTGTATTTTGATTGCTTCCCAGTGACTTCTTTTATGTTGTTCCAGAAGTCTCTTTCATTTCCCCAGGAGTTAGTAAGGGCGTTCTTGAAATAGGCTGATTTCTTTTCCTGAATTGATTTGGTACAGTCATTTCTTGCATGTTTGTAGTTTGTGATGTCTATGTGCTTCCCAGTGGCTGTAGCGAGCTCCCAAAGGTGGTCTCTTGCCTTTAGCTGACTTAGGAGGTCTCCTGAGATCCTGGGGTTACAGAGGGCTTTAACTTTTCACCTTTTAAGCAGTGCGAATTTGTTGCAGGCCTCATTAAAGATTTTGATAAAGTGGTCCAGGGCAGTGTTCACATTTGTTACTGATATGATTGGAGACCAGTCCTGTTGGAGAAGGTGAGATTTGAGATGAATTAATTTGCCATGGGGTAGAACTCTACTGGTGATGTTTTTTGGGGGAGGTTTAATGAATTTGTTTGACCAGAAGCAGCTGACAGGGAAGTAGTCACTGAGTGTGTCAGGGAAGACAGTGATGTTTGAGATCTAGGTGGGGTGACTGGTAAGGATCCAGTCCAGAAGGGTGCTGGTGCCAGTTTTGTAGTTTTTTTCTGGTTGGCAAGTCTACCATATGGGTGAGGTTGGACTCCGTGATGGAGTCCCTATGTGCCCTTGCCTCAGCAGCAGGCCAATTTATGTTAAAGTCACCTAACAGGATGGATTCTGTATCTGGTGGGAGTGACCTGACGAAGTCCAGAACTACTGTGAGTCTATTTCCTTGCTCTTTATGTGGTATGTACACCATGGTGACTGTGAGGGCTTTGTTGTGAGCACCAAGAAAGATTCTGATGGGAAGAATCTGCACCGTAGTCATCAGGGGATCAGTGTTGACAGGGCATCCCAGGATAGACTCTTTAAGGTATAGGGCGCAACCTCTGCCTCTTTTTGTGGTCTGGTCAAGCCTAAAAGCATTGTATCCATGAAGGGTGATTGCCTGGTCAGGGACCAATGGGGAGAGCCAGGTTTCAACAACTGCTAGGATGTCCGGGCTATGCTGGCTAGTAAAGATCTGAAGGTCATCCATTTTAGGAAGGAGGCTGCAAATGTCAAGCGCTATAATTGAGAGGGCGCCTGAGTGCTTGTTCAGGTTGATGACCTTAGAAGGGGCTGGGCCAGGATTTGGACGGACATTTCCAGACAGCATCAGGAGGAGGAGGAGCACTAGTTTCAGGGTGCATAGACGTAGTTCTCTAGTAATGCACTTCTGCTTTCTAGTCATGTACGGACGTGTCATGGGGTGAGAGTGAAAATTCAGGGACAGAGGAGTAAGAGGGTCAGGGGAGTGTACTCCATGTCTACAGGAGGGAGAAAACAGTTCATTAGAGGTAGGCGGGGTCCAGCGCGGAAAGTTTGGCTCTAGAGGTTGGGTACCTAGATGGTGATAAGTGGAGCCAAGTAGGTAGCTGGGGGGGAAGGGAAGCAGACTCTGGGGGGTGGAGTAAGGGAATAAGAGGAGCGAGGAAGAGGAGAAAGGGGAGCAGAGTACTGGAGGGACACATGGTTAGAAATGGCAGGGAGGAGGCTGAGAGGTGCAGGATAGTCAAGGAGGCAAAGAGGAGAGAAAGAATGGAGGGCAGATGAGATGAGGAGAGGAGCGGGGAGAAGGCAAATTCACTGCGAGTGTAAATGAGGAGGCAGCACAGGGGTACTGTGCAATACAATACAGGAGTAGAGGAGTTAAATTTGCAAGAGGGCAGGGGTAGTGGGGAAGAGGAGGGGGACTTAAGAAAGCACCCAATAGGAAAGGGCAAAGAGGAGGGGCTACCAAAAGGGGTGTGGAAAGGGTCTAATTAAGGTAGGAGGTGGGGGAGGGGGCGTAAAATTTCGGCCGATTCCACTGAGAGTCAATGGGCGCTGCAGCCCCGAGATGAGGAGAATTTCAGCAGGCGCAGATAGTCAATCACAATGTTGGAAGAAAGCAAGGGTCCAATCAGGGTGCAGCTCAGTGAACGATGGGCCAATGGCAGCAACTCACAGCAACCCTGGTCAGTCTAAAGACTTACCCAACTTTCAGGATCCCGTGGGCGGCCAGGAGGTGTGCGGCTGTTTGCAATCAGCTATTAAGTCATCATTCTCCTGAATCAAAGACTCATTAGTATTAGACAGTACATTATTCATTTGTAAAACTTGCTGTTTATCAAACTGAAGTTTATCACAAAGTTCACTCAGCTCATGCACTTTCATGTCAGAGTGTTGATCTGAGGTAGCTAACTGGCAGTCACACTGCTGACGTAATGCCTGCAGCTCAGAATGAAGTATGTTTGCATTTTTAGAGTGTTCTGCAGTGTTCTCGCCAACTAATCTCTTATAGTCAGTAAAACTAGGCTTCACAGAAATCAACATCTGTAATGAGCCTCTAACGATGCTAATAACATTGCTTGAAGCAGGCCCTTAGCGGACCGCTTGTTAGTTGTCTGTCTCAGTGTAATATACTGCTCACATATCAACATGATTGGATCCGAAACATTTTTGATTAACTCGTCTTTAGTAAATACATTATAGCATTGCCAACTACCATGTGTTTTGAAATAAACTGAGATATCTTCATTCAGCTCCTTGCTAATTACCATAGACATGTCTGTTAAGCTGGGGAAACCTTTAACTATTTGCTGATCAGCTGCTATGTTCAGAATCATAGTAGATGAACACTGGCAAATGGGAGACGTGTGTGGAGAACTTTAAAAGACAGAGAAAGTTATCACAAACAGCTGCATTTTATATTTTTATTTGCTTTGTTTCTCTACTCACTCTGTAGGAAAAGACACAGACTGAGAAGAATTAAACAACATACACAGCAACTTGCCTGTTATGAATTCCTCACTAGTCACAGCATCAGGCACGGTCACCAATAAAGTTAATTATAAGTCCAGCTTATAATTCAGGTTCTTGTATGCATGTGCTGAGTAAGGAAAACACACGGCAAACAAGTAATAAAGGAAATATTTATTACATACTCACGCCAAAGCACGTAACAAGGAGTTACAAAAAGGATGATTTTGTGCCATGCCGGTGACCTGGGTTCGGGAAACAGCTCAGGCCGTTGGGGGTCAGCAGGAGAGGGAGAGGATCAAGCATCTAGAGGACAGCTGTCCTCTCTTGGGAGGGAGGGGGGTTCCGACTCGGCACTTGACTGGCCTCTGTCAGAAGCCGGCGGCACAGCAAGAGCATGAGTACACAAAGAGGGTCGGGAGTGAGGATGTCAGGGCATAGCCACTCCCTTAGAACAGGGAAAAATGACACCAGAGTGCCGAGGGGAAGGAGTGCCAGGAATGGACCCTAATAACTGCTGCCTACCTGACCACTAAGGGACCTGATGAAACAATGTTTGATTGGGGTGTACAGGCTCCACCTCATACCCTCCTGGGGGGTATAGCCACAGCTCCATGGAGGTTTTCCGGGGATCCAGGTAAGGCAGCAGTGGGATAATTCCCTTGGCGTCTCCCGACTGAGTGAGGCTCTGTTGTAGGGAGGAGAGAAAAACTACAATAAAAAAAAAAAAAGGATGATTTCCACTAATCAGCCCCGGGGTTACATGTACTAAGTAAGCAATAATACCCGAGAGGATGGGCATTATTGGGAAATACCGGACCGCTCAGGGGCATGATGAGGCCCGATGCCGCAGGCGGAGGGCCTTATAGCCCCTGGAAGGTCCGGTATTTCCCAATAATGCCCACCCTGGAGGGTATTATTGCGCTTATAAAATGGTTTTCTTAGTAAGCTTTAATGAAGAGAGGAAATTATTATAAAGAAATTAATAGTATTAGCAGAAACAAAAGTATTTTAAAAAAAATAGTCCATGTTTCTTTAAGGCTGTTCCAGGTTGTGTTGCTCCTCCCCACAGCTATCAACACTTCCCCCCCCCCGCTTCTCGAGACAGACACATGCACTTGAAGAATTGGTAAATATGCAGAACCAGTCTGTGGGCATCGTTGTGTCATGTTTGTTTAACATTTTTTTTTTAATTGGGCTGCAGTTAGCTGCGGACCTGTGGTGAGAACTATGCGTTGATGAACAGCTCTGCGGTAAATTATGTATTTCATTTACACTGGTACATGGAATACCTGTGGGAGCATTACAGTTTGAGGCAGTTCTCGCATTTGTGGCAGTAGAATGCTATGATTTTTAAAAAAGGTTCGGAGCAATGGATTGTTTCATTTCTGGTTTAGCGCAGTGCTGCGATAGTATGGTTGGGAGAGTGCAGCTGTGAGAAAAAAAAAGATTTGGGCACTCTTCCAGACTGCAGAATAAGTGGAGTGTCTTTTTTTTGTATTTTTGAGCAGGAGTGACGTTATAGTGAAGGAGTGACTGTGTGTGTGTGTGTGTGTGTGTGTGTGTGTGTGTGTGGGGCCATTTGGTCTCGCTAACGAACAGAAAAAACATGGCTGGGATTTTAAATTTTAGCTGGTGGTTTCAGCCAATGAGTAAGCAAGGTGAGCACCCCTGCACAAGGGTATGTGGTAAGGTGGTACTCAGGCTGGTACTAATTTCTTGCTGGGCATTTATTGAAAAATAAATGCCCAGCTTGGAAGTGGTATTAGCCAATCAGCAGTCATAATCTATTCTTGCCATTTTATAAATAAATCTAAACATGAAACAAACAAACAAACATACAGAAAGAACACTAGGATCTCAGAGGCTGAGGAGGGGCTGGCTAGCAGTTACATATATACTCTGCTAATAAGAATGCAACATTTGGATAAGGCAGACAAATACAATTGGATATAGTATACAGAGTTTAATATCAGGGTGGACACCAGGAAGCAAGAGTGCATGGTTAGCATATATAATAGCTCTGCTAGAAAAAGTATTATCTATTGTTATTTCCAGACTGTCTGGAAATATATGCAACATAATCAGAAAAGCACACTATGTGTCACAATAGTGGAAAACTACAAAATATGAGTGATTATGAGTACAGCAGAATATATGGCAGAAACATAGCACATAGGTAAATATATTTCAGACAGCTATAAGCATAGCAAATATAATACAGAACACTAAGATAAGTAATAAAACAACATAAAACATTACAAGATTGTGTAAGGCACTAATACTTGTAGCAATATAAGGTTACGCTTACATGTGGATCAGTTGGTGGTAGATAACCCAGGCATAACAAAGGAAGCAAACAAGTCTACAGTAGACAAGGGTCTGCTGAAGCTTAGCAGTGGAAGGGAGGAGAGAGATGGGCCGGTAATTATCATGGTAGGAGGGATCACCCCCATTATATATGGAGAGTACCTTAGAAATTTTCCAGGCCTGGGGGACAGTGCAGAGGGAGAGAGAGAAGGAGAGGTTCAGGATATGTGCTAGAAGGGAGGCAATAGCTGGGGCTGAGATGTGTAGGAGTTTGGGGTCCAGTCCATGAGGTAAGTGTGAGAAAAACTTTGTGGGGGGAATGACAAGGGGAATGGTAAGCTTTGGGTGCTGATGGAGAAGTGAAGGTAGAGTGGGACTGGTGAAGGAGGTGGCTAGAAGATGAGGGTAGAACACAGGTGGTGAAGAAATCATTGAGATGAGTGGATACAGAGGAAGGGTCAGAGACTGGAGAGCCATTCACCATGATGATGGGGAGGAGAGGATTGAGGGGGAGGGCAAAATGGAGTCGATAACTTTCCAGAATTTTGCAAAGGAATTTAGGTTAGACTGAGATTATTTTTGAAATGAAGGGCCTTAGCAGCATGGATGGCCTTGGTGTATGAGTTCCTGAGCAATCTGTAGGATGGAAGGTCGGAGAAGGATTGGGAGGATCTGAAACAGGCCAAAGCCTGGTCGCATGATTTACACAAAGCAATAAGATTAGGAGTGATCCATAGATGATGGGCATGTTTGATCCTTGCTTTTCTTAGGTGGGGCATGAAGGTTCCATGTATAAGTAAGAATGGCTAGGAAGTGGGATAGGGCAGTATCAATGTTAGGGGCATGATAGATCAGTGAGCAATCTGAGGCAGTGAGGTAATTTAGTAGGACATGAGTGATGAGAGATCTTGGAGACCTAGACCATATGTATTTGGGGTGGACTGGGTAAGTCTCGCTTTCCCGATGCAGTAAGTTACGCTGTGATCACTGAATACATCTGGCAGAGTGCCTGCTGTTTGGATGCAATAAGGGTAGGAGGCAAGTACCAAGTCCAGGAGGAAGTGACTGGGGATTAAGGGTTGAATTGGGTTGGTTTGAAAATTAATTGGGTGAGTTTTAAGGACTCAGTCCTTTGCAGTGTGGGTTTGGAGGTGAGGTAAAGCCAATTTAAGTTAAAATCACCCAAGAGGATAAGTTCTCTGGAGGCAGCATGGGAGACGGGGGAAGACAGGGTATCAAGAAGGGAGGAGGGAGAGATCTTTAGGGAGTCATAAGACACCTACATAAAGAGGGAGGGTAGAAGGGAGGGATGGTTTGGCAGATAGGAGTTTGTGAGATGAAGGGACTGTTTCTTTGAAGATGACTGCGCAGGACAAGTTTTGGCATACATACAAAGCTACTTCACCACTTGCCATGGTCCTGTCGGAAAAGGTGGAAGTCCACGAGAGCCAGCTAAGAGTTTGTCACCCTGGAAGACAGCCAAGACTCAGATATGCACAGGAGGCTGGGAAAGTACTGTGAAGTCCATACCTTGAGTAGGTTGAGCTTTGAGAGAAGGCTCCATGGCATTTAGGTGGAATATGCTAAGGCTTTTTGGGAGGAGGGGCCAGGATTATGTTCAGCGTTGACAGCCAGGAAGAGAAGAAAGAAGAGAGGGAGGAGAAAAGACTAAACTTCTGCCCCGTAAGTGGGGGGGGGAAGGGGCATGGGGTCATTATATATATATAAGAGCACAGCAATGTACCGCACTGCAAAATCAATACTTTGCTGCCACTTGGATAAACTGCTGAAACATATTTTGGTGAAAGCAGCATGTGGAGGAGCAAAAAAAAAAAAAGAAACCACACATCGCGATTTAGCAAAAGTCTGGGATCGGGATTTGAGCCCTGGTCCACAGACACACAGTGACCCCCTGCACTCAGGGCTCATCCCACTGAGCCACGGCAGTAGCTCGGTGGACCACCTCCCGAATGGAGGTCTTCAACTTCATGTAACTCCTCCTTCCCACCCATGTGTCATAGGGTACAAAACCGCATACAGCATACAGTATGTGTCTTGCAGGGTTTTGCACCCTGTCCTACTAGTGCACAGCGTATGTTCCTCACGGTATTCCATGTGTAGTTATGTATGCAACAACTTAACCCGGTAAGGGGGAAAGGGGAGATAGAGGAGGAGAGGAGAGGAGAGGAGAATATAATGGAGAAGTTCCAGATTGAGGGAGGGAGAGTGGAGAAGCCAAGGTGGAAGATTGTGGTTAAGCAGGTGGAGAAATGGAGGGGTAGAGGAGAATGGAGGGATGTAGCAGGGATTGGGGGGGGAGAAGAGGAGGAGAGAGCAGGAGAAGAGATGGATGTGTGTGAGAAGAGGCCTGGAAGGATGGAGAGGAGGAGAGGTTATGAAGGGGTGGGAGGAGACAGGGGTAGGAAAGATAAAAGGAAGATACAGATGGATAGGGTTTGGATCATAATGAGGGAAGATTAGAGGAAAGAGGTCTTACAAAAATTGGGTTTGCAGAAGCACCTGTTTGTAAGGGCAAGAGTGCAAAAAATAAGCTGCAACAATAACCTCAGTTGGATAAGCTACTAATTCAGGTAACCACACAAGAATACCTTGGCGAGAAAGACAGGGCAACAGCTGTGCAAATTTGGATAAGTCAGGCAGGGCAGTAAGCGAATACCTAACTAACAGATAAAATTTCTATTTTAATTAGTGGTAGGCAAACATCTAACAGGCAGAAAGACTGTATTGACTAAGTGGTAAGCCAGGCAGGATGTTGTATAAGTTAGATTGCAGGGTGTTACTTTTGATAGTCAGCAGAGCTATAGGCAAGCACCTAAAATAGTAGGCTGAAATATTACTTTAAATTGGTAAGAGGTAACATAGAAACATAGAAACATAGAAACATAGAAGTTGACGGCAGATAAGGACCGCAAGGCCCATCCAGTCTGCCCATTTCTTTTTCTACCTTATAAATGTGCCATCGGCCTTTGCTCTGTCAGTGACCTATCTATTCATGGTCATTTGTATTGCTCCCTTATGCCTATCCCATGCCTGTTTGAAGCCCTGCACTGTATTCATAGCCACCACTTCTTGTGGTAAGCCATTCCATGCATCTACCACCCTTTCTGTGAAAATGAATTTCTCACATTCCCTCTTAATCGGCCTCCTCTAATCTCATGCTGCCTCTTGTCCTGCTATTTTTCTTATATTTAAACATGTTAGACTCTTTCACCTTGTTTATGCCCTTAAGGTGTTTAAATGTCTCGATCATATCACCTCTCTCCCTCCTTTGCTCAAGGGTATATATATGAGCTCCGTTAATCTGTCCTCATATGTCTTCTGATGCAGTCCCTGCACCATTTTGGTTGCCCTTCTCTGGACTGCCTCAATTTGGTTAATGTCCTTGTGAAGGTGTGGCCTCCAATACTGCACGCAGTACTCCAGATGGGGCCTAACCAATGTCTTGACAGAGGGATTATTACTCCTCTACGACTTGTGATACCCCTACTAATACACCCTAACACCCCCCAGCCTTACCTACTGCTTTAGAGGTCTGCTTGATGATTTTAGGTCATCAGTGATGATGATGCTGTCTCTTTCTTCCTTTGTGACTGCTAGCAACTCCTCCCAGCCTATAAGTGGCTTCAGGGTTTCTTCCCTATGTGCATGATTTTGCACTTCTTTGCATTAAATCCCAGTTGCCACTCTTCTGACCATTCTGCTAGTTTATCCAGATCTCTCTCATTCTGCCCACCCCATCTGGATCATCTACTCTGTTGCAGATCTTGGTGTCATCTGCAAACAGACAAGCCTTACCTCTAGTCCATCTGCGAGGACACTAATGAAGATGTTGAATAGGACTGGCCCCAGGACTGATCCCTGAGGTACCCCACTTGTGACTTGCATCTCTTCTGACTGTATACCATTTACCACCACTCTCTGTTTTCTGCCAGTCAACCAGTTTGCCACCCAGTTGACCAACTTCGACCCACCCCGAGCCTACCTAGCTTATTTATCAATCTTCTATGTGGAACAGTGTCAAAAGCTTTCGGAAGTCAAGGTAGGCGACATCAACTGCTCCCCTTGGTCCACCACTCTGGTTACCCAGTCAAAGAAATCTATGAGATTAGTTTGACAGGACCTTCCTTTGTAAACCCATGCTGTCTTGGATCCTGTGCCCTCATGGATTCCAGGTGTTGCACTATCCTTCTTAAGGAGTGCCTCCATAATCTTGCCCACTACTGAGGTAAGACTGACCGGTCTGTAGTTCCCTGCCTCCTCCTGCTACCACTCTTGTGGAGGGATCACATGAGCCCCTCCAGTCTTCTGGGACCTCTCCTGTGCTCAGAGACTCACTAAACAATTCTGCTAATGGCTCTGCTAGTTCCTCCTTTAGCTCCTTAAGTACCCTGGGATGTATGCCATCAGGTCCCATTGCCTTATCCACCCTGAGCTTAGCAAGCTCTTGTAGGACCCTTTCTTTTGTGAAGGGAGTAGTGCTCACCTCCCTCCCCCTGTGTCCATGATGCTGAGCTGTGGGCCCTGCCCTACCTTCTCTTCAGTAAATACTGAGCAAAAGTATCTATTTAGGATAGATGCCTTTACAGGGTCCTCCTCCTCACATGCTCCCTTTTCTCCATTAAGCTTAGCAATACCCCCTCTGGACTTTCTCCTTTCACTAATGTATCTATAGAAAGTCTTGTCACATCTTTTACTGTTCGTGCTAGTGTTTCCTCAGTTTGGGACTTTGCCTGCCTTACTGCCTTACCTGCTTCCCTTAGGGCAGTTTGGTATGCCTCCCTATCTTCATCCTGCTGTGTTCCCTTATATTTTCTGAAGGCCAGCCTTTTGGCTCTGACCTTTTCTGCTACTGTATTTGAGAACCAAAGTGGTTTCTTCTTCTTTTGCACTTCCTTTTCTGTCTAACACAATGGGATGTTGCTTCAAGTATTGTATCCTTAATGCTAACCCACTTGCCTGTACCTCCTCACCTGTGTTTCTTTTGCCAGGGCTAGCTTAACTCTGTTGGCCATCTTATCAAAGTCAGCTCCTCTGAAGTCCCATATTTTTGCTTTGGAATGGGATGATTTAGATGTAGTAGCCAAATTGAACCATACCATGTGATGGTCACTGGCCCCAGGTGACCTTCTACCTGGAGATCTGTGATCCCTTCTTTGTTAGTCAGTACTAGATCTAGGATAGCCCTGTCTCTTGTGGGTTGCTGTACCAGTTGTTTGAGGCCCTCCCCCTGCAGGGAATCCACTATGAGTCTAGTTCTGGCAGATGTTCCTGCTGGTATTGACCAATCTGTATCTGGTAAAGCAGGCAAACTTAATTGCTACAGTTGGGTAAGCTAATTGCAGGAAACTATGCTTTAAACCAGAAACCAATAATGACCTAACAATTAAGCAAAGTTTGATAAGTCAGGTAGAGCAAGAGGCAGACACTTAGAATTGAATGCAGTTTGGATTGCTACAGGCAGTAGTAAAATGCAAAGCAGCAGTAAAAATTAAAGCATACAAACATAAGAAAGCAGGCAGCAGAAGAAGACCTATCGGTCTATCGTGTCTGCTCGGGAAAATAAATACTGGAAGTAAGCAGCAATTAAGTGGGTAAACCTGGGATACAAGACTGTGATTTAAGCAGTAGGTGCATTAGAGCTGATTGAGCACACAGACAAGAGAGTCAAAAAATATTTATAGCCTCCAAAAACCAAGTCTTAACTGGGCACAAAGCCTTGGTGGTGGGACGGCTGTACTGCAGCTGCCAGCCCCTGTTTGTCTGTCCTGTGATGGGCAGATGGCATCCTGATGAGTTGTGGCATTCCCCACTCACTGAGTACCCATTCCTGTGTGGGCACAGTAACCCTGGTGTTCAGTGGCATCACCCACCCTCCAGTCACCCATCCCATATCTATGCTGATCATCCCTGGTGCCCAGTGGCACCCCCCTGGTCAGACATCCCTTATATCTGTGGGCCATCCTTGATATCCAGTGGCACCTTCACCCACTAACCACCCATCACAGTGATTCTGAGTCCATGGTGGCTAGTGGATCCCCCCACCAAGCACCCATCCCATTGCTACCCAGATTCCCTAGTGGCTAGTGGACCCCCACTCTGGCCTCCTGGACAATATCTCCAGACCTTTCCTTGGCATCCAGTAGTACCCCTCTGACCACTAGTCATCACACAGACTGGTGAACAGTGGCAGTTCCATGGACCCCCACCCATTCTGCCCACACACAGCACACCACTAGGGCAACCCCCCATACCTGTGATGGAAGCACATATGGGAAGCCCAATATGATGACTGGCACAGCCCTCCTCTCACCTCCATGATTGGCTGCCATATGGGTTGACAGTGAGCATGCATACAGTATACAATATGTGGGGTGATTGGGTGGTCTGCTGGGTGAGGGTGGAGTAGGTGGTAGGCCATGGAACTGCCACTGTTTGCCAGTCCATGTAATGACCAGCAGTCAGGGGGTACCACTGGATACCAGGCATAGGCTTAGGTACTTGGGATGGCAGCTCATTGGGAATGCCACTTGACACCAGGGAGGTAGGGAACTATATGAGCCAGCAGGTCAGAGTGGGGAGTTCTACTAGTCAAGAGGGCACTGAATGTATCACGAGGATGGATGATTGGAAGGAGGTTCCACTGGACGCCAAACAGTACTTGCAACATCCCAGAATGGATGGTCAGAGGATGTGGGGGAAGGGACTATAGACACCAAGACAACATTTATACAGCCTAGGATGAGGGATCAGAGGGTGGGGTGTGCCACTAGCCACCAGGACTGGACATACATGTTGATGGTATGGGTGTTCAGGGGGTGATGGAGTGCTGCTAGCCACCAGGGATGATGTCAGGATCAGGGTGTGCACAACTAGACTGCTGCTTCCAATGCACATGGGCCTTAACACCTTGCATGCCCAATGGGCTCATTTGCATTTTGCAGCTGAATATTGCACCACGGCTACCAGCACTATCTGATCTGGAGGTGCATTTACCTATGGACTGGCTGCAGCTCATATCCATGTCAGGGCAGCACAAACTGACTTACAGTTGCACTGACATGGCCAAAATTCTGTCAGCTACTACCAGTCCTTAGTCTGACTGAATATTACACCTTCCAGGTCAGGTGCAGGAGCAAGCACAGTGCAAATCTCTGTGCTCTGCTTTTGCACTTTTTTGAATATCTGGCACCTGAACTTTTAGTTCCTAAACCAAGACATAACCAGTGCACTACCAAGACATAATCGGTGCACTACCTAAAGCAAAAGGCAGCTCATGTCATGTACAATAGTAGGTATGTCACGACTTACGAAGCAGGTAACTCAGGTCCTAATCCAAACAGGGGCCTTGACACTACAAACTGTATACATGTAGAATGTTTCTGACAGGAACATTTCATATACCTAAACTAATGTAAGCAAGATTTGAGTACTATCTGTGGAGGTACCAATTATAATAAAAACACAAGACATAATTGATTGTAACAAATCTTGTTATATTCGCAGTTTGCACACTGAAAACAGCACATAGATATCTAGCGTATCATTCCTTGACAAATGTTGCATTGCAACCGACTACAGAAGTTTAGGAAACTTAGCTAGGGTTACCTTCCTTCTGGGTGACAGGATTCAGCACATGGTCTTTTTTCCAAACAGGGTCCCTGTCTCATATGTTTGTCTTTCTAGCTTGTTCTTATACAGAACTGAAAACAGTGTGCGTGACTAACCTCTCATCTCCAAAAGCACATCATGGACTCCTGTCTTATGGTACGTCACACATTCCTTGGTTTTCTGGTCCTAGACTCCACAAGGCACTGTTAGCTCTGCAGCTGCACTATTTCTCATGGGAAGCTAGACTCCTTGGGCCAGATACTAAAAACTTTGAGCTGGGCACAAACCATTTGCACTGGGTTTGCATGGGTCCCCTATATTCAAAAGAGCAAACTGCATTAGTGCCAGGCAAAATTATAATGTATGCACCATGCAAAGAGAAGGGGCGTGTACATGAATACAGGTGCTATGCTATATTCAGTGCATTAGTGCTGTGCAAAGTGACTTTCCGTGACACTTTGCGCAGTGCAAATTACTGCCCAGAGGTAGTCTTAACTCTGGGCAAAACTAGGATAAGGGGCATGGACACAGCAGCAACAAGCAACATGGCAATAAACAACAACAACAACAACATCATGGTGCACCTGATGACTGCAGCCATTGAGGAGGCAGAGAGGGCAGACAGCCACCCTAGCCACTCCATATGCCGTGGAAGAGACATGCTCACACAGATGGCACCACCCACATCACCATTATCTGACACCAGTCCCAACTCTGCCAGGCATTTGTGGGCACCCCAGCACCCAGTAGACACCTTGTCAGTATGTCCATGCAGCACACATGTCCAGTACCCCCATAGGGGTACACCACCACAATCCAGCACACACATGCAGCACTGGGGGAATGGAGGATACTGAGGGTACTGAGAGAAGGGTGCTCAGGTAGCCATGCTGCACCACATAATAGGTGCTGTCACATGGCTGGGACCATCCACACAGTGCACATGTGCCAGTGATGGGAATGCCTCTCACATCAGCATGCCTGTATGATGGTATGTGTCTGCCCCCGGGCACATACCATACACCTGTTCAGGCTCCCCATCACACATGGTCAGCTATGTGCATGCTAGTGTGGGAATCCCATGCCACTAGCACAGAGTATGTGGGTCACAGGACAGTATGACTATGGTGTGCACTGTCAGAACACACCTGCCAGCTGTGCCTGTCACTGTGTGGATAGCAGCAGTCATTGTTGCCTGACACACCATAGGCATTGATGTATCCCTCACAATACCAGCTACTATGGTACTGTACCATCTGATACACACTGTAGCAGGACTAGCAATATGTCTATGGCATACTGCACAACCACCTGATCCCGTGGTGCTAATCCCCTGGGCCACAATAGTCTATGCTTCTGTGTCCAAACCCAGCCTGCATCTACCAAACTGTTTACCATGTCTGACATACAGGTGGAGCTGTGAGCCCACTCAGCCTGCAGCTACCAACCTGTAGTTCCAGTCTGACATGCAGGTGCAGCTGTGTGCACCATGCAATAGCGCCAGGCAATCTGCATGGTAATGCATGCAAAGCAGGCCATAATGAGATGCTAATGTGGCTGTTTGCCCACAGATTGCCTAAGTAGGCTCATTTGCATAGGAGCTTTGAGTATAGCAAAATCCAGCACAGGACTAATGTGTTAGCACTGGGTAAACATGCTAGCACCAGGCAAATTAGTTAGCCATGGGCAGATCTGTCAAAACCATAGCACAATTCTGCTGTGTTTGGCCTGCAATGTTGTTTGTAGTTATTGTGCACCACTTCATTGCTATCACCCACATTGGCCACCTACTGCAACTCTGCCTTACTCCAACTCGGTGTGCACTGGGCTGCTTTTGCAGTTTGGTCTTCCTGGTTGCTATAATCAGAGCTGTCTTATTTACCAGGCTATTTTTGCACTGCACTCTCAGCCCTGTTTGCTTGGCTTCATTTGCACGCTATATTCAACTGATTTAGCTCCAGGGCTATTCCTTTGAATATAGTGTGCAAATGATTCTGGGCTAATTTTGCATGCTGAGCAGTGCTAATTTTGCCTCGGGGCTAAGTTCTGACTATTTGTCCCCTTGTCTTTTGGTAGGAGACACTAAGAAAAACCAAAACCATTACTTTCCTGGTGTGTGTATGTGCCGAACTGCTAACTTTGCTGAAACCTGCACTTCCAGAAGGACCTTTGGATTACAAATGGTATAATACAAAAGACAGAAGCAGTAAAACTAATAATATGCAATAGCTAATAATAATAATAATAGAGTGGTAATGGCAGTCTAACAGTGTTGATAACTGCATTATAAGCAGAAGCAATAACTGCATTCTCCTTTCAGTCCCCCCATGGGATTGTGACACAAGAAACAGAACAGTCTCATAAAAAGGAAGAATAGGGAAAATGACACCATGTCAAGTGGAAGATATTGGCATACTTCCGCATACTGATTTCCTTATAATGTTGACACAGTAATCTCTGTAAGCAGCACAGCATAGTGACTACAATGAGTACTGCCTGAAGCAAAATAATCAAATAATGTCTATCCATGTATTGGAGATCAATAAATCAATATGACCATCATGTAATAAAGAATTTAAAGCTAAAGAAAGTGGTGAAATATTAACAGTAAAATTTGGAATGTAACTTATGACATCATCTTGATAACCAACTTCACTAAGGATGTACCCCTTCTTATGAACTGGAACTGGTAATATAACTGTTTGACCAATGACGGTACATAGTGCAGGTGTAAAACATAAGTTTGGGGTGTTCACTGTGCATGTGAGTGTTCCATATGTGAAAAATTTGTAATTTGTCACAAGACAGTACTGGCCAGCCATATTGGATGCCACTATAGCCATAGGGAGGTGCCATTTGGTGGGCTTCAGAGGGCACATGCCATTTTGGGCCAGTCTGTCAAACAGATACAGATCAGGGTCAAATGTAGGCAGAGAAACTGCCTTGGCTGGGATCCAGAGTCACATAACCCAGGATCCTGGCTGTCATGAATGAAAACTTCTGACAGGCCTCATGGCATCCTCTAAGGATGTCTTCTGTTCTGGTTATGCAGACCTGGCAATATCACTTGGCCAAATAGTTATCAGAGATGAGATCCGGGAAGCACCCTTGTTTCTGCATCTCATGAGCAAATCATAAATAATTGTGAGAACATAATTCCCATAAGCTGTGCATATTACTCCTTAACCTACTGTATGTGTTTGTGTCATACCAGTAAAGATTGTTTTAGTAAAAAAACATGCAATACATACATATATGATATAACAGACACTTTTTGTTTTGTGCTAGGCCTGCAATCACATGTTAATATATATTTGACAAAATAATCTCTTTATGGTCTCCATGTCAGCCTTATTCCATGTGGTCAAGCCAGATGCAGATAAGCCTGAGATGATGCCAGTAAGTTTTTCCAGGTCTTAAACCTGTCAAGTGTGGAAGACTCCATGTTGGGGTCTCCTGTATTGCATAGCTATGGGATGTTTGGATCTAGCATGATATGAAACTTCAAACAAACACAAAGCAACAACAAAAAATAAATCTTTAAATCATCAAGACTGTGCAGCACTGGTTTTGTACATTTTGCTTGGGTCTCAAACTACCAATATGTTGCCTTATGGCATCTTAATTTGGTCCTGTTCCAAATTAATATCTTTTACCCAAATAGGCCTGACCTTTCCGTCCAGTCCTTGTAGACACCTACAGTGGAACATGCCGTGCAGTGGGTAAATTTCTTGTCTGGCTACAGGATCTTGTGCTATTGCCTAATAGGCAGTAATGGCATCTATACATTTGTTCCACACAGTATAAACATACATTAGTAGGGGCACAAGAATGACTATGTTTAGATGTGCTAAACGAAAAAACTTTTAAAATCACTGAGGGTGGTGGACACTTTGAATGCACTGCCAGAAGAGGTAATCTTGTTGAAGATAGTGGGCAGCTTTAAGAGAGGCTGGGACAGGTAGCGGGGGAGGGTAGGGGTAGGGAGAATGGAAGGAGTGGGGAGGGAGGACAGGGACATTAGCTCAAGCTATGGACCCTGCAATACGAGCAGACTTGATAGACTAAATGGCCTTCTTCTGCTGGCTTCTTCATATGAAGTATGCATAAACATTCATAGGACAAAACATAATTTTCTTTCATCTGATGAATGGCAATCACATTTAAAAGCAAAGAAAATATGAAATAATAATATTTGTGTCCATATGTCATAATAGCAAATTCACAGATTCATACATGTGTATGCATTAACAGTGCATTATTCAATTAAGTTCTCAAACAACAATAGCAGTAAGTTCATTTCATGGGCCCTGTCCCACTATAGGTATAGGTGTTTAGGCACTTGTGGCACTGGTGGTGCTGTGTCATTGGAAAATGTCACAGTTTGTTATAAAGTGATGCTTTGCACCACAGCAGTATTTCATAAGATAGTATTTGGGTCTTACTTGTACATGTCTTTAAATGTCAGTTTGTAAGTGCCTGTATCTGATCATTGCACTGGGTCAACCATGAATGAGGCATTTTCTTGGAAAAATGTATACTCAATCCTTATGCAAAAGTTCTGTATAAAGAGGTACACTGTTGTCCACATGTGTGCCTTCATGGCTTGGATTGGATTGGAATTTCTCTTAATCAGTCTCTCAAAAGTACATGAGGGCATACTGTGAACGGCATGATGATGTCATAATTATTAGAAAGTCTGCCAGCACATGGGAGAAAATGGTTGAATTATGATAGACAGCATGGTCACTTGAAGTCCTGAAGTTTTGACGCAGCATGCCACAATGGAATTAGGACTAACACAATCACTGAAAGCACTTTTATATTTATGAAAGACAAAAGAAAAATAAAGAGGAGGGCCTCAGACCCCTCCCTCTTTAGTATGTTGGTGTTGACTTTTAAAATAGTGATGCATTATTGATGTCCGACATAAAAGACAAGTTAGGACGAAGGTTACATAGGGAGGAGATAGTTTCTAGGGCACACTAGATGAATCGCACAGTCCCCATCTACTGACACTTTTCTAATGTTCATTATGTTTTCAGTAAAGCTGGTATCTCTTTAATACAACATCCGCTGCCCTCTCAGCTATGGCTGCCAGCCACATGTTACTTAATTTCTGAAAAATAAAATAAAACTAAAACAGAGAGGAAGGTGTCCCCTCCCTCACTGGTAGGTTAGTGTACAGTCTCAACTAATTTACAAGAAATTACTTCTTATGCTGTGTCCTTGTTATTCCCTGTAATGTTGATTTTATACATGGTGGGGCTGCACTGGCTTGTTACAGGGTAGGGCCCTCACATAGTTTGGAGAAGGGTCCTTTTTTCATCATAAATTCTGATTAAGACCATGTCTCCTACTTTAATTGCATTTCATGGTATTGTTTGTCTAGGAACATTTTATTTACATGTTGAGTCACACCACTGTTGGTAGGATAACCATTAATATCCACACCCTCTCCTCTGCTGAACTATGAAAGAGCCTGCTACCAAAATGAGTATGTTGTGGGAATGGTATACATCTGCCATTTCTAGGGTGTTAGCCTTATCTAGAACAGACTGAAATAAATCATTAACAATGCAATGATGTTCAAAGATGGTTGTCTGCCTCCTGTGGACACGTCAGTATCAGGGCTCTCAGATCTACAGGGAAATTGTTCCCATAAACATGTGTTGGTAATACAGGATAACAAAGCAATTCAGCTGTCATAGGACACAATGCAATCTACAGGAAAACACAGGAAAATTGTCATGGAGTTACATGGAAAATTTCAAATCAGTCGGGGAGCACCGCAGTATTCCCTCCCATGCTCCCCCTTTATCTAAAACAGTTGTGAATCAAAGGCTGCAGGAAAGCAGTCAGCAATGGGAGTGGGGGTGTGAAACCCTGGTACAAAGTAATAAATAAACCTCCCCCATAGAGGATCATGTCTATAATGCAGACTACGCATGCACAGTAACACTGGCATTTGATTCATAAGAAAAAGATACATTATTTTAAATTCTTGACAAGAAGTTACATTTAATTCTGTATAATGAGCACTTTACAGTACAATTCTTTTGTCTGTTGGATTGGATTTCAGCCATTTACTGCTTCTTGCAGACAAGAGCTGAGTATTCAAGGTCATAATGAGACAGTTTAGTTTAAAGGTGCCTCTTATGAAAATGTGTCATCCTCCCCCCTCTTGGAGAAGGAGAGTAAAATTAAATCAAAAGCAACAGAATAAAACAAAAATTCTAAGCTTTATATAAAAAACAGATAGTATGGAACAAGAGAAACTTAAAGCTTACATAATAGGAGTATATCACAAGCTGGGACCGCCTTGCAAATGAGACCACACAAATGTGCCTTTGTAACAGAAAAGCCATAAATAATTTTAAATGCGCCAACATTAACAGCTGAAGGAAAACCTGTTTCTTGAGTCTGTTAACAGTTAAGCATGGTGCCTAGAGTGTTATTCTTAATTTTACTGGAAAGTGCTCATTAGACAAAATGAAATCTAACTTCTTGTCAAGAATTTAAATAATTTATCTTTTTCTTAGGAATCAAATGCCAGTGTTACAGTGCATCTATAGTCTGTATTCTCATTTCACTAACTTATTGAGATGTGAACTGGCACTGCGTGTAATTGTTCCCAGATAAGTTCCTGCGGACTGCGGAAGGAAAAACAGAAAAATAAATAAATAACTTTTGCATTTGACTCCTTTTCATGCAGTATATATTTACTGTTATAACACCTCACTGTCATGCTGGTGAAAATTAGCTTTCAAAAATTTCTATATACTGTACCAAGTCCCTGTTAGGATTCAAACCATGGTCTCTGCCTGAAAATACAAAAACGTAAATTTCTTAATAGGAACTGAAACCCTTGTCTTTTGCATTTATAACTAGTTATATTTTCACTGTGCCACCAAGCTGCATGAATGCATACAGCATATCAGCTCTTATGGTGTTCAGGCTGACAAGCTAGAGAGCAAGCCTAACAAGCCTCCCAGGTTTGAATTCAGGCTGTTCTTTTAAGTAAAACTACCAGAGGTTTCCCCAGGGGAGTTCTGAGGGAAAGTTTCTATATAGTGCATGCAAATGCATTAATCACCAGTCCCCCGATGGCATCTCTGACAATTTTACTTAAAAGCACTGCCTGAAAATCAGGAGTCCTGGTGTGCTTATTTCTCAGTATGTAACTTAACCGCTGCACCACAGGAGATGCAAGTCATTTGGTATTCTTTGGTGGTGCAGTGGAAATGACATTTGCTGAAAGTACAGAAAACCAAGGACCCAACATTGGAATATGGGCAAAAGTGGAATACATAGGTTTCCGCTGTGCGTGCCCATGCCCATGACCCTGTGGATGCCATATTCAGTTGAATAACTCACCAGTGCTATCCGACTGAAAATAAGGGCATGTTGGCACTCTGCTGAGTCAAGTAGCAGTGCTCTGACATGGATCTGGGAAGTGCAGGGAACAGCACCCCCAGACTCGATAGTGGCAGCAGCCCCAGCATGATATTCAGCTGGCACCATGCAAATGAGCCCATTGAACATGCAAGGCACCAAGGAGCCATATGCATGGCCATTACGGGCTCATTTACATGGGAAGTGGCAGGTTAGCGCCCCTTCCATGGTGGTATGATCATGAATGACCCTCTACTCCCCGAACATCTGTCAATACATGATACATTGTATACCCTGGTGCCCAGTGGCACTCCCCCAATATCTGATTCCTGTCCCCATCAAAGTTGAATATTCCTTGCTGTCCAGTGGTACCCCCTGCCCTCGAATCTCCTTTCCATCAAAGTTGAATATTCCCTGGTGTCCAGTAGCACCTTCTGCCGGCCAAGCTCCATTTTCATCAAAGTTGAATATTGCCTGGTGTCCAGTGGCACCCCCCCATGTCCTCTGATCCCTGTCCCCATCAAAGTTGAATATTCCTTGGTGTCTAGTGGCACCCCTGCCCTCTGATTACCATTCTCATCAAAGCTTAATATTCTCTAGTGTCCAGTGGCACCACCTCACCCTCCGATTCCCATCCCTGGGTGCCACTAGATGCTTGGGAAAAGTCAGCTTTGACAGGAACAGGGATCGAAGGGTGAGGGTGCCACTAGACACCAGGGACTATCAATCGGAGTAGGGGGATAGGGATTGGAGGGTTGGGGTACCACTAGACACCAGGGACTATCGATCAGAGTAGGGGGATGGGGATTGGAGGGTGGGGGTGCCACTAGACACCAGGGAATATTCAACTTTGATGGAGACAGGGATTGTAGGGCAGGGGTGGCACAAGACACCAAGGAATATTCAATTTTGATGGGGATGGGGATCGGAGGGTGTGGGTGTCACTAGACACCAGGGCATACTTAAATGTTTATGGGGACAGGGATTGGTGGGTAGGGGTTGTCACTAGACATCAGGGAATAACACATAAGGTACTGGGACAAGGATTGGAGGATGTGGGAGTGCCACTGGACTCCAGGCATGCTTAGGTGCAGTGGGCTGCAGTTGGGGTGTGAGTGGGCAGTTGGCTGCATTGCCTTTGCCCACCACTAGGGTCTTGTGTGCCATTAATTTGGGGTTTGCAAAGGGGTAGCAATGCCCTCATGTGCATGGGCACAGTGGTAACTTAGCACTTGGGTGCTAAGAGGTTTTGTCCACACTGGGGGGGGAGGTCTGAATTTACACCCCACCCAGAAATTGGCCACAAAACCTGATTAGCACAGGCAAACACCCCTTAGCTCCTGGACTAAGTTTTGAATATCTGGCCCCATGGGTTTATTTCATGCTACAAACCTTATATCTTTGTACTTTCAGGATGACACCAGGAGCCAGATATTCAAAAGTTTGTGCCAGGAGCAAAATAGTTGCACTTGCTTTGCACATAGTTTGTGTCGCATTCCCATATTCAAACAGGTGTGTAGCATGCACTAAATCCATTTATACTCATATGCATATAAAATGTATGCAGTGTGCAAAGGCAGGGGTGGGACAATGCATACTGGTGCAGTGCAGCATTCAGTGCATTAGCACTGTACACATGGGTAGTACAGGCCACTTAGCGCTGGACAATTACCACCTATAAAAAGACTGACTTAAACCTAGCAAACCCCAGAGGTCAGCAGAGACACTGCAAGCCACAGTGCAAAATGAGGCTTAGGGGAGCACACATAGTGTACCTGCTGCAGAAGGGCATAAAGGAGGAGGAGAGGACTGTTGCCCACCCTGGGCTCACACATAGACCATGAAGGTGCTATGCTGTACACAGACAGTACTGTCTACGAGTCACATACAAAGTGGTCTGTCAGTATGTCCTAGAGGTTAGAGTAATGAGCTGTGAACGAGCTTGGTACATCCAGCAGACCAGACCTTGGTCTGATTCTCACAACTTCCACTTGCATACTGTGTGACTCTGAGCAAGTCACTTAACCACCCAGTACTCCCAGGTCACCCCTGAAAACAGGCACTTGTGCCTAGTGGGCCTTACCTGGTTACCAAAGACTAAGATTAAAAATTAAAAAGTCCTCAGTGATGAGCAGATCAAGGGCCAGTACAGGCTCAACAGGCCCATGCTCAGGCAGCTGTGTGAGCTGCTGCATGACCAGATCCAGACAGGCAACCAGCACACCCATACATTGTCTGTAGAGCTGAAGGTGATGGCTGCAGTGTGCTTCCTGGCCACCGGAACATTCCAGACACTGATTGGGAGCATCACCGGTATCTTGCGGTTGGCCACCTTGTGCTTGTTGGGCCAGTTCCTAGATGCTCTGCTGGACCATGCTAGTGAGTTTATCATATTCTCCAGCACCCCAGCAGAGTGAACAGCAAACATGTAGCAGTTCCATCGGGTTGTGCACCTACTGTCTGTACTCGGTGCCATTGACTGCACCCCTATTGCCATCTGGGTATCCACTGGTAATGGAGTAGAGGCCTATCTCAGTAGTCAGGGGTAACTATCCATCAACTGCCAGGTGGTGTGATGCAACAGGGTGCATCATCAGTGTCCTGGAATGATACACTGGCAGTGCCTATGATGCCTTCCTATGGCACAATTCCATCCTGTGCCAGAGGTTTGAAAGTGGGAACATCCTTAGTGGCCTCCTAATTGGTGAGTATATCCCACAAGCCCCCCTGTAGCCCCATGTGGGATATGATGGGGTAGAAACCTGTATGGACAATAGGTACCACGTGTGTTATGGTTTATGGGCAGATTGGATAGAGCAGTGGTTGTTACCTGCCATCATTGTCCGAGTGTCTATGCTTCTGTGTGACACTAACCTATACCCTTTACATACACAGGGACAATGCCTATCCCCTGTGTCCCTGGCTCCTCACACCTGTCCTCCACCCTGCATCCATTGTAGAGGACAGGTACAATGCAGAACACACTGTCAAATGCAGAATCATGGAGCGTGTGTTTGCAGTGCTCAAGATTCAGTTCCAGTGCTTTGACCACTCCTGTGGTGCCCTACAATATACCTCTCAGAAAGCATGCTCCATTTTCTTGGCCTGTTGTATACTACACAACATGGCACTCAACCATGGAATATGCATGCCGACCACAGAGGAACAGCCTGCATCAAATATGAAGCCAGAGAACCATGGGATACTGGAGCAACTTGACAGGTGTGATCCCAGAAAGGCCAGGAGGGCCCAGGAATACAGAGCTCTATTCATAAGGGACCTCTACAGACATGGCAGAGGAGTACAGACCACACAGGAGACTGTAACATGGTTAAGCAATGTATTAGCAATGGTCAGCAACAGGGCAACCAATGCAGTATGCTAGGCAGGGGAGTAACAAGATGGGTGATATACAAATGCACTGCTACCAGACAAGGGGGGGTTGCAAATAGGGCACACGTAAACAAGTCCTTGTTAGCAGGGGTCCCACAGGGTTGTCAACAGGGATACATGCTATCTAGATGGGGGAGGGGTGTGCAGGGTATAACAGGCTCACCATGTATGGGGTAGCACATGTGGTACACACAAAACACAAGCCATGTTGGGGGGGCAACAGGGATGTACACAGGGATACCCGCCAGCCGTGTGGGGTGGGGGGCTATACATAGGCGATCCATGCTGGGGTTAAGAACACCAGGGCTATGTCACAGGAGCACATGGCAGTGTTGCACGGATGCAGTGGGCAACAGTGGGGAACCCTGTAGGTGGGGGTTCACCATATGCAGCCTACGTCTGTCCCCTACCACCACCCTGGGTACAGATGGTATGTCTGCAGTGTCTACTGTGGGGGGCCTCAGCCATGGTATGGGGGATAAGCATGGAGATGGTGAAATCCACCTCTGGTCATGGCCCCATGGGGTACTGCCCCCAGGGAGGAGCAAGTCACGACCTGATGTGTGTGTGATGTCCTCAGTGACCTGTGAGTCCTGTATGTACTGAGTGTTCTCATCCCAATGCTGTGTGGCATTAGCATAAGCCATGTTGTCTGTTGTGAGGTGGTAATACTCACACTGGACAGGCTGGGGCTATGGCCTGCCACATCACTGCAGTCTTCCACACAGCTGCACACAGGTCACATAGGACCGACATGTGCTCTGAGTGCTATGCCTCCACCTGCTGCTTGGCACGCTGCATGTCCTCTGGCAACATTTGGTGAAGACATGTCAGCTCCTGCTGCACAGTACTCTGCATATCCACAGAGGATCACAGCATTTTCTGGTTCCTAGCCACGTCCCACTGTCTCTGGGGACTGCCTATTGGGACAGGGTTAGGCTGCACCTGTGGCCATTATATGGACTGGGGCTGCACCACGGTAGGTGTGGCAACCAATGGTGGGTGCAGTGGACTGACTATGACCAGCTTAGTGTGATAGGTGTGGGATTGTAGTGCTGTTGTCATGCTGCTGGATGCAACATGGGGAGGCTCAGCGGTGGCTGACCATGTGCTACTGGCCAGAGGTAGTAGGGTAATGACCATGGTATGGGTGGGATCCTGGGTTGTCAAAGTGGCTGTGCTGGAGACAGTGGAGAACTGCACCCCTGTGACCACTGGGCCATGTGGGAACAGTGGCTGGGCCCAAGTAGGAAGAGGGCTGGTGGGGGGGCAGCCTCTTCTGGTCTAGGGCAGGCCCCGCCTGTTCCAAGCTCTCGATGTAGTTCCCATCATCTTCTTCTTCCACATACTTCTCCCTGCTGTCCGTCAACCGGTGCAGGCAGATGGACGTTGGGAACTGAAAAGCTAAAGTGGTCCTGTGGCATTCTCCACTGTGTTAAATCCCATGTGCTGTGCTGTAGGGAGGTGAGAAGGGAGTTACATAGTACCATAATGGATGAAGTGATGTGCAGGCTGAGGCTGCATGCATGCCCGGTGTACATTGCCACATTGCTCATGTTTGTGCGCAGTATATCACCCATACCTTACAGATACTGACACACCCCTACACCAGGGGCACACACACCATCACCATGGGCACACAGTCCAGCACCAGTGTGCTCACGCACCCACACATGTGTACACAGATACACCCAGCACCAGTAAAAACACACTCCTCCACCAGTGGACACTCACCCAGCACCAGTGGGCAGACACTTCAACACCAGGAAACACACACTCAGCACCAGTGGATACACTCCCCAGCAGCAGTAAGCACACACCCCCACCCCAGGGAGCACACATCCCAGCACTGGAGAGCACAAGGGCATCATCACATGGAGCACAGTTGTGAAGATGCACTCAGATGGCTACTCACTGGGTGACAAGGAAACAGTAATGTGGCCTGCACCCAATGTGCTACCCAATACTGGTGTATGTGTGCACCTATACCTATAGACACCAAGACATATACACATGGCCTACAGGACGTCACACTGGCAGTCACTCACATGGCTCTGCAGGTCTCACTTGGCTTTTGTACCTACCACCCAGCAGTCCCATCTCCTCCACAGGTTGTAGAGTGGATGTCATGGCCTTCTTCACAGGATCCAGGGTATGTTCATATGTCGATGTCTGTGGCCCTCGCCTGTGGCATTCTTCTCCCTGCACTCCATTGCCATGACCTTCTTCATGCACCAGGTTCCTGAAGCTCTTTCTCACTACTTCCTCAGGACTTTTTTATCCGCTGACAGAATTGACTTCCACTGTGATCTCATCCCAAGCCTGCAAGAACCCCTCCATGGCCTTTTACATCTATGCCAGAGCTTGCAGCTCCTCTGCAGTGAAGTGGTGGCCCAGAGTCTGTTGATTTCCTCCATGGTACCTGCTTGACAGGAAACTGCAAGACAGGTGACTGGGGAGTGCACCCAGCAGCATACAGCTGAATGGGACCATGATGTAGCTCCTCCACACTCAACCATGTAGGGGTCTCTTGGCAGTGCCTGCGCTTCCACAGTCCTAGGTCAACCAAAACCGGGCTGTACTTGTGCGCATTCAGCCATTGTGATGGGTATAGACAGGCAGGGTTGGACAAGAGCTGGGGTCCATAGACCCTTGGCTGCCACCACAGATGCATGTCTGTGAGGGAGAGATCCTTCTGGCAGTGTTCACCATTGATCACAGGAGGTGAGTACACTCTCCCAGACACAGCAGCTTCTCCACCACTAGATGTGGGCACCAACTCCTCATGTCCATGGCACCACTGCACAGAGTATATACTCCAGGCTTACACTGAGCACATGTCTGACAGGCTCACCATCACCATCATCCAGCTCCATGTAGACCTCTTGTTGACTGCCACCATCTCCACAGTATTCAAACCACATGTATGTAGCAGGGGCCCCTACCTGTACAAGTCATCTCATACAGTACAAGGCAGGAGGACATGTAGATGGACAATGTGTCCATGGTGGTGCAGTGGGTACCTGGGTAAACTAATGACAATGTCCACCATGGTATGACATGAAAGGTTCCAGAATACACTGTGGACTCCACTCTGAAGCCACAGTGGTAGCACTCCCAGATTGGTGTGCCATGTTCCCTATGGCTCCATAGCATGGGTGCCATGTTTTCCTGTAGCATACATCATGGTCTATTGAAGCATGCTGGCTCTGGTTTCCCATGTAACCACTGCATGGTTATGGGGGCAAGTGTCCTGTACATGGCTCCATTTCCCTGTACAGTACATGATGCCCTATAGATCTGGGAGCCCTACCTAGTACATCACATGCATCTGGGGGCCATGCCGAGACCAATACGCACACAGTCTGCTGGACACCCATCCCTTTCTAGACCATTCCACAGGACACTTATCTTTGCTCACCTGCAGTTCCGCTTTGGTGTCTAGGTGGTGCAGTGTGCTCCATTATATAGGCCAGGTGCAATAAGGCATGCTAATGTATGCTGACCTGCCTGACATGACATGCAAATGTGGTTGTTTGCTCACAAACCACTTAATGGTGGGTGGTGCATGTAGGGGACCATGTGTGAGTGCATTGGGCTGTACCTGCAGCAATGACAAACCGACATAGTGCTGAGAACAATATGTTGACCACACAGTACATGAGTAGGGCCAGTCATACAGATAGATGTGATGGGGCTGTGCAGCCAAGGGTCTCCACAGGCCCTGTACTGAGGGACACACCCAGGGCTGGACTGTGGTACGGAGGCCCACTTGGACAGTGGATAGAGGGGGCCCAACTGGACAGTGGATACAGAGGCCCATCTGGTAGGGGTCAGCCTTAAGTTTTCTTTGTACTAGTCAGCAGGACAAGCTGATTCAAAACTGCACTAGCCCGCAGATGGTTGCACTAACCCACAATTGTAATGGTAAATTTTGATCACTTATACCGGAGAAAATGCAAGTTAAGAAAATATTGTGCTTATTGCACACTTATCCTGCTCCTACATTGCTTCTGGTCCCAGCAGAAAAAAGACTGTAATGCCATCATGCACAGTGTGCCCGCACCCATTTTTTGTACCATGGCCTCCTCTCTTCATCTTTCTGCAACCCCCCATCAGAGGATGACATGGCAACAAATATTCAGTCAAGCTGACCTACAGTAGATCTGCACACACAATAGCTGGCATCATCATGCACTTCACCACCACCCGAAGAGCAATCAACAGAGTCAGTCAGAAAAAGACACTCTCAGCCCCCACCCTGCGATCAGCTGGAGCCCGGCATTTCTGGAAGTTTTGGCACAGTGTCAAGTGAGCCAGGAGCACATCTAGGATTTCTTTGGGGAGGGGATACACAAATCTAAGGGTCTTGAGAAACAGAAAACTTTATGGCATTTATATTTTTAAAAGCATTGATTTTAACATGCTACCGTATACCCCAACAATCACAGATTTTTTTAAACATTTTCCTTTCATCATGCCAGGGTAACAGTACACAGGCATACTAGGCTACCCCTCTTTCTATATAGGATGATGTATACACCCCAGGACTGTTCATTTTAACCTTTCAAATTATGTGTTTTAATAAGATATTGTGTACTATACATGCTCCAAAGCTTTGTTTTTCAGATGAAAGGACATGCTAGGTAGGATAAAGTTGGGACTGTATAGATGGTGTTGGCTGGCATGGTCCATTTAGAAGAGCTGGGGACCCCTGCACTTGGCAGTAATGGCAGCTATTAGGCTATGGATAGTCATTTCAGAGCATGATTTGCAGTGGTGTCCAAGGAAAGTAAAGAGTTGAGATATTTGGAGGGGAGAGAGAGAACGGCTATGTCGAGGGTGGGATAAAACCTACCACCTGCAGAGCAGACCCTGTATACAGTACGTGTAAGCATTTGGGGTGAGCTCAAGGTGACACAGTCATATCATTGGTTGACATCAGTGTGCCACTGTAGTGCTGTGGTTGAAACCTAATGGTACTTACAGTGGCCCATAAGCCTCATTCAGGTAGGGCATGGATTATACATGCAGTGAGTGTCAGGGTGTATAAGGTAGCCAGGTATCCACTGGAGGGCTGCCCAATTGGACATTTCTGAGTATCCCTGTGGCCCAGTCTGACTCATGCCACACTCTATGTAGGGTGCACCTGCTACTACTAAGACATCAGCCACTTCCAGGTCACAGTGCATCATACATAGGTGTATTAGTGACTGGTGTACAGTGTGTCCTGCGCCTTCCCATGTACAACATCACTGCAGTCATGTGTATCATGGGTGCTGCACAAAGTGCCACCTGACAGTCCCAGCCATGTTCAGCTGTGTTGTGTGCACCATGTACGTGTGTGTGTATGTGTCTGTGTCCCATCCTGACTGTGACCTAGGGAGGCACCTGGATGTCTGTGTTCTGTATGCCAGGGTTGGGATGTGTACTGGATGCCTGGTTAATGGATGCGCAGTGTGTGGGTGCACCTCCTTGCCACTTGGGACATGACACTGCTTATCGAAGTTTGGTGTGGTGTTCCTGTACATGTGTCACAGGCATACCTCTGCCATGCCAACCAATGGTGTGTTTCAATGCCATGACCGGTCCTGCTCTGTTGCTGCATGGTGCAGCCATTGCATGTGCACCCTTCCACTGTATGGGTCCACAGTGCTGTCACTAGTATACCACATCTGGTCCATTGTGGATTTCAGACACCCAACATCTATATGTTCTGCTGGGGTGGGGTCCTGCTCCCACGACCTCACCCTGGGGGGCAAGCCAGGTCTAGAGACTTGCATTTCCTGGGAGGGGTGCCCACCAATGGTTCCACCCAGGGAGGTAAGCCTGGGGATGGGGTGGCTGCGAGTGGAGCAGGGGACCAGAATCCCCCGTGGAGTGGGGAGGAGAAGCTGAAACAAAAAAAAAAGATATATGTGTAACCCCCCTGCAAATGGGGGTTCCCAAAAGACTTCCAGGAGCTTTCTTGAATGCTCCAAGCCCGAATGGTGTTTGGCGTTTAAGCCATTTATCAGTGAGTGTTTTTAGAGCCTCTGGTACTGTCTCTTTAAGAGCTGTCTGCTTGCAGACATAATTAGTTTGTATGGGGGGACTGTGTGCTTCTCTGCTTGAGTACCACCTCGAGCTGCTGCCAATTCACTCCATTTTGCAGTCACTAGGAGTGCAAAGGAACCTATCTGAAAGATGTAACTGTTTGCCAGAAATCATTTAGAGTAATAATGAAAATACAGTTTATCTAACCTGCTTTCTTTGCAGTCAGAACTGTGTTTGCCTAGTTCCCCATTCTAGTTTTGAACTGCTGAACTGGACCAATCAGTGTGGGTTAAGTAGCTCTAAAATGGTGCCTTGGATGAATCAGAACTTGGACTAGTAATCTGAGCCAGCCACAAGAGGATTGTATGGGCAGTGACTCTGGGAGATGTAGTTTGGACTTGGCGCCTTTTTGGACCAACAGGGGAGTCTATTGTGAGTGACAGCCAATCCAGCCAAGAACTGGGAGGAACTCAAAGGAAGTGCCCGGTTTTGTCTGCTGGAGTTTCAGTTGAGCTCTGGCAGTGAAGAGGAAGAAGCCCTGTGCTTTTTCAGTGTGCAGTTTTAGTCAGGAAGCGTGTGTAAGGCCCGAGTTCGGTCTGCAGCTTGTGTAACTGCTTGTTAGGACTGAATCCGTCCTGTGAAGAGAATCAAAGGATATCTGAAGAGTAGAAACCAGGCTCACCCTGTAGAAGACTGGAGAAATTGCTTGAATTGTGCTCGGTCTGTCAGGAACTGAATCTGCTGTGTGTTCTCCCGGGTATTGTGCAGTAATTGCGATCGGGATAGAGAAGCAGCCTGCCTGGTATAGTACTTTCTTGTTACCATATAAATGTGTGAGGAGGCTTGTGCAGCTCAAGTGAATCCTGCTGCCATTAAAGGACTTTTGCCTGTTACTGTTTACCATATAAATGTGTGAGGAGGCTTGTGTAGCTCAAGTGAATCCTGCTGCCATTAAAGGACTTTTGCCTGTTGCAGTTTGTCATATAAATGTGTGAGGAGTCTCATGGAGCTCAAGAGTAGCCCTGCTGACGTTGAAGGACCCTATCTTGTTTGGAGGTCGTGAGTACTAATTCAGGGTCGCTCCCTGTTGAATTGCCACATTAAATCCAAATGGAATCACTGTACTGCTGACTGTTTAACTAATTTTTCTTTTCTCTGTGTGAAAGGGCCCCTACCAGCTGCCACGGTTTGGACTAGCCACTAGGGCTTGGGTACCCAGGGACAGTAACTGGTAGGGATAGGCCTGTGCACAGAGCCATAGGTAGATGAGTAAAGTGATAAGCTAATTAACCTGATTTCCCCCTGTCCTTGTTATATTCCCCCTAAATAAATCAGAGCTGCTTGTTTCAGCAAAGTTATACTGCCTGAGGTATTTGTCTATGTTAAAGTATTGTACTGTGATTGTTGCACTGTATCTTCTTATTTTACAGGGGGTCCCAGTGCATGAACCAGCTCTGGGGGTAAGTGTATACTGTGAAGGTAATTCTGATATACTGTGTGGGCCACTAGTGGGAAGAAAGGGGGGTTGCAGTGTCCCAGAGGGCTGTGACCAAGTTAGTTTAACTATTGCAAACCCTGACCTCTGGGTGGAGGCACCCGCCATCGGATCCAGGCCCCTCAACCTGTTAGTGGCAAATCAGGCAGGGGTAGTAGCCCCTGGGATAGCGCCATCTAGGGGTTACATATGCATATAAAATGAAAGAATAATAACTCCATATGTGAGACATCTCTGAATTTTCTTCAGTCAGAAGATATGGAAAACAAAATATTATATGATTAAATAAAAAAAATCTGACAATAGGATGCAGCATACATTGCTATCCTTTAGACGATATTGCAAGATATTTTTAACGATTTTTAAATTCTTACTGCATAGTATAACATTACCTAGATTGTATTTGGCCTCAAAGCTAGAACTTTAACAGGAATGCCATCCATTAGCTCCATGTGACCATTAAGACCCCGGTGGTACTCCTGCTCCCGGTTCAAACATCTTCTGACTTTTTGATCAAAATCCCCACCTCTAGGCCATTGCCTCACTTTGTCTATTGCAAGAGGGAAAGTGATACCACTGATTTGGGTAGGGAATTTTGATCAAAATATGAGAAAAGGAGAAGACTTTGTTTGGGGGGTGGAACCTTGCTTAACCCAGTCTTTGCAAAATGTTTTTAAAATGAAAGAGGTAATCAGGAGGAGTCTGCCTGCATAGTGCCACAAGTACAGACTTTGTGAGAGAGTTTGAGGAAGAATCAGGATTCCTTGAAATTATTTTTAATAATTTATTACTATTACTTGAAATCAGAAGCAAATGATTTGATACCTTTTAATGGACCAACATAGATGTAACAACAAGAACAAAGTGCTCTAGCTTTCGGACCAACCAGTCCTTCTTCAGAAGCTCATGGCAGTTGTTTAGAAATACAATGCTTATAACAGCTAGATAATGCAGAGAAAAACAGAAAAAAATTCCCATTGGTTTAAAATACTCATTTAAAAAAAAAAAAAAAACAGAAGATGATGTCAGAGAAGTTTAACAGTACAATACTGCCCTCAGTCCGAAGAACCTTGGGTTCAGATGTGCTAGTGCAACACACAAAGAATCCTACTGCACATAAATTTAATTGACAAAGATAACACTGCTGAAGCAGATAACTCCCAAATCAAGCCATGAGTGTCACAGTCAGTATAAGGATGTGATTGCTGAAAACAACCCCACAAGCTTAAAGACAAACTAAGATAGTTATAGGGCTCTTGAAATTACAATGTATGCATTAAAGACAAAATTACCAGTAAAGTTGTCTAAAAAAAAAAAAAAAAAAAAATAGTGCACATTGTGTGATATGTAAAACCTAGATGGACATGTCACCCAGCTGTATTCTCAAGCTAAATAAAGGCCAGAAATTACAAAAACCTCAGGACTATATAAATGATAATTTAAATATAAATTGATAATATTAGTGTCAAACAAAAACCTCTAGTCGAGGAACCTCAAGGAATTAAGACCATGCAGCCTGATATGTACTGATGTCAATATATACTGAGAATGTAGCAACTTGATGTACCTAGCGTCTATGGAATCTGAAAAGAGATAAAATGTAATTTATCTCCTCCTGTTCATACAAACAATACAACCTAACCCACCCCACATCACAATAATGTGGGTGGGGGAGATACATAGCTTAAAGGAGATGTCTCTCTCTCTCTCCCCCTACTTTTCTCTCTCTCTCTCTCTCTCTCTCTCTCTCTCTCTCCCACAGACACACACACACACACACACACACACTCCCTCCACTCCTCTCCCTAGTGAACCTATATTAACTTCAGTCACTGAATGACTGAGTGACTGAAGTTAATATAGGTTCACTAGAAGGAAAATAATGTGTGTGTGTCTAAGTGAGAGAGAGAGAGAGAGAAGAAAAGGAAGGGAGAGAGAGAACAACATCTCCTTTAGGCATGTCTCCCCCACACCTGTGTGGAGCAAACAAGTGATTGTTGTGGTGGAAGAGGATAAGTGCATTACTGTCTCTTTTCGAATTCCAGGCTGTGGCACGTGGTGCTAATGCATACATTGTAATTTCAAGAGCCCTATAACTATCTTAGTTTGTCTTAAGCTGCGGGGTTGCTTTTCAGTAATCACATCCTTATACTGGCTGTGACACTCATGGCTTGATTTGGGAGTTATCTGCTTCAGCAGTGTTATCTTTGTCAATTAAATTTATGTGCAGTAGGATTCTTTGTGTGTTGCACCAGCAATATCTGAACCGAGGTTCTTTTTCGACTGAGGGCAGTATTGTACTGTTAAACTTCTCTGACATCATCTTCTGTTTTTTTTTTTTAAATGAGTATTTTAAACCAATGGGGATTTTTTTTCTGTTTTTCTCTGCATTATCTAGCTGTTATAAGTATTGTATTTTCTAAACAACTGCCATGAGCTTCTGAAGAAGGACTGGTTGGTCCGAAAGCTAGAGCACTTTGTTCTTGTTGTTACATCTATGTTGGTCCATTAAAAGGTATCAAATCATTTGCTTCTGGATCTATTCTTGCAAGGACCAATACGGCAACTACTAAATCTAGATTATTACTTGAAATGTAACTGTGCCACCTAGGAAGGACCACTCAACATTTTGTGGCCGAGTTGCAAGTTGGTGTCTGAAACTTTGTAAACCTTTGAGTGTCTGAGCACTTTGTGCCAACAAACATGTCTTAAAGGGCAGATGCAGTGTAGCAAGCCTGTGCTATAAAGCAGGAAACATTAAGAAAGATAACCGCCAACTGGTGAGATCAGTATAAAAGCAGCAAGCTTCTAGACCATTGGCCCTGAAGCAGAGGCCCTCAGCCACAAAACATGACCATTCCTTCCTAGGTGGCACAGTTACATTTAATTAACAATAAATGTTTTTGCAGTATGTCTCTGTAGTTCAATAAAATGATTAACTGTAAAAATAATTTTGAGGAGTCCGGAGTCTTCCTCAAACCTTTTCACAAAGAAAAAAAGAGAAAGATTAGGATAGTTGTTACTGTATCTGATCAAAAACATTTAAAGTGTGATGAAACAGCCAAGTTACAAAAAAGGTCACAAAGATATAATACCTGGAAGAAGAAAAGATCCAGATTAGATAAATGTACATTCATCTAGATGTGTGATATTGTAACAGGAACACAGAAAGCATGCTCAATGGGGAAAGCTTGAACAGCACATCAAGGCTTATCAATCCAAAGTCAATTTTGTTTCTGCATGAGTGAGAAAAATAGCTAATGATGGTTCCTTCCACTAAAGTTCAAGAAAATATTCAAGTCTGAAATGCAAATTTAATTGGCCGTGCTAAACAAAACACCACTGGCAATCACTTGGCCACACAAAGTGTGGTTTTAAGAATTGATGGGGCCATGTAATCACTACTTGTGTCTTGTTTAACATGGCCAAACACATTTTTCATTTATAACATGGCTTATAAGTAAGTAACTTTGGCTCATAAGTAAGCAATTACTTGAGTGCATCAATAAATATGATTTACTATCACCATTTCGGGTTGGGTTCAGGGTGGGGAGTTTAATGGGCACCGCACTGGTGGATTTCATTAATTTAGTTTCCAAGGGATTGAAGGAGATCCATGGGAGCGGTGTAAGCGACCTCTCCAAGGCCTTTCATTTAGTACAAACATACGAAATTGCCAGCAGATACAGGCCATTCAGTCTATCTAGTCTGCTCAAGTGTGCAGCACTTCAGTCCATTAGACTGCAGCTGCCACCCCTCTCTCATAAGCCCTCCCCCCATCTCCCACCCCCTCCTGAGTTGTACCCTCCCCTTGAATCTGGCTGACCCCCTCTTGAAGCCCCCAACACTCTGCAACAGTATGACTTCCTCTGGCAGAGTGTTCCACCCTGCCGCCACCCTTTCCGTGAAATAATGCCTCCTCAGTTCCCTCTTGAACCTGCCCCCTTCCAACTTCATAGTGTCCCCTGGTTTCTCTTCCGCCCTTCAGATTGAACATATACCTGGTGTCTACTTCAGGTACTTGAAGGTCTCAATCATGTCCCCTCTCTCCCTTCTTTCCTCCAGGGTATACATATTGAGCTCTCTCAGTTTCTCCTCATGTGGTCTGTCCCCCAACCCCAGGATCATTTTTGTTGCCCTGCGCTGTGCCCCTCCAGTAGTTTGATGTCCCTTATCAAGTAGGGGTGCAAGAATTGCACACTGTACTTTAGGTGCAGTCTCACCAGGGACCAGTACAGGGGCAAGATGACCTCCCAACTCCTAGAAGTAATGCCCCTTGCTATGCACCCTAGCATCCTGTTTGCCTTTGCTGCTGCCTTCCTGCACTGAGCAGAGTGGTTCATCTCTCTGGTTACCAGCACTCCCAGATTCTTCTTCTCCATGGATTTTGTTAATGGGACACCCTCCCGCCAATAATTGTGTCCTGGGTTCTTGCCTCCTAAATGCATCACTTTGCACTTCTTGGCATTGAAACCAAGCTGCCAAGTGTGAGATCATTCTTCCAGTTTTGCTAAATCCTCTTGAAGCAGTTTTGCTCCCTCCCCCCATCTACCTTGGCACAAATCTTTGCGTCATCTGCAAATAGACTGATCTTGCTCTTAGTCCCTACTGCAGTGTCGGCTATGAAAATGTTTAACAGAACTGGTCCCAGCACCGAGCCCTGTGGTACACCACGTTACTGCCCCGGGTTCAGATGCCCCCCCCCCCACTACTACCTTCTACTGTCTACCCTGCAACCAGTTCTCTACTCATCTGACCAGTTTCCTCTCTGCTCCCAGACTCTTCAACTTGCAGGTCAGCCTACCTGCGGCACTGAGTCAAAGGCCTTGCTGAAATCCAGGGAGAGGACATTCATCACATGTTCCCTGTCCAGTGCCCTGATAACCGAGTCATAAAAATCAACCACGTTCATCTGGCAGGATCTGCCCGAGACAAACGCCTGCTGCCTGCTGTCCTGGAGATTTTTATCCTCAAGAAATTGCACCAGTCTTTCCTTGAGGATTGTCTCCATCAGTTTTCCCACAATTGAAGTAAGGCTCACCCTGAGTAAGTAATTACCCAGTTCATCCTTGGGCCCACTGTTATGGAGAGGTGCTTTCCTCTAGTCCCTGGACATGCACCCCGAGTTCAGAAAGGTATTGAACAGGTCCAGCAGTGGCCCTGCCAGAACCTCTGCCAACTCAGCACCATGGGGTTGACTCCGTCCGGGCCAGGTGCCTTGTCCACCTTCAGGAACTTAAGGCCCTCCCTCACCCTTTCCACTGTGATTTCCCCATCCATGGTTGCTTCTCCCCCACCCTCTCCCACCTCACCCTTCTTCTCAGGTATGGGCCCATCCCTCTCCTTGGTGAAGACTGAACAGAAGTATTCATTAAGTACTTCTGTCTGCTCAGCCCCCTTTTCTACCCATCCACTTCCCCTCCTGATCCTAACAATTTGATCCTTGCTCTTCCTCTTCTCTCTGATATATCTGAAGAACTCCTTTTCTCCTTCTTTGATCCCCTGCACTAACCTCAGTTCCCTAGCCACCTTTGCTGCCCTTACCACTCTGCTCACTTCTCTGGATTTCTTCACATATTATTCTCTGTCCTCTGCCCTGTTGAACCTCTTGTAGATCCAAAATGCATTCCTCTTTTCCCTCACCTTCTCCACAATCTCTCTACTCATCCAACTTAGTTTCTTGGTCTTGGCTTTCTTGCTCTGGCTCTTGACACAAGTTTCAGTGGCTTCAGCCAGTCCTTCCTTGATGACTGCCCATTTTTGTTTCCGTGTCCATTTCTGGGCGGATGTTTGTCATATGACTTTCCAGTATGTGTTCCATCCTGCCAAAGTCCACCCTTTTGAAGTCCAGGACCCTAGTTTTTGTAGTGTCTACTTCCCTACCCAGACTGATTGAGAACCACACTATGCAGTGGTCACTGCTTGCTAGAGATTCCTCCACCCTTACATCCCTGACCTGTTCACCATCTACCAGTACCAGGTCTATTATATTCCCCTCCCTCATTGGCTCCATTATCCTCTGGGTAAGGAAGCCATCCTGGAATGCTTCCAGGAGGATCTGCTCCCTGGCACTAGTAGTTGCTAGGATGCTCCAATCCACCTCCTGTAGATTAAAATCCCTCACCACTGCTGTGCTCCCTTTGCCACTATGCCTCCTTATCTGCTCCCCCAGTTCCCTGTCAATGTTTTTCTTCTGGGATGGAGGTCTATAAACAACCCCCAGACAGATCTTGGTCCCTTTCTGGCTGTGTAGTTGCAGCCAGATTACTTGTGACCTGCCCTCCTCCCCTTTCTCCCTATTACATCTGATCCTCTCCCTTACATAAATGGCAACCCCCCTAGCCTTCCCTTTATCTATATCCCTCCGGAATAGTTTGTACTCTTGCATGGTTAGGTCCCAGTCATGGTGCCTGGTTGCCCACATCTCAGTAATGGTAGCTATATCTACCTCCCCCTCTGCCATCAATGCCTGCAACTCTGCCAAGTTATTTCCCAGGCTCCTAGCATTTAGTAAAACCATTCTCCATGCTGATCCTATCCTTCCTGCTTCCTTACCCTTCACTTCAACCCCTATTTTGCCTAAGGTCATATCTTCCCTGTGGTGGGGGAAGATCCATGGGACCTCCTCTCCTGGTGATTCCCAGCTCCAATGCCTCCCCCTACCTAGTTTAAATGATACCGCTCATTGATGAAATCCCCCAGCTTCTGCTTCAACACCTGTGACCCTGCCTTGCTGAGGTGTACTCTATCCCCTATATAAAGATCTGTTATCCCATGTGCTACCCAAGTCCCCCAGCAATCCATACCCTTTGGTCCCACACTATTCCCTCAGCCACTTGTTAGCTTAATGTATATTGAAAAGGTGACCCTCTGTCCCAGTGGGGTCCAACTCCAATATCAAAATGCAAACAACATTTTGCTTGTTGAAAACATGCAGTGATTTAGCTCTGACTGTGAGGAATATAAATAAATTGACAAGTTTTTAAAAAGCATTCATGAAAAAAATAACGGAAACCTGTATAAGTGTTTCATTCCTTTTTGACAGTTCATTGTTACCTATAGTTGCCAAAGTCTTTGAAAAATTGGTAGCTAAACAACTGCAAGACTTTTTGGAAAAGGGTAGGATCATTAATAAGTACCAATCAGGGTTTAGACCCCTACATGGCACTACTTCTGCCTTGTTAAAGGTAACAGGAGACATTACGAGGGCACTGGACAAAAGGATGTCAGTGAGGCAATTTTTATAGATTTATTGAAAGCTTTTGATACCCTGAACCACAACATCCTCCTATCCAGATTAAAAGTCTCTGGTATGTCCACAATGGTAATAAATTGATTTGAAGCATATTTACTATGAAGAAAACAGCTGGGGCCAGATATTCAAAGCTTTGCACCTAGGGCAAATCCATTGCGATGGAAAAGCGTTGGATTTGTGCCAGGCTGCATTATTCAAAAGCCTGAATAGTGTTATTGATGTGTAATAACGCCGATGCTAAAAGATGATGTATTCAGGGGTGGGGCTAGGGGAGTGGCCATGAATGCCTGTGCAGTGGCATATTCAAAAGTTTAGCACCACAGTACAGGATTTAGTGCCGCCTGTAGTGCAGAGCCAAATACCACCTGCAAAAAGCATGTGGTAATGCAGCAGTGGTATTCAAAGTAATTCAAAGTGTAGCTTCGATACACTTCAAATTACTGCCATGGAAACCCCTGGTAGTCTAGTGGTCCCCCCCACCCCCAGCAAGATCCCGTCTCCCATTCTGTGTACTAAAACTGAAGTACAAGAGGTCCCCCACCCCAGCATGATCTCTGACTCCTGTTCTGTGCACTAAAACTGAAATTCAAGGTCCCCACCCCCAGCACAATCCTGACTCCCATTCTGTGAATTAAAAATGAAATTCCAAGTGGTCCCTCCTCCCCTTCAGCATGATCGCCTACCCCAAATCACAATTCCCTGGTAATCTGGTGGCCCCCCACCCAGCAGTGACAACCCCTGCTCCCCCCAAACATCCCCCGAACGGAGCCGGAGACCAGCTCAGCCCTCCTCTCACCACCACGGCTGGCCACCAACTGAGGTATGAATGAGCAGTACTGTAATGATTGAGCACGTCCTCCTGTGAGGACATGCTCATTCATTACAGTACCACTCATTCATACCTTGATGTGGACGGTCGTATGGTGAGAGAGATGAGCTATCTCCAACTCAATTCGGGAGATGTTTGGGGGGGAGGCGTCACTGCTGGGTGGGGAGTGGGACAATTAGACTAACAAGGAATGATGTGATTTGGGGTCAGTGATTGTGCTGGGGTGGGGACCACTTGGAATTTCTATTTTAATTCACAGAATGGGAGTCAGGGATTGTGCTGGGGGATGGGGACTACTGGGTATTTCATTTTTACTGCACAGAACAGGAGTCGTGATCATGCTGGGGGTGGGGGACCACTTGGTATTTCAGTTTTACTGCACAGAACAGGAGTCGGTGATCATGCTGGGCGGGGGTGGGGGGACCGCTTGGTATTTCATTTTTACTGCACAGAACAGGAGTCGGGGATTGTGCTGGGAGGGTGGAGGACCACTGGACTACCAGGGACTGTTACTCACAAGCATAGGACCTGAGACCTTGACAGCAAAAAAGGACTGCTTGGCTCACCCAGTCTGCCCAGTTCTCTACATTATGGATATTCTGCAGATCCTACTTAGCCTACAGCTTATGTCCACCCCCCACCAGGATTGCCTTATGCCTGTCCCATGCATTCTTGCATCACCCCACTGTTATTGTACTCACAACCACTGTGGGGTGCCTATGTTGGTGTTGGGGGCCCAAGAGCCTGTCTTTCAAGGCACATATAGGACACAGGCAGTGTGTGTGTATATGTGTATATATATATATATATATATATATATATATATATATATGGTAGCACAGTAGTGCTACCATAGTTAGGGTTGAGTAGCACTTTTAAGGTTAAAGGGTCAAACTTTGCACCTTAATAACTTTTCCACTGTGCAACAGATTTGCCTGAAATTTGGTATGTGTGATTGGATATGGTAGATCTTGAAATCTGCCAAGTTTTGTACCAGTTGGATATACGGCTGTGGAGTTATTAAGCAACAATGAATTGCACAATTACGCTTTTTTGTGATTTCTTTGCTCTCGCCTACAGGTCGCATGGTTTGCGTGACCGGTCCAAAAACTTTAGGGAATGTGTAGCCAGGGTGCCTGATGTGCCTTTCAAAGATTTTGTGAAAAAATATTAAAAGGTTCAAAAGTTATTCAAAAAACAAGTTCCCATTATAAGTCAATGGGAAAAGTTAACAAAAAGTTCGAAAGTGTCTCAAATGCAGTTTTTACTTTCGCAAATGGCCCTTTTACATTTGCAAATCCACCATTTTGTTTTCAGTTGGTGATCAGAAAAATGCTTGGCATTTAAATTTGGGACCCTCTAGCAACCTAATTCTTTTTGTATTCACCTAGTCGGACCCTGAGGATGTTAAGCATCTTTATTTTGGGGAAAACACCCCAGAAATATGTTTTTCAAATTACTGGAAAAAGTACTTTTGCAAAATACTTTCGCACTTGTGACACTGTTGAATGAATTTGCAAAAGCTTTAGCAAAGTTCGACAGTACTTTTCCAGGCTATGGCAAAATGACAGCAATTCTTTGCAACCCTGCTGCAAAAAAACAGTTTGGTCTTTTGGGCTGAAATTTGGAGAGAACACAGCCAACATCTCACAGATGTGCCTTTCACAGTTTTAGTGAAAAAATATTACAGGGCAGCAAAGTTATGGCACTCCAAAGTTGACACTTTTTCCCATAGGATAACATTACGGCGTCTGCCGGATTACAGGAATCCTTTGCCGCCCTGCTGCAAAATAATGGTTTGGTCTTTTGGGCTGAAATTTGGAGGGAAGAAAGCCAACATCACACAGATGTGCCTTTTGGTGGTTTGGTAAAAAAATATTACAGGAAAGCACAGTGACAGCACTCCGAATTTGATGCTTTTTCCTATTGGATAACATTTCGGCGTCTGTTGCGCATTTCGGGGTCCGTATCTCAAATACGGTGTGAAATACAGACTTTTCATCACAGTCTAAGTGAAAATCTAGCCAAAAAAGTCATAATTCATATGAAATTTATATTTTCTTTTTACGTTGTACGGTTTCTGAGATATAAGCAATTTAATATTCCAAGTCCTCATTTTCTACTCCGAGGCCCATTGTTATGTGTACATTCTTTGTTGTCATTGTGTTTTCCAATGCATTTTTGGGGAAAAGAAGGGTGTTCCCTTTCGTTACTGTGCCAGTTAGTGTTTCCAGTTGTGTTTCTGTTACTGTTTGCGGCACCGTTACCGTCTACGCCACTGTGTGCGTTACAGTTTGCATTTTTGCTTGCACTTGCGTTTGCATTTCTGTGTCGTTTGCCGTTATTGTTGCTGTTACCATTACCTGTTTCATTTCTGAAGTACTGCGTGCAGTTCTGGAGACCCAGTCTCTGCAAAGACATAGACAGGATAGAAGCTGTCCAGAGGAGGGCAACTAAAATGGTGCAGGGTCTGCACCGGAAGACATATGAAGTGAGACTTAAGGAGCTTAATATGTATAGCCTCGAGGAAAGGAGGGAGAGGGGGGACATGATAGAAACTTTCAAGTACCTCAAGGGAATCAACAAAGTCCAAGAGGGTAGCATCTTTCAAAAAAAGAGGTGTGCAAGAACAAGGGGCACAATTTGAAGATAGAAGGGGGGGTGGCTCAGAGGTAATTTAAGGAAGTATTTTTTCACAGAGAGGGTTGTGGATGCATGGAACAGCCTTCCAGAGGAGGTTGTGGAGTCAAAAACAGTGGTGAAATTCAAGCATGCATGGGACAGTCATAAGGCAATTCTAGGGGGTGGGGGTAGGAAGAAGTAGGCTGCTGGTTAACTAGGATCTGCAGCTTATCCATCAGGTAGGGAAATGGGCAGACTGGGTGGGCCAAGCAGTCCTTATCTGCCGTCAAATTCTATGTTTCTATGTTTCTATGTTTCAATTGCGGTACTGTGCACATGCATTACGGTTTGTGTTTCTGTATGTGCTTGTGCTTCTGTTTTGTTTCTGTCTCCTTTGGCATTATTTTTGCTGTTACTGTTACCATTTGCGTTTACAATTGTGGTACCATGACCGTGCATGTAATGGTTTGCATTTCTGTACTCGCTTGCATTTGCATTTCTCTTTCCTTTGGTGTTATTGTTGCTGTTACCGTTACCATTTGTGTTAACAATTGCAGTACTGTGCCCGTGCGTGTTTCGATTTGCATTTCCATACGTGCTTCTGTTCCCATTTCTGTTTCTCTTTCCTTTGGCGTTATTCTTCATGTTAACTTTACGATTTGCATTTATAATTGTGGTACCATGCCTGTGCACGTTGGCCCCGCACTCCCGCTGCTGCATTACTTTCACTATTTGTTGTCGTCATTCTCAAAAAAGAAGGGAAATTAGAGGCAAAAAACTCAGTTTAATGCATCAGTTAGGGTTGTTCCACAGCGACAAAAGCGAGAAAATTTGGTGTTAGGGTTGAAAACCCTAACTCTGCATTCACTCCCCACCCCCTAGCACCACACACTCAGACACACACACACATGCAAGTAGGGGGGAGGACCAAGGCAACATGACCGATCACAGACAACCAGCAGCAGGTGACAGAAATAAAATATGACTGTCAAAATGTACTGCAACACATCCCCACCACCTCAGACCAGGTACTGCATACTCACTGTAGATCCACAGCAAAACTAAGGCCATGTACACCAATGGTATACATTCCTGATTACAGATGCGCACAAGTTACCACACTTAAGAGTTACATGCGTTACCTACCAATGCCCCTGCCCTGACACACCAGGTATTGCACCCTGAGTGGAGAGCCACGGATAGACTAAGGCCATGCACATCTATGATACATCTCCCTGACTGCAGGTACACACACGTTAACATAGTTATGAATTGGAGGACCTCCGCCAGGCAATGCCACCCCCCCAGAACAGGTGCTGCATACTGAGTGGAGAGGCACAGCAACAATAAAGCCATACACATCAACAGTGTACCTCCCTGATTGCAGGTGCACAGAAGTTACCACACTTAGGAGTTGCACAGTGTCAACCAGGCAATGCACACCCAGACCACTTACTGCATCCTGACTGGAGAGCCACTGCAAAACTGCAGGTATGGACATCAATGGTACACCTCATGCAAGCATGGCCTCAGACAGGCAATGACTCCCTGTTACAAGGTACTGCATCCAGAGTGCTGAGGCACAGCAAAACTGAGGCTATGGACATCAGTGGTACACTTCCCTAATTGCAGGTACACTCCACTTACCACAGTTAGGAGTTGCATGGCCTCAGCCAGACAATGCACCCCCATACACACCAGGTACTGCATCCTGAATGTAGAGCCACAGCAAAACTAACTCCACACACATCAATGGTACACCTCCATCACTGAAGGTGCACACAACTTTACACCATTACCAGTTGCACACCTTTGACCAGGCATTAGCTCCCCCACACCCCCACACCAGGTACTCCATCCTGACTGGAGAGCCACAGCAAAACTACAGCCATACACATCAACTGCTCAAATGCTACAGTTGTTGGCTCATCATCATCATGGATATGTCTTGTACTACATTTACACAGTTGTATTGTATTTCTGTCACCTGCTGCTGGTTGTCTGTGATTGGTTGTATTGCCTTTGTCCTCCCCCCTACTTGCATGTGTGTGGTGTGTCTGTGTGTGTGGTGCTGGGAAGTGGGGGGGTGAATGCCACACTGAATTTCCTCACTTTTGTCGCTGTGGAACAACCCTAACTGATGCATTAAACAGAGTTTTTTGCCTCTAATATATAAAATCACACATGCCCACACAATGCAAAGCATCATGGGATGCATATGCAAATCACCACAGAATATTATGCTGGTTCAGCTTTAAGCAGAATTGTATGGTGCCAAAAATCCTCTCACACAGTTTGCAAAGGGTGCTAGATTAGCACCTATTGTAGAATAGTGAGAGGTTTTCGGTACTCATGCAATTCTGCTTTAGAATGAACTAGTATTTTTGTAGATTTATAGTATTCTACGATGTTTTTCAGACAGGGCATGTGTATTTGTTTTTTTGAATCTGCTGTTTCCTTTAAATTTTTGCTCACTAGGCACAGAGGTTCTTTATCTTTTATATATATATATATATATATATATATATATGTATGTGATATGCAAAGAACCTCGTGTCAAAACACTGAGGCAAGGTTACCCAGCGGGCATTTGGCTGGAAGCCAAGTTCAAGAAAATACAAAATCACACATGCCCCCACAATGCAAAGCATCATGGGCTGCATATGCAAATCACCACAGAATGTTATGCTGGTCCAACTTTAAGCAGAATTGCATGGTGCTGAACGGCCTCTCACACAGTTTTCAAAGGGTGCTAACAGAATACATAGACACGTGTTTCGTCCTACCAGGACTCATCAGTATGCCTTGTCTGTTTGACACCCCATATATATATATATATATATTGCTCGTAGTGAAGCTATCTAGAGTCATTTGCTTATGTGCTTTGAATATAGCAAACTTTTGCCCAAGGCTAACCTGTTTGCACCAGGCTAATGTCTTAGCACTGTGCAATCACCTTGGCCCCAGACAAACCTCACATCAGTATAGCACAGTTCTGAAGTGTGTGGCCTGCTTTGTTTTTTTTGCAGTTGGTGTGAAACACCTCTTTGCAATCGCACATATTGTCCTCCACCTGTAACTCCAACTTACTCCACCTCTGTGTCTATTGGGCTGCCGTTGAGGTTTGCACTTCCCTGTTGCTGTATTCTGAGCTGTCTTATTTCCTGGGCTATTTTAGCACTGCACTCCCAGCCCAGTTTGCCTGGCTTCGTTAGCACGCTATATTCAGTATGTTTAGCACCGGGGCTAATCCTTTTGAATATGGTGGGCTATTTGTTCTGGGCTAATTTAGCACTCAGGGCACTGCTAATTTAGCCCCAGGGCAAAGTTTTGAATATTTGGCCCCTGGTAACTATTAATGGCTGGAATTCTGGTCTTAGGGCTATTATTCCAGGAGTACCCCAGGGATCCATCTTGAGCCCAATTCTATTTAACTTGTACATGAATAACCTCATTCTGTCTCTCCCAGATATAAAATGTCACCTATATGCAGATGACACTATTATTTACACAGATGATTAATCGATAAAACAAATACAGTCCACTCTACAAGGAGCATTTAATAAGCTACAGCAATTCTTCTTTGAGTTTAAACTTGTACTAAATTCAAATAAAACCCAGGTTCTACTGTTTTCAAAAGAAAGTAGTGTGAATTACCCTGAGTCAAGTTTGAAGATAGAAACTTTGGATAAAAATATTCTTGAGCAAGTTCAGAACTATAGATATTTGGCTTTATACCTAGATATGTTACTTAAATGGACTACCCATATAGAATAGGTAACTAAAAAAGTAGGAAAATGCCTAGATGCATTAAATAGAATCAGAAACTGTATGTCTGAGAAAGTAAGGAAGCATGTAGTTACAACATTAGTGGTATTCCTTTTAGATTATGGGGACATAATATGTATGGGCTCAACTTCTATACAGTTATCTAAGCTAGACATTTTATTCAATAAATTGGCAAGGTTTATTTTAAATTTCCCAAAGAGAATGCACAGATGCGATTTATGTAAATCTTTGAATTGGATGTACCCGAAGGACAGAAGATCATTTCATGCCCTATTGTAAAGGTGACGCCTCAGAATATATCACTGATGGACTTAAACTTAGGAAATTAAAAAATGGGCTATGATCCACTAAAGGAATAGAATATTCCCTTCCAAGCTTGAGGATGGAATTAGGTAGATCACATTTCTTTAACTTGGACCCCCATATATGGAACACATTGCCACTTTCTCTTAGATTAGTAAATACTAATATTCATTCAGGAGAAATTAAATAGTGGTGTTTACCCATGAAGCAATGGTGAGATTGAGTGTAGATCCTCCCTGAATGTTTACATTGAATAGTAGCTTATGGAAGTTCTAATCCAGGAAATGTATGCTAGTGATCCTTAACTATGTACTGCACTTTATATACAATGTATTGTTGTTTATGTTACACTTGTGTATTTATTATGTTATTTAACAGTATATGTTAAGTCACATATGTTTGATGTGTTTGATATTTTTTAGTTATAGTAACTAAGTTAAGTCATAGTAAGGGCCTCACTTGAAATGAGCTTGTCTCAGTTGAGTTTTCCTATTCCATTGCACTGTCAAGCAAACAAAAATGTTTACTACTACTACTACTACTACTACTACTACTATAGAACCTGGGTTGTATCAGCCAAATGTTATGCCTTATAATGGGCGATGTGTCCAAAATTATGCTTGCCTACATATTCCTCTTACATTTTTATATGTAATGTTTTATTTAATTGATGTCTGATTGATGCTTTGTTTTTAGATGTATATAAATGGTATTTACATTGTAACCATTACCATGCAGGACAACTTTGCTAAATAGGGCTTCACAGTCCTAAAATTAAATTCCTATGACAAACTGTTTTTATTTATCTATCTGTCTTGAATATTTTCTAGAACTGGAAGGAACTGTTATTAACAATTTGTCTCACTCACACAGAGAAAAGGACACTGACTTTGGATTTTCAAAAGAGGCAGGCCTTGATGTGCTGTCCAAACTTCTCCCATAACAAATGCTTTCTATGTCCCTATTAAGATGTTACACATGTAGACAAATGTCTATTCATTTGACTTGACTCTTCCTCTTTTAGATACCATGGGTTGGATTATCAAAGCTTTGCGATATGATTTTGCCAACCTGCACTACTTGTGACATGGCAAACCACATAAAATGTGGACTAATTGAATGTTGCAAGTGCCACGTGTTGTGCATCAAAAATATGATGCATGCATCATTTTGTCTATGGTACATTGAATAAAGTGTCAAAAATGCATCAAAATATTTGAAAAAGAACTGCAAACATTATGATGCATTTGCAATAATGCAGATGCAGCAGAAAAACTGCCTCAGTTCTTTTATCCAAAAGTTTGAAAATTGATTCCCACATCTTTGCACAGATGATCTTTGCTCTAACTTGCATGGTTTGTGCATTGTAAATATTTTGTGAGTAGATAAATGTTTGCACTATTCACTATCAACTGCTCTATCTGTTATCAGAGTGTATGCTTTAGTATTGAGTCCAGTTTTTAAAAGAGTGCTGCCTTATCTATGAATGGTACAAGGTTCTCGTACTGTACTTTAGGTTTTGACATGTTATATAGCATGAGGAAAGCAATGTTAGTTTCAAGGCAAATATATTTTATTCAGAAATAAACTGCGATTGCATTTTCTAAACTCTGAAGTATTTCAGTTGTATTACTATTTGTAATAACTGACAATTTTCAGAATGCTGCTATATAAAATATTACATTAAACTCAGATGACTTTCAAAGTGATATTTATATACAATAGTTCTAACACTGGAAATGCAAAAAGTGTACATTTATGATGCTGCTTCTGTTAAAATTCAAACTAGGCCCCAAAACCCACATTGGTAGCTAAAATGTTTGCAAAGTAGTCAACCAGTGCCTCTCTCCCTCCAGCTTTCTATACTTTGTAAGTAAAGGGGTTGTCCAAGATGTCTCTTGGCTAATCAAGAATGTCATGTTGAGACATCTTTGCATTTGAGAAGTGGAAAGCGAAGACGAATAGTTCTGGTAAGCAAAGGTGTTTCAAGATGATGCTCCTGATTAGCCAAGAGACATGTCAGGCAACTCATTCATTTTTTCTTATGCATTTTTTTTCTGATTCTTATTTGGAGGTAGTTTTGTTTTACTCATTCTTTCAGGAGAAGTTGAAGCCTCTGAGTGGTTTGCTCACTGTACGATGTCTGATCACCACTTGAAGTGATCGCCACAGAAATCTTTTGTGCACTATGTGGTGAGTGGGTGTTTGAAAAAACAAACAAATTCTAGAATGCTGTGGCCAGTGTCAGCGTGCAGTGCATGAATACCAGTTGGCTTTGTAGCATGTATTCACACATTGCAGCATCTCCCATTCAGTCCAATGGATTAAAACATAAAAAGGAAATTCATTATAATTTGTACCATTTTGCAACTTTATTTGCTACCTAAGCACCAATGTATATAGATGGCTAGATATTCAAAGGGGTTTCACATAGCGCAATTGAGGTGCACCAGCACACCCCAGAACTGCGTCCCAGTGCAATATTCAAAAGTGGGAATTGCAAAGCGCAATTCCCAATGAGCTGGGGTGCAAACATAATGTATGTGGCACATCTCAAGGGGGCGTGCCCATGCATATGCAGCACATCCTGATATTCAGACCGGGATGTGCAGCACATATGCTGGCACAACCTTGAGATGCACTACATACCTGGACTCAAAGTTCAGCCCATAAAAGAAGGCTCAAGTTCAGTCCACCCAATGGTGGCCCAGTGTATTGCAATGCACAACACAGCAGCCACCAGTCGTTGGTGGCTATCTCCCCAGAACATCATTCACAAGCACCCAAATATGTCCCTGGTGGTCTACTGGTTCCCCTCTCCCCTTCCATACCTCTGTTCACCCAGAATTAAAGCCTGTCAAATCCCTGGAAGTCAAGTGGTACCCCTTCCCCACCGGTAACCCCAATCGCCATATTAAAATGTATATATACACCCTGGTAGTCTAGTGGAACCCCTCTCCCATCTGGTAACCCTGATCATAGTATAAACAGCAATGGACAGTTCCTGGCGGTCCAGTGGCACCCCAACCCCCCTCCCACACAGGACCCCCAAGTCCACCCAGCTCCCTCCTGTCAGTGGCAGGCAGCAAACCCACCTGCATACCTCTGTGGCTGCCCACCATCTGACAGCTTACAGTATCAGCTGCAGGCCCATTGGTCCCATATGGACCAATGAAGCAGCAATAACAGGCAGCACAGCGTATGTAAGTATGAGTGTGTGCTACTGCTGCTAGATGGGGAGGAGCTGGGTGGGCTGTTGCCTGTGTGGGAGAAGTAGGCCGGCCGCTCAACCACCAGGGACTGGCCATTGCCATTTATATGATGATCGGGGTTATCGGTGGGAAGGGGGTACTACTAGACTACCAGGGAGACTATATTCAATTTAATATGGCAATTGGGGTTACTGGCAGGGATAGAGGTACCACTAGACTACCAGGGAGACTATATTCATTTTAATATGGTGATCAGGGTTACCGGTGGGGAGGGGGGTTCCACTAGACTACCAGGGATTTGACAGGCTTTAATTTCGGGTGGACGAAGGTACGGGATGGTGAAGGGGGAACCGCTGGACCACCAGGGTGATTTGCACATGTATTCTACAGTGATCAGAGGTACAGGAGGGAAGGGGGGAACCACTAGATCTCCTCTGACAGCACCGCATGCTGTGCAGGGCACCAGGCATATTTCACTGGCCAGCCCTGCACAACTCATGCAAATGGCCTCATTTGCACCTTGCATGTATTATGGCCCCAGTTGCATACTGCTGGCTGAATATCAGGAATTTGTGCACAGCATATCTCTGTTGCTCTGGCGCAGTTCCCATTAAAGGTATTCAGCCCTGTCTGGGGGGGGGGATGTGCCAGCACATCATATTTGTGCAGTGCGCATTACCTGATATATTCAGAAGAGATACGCCATGGCTCATCTCTTTTGAATATATCCGTTAGTTGCTCCAGTGCAACTCAGTTGTGCTGCACTTGCATTTGCGCCAGTGCCAGGTGCATTTCTGAATATCGGGCCCAGAGTGTTCCTCAAATGGTTGCAACTGTTGAGTACCTTTGTCACTCCTGATTTATGAATAATAATTTGTCTAGGCAGTGCCACTTCTAAAAATGCTTAATATACTGTACTGTACATTAGAAAATGGGCAACAAACTTTTCTTGTCACTGTTAGATACTTATGTGGCATCATAGATCAGGAAATAACTAGTGACAACCCAACCAGCCTTACCACAAGGAGAATCACTGTGCCCCAAATACATTTTAAAAAATGTTAGACATTTTTATTTCTTGCTGAGCGAGAGAATGATACCACCCCCACCTATCCCGAACAGCAACTTAAATTCCTTCCCTGAAATGGCTAACCATGCCAAAAACACCCAAAAGAGTGTCACTCAAGGTCTTAAATTATTTTTATTCTATTTTATTTATTGTAATGACAAACATACTACTGGCAGCAGTTGGTTCTGTTACTTGGTTACCTGAGCACTCAAAAACCCGTTACGCTCCCAGCTCAAAGTTTCTTTCCCCCATGACACTGACTTCCCCAGATCATGCCACCAATAAGCATGTATAACAAACAACAAATACAAAAAAAACATGAGCTCTACATTACTTCTGTTGCTGTCTTCAGCTATCCTGAGTCCCAACTCTGTTTTACTTGTCTCACTGGTGGTTGCACTCATGCTGCTGTCCTTTTTGCCATTGTCCAACTGTGCAGTCCTGCAGGGTGCAGATGCTACATGCAGATCCTCCTGCCATCATTCTGCCTGTTAAAAGTGGATCAGCGCTGGCCATGGATCATCAGACCGTGCTCCCTAGAGAGTCAGCAGTCCTGGATAGATTCTCCACTTCCTTGATCATTGGACTTCTATTTTTTGTAGTACTTTTAAAATGCCAACATAATTATTTACATAGGCAACCACTTCAGCCTCCAATGCTGTGATGAAATGAAGATTGCATTTAAAGAGAAATAAAGAAATCACATCAACTGAAGTACTGATGAAGCTGCACTGTAATGCTGCTTGGGGAAGGGGTCAACGAACAGTACAGAAACACTACAACAGAAAAGTGGAAAAGAAAAAAAGTGTCTCAAACACAGCAGTGCCCTCTACTGGTGAGTACACCAGTAGAGGGACTACTTTATAAGAAAATGGATTAATGAGTGGATGGTATGGGCTATACAAGACCTTGCAGGGGATATAAGGCCACCTGCCTGTGGTGTCTGTCCTCATTAGGCTCCTGGGCAGTCTGGTATCACCCAATACTGCCCTCCTTGTTGAGTAATGTTGCTTGCTTATCATAGACCTTCTCAGATCATTGTCAGACCTACAGACTGTGTTTTTATTTTTTTATTTTATTTATTCATACATTTGGATTACACCTGTGAGCTGGAAGCTTTTTAAGTAGGTTCCACGTCAGACATACAAGTACATTATACAGACAGGATTGATAGATGGGTATAATTAACAGAGTGTACATTTCGGATTAAGCACAATTTATAAAATGGCAAGAAAAAATCTAGAAATCTCATTGGCCAAGACAGATCAGCTGACCGTACATTAATTATCCGTATACGCACAGTCATCCTGGTCCTAAACCACATTACACAATGAGCAGATCAGTCCTCCTACAACCAGAACTATCTTCCATCAGTCTCCCTACAACCAGAACTGATCTTCCACAACAAACATGGCCATTACCATTACACTGTAGAAACCTTCAACTGGGCCCTAAAGTTAAAATTATCTTAAATATAAAATAAAACAAATTAATTAAATGTTGTTTACCAGATTGTCACACTATCCTTACACACATAAACAAATTAGAATTATACCATGTACATAAATCATTAGCCAATCACATAAGCAGGCTGGCACCTTAGCCCTGTTGTAAATCCTATGATAATCACTGGCAAAGGTGTCAGCCTGCCTCATCGATGCCACCCTGTAAAAAAATCTCCGACCCCCCCTCCAGCTTCGCAAAGCCGCCATCTTTCCTGTCGCTAACAGTCACCAGTAGGCCTCGTATTTAAAAAACGAAAAAAAGAAAATGGATGCCTCGTTTGACCTTATCTACGAAAGTAAACTCGATGACATTTTCGAAAGCCTTCAAAATGAAAGTGCAGCTTTTGACCAAGAAAATGTACCTCAAGTAAACACAGATATCCTGTACATCGCTCCTGTCCCACCCTATAAAACCCTGATACTCCAGTCGTCCATGCAGCCGAGTACATCACCTCGAGCCTCCGCAGCTACCAACTTGAACTCGGCACCTCTCTACACCTTGCATGCAGCAGCCAATCCGGTAGGAAACAAAAGACAGCGTCATGTGGAAATCACCACACAGGAAATTGTAGAGTTAGAGAAGCAACGGCATGAAATAGCCACACAAAAATGAACCCGGTGGGCATTAAATGTTTTTTTGGATTGGGCAAATCAGAAACAAATAGAAATTAGCTTAGCAGCCATCAGTCCATCAGAATTAAACAGCATACTACATCAATACTATAGTACAGAACGCAATACTGATGGCAACGAGTATGTTCATTCCAGCTACATAAGTCTTAGAGCCGGATTAAACAGACATTTAAATGATCCCCCCCAAGCCGTAGCATAAACATAATGAATGACACTGAGTTTAACACAGCCAACAACCTCTTCAAGGCTGTTGTAAAGCGTTTCCGAAAAGACAGTAAAAACAAAGCAAACCATCACACCCCATTAACCATCAATCAACTTACAATGCTGAGAAATTCATCTGCACTGAGCCCAGTCACTGCCACTGGCCTTGTGAAAAAAGTCTGGATGGACATTGTGCTACACTTTGACAGACGCGGTAATGAAGGAATTGGGACAGCTCACAGTTGAATCTTTTGAAATAAAATCAACAGAAAATGGTGTAGAATACCTCACCAAAGCATTCAATGAGCAAAGCAAAAACCACAAAGAAATAATAGATCCTACGAAACAATTCACCCGAGGTTGCATGTTTGCACAGCCTAACGATCCTTTATGTCCAGTCAGTAGTTTCAAAAAATATGTATCTAAACTACCACCAAACCCTCCAGCTTTATTTCTACATCCCAAAAAATTTTACCAATTGATACTGGATACCATTCTGGTCTGGTACACGGCTGAACCCATGGGAGTCAATTTCTTAGGTAATATGCTACCAAAAATCTGCAAGGAAACCAAACTAGAACAAATATTTACCAACCACTCCCTCTGTGCAACCACAGTAACTCTGCTAAGTGATTCTGGCATGGAAGCCAGACAAATCATGGCCATAACAGGTCATAGAAATGAAACTTCACTCCAAAGTTACTGGTAACCAAACCTTTCAGAATTTAAGAAATGGGGCCAAATGATAAGTGGTGACAAAAACTCCATAGCCTCTCCATTGCAACCAACAGAAAACATTTCTGAAACCTACTGTGAGCCTGAAAAAAAAAAACATGTTCTGCAAGCAAGCAAATCCAGCTTCGCCGACCATCACATACCTTCTAAAATGATGACATCTCCCGAAGTTTCCCAATGTTGCAAGACAGCACAAAATCAACCCAAGCACATAATTACAGCTCCTCAAGAAAAATCCACGATGATCGCAACAGCCTCCAACGCTGCAAATATTTCCACAGAGAAAGCAGCAAACTACATCAGCGAGCCACCCCCAGAACCCAACCCAAAACTACCTTCGATTGGACAGCTCATTAACTATGGAACAGTAGACTTTTTTTCCAAATAAAACATAAGTACAATATAATTTAGTTTTTCAACAAAACAAGCAAACTGCATACCTTAAAGCCATTAATAAAAATCTATTGAAAATAAAAACCCTTTCTCTTATCCTCAACAGGTCTCACACTACTGCATCTACAGAATGTGCTGCAACCTACCTTCCAACAATTTAAAGAAACAGATCCAAGCAAACTGGTCTGCACAACAAAATAATACAAAAGCCACACAATATATGAACTGTACAAAACAAAACTGCTTCCTAATAAAGAAAATAAGCTACACTAAATCTCACCTTAAAACGTAACAGTATGAGCACTAACAACTTTTTGTTATAGAATGTTCTAGTGTTTAACAAGTTAAAAGCCTCTTGATCTGTCTTTACAATTTACTACTGTTTAACAACTTGTGTTATTTACCACTGAAAACCTCACTATGTGTTATTCTCACTCACCTCACAAAACTTAAATAAAGAATAGCATTAAATACCATGCACTATTTTCTTTCATGGAAGGATATTTCTTAATAAAATATTTTTTTTTTCCACAGGAACAAATAAAATAAAACCAACTAAACTTATATCCATCACAAAATGTAATGGTATAATCGCAATAAGCCATTGGAATTGTGGGTTATCGAAAGTTTACCATGGCTGGCGGTTACCACTCAGCTGCCTCAATGGGCAAACCACACCAGCCATGGTAAATCCCCCGATAACCCACACCCCCTCGTGGCTTATTGCTTAATTATACAATTGGGTATGAAAATCCTGTAACCTCATTGGTCAAAACACATCACATGACCGTAATAAATCTTCCAGTATACCCACTATAAAAGTGTTATATCACTATAAAAACAAAAACAACAAGCTGAACATTGTATAATACCAATACACCATGACAGGGAGTGGGTAGATGGGTGGATTGACCACTTCTGGTGTGGTTAAGTCACTGAGCTGTGCCTCATGACCGAACCACACCAGGCATGGTAAATCCACCCATATACCCACTCCCTGTCATGGTATATTTCTTAAACATTAAGTATTGTTTATATTGTTCATCACAACTCTTTGTTTGCTAACAGTAAAAAAATCTCCCTTCTATCCTTACCTGCTCATCAGGGAAATCTCTTATGCTTTCCCTGAAAAGTGAGATAATTGAGTCTCTGGCTCTAAAACAGGCCTTTGTTGTCTGTGTGTACAGTATGTTAGTAGAGGAACATTCTGCTAGTAGAACTGAGCAGAATTTTGAATCCCTGTATTTCATGGTAAACATTCCATTTCTTGAATGAGGGGTAACACAGAGGGAAAAAAACAGAATGAAGAAAGTAAGCAATAATTAAGCAATATACCATGACAGGGAGTGGGTATATTGGTGGATTCACCACACCTGGTGTGGTTCGGTCTAAAGCGCAGCGATGACTTAACACACCAGAAGTTATAAATCCACCCATATAGCCACTTCCTGTCATGGTATATTGCTATTATACAATGTTCAACTTGTTTTTTTTGTTTTTATAGTGATATAAAATTTTTACAGTGGGTATACTGGAGGATTTACCACAGTCATGTGATCTGCTTTGACCGATGAGGTTACAGGATTTTCATGGCCCATTGTATAATACCATATAAAAAAATGGAAAAGGTGGCAAATGACTCACCCTGCTGTTTATCTTTTAGGACAGAGAGAGCAGTTCATGATGCTGTCAGTGAGTGAAGCAGTTCTGAACCATGCTCATGGTTGCAGCACTGGGGAACTGAGAAGCCTCTGTTATGGCTTTGTTTTAGTTTTGTCTACAGAGCGAGGAGAATGAAATAAAATAAAGGGGCTATGTGTCATACTTAGAATGAGAAAAACAGCATTTGTGAATTGTTGTGGCTGGCAGGGGAATATGAAGCTTACGTGGGCAGGGAGACACACTGTTTAACACTACTTTACTCTAGCACCAATAGGCAGAAGGACTATTTTATGTTAAAAGCACAGATTAACTTACATTTTTATTTATTTAAAGATGTGTTTAAAAATAAAAAAAGTGCTTCTAAAAATAAAGGGACATTTTATAAGTGCAATAAGACACTCCGGGGTTGTGGATTACGGAGTGATAACCACACTTCTAGGGATGACCAGCACTCGGCCTTCAGTCTCGTGCCTAACTATGCCCCTAGGAGTGCGGTTATCACACTGTAATGCACACCCCGTGATGTCTTATTGCTTACATATAGCTGTGTATTACTAACTTAACAAACCATTACTAAGTGCAGGCAATTTAGGAACTAAGTACTAGGCTACATCATAGTTGCTAAGTGCATAACAAGTGATGGCAGGGAGTGAGAGGGACAGTTACAATTAGATGGGATATAGAAGGGGTCAGCCCAAGGGTCTCGTCAGGTGGGTATGAGAGCTATGTTGTCCAGGTAAGGGACAGGCCACTGAATATTGGTTGGGAGAAAGGAGAGGCTATACACACTAATTAAGGATAAATTGCGAGGGGGACAGAATAGATGGGAAGGGGACAGGAGGAAGCTTGGGAGGGGAGAGGGAAGAGGAGAGGGACTGTGTAACGGTGTTATAGATAGGGAGAGTGGGAACCTTAAATACCTAGGCAGGCGAGGTTAGGTTACAGAGGATAGGATAACGGAGGGAAGTATTGGTTAGTTGAAGCAGTTACAGATGATATTAGAGAATAAGGGATTTCTGAGAGACTGCTTGAAAAAACCCAGGGAGGGTAAGGAGAAGATTTCTGTAGGGAGGGAGTTGAACCAGATAGGCAAACCACCTTTGGCCAAGGGTGGTATGACAGTGAGAAACCTTGTAATAATGGCAGGTCGAGCTCCTGGTATGGTGAGGGTTAATGCTGTAAATAAGGAGATCGTGAACCGTGGACGGCAGCAGTCCCAGATGAGCTTTTTTGCCAGCATGCAGGTATAGAACTGGAACAGTGAAAGAAACTGAGCACCAGGACACTAGGTAACGATGCTATGTGCAATGACTAAAGGTATGTTGAAAAAGGCTAGTAGCACCCGTTACATACGAACACTCGAAACAAATACCACACAAACACAGGCTATTAGTAAGTGTGGTCTTGTTGATATAAAAGCATTGAACACATAAACTGGCAAAAAAATCAAACAACTAACGTTTCTCCTAGCGTGCTGCCAGGCGTCATCAGAGTATAGAAGTGGAGTCTCCCATTGAACTGTAACCAGTTTGCCTGGGAATACAGGTTGCATGTGTGAGTCAGATGCTGCGAGCCTGTGAGGAGCCGGCAGGCCTTGTTTAGTGCAGTTTTTATACACCTAAGGGATGTCTCTGAGGCTCAGCCATATATTGCCAAACAGTAATCAACCAGGGAGACCACTAAGCTATGTATAGCAATACTGAGGGCTTCCTGGGACAGATTCTGTTTGTGTCTATAAAGCAGACAAATTTACATGTTTACAGCTTTTGCAACATTGTCTGTGCGCTTGGAAAAAGACAGTGTGCTGTCAATTGTGATTATAGTTAATTACACAAGACAAAAGTTTATACCTGATTAGTCATAACTATAAAAAATGCTAGTGTGTCTATGTTCAAAGACCCAAAAGGGCCAGGGATGCCTGTAGGAATGGTGCAGTACATATATCTTCCAGGGCATCAGAAGAACTGGGTATCATCCACCTCTTTTAATTTTATATTTTCTTTACAGTAACTTGCATGGTTGCCTGACTAGCCAGTAGCAATGCTGCCATGCTGGTGACCCTAGTTTAAGAGCAGACCTTGAATTTATTTATCTATTTAGTTTTTGTTTACCAGGTACCACGTTGGTGAAAATGACAAAACAATGCCTACATTCAGGCACAGATAGAGAGAAGTTACAAACATTAAAACAAATTTACATAATTGAAAAAGTAACAAAAGCACAATGTAACACTTCATATGATAGAATAACAGATAATGTGCTAGAAGAAGGCACACAGTGCACTGCAACTCAAGGACAGCATACATAAATACATCAGATGTTTCAGGTAGGTGATATTTGTACAATACAGCCTTTGGGTTGCCACTTGGAATAAATACTGTCCATGGCAGAACATCTAAGTACTGTATACATTGGGCTGGTGGAATGTTTTGCCACAACAGTGGCTTCCAACAGTAGGTCAGGGATCTTGCTCCTCTGTCAAGAGCACACTTGGTGCACACAAGTCCACCTATAGCCTAGCACACCACTGCCAATGGAAGGAGGGTGGGATAAAGGGCCACAACAAAGGTCAAACCACTTTATGGTCTAGATGATGATCACTGATACTCCATGGGCACTGCACCGCAGTTATTCTACTAGATAGAGGATTGTGTATGAGTAGTCATACACAATAAGGCAGTTGTGGGATCGAGAGGTTTCTGTGGTAACCTGGGACCTCAAGGGTGAAGCTTGAGAGGTCTGTTACCACAGAAACCTCGAGATCTTTCAACTGCCTTGTCTGTGCATGATTACTCATACACAATCTTTTACAGTATATGGGTAATCATATTACATCAAAAACAAAACTTGTGGGCACCAGGCAAAGCTGCAGTAAATTATTTTATTATTACAAAAAATGCAATGCAAATAAATAGTCAAGCGATACATACATGGCCTTCACCGTGCAAAAAAAGCAAAAACACTCCCGACCAGGTTTCGCCACAAAGCTTTCTCAATGGATACTGGTCAAGGGAGACATCGAGGTTTAAAAACAATACCCATCCAGTCGCAAAACAGCACCAGTTTAAAGGCACAATAGCCTTCTAAAAACTAACTACAAAGTGCCATAACCTTAAAAAAGACACACATTTCTTATCCAAATGGATAGGTACAGTATTTGTAAATTTAAACATCAAACTGCAGTGATGACTGTAGCGAATTGATTTTTTCTATCATAAAGTTAGCAACAATTCATTTCCATATATAAATGTACATCTTTTTAAATATACTGTCATGTATTATAATATTACCTCTTGTGTGTGTGTGTGTGTGTGTGTGTGTATATACTGTATATATATATATATATATACAGTATATATATATATATATATGTATATGAGGATCCCATATAATAAATTACATCTTCCATGCTCTAATTTATGCATCTTAAAAATGATTGTTGCTATATTATTTCTTAATTCACATAGGCTGCAAGTCACTTCAATTAATTCTGAAAGGAGGACCCTGTTCAAATATATGAATCATGAGGCCATCAAGACATTACACAAAGATAGTCTACATAGGGCAGGTTTATCAGATAATTATATAAATACAGAGGTATTCTCACTTAGACCTATTCTTAGTATTACAAATTAGGTTAATCTTTAGGTCAGTGATAAAGCAGGGAGAAAGAAAAAAAAAAAAAATAAATAAAATAAATATAAAAAATAAAAATATAAATAAAACAAAATAAAACAGGAAAGGAGGAATGGAAGGGGTGAGGAGGTGTTGGGGTTTGGGAAGGGAGGGAAAGGAAGGGAGGTTGGGAAAAGGAGGTGGAAGGGAAGGGAAGGGGAAGAAAAGGGGAAAACAGGAAAAAAGGAAGGAAAAAGAGTGGAAAAAGAGAGGGGAAGGAAAAGGAAAAAAGGAATGAAAGAAAAAAGAAAAAGTCTGAGGAGGAGGGGGAAGAAGGAAAGGAAATAGGAGAGAAGAAGTATTTATGCTTAATAATTTTGCATGGAGCACAGACATTAGAGAGTATAGTGGTTACTTTGATTAGGTAGTAATCATATTACATCACTATAGTCCCATAAAAAGCCAAAAACTAACTTACTGAGGCGTGGTTCCGTAGGCACCTTTCACTTCCTGGCCAGTTCTCACCACCACGGCCCACTTATTTCGCATGTGCAACTACATTCTTTCTTGTTGTGCTGCACTAATGATGCACTCAGTGCAGCACAACAAGACTGTTTTGTAGTCAAGAAAGCACAACAAGCTCATTCCAGTAATCGATTTTGGTGGAGATCGATGTTCCACCATACACTATACATTAGTTCTCAGACTTTGTCACAGTGAACCTTCCCCAAGCCATGGAAATGATCTTGAGCCCCCACCCCCAAAAAAAATATAGAAATAAAATTGGATCTGTCCAAAAAAAAAAACATAATTTGCACAGTACAACAGGAATACACGAGATGTCTTTGAGTAATTTGTTGAGTTCTTTATTATCTTCCAGCCTTTTTGCAGGCAAAGCTTGTAAAAGCAAGGAAGAACTTGTACTGCTTAGCAGAGACTTGAATATTCATCACATGATTTAAATCATTAGATAAATGTTTATGGGCATTCCAGCTATAATACAAATACTAATTAAATTATGGGGACTAGTACCCAAATTCTGAAAAAGTGCAAAAAATATTTTTTTCATTTTTTTAAATCATCATGAAATATTCCATGTTAATATTAAAAAAGCATATCGATGCACTTTGTTGTCATGGAAAAAGTATATCGCTAACAATTATTTTATGAAAAACACCTCTGTCATGATGTAACTATACATATATCGATATAGCCTTGAAAAACTGCTTGTTTCTAGATTAATAACATAATTACTACTGTTACATTTTAACAATATAATAACATAATTACTACTGTTACATGATACTGCTATAACAACATAATTTTGTAATGGCTGGACTCCAAGTGTTCATTTAAAAAATTAAGTTTCCAGCCTCAACAGTTCCAGAGTTAGACATTTAATAAGATATTTTCTTTAAAATGTAATAACTTAGAACCGTTAGGCCTACAGACTTCTCTTTTTTTTTTTGCTCCCCCAGCTCTGAGCTTGTCTCTCCTTCAGGCCCTCCTATGCCCTCCAAGCTGCACTGCCCTGGTACAGCCATCTCTTCACCCTATATTGCAGCCTCCCCGGGTAACCCCCGGATGTAATCCTTCGCCAGGTGGGTCCCCCTCCTCTGAGAGGGAAGGCACCTGGAGGGTGGGCAGCGTCATACTTTCCCTGGGTGCTGCTAGGGTGGTTCGTGTGCTGCCCAGTGTCTCGTGGCAGTGGGAGCTCACAAACGCCATCCTGTCAGCCTCAGGGCTCTTACCCATTTGCTCCCCAGGGATGTGGCGTTCCACTAACGTCAGGATTACACCGACGTTCACCACGCCCCACTGAATTGTGGGACCCCGCATGTTGCCGAGCCCCCGGATTCCACCAGGGGTCAGCAATCGCCAGGTCACATCCTCGTCTTCCCCCGAGAGAAGGCGAGCAGAGGTCAGATGCTTCAGCCTTCTCTCCCCGGTCGGCCCTCCAGCACCTGAGTCTGTTCCCGAACCAGGGTCACTGGCATCGCAAGTGTAAATCCAACCTCTGCATCAACGGGCCAGATTTATCTTTTTTAATGAAAGCTTGGGGTCAGCTAAGTAGTATATTGTTAAGATATCACTACAGCAACCATATATTTGTATCAAAAACATAAAATGTTTCATATCAGTATACAAAAAACATAAAATGCTTCCCTAAATGTTTAGTCCTGTAATTTTTAACAATGTATTATAATAACATGTGTATGCATGTAGCAACACAGAAAAACTGTATCATTAGGGTCTATACATGTTGACTGGACTCCAAGCTTTCATTTAAAAACAAAAATTATGATTAACAGTTCAAATGTTGCAGTTGTGAAATGATAGTTTCAGGCATTATAAAAATATCACATGAGATTATTTTTTGGACATGGTCGGAAGATGCTAGCAATTGTTCTGTCTAAGAATAACCACATTCTTTTCTAGTTAAACTTATTGTTTTCCCCCTCTGTAACTCCCACAACCTGGACTAGCCTACTCACTATGCTCTTCAGACTCTTAGGGCCAGATATTCAAAACTTTGCACATGGCACAAACTGTTTGTGCAGATTTAGCGTGGGATTGGCGCATGTCCGCTATATTCAAAAGGCCAAATAGCGCATCAAACTGCATTAGCACCGGGCAAAATCATAATGTATTGAAGGGGCAAACTGAGGGGGCATGTACATGAATACAGGCACGAAGCTATATTCAGCAACTAGCTCCATGCAAAGTGGTTTTGCACGACTTAGTGCGACACTTTGCACGGTGCAAATTACCACCCAGGAAAAGGTAGTCTTAACCGTGGGCAATCCAGCTTTGCATGACATTGTGGCTTTGCGCGGCATTTCCGCAGCATCTGCGTGGCTTTTGCGCAGCTTTACATGGCCCTAACCAATAAGCATGACACACAGAAAAAGCAAGACATAGAGGAAACATGCTGCTCACTGATGGCATCACAATGATGCCATCATCTGCGACCAGTCCCTGCCATGCCAGACAGTAAGTGGTGACCTGGCCTCCAGTGGACACCATGGCGGTGTGGCCATACAGCACACACCTGCAGACCACCCTTCTGTGGACACCAACAGATGCTAGCACACACATGCAGCACTGTGGGCATGGAAGGTGTTGAGGGGAGCATTTATGCATGGCCAGGCTGCGCCACAGACCGGGTGCAGCCACAAGGCTGGGACACATCTTGCAGTGCACATGGGCCAGTACTGGGAATACCCCAACACCAGTGTGCCTGTCTGATCATATGCACCCCCTCAGCCACATACCGCACAGCAGTACAAACACCACAGCACACACAGCCGGCCATGTATATGTCACTGTGAGCATCCTAAGCCAGAGGTGCAGCATCTGTGGGTCACACAACAACATAACAGTAATGTCCACTGTCAGTAAACACCTGCAAGTTGGGCCTGTCACTGTGTACAGTGCAGTGGTCATCACTGCCCTACACATCATAGGCATTGCTGTGTCCCTCATGCTACTTGCCCCCTTGCTACTGTGTGACAGCTGCATGCAGCACCACCACCACCACCATCTGTGCCTATGCTGTGTTGTGCCCGGGGCGCAATATGCTATGCTGTACTGAATACATGTAGCCTGCAGCTACCATTACGCACTGCCAGACTGACCTTCAGGTGCAGCTGTGGGCAGATGCAGCCAGTCCCTGTACTTCCAGACTGACCTACAGGTAGAGCTGTGGGACCCTGCAGTAACACTGGGCAAAGTGTATGCAAATCAGGGCATAATGAGATGCTAATCTGGATGTTTGCCCAGAGGCTACCTAACTAGGCTCATTTGCATGTCACTTTGAATATGGCAAAGTTTAGCCCCAGGCAAACGTGTTTGCACCAGGCAAATGGTTTAGTTCCATGCTAAACCCATGCAAATGTGTTAGCGCTGTGCAAATGGTTCGAGGAATATTAATCAGTTTTGCACACTGTACTTTCACATGCACTGCTGCCTGCAGCTGTACTGAGTCCACGCATTTCCTGGCACACACATTAGCCGCATAGTTCACCTCTACCTACCTTCACGTCACTGTGCACTTGGCTGCTGTTGTGGTGTGCACTTCCTGGTTGCTATGTTCAGAGCTGTTTTATTCCTGGGCTATGTTTGCACTGCACTCTTAGCCCAGATTGCCTGGCTTCCTTAGCATGCTATGTTCAGCAGGGTTAGCACAGGGCTATCCCTTTTGAATATAGTGGGCTATTGGGTCTGGGCTAATTTAGCATGCTGGGCAGTGCTAATTTGGTCCCGGGGCAAAGCTTTGAATATCTGATCCTTAGACCATTGTTACCACTTTCTGCAATGCCTTTATAGGTCAAACTGCTTTCTCAGTCCATTCACCTCTATCTGGAGCGTCCTTACCCTCGCTTCTCTCTGCCCCCCAACTCTTAAACAACTTCTGAGTAAGCAATAATCCCCAATTGGGTGGGTGGTATTGGTCAATTCCGGACCACCCAAGGGCATAATGAAGCCCGACACCACAGGCGGAGGGCCTTATAGCTCCTGGAAGGTCCAGTATTGCCCAATACAGCCCACCCAGGAGGGTATTAGTGCGCTTAGAAAATGGTTTGAAAGTTTGAAAAAATAGACTGACACAGATTTTTAACTTTGCAAACAAATAACTTTGTTTTTATTGAACAGTATAACTGTGGGGCATAAAATAGTCCCTAAAATAGAAAATAAATTAACTGCATTTAAACCACTTTTTGATTATGGGCAATAATTAAATACTAAAGTTAGTCCACATTATTTGTTGTATGTAATGCAACTGACTAGTGAATTGAAAAGTACAGTTAGAAGGAAAAAGGTTTGTTGTGAATGAACTATCTTCAGTGTTGGTGCTTGGAGATGGCATGCTTGTGGTGTTTTTTTGACCTTCATTTCATTTCATTTCATTCCTTATTTTTAAAAGGCTCTTTTCTCATAACCAAAGCGCCTGTACAATACATAAAACAATGAATAGACCAAAATTTAAAACTAACATAAGTCATTAAAAGCTATACTAAAAAGATGTGTCTTCAAAGTTCCTTTAAAGCTTTGGACAGACGGGCAATTTCACACCTGACGAGGTAGAGAATTCCACATGGTCGGGGCCATAAAGCTAAATGATCTGGCCCCTGAAGTTTTTAAATGAACCCTGGGAATCTCTAGCAATCCCTCGTCAGTGGATCGGAGGGGCCGGGGAGGACAGTAGGTGCACAGGAGCTCTTTCAGGTAAATAGGCCCCTGATCGTGTAGGGCTTTATAGGTCAGCAAACCGACCTTGAAGGTGATTCGCCAGAACACTGGCAGCCAGTGCAGTCCACGGAGCACAGGTATTATATGGCTGGATCTCAAAGATCCAGTCAACAACCTGGCCACCGCATTCTGCACTAGCTGCAGATGGCGAAGTTCAACCCCCAGTAGCCTCAGGTAAAGGGCGTTGCAATAGTCAAGGCAGGAGGTAACGAAAGCGTGGATCAACATTGGAAGATCCTCTGGAGGAACCAGGTGCTTCACCCTGGCGATGTTCCTCAGATGGAAAAAGGAAGTTTTGACCACCGCTGACACCTGAGATTTAAACGTCAAGCGGTCGTCAAATATTACACCCAGATTCCGCACCTGGTCTGCGGTCATCAGCTGGACGCCCCCAAGCCATAAGCCTGACCCACCTCACAGCGACCCTTGTCCACGACCAACACCTCAGTTTTCTCTGGGTTTAACAGCAGCCAACTCCCATTCATTCAGTCTTGGATCTCGGCAAGGCAGTTATTAAATACCGAAAAGGCAGCATCCTGGCCAGGCACAAAAGACATATACAGCTGGGTATCACCTGCATAACAATGAAAACCCAAACTGTATCATCTAATAATAGCTCCTAGTGGCAGCATATACACTGCAAACAACATGGGTGCTAGAATAGAACTCTGCGGTACCCCACAGGAGAGGGAGACTGATGCCAAGGAAGAAATTCCTGACACCACCCTCTGAGTCCTACCCTCGAGGTAAGATCGAAACCACCTGAGGACCGTATCAGACAATCCACAGATGGACCGCAGACACTCTAACAGCACACCATGATCAACAGTGTCAAATGCTGCAGAGAGATCGAGAAGTACCAAGATAGAACAGGTCCGCTATTAGGAGGTCATTTAGTACCCGAACAAGTGCTGTCTCGGTACTATCCCTTTTCCTAAATCCTGACTGGAGAGAATCGTAGACATTGTTGTTGGTCAGATGACCATCCAACTGCACTGCAACCACCTTCTCAATAACTTTACCCACAAAGGGTAAGTTAGAGATGGGTCTGTAATTTGCTAGACAATCTGGGTCTAAGGAGGGCTTCTTCAGTAGAGGCTTAACTATAGCCTCCTTAAGAGGATCTGGAAAGATCCCCCTCTCCAAAGACCTCCAGACTATCGAAGCCAGGACTAGGCCGATTTTATCCACACAATCCACTAAGAGACGTGTGGGGCCAGGGTCCAAATCACAGTTGGTCGATCACAACGTTCGGATGATCATCACAATGTCATTGATTGTGGGGAGGCTGAAGTCAGACCACACAAACTGGGTGTTCGACATCTCCGGCCGACCATCACCGCTCCCATTGGAGAGGGAAGAACAGACGTCCGATCTGATTTTGGCAACTTTATCTGCAAAGAAGAGAGCAAACTCCTCACACCGTTCTGGAGAAAAGGCTCTTCTGGGCTGAAGACAGACTGGATTGCACAGTCTGTCCACAGTCCGAAAGAGCTGAGCTGGTCTATTCTGTGCAGCCACAATCTCTCTGGACAGGAATTCTGCCTTCTTATGAGAGATTGCGGATTGATAGGCCATATAATGGTCCATCAAACTAAGTTTGTCATCATCCAAACTGGGCTTCCGCCAATGCCTCTCCAACCTTCATCCAATCCTCCTCAACTCCCTCACGGTCTCATCAAACCAGGGAGACCTGGGACGAAGAGTGAGAGGACGAACACGAACAGGTGCAATGGAATCCAGGGCCCCTGTCACCGCCTCATTATAAGCATGTACCAGGTCCCCTGGATCCGAGCAATCTATCGGTAGGCCCGATAGGTCCAGCACCGCCATCAGGTCATCCAGGGACACACCCCTTAAAGGGCGGTACCGGACCATCTCCGAAGGGGCTGACCTAATAGGGGTGGCCTCAAAACTGAACCTAATGGAGTGATGGTCGGACTATCCGACCGGTTCCACCACCAAGTCAGATATCCCCATCCCCAGAAGGAACACCAGGTCCAATGAATGTCCACCAATATGGGTCGAGGAGGAAACAACCTGTGTGAAGCCCAGTGATATCATTAACTGGAGGAAGTCGGCCAAAATGCGAGAGTTCATCGTCGACCCAGGCATTGAAGTCCCCCAGAACCAACCATCTGGGGGACCCCAATGTCAGGTTGACTTCCTGCAGGAAAACATTCTCGTCACCTGGTGGACGGTATACGAGAAGTATCCTGCACCCCACACCCTCACCCGAGATACACTCAAAGGATCTGGTGACTCCCACCAGTACCTCCACCAGGCCCAGTTCTGACTTAAAACATATGGCAAAACTCCCGCCCCTACGATCCTGCCTCGGGTGGTGTATCACTGAGTAACCGGCTGGAACTGCTGCTGCCAAGACTGGCCCAGCATTTGCATCCAGCCAAGTCTCAGTGATGCATGCCAGGTCAGATGACCCAACAAAATCAGCTATAATGGCTGTTTTGTTTTTAATAGACCTGGAGTTGCACAACACCGCCCAAGTAGGATGAACCTCTGGAGATGACCGCCTTACCTGCTGATCATAATCAGAACCCTTAGGTATGGGCACCAAACAGGGAGATCCCCTTTCCTGTGCCCATTTCACCCAAGGGGGTCTCCTTGACCCCACTATCTCTATCCGCCCGCTCCTTTCCATTCCCCCCCCCAAGGCCCAGCACCAGCCCTTCGTTGTTGGAGATGCTTCTTGCTTTGCTGAATCAATCTCTTGGATGTTATGTCCACCTAAGATGGAGCTCCAGTTCTTTCTGTCTTTGGTGTTGGGAGCCCAGTAGCTGGCTAAGCTGCTTTTGGAATGGTGGCCAGTTACACTTGTGATTTCTCTGCTGCTGAGTCCTGGATTTGATAAAAGCTGAACGGCAGTGGCTCTGACACTGTGTTTGGTGTACCTGTTTGTTAATCCTGCCTCCTTTCTGATTTTAGGCATTAAGTTCCTAGAAAATGTTTCCCCATTGGTTCTTTGGAATACCAACAAGGCAGTGTGTCTAGGACCGCTTGATTCTGTCTTAGTGGGTGTAAGTAGAAAGCAGGTGCATTTTCTAGCAGCTTAGATAAGTATTTCAAGAAAGACTAAACAGGACACAAAGGGTTGTCTGGCTCAGAGTACATGAACCCTCTGTAACTGTCTTTGTTTTGTTCTAATGGATTTTTGAGATTTTTTGTTGGCTCATTATATTTAAGTCCTACATACTGTGACCCATTTTCATCTGTGTGCACTGCAAATGAATCTGACATCAGTTCCCTGAGACCTTCCCGGCCACGCCTGGCCATGTGAATCTGTATATCAAACCACACTTTTCGCACCAGTCCTGATGTAGTATTGGGAGACATGGCTTTTGATGTTCAGAGTGTGTTGAGATCTGTCTCAGTTATCGCCAGGTGGTGGCATGCTTCATCTTTGTGGGCCTTTCTCATTTTTTTTTAAAACTGATGTTAGAACACAATTGGAAGGCTTGAATCTTTGGCCACCTATAATGTTTATGTTATGCCCTATGGCCAGGCTGTTCAGCTGTCTATTTAGCCTGGCTCTTAAAGCACAGTAGCCAGACATTGAATACTGTTCATCTGCTGTTGTGCGGACTTCTGCATAGAACTATCTCAAGGTGCTGTTTATGTGTTCTACCATGTCTGTCTGCCTGTCCAGTTCAATGCACCTAGAATTAGCCCACTGCCTGAAAACATTTACTGCCCAAACTGTGTTTTTTTTTTTTGTATTTACCTCTTCATGTTCTTCTTCAATCTTGTCAAGCTCTGAGTGTGTCACTGCTTGGAATCTCTGAGAGGTCATTGGTTTGTCTGCTTTACTTTTCTTGGGTGCAGTTGGTGTTGCATTGTCATCTTTTTGTGAGGGAAACAACCTCCAGCAGCCTGAAATTTACCTTTTATTTAGAAATGAAAAGACAGTGTGAGTTTTACTTGGGACATTACAAGAGCCCATAGATAATGAATTAAATGTTTTCATATCTATAAAACATTGTTCTTTAAGATCTGGGATAATAAATACATTAACATTATACTTTTAAAAAAACATACATGAGAAAGGCCCACAAAGATATAGCAAGGCACCGATCACACCCAAATAACACACTTTGGAGGATGCGTAGATTGTGATTATGGTTTGACATACAGAGCCACATGGCCAGACATGCTCTAGAAAGTCTCCGGGAACTGGTGCCATAACTGTAGGTGGACAGTGATCGGTGTATGACTGCTGCCTTGTAATGGTATCTATATTTAGAGCTTTTTACTTAACCACAATTTTGATGACCTTAGCAGCTGAGAAATCACTAGTACAACTGGTCACCGTTCCGATAATTGCTTCATCAGCTACTGGGATCCCAATAAAAAAAGGTAGAGAAAAGTGCAGCTCCATCTTAGGTGGACATAATATCCAAGGGATGGATTCAGCAAAGCAAGAAGAATTTCATACGATGAAGGGCAAAGAAAAAAACACAGTAGTGGTTGGGCAGTATTGGGCAATACCGGATCATCCAGGGGGTTATGAGGCCCTCCGCCTATGGCGTTGAGCATCATTACTTAACTGGATGGTACTGTTTTGCCCAAATAACACCCACCCTGGAGGGTATGATTGATGCTCACCCACGGAGGGTGTTATTGCTTGCTTTGGGGGGGTCACAAAAAGACAGGCTACTAAATTAACAAGATGGATTTTTTTTAACATATATTTGCTTTGTCATCTACGGGGAACACACAGGAATGTCACCCTGGGCTTACAGTTTGAATGCCTAATTAGTCTGCCACTGTGCTAAAAACATCACACATTGGGTAGTTAGAACAGTTGTTCATTTTAAAACATATGGGCAGACTGTCAGCTGTTCAGTTCTTCATCATTCATTAATTGCTGTGCAGTTTATTTTTTAAAAACTTTAAATATTCTCATTGTATACCCACAGAGGAACAGTCACTTTAAAAGTACATTTACCTGAACATTGTCTGACATTTTGAACGTTTTGCCAAACGTTTCATTACTGCTTCAGAGAGACAGAGAGAGAGAGAGAGAGAGAGAGAGTGCTACAGAACAAAGCTGGTTGACTGTCCATTTAAATTTGAGGACGTGCTCATGCTCTGCTGTGCTGTCATGTGGTCACTATTTGTTTTGCTTTTGCTGTGGATGCTGGACGCATGTTCGTGATGCAGAAGATGCCCCTACTTTTATATTTGGAGTGATATAGACTGTGGAGGGAAGAAGGGGATATTTTTACCCACTATAAATTGATATTTACATTGCTGGGCATAGGCTATTTTTCTCATTTTTTGCTAATGAGGTCACTGTTGGATGCTATGCTGCAGGAATGTAGACAGATGAGATGTGCAATGTCATTGTAGGTAGGAAACGCTCACCAAGATGTGTTATGGTGGTTTGCTTTCCTGATTCACAGTTTTAAACTTAGAGACCTTCCTCGTGGAGCACTGTAGAGGTAGGAGACTTTATTTAAGCAGGTCGGTGAATGTGGTGTGTGGCGTTGCAAACTTCAGGACTCTGCCTGCTCCTGTTACCCGTTTCTGGATGTGTGCTGCTGGCTTAGGACTTTAAATTGAGACGCCGACTTTCCTGGGGCAAGACAATGCAGTTTTGTGTTGATCCTATGGAGCTGTTTAGTCTGAGCACAGGCAATCGCTATGGTTGTGGATCTTTAATTTCTGGGGATGTGTTATTGCTTGCTTCAGGCTGTGACATAATGCTCTGAGGATTGGGGGGCGAAACTCTCCAGCTAAGCATTGAGAAAAAAACATGGCAGTATTTTAAAACACAACATTCTATTTGTGTGATGATTTTTTGATGTGGCTTGTGGCAAGCTGGCACTTTTAATGCCTGGGCTTTGTTGCCTGATAGATGCCCAACTTGCCAGAGCTATCAACCAATCAGAGTCTGAGGATTTTACTGCCCATTTTCTAAGGGATCATATTACAGTGCACCTTCTGTTGTCTGCCCACTCTGGTACAAGACAAAAGTTGGCAGATAGTTGAGGATAGTAGATAATCGAGGTTGGTGAATAATGGGGGGCAATAGCAAAATGAGAAATTGATACAAGACAAAATTGGGCAGATAATGGGGTGGATAATCGAAGAAGCACTGTACCTCTTCCTGCTCTTGCTCTTAGGGCTTCTCTGCTTAGCCCTTCTGTTCTTCCACCAGTCTAAATGGTCAATTGTTATCTCTCATAATTTGTACATTGTACCTATTTGTTTGGATTATTGTGCATTCTGATTTGTGCTCACTCTGTGTACCTTTCCCCTAGGTCACACCACAAAACAAACCTTGAATCAGTGTACTTTTTCTGATTACTGATTTGTACATTGAGATGATCTAACACATGACAGGGTCTCATAAAACTTTATTGTAAATAGAAATGGCAGAAGTCTTAAATTCCTGGGAAAAGAATGATAGAGGGAGATCAACCAGCAAATTAATTATACATATTTTTCTTCAATGGAGCCAAGTGTGATAGATTATTTCTTGACATTTTATTGGCATTTTTTTATTTTGAAACACTAACAGTTATTGAAAGACCTGAAAGTGACCATTTTCTAATTCAATTAATATTTAAAATGTCAACTCAAACCACAATTACTTTAAAGGAAAACATTTTCATCCATGTATAGAAATTATGAATGATAAAAAAAATCTTTTTTTGCTAAAGAACTGGAACTCAAGCTGACTGACGTGTTTAGAGAACAAGAGATCAAAAATTTGACAAACATATTCTCACCAGCCTATTTGGCTAAAGAAATGTATACTGGAATGAGAGGAATTTTTCAGATTATTCTGCCACTTCTATATAAATCAAAAAAGCATGTAAGTAATAAAACATGGTTTAAAGCTGAATGCAAACAATAAAAAGAGGCAGTAGAAACATTTCTCTGGTATACAAAATAAACTCATCCTGAAAAAAATACTGTCATTTAATAAAATTAGGAAGCAGTAAAAAATCTTTCTTCAAGAACAAAAATCATTATACAGTCATGGGCAATGGAAGAAAATGTTTGAAATATAGAAACATAAAAAATGACGGTAGAAAAAGACCCATGGTCCATCCAGTATGCCTGAGTTTCCTATTTAGCCTGGGAAACTACTGTCCCTCCAGGGTCCCAGCCCTCCCAAACTCCCCCCCCCATTCTCCTCCCAGTTTCTCCCACAAGCAATATACCCTTCATTCTGTCCCAGCCATGCTTGAAACCACCATTTTTTGTACCTACCACTTTGGCTGGTAGACTGTTCCACAGCTCCACCACCCTTTCTATAAAATAATACTTCCTCATGTCCCTCCCGAACTTCCCTCCTGTTAGTTTCCACTCATGTCCATGTGCCCACGAGCTGGTATTCAAGCTAAATAGTTCCCCACAGTTCACTTTGTTAACTCCTTTTAGGAACGTGAAAGTCTGTATCATACCTCCCATCTCCCCTCTGGTCTCCAGCAAGTACAAGTTCAGTGCATTGGGGTGCTCCTCATTGGACCTGCCCCCTGTTGGCCCTGAACCATTTCCATCACCTTCTGTGCACCCATTCTAGCCTATTCCTATCTTTCCTAAGGTGAGGACTCCAGAACTGGATACAGTACTCCAGGTATGGCCTTACTGAGGATCTATATAGGGGAAGTATTACCTCTTCCTTTCTGCTATCAATACCCCCCCCAATACAACCCAGCATCCTACTCACTTTGCTATATGCCTTGTTGCATTAACTCAGTTGTTTAAAGAAGTTACTGATAACTCCAAAGTACCATTCCTCAGCCGTAGTATTGAAAATCACCCCACCCATCCAGTACTCTTTTCTGTGATTCTTTTTCCCTAGGTGCATTTTTATATGGCGTAAAGTCCCAACTCTCATACAAACTTCAATGAAGAAATTTTCTTTGCCCACTTTTTGAAAAGTTATTTCCTAATGATTTATCTGTAGTTATACTTGTTTTCATGGATTTTCATGCATAAGTTTGATGCCTTAAGAATGGCTCCCTTAATTGCCACCATCTCTCTTCTACCCCAGCTATGTTGTCCACCTCTGCTAACTTTTCCCTGACCAGCTTCCTTAGCCTATTGAAGTCCGCCTTTCTAAAATCAAGGACTTCAGCTTTTTATTGGAGTTTTCTGGACCTTAGGGCCTGTTCATGCCAAATGAAGTTATGGTTGCTGTTCCCCAGTGGCACCCCTATTCACACAGCTCCTACCTCCTCTGATTTGGTGAGCAACACATCTAAAATTACAGTCTGCCACTGGGTTCTTGGTCTCCCCACAATGGTAAAATTGACCCCCGATCACTAAAATGTGGCCCTCATCTTTAGTGCAGCAGCACTTAAATGCATCACATCCCACTGGTTACAAGAGGAACCTCCTACTAAGGAGGAATTTAGAGCCGGAGTGCACACCATACATAATACAGAATTTCTTACTGCCAAGTTATAGCTCAGAGAACAGAAACACCTAATTAGATGGCAGGCATGATGACAATGGGATTCCAGAAATTCAGTGACGGCAGAGCTCCCTAAAGCTGGAGACCAGTGAACAGTGTAGTTAAACCTGGGCCTCATGCCTGACTTGAGGTGTGGGTAGCCTCCCTTCTCAGTCGGTGCTCTAGATGTGACCTGCTTTACAGAATCTCCCATTACTGTGTGGCAATAAGTCTGCCTTTTAGTGCCCTCCATCTGCATTCCATTGTCCCACCACCAAGTGTGCTCCATTTGGTTACATTCCACTTCTCAGGGACTCCAGCAATAGACTCTTTAAAAAATGATTAAGAAGAAGTATCAAATAGGAATGTGCACTATAGTTGAATTGGTTTAATGAGTTTACTGTTTGTTGCTCCATTCCTCTGCATCTACCATGAATTGTACTAGATGCTTTATCATCGAGACTTAGTAGCATTTTCAGATTTGCAGTTGTTCACAGTATAATTATTTGGGACCTAGAACAGTCTGTGCAGTATCTCATGAATTTGCTTGACTATATTAAATACTTACTTTTATCAGCATCTGAATAAAGCTGAGTTAGAATTGCAGTCTGCCAGGTGGGCTCTTTAACTAGCTGTACCAGTGTACAGTCCTGGAAGGCATCCAGCAGACCTGACTTCTGATGCTTCTGGCAACTGGAACATCCCAATTGATGTTTGGCAGGTTCCAAACACCACAACCACTACTTCCCCCTTTGCCACTCCTTTTTCGCATTTTTTTCTGAGCTCTCAGTCCCTCTGTACCCCTTGCCCCGGAGGTCTATATATCACTCACAAGTGCTGTTTCTTGCCCAAGGCTGCTGTGAGTTGCACCCACAGTGACTCTGTCTCCCTCTTACTATGACTGAGGTACACATCTTCCACCATCTTGATCCCACCTTTGACAAAAATGGCTACTCCTCCCCCTTTGACCTGTTCTCCTATTATCCCTTCTGAATAAGGAGTACTCAGGGACCATCGGTTCCCAGTCATCATTTCATGAAGTCCATGTTTCGGTAATGGCCACAAAATCCACCTCGGTGTGTACCATCAGCACCTGGAGCTCAATGATTTTGTTACATAGGCTCCTAGTGTTAAGGCATACAGCCTTCCATCTGACCTCTGATTCCACTTTACTACTATCTTTTTGCTTTCCTTGCCCTTTCTTCCTTATGATTTTGCTGGTGATTGCACACTTTGCCTCCCCCCTCTCTAATTTCCCCTCACTTAGTTCAGTTTGGGCCACGGCTCCCCTTGTACCCACTGTGGTGCTACAAGCTCTCTGATGTGGGGGAGTACTAACTAAGATCCCCTTCCTTTCATCTGCCACTGTGGTTCCCCTAGACCCAGTCTCTCCCACAGTCAGTTTAACTGTCTGATAGAGACATCAAACTTCTGCCCCAGTGCACAGGACAGCTCTCTTGTCAGGTGAAGTCCATCACCCTTGAAAACTCACCTGTCCTAGAAGTCCCCCAAATTCCCTACAAAGTGGTACCCCTTCTCTTGATACCATCCCATTAGCAACCCACTAAACTTCTCCATTACCTCACTCCTTATCCTATCCTGCTCCCCTCCCTGCCAGACACAGAGAGGACTTTGGAAAAGACCAGGGAGGCTGAGTGTGCTGCCAATCTTTCCCCCAGTCTATGGAAGTTCTGCTTCATCATCTCCACTGACTGGTTCACCAGATCATTAGTATCCTGGTATACCATCACCCCAGTTCCCCTGCTCCCTATCTGCCATCCATCCTAGCCTGTCTAAACCCCAAATGACCTATTTAACAGGAAGGCATTGAACAGGATAGTTAACATTTCTGACTTTTAGTAGCCAAGGGTACAGGCAACTTTGTGGAAAACATACCTTCACACATCAAACCACAAGTATGGACAGGCTACTATCAAAGGACTTTTATATAGTCATCTTGATTTGTATGATTAAAATGCAGTGACATTAGACTTGAAATTACCTACAAACTCTGTAGACATTACAACTTCGGCAGTATCTGAAGCTATACATATAACAAAAAGCAATAAGGCCCCCAAACCTGATAAAATTCCACCTAATGTTTATAAAGTAGAAGTAGAATGGTGGAGTCACCTGTTAGCAATATTGTTCAACAGAATGATCATAGATGACACTTTTCCTTATGAATGGAAAGGAAATATAATTGTCCCTATTTTTAAAAAAGGCAGTTTCAATCTTCCTGAACATTATACACCTAAAACTTTAATTGACTGTTCAGGGAAAATCTTCATGAGAATAATGTTGAATAGGTTAAAGCTATGGGTAGAAATGAATAATATACTAAACATCTTTTGAGCAGGCTTTTGTAAAACACACTCAGCAACAGACAGATGTTTCATTTTATGTCATATAATTGAAAAATATTATGTTAGGCAGCATCTCCCGCTTTATATGGCATTCATTGACATGCCATCTTTAGACCTTTATTATGGACTAAATGATCACAAACAACTATTGTTAAGGACATTATTCACATTATTATTAATCTACACACCAATAATTGGACTACAGGCAGATATGATTTACATGCCAATGTATCAGAAAGTTTTCCTTCAAACAGAGGTGTCAAATAAGGATGCTTGCTGGCACCCCTATTGCTCAACCTTTTTATGAACGATTTATCAATGCAATTATTGGGTAATAAAGGACATTCTCCATCAGTGAATGGAAAAGTTGTACCTGTCACAAACACACTCAGCAGATCAGGCCCTCTGCTCCCACAGTGCCAACCTCCGTGCGCAGTAATGTGAACAGGTAACAGACAGGGTAACCCTCCTGTCTGCTTGTGGGTCGAAATCACCTTTGGTCTCAAGTTCTGGGGGATTCAAACTGTGAACCTTATGCTAGTGTACCCAAATGTACAGGCTCAGATAAAATTCTCTTCGGGGGATGCAATATATCTTTCACCTAAGGGCACCTAACCAGGTATCCAAAAGGAACCCTTAAAACTCTATAAAAGACCCTAGGTAAATTCTTACCTTTTCCCAGTTTAGTAACACCATCAAGCTTTGAACAGTTTTTGTCAGTCTTAACCCTTGATACATCACATGCAAAATAACTTCAAAGACACACTCAGGCAGTCTTTCAAAATAATATATTTACTAAAATGGATAAAAATATGTAAAATGTAAACACAGAACACCATATCAAACAGCATACAATCACTTAAAAGAAAAGCAAAGGAAATTACAAACTCCTATCAAAATACAGTTAGACTTTTTCTATTTAATGTATTACCTCTATAGTGCTTATAGTTAGATGTTGGTTCTTAAGAGCTCCAAAAGATATGTCACTAAGATCAGACACAAGTCCTAGGTTAAACTGTGTCTCTCTCTCACACACCCCTTCTATGATGTCATCTAGCTCCTCCTTTTAGAATATAAAAAAATATACAATGATCTTCCTGTCAGGAGATATTTTAAATACTGTGACTTCAGCAAAAACTAATTTCCCAAATTATGTCAGTCTTTAATTAAGCCTTTCCTTTGATCTTGAGCAGTCCTGTTCCCAAGGCATCAGAGATTTTTTTACAACTTTAGCACCATGGTGGTATAACATGTTTTTCCTCTAAGATGTCATAAAAGCTTACGAGCCCTATATCCTGGCAGCTGGGTCAGTTCTAATTAAGACAGGAAAACAGGAGACCCTTAATTAAGTCTCTCTAGTCTTTTAATTACCTCCTGGTTTCAGGTCACTTGGCACTTCACTGACCTGGGGGTGGAAAACCCAAAGCACAGGATGTCTCATGTGAGACACTCACATGTCACATTCTATATTACAAATATCATAGAACAATCATAACCAGCGGGCCAAGCATCACAATCCTTCCCACCTAGACTGAATTTGGGGGCTCTATCCCCTGCATAGAATGAGCTTCCCAAGTCAGTTCACTCTTCATACAGATGAGACAGACCATCGCTATTCTGATTGGTCACTCCAGCCCTATGTAAAATTGTCATGTCATACTCTTGCAAGGTGAGACTCCATCTTAATATTCTACCATTAGTTTTTCTCATTTGCGTTAACCAAACCAGGGGGTTGTGGTCTGTTTGTACCTCAAAATGCTGCCTATATAAGAATGGCTCTAACTTCTTTAGGGCCCACACTATGGCAAGACACTCTTTTTCTACAGTAGAGTAAGCCTGCTACCTGGGCAGTAACTTTTTACTCAGGTACACTACAGTGTGATCTTTCCCTTGGTTGGATGTCTGACTCAGTACTGCCCCAATACCCATGTCTGAGGCATCAGTCTGGACTATAAAAGGTTTACTATAGTCAGGACTTGTCAACACAGGAGCACTGCACAGTGCCTCCTTCAGTCTGTTAAAGGCTTTTTCACAGGCTGGTTCCCAGGCAATTTTCTTAGGCATCCTTTTCTTTACCAGGTCAGATAGGGGAGCAGTCAGGGCACTGTAACTGGGTACAGATTTCCTATAGTACCCTGCTATCCCTAGAAAACTTCTGACCTGCTTCTGTGTTTCTGGTCTGGGCCATGCCTTGATCACTTCTATTTTTACTTGGTTAGGACGGAGCTGTCCCCGGCCTACAACATGCCCAAGGTATGTCACTTCAGCCATTGCCACCTGGCACTTCTCAGCTTTGACAGTGAGCCCAGCCCTCCATATCCTGCCCATCCCTTTCTTAAGGTAGGACAGGTGTTCCTCCCAACTGGCTCTAAAGATGGCAGTGTCATCCAGGTATGCCACAGTGTACTCCTTAGCACCATTTAACACCTGGTTCACCAACCTTTAGAAAGTGGCTGGGGCATTCTTCATTCTGATAGGCATTACTTTAAATTCAAATAAGCTTATCAGAGTGATGAAGGTTGACCTCTCTCTAGCTCTGTCAGTTAACTCTACCTGCCTATACCCCTTTGTCAGGTCGATAGTTGTAAGGTAGGTCGCCCCTCCCAACTTGTCCAGGAGTTCACCCATCTGGGGCATCGGGTAGGCATCTGATTTTGTGACTGCATTCAGTCCATGATAGTCCACACAGAAATGAGTAGAGCCGTCTGGCTTGGGCACAAGGACTATAGGTGAGGCCCAGAGGCTATGGGATCTCTGGATTTTACCCTAAATCCAGCATTTCCTCCACCTCCCTCCTAATGTCCTTTTGGACAGCCTCTGACACCCGATATGCTGTCCACCATGTGGGCGTCTGTGTCCCTGTCTCTACATCATGAGTCACTAAGGGGGTTAGTCCAGGCTTGGCGCCAAACAGGGGGGCAAAGTCTGCTTAAACCTCCTTTACTTCCTGGATCTTGTCCAGGGCCAGTTGGGGAGACAGTTTAACTGCCTCCCCAGAGGACTCCTGCTTGCTTTCTTTCAGCAAGTCCAGAAGGGGTTCTCCTTTGTCCGTCCCCTCCCCAGGACTACATACTGCAAACACCATGTCTGCCCTATTAGCATAAGGCTTCATCATGTTGACATGGTATATTCTTTTCTGTCTGTCTTCTGTCAGGTAATTTTATGATCTAGTTCACATCATTTACCTTTCCAACTACTTTGTACGGTCCAGCCCACTCAGCCTGCAGCTTGTTTTTCTGGACCAGAATAAGGACCATGTCTTTCTGACTCACCATGTATGAGTGAGCTCTGGCTCTGTGGTCATACCACACTTTTTGTTTCTGTTGGGAAGCTGCCAGGTTGCTCTAGACTGTCCCCATTAGTGCCTTCAGCCTTTCCCTAAACCTAAGGACATAATCCACTATAGGAGTTCCCTGGGTGGTGTGCTTGCCTTCCCAGTCCTACTGGATCAAGTCTAGGGTTCCACATACCCAGTGTCCATATAAGAGTTTGAAGGGGGAAAATCCTGTTGACTTTTGGGGCATCTCCCTGTATGCAAACAACAGGTGGGGAAGATATTTCTCTCAGTCCCTCCCTTGCTGTTCAGCAAATGCTTGGAGCATTGACCTCAGGGTACCATTAAATCTTTCCACAAGCCCATTGGCTTGTGGGTGATTAGGTGTTGTGTGCCTCTGCACCACCCCACACTTCTCCCTTTCACGAAGCTCATGGAATACCCGCAGCTGTGGGTAAACCCCGGCGCAAGTTGGTTGCGACTTGTAGATCTGCAGGTTACCCGCAGTGGTGGGTATTCACAAAGCTGGAGCTGAATTAAGACTGGCTCCACAATCTATGGCTGCCTGTGGTTGGGAAATGGCTGAAGCTGTGGGAATCAGCTATGGCTGCTGGAAGCAGCCGTAACTCCCCTCAACATACCTGGTGGTCTGGTGGTACCCCCTTCCCCACCCACCCACCACCCACTGAGCCACATCACCCACTCCCCCAACATCAGCCAGTGGGTGGCACCCCACCACCTGCCGCCCCACTGCCCGCCAACTGACAGCTCGGTGGGCTGCACACCCGACCAGTTCTGGCGTGAACCCAATGAGCATACGCTTATACCATACTACACATTCAGATATGTGAATGAATCACATATCTGGAATGTACTATCAATATGGGCAGCATGCCCATTGGCTCATACTGTGAGCCAGTGGGCGTGCAGCCCTACTGAGCTGTCAGTCGGCAGGTGGCGGGTGGCAGGCGGGTGGGGAGCTGCTGCCCGCCAGCTGACTGGGGGGGAGTGGGGTGGTGGGGCTCGGTAGGTGGGTGGGGAGGGGGGTACCACTAGACCACCAGGGATATTGTACAGGGAGGTCTCTTCTTACAATGGATGCCCATGATTGGGCAGTCAGCGGGATCTTGGAGGGGGGTCTCTTTTTACAACAGATGCCCATGATCGGGCAGTCAGCAGGATCTTGGAGGTGAGTGTCTCTTCTTACAACAGAAGCCTGCAATTGGGCAGAGTGCGGTCCACTGGACCACCAGGGATATTGGACGGGTTTTCTTTATGATTAACACAGATGCCCGTGATCGGTCGGAAATCAGTCCACTGGACCACCAGGGATATAGGACGGTTTTCTACTTTTACACAGATGCCCGTGATCGGGCTGCAGGGGGTGTCAGTCCTCGACGGCTGCTGCCTGGCAGGGCGCCAGGCGCAAGTCATCGGGGATCGGCACACCTGCATGCTAATGGGATGCAAATGGGGCCATAATGACATGCAAATGGCCCCATGTGTGCTTTGCATAAATTATGGCCCCATTTGCATGTCACCTTTTGAATATCGCAGGTGCTGTGACTGGCACAATGGCACTTGCGCTAGCGCATCTCCATGCTCCACTCTGGCCACTTGCACTGGTGCAGTGCCACTGTGCCATGCACAGTGTGGGTGGCCAGGGTGCAATATTCAAAGCTGCTGAGCCATAGTGCAGCTCCATTGAATATTGCCCAGGCCAGACCCCTGTGCAGCCAAGTTGAGCTGCACCCAAGCTTGCGCCACAGCCTGGCGCAGTTTGAATATCCAGGCCATTGTCTCCTATTACCCAGCCAGGAGGCAATCCCGTTTAAGAATTTTAGGCTTATCCCAGTATCAGCCAATGTATCCATTAACTCATCACAGAATCAGATGGCAAATTAACAAAAATGTGCCTTCTAGAAAAATGATTATGTTTAGTTTCAGGTATTCTCACTTGCTCAAAGAGATTGAAGTAACACTCTCATCACGCCATTTAAAACATTTGTGGATGGATTAGTTGAAGGCCATTCATATATCTGCAATGTACAGAACAGTAATTAAAGTGATATTACAAAATCATGGAGCAGTCTGCTGGCGCAGGGTTGGGGCGTTGAACTGTGGCGCCGACAACCCCGGTTCACGAACGGATCGGGGTCATCAGAGGGCTGGCCAGGAAGAGAAGAATTTGAGCATCCAGCAACAGCTCTTCTTCTCCAGGGGGAGGGTGGGGTGAGTGATTGATGCACTACAGACACCTAGTAGAGGCTAGGTGTACCGTATGCACTGACACCAAATTTCAGGGGGCGTGGCAGACTCTGGATGTCATTGCACATCCCCGTCCCCTTGAACAGTGGAAATAATCCACCACCTGCTGCCTAGATGAAGCCAGCCTCCTCTGCTTCAGTTAGCTCCCAGGGCCAGCTCCCGACCTATCACATCTTTTGTGGCATGAGGAGAGGTGCCACAACCCAGCAGCCAGGGTGTATCAGGGAATGCTGCAGCTACATTGGGAGTGGAAGCGGAGGGGCCAGTGACCTGGCAGAGGTAACAGTGGCAGGGTTGGTGACAAAAAGTACAATAAATAAAAAATTAAAAAAATCTGCCACAAGTAGAGGACTCAGAGCGTATGAGGAATTTGAAAAGTTACTGTTGGTATTCTAAAAACAAGCTCATGCATAATTTAGAACCATACCTTTCTGAATGATCATGAAGATAGAAGAATATTTTTACACTTCAGACTTGAAACATTTCCCTTAAAATTATTGATTTATACAGTGAAGCTCATCAAGATGAAGCCCAATTCTACATCATTCTGCAGCAGAGTTATTGCAGGAAACAAAGTAGTTTCAATGGGAGCTAATCCATTTTGTCATGCAGGAAATTGTGACACTGCTGTTTGGGCTTAAGTACAGAAATAAGAAAGATTTCCCATTTAATGGAATTAAAATGTGACTTTGGTCAAGAAGAATTTGAGATATTGTATCATATGTTCTTGTATTGTAAAAAATGAAGACCTATTAGGTCAGAATGCCTGTCACCTTTCTGGAGTCAGAATCAGGTAAACTATGGTAAAGAAGCAGGGTGGTGGACCCAATGTGGGTGACGCGGCGGGCCACCAGATGCCAGGGACTTCTTGTATGATGCTATGGCATGTGATCTGATGGTGGGAGTACTACTAGACATTAGGAAATTGATTAGTTTTACCAGGGACAAAGGGTGGGGGGACCACTGGACACCAGGGAATAATATATTTTTAATGGGACCAGGATTAAAGGATGGGGTAGATCACTGTACATCAGAAAATGGGTCCTTCTGTATGGTGAAGTTGATCAGAGTGGGTGGGGCCGGTTGCAGGAGTGCAAACCATCTCCACTTCCCATGCAAATGAGTTCATAATGGGCATGCATATGGCCCCTTTGTATCTTGCATGCCCAATGGGCTCATTTGCATGATGCCGGCTGAATATCGCACCAGGGGCTCATGGCATTATTGGTCATGGGGCACAGTTCCCTGCACTTCCTAGACCCCTGTTGGGGCAGCACTACTTGATTTAGCACTGTGCCAGTATGCCCCTATAGTCAGTCAGATAGCACCAGTGCACTATCTGACTAAATTTAGCATCCTCCAGGTTGTGGGCAAGGGTAAGCACAGTGCAAACCTTTGCACTTTGCTTTGCCTGTTTTCCAATATCGAACCCATAGTTTTGTGAACCTTAGCAGTTACAAAAGGTGGAAAATAAGAGAAACCTTTGCACATCAAAAATAATAAAACGTGTGAAAGTTAAATGTAAAGCTTGTGTGGCAGGGTGTAAAGTTTTAGAATGGTTACTTGATTGTATATGTTGCACATATGTACTTGTACATGTTTTTAATGCACTTTCTACTGCACTATTTTTTATTATCGAATTGATTTATTGTCGTGGGTATGTGCTGACATCATCATGGCTTTATTGGATGACATCAGGTTTTTGTATATACAGTAAGGAGGGTAAAGATGTGATGAGCATGCCTTTTGAAAAAAGACAGCACTCTGAAACACATCAAGGCATGGTTGTTGTTTTTAATGACACTGAAATAAAAATGGCACTTTGTTCTCGGATTAAGAAGCAGTGTCTTGTTCAACAGAGGTGATGAGTACAGGATTTTTTGTCTATCAGTGTTAAAATATTTATCTGAGCACCCCATCCTAGTGTAGATTTCTGTTTGATATAATTCTGGAACTGCCTTTGTGAAAACTAGGTTCTAGTTAGAATATTCATTTGGGGACTGTCCTACTCATTTAAGGGGAACAGTCAGCAAAAAAGGCCCCATACTCAAGTGTGGGGCTGGTCCCAGTGTACAAAAACAGTTTGGTTTATTTACTGTTTACTGTAGTACAGTAGATCGTTTGATTGATTTATTAAGATCTAGGATTACAAGTACCTTTGAGCTAGGAGCCCATTTACAAAGGTTCCATGTCAGAGATAATATAGTATGCAAACATTGGCAAACTGAAACTGACACAGAGGTAAAATACATTTAACAGGTAGTATACAAATTAGACAGGCTACAATCATCACAATAGATATGCTAACATTGGATAAGAAACAGTTGAACAAGCCTGATGAGTGCTTAGTTATCAAAGAGAATCAGCCAAGAGGGCTTTGTCCAATGATAGGGAGGGTGGTTGGAGGGGTTGGGGGGACAGGAGGACAAAGGGGACAAGTGGGTTGGGTGGGATAGATGTGGTTGGTAAGGAAAGGTGGGGGGGAGGGTCAGGAGGATTTTGAGGGGGAAGGGTGTCCATGGCAGGTAGGCTCAGCTGCTAAAGTGTGGTGGATGGACTTCAGGGAAAACTGTGGGGATTCCATCTTAGGGTGAGCAGTCACAACCACAAAGGGATGTGAGGTGTTGGTGAAGCTTAAATTTGAATTGGCCAAGCTTAGTTTTGATCAGGATGTCACAAGGGAGGGAGTTGAGCCAGTTGGGGGCATCGTACATCAAAGACCTTTGAGCTTGTGAGGTGTGACAGAATGGGACCTCGAAGAGCTGACTATCCATTCTCCTAGTGCGGTGGGGGTTGGTATTTAGACTTAGGAGCTTCTGGAGACCCAGGGGGATTATGCCCAGGCTGGGTTTTTTTGCAAGCAAACAGGTCTGGTACTTGATCCTGCCTTTCAGATGTAGCCACCCAGTTTAAGCATATAGATCACAAGTTTGAGTGAGCCAGTGCACTCCTGTAATCAGCCTACTGGCATTATTTAGCACTGTTGCAATCCTTTTCAGGGCAGTGTCTGTCGCTGCACCATAGACAACCAGTCCATAATCAATGACGGAGATACCAGAGCTATATACTGCAATCTGGAGTGCCTCAGAGGTCATGCAGTGTTTGTATCTGTGCAGTAGACCAATTCTAGCATTGACTGCTTTGGCAACATTGTCCACGTGGTTTGCAAAACATAAGGAGCTGTCAATGGATACCCCTAGGTATTTGAAAGACTGGACCAGATCAAGAGGGTGAGAATGCTGTTTAGGATTGTGAGCTGTGAGATTTATGCTTATTGTGAGGGTTTGTAAACATAATGACTTTTGTTTTTTTATAATTCATGAGAAGCTTTTGTTTAAAGAATCAGTCTTCAACATCAGTGAAATTCAACTGAAGCTGCTTCTTAAGGAGTATGGGGTCAGGGTGACTGCTAAAGATCACAGCATCTTCTGTGTAGAGGAGAATTCTGTCACGGCATACAAGGGGAAAGCAGTTTAGGAAGAGACTGAAGAGTAGGGGCCTAATATGTATCCTTGGGGGACATCTGTGCGCACTTGCCTGCTGTCAGAGAGTACTCCATTTATCTTTACCTGCTGTGATCTATTGCCTAGATAGCTATAGAACCAACTCATGGAGTTAGCAGAGAGCCCGGTGTTGGAGAGCTGTTCAAGCAGTAATGCATGGTTGATCATGTCAAAGACTTTGGTGAGGTCAGTAAAAACCACCCCCACCATCTGACCTTGGTCAAGAGCATTATGAATGTATCCGGTGAACTCTAGCAAAGCTGTGGTGGTACTATGCGCTTTTCGGAAATCATGCTGTTGGGGCTCATTGGATCTTGTATTTTCCAGGTATTCTACAAGCTGGTCAGATACAATGCACTCAAGAGCTTTGGATGGGAAGGGGGGAGAATAGACATAGGTCGATAGTTAGTATGTAAGGCCCTGTCTCTGCTTTTATGGACAGGAGCTACCACAGTGGCTTTTGGGGGAATTGGGCAGACCTTAATGAAAGATTCATTATATTGGTCAATGGAGGCAGTATCTCATCCAGGGTGAGGGCTACTAGTTTAAGGTCTAGGGAGTCTCCACTTTATCTTGAGTTTACAAGTACCCATTGTAGATATTTTCTGGCTTCATTTCTGGTGATAGTTTTGAAATAGAAGGGGGGTGTCCCTGTGGTAGGCCTTCTCTATCTACATTTTTGTTTTGTTATTAACTACCTCAAAGAAGTCTGGGGGGAGTATTCTGCTGAGGTCTGTAAAGGCAGTGTTGAAAGTGTTTGCTGTGACTTTCGATTACCCCATTTATGTCTAACATGGAGGGTGTGGTTTTATCAGCTTTCCCAGTCAGGTCCTTTATGTTGCCCCAAATCTTTCTGCCATCTCCCCAGGAGTTGGTAAGTTCATCCTGGAAATGATGTCTTTTAGCAAGGCGGACAGCCCGAGTACAGGCATTCCTGATCTTTTTATAGTGCTGTTTGCTGGTGGCACAAACGTGGTGCCACAGGTTATCTCTGATGTTCATGAGGTTGATAAGTGATGGTGTGATCCATGATTTACATGAGCCCTTATCCTTGCATTTCTTGAGGAGGGCATAGATATCACAGGCTGCATTGAATATGGTAATGAAGTAGTTGAGTGCTGTGTTCACATCTGCTGAGGAGTCAATTGGGGACCAGCCCTGTTGTCTGAGATGGGATTTTAGGGGTTCAAGTTGCCCTTTTTTAAGGACTTGACCTATAAAGGTTTTGGCAGTTGGTTTAGCAGCTTTGTTTGACCAGTTGCACAAAATAGGTGAGTGGTCACTAATTTCATTAGAGAGGACAGTGGTGTTGGAGATCTTCTCAGGGTGGTTTGTGAGCAACCAATCCAGTAGTGTACTTTCCATAGTACGGTAGTTCACTGTAGTGGGGGAGTCAATCATTTGTGCTACATGAATGGAGGAGATGGCATCTTTGTAGGGGGCCGCCTCTGGGGATAGACAATTTACATTAAAGTCCCTGACCATAACTACTTTGGAGTTTTGGTGTATGCTGTTTAAGTAGGCAATTACTACATTAAAGCCACTGGCCTGTTCTTTTGGGGGGATAGAGATATAGATGGATGCCACAGTAAGAGCTTTGTTGTGGGCTCCTACAGTAGCAGTACTTTGACCGCCAGTGTTTGAACATTCTTGCCTGTGTCTAATTTGGGAAGGGTGTGACCCTGGAGATAGTCTTTAAGATAGATAGCACAATCCCCACCTCTTTTGTGAATCCTGTCCTGTCTAAATAGTGTGTAACCATTAAGTTAGATTGTGGTATCAGGGATCTTAGGCATGAGCCAAGTCTCCACAATGGAGAGCACATCAGGCCTGTGCTGAGTAACCCAGGCTTGGAGAGCTTCAAATTTGGATAACAAATTACAGATATTAATAGAGGCCAATGTTATTGTACCTAGCTTCTTTCTTACTGCTACAAGAGGATTGTTGCAGAGGGCCAGAGTTGGGGTGAATGTTGCTGGACATTAGCAGTAGCAGTAAGGTGAGTCTCCACATTTGAGCCTTTATTAATTTGAGGTTTGCTGTGTGTTTTTTGTCTACAGAATGACGACACCCTTAACTTTTTTTTTTTAAATTACTTTTTTATCCACCCCTCGCCCTGATGACTTTGACCCATCAGGGCCCCCAAGGAGTCATCCTCCTGCCTCTCGCTCCACTCATACCTACCTCTTGGCCCAATGGAGCTGTGGCTTACCCCTGAGCAGGGACAAAGTGGGGGCCAGACACCCTGTAATCCTACATTGCGTCGGTCTAGAGGTGGTCAAGTGAGCGGGGGCACATTGGAGGCATGCTCCTGGAGGCCCATCTTCCCGGTGTTGGCAGGCAGTTTCTCTCTTTTTCTCCTCTCTCCTACAGTGTACAACCCCTAGACATCATGGTGCAAGCTCTGATGTCCATACTGTGTAGTGGCCGCCCATCCCCTAAAATTGGGGGCGTGCAGTACTCCGAGCCTCTGCTCAGAGTCAGGCAAGTGTGCGGACCTTTAACTTGTGCTGGACTATGGTCAGACTAGGGAGGAGAGGTGGGGGTAATGTTTATAATAGCCATTCAGAGCAACCACTCCTATAGGTTGGTTACTTTGCAGGATGTTCCAATTGAGGAGCTGAGAGTGACTTGTGAGCAGTAAACGTTTGCCACAAGGATGTAGTGGCAGTCATAGTCTTGTTGTTTTAATCCAGTGCCTGCCGTGTTTATCACTATTATTAGAATGTTTAGTTGGAAAATCAGACAAAGGGTACCCATTGTCAATTGAGCAACAGTGCTGCCACAAGCTGGCTTTGGTAATTCTGGAATTAGTTGAGTAAATGCAGCTGCCACTCAGCTGAAACCTTGCTTGGGGGAGATCCAGTGGGTTGCTGGTGCACTATGGGGGGTCTCTACTGAGTTAAGGATAATAAAAACCTAGGGTGTATTATTACTGCCAAGATAGCATAGTAGTTAGGGATACTGACTCTAGGGCAGAGGGTCAGAGGTTCAAGTCCCAGTGCACACACAGGGCTGGTAAGGTGGAAAAGTAGCAAGATGGGAGGCTGGTAAGGGAGCGCTGAGACCAGTTTTAAGCAATAATTAGCACTGCTGAGGTAGTATAAATAGGGGGTGAGAGGTGGGAGTGATTGGAGTGACAGTGACTCCTAGTGGCCAAGAGATATAATCTGCAGGCGGGATAGTGGGGAGTTAGTATAAGAAGTGATTAGTCACGTGATTGACCTCTCCAATAAAGGTAAGCACCACCCAGGGTATGTGGGTGGGGTGGGGCAGTCACCGGGAAAGTGGCAATGGGCTAGCACGGTACAGCTCCTTCATACAAGTCATATGAGAGAGAGGGATTCATTACCTTCTAGTTGCTTTCTCCGGTGCTGCTCCCATTACTTCTAAGATGGAAGGAAGGTGGGGGGGGCGAATTGGAGTATGCAGCCCAGGGAAGAAGCATAAGGATGTATTGCAGACAGCCAAATCAGAGTAAAGGGTCACAGAAATAAAGGAGAAGGGGTCAGGGCAGGAATGCAGACAAGGAGGGGGGACCAAGTGGATTGTGCATGCGCAGAATGGCAAAGAGACACAAGAAATGCACAAGAAAACCAATAAGTGGCTATCCTAAAAAATATCTTAAAACCACCTAATGCTGGCAGAATGTTGCAGGGCTACAATTAAAGACACACTAGCAGAAAACAACTGCTAAGCAGCAATTAAAGTAACAGCCCAAACTTGTAGAACATCAGGTGATACAGACTGCAGATTCATATGAAATAAATCAATGAGTACTGCTCTGACAACTTGTATGAAGAAGAGGGATCCACTACCTTCTAGTTGCTGTCTCCAGTGCTCCTCCCATTGCTTCTGAGATGGAAGGAGGGTGGGGTGAATCGGAGTATGCAGCCTTCTAGTTGCTTTTTCCGGTGCTGGTCCCATTGCTTCTGAGACAGGAGGAAGGTTGGGTATGCAGCCTTCTAATTGATTTCTCTATTGCTACTCCCATTGCTTCTGAGATGGGAGATGGGAGGAAGGTTGGGGATGAATCAGAGTTTGCAGCCTTCTAGTTGCTTTCTCCAGTGCTGCTCTCATTGCTTCTGAGACGGGGGATGAATTGTATTAGACTAATGGTGTTTACTTCTAGGTTGATATCTTCTACAAATCCTAGATTCCCCTGTAGCTGCCATCAGTGCAGTAGGCAAAAATAGGAGATTTAGCCTGCAGTGCATGTTAAAGCTTTTATAATATCTGAGCAGATGTTTTACTGGTTCTGCTTTTCTCTAGGGGCTACATACAATCCAGTATAAGCCTCTGTGACTGTACTTAGCCTAGAAAGGACAGCTGGACCAGCAAACTAAGATCAGAGCTTATATAAACTCAAACATGCATGGAAGGCTATTGCATCTCCCACTGCTGTCTACTGTTCTGATGTCATCTACAGGAAATTCTGGGATTTGTAGTAACAGAAGATGTCAACCTAAGTAAAACTAATCTGATACATTCTACCATACTACATTAAACAATAAGTAAACAAAAATGTTTCTGCACACAAAAGCACATTGGGACCAGTCCCATAATTGAGTGGTGTTGACTGTTTCCATTTAAATCTCAAAACCCTGCATTTTCAACAAAGAAGTAAGGCAGCATATCTACTTCCAGCAGTTGTGCTACATGTGCAGTCAGTTCCCTTGAGACTTGGTGGTTATAATGATATTTACTATGTTTAAAACATGCCTCTGTGATTGGGAGTTGCATTGGGGTAGATACACAAATTAGGAAGATCCTCTGCGATGGGACACATTCTTTCTGCAGTGGTAGGTTTGTAAAGTGTCTTAAACGTGGGAAGAAACAGCTATAGAATGTGTCACTTTGCTGGCAGGAACATTGTGGCATACATGGAAGAGAAGTTGGTGCTAGTAATGTTACTGCTACTACAGTTAGTCTCACTGATTGTACTACTACTACTTCCTCACCTGCCTCTCCACTATGGCCAACAATAGGTCTATTCAAACCAAGTTGTGTCTTCATTTGGTGCTGCTGCCACTCCACCATGGCCAACAACAGGTCTATTCAAACCAAGCTGCATCTCCCTTTGAAACTGCTGCCATTTAATAAGATGTTTTGCTTTCACGAGACTCTGTGGAACCATAGTCACAAAATGTGAACCAGCTTTGCCATAGCTGACACTAACTTTGTATGTCTGACATATGGCAAAGCTCCTGTTTTATGGATCTTGAACAAAACATTGCATACTAAGGATGTTTGGACAATGACTGCATCCTTGCAGTTTGGCCATGATGAAGAGGACTGTCTGGGCCTGCATGCTTGCAATTATATCAGTGGCATGACCACCAACACCTCTGCTGCTTTCTCCCCAGTCACAATCCTGTTGCTTTTCCTGTGCATTTCCTTTACTCTGGGTTTTCAAAATTAGTTATGAATGGGTCCCTGAAGATTGCTGCATTCCTTATCCTCCTTTTACTCCTCAACTTCATTGCCTCTTGATGCAGAAAAAAGCCTTTTCCATTTGTAAACTGATTAATGGGCCACTCTCTCGCTACTAATCAAAATCTAGCACAGATTACCCAAATCTATACAAAGCTCACTGCTGCCACATTAAATTTTCCATCCACCCCTGCTCTACTCCCTTCACTGAAATTTGTTGATCCCAGTCTTGTTTCTTGGGAAACATTATTGCTAATTGTCTTCCTCCACTCCCTAAAGTGCCTCATCCCATGTCAGGGAAAAACACAGGACTGTGGCACAATGACAGGCACAAAAGCAAGAGCGAAATGTAACAATTGTAAAAGATGCCAATTTATACATAAGCCTAAAATATTTATTATCCTGTTAAGCCTTACTCTGTTGTAAAATCAAGTGTACTTACCCCTGTTCCCTTCCCCCCAGGATGCATCTGGAAATGAGCTGTTTTAGCTCAGTATGCCTTTCCTGATGAATCTTTTCAAATACTGTAAATAAATAAAGAGTACAGCAATGAACAAACTGTGGTGTTTTGCATCAAACAGCAAGACACTTTCTCTGTGAGGCCTCCAAGATGAAGCCTCATATTCTTAGATGTGAAGCACCAGGGGATGCTCATTGCTGTACTCTTTTGGGGCTTATGAATAAATCAGCATATTTTGCAATTCTTGTTTTGCTCTTGCTTTAGTGCCAGTTAGTGCATGCCAGTCCTTTGTTTTTCCCTGTCAGTTTTGTTTGCTGCGGCACCTACCCACACTTGGAGCTCAAGGTTCTGTGCTTACACTGCCTCCCATGTCTCATCTTCTTTCTCGAAGACCTCATGATGAGAGTCCTCTATCATCGTGTCCTGTTCTGAGACTTCAGAGTATCCTGTGAATCTTCCTGTCCTGCCGACCCACCCTGTGATTGTAACATTATGAACGTTGATGTTACATCAGTAGTAAATGTTTTCACTAAGTGATTAGGCTGCACAGCCAAACTCCTGTCACCCAGGGTATTAATTTCCCCAGTCTTGGATGGCAATATAGGATTCATTGCTATTCCAAGAGTCACTGCCAGCATCTGAATTACAGAGGACTCTGAAGTACACACAATAGATACTGATGTGTCTGCACCACTACCCACACATGCAATCCTTCCCTTGCCTTTTTCATGGAAGCAGAACTGGCCAATTCAGGTCTCCTGTCTACTAACTAAGTTGATTTTCTTCATCTCAGACTAAAATGAATATATCTTTTTGAATAAAAAAATATAGGTCCAACGGAGTAAGGAACAATAGCAGCACAGCACTTAAAAACTGCTGCACTGGAGCACTGAAAAAAAGGTCAACCCCAATATTCCTGAATGAAATAAAATCACATCACTAAGTTCTTAATATATAACCAGACTTCCCAAATCAACAATCCCAAAACGAGGGAGATCTATCAGTTTCCACAACTAAAACTCAGGAGATTTTCACATGCTCATTACTTGTGCTTGAAACAAGGGGAAAATGATGTCAGTGCAGTACAACTCAACAAACATTTTTGTACATGAGATTTTGCTAACATCCAAATATTAGAAAACATTTTAATTTCATACCCCTGACCTCTAAAAAAACTAAAAAACAGCCAGCCCCCTCAAACCCACAATTTAAATCCCCCTGACCCTATCAAATTACAAGAGCAGTCAGTATCCTTCACACTGATAATTTCAAACCCACAGATCACTATAAAATCACAAAAGCAGCCAGCAGACCTCAGACCCTGACTTTTAAACCCACTGACCCCTAAGAAAATGACAAAAACAGACAACATTCTCAGACCTACAATTTCAAACCTACGAAACCAGATAAACTTAGAAAAGTGGCCAGTAACTGTCAGACTCACAATTTCAGACCAACAGGCCCCTAATAAAAAAGAAAATGTAAAAACAAGCCTTCCCATGACACACGTTTCAGCCCCTGCCCCACCCCCTATTAAAATTACAAATGCTCTCTGAATCATCTTATATGAAAATTAAGAGTACTGAGTTTATTTTTTTATATACCTTAATTTTTTATTCAGAGAGAAATTCAAAAATTTTACATTCAATTCATTTGGAGTAATTAAACATCTCGAAAACAAAAATACAAAAAATAATCTCAAAAAGTATAAAAAGATTTTTTGCTTTTCGGGGGGTTGAAAACTTATTACATTTGATTCAAAATCAAGAGCATGTTTTAAAAAAATACAACACATAATTATTTCTTATTCCATGCTTCAAATTTTAAACATCCCATCTAAAAAGGAAAAATTAAAGCTTCTCATTTCAGGCAAATATCATTGTCTTGAGTTATAATTTATGTGCAATATAATCTAGCAGACACCAGTTTAACTACATTTCATGTCCCAATTCACAAGATCAAGTGGACATCAGAATATATTGCCATTCCTTCTTCTTCTCCTTGCTCATCCAGGTCAAATCCTGAATCTGCAGGCATGGCAATATTTTTCTCATAAAAAGCCTGTGCCACATCAACATCAAAAAAAGAAGTAACCAAAGTGAACCAAAGGGATTTGCAGCTTCCATTTGGCTGAAAAAGATGAATGGCCAGACTATCCTAGGCAGCTTGCAGCTAACTCAAAAGTAACTCACAAGTAACTTGTAAAAAGCATGAGCAGAAGCTGGCAAAGATGGTAAGCAGGTATTTTCAGAATAAAAATCTGTAGGACTTTAGTGTGATGCAACAGTGATGGCAACCAGAACAAACTGAATGCCACAGCTGAGCATGCACGCTTTAAAGAGAAGGTCACGTGGTGCATGTCTTTCATGGGGGATTTCCAAATTCACAAAAAATACAAATAAAATAAAATCCTTAATCAAAGCCTTAAAGGCAAAACGCTATTGTAGCTAACAGAACAAGACAGCTTAAAATCCATCTCTGACTCTCTCTGTCTCAAAACAGTCACAGTCCTGAGTAAGTTGAATAACAAAACAGTATACAGGTTGCATAAAAGCAGCATAAAAACAAGAATTATAATGTCCAAGCTTTCTCTTGTTGTTCACAGTTGATAAAATAGTGAATATATGGCTGTCAAGAGTGGATGAATACTTCCTTTAGTAAGCAGCTCTGACTGCTCAAGAGGCTCTTACTTGCAGCTTGCTTATCTGAGAGATCCTCTGATGTCCTCTACGTCATCTGACCAAGTTCTCTGGCAGTCCCCTAGCTCCAGCTCAGACCGCTGACTGTAGCTTTCTTCCTGGGGAGCTCTTGAGCTGTTGGATGAGTGATGCAGCACACATCGTGTGCCTCATTTGCACTCCAGCTTGTTGGTTATGCAGCAAGTAAGTTAAATATACTCTGTAGCTACTCTGATGTAAAATTTTGAAATAATGCATTATATTTAAACTATTTGGCATTGTCTAGTTTTGTTTGTTTGCTATCTTGTCTTATCTTATCTGACTTACTGGACCTGCCAATTTTATTCCCTTTGTTACTGCATTTTAAATGAGTTTAAATGAGTTAAGGAACTGACTGTTCACTGTTTAAGGTTTTACTGTATGAGTGCTCTGCCAATTCTCTGTATTTTTGGACAATAAACCCAGTATCTAAGAGTGGGTTTTAAGTGAGTACTTAAGAGTGAGTTCTTGCTGCACTTGAACTAGGAGAACAGAAAGAGGAACAGGGGAATATTTTCCCTAAAAATGTTATTCTTTTAATTTTTTATAGTGCTTAAGGTTGAGGGGAGAACTTGGCCAAATACTGTATCAATTGACAGGATTCACTGTGTCTACAGTGACTGGCAGCTGAAAAATCAACTGAAGTTCCACTGCCTCCCATTTGAAGGAACTTTTTTCCAGATGATTTTCCCTCTGCCACCAATTAATCATTCCCAGCCTTATAGTCTTACAGCCTTTCAATGACTCTGGTAACATTCCTGTTTCTCTCACTACACTTGTGGGATGATTCACAGAGTTTTATTGTACCAGGAGTTTCCAATCATAAGTGTCTTTTAAATTTGAAAAGCACTGGACTCTTATTGCTGAGATATATGATTCAGTGGCAGTGTTACTAGCAAAGTGACTGATTTGATCTATTTTCGTTTATTTTGTAATAAGATCACAGGATAACGAGAGTCGTATTAGACTTCTGGGCAGTTTTATTATATATTAACTACTACAAAAAACTGGCACATCATTTTGATAGACCAAGCTGATTATTTGAGACAAGCACAAATCAGTATTTAACAAGCACTTTAACAGGTGCTTATTTGCACCAATTAGCACTTTATATTTTTTTGTGCCAAACTGTTTATAACCATTGCTGCACCTTATTTTTCATTATTTTTCATTGCTGTTTTAGATAATATTTTTGTTATAATTATATCATTTATATTTTTGTTAAGTTTAGAAAATGGTACGAACATGACAGCAGAATCTGGAAATGGGTGCGGGTGTACTTAATTCTTCTAATGTACTCCTCAGTACATCAATTTCATCAAATAATATAGAAACCTTGCAGCCGTCTGACAATAGTCAAAACCTGTTGGCTTATACTGAAGCAGTTATGCATTCTACACCCATTCTGCCAGTCGTTGGTAAGGGTAAAGTCAGGAATACATCTCAAAATTGTAAGAAAAATGGCACTCAGGCTAAAACAAATAAAATTAAACCCCATGATAAATCTACCAATATTAGAAAAGCAGCACCATTTTCAAATAAGGGCAAAACAGAGAAGAAAACCAAGCAATCAAAAATAAAAGCTCACTTTAATTATCTTAAAAATACCCCTATGTCTCAAGTGTCATTAATGGGCACTACAGGTGATATTCTGGATGTCACTGGTCCTATGAATATTTCAGCTAATGTTATACTGAGTTCACCATCTAAAATTGTTTAATTAATGTGGAGCAGGATGCCTATGATGTTCAGCAACATAACAGAGAAAATAGTGAAAACTCTTTCCGACAGTATGTTGGTCCACAGCTGCTAAATAAGCAGTCTGAGCAGTTCACCGATGTGGAAATTAATTCTGACACAAACAAAGATTTGGATGAAACCCCAGTTATAATTGAGGCAACAGGAAGCTTAACTTATGATACCCTAAATTACTCTTTTGATTCTTCAGAATTCTCCCCGGATTATTTTTATGAATCTGTTCCAAAACCAACCTGGCAACATGATTTAAAGAACATAGCCAGTGAATTGAAAGAGACCATAATTGGGCTCAAATAACTGATGACTCCGGGAAAGTTCACAGCTGAAACACCTTCCAGGCATCAGTTAAGCGAGTCTGTGGCTACATATCTGTTTGCTCTTATTGAGGATTTAAAAAAGTTTGTCTGCAATCCATATACTGCACATCTGATGATTCTGGATCACATAATTAATCTTAAACATGAGCTGGATACAATTAAAGAGAATATAGCAATCAATTGTTGTAGACTGGATGATGTTCTACAAAAATTAAATAGATTAACCCCTTCTGAGGGTTCTCCATCATTTATTCTGGAGAATTCTACATCAAAATTACCTGATTTTCCCACAATAGCGATTCCAAATTCCCCTGTTCATAAAGCTGAGAAGGTACACAAAATTAACACTAAGAAAAATAAGAACAAGAGGAAGAAACTGCAGGACAAAAAGGACACTTCTTTTCAAATATCAGACAGTAGCTCAATTAAACTTGCCAAAAGTCAGTTGTTGGTTTTAGAACAGAATGCTGTTAAACACACTAGTGCAAGTACAAAGTGTCCTGACCAACAAGTAATTCCCACTGAACAGTCTGATGGTACCGTAGATGTTTTACTGCAAACAGGAGCTCCATTTATTGAGAGCATAGCTGCCCAATTGAATAGGTTTGAGTCCCCTCTAAGACAATTTAGGGATGAATGGAGCACCTGGAGCAAAAAGAATATAGTGGACTCAATTCCTGTAGATAGGGAAGTTAGCCTTTGTCCTAACTCTACTCATAATGTAGCTTCTAACACAGTTGAAAATATTGACATGAAAACAATAGTTGATGTTTCAGACTGTGCTATACGATGCCTGTATGGCTATTCTGTAGCTCATGACTGGTTATTTTGCAAGCTTAGAGATAAGACTGTGCACCTGTTTAGGGCAGCCACTGGTGCTGATATTGTAAATACTGATATATAGTTCAAATTTGGAAGGATGAGGATGATGATAGAATAGACTGTATATTTTTTTGTGCTGTACCTGTATTGCCAGCCAAGTCTGGATTAACAGGGAAGGTTTGATAAGATTTGGCTGTTCACTTGATTATGTAAATAGGAGGCTTGTCAACAAACATAATTTACCAGTTGTAAACCAGCCTTCTCAACTGTGCACCTTTGGGTTGAAAGTTTCTCCTAAAGAGACTATGGGAAAATTGAAGGCCACATTGATAAATCTTTTCACCTATGCATTGAGGATTCCAGTTAGTGATTTTGGTATTATGAAAACTTACAGATAAAAAAAATGATACAAACTCAGGATGTGTAGATGTCCTAATTCAGAATCAGGAAGTAGCAGAAAGTATATTGAACAAGGCTACACTTTTGGATGAGGCTGGGGTTCATATAATAGATAGCTCTATTTTAAACAAACCTGTTCCAAGGTCAGAGAGTAACAACCCAGAGCCTACAAATGATAAAATTACAAAGACACTAGCCCTATATGGCTTGAGTAGAACACAAAATGAGAAAAATTCTAAACTTAAGACCACCATCCTAGAACTTCTGGAACAGCTACTGAACATCTTTATTGAGAACCCAGATGCCATATCTGTTTCCAAACAGGGTCTCAATCTGGATTGTGACTTACTCACAATCAGGGTGGGCTTTATAAGTCTGTACAATAAGATGTTGGATAAAGTGGCTCTACTGGATGCCATGGGGTTATATTTAGTCCCAGCTGATGAGTCTTGTCATCATATTACACAAACCAGTACCACCCTTCAAACTATAGCCTCACAGACTGAGGGTAGTCCCCACGGAAGACATACTAGCCCGACAGTATTTAATATTTCAATTTCAAATAAGTACGAGGCTCTAGCTACCCAAGAAGATTGACTGAAGGTCTCAGATATATTACACTCTGATTCTGATCATATGCAGTTGACCCTTGTTTCCTGTAATGTTTCAGGATTGTTTAATAAATTTGCAGATAGGGAATGGATTGATTTTATTTCTAAATTTAGCATAATTTGTCTTCAAGAGTCATGGCATAACCAGGATTCAGATATATCACTGAACAGATATGCAGTCTTCCAGGTACCAGGAACAAAGACAGTCAAAAGGAGGAGACAAGCTGGATGCCTGGTTACTTGGGTAAAGATTGAGAAAGATATTCATGCAGATCTGTTATACACCAGTAATAATGTAATTATTCTTTTTTTGCAATCGAAAGGGAAAACATTCTGTCTAGCCAATGTTTACATTCCTACTTCTAACTCTAAATTTTATGATTCTGACATATGGGATCACTGAAGATCTTATACATAAAAGCTGGGCTGTCACTTCCAGTGAAGAAATCATATTATGTGGTAATTTTAATGCCAGAATTGGCCTTTATGATGGATATGTAGATAAGGATTTTCATAACTGGTGCCACTCAGAGGCCTTCAATTTCCCCAGATGCTCATAAGACACCAAAGTGAATACACTGGGTCATATGCTAATAGAGATTTTAGTAATACATAATCTGGCCCCCATTAATGGTAGGCTACCAGGAGATCAACTCAGTAGCTATACAGATTGTTCTTTAAGAGGGCCTTCCATAATAGATTAATTTTTTTGTAATGGTGATATGACATTGTGGGATACTTTTCTGATTCCTCTAAAGGTTGAAAGTGACCATTTGCCCTTAGTGCTGAAATCCACAATTCTTGATGTGCCGTCAGTGAATTTTCCTTTACCACAACAACTAGAGAGCAGAGTACTTGCAGGACCCAGCACTCACTATCTAACCACACAGACTGCAAACACACATGTCTCTTTACAAGATATAGTTTTATTGTGAAGCAACATCCAGAAATAGAAGAGGTATAGCCCAGGTAGGCTCCCACAGAAATTCCAATGTTTCATGCCCACTGTGGATTCTTTGTCAAGGTGTAGTGCACCACATAGTGACCAGTTTATATACTGCATCCTATAAATTCCATAGCTAAAAAACATGCTAATGCCTACATTTAATTACTGCATCTCATTAACAATTTCATTTAGTAAAAATACAATTTTTATACATATATCCACAAAAACTTATATGTTTGCTTTTTAAAGTGTTAAATATATGTGTGTGGGGGGGGGCAAAGAAAATATGAACATTCCAACTCTGGTTTATTTCCATTAGTTAATGTTCATGTATGCATAGTACTTTATTTCTACCCACTATTAATCTCCATGTCTGAATTTTCAATACAGCAATCTTGCCAATTCTATTTGGTCATTCAGACCAGGCCAATCTAAGGCTCCCAACTGGTAAATCCAATAGGCTTACCCATTGGCTAACTTTGTTTCCATATCCTTCCCCCCTCAGTCCCAAAGATGCTTTATCAATACATATGAAGAGGGGAACATGTCTAGAGCTATCCATGGCACTATCAATATGTAGTGCCATGGCATATTTCACACTTATATTTATTATACTGTAGCTAGCATATGTTCTCCCATTCTTTCTTTTATTTTCTCTTTGTCCTCCCCACATAATACACACCACAACTGCATGTAGATAGGTATATCACATTCTGTGTATCACAGGTTATAAAGTACAATATTTTATATTTCTTTCCATCCTTTGTGCTAACAAAGGAATCAGTTTTACTTGCTACATTACAATATTTACACCTGCCACATCATGTGCAGCCAGGAGATGGCGTACCCCCCCAAAAAACACTCTTTTTCTGTACCGGCTGTACACTGTGGACCACTTGATCCCAAATGTTTCATGCCCTCCTGAATGTTATTCTAGGTAGACTACCTATTACATTTTTTAGGCACGGTTCCGTCCTTAGTATTTCCCAATTTTTGTATATTATTTGTTTAATAATGTGGGCGCCGGCAGAAAATGTTGTCACAAAATGTAATCTGTTTTCCACAGAAGTGTTTCTAAATTTCTCTTGTAACAGTTGTTCCCTAGGTATCAATACCACTTCTGCTTTTGATTTTTCTATGACCTTGTGACCATACCCTCTTTCCCTCAAATGATCAGTCATGTCATCTGAATACTTAAGACATTCCATCTCCTCAGTGCAATTTTGTTTTATATGCATATACTGTCCCTTAATAATATTTTGGATGGTATGTCTCAGATATCAGCTTTCAATAGTGAATTTCTGTCTGTGGGTTTTCTAAAGAGGGAGGTTACAAAGTCACCATTGGTCTTTTTAGAAATGACTGAGTCCAAAAAACTGATTTTTTCAATGTCATAATTAAATTCAAAACTAAATCCTGGATCCTGTCTCTTCTAGAGATCAGAAACAGGAACATCAGGTGGCGTGAGACAGCAACTAGTCCAATTAGGGAATTGTTACAAAATTTTGTTCTACCAGTCCTTGAGGACAATTTTGATTATTTTAGGATAAATCAATGTGTTATTTACTACATTAAGGAAGTTAGATCTCTTTTATTAACTAAAAATAACAATAATAATGGCATGAAAATATTTAATTCTACCTGGTTTGCTGTTGAGTGCCATAGGGCTAAAAAGAATCTCAAACATACAGTGAGACTGGCCAATGCTCAGAATTCTGGTGTTACTTATAACGATTTAAACAAAGTTAGGGAAGAGTACAAGCAGTTTCTTATGATTAGGCAGAGAAAATACCAACAGAAGCAATGGAATTACATGCTAAGTATTATAAATAACCTGGAATTTCAATCTTACTGGTTTCTTGTAGCAAAGGGCATGGATAATTTAAAATATGAAATTGACACATATACTGTATATCTCTGAACACATGGACATGCTCCTATTCTTCCAAATTTTTCTGTGTGGATCATAATGGCCCAAGTGTTAGTCTAGAAGCTAATATGAGACAATTCAGTCCATTTACAATTTCAGAAACTTAGTTTATTATTGCCTTTTTAAAAACTAGAAAGGCCCTTGACCCCGATCTTATCCCTTCTGAGGTGTATTTAATTTCTCCCTCTTTATGGACAACCTTACTTACAATTTACTTTAACCAATGCTGTCAAACGCTGGAATTTCCAGTCTCCTGAAAAGGTGCTACAATAATTTCCATTTATAAGAAGGAGGATAAAACTGACCCAACCATGTGCAGGCCCATTTCCTTACTCGATAATATAGGAAAGATCTTTGCAAAATTAATTTTGGACAGCCTTAGAAAACAACTGGTCTTGCTAGGTGGTCTTTCAGAAGCTCAGGTAGGTTTCCAAGCAGGTTATTGTACTACAGACAACTGATATATCATCAGGCACTTATATAAAAAATATATAGTTTTACGCAAACAAAAGGTTTATGCAGCCTTTATCTATTTCAGTACAGTGTTTGACACCATTTCTAGAAATATGCTGTGGAATATAATGAAGGAAAAGGGATTCTCACATGAGATCATATCAATTGTTAAGGAACTTTGCACTAACACATGGGCCCAAATTAAGTTAGGCATTTCAGGCCAGATTTCCTCTACCTTTCCAACCAACATGGGGGTCAGGCAAGGCTGTGTTCATGCACCAGTTTTTTTCTGCATATACATTGACAAGCTTTTGAATGAACTAGAATGCTCCCGGTCAGACTCACCTACAATTCTAGGCAAACATTATACTGACGACTTGGTGTTGCTGTCTCTAACTCAGCCTGGGCTTCAAATTAAGTTAAACATATTGGATGGTTATGCTAAGAGATACAATTTGAGGGTCAATGATCAAAAAAGTCAGGTTTTGACCTTTGGGTCAAACTCTACAAGAAAGTCGTGGTGGATAGGGTCCAACAAAATTAAACCAACTAAACATTATACTTATCTTGGTTTAATCTTAACTAGTGATGGCAAATGGCTCAAACACACAAACATGATACTGTACTTACAAAGCTCCAACAGACAGCTTCTGTACATCTTTGAGCATCTTTAATAGAAAATATGGAGGAAATTCTCTTAAACCTTTGCTGACAGCAGTTAGAGTAAAGCATAATGCTCAGGACCTATACAATGGAGAAATGTGGCAGTATTGCTCTGTGGACAAGCTTGAAGTCCCATTAAACCAGTTATTAAATCTTGCCTGGGGCTAAATAATTCTGTACCTGCCTCCCTGATTTGAGCAGAGCTAGGTATCTCCTGTATCAGAGCCTTTTTTTTGAGAGGAAGTTAAACTAGTGGATTAAGGTATCTCATCATAAACATACTAGGTTCACTTGTCTCTGTTTAAAAGAGAAATACACTTGGCTTAACCTGAGCCACTTAAAATCAGAATGGCTTTTTTCAACTTTCCAAATACTACATGAAACATGATTAGGTTACTTAAAAAACTATAGTGATATAGGCACTACAATAAGTTTAAAATACCAAGAATTTGTCACTAAAAGAATTGTACAACACTTCAAATCTAAAGATCCGGAGAATAATCAGAGACTGAAAATCTCACGTTGGACCAGATTAAATGATAATGTACAGAAACTGCCTAGATATTCTAGTCGATCACAATCAGAGACTCCAATACACTAAGTATAAGCTATAGCTATTTCCTTGTAATATATTAGATGCAATATGTAGAAAAGATTCCTCTACTCAGGCCAGATTGTGCTCTTGCACTTCTTCTCTAGAAAATTTAAAACATGTCATGTTCGAATGTCCTTGGTATAAGACCCCTAGGGGGAAATGGTTAACACCACTCTGTGACACCATTCAAACTCCTGATCAAAATCTTATCCTGAGGGTATTTTTCACTACTAATGATGAAATTATAATTGGCATATTAGCTCATTATTTAGTGTGTATTTCAAAAATTCAGTTTAGAGTTAAAGGTGCTAAATCAGTTTGAACAGGAATGTTAAAGGGATGAGTTTATAACATGTTGTAAGATACTGTATGTGCAATTTATTATCTTTTCAACGAATCCAGAGCTTTGGCTCGTATGTGAAATAACCCTGTATTTATGTTTTTTAACTATGTATTGTCCATGCTTTATTGTAACTTATTATACTTTGTAACTTCTTTTATGCTGAAAAGGTCAATGACTGATTAATAAAATTGAAATTGAATTGAATTGAAACAAAGAAGTAATCTTTATTCTGGAAAGTAACTTTTAACTTGGCAGGGGATTGATGAACAGCTGTTACACCTGCTTGTTAGAATTCGGCTCTAACATTTAAAAAATGTTTTCTGCGTCTCTGAGAGGCAAGACAGAAATCCAGATATAGATGAATTTTTGTGCCTTCATACATAAATTCCTTTTTCTGACTAGCAGCTTGAAGCATTGAATTCAGCTGAGTGATACAAGTGAAAGTACAAATCACATACCTTGCTGCAGGTTCAGGTGTAAATGCAGCTTGTTGTTTCTATGAGTCTCTTCTCATTTGAGGTCTGACTACTGATTCAAGAACAACAGGTTGGTCCGGTGAAAAAGCAAGTGTTAATAACATCTCCACTTCAGGCTTCAATTCTGAATTAAGGATTCTTGCTGAAAGCCCAATCGGTCTTAGGGTTCTTGAGTAAAAGCGTATTTTTTATTTTCTCAGTCCTTGCCATGGTGTTTAGCTGTTCATGAAAAGAAGTGTTAACTGCCACTTCTGCAGTAAGGATCCTGGTTGTGAGCATAGCTACATTTTTCTCCTCTGTATCAACCTGTTTTTCTATGGTTTTCATCTTTATCTCAATATTTCCACAACAGGTAGAAATGTCCTTGAGAGAATTTTGCATTTTTCTGCAGTGAGTCCTTGATATCTGCTTGAAATTCCATGAGAAGGGTCCATATCAAAGCCAATGTTCACTTCTCTGAAGTTTTTGCCTTAGTGCCCAGATCAGGACGCGGTACTGCTGGGGTAGTCATTATTCCAGTCAGGAGAGGTGAACCTGTGGCCCCCAGTTGCTGAGCTGGCTTCCTGATACCAATTTTTGGGGAAAATTACTTTTCAGTTGAGTCAACCATTTGCTCTGCTCCTTCTTTACTTCTTTTGCCTTTCAGTGTGGCCATAAAACCTTTGATATGAAACAATGCAATGGAAAAGTAAGCAGATTAGGGTATTGATGCAATGGAGCTATAGAAAGATATGTCCAGCCATGTTGCTCTCACCAGCGCCCCCCCCCCAAAGAGTACCGAGCTTAAGCCCCTTGGGCTGACATGAAATCAAAACTATCATTTGAAAATGCAGTTGCACTGTACCTTTAAATTTTCTTGGTCTTTTACAGGCTTTAGTTCTCAGGCCCCTCCTGCTAATCACAGTCACTCCATATCCAACACAGATACATCAGCTGGGCACATTATCCCACTAGTCATGGAACCTAGAGAAATTGTCTTGTTTGAGGAAAGCTATCAAAATCACACTAGTATATCTCCTCGTCAGGCATGATCCAGCAAGCTGTTAACAATTTTAGGATTATCAAAACATTTATGAGCCACACTTAATCTGATATAACCACAACAGCTATATTATTACTGCGATCAAAGACTATCATTGACTGAGTGGCTTGTGGTGCAGTGTAAATGGGACTACTCTTTTTTGAACTTGTAACTTTTATTTAGATTCACATACCACAGTGCATATACATAAAGCTGTTCATTTTTACAATTCATATATAAAGAGAGACTGACATTCAGACCATAAGTAAATCCGATGTAATAGAAATAGTTTATATCTAGACTGGATAAGAACATAATGATGTCGGCAGATGGGGACCACTTGATCCATCTAGTCTGCCCAAGATGGCTGCCCATCTCCCCTTTAATTGTTCCAGTCAAGCTGTCCACACTGCCTGTCCCACACTAGCTTAAATTCTCTTACTGTTTTAGCTGCCACCACCTGTACTGGCAGGCTGTTCCATGGCTCTATCACCCTCTTCGTGAAGAAGTACTTTCTATTGTTGCTCCTGAACTTGCCTCCCACCAGACACAAGTTGTGTCCCCTTGTCCAAGTTCCCTTGTCTTTTTGGAAAAGATTCTTCATCTTGGTCATTCCATTGATATATTTTAATGTTTCTATCATGTCACCTCTATTTCTCTTCTGTTCTAGTGAGTACAACTTCAGTTCCTTGAGCCTAGTTTCAAATGTGTTATGACGCAGCCCCTGAACTATTTTACTGACCATTCTTTACACCATCTCTAATCTGTCTTTGTCATTTTTCAGGTGTGGCCTCCAGAAGTGGACACAGTACTCCAGGTGTGGCCTCACCAAGGATCTGTACAGTGGCATGGTTGCCTCTTGCTTTCTGCTTGTAATGTCCCTACCTATACATCCTAGGATGCCACTTGCTCTCTGTTTCATTTTTTTGCACTGTTTTGTGTCTTTTGAGTCATTGGTGATGAGTACACCCAGGTCCCTTTCCATCTTTGTTACCTCCAATTGGTGCCCATCCAGTGTGTACTTTACTTCTGGGTATCACTTTCCTAGGAGCATGACCTTGCATTTCTCAGTGTTAAACTTTAACTGCCATAATTTTGACCACTTCTCTAGTTTCCTGAGGTCAGCAATCATGCTTGTGGACCCCTCCTGTGTGTCCACCCTGTTGTAGAGCTCTGTATCATCTGCAAAAAGACACACCTTTCCCACCAATTCCTCTACAATATCACTGATGAGTATGTTGAAGAGTATTGGACCCAGCACTGATCCCTGCGGCACACTGCTGTTCACCTCTCCTTCCTGTGACATAGCCCCAGTTACCAAGACTCTCTGTTTTCAATTCTGTAGCTAATTTCTAACCCAGTTGACTATCTTGTGCCCTAACCCTGTGTGCTCCAGCTTATTTCCCAGCCTCCTCTGGGGGGCGGTGTCAAAGGCTTTACTGAAGTCTAAGTATACTATGTCCACCGAGCCTCCCTGGTCCATTGTTTGGTAACCCAAAGAAATGTGTCATGTTTGTCTGACATGATCTTCCTGCTGTGAAACCATGTTGCCTGGGGTCTAGATTTCTATTTTCCCTCAGGTATTCCACTATCCTCTCCTTTAGTAGTGCTTCCTTCATTTTTCCCACTATTGAGGTTAGGCTGACTGGGCAATAATTCCCAGTATCCTCCTCACTTCCTCCCTTGTGCAGGGGCACCACTGTTGCTGTTCTCCAGTCCTGAGGTACTGTGCCACTCTCCAGTGATCTACTAAATAATTCTGCTAGTGGTGCTGCAATTTCTTCCCTTAGTTCCTTCAACACCCTCAGGTGAATTCCATCCGGCCCCATTGCTTTATCAACTCTAAGTTTGATTAGCTCTTCTAGGACTCTTTTCCTCGTGAAGGGGGTCATATCTGCCTCCTTGTTATTGTGTTCTATCTGCTTTGGTAGAGGACCTTTTCCACTGTCCTCTACTGTGAAAATGGAGCAGAAGAACTTGTTTAACACCTCTGCTTTGTGATCCTCACCCTCTGTCATCTGACCATCTTGTGCTATTAGTCTGACTATTCCCCCCTTACTCTTTCTTTTTTCTGTCTCATGTACCTATAGAAGGTTTTATCTCCCTTCTTAACTCCCTGTGCTATTTTTTCCTCTGTTTGTGCTTTGGCCCTTTGATTGGCTCTTCTTGCCTCCTTGAGCTTGTTCCTGTAGTTGTTCATGTTGGCTCCCTTCTGTGATACCTTAAATTGCTTAAAGACCCTCTTCTTATCCCTTATTATTGCTGCTAAGTCTCTGGTGAACCAGGGCGGTTTCCTCCTTCTTTTTGATTTACTGATTTGACACGTACATTGTTCAGTAACTGTTGTTATGGCCTTCTTAAAATGCTCCCAGTCATATTTCACATCTCCCATGCTTCCCCTAGCTAGTAAAGATTTGATTCTTGATCTCATCTCTGGAAAGTTTGCCCTACAGAAATCCAGGATCTTGATTTTTGTGTGACATATTTCTTCTGCCTTGTTGATTGGTAGCCAGATTGACCTGTGGTTGTTGGTCCCTAGGTTTATGCCCACTTGAACATGTGAAACCCTTGAGATGTTTATGAGCAATAGGTGAAGGGTAGCGTGGTCTCTGGTGGGTGAGTTCACTAGTTGGCTGAGCCCTGCCCCTTTCAGTGTGAGCAGGAACTCCCTACTCCTTTCAGAGGATGCTGTGTATGAGGACCAATCTACTTCAGGCCGATTGAAGTCCCCAACTATTAATTATTAACAGGATACATCTGTTTACTTGATTGAAAGTATTTAGTTCAGGTGTACTTAATTGTTCACTTTTTTTTCACAAGGTCTGTTGTTCCAGATGTCACCAAAGGATCAGGCATGCTGTAGCAGAAGAGCTTATTGTGTACATTGTCTGCTCAGTTCTTCTATATGTTGTCAGCTACAGAATGTAAGAGTCATGCCTCTATAATATTCCTATGAACACTGTTCATTAAGCTTATTATAAAATGATTACTATTTTGACATTATGAACAATAAACTATTAAATAAATAAAATTAACAATATAAACCAACTTCCACTGTGTTGCCTATATATTATTTCATGTTCTGGATATAAATAATAATATATACAATTCAGTAATTACCAAAAAAACTTTAATGGGTGCTCTCTCCAAAGGATGCCATATTTTGGTACTCCCCCTGGCTTAAAAAGGAGTGACTCCAGAGATCAACTCAAAAAGTTATTCAGCCCTGGGATCTTTTCTGTACTTTCTATGTAAAAATAAAATGGCAGCCATCTAGTATTGAATTTTTCTATTCGAACTCTCAATTTCGCTGTGATGGCTTCCATATGTTTGATATGATATACATTCTGGAGCCACTGTTGGAGTTCTAGTTTATTGGCAGTCAACCAATTTTGTGTTATAACTTTACTGACTGTGGTTATCATGATATAAAAAATATATTTTGGTCTGGTCTGCACAGTTCAGTGGGGAGTAGCCCCAGCACTAAGTTTTCAAATGTGGGAGTCAATGTTAAGGTCAGAATTTTCATTATCTCGTTTGCAATTGCTGACTAGTAAGGTGTCAATACAGAACACTTCCAGAAAATATCATAGTGGGTTCTCTTGTCCATACATTGTCTCCAACAGATGTCCAAGGGGTGGGTTCCAAAATATTTAGAAATAGTAGGTGTTATAAAAAATCTGGTGCAAACCTTCCACCTGAATTCTCACCAGGACATAGAATTTGTTATTTTATGTATACTGAACCAGATTTTATCCCAAATGGAGGAAGGTAAAGAATATGCCATATCTGCCTCCCATCTGTCCTGTAAAGTTTCCCTTGCTACTTGGCCATCCCCCTTTTGCAGGAGCAAGTATATTTAAGAGGTAAATTGTTTACTGTCCAAGCAGCTACTTTTATGTTTTAGCTGCCTGCCCTTGAACAGGGCTGCTCCAGCTCCCCCATGGTCGGACGGCACCCAGCCAGCCGCCGATCGAGACCAGGATGCCTGCCTGCAGCTCCTTGGAAGCTGCCTGCCCTTCAACAGGGCTGCTTCAGCTTCCCCACGGTTGGATGGCACCCAGCCAGCCACCAACCGAGACTAGGATGTCTGCCTGCAGCTCCTTGGAAGATACAGCGACAACACAGCCAATCGGAACACGGGCGCTTCCAGCAAACCCATTCCGATTGGCCAGGACTTTTTCCTCTGCTTTTGCCGCCTGGCGCTTTTTACAAATAGATTTAGCTGCAACTAAGCAAAATTCAAGTGTCTAATAGAAGGATTTCAACTGTATTAGCCAGATTGTAATTTCTACTAATGTTTTCAAGTGCTTACAGCTCTTCTGTTGTTTCCTTGCTCCTGCAGCCCCAACCCCCCCATCCAAGCACTCTACTTTGTCACCGAAAAGTCGGACTCTCCTTCGTCTTGCTAAATTGCTCAATCTAAATCTGTCCTGCCTCTACACTATTTAACCCCTGCTATTTTTCTTCTCTTCAGCTGCCTGCCTTTGAACAGGGCTGCTTCAGCTCCCACACAGTCGGACGGCACCCAGCCAGCCACCGACTGAGACCAGGATGCCTGCCTACAGCTCCTTGGAAAGTACGGTGACAGCACAGCCAATTGGAAAACATGGGCGCTTCCAGCAAATCCGCTCCAATTGGCCAGGACTTTTTCCCCTGCTTTTGCCACCTGGCACTTTTTACAAATAGATTTAGCTGCAACTAAGCAAAATTCAAGTGTCTAATAGAAGGATTTCAACTGTATTAGCTGGATTGTAATTTCTACTACTGTTTTAAAGTGCTTACAGCTCTTCAGTTGTTTCCTTGCTCCTGCACCCCAACCCCCCACCCATCCAAGCACTCTGTCTTGGTCCCGAAAAGTCTCACTCTCCTTTGCCTTGCTAAATTGCTCAATCTAAACCTGTCCTGAATTTACGCTATTTAACCTCTGCTATTTTTCTTCTCTCCAGCTGTCTGCTCTTGAACAGGTCTACTTCAGCTCCCCCACGGTCGGATGGCACCCAGCCAGCCGCCGGCCGAGACTAGGATGTCCACCTGCAGCTCCTTGGAAGTTATGGCTACAGTGCAGCCAATCGAACACAGGTGCTTTCAGCAAACCGCTTTGATTGCCAGGACTTTTCCCCTGCTTTTGCCACCTGGTGCTTTTATAAATAGATTTAGCTGCAACTAAGCAAAATTCAAGTGTCTAAGAAGGATTTTGGCCCTCCACCACCACTCCACTGATTAAATACACCTATTGCCTGCCCACATTCCCTCTTGCTCCATCATTGGTTAGAAAGCCTATTTGCACTTGCTCCCTCATTGGCTAATAAGCTTAGCAGCACTGCTCACTCCCTCATTGGCAACCTAAAACCCTAATTCCCTCTGCTCCCACATTGGTTCCTAGTCCTTACAGGTCCCTATAATTTCCCTGCCCCTGCATCCCAGCCCTCCACCTTCTCCACTAAGTAACTACAGCACCTACCTTCCCCACTAAGTAACCACAGCAGTAGGGTCCTCCTAGCACCTGATCCGTGCCATGATCCTTCTACCAGGCCACCTGACCCTGCCCATCCTTATTCTCTTCTCCTTCCCTCCCTTCCTTTCCAACATGTCACCCACCTCTCCCATGCCCCCTCCCAAATTCTGCCAAACCTCATTGAGCTGTCACACCCCTCCAGCCTGGCGTCCACCTCCCCTTTCACCCAAGCATGGACACACTCAGCCACATGTCCCAGCCCATTTGTTTTCAACCCATATCTCCCCTGGTCATTTTTCAACTTATTCCCCTATGCCCAGCTCATACACGCCATCAATCTAAGAGATGACCACTCACAGTCAGTCATATACAGCTATTTGCTCACTACCTAACTCTTGCTCTCCTGCTCCTTGCAATAGGTGACATCCACCCTAATCCCAGCCCCAATACTACCCCCCATGCCCCTCTCCAACATCAACCTCTTCTTCACTTCACTCTGGGGACCTTCTCCCATGTGGCCTGCACCTCCTGCACCTAAATATAAGAAGCCTTGTCCACAAGCTTGACTCCCTTCAGGTTCTTGCCGCCCACTACACTCCAGATATCCTCACCCTGTCCAAAACCTGGCTCAACAAAAACATCAATGACTTCTCTATCACTATCCCAGGTTACACTATGGCCCACCTGGATAGAGCCTCTAAAGGCGGTGGAATAGCCATCTATGTAAACTCGGACTTGCACTATTCAGTGGTCCTGACCAAGTCCAAACCAAAAGTCCTTGAAGTAATACTAATTCAGCTTGTCCTTTCCTTCTCGCTACCAAGCTACATTGCTGGGATATACTGCTGACCTGGTACACCAGCTCCTGCTGTCACCGACCTTCTCAAGCAAATCTCCTGCCTAACCACAACAGGGGAACTCTACATTTTGGGTGATCTTAACCACAATTAGCTAGCTCCAACCCTCAACAAAACCAGGACTGAAATGTCCACCCTAAACCTCTCACAAATCACTACTGAGCCCACCCAGCTTAACCTAAAATCTGGTAACCACTCACTCATCGACTGGGTCCTTACCACACCCCTCCACTGGGTCAAACAAGCTGGTATTCTTCCTGACTCCCTCAGCGACCACCACATAACTTTCTTGATGCATAAAATCCACAGCCCAAAATCCCCCATTAAATTTGTAGTCCAACACTCCTATAAATCCCTCACTCTAGCCCCTGTGTTAGATGACCTTGCGCTAGTAAATTGGGCCCCTGTGCCCTACGATCTCCATTAATGTTGCCTTCCTACACTTTAAAAACACATTCCTCAGCATCTGGAACACACACCCCACTGCATCGTACAAGAGTATAAGGAAACCACTTACCTTGGATCACCCAAGAACTGACTGCATGTCAAATTGCACGGGACAAAGCATGGAAAACACATAAATCCTCACACCTCCCACAACACCTCTCCACATACCGCATGCTCTGTAAAAAGTGCACCAGTGCCACTCACCTTGAAAAAGCAGAGTACTTCAGCAGCTCCCTCCAGTCAAACCTAAATAAACCCTCAAAATTCTGGAAGGTCATTAACTCCCTTTTCACCCCACCAGCTGCCAATCCCACTCCAATGCTAAATGTTAATAACGCTGTCCTATCAGAGCCCACAGCAGTCGCCACTGAGTTCAATGTGTACTTCTCCACTTGTGCTGTCACCCTCCTCTCTTTCCTGCCCAACACTACACCTCTCACACCGCATACAGACATAAAGACCCAGACTAGACCTTGCTCCTTTTCCTTCAAAGACATCTCTGCAACTGAGGCCCTAGATGCATTACTTTCTCTCAACTCTTCAAAAGGTAAATTCCCAGATGGATTAGACCCCAAACTTCTATACCTCTTTGCTCCCGCTATAGCAACTCTGCTTGTCAAACTCCTAAACCAATCCTTTGCTGCCGCTGCTGTTCCCCATGCATGGAAGCATGCCATTGTCATTCCTCTGCCAAAAGGAGGTGCCCCTACCTCCCCCTCTAACTACTGCCCTATTTCCCTCCTCCCAGCCCTAGCAAAACTACAAGAGCACCTTGTGCTCACCCAACTTACCTCCTTCCTCACTGACTCCAGATTCTTTACTCCATTCCAGTCTGGCTTCAGAAAGGGACACTCCACCACTTCCTCCCTGATAAGGCTTACAGACACTATCCTGACAGACATGGACAGTGGACTGATCACCTCAGCCATTTTTGTTGACCTTGCAAAAGCCTTCGACACCGTCTCCCACCCCATATTGCTCTCGAGTCTCGCTGAATCAGGCCTCTCTGTCACGGCCACAAACTGGTTCAGATCATACCACTCTGATAGAACTCAGTCTGTTAGAGTCTCAATTGCAATCTCCGCCCCCTTCCCTTAACTACCGGTGTCCCACAGGGGTCAGTTCTTGGTCCCATTCTGTTCTCTATATTCCTAAATAACCTGCCACTCATCTGCTCTACTTCCTCAATCCACATGTATGCAGATGATACTGTACTCTACTACTCGGGTTTCACCCCTGATGTGGTACAATCAAACTTGCAAGCTGAGCTCAACAAGGTACAGCAATGTTTTAGCTCACATCAATGCTCCCTAAATGCAAAAAAACCTTGTCACTATGACCTTCGACACATGGCAACACCTGGCCAGACTCCCCTCCCTTCCCTACTTCGGCACCTTGGATGGCCAAAAACTTGAAGATATCTCCTCGTTCCATTACTTGGGGGTCTGGCTTGACAGCCATCTCTCCTTCTCTGACCACATCGATGTTATCTCAAAAAAACTATGCCCCATGCTCAGTGCACTATATAGGATCTGCAGCAGCCTCCCTTCCTGAGTCCAACGTGAACTGGTCCTGAAGATGATACTCCCCTCCATCGACTACTGCGACGTTGTATACAGTGCAGCCCCTAAGTCCACCTTATCTGAAGTGGAGACACTTTATAGTGCCTTTTGCCACTTTGCTCTCGATGTCTCTCCCCTTACCCACCACTGCAACCTCTACTGAGCCATGGCACTAACGTCCCTCAAAAACTGCTGCATTTCTCACTGAGCTAAATTTGTCTCCAACCTATGGCTCGGGTCCATCCCCTCCTACCTTGCCACCATGCTTACAGATGCCCAACCCCCTCTCCCATCATCTTAGATCCAGAGACTCCCACCAACTTTCAGTCCCTAGGCAGAAGACCTCTGCCGGTCAAGCTGCCTTCTCACATGGCTACCCAAGCTCTGTAACACCCTCCCACTGCAAATTCGGCACTCCTCCTCTTCCTGCTCTCTGTCTTCTGCTCTAGCAAACTTCCTTACTACAAATTGCTCCTGTCCCTGAACCTGCCATGCCCCACTATCCTCTCCCCAATGACTGACCAGCGGCCTTAGCCTTGCTACAGAAGCTGGCATATAACCCCAACCTTGCACTTATGTCCTGGGCCTATTTTGCCCTATGTACTGTGTATAACTGTACAACTGTGATATACATCCTCTGTTGTTTACAGCTGTTACTACTGTGCTAATTTACCTTGTCTGCTGCATCGTGTCACAAAAATTGTTATTTGATACTATAATATCCTAAGCATTCGATGTGTGCTGCTAGTGTATTCATGCAATCGTGTATCCTTATGTTGCTTTTTATTTGCTTCTGTTAACTGTTCACTTGATAACCTGTGTGTTATCATACCCATGTGTACCCCCTCAGGTCACACCAGGAGACAAACATCTTGTTGCTCAGTGTGCCTTTCCTGGTGAAACAATTGCAATAAATAAATGAACTGAACCTCTGTTGGTGGCATCTGGAGGACAGCTGGAAGCCCCAGACCTGTGAGAATATAATGCCTACTCTGCAAAAATTTATGAAAATTTGAATTATGCATGCAAATTCCTTTTTCAAAACCTCAAAACTCTTTACAGTGCCCCCTGAATACTTTAGTTGTACCAAGGAGTGCAACCCCTTCTTTGCCCAGAGCTGGAACAGAATGTCCCACCTACCCTCCAAAAACTTTGGTAGATATGGAAACAGTATATATCTTCAAACTGAATTAGGCATTTCCCATCGCTGCCTCACTATCAACCATATATGCAAACTATGCTTGGTCCATGGTTCCCCAATGTCCCAAATATCTTGTAGAGAGATCACCCACAGCAATACTTTAAGAGGAATGTATGGGTAATCTCCCTCCTCCATCTCTGGCCATTCCCCTACATTACCCAGATTTAACATTTTTAATAGCGGAAGTAACTGAGATGCTTTATAATATTTTTCTAAATTCAAGAATGGAGTTCCCACTCCAATTGCAACTTGGATTCTGTTAATAAATACCATCTTATTCTTGTTTTTCCCAGCCCAAATGAAATAAGAAAGTTTTTCTTTAAATTTTTCCAGTCTTTGGTAGGTAGCAAATGAGACTGCTTTATGGCAGCAATAGGATTTGTAGAACTGTCTATAAAGAGTTTGTCCTCCTCTAAGCCTGTCATTTTTCCCTTTTGTTTAATACCCTCCAGTTGCATACCTGTCACTGCAGCCCAAAGCAGCCAAAAAAAAAAGAACAAGTTATATTTTCTCACCAATTCACCAACAATGAACGTCTGCTTTCTTACTTGTTTGGTAAGCTCAGTGTGTAACTGGGACTTCAGCAGTGAGATAATGAGTCTCTCTTTTTGGTGTGCTCTTGTGGTGCTTGAACTGGGTGACACTTTTGCTGCAGTCCATTGCTACAGCTGGCTATAGATGAACTCCATTTCTCTTGATGTTTTCAATCAGCTAGCAGAATGATTGAGGAGCATCTGGGTTGCATTGTTTTCATGCGCCATAGAACCTGAGGTAGAACAAAACCATCAGCACTCTATTAGCCCTGGTTCTGGTGTCATAAAACCACAATTACAATTTTGTAAGCTAACTCTTTTTTAATTTGTTTTGATTTTGAAACACAGTAGATTACTATCAAAAAGTTCCTTTCTATGTTTTGTAGAGTCACCTGTCATCTGGATCGGTCAGGATATTCAAGTAAGGTTCCATAATGTGACTCTCTTTGCTGCTGTCCAGCCAGGGAGTTTCAATGCATGCAATGCAGTTGTGGTCAGAGATATGCTGTTTTCTGCCACATGATTTATTTGAGCAGATCATGCATATAGCATTAATGTATTTAACATTTAATTGATATAAGCAATCATTTTGATACTGTTTGAATGTATACCATGTGTGTACTGTATTCCTTAATTATACCTGTTTATTAAATTTTATCTGTAGTTCTACATTATAAAATGACATGACCATCAGATTTTGTAGCAATTGTCAAATTCTTTGTGAAATTGTACTATGCCTCTTTAAATGTTTGCTTTAAAAGAACAGCAGATTCTTCTGGTTCTCTGCCCCCTTATGAAGATGCAGTCCACATCAAAGCACTGGGGTACTAGGAGACAATTTATCTGTGTTACTCTGAATGAATAAATATATTTTTAATTGCAAATGATGATTTGCCAATGCTTCGCCATTTGTGTGTTCAGTGAATTTGTGCTTGTTTGCAGCACAACTTGTCTGTTCAGCAGTGCAATCCAGCTTTTGTGATCTTAGTTCCTATCTCCAATCTGTTGCTATTGGTCCCCTTGGAACTATTTTTGCTGTAATGAATTGAACCTGTACCTTCTACTGTGAACACAAAACAGAAGTACTCATGTAAAATATTTGCCTTATTTATCTCATATTTGACACTTGTTCCGTCTTTCTTTGTGCTCTGTACGCTTTCCTCTGTTTGTTGTTTTTCCTTTATGTAACAATAGAAAGTTTTATCATTATTTCTGTCTCTCTCTCTGAGATGTATAATAACATCTCTTTTCCAGTGGGGTCCTGCTTCTTCCTATTTCCACATCTGGGTGGACTGAAGCTCTGGGAGATTAATTGACTTGTCTGTACTTGCCCAAGGTCACACAGTGAGTCCATAGGCAAGCTTTATTTATCTGCATATCTTATTTTTAAAAAGTGTTCCTAGTTGCTGGACAATCACTTTGACCCCATTTTTAACGCAGAGTTTATAGTATCAATGAATTTTTCAACCTTTTGACTTTTAAGGATGGATTACACTTTTGTTATGTACCTTTTTATTTCTGATTGTCTGTTACATTCTTGTTTTGATTACTATTTTTTTCTATCAAAACCAACAATCACAGTACAGACATATTATATACTAACTGAGAATAAAATGCATCCAAACCACAGGCATAGTTACATACAGAGACAATGACAGCAGTTGGCCCATCCAGTCTGCCCACCCTATCTAATTAATCTGCACTAGCCTTGGTGTCCATATCTCCCCTTTGTATCTGCCCACCCCTTTCTAACTAACACATATGCCTGTCCCATCCCTGCTTGAATCTGTTTACTGATTTGGCCTGTACCAGTTCCTCCAGAAGCCTGTTGTACTTGTTCACCACTCTTTCTACGATAAAGTGCTTGCAGACATCCCTTTTGAATTCCCTCTGTGAGTTTGTGAGTTCCCTTTCATCCCTATATTTGAGCTCAAGTACCTGCACATGCACTGGTACTTGTATGTCTCAATCATATCACCCCTTTCCCTCCTTTTCTCAAGGGTGTACATGTTCAAGTCCTGCAGCTCCTCTAATGCTAGTTGTATTACAAAGCATGTGTCAGATGCTGGCTCCATGGTGCTGAGCAGTGGGTATCACTCTGGCACTCTGGTGATCCAGGTTTGTACCCTGAGCCTTCGGTGACAGGACCAGAGGCTCTCAGGAAGGGATTTTGAGCTTCCTTTGGATGCTTTCCTCCTGGTAGGTGGTGCAGCTCTGCTTGTGTAACAGCTCCTGGTGCTGGCATGATTGAATACATGCTGCTGAGTATCCCTTTCACAGGATACCACATGGTAGTGCACATGTGGGTGATGGGCAGGACCCTGAAAAACAACAAAAAGGGCTTGTACCAAGCATGCTACATGATGGCCTCTCTGGCAGACCACGCATGCCACGGGGTCCCCAGTGAACTAGCCTGCTACCCTCACTGTTATCCAGCTGATCCAGTGTTTCTGTTCTGGTGGAAGCAGGAGAGCTCTCCAACAGGGATGAGTCATAATCTCCAGGTGAAAAAGTGGGTGCTCAGGCCATGGAAGCAAAAAAAAACAAAACAAAGCAAAACTAAGCATGTGCGGTGCGTAAACAGAATAGTCAGCCAGGGTGTATTCAGGTAAGAGCCAACTAATACGTAGACCATCTTAACATCAACAATGATAGCAGAACTAATACAAGCTAGGGCAAGTCTGCTATTTTATTTTTACTTTTTTTATTTAGCCGAGAAAGTGAGCTGGATCACAGGGGTCTGTTTTTAGCCATATGTGAGGGGAAAAACTGATACAATAGATTATTATAGGATAGACATGTTTGCATATAATAGTAAAAATCTGCAAAAAGTGCACATAGTAAATGCTAACTTTAGGCACTACACAACAATTTACCCAATTATATAATCATTTAATCATAAGAAGCATCAACAGTAAATCCCTTGACTTGGTAAAAACCTTTAGATGCCTGGGCAGAATGTTGGTCCAAAAATATGACTTTAACTGCTCACGCTGAAATGTCAGCTAAAAAAATACATCAAATGTTGGGATTCCTGTAGCCTTGTCCATCATCTAGAATCATTCACAGTACCTGTAGTATGTTATAATGTATGGTGGAACACAGTTAAGGATAGAATTACATCCCTAGAGAAGGGTTGTTGTACCACAGTTGTTGTGTAAGCAGTGTAACCCTCCTCCGAAGTTGGGAGCCTACCTGGGCCACCCAGGAGCTCCTGCAGCCAGCCGCTCACTTCTTTGTTCCTCTGGCCTACTCCTGGACTTGCAACCAGGGCCAGTGAGCAGAATGCTTCATTCTGGTACCTCAAGCAACAAATCCTTGTGGCAGATGAGCTGCTTGCCTTCTCAACCCCCTGGCCCGATCCTGAACTGCTGCCAGGGTCAAGGTGTGCAAAACAGTTGAGGCACCTCTGAGTGCCAGAAGAGATGCAGCCCAAGAGCCACCAGTGAGTGATGGTTCCCTGCCCCATGAACTGCTGCACAGTGGGGTGGGGAGCCAGGGAGAAGGTCGCAAGATGTTCTTGGTGCCTCAAGCGCTCACCAAGAATGTGGCAGAAGTGCCACTTTGCTAGTCATCTCCCCAGCCCCATTAGATGCCAGTAGGGGCTGGGGGGGAACCAAATTAACAAACAATTAAAACTTTGAGAAGGCTCCCCAACCCAATCCATGCCTCCAAGGGTCAGGGAGTATGGGGGCAACATTGCTGCTGGGACTACAAGTCCCATGATGCTCAGTGGCTGGACTGCCATTTCAAGAGACAGACCCTCCTGGGGAACACTCAGAATGGACCTTCCAACGGAGCTCCTATCCCCTCAAACTGCCCCCTGGCCCTAGCGACCACCAGATGGGACCAGAAGGGTCCCAGCCATGCAGCCACATGCTGCCAAGACTGTGTATTTTTGTTTATAATGGACTGAGATGAGCAAGTACTGTCTTGGGGTGGCCATCTTTGCTGAGGTCTGCTTTAAGTCAGGATGGAATCCTATTGGTAGCTGCAGTACATCCAATCAGAATGTGCAGCTAGAGACTAAGGTGGACCAATGAGGTGTCGAAATTCAAACTAAACATTCTGGGGATGACAGTTTGACCCTAGATCTTTTCTGTTACAGTTCTGAAGAATAAACAACTGATTTTGACAGGTCCTGCTACTGTCACAGCCAACAGACATTTAGTTTGTGCCAAAACAAACCGAGGACTTCAGAATTTATTGCCAACTGTCTGATAAATCTCAGAGACAAGGAGATTTACCTCAGTCGGCCTGAACTGGTGATATTTCGTAATCCAAATATCATTGACTGCTGAAAGAAGTAGTTTATCTGAGCACGGGTGAGGTGACAAAATCCACTGCCTCACTGTCCTGAAGCAAGAGACTGTGATTCCTGCCAGAGGACCTAAGCTCTGAGGCCCTGCCTGCCTGTTCAACTTCTGGCCTACTTGCAAGGTGGGTGAAGACAATTCCCTCTATGGGGTGAAGATGACAGCCTGCCAACTGCCAAGGTGGGTGAAGACAAGTTCCTCTGTGGGGTGAAGATGACAGCCTGCCCACATGTCGAGGTGGTTGAAGTCTAGTCCCTCTGTGGGGTGAAGAGGATCATTGTCTGCATCAATGCCAGTTCTGCCTGATCTTCCAAATTGCCTTCAAGGAGAGATGTCCCCCAATTCCTGCATCTCCTAATCACCAAAAGGTCATCAGTACTGGATTTTTCCCAAACAAATATTTTTCTAACTGTTCAGTTAGCTAGCTAGTTAACTTTCCATCTGGGCTTCCTGCACAACCTTAGCCATGCCCACAGCAACTGTTACAGCCAGGATAAACTGTATTCCTACACCCCTTGGTGTAGTTTGTACTTTGCATCTGCAGCATAAACCATTGCAATGGTGCTCCACCAGTGCCTACTAGTCACAGGCCTGCAACTCCTCAGTGTGCACACAATGGATTTGGAAGCTCATACAGAGGCTGTGGGGTTAATTGGTGCACCAGTGGGGGGAGAGGGGCTGGTACAGGGAATACTAGGTTGTAATGTACTGTGGTATCTGATTATTCTGCCTGCTTACAGTATTTATTATAAGTTTTTGTTGAATGTTTTATTTCCCTTTGCTTCTCTTGTTCCTTACCTCATTATCCAATCCCAAAATAAACCCCTTTGTTTATTATACTGCAATTGCTGAATTATTTACATTATTGTGTAGTGTAATTTTTGAATGCTTTGAGTGATAAGTGGGAAGGGGAGGGGAGTGCATATTGTTTTATCTGTCACCAAGGGAGGGAGCTGTATTTCATTTCCTCTGGGGAAGCAGTCTGGCAGTACGTGGCTATAAGGATCCCCGTAGGTGTAGGCACCGCGCCACTTGCCAAACCAATTATAACCATGAACATAGGCACCAACCCATATCCTGTAGGCAGCACCACTTGCAAGTGGGTGTGCAGATGGAAGGGTAGGGGTGGTTACAAAATTGGAGGCACCACTGGGATTTTTGGGCTTTTCTGCAGCACCTCTCTTTCTATTGGGAACAGTCTGGTACCCCCACCCAAAAAAATTTCAAAGTTATGATGGATCACATCTCATTGTGAGACTGGTGCAAGAGTGTGGGCATTGATCTGAAAAAAAGCAATTTGGGTACAAGGGATCCCTGATGCAACCCCAAGGGACCATGTTGAAAGTGTCATAGGCAGCATAACTGGCTAGCCAGCTCCAGTTCCTCACACAGGGACTTGATTACTGGACTATACCTAACACAGGTGGTTCAGAGTTGCACAAGAACCAACTATAGAATGGGAACAAGCACCCTAATTCACTCGGTACTGACCTTTCACCCCAAGAGAATTACCAATGTCTAGGTGCTCCCAGATGCACTGAGTGACCATTCCCCTGTCCTATGTGAATGGTCCTCCAAGCTGCCAAAATTACCCCCAAGGCTGGTGAGGAACAGAGTAATCAGAAATTGCTCTATGGCCACCTTCAAGAAACACCTGGTCAACACAGACTGGAGCATCTTGGATACTTGTCCCTCTGTTGATGCAGCCATTCAGCTCTTCCTCGATCAATTTAACTCAGCTATAGACAAGTATGCTTCCTTTCATAAGAAAATGATAAAAGGGAGGTGCATGGACTGGATCACCCCCCAAGTCCTTGGTTTGATGCAGGAACGTGATCTACTATGGCACCAAGCAAGGGTATCAGGGACAGCAGAGAATGTCCAAAATTATAAAGCTGCTAGAAACAGATGCACACGGGCAATTCGGCAAGCCAAGGCTTCCCACCACAGAAATCAGCAGTCCCAGTGCCTGAAAGATGGCAAACAATTATGGGCTACCATCAAGGACCTTGTAGGGACTTGTGACAGGTCCACACCAACCATGCTGCACCACAGTAACAAAGTCATAGTTGATGAAGTTACCATAGCCAATATTTTCAATTAGGCATTTACTGACTACAGTGCAGTCATACCACCTAAAACAACTGCTCACAAGGACAAAACACTGAGTTGTGAACACCTGCCCCTCCCTTCCTAGCACCAGCCTAAAATTCTACTTTTGGCAGGTGACCACCAAGAAGGCTGCTAAATACCTTGCAAGAGTGCTGGGTAAAACAGGGATGGGTGGGGAAGGGATTGATATGAAACTTATCTCAATCACCCTCCCTGAAGTGGTCGTACCTATCACTAAGCTTTTTAATATGTCGCTTCAGATGTCAGCCTTCCCATCTACCTGGAAAACTGCCCTGGTTACTCCCATTCTAAAAGGAGGGGATCGTTCACTTGTGTCCAGTTACAGGCCCATCTCCATCCTGTCTCCTTTCTCCAAAGCGCTGGAAAAAATCATTGCAGACCAGCTCTCTGCCCACCTTCACAAATACAACCTCCTCAGCCTGCAACAACATGGGTTCCACAAGTGGCACAGTACCAACACAGCCCTCATTGAATTCACAGGCTATGTCCACGAGGCACTAGGCCAGGGACATCTAGCTGGAGCAATCTATATCAACCTATCCAAGGCATTTGACCTTGTGGATCACAAGCTGCTGCTCCACAGGTTAACCTACATTGGGTTGTCCTTGGACATGGTTGGGTTGTTCTCCAGCTACCTACCTGAGCGCTCACAGAAGGTAAAGATTAATGGTACCATCTCAGAGGCCAGGAAAGTTATGGTTGGGGTCCCACAAGGGTCCATATTGGACCCCGTCCTGTTTAGCCTCTTCATAAATGAATTTCCCAGCTGCGTGCCCCTCTGCCAAAGTCCTGCTCTATGCAGATGACACGGTGCTATTCCTTAGAGGCTCCTGCCAAGACACGCTGACCAGGAACCTACAGTGCAACTTTGACCTGCTACAGGAATGCTTTAACACCAGCCTCCTAGTACTCAATAGTAAAAAGACTAAGGCAATGCTCTTTACCAGTCGCCAGAAGAGGAAATCAACTACACCGTTTAAAATAGCACTCAATACAGACTCCACCCTCGAAAAGGTCCACTTTTTCCGATACCTGGGGGTCACAATCGATGAGTCCCTATCTTTCGATGAACACTTAAGTAATATCACTAAGGCTGCAAACAGGAAATTGGGGACACTCTACAGACTCCTCTTCTGCCTCACCCCTGAAGTCAGGCTCCAGGCAGTCAATGTCACAATCCTGCCAATCCTGGACTATGGAAACATGATTTATGGTGCTGCTACGGACACTAACCTACACAAAGTCCACCTTACCCTCAATAAATCATGCAGATTTGTCCTGGATGTGGATCGCATCACACACAACTGTGAGCTCTACATAAGGACAAAGTGGCTCCCTCTCTGGGACAGAATAATGCTTCAGACCTGCTTACTAGGAAAGAAGGCCCTTCTGTGACTGGCACCTGTCTCCCTGCAAGCGTTATTCAGACCTGCCCAAGGTGAGCATGTCACAAGAAGCATCTCCAGGCATGCTTTAGCTGTTCCCTTCAGGAAATCAGCCCAGGGAAGATGTGCCTTCACTGTAAGGGCTCCAACCTTGCTAAATGAGCTTCCAAACACAACCACCAGCCTTCAACTCCTAGGGCACTTCAAATCCAAACTCCGTAAGTCCATCTCTCCTCCATTCCACTGCATGTGTCAAACATAAACCCAGCATCCAGCCTACCACTCAACTGCCTACTTGCTCTGGCCAGGTTGCACCTAGTCCCCTCCCCCAAACCCCTTCCCCCCTCCCTACCACTCCCCTCACTTGTCCTTTGTCTAGTACCCCCTCACTACCCCACCACCTGTCCTCTGTCCAGTTCACACACACTACCTCCTGCCCAGTCTCCTGTCCACTTCCTCTGCCCCTATACTCCTCCCCTCAACCTGCCCTCTGTCCAGGACATCCGCACTACCTCTAGCCCACTTTTCTGACCTCTTCCTCCCCCTCCCACTCCCCCCACCTACCTGCACTTGCCAAACCCCAACTTGTCTCTCTGCACTTAACTTCTCTCAGATAGCTGCACATTGCGTACCTCCACTGGGAAATTGACAATGCTGCCAGCTGCTTCATTCATGTCTTGACTTGTGTAAACTGCAAATGTATTTGCTACCCCTTCCTATGTAAACTCTATGTTAGTAGTACAACACCAGTGTCAATTTGTCTGCCGTAATTATGTTGTTGCAACAAAATGTATCTCCTTAAGTGTTGACGAAGATCCTTTGTAAATGAGCTCTTAGCTCAAAGGTTTGTAATTCTGAGCTCCCAATAAATAAATAAATAAAATAAATAACAAAATGTTTTGGAAAAGTTATTGAACGTGGGAGAATTTACAGTTCTGTTCAATAAGCCTTTCAAGTTTTGATGGAGTACCATGAGAATGTTGATCCTTCCAGAGTACCTGATCAGCTCCCTGCTGATGGAGACCCATCCCATGGGTCTTAATTACACATGCCCCAGCCTGGATCCTCCTGCTGAGGACCCTAAAGAACCAGGTGACTTTGAAAAGAAGTTACACTCACTGTTAGCTGCTGAGGGAAAGATGGTTCAAGATATTAGAGCTATGTTCCAAGAAAATGACCCAGTGAAGAAGAAACCCAATGGCAAACCCTGGGTTGGAGGACCTGAGTGGTACTGTTACTTGATTCTGCCTTGTGAACAGTATAGAAGACTGCATACTTTCTCTGGCACTACCCCCACTCCTTCTGGTGAGGATGACAACAAGAGCTGGATTAATCAAGTCACCCTGATAGAGAAAGTGTGGAAATGTTATGATGATGACAAATGCAAATGCATAGCAGAGAGTTTGAGAGGTATGGAACTGGAAGTCATCTGATCACTGTGAGCCAGCCAACCAGATTGTACTGCTAGTGACCATCTTGCCATACTGAGAGGTTCCTTCAGAGCATTTGAGCATAAGGAAGACCTAATTTTTCAGCTGGGAGCCACCACCCAGAAAGCGGGAGAGAAACTGTCCCATTACATGACCCAGGTAGGACAATGATTCATAAAATAGTTGAGGCTGGAGGAGTAACCCCTGCACAAATTGCACAAATGAGACTTGACCAAATCGTACAAAGTGCTGTGTATTCTTGCTGGACTCTGATAACTTTGAGACTAAAAGAACGTTGATCCAATCCTCCTAATTTCAGACAGCTCCTTGATGAGGTGAGGGAGGAAGAGTCACAGGAAGCCATTGCCAATTCATTGCGAGAGTCTACTGGGAAAGCCTTCCCCTTGCAGCTTCAAGTTGACAGTAGCCAAGAACAAAATGATGTCTCAGACCTGAAAATGCAATTAAAAGAACTCACTGAGTGTGTCAAAGCCATGCAGATGACACAGACACCTTGCCCATGAGTCAACTCCTTGCCATCTGGGCGTGGACGCCCGCTGAATTCTTCCTCTGATCCAAGGGTCAGCCCTTGATCCTCAACTGTACCCAGAGGTGAACTGATCTGTTTTCATTGTGGAGAAGATGGACATCTTGCACGAGGTTGTGTTAGGCCTGCGAATCAGCAGTTAGTGAACCAGAAATGGAAAAGACAGCAACAGCCACAGGGAAACAACAACAGAGCCCAGTGAGGGAACAGCCTGGGACTCTGAGGATGAACAGTCTCCGTAAGATGGACCAGCCCTACGGCATCTGTCAGAAACAAGTTACCATCCAGACTGATGGGTTCTACTCCTCCTACCTTAAAGATTTCTTTTGAGGGATACCCATGTGATGCCCTTCTGGACAATGGGTCACAGATCAACATAATTTATCGATCTTTTTACCAGACCTACCACAAGCATTTGCCTCTGTAGCCTCTAGAGGGACTTTCTGTGTGGGGGTTGAGCAATGCCAGTTACCCCTATGATGGCTACATACAGTGGTGATCACACAAAAGTTTTATCACTACTGAGGTATACCTCGGTGTTACTGAGGCAGGATCACATTACAGCCAATGCAAATTGAACTTGAGTGCCTCAGTGGTACCTCAAGGTACCTTGAACTTTCAGATAACCACCAATGTAGCTGTGCAAATTGAATTTCCAGACACTTTTGCTGGAGTCCGTCAAAGGACTGACACCTTAGACCTCATTTGTCCTGACTCCCAGATAATGGACAAGACACTGGTGTTGATTGAAACACATGCCAATATGTTTGGAAGCCTGGCTCACCCATGCCTTCAGAAGATAGGGGAAAGAATCTACCAGACTTTACCAATTCATGCCACTGTGAGTACTGCTCACCTGGAGAGAGAGAGACCAAGGTCTGTAGCCACCCAGAGGAGATTGTCGGAGTCATCAAAAAAGAAGGGAAAGATTCTCTGGCACCGAGGGTGTGGTGGAAGGAGCTGTGGATTGTAGTGAGTCACTGTCAAACCAAATCCTTATTGTGGAGTCATCATGAAGAGGCCTGCCAAATGGTCTGATGGTTCAGCTAGGAGTGCTGCCTAGAACCGACGTGATGGTCAAGAGGATTAACATAAAGCTAAAGAATGAGACTCACAAGGATCTGATGGTGTACTCTGCTACAGTAATAGCCAATTTTTACACAGCTGATCTGGTCATGGCTACATCCACTCCAGAGAAGACTACTTAATTGGATGAAGGGGTGTTCGGTTATGGTTCATCTCCCATTCCCACCAGCTGGAAGAACTGATTAAAGAAGGAATTGGTAGACTGATCAGGTGTATTTTCCTGCCACCTCCACGAATGAGATGTAGGGTGTGCAAAAGAAGAGGAGAATTACATTTGCCTACATGATGAATGCCCATTCCATGAAAGGTTGAGAAGATTGGCACTCACAGATATTGAAGATCTTAGGTGATATTTGCAAGAGCTCCTGAAGGCAGGGATAATAACTGCATCTCGCAGTCCCTATGTCTCACCTATAGTGGTGGCCTGGAAAAAGAATGGTGCCATAAGAATGTGCATTGACTATCGCACCCTGAATCAGCGGACAGTGGCCGATCAATACATGCCTCGAGTGCAAGATGCCTCAGACAGCCTTACAGGTAGTAGATGGTTCTCTGTTCTGGACTTGCACAGTAGATATAACCAAATACCTGAGGAAGGTAAGGAGAAGACTGCCTTTATTTGTCAGCTTGGATTTTACCAGTTTCAGTGAATGCCACAAGGAATATCTGGCACCCAGCAACATTCAGCGCACAACCTCATAGAAGTCTTGGTGACAGGATGAACGGCAGGAGACACGAACTGACCTCAGGTACTGGATCGACTGAAGGAATATGGTCTAAAACTCTCCCTGGACAAGTGTCAGTTCTATCAGACTTCCATGAAGTATGTGGGACATATTGTTTCTGATCACGGTATCAGCACTAATCCAGAAAAAGTGAAAGTTCTTACCACATGGCCTAGACCCACCAACTTGAAAACGCTTCAGTCTTTCTTAGGATTTTGCAGGTACTACCAGAGATTTGTAAAAAACTACTCCTCAGTGGTGAAGCTTTTGCACAGACTAACTCAAGGATATCCTCTGACTGAGAAGATCAAATGTCTAGAAGCACAAAGACATCCCCCAGGGAATATTTCAAGACCAATGAACATTTTGGGGGCCGATGAACTGATGAATGTGAGAGTGCAATTAAAAAAGTTATTTGACTCCTAACAGAAGCTACTGTTCTAGCCCTTGCTGGCTACACCAAGCCATGCACTCTTCACATTGATGCCAGCATAGAAGGGTGGGCATTGTACTCTACCAAGAACACGACAAAGGTATGAGACCCATCCTCTAAGCCAGTCACAGTTTGACTTCCTCTGAAAAGAACTATCCAGTCCGTAAGTTGGAGTTCTTTGCACTGAAATGGGCAGTGACCAATTGATTTCATGATTATCTGTATGAAACAAGATTCTTTGTGCTAACTGACAATAACCCACTAACATATTAGCTGACCACTGCTAAGATGGATGCCGCTGGGCGTAGATGGATCTCTGCTTTGTCTGACTACAACTTCTGCTTGCAATATCATCCTGGGCAAAACAACATAGATGCAGATGTACTGTCCAGATGCCCCCATAATATTCCTCCCAAGGAGGGGCCCTGGACCTATGTTTTGGAAGATGGAGTGAACGTCGTTTGCCAGATGATGGTGCCTGATGACTGACCCACCCTCACCAACCCAGAACGAGCTGTGAACCCACTTGGAGTGCATCCTAATGCCATACCAAAAGTGTACGTATGGCTCACCACACTGCACAACACCTCCTTGTCTCATTTATCTCCTACAGATCTAAGAAAAGCACAGCGAGCAGATCCTTATTTAAGAGACATTATCTTAGCCAAAGAAAAGGGGTTGTCATCCTCTCAAATCAAAGCAAACTTACCAGATGTATCACTTCTCCTGTGAGAGTGGGACAACTTTTCATTAAAGCATGGACTGTTGTATCTTATCTCCAAAACACAAACTCAGTTTCACAAACAGCAACTGATGCTGCCCAAAAAGTATCGCTGAATGGTTTTGCAAGCACTTCATGAAGACATGGGACATTTGGGAATTGATAAGACTTTGGGCCTGGTACAAGACTGCTTCTACTGACCGCGTATGGCTATGGAGGTGGAAAGACATTGCAAAAGCTATAATAGATGCCTCACAGGTAAGACTTTACCCAAATGAGCAGTGCCTCTTATAAACATCACCAGTAGTGGGCTGATGGACTTGGTCTGTATAGACTTCCTTTACTTTGAACCTTATTGGAAGGGGATCAGTAACATTCTAGTAGTAACTGACCACAACACCCGCTATGCCCAGGCTTTCCCCAAAAAAGACCAAAAAGCAACCACTGTAGCTAAAGTAATGTGTGAAAAGTATTTTGTACACTATGGACTCCCCAAACGCCTGCACTCTGATCAAGGCAGAGACTTTGAGAGTCATCTTATCAAAGAACTAATAAGCATTATGGGCATCAAGAAGTTTCGCACAACCCCACACCACCCTCAAGGTGACCCTCAACCAGAGAGATTCAATAGAACACTGCTTAATATGCTTTGAACATTGGATCCTAACCGAAAGCCATACTAGAGCCAGCAAGTACCTTTCCTAGTCCATGCCTACAACTGTACTAAAAATGACTCAACAGGGTTTTCATCCTTTTTCCTAATGTTCAGGAGAGAAGCCAGGCTTCCAGTGGACTCATGTTTTTGGGTGTCTGCAAATGGCACCCTACCAGAGATACACTTGGAGTATACCAGGAGGCTGTAAGCACAACTAACAGAAGCTGACCGGGTGGCCCAAGAAGTAGCTGCAAAATCCAGCCTAAATAACAAAAACAGATACAACAAGAGAGTATGAGAACAAGCTCTTCAGCCTGGAGCCAGAGTATTGATTCAAAACATGGGGCTCCCAGGCAAGCACAAGATAGAGGACTGATGGAAACCTGATCCTTATGTAACTGTGAAAATTTGCCAATGTACAGATTAAGAATGAAAGAGGAAACATGCTGGTTAAAATGCTACATCAAAACCACCTCTTTCCAATTGGTCAGCTGTTGCCAGAAGTTGTTAATTCGACCTCTCTCACCTCCACGGAGACTGGTCACTAGAAATGAGATAAGGCATAAAGGTCACAGTCATGTTCAACCGCCAGTATCTGCCCTCCAGTGATGCAGTCCACAGTCTGATGTGTTCAACAGTAGTTCAAGGATAAGGAATCTTACATTTGTCCGATACTATATCACTATCAGCTTGCACCAAATGACATGGACTGTCCACTTTCAGCACCTGGAAGGAGTAATGTGAGTCATTCTAGGCCACTGAATTCGGCTGCAGTACCCTTTGTTCTGACTGACACTGGGCCCCACAGTCATGAACTATGTTCCAAATGGAGAGATGTTGAGACTCCAGTAATAGAGCCAATCCAGGACATTGAAAGATTTGGACTCCTGTGGCTGGTGTGCAGAACCCTTAATGATCCTGATCAAATATTTTCTGAGGAACCTGTAGTATCCTACTGCTCTGGTAGAAGTCAAGCACAGAGTAAAACTTTTATTTATGATGTCCCTGGTGTCCCTTCTGATCTCATGTCAATGTGATACATAAAAGGGTTAATCTGCTGCCAAGCCAGCTATTGCTGCCCCTTCTGCAGCCCACAAGTCATAATATGGAGGTGTATATGTAAACCATGGTGGGAAAGTAATAATTTCAGTAGCATACCTGTGTTGTACAAAATGCAATGCCAATGTTGGTTAGTCAGGTATCAGGTGTATTAGATAGCATGTAATATATTGCAATGTTTGATGTTTCAGGCCTGGATGAGGGCACCAAGGATTTCAGTGAGAAATAATGTAACCCCCCTCCCAAGTCAGGGGCTTACCTGGGGTTTCTCCTGCCATCCGGGAGCTGCTGCAGCCAGCCACTCACTTCTTTGTTCCCCCGGTCTACTCCTGGACTTGCAACCAAGGCTGGGGTGCAGACTGCTTCATTCTGGTGCCTTAAGCACCAAATCCTTGTGGCAGATGAGCCGCTTGCCTCCTCGCCCCTGGCCCAGTCCTGAACTGCTGCCAGTGCTGGTGAGTGTGCAAAACAGTTGCAACACCTCCAAGTGCTAGAAGAGATGCAGCCTATGAGCCACCAGTGAGTGATGCTTCCCCACCTCATGAACTGCCACATAGCGGGATGGGGAGCCAGGGATAAGGCCGCAAGATGTTCTTGGCACCTCAAGTGCCCACCAAGGATGAGGCAGAAGTGCCGCTTTGCCAGTCATCTCACTAGCCTCATTGGGTGCCAGTGGGGGCTGGGGGGAACCAAATTAACAAAAATTTAACATTGAGAAGGCTCCCCAATCCATGCCCAGTGGGTCGGGAGTACAGAAAACTATGGCCGCTGGGACTACAAGTCCCATGATGCTCAGCAGCTGGACAGCCATTTCCAGAGACAGCTCCTCCTGGGGAACCCACAGAATGGAGCTTCCAACGGAGCTCTTCTCCCCTCAAAGTGCCCCCTGGCCCTAGTGACCACCAGATGGGACCAGGTGGGTCCTAGCCATGCAGCCACATGCTGCCAAGACTGTGTATTTTTGTTTATAATGGACTGAGATGAGCATGTACTGTCTTGGGGCAGCCATCTTTGCCGAGGTCTGCTTGAAGACAGCGTGGAATCTTATTGGTAGCTGCAGTACATCCAATCAGGATGTGGAGCTAGAGACTAAGGTGGACCAATAAGATGCCAAAATTCAAACTAAACATTCTGGGGTTGACAGTTTGACCCTGGGTCTTTTCTGTTACAGTTTTGAAGAATAAACAACTGATTTTGACAGCTCCTGTTGCTGTCATAGCCAAGAGACATTCAGTTTGTGCCAAAATGAACTGACGACTTCAGAACTTATTGCCAATTATCTGGTAAATCCCAGAGACAAGGGGATTTACCTCAGCTGGCCTGAACCGGTGATATTTGGCAATCCAGATATCACTGACTGCTGAAAAAGTAGTTGATCTGAGCTTGGGTGAGGTGACAAAATCTACTGCCTCACTGTCCTGACACAAGACTGTGATTCTTGCCAGGGCCCTAAGCTCTGAGGTCCTGCCTGCCTGTTCAACTGCTGGCCTACCTGCAAGGTGGGTGAAGACAATTCCCTCTGGGGTGAAGATGATGGCCTGCCAACTGCCAGGGTGGATGAAGACAAGTCTCTTTGAAACATAGAAACATAGACTTTGATGGCAGATAAGGATTGCTTGGCCCACTCAGTCTGCCCATTTCCCTACCTTTTGGATAAGCTGCAGATCCTAGTTAACCAACGGCCTACTTCCTTCCTCCTACCCCCCAATAGAATTGCCTTATGTCTGTCCCATGCAGTCTTGAATTCCCCCACTGTTTTTGACTCCACTACCTTCTCTGGAAGGCCATTCCATGCATCCACCACCTTCTCTGTGAAAAATACTTCCTCACATTGCCCCTGAGCCGTCCCCCCTCTATCTTCAAATTGTGTCCCCCTTGTTCTTGCACATCTGTTTTTCTGAAAGATGCAGCCCTCTTGGACTTTGTTGAGTCCCTTGAGGTACTTGAATGTTTCTATCATGTCCCCCCCTTTCCACTAAGGTATACATGTTAAGCTCCTTTAGTATGGCTTCTGGTGCAGGCCGTGCACCATTTTAGTTGCCCTGCTCTGGACTGCCTCCATCCTATGTCCTTGCAGAGATGGGGTATCCAGAACTGCACGCAGTACTTCAATACTCTGTGGGGTGAAGACAAAAGCCTGCCTACCTGTTGAGGTGGGTGCAGACAAGTCCCTCTGTGGGGTGAAGAGGATCATCATCTGCATTCACGACAGTTCTACCTGTTCATCCAAATTGCCTGCAAAGGTAGACGTCCCCCAAATCCTGCATCTCCTAATCACCAAAAGGTCATGAGTACTGGGTTTTCCCAAACAATATTTTTCTAACTGTTCAGCTAGCTAGCTAGTTAACTTTCCATCTGGGATTCCTCTGCAGCCTTAGCCACACCAGCAACTGTTACAGCCAGGATAAACTGTATTCCCACACCCCCTGGTGTAGTTTGTACTTTGCATCTGCAGCATCTAACCATTGCAATGGTGCTGCTCCCAGTGTCTACTTGTCACAGGCCTGCAACACCTCAGTGTGCACACAAGGGATCTGGGAGCACCCACAGAGACTGTGGGGTTAACTAGTGCACCAGTGAGGGAAGAGGGGCTGGGACAGGGAATGCTGGGTTTTAATGTACTGTGGTATCAGATTATTCTGCGTGCTTACAGTATTTATTATACTTCCCCTTGTCTTATAACTGCCCTCCCTTGGGTATATAATAGCACTTGAATCTTGTGTTCAGCCTACTATTTCTAGCACTTCAAATGTGTTATCCATCCTCTAACCTTTACCTTACTGGATCACCTGCTCTTGGGTTGTTGCAATGTATGCTATATCCAAATATGGTTTTGTTTGCTCTGGCGGTTGATCTGGATTATTTCTGCTCTGTAATTGTACTACACTGTTTTTTAGTAACTGTATTGCTATGTGTTTGCTTGTTCTCCCAACTCTTGTACCCCGGACACTTCTGGAAACAAACTGTATACAGCTCATGTTGTCTTTCCTGGTGAAACATTTTCCAAATAAATAAATAAATAAATTATTATAAGGTTTTGTTGAATCTTTTACTACGCTTTGCTTCCCTTGTTTCTTACCCCATTATCCAGTCCCAAAATAAACCGCTTTCTTTATTTTACTGCAATTGCTGAATTATTTGCATTATTGTGTAGTCTAATATTTGCAAGCTTAGAGTGATAAGTGGGGAGGGGAGTGTATATTGTTCTACCTGTCACCAAGGGAGGGGGTTGTATTTAATTTCCTCTGGGGAAGCACCCTGGCAGTACACTGCTATAAGGATCCCCATAGGTGGAGGCGCCGCACCATTTGCCAAACCAATTATAACCACGAACCCAGGCGCCAACCTATGTCCTTTAGGCAACACCACTTGTGAGTGGGTGTGCAGATAGAAGGATAGGGGTGGTTACAGCAGTTAGACACAACAGGATGTGGGTAGTTATGTGATAAATGCACACATTCAGCACCTGGAAGTGCCGTTATAACATAACTACTGACACCCTGTGTCTTAATGGGGCCTATGCAGGAATACATATAAACTATGCCCATAGGGGTTGTTGCGACATGACCTTATGCACACCAGAGGCAGGTAAAAGACAAAAAACCTCAGCACGCAAGCACTGAGGCAATGGTTACCCCAAAGGGCACTGGCCGGGAAGCCAAGTTTCAAAGAAATAAAAAATCACACATACCCCCATAATGCCAAGCACCATGGGCTGTATATGCAAATCACCACAGAATATTATGCTGGTTCAACTTTAAGCAGAAATGCATGGTACCAAAAGGTCTCTCACACAGTCTGCAAAGGGGTCTAACAGAAGCCACATACATGTGTTTCGTCCTACCAGGACTCATCAGTGTGCCTCATCTGTGTGACACCCCAGTGGAATGAACCAGCTACCCTAAGATGGTCTATCTGGGATATGTTGTGGTGAACCCAATAAAACAAAAACAAGCTAAAGACAGAAAACCTCAGCGTGCAAGCACTGAGGTAATGGTTACCCAAAGGGCACTGGCCGGGAATCCAAGTTTCAAAGAAATACAAAATCACACATACCCTCAGAGGCAGGTAGTTGCATGTGGCATGCACAAACTCATGTGAAGGACAGGCAGAAGCATGTGTGGGGTATACAGCCATGTGCAGGGCCATGCAGAGCAGGCACAGGGTGGGGGTGCAGTGCACTGCCATGCCTCTTGACCCTGCCATATATGGACATTTGCATCACGCAGTCAGTGCACAGTGAGCAGTGCACATCCATGGAAGTGAACACTGCCATGGATGTGGAGGGGCAAGTGGGGCCAGAGAATGGCAGGGGAGGTGCACCACCCATGTTACTGGGGCCACCACTAGACACCAATGGAATGGACTGTGGACAGACACAGTCACAGTGACATGGATGGATATGGGAGACTGGGTGCTCACAGTTCACAAACTTTTCCATGGGTCAGGTGGGAGTAATGGTTGCAGACATCAAGGAGCACTATGCCATACTCTGCAGAGCACAGTCCCTGAAAGAACCTTCAGAGACCAAAACCAGGCAGTGGGTAGACATCGAGACCACTGTGAATGCTGCCAGGCCTGAGACACATACACTGGCTGTAATCAGGCATTAGTGGCATGTCCTCCGGTCCGCCGCCAAATGGCAGCTGGTGGCTGCCAGACATGCCAATAACTGCACAGACTGCCAGGTGGGTTGTGTGCATGGGACAGCATGTCCATACTAACCACTTTGCGTGCAGCTTACAGACCCTGTGGAAAACTGTATGCCCTCTATTTGTCCTAATCTCCCTCTGTTGACTGTCCCAGGCACCTCCACGCTTACTTACAGGATAGCATCTAGATTGTAATTTGCTTATTTTATTTATTTATGTACTCATGTTAATTCTGATTTGATATGTCTTTTCCCCTTGCACCTCACTTGGGGAGGGGGAATGAGGGCTAGTGGGGTTTGGAGGTAGGGGGGATAGAGGGATTACTTTATCCAGTTCAGTACATTGGTTAAAGTTTGTACTGCTATGTAGGAAAATGTACTTTGGTTGTAAAATCAATAAAACTCTTTTGATTTAAAAAAAAACACAACTTACAGACCCTGTGTTGGAATGCACACCTGTTAGGGAGATGGTAACATCTGAGGACTAGAGTCAGTGCCCCCAGATCATCACTGGTGGAATGGGACAAGCCAACTCTGGCAGGCAGTATAGCGGTGGCCTGCAACAATAATCCCACAGAATGTCACAATAATTCCACAGGCTGTAACAAATGTCTTGCCTCCAAGTCCCATGTACCCTGGAGGGTTCATGGACATGATAGAGGAGTAGGATGACAGGAGGACCTGGAGGAGGATGGAAGTCAGGCACTGGACATGCAGGAAGCTGAGAAGGAATTGGACACCCACCACATGACATGCATCCCCCCTACACACAAGCATGAACCCCATCCACAACTATTTCCAGAACATCTGGCCAAGCCCAGCCTACAGGTCATCGAAGTACCCTGAGTAGAGGTGGGCAAGTCAGGATTTTTTCACAGCGAGCCAAGCCAGAGCCACGTCAGGGGTCTGGCTTTACTCTGTGAGCCAAAACATGAGCTGAGCCCTGGCAACTGCAGGCTCTTTTCTGCATAGGAGTTGAATATTTCAGACACTATACTAGCTGCTCAGGCCAACAAAAGTGCATACTTTGACCATGACTTGCTCAGCTTAACCTTGGCTTTCAATTTCTGACAGAGGTCGAGCCAAGCCAAGCCAGGCCAGGCAGTAATCTTGAGCCAGGCTCAGGCCTGCTCTGGCTTGCCCAGCTATAACCCTGAGAGCAAGCAGATGTGGAAGGATCACAGCTGGTCATCACCATTGGGCAGACACTAGACATAGCCCAACCACCCTGCTGGGGTGGACAGCAGCACATGGTGGGGGCAGCAGGGGCACACATACCAGCACAGGAACAGTGGGACAAGGGCCACTCCAACCATCCCACATGTGGTACATGTAGGGTAGCAAGGAGGGAGTTCTCACACCTACACCAGAGGTACAACAGTTGGAATGAGACAAGAAACATGCACACCGGGGCACACTGAACAGCTGTGGAAGATAACCACTGAGGTGAGGGGCATGCCAGATGGCATAGACAGACTTGATGACATCATGGAATGCATAGAAGACACCATACTAGCCAGGTCCAACACACACACACACACACACACACACCCACACACACACACACACACACACACACACATATACACACACACGGCCAATAGCTGAAACCACACAGTAGCCCCCCCATACCACCAACACCTGCACACCTTAAAAACACCCAAGGGAAGAAGGAAACCCACATGCAATCATTGTCCGAGTTGCACACAGGCATACATGGCAGGGCTGGTGGGAAGGCTCCAGCAAAGAACTGCCATCTAGGCATGCATACCTCCACACATAGAGTGCAACAACCGCTCAAGGAACAGTAATGCCTGCCACCCCAGTACAGCACAAGCACTGATATGCCCCCTACATCACAAGAACTGATATCCTCCCTACATCTCAAGCACTGATAAGCCCCCAGGACCACGTGTAGTGTGGATGTGAGAGTGGGTCATCATCACAGTGCCTCATCTGCCTACGCCTCCCCTTGGTCCTAGTGGCTGAACATCCCTGCATAAGTTCATGCATCTTAGACCATCCCAACAGTGACTCCACCCAATTGTTATGGAATGCCTGCCTCCCTCACCCAGTTGGACCATCCCAATGTCTGGCCCATGGCAAGAGATCTCTGACACCATACAGCTAGGCTGTGCAGCACAGCACATGTGATGAACACTTTGCACACCTTCCCAGTACAAGCATCATTGTGTTGCCTGTCATGTCCAGGCACTGAAGCCTCATCTTAAGGAGTCCTATCATCCTCTCAATCATGGACCATGACTTTCAGTGTACTTTATTGTATGCTTCTTTCTCCTTGTCATGTGCATCTCGGTATGAGGTCATCAGGTATGACTGTAGTAGAGTTCCACTGTCACCTATGTAGAGGTAAACAAAAGGGTTAGTACGAAGCTACTGCATGGCATGCACTATTATACCAACAGAGTAGTGTATGGGTACACACCAATCAACCATCTGTTCCTGCCCTCATGTGCGCTGAGCCTGAACTCATCAAATATATAGGCATTGTGGCATAACCCTGGGTATTTGGCACACACATTAGTGATTATACACATAGAATCACAGACTATCTGACAGTTGATGCCGCGATACCCTATGTGGTTGCGATATAAAAGGGGAAATACTAGAACAGCCTTCCAGTAGATTTGGTGGGGGCAAAAACAGAAATGGTATTCAAATGGCCTCCAATACATTGGACATGTCATACATGGCATACCATGCCTCCTTCATGGCCTATATGTCAGCCTGTGTGGTGGAGAATGTTATGTGCTCATGCACAGGCAGGAGCAGGGCATTGGTGACCTGGTGCAGTGCCCTGGACACAAATGAGTGACCTGCACAGATGAGATCGTCCACCACCCTCTAGAAAAATCCAGTGGCATAGTATATCAATTTTCATAGCACCTTGGTCTCAACTAAACACCATCCTTGATGAAGTGCCCTCCTTCAGATATCTAGGGTTTTGGCTTGATCACCACCACTCCTTTTCCACACACGTGGATGCCATCATTTCAAAACTGTGCCCAAAACTTGGTGCCCTCTATCAAAACCTCACTAGCCTCCCACTACCTGTCAGACGTGAATTAGTCCAGAAAATGATCCTACCCTCCTTCGACTACTGCGATGTCGTTTACAGCTCCGCCGCCAAGTCCACCCTAACCAGACTTGACCCCCTCTTTAATGCTTTCTGACGCTTTGCCCTCGATGCCTCCCCGCTCACATCACTGCAAACTCAACCGTTCACTGGCCCTGCCATCCCTGTGCAACCATCGCCTAATTCATAGTGCTAAATTCACTTCCAACTTCTGGCTCAGCTCCCTCCCTCCTTACCTCGCATCCTCCCTATCTTCCCCTCCTACCCCCACCCACACCCTCAGGTCTTCTGATGCCAGGCTATTAGTCATCCCTCACCGTAGGACCACCGCCGGCCAATCAGCCTTCTCTTACCTCTTCCCTAAACTCTGGAACAGTCTGCCGGCACAGATCCACCATTCATCATCCAAACACTCCCTAATCCTCTGCCCTCACTAACTTCCTTCACCAAACTGCATGCCTGGCCCTCAGTCGCTTCCTTTCCCCATCCCCCTTAGCACCTGACCAGTGGCAGCTTCACCTAATTGTCTGGCTTATACACTGCCTACGACTTACACCTCACCCCCTCTCATATTCCTCCCAATCTCTCCCTTCCTCCCTCATTCCTAAACAACCCACGCTCTTCAGTCTTACCCACTGCTACTGCTCCCTCTTCTTCCCCCACCCCACCTACACCACCCCCCATATTCTCCTCCAACTCCTACTGTCAACTTGGTGCATCTCGCTCAGCTCAAGTCCTGTTACTGGCACTCAAGTCTTGTTATTGGCACTAAGTAATCATGTATTCCCTCGATGGTTCCCATGATATGTATACCCTGTCCTTGATGTTCATGTTCTGTACTGTTCTCCTATTGGAAAAAGTGCTAATGTAATCCCAGCCTACTATGTGCATTATCTGTATGCTCTGTACTGTTCTCCAATTGTAAAAAGGGCTAATGTAATCCCTTCCAACTATGTACATTATCTGTATTGCTCTATCTCTAAATTCAACTTTTGTTTGTATACCTGCCTCTATTGTAACCCCTCCCCCCAGGTCGCACCGTGAGACGAGCATCTTTTTGCTCAGTGTGCCTTTCCTGGTGAAACATTTTCAATAAATAAATAACTATAAATAAATAAATAAACTAACATTTCTATTGACTGATAGGTACATGGAGCATCATGGGCATGGACCATATTACATAGCCATGTGATCGTGGAATGGTCCACACAAATCATTCTATAAAGTGTGTGGCCCACTGGATATAGGCATCCAGCATGGGCCTGAACACAACCCTCAGTGCTTGTTCAGTGGTCCCTCTCACTGTCTGGCAGGAGGCATTCATTAGTAACCTGGGACACATCCTGTATGACTCTGTGTTCTGCTCTAAGAACAACAGGCATGTGGCTTTAACACCACCCATCCATGTTTCCCCTGACTGTGTTCCTGATAGGGTTGCAGCACACACTTGTCATGCAGAATGGATGCCCTTTAAAGGGGCATATACTGGCATGCCTGCAGGGTGACACAGTATGCACGCATTGCCAGTTCACAATGAACTGTGCAATGGCAGCTGTAGCACCTGTGAGGAGCAATGGTCAGAGAGTGGGTCATTATCCTCAGAAGTTTTGGAGGATGTCCCTGTGCACCTATCAGGAAGATGGTGGTTCCGTCTGGGGTGTCATGGAGCCAGGACAGATATGTAAGCCATTGGCAAGGGGTTAAGAGGTGTGCATGCCATGTGTGTATTGTGGCACTGATGGGGTCCCATTAATTCTGTATCCACAGGACTACTGTGGCAGGCTGGAAAGGATGGGGCTGGAGAGAAGGGAGCAGATGGAGGGGGCAGTGGCAGTTATAGTCACACAAAGGGCCCATTGGGGGCTGAATATTCCAGACTGTCTGTCTGTCTTGGAGGATGGGGTCCAGTGATGTATACTATAAAGATGACCTCAGTGGGTACTGGGCTCTGGTGGGGTCCTCCAAGGTAAGTGGTGATGTGGTGGGGTGGGGGGCCCTGTGTGTCAGCTGTGTTCTGCTGTGGCAGGGAATGTCACATACTGCTCATGTCTGTACTTAGCTCATCTTATTTCAGGACTATCAGGGACCACTGTGGAGGCTGGTACTTTTAGAGTGGGACTACACAGCCACCACACCAAAGGGGTCCAGTGAGGACTCCTAGGAGAAGTGGATCTAAACATTTTACACATATGTAATGGCCTGTGCAGTGCTGTGGCTGCTGTTGGAGACCTGTCACCATGCCACAATTCCCAGCATAGTAGAAGCCAGTGGCAGGGGATGCAGTGAAATTTTCATGGACATTGAGTGTTTTGGGGACAAGGCAGGAGTGGGAATGCCAGCTGTAACCACAGTCCCTCAGATTGCAGGGGTAGGGGTTTCACTGACTGTATAATTCTTTTACCTGATAAATTAATTAATTTTAAATTATTTTACCTTGTAGCTGCTGGTGCATGAGTGCTTGAAGCAGGAGGGCGGGGGAACACAGATGGTAGCTATCTCCAGTTGTTTTGCAGGGGCAGATCTTCTCTGGAGCTTGGCTTTTGTTTCCTGTTTCTCTCTATCTCTCTCTCTCTCTCTCTCACATATGAACATACAGTAGTAGCCACAGACATTGCCAGCTATCTCCAGATATTTCGTGGAATTTCTAAAGAGTTTCTCTCTGCTGCCCCTACTGTAGAAATGAAGACAGCATTAGATATATCTGGAAATATCACAGAAATTTGGGGAAATAGCAGGCAGTGTCTGTGGCTGCTACTGTACATACGAACAATTGAAGGTGCCAGCAGAAACAGACCATCCAGCCTGTCAATGTCTGCTAAGTTGTGCAGCTTGCTCCCTAGGTTCTAGGCATTTGTACACATATGTAATGGCCTGTGCAGGGCTTCAGCTGTCACAGCTGATGCAATTGAGGAGTTGATTGCTTTTGTGGGCAGGTCAGCAGAAGGTGGTACTCCCACCCACCCCTTCCCACAACCCTGGGCTCATCTGACTTTATAGTCCTTCAGTAGACCACACCCTACTGCAGACACAACAGACTTGTGCTACACATATTGAAAGATGACTCTGACATGCAAACAGCATTTCAGCGGGCATCTCATCCAGTAGCATAGAAGCAGGGTAGGAAGCAGTAAAGGAGAAAAGGAAGAAAGAGCAAAGGAAAGAAAGGAAAGAGTAGAGAGAGGGGAAAAAACCTACCATAGCAGCAGGGGGTTTGAAGGAGGGGTTATTGGCAGAGCAGATGAAAGGGATGCAGGGAATGGTGCAGGGCAGTGGATGCAAAGCAGCAGTCTTCAGGAGGACATTCTGGGTATTGCAGTGCTGCCCCATATGCTGGCATCTCTCTGGGCTGAGGTTGGAGGTTGTCAGTCTCTGGGCTGAGTTGGCAGGAGTACTGGAAACCTTTGCCCCCACCCAGAGGCCACCACATCCACAGCCTCTATCACAATAGATGCCTGGGCAGAGGGCTGGCTGAACTACAGTGTGCTTAAGGAGGTTGAGGGAGGGGGGATAAGAGGCACATCTCCCATCTGATCCAACTTAAAAACTCCTCTGCTGTCCTGGAGGAGTGGGCAAATCCCACAAGGGAACCTGAGATTACGACCAGGGATGACTGGGTCCTCCAGGAGACCCAGGGTGGAGGTAGAAGACCCAGAGGAAGAAGAAGCTACTCTTGGTGGAGGACTCAATAGTCAAGGGAATGGATCTGGGCACAAGCAGTGGAGTGGAGAGGAGGTCAAGTGCCTCCCAGAAGGCACAACTTGGAGGAAGGAGGTAATCAGAGGATTGCTACAGTGGCAGCAAGGAAGTGGGGGCTGGAGGTCATTGTCCATCTGGGGACAAGTGACCTAGCCAGGGAGAAGGCAAGATTAGGGCAGGTGCAGGGGGACTTCAGGGAGTTAGGTAGGTGCCTTGGGGAGGTAGCAGGCTCTATAACATTCTCGGAGGTGCTGTCAGTCCACAGCAATGGGAGGATAGGACTCTCCACATCAGACAGTTCAACACTTGGTTGAAGGGCTGGTGCAGTGAGAAAGGGTTTGGCTTCATTGGGGACTGGGGACTCACCTGGGCCTATAAGGGCCTGTACAAGAGCAATGGCCCTCATCCGGCCAGGGAGGGGATGGCGATCCTCAATTAGTGGTTTAAATGCTTCCTTAGCAAGGGTTTAAATGAGCCTGGGGGAAGTCAGGAGCTGAGAGAGTTAAGCAGCCAACCCCCACAGGACAGAGAAGACAGCAGGGAGGATCAGGAGGAAACATTGGAGACAGTTATACCTGAACTCAAAACAAGGGGTATGACAGAGGAGGGGAGGCAGTAAAAGACAAAAATCAGACAGGCAACAAAACATGGAAAGCCATGTGTACTAATGCCTGCAGTCTGGGAAATAAAATTCTGGACCTAGTAGCCTTGATGGAAGAAGCAAACCTAGACATAGTGGCAATTACTGAGACATGGTACACTGGAAACCATGATTGGGAAGTAAATGCACTAGGGTACACTCTATTCAGGAGGAACAGAGAGGGAAAAAGGGTGGGGCCTTTATGTCATGGAGGGTATAAAAGCAATGGCAGTGCAGGAGAAGCAGGGGGAGACCGAGGCACTGTGGGTCATGCTTGAGAGTGGTAGTGGCATAGCTATTTGCACAGGAGTGATCTACAGGCCTGCAGCACAGGGGGAGGAGGTAGATAGGGTGCTGGTGAAAGAAATACATGGGATGGCAGCCAAAGGGAGGTACTGCTACTGGGCAATTTTAATATGCCGGATGTTGATTGGACCATCTTGGCAGCTACCACAGCCAGGAGTTAAGCTATCATGGAATCCTTGCAGGCAGTTAGTGAGAGAGCCTACCAGGAACAAGGCAATTCTGGACCTAGTTCTGACCAATGGGGGCAGAATCATGGAGGTCCGGGTAGAAGATCACCTGGGGGTTCAGCAATCACCACATGGTACAGTTAAATATTGGTATGGTGTCACAGTTGAGCCACACAAAGGCGAGAGTCATGGATTTCAAGAGGGCAGACTTTATTGGAATGGGGATATGTATCAAGAAGCCCCAGTGAGAAAGGGCAGAAAGGGGTAAAGAAGAAGCAGTAGGCAAACCTAAAGGAAGCCATAGCAGAGATGAGAAACCAGTGCATTAGGCTGAAAACTAAAGGCAAGAGAAGGAACAAACCACTAAGGTTCTCAAGGAAGGTGGCACAGAAAGAAGGGAAATAAGGTGGCTTTCAAAAATACAAGGGTCACAGAAGGATGAGGATTGGCGTGTACCTAGATAAAGAGAGGAAGTGTGGAAGGCCGTGAGGGGTGCAAAGGCACAAATGGAGGTGAGATTAGCACAGTCGATTAGGACAGAGGACAAAACCTTCTGTAGATATATTAGTGAAAAAAGGAAGGTCGGGTGGGATTGTAAGAGTCAGAGAGAAGGAAGTGGTGAGAGTGGAGGGGGACCTAGAAAAAGCATTATTACTGAATAAATACTTCTGTTCAATAATCACTGAAGAGAGGGAGGAGCAGGGTCTGCATCTGGATGTATGAAGCACAGACAGGAGGGAGATGGATACCACTGTATTTATGGAACAGAGAGTCCTGGAGGAACTCACAAAACTGAGGGAGGACAAACCAATGGGACCAGATGGTATACACCTTAGGATACTAAAGAAGCTACGGTTAGTGCTAGCAACACCACTTGCAGCCCTGTTTAATGACTTGCTCAATACAGGAGTGGTTCCAGAGGACTGGAGTAGGGCGAATGGTCCAGGGTGTGGCAATTAAAATTTAATGCAAAAAATTGCAAAATCATGTATCTTTGGTGTAGAAGCCCCACAGAGAGCTACTGGATGGGAGGGAAGTTACTAACGGTTACCAGAAATGAAATAGATTTAGGGACTATCATCTCAGATGACTTAAAGGTGGCCAAACAGTGCTCCAGGGTAGTAGGGAGGGCCAATGGCATGTTGGGATGCATAGGAAGGGGTATCATGAGCAGAAGATGGGAGATGGTGATGCCACTATACAAAACGCTTATGAGGCCTCATCTGGAGTATGGTGTACAATTCTGGAGGCCGCATCATTGTAAGGACATAAACAGGGTGGAGGTAGTTCCAGAGAAGGAAACAAAGCTGGTGCAGGGCTTGCACCAGAAGACATATGAGGAGAGAGTAAAGACCTCAATATGCATGTACACTGGAAGGAGGCAGAATGGGGGATATGATACAAACCTTCAAGTATCTAAATGCTATGAACAAAGTGCAAGTGGGGAATATCTTCCAGTATAGATGTACAAGGACAAGGGGGGACAATATGAGACTGGAGGGAGGCAGGCTAAAGGGGAATGCGAGGAAGTTTTTTTTCATGGAATGGGTGGTAGATGCACAGAATAGCCTGCCCCAGGAGGTGATGGGAGCCACCACAGTGGGGGGATTCAAAAATGCATAGGATAGGCATAAAGGAATCCTAGAGGTGGGAAGGAGAGGCTAAAGCCACTGACCAAGTAGGGTCAGTGGCCGTTGATGTAGGCCGGGAGTGAGGGCAGACTAGATGGGCCTTGGGGTCCTTACCTGCTGTCAGTTACTATGCTACTATATTATGCTTTGCTACTATGCATTTCTTTGCCATATGTTTATGTTGTGGACATTACCTAGTTTTGATTTTATTGTCTGTTTGTCCTGTATGCTGATGGGTTCATTAGTGTCTACGTGCCATGCACGGGTACAGCTTTATCTGAATAAAGCAGTTATGTACTTCATTTCCCTTATCCGAGTGTTTTTTCCAGTTAGTGGTGGCATACTGTTGGATGTAATTGTAAGACCCATGGTGACTGTGGGTGTGTCCTGTTGTTGGAGGAGGCTGGTCTGCCTGCTGCTGGGCCAGCAGCTTGTTGTGGGACATGCAGCTGTGCACAGGGCATGGCTAGTGCTGGGGCATGCTCTGTGCATGGTCTGATGGCTATTGTGTATAGGACATATTGTGGTGGGAGGCATATGCCAGGCATTTACTGTGTTACAGGCAGAAAGGGCACAGGTGAATGGAGGGCACTTGTACACAGTCCAGGTCATGACTGTGGTAGACAATTTCTGTACATGCCCTGGACAGGTTGTTGTGGTCTAAACTGGGTATGGGTGTTTATTACTCTGAGTCTTTTTCATTATGATCCCTGGGACCCCTGATGCCCACACTGGACCTATCACCCTGGCTGCCTTCAGACATGGCCGTGTTGCAGGAAGTCAGACAGGCCCTGTGTGCATGCAGTTTATGGCAGCCCTCCTCATGGTGTATTTTTGCTCCTGTAGTCCTATGCACTGAGCAAATGTATGGCATGTTGTGAATGAGCATATGTGTGGTGCATGCATGCTGGTACATGGTCACACGCCTCTGCCCATGCATAGTGCTGCAACGGTGGTAGTACACATGCATTGACTCTTCACACTTCTGCACTATGTACGTGCATGCCGTATGGCCAATTATGGCCATTTAGGAGACGCCCACTCCCATACAGGCAATGGCTACCGCCAATGTAGGGGCTGTCTGCCATTCATGCATAGACCCCATTGTGCTTATAAAATGTGTAAACTAAGACATCTTAAAAAGTCAACTTTTTAAATTAACATTTTTCATTTTCTTCTGTTAAATGTAACAAGTATCAATCACCTCCTGTATGTTGTCTGCCTTTCCACACATTCAGTAGATGGGATGTCTGTTTATCATGGGATATAGAAGTCAGCTGGCAGAATGTTTACCTCTCCCAATAAACACACAGTAGAAGGCCTCAGTAAAGCCAGGGATTCAATTTCATTTGGCCAGGGTAAGCAGCAAAGATTTCCTTTGTGATAGCAGGTAAGGATAGGAATTAGGGTTTTGATGGTCAGGTAAGAAGCTCAAGAAAGAAAAGTTATGAGTAGTACTTCATTTTTATGTTCACCTTTGTGCTTGTGCAAAGTGAACTTATTAATGTATGATAGTGGGTTTAGAGGTGTGTCACTGTTAGTCCAATGCAGGGCAGTCTGTAAGGGGCTAGAACAGATCAATCATTAGCCAGGCTGATCATGACAATGTTCTGGTCTTGCTGGCGGAAACCTTGGTGCAGTTCAAAGAAAAAAGGCTGCCAAATCTTAGGGCGTTTCTTTCAAGTGATCTGCATGAGGCTGCCCAGCAAGCACAGCTGATCAGCCTGCAGTGGCTCCCTCCCCCCATGTAAAAACAATCCCTCCCACCCTCTGCCAATTATCCCTACCACTTCTCATTGCTTCCCCCTTCTTAATTGTCTAACACTGGGGTGCCCAATCCATGTTGCTAGCTAGTACCCCCCACTCTGCCCATTTTCACTGTGCGACCCCGGGGAGCCCATCCCTGGTACTGCCAAACATAACACCAACACTGGGGTGCCCAGTCACCATTGTCATTACCTGAAATAAAGAAACCATCCCATGTAGTCTTTTTAAAATTTTTTATACATACTGTAAAAAAATTAATCAATGTTTTTGCTGCTGCCAGCACACTGCCATTAACTTCCCCCAACCCAACTCTCCCACTCAGCACCCACTACCTAACCCTCCATCACTTTTATTTCTGACACCTGGGTGTCCAATCCCTGGTGCTGGGTAATACCCCACACCCCACCCATCTTCACTATGACAATCGGGAGCCCATTCCTTGGTGCCACCAAACATAACACTGACACTGGGGTGCTCAATCCCCAAAGAAGATACTTGAAATAAAGAAATACATCCTGCGTAGTCTTTTTAAATTTTTATATGCAAAGAAAAAAAAAAGAAAACCATCCATCAATGTCTGTTGCTACTGCTGGCACATTGCTGCCATTACCTTCCACCCACTGACCCTCCCACTGAGCAACCACCCACACCCCCTTACTCTTAATTTTATGACACCAGGGTGCTCACCCCTGGTGCCGGCTAGTATCCTCCACCCCACCTATCTTCACTGTGTGACATGGGGAGCACACCCCTGGTGCCTCCAAACATAGCACCATCACTGAGGTGCCCCATCCCCAATGTCAGTACCTGAAATAAACAAAACTGTCAATCATAGTCTTTTTTCTAATTTTTACACATTGTGCAAAAAAGAAAATCATCTATCCATGTTTGTTGCATCACCAGCACCGCTTCCATTGCCTTCCCCATTCTGACCCTCCCACTCAGCACCCTCTACCCCTTAATCTTCTCTGAACTGAAGATACATCTTTTACTGTCCAATGCTGACCAAGAACTGAGGAAACAAGGTTTGCAGTTTAATGTATTTCAATGGGTTTTGAGCGTGACCTCATAGTTTGGTAATTTTTGAATATTTTTCCCCAAAATTTTTAACACGCCTTTTGGGACCCACATCATGAACAAGGGCAGTGAAAGTATAACCCATCCCAAAGGTAATTTTGCATGTGAAATAACTTTCTGGGCAGGATTAAAATATTTCTCCACCCTTGATTAAGAGGTGGGGTCATGAGAAGGCTATTTTGAAAATTTGGGGTCAAAATATTGAAAGACAACAAAGTTATGAGCCTGAGTTAAAAATTTTCTCCACCCTTGTTCATGAGGTCGGGTTATGAGAAGGCTATTTTGAAAATCTGGGGTCAAAATATTAAAATACAACAAAGTTATGAGCCTGAATAAAAACATTTTCAATGCATGCTCGTAACTTTGTAATTTTCAATATTTTGTCCCCAAATTTTCAACATAGCCATTTTTATCACATCACCTCATGACATGACAGCTGTCATTTCTCAAATCCTAGCCAAAATGTGTTTTTGCGCTTGTGGCACAAGATCATCTTTTGGGTAGGATTTGAAAATTTTCTCCACCCTTGTTCTTGACATGGGCTCATAGAAGCCTATGTTGAAATTTTGGAGTAAAAATATTAAAAAACAAAACAAAATTATGAGTATATGGTGAAAATTTTCAATGCACGTTCATAACTTTGATAATTTTCAATATTCTGACCCTAAATTTTCAACATAACCATTTCTTCACACCACCTTATGAACATGACAACTATTTTTCAAATCCTGCCCAAAATGTGTTTTCATACTTGTAGTGAAATTATGTTTCAGCCACTATTTCATAATGACACCTGTCATGTTCAGAAGGAGTGGCCATGAAAAGATTGTTGAAAATTTATGGTCAAAATTTGAAAAGAAGCAACAAAGTTATGAAGAAATATTGAATTATTCCAACATTTACTCATAACTTTATTTTTGCAAATTTTGGGCCCTAGTGTTCAACATATCCCTTGTGTAGCCCCACCTCCTGAACATGACTGGTGTAATTTTCAAATCCCTTCTGAAACTTGTTTTCACAGTCGCACTGCAAAATCATCTTTTGGATGGGATTTTTAAAAAGTCCACCTGTCTTGATCTTAACGTCAGGTCATAAACAGACTATTGAAGATTTGGGGTCAAAATGTGGGAGCCCACTAACATTAGATATTGCCTCCCAGCTGGCCTATCCTGGGTAAATTCAGTCTAAAAATGTGCAAAAGCAGCACACCATTGAATATGAGTAGGCTTGCCAGGTTCAATAAATGTCAATAAAATGCGATAAACATCAATTTTGAAAATCCTGAAACTGATGAAAAAATGAACATCGCTTTGATCAAAATTTTCAAAAGGTTTGGGTCAGTTTGGCGACTGTGCCCCACTGCTGCCACTCATGTCCGCACTCTGCCCCACTACTGCCACATATGTCATGCTGTCTGGGCTTCAAGAATGTCTGTAATTAATAGTAGTGTTTACCAAACACAGAAATGTACAGGAGGGGTTCCCATGCTTTGGGTCTCTAGCTCTAGCGGAACTGGGTCATTGTTTCAGGTAGCTTGTTTTTTGTCTAGTAGGCTGTGCACTGTGGACCAGGTGTGCTATCATGTGCTGCAGTCTGTGTACCTTTGAAAACTCAGAAGGTAAAATCAAACAACTTGTATTGCCATGAAACCTTGGTGGTAAAGGCAGGGGTTCCTATGCTCAGGGTCCTTAGCTCTAGGATCGTGTGTGCTATCACACTATATGGACTGTTGGTTTTGCTGTGTTTCCTGATTCTGGATTAATGTGTGCATGTAGTGTGTCTTTTCTCTGTTTTGTCACCATTATGACCAATTATGACCTATTATGGTTAAACTGTGATGTAGTGAGAATATGATAAAAAAAAAAATGTAAAGATTTGATCAAAATGCCAGAAGTTGCACTGATGTATCTGTAATACCTGTTGTACTCTCCGGTCGTTCCTGAAAATAGGCATATAACTTGTCTAGTGCACCTACCCAGTTAACAAAAGCTAAATAAAATAAATAAAATTTTGTGCATCTGTGACAGAATTTGATTGAAAAAAAAAATTAACGATTGATATTTTCGGTTGAAAACTAAACAAAATAAAAATCAAATCTAGGCAAGCCTAAATATGAGATACTACATCTCATTTACTCTATACTGGGTAAATATATAATAAATACATGTACATGCAAGATGCAGTATAACAGCAATGCAAAAGTGAACATTCAGCATTGACAAATGCTTGCTGAAATTGGCATATGAATGTTAGAAGGGGATTTTAAAGGGAAAGAACATTCAATATTTGTTTTTTTATTTTGAGGGAGTTTCATTTTTACAGCCTAAAAGTGGTGGGCATGTTTGAAAAGGTAGTCAGGAATGTTTTGCAAAAGATATTAATATGTTATTGTGCTGTATATACTAGCAAATTTTTTTAGCCAGTGGTAATGGTCTCATAGTTCATGGCTACTGACAAACCAGGATGCAGCAATTTCCTTATCCATTTTAAAAGCTTCAGTAGGTACATCACTACAGTGGTACAACAACTTAAAATGTCCATGCCTGGCCTCCTTGCTCAAGCTGAGACTCTGATCGCTGACACAGACAAAAAAAAGTGTTGGTATTTGCAAAAGAGATGCTTTTCTGAAAACAAATTTCACAATTTCTTTCAATTTGTCCTGTATTACGAAAAACAGCAGTTACAAGTTCTGTTTCAGTCGGTATGTTTGGGCAGGCAGTGGACCAGGGACTCTGGAGTTTATATAGAAACACTCCTTCATGAATCAAGAGCTTGGAGAAGATCCTTGAAGGTAGCAAGTTTTTTGGGAGGGAGTGGGACTCTTGCGTTGATGCTTATCTTACCTCTTTTTTTTAATTGATAATGACTCAGGCTTGTTTCATGGTGCCCATACACTATAAAAGACAATATATAGACAGCCATGCACAGACAAGCCTGTGTTAGCACCTAAAGGTTGCCATGGCAACCAGAACCTCTTAAGTTTCGGTTTAGAGATTTAAATGGTTGCCATTTCAACTTGTCGATTTCAATACATCCTTGTTGTGGATGGCTGCCCCATACACTATTTTCTATATATACACTATTTTCTATATAGTATATGATTTATTGTTATTGTGTATAGAAATCCATACACGTCCACATGCTATTGGACCACAATAGTGATGTCAGAATGCTGTTGTGGGGTGTGGCTTGAAAGCCGAGGAAGATGGCCGCTTGAACCATTGGCTCAATCCCCAGCTACCACAATCGGCCGAATACTGCAGACATCCAGGGACCCTTGACCCTCCTCAGGTGATAACATGTTGCCGTAGCCCTCTTTCATTGCTTGGCATGGGTTATATTGCGACAAGCGATCCTGCATAATGTCCTATGGTGCCAGTCACTGCGCGACCCACCCAAGACCTGAGCAGGCCCTGAGACACTGACCTTGCGTGGTGGCCCCCTGATACTGTTTAACTGGTGGCGGCCTCAATACAAAATGTCTGGCCGCAATCAACTGAACTTCTGTGGAGGAACACATACCAAATTCCTGCCTTACCTTAATCACTGGGAAACTGCCACTGTCTCGGGATGGCTTCACCTAAACCCCTCATGTAAGGCCTGGGCACAACCCCCAAAGATGCCCCGTCCCTCCAGTGGATGTAAGCACCTCATTTGCAACACATCACGGCCATGCTAGAGACTCTCCTAACAAGGGTAGATACTATTTCTGCGACCTTGTCTGGCACGGTTGCTGAAGTGTGGGTGCTCCACGACAAGCTGAACATCTTGGAGCAATGCACAGATGACTTAGAAGCTGGTCAAGCCAAAATACTGCAGCGATTACTGGAGCAAGATGAGAAGCTGGCTACCTTGTGGAAATGGGCAGAGGACCAAAAGAACCATGGGCAATGCAATAATATTGGGTGCTGCTGCCCGCCAGCTGACTGGGGGAGCGGGTGATGGGCTCCATGGGGTGGGTGGGGCCAATCAGATCACCAGGGTACTTGGACCTGGGGGTTGACTCTAATGCCCACGATCGGGCTTCACGTCCACTGACCACCAGGGATATTGGTCTTTGGGGAGGTTGAACTCGTTCTGCCCGCGACAGGGCCAGTGGGGGTGGGGTTCGTTCTGTTTGCCCACATCAGGCTAGTCGGGGTGGCGTTTGTTTGCCCACGAACGGGCCAGTGGGGGTTATTAATGTTGTGCCCGCGATCAGGGGCAGGTAGGGGGTTCATTTCTATTTTGCCCATGATCGGGCCAGTGGGGGCTGTTCAGTTATGTTCTGCCCAGCGATCGGACTACGGGTAGTTATTATGCCTTGATCGGGCTGCAGGGGCACAGGGAAGAAGTGGAGGGCCACCCACAGGTGGCAGCTGCTGTGTTGCGCCCTGCAATGCGGCAGCTCACCTGTGGGTGGCCCTTGACTTACTTCTTTTTTTTGGGCTCAAAGTTGTGCAGGTGCAGGTTGGGGGTTGCGCCTGCACAACTTTGCACAGCCCGGCTGAATATCGGGCTGTGCAATTTATGCATGGTTCCTCCCCCTCTGGTTGAGCATGCTTTCATTAGCATTGTGCTGTTGCTCAGCATGACTTGGGGGGCGCAACTGCCTCCTGCTGAATATCGCAGAATGGCGCAATTTCGGACTTGCGCAGGTGCAACCCTATTGCACATGGCACAACCCTTTTGAATATCCAGCCCATAGTCTCTTCCTGAGCTATACAAATATTCCTAGGACACATTCAGTCTGATACCATTTTATGTTTTGCATTAACCCTAACATTGAGCCTTCCATGACTACTAAGCCACAATATATCCCATAGTCTAGATGGTATCAATTTATCAGTCAGACCCTGAAGGACTGTATTATGATAACAATCAGGAATATCCTTATACACAGGAACAACAGAATGTACATGAGTCTGCAACATCCCATAAATAAACTTGTTTATTCTAGTAAAGACCTGGTCCAGAAATACCTTCCATTAATTAAGTTTCTTTGTAGCAGGTTGCAGATAGGTGGGAAAAGAAGAAACCAGAGGCTTCCTATGACCTGGCACTGTCCAACAGGCATACAAAGGACCCAACCAATAATCAGCATAAACCAACCACTACACTGAATGAGGACAACTAAGATCGACTAAATTTCAGTGGAAAAATGCACTATAAAAAAATGTGATAGGATTAACACAATTCAAACCACCTTGCACTGATGGGAGATAAAACACATCCCTCTTAATAGGGTTTAAACGGCTCCCCCAAATAACTTGAAAAAAAAGACTAAGTAAAGTTGTTTCCAACTGAGGTGGGACAGGATATACAGCACTAATATATAAAAAAAAGAGGTAGGAGTAATGTTTTAACAATATGCACCTTCATACGTTTGGACTGTTGCCAAGATTTCCATTGAGCAACTTTAGGCTTGGAAATATCAAGTTTCTCCGACCAGTTAAGGAATGAATTATCCCCTTTGCCAAACTTAATACCCAGCACCTTAATTGGACCCGGTAGCACTGTAATATCCTGTAGGTCAGTAAAAGTAGGTTGCACAGTATGAAGAGGGTACAAAAAACTCTTATGTTTAATTAAAGTAGCTCCCGCCACAGTAGAATAAGTCTGAAAATGATGCAACAGCCTATGTCCTGAAGCCACATCTGCAACAAAAACACACACACTGTCAGCATAAGTGGAGACCTTAGCACTAATTGTACCCTGTGGGGGAATGATTCCAGTAATGCAAGCATCCTGTTCAATAATTTGTAATAAAGGATCTAAAAAAAATACATAAAGCAGGGGGCTCATGGGACAGCCCTGCAGCACCCCCCTACAAACAGGGATATAGGAACCAAAATAACCATTCACCAGGGGCAAAGCATATGCATGTTTATACAACATAGCAAGCCATGTCTCAAACTGTGTTGGTATACCATATGTTCTCAACATCTGGAACACAGATTCATGAGGGACACAATCAAATGCCTTTTCCCAGTCAAAAGACAGCAGAAAACCTGTAACCATATCTTCTTTACCCAATTCAACTAATTCCTTAAGCAAGAGGAGAGTATCCTCAATATGTTTACCAGGAATAAAACATGTTTGATGAAAGGATATCAATGAAGGTGCAACAGTCAGGAGCCTGGTGGTCAGAATTTTTCATCAAAATCTTAAAATCCATACTTAGGAGACTCAAAGGTCTCCAATTATTAAGGTCCCCTCTGTGCCCTTTCTTAAACAACAAAATCTGAACAGAAGTACAAAAATGAAAATCAAAAGTCATTTGCTGCAATACCCAATTAAATACCACAGGAAGGATGACACTAAGCAAAGGACTACAGGCTTTATAAAATTCAGACGGCAAACCATCTATACCAGGTGCCTTATTATTATGGAGATGGGAAATTTCCCGTGCCACCTCCACACTACTGACAGGGGCAATCAAGGGTTCAAAAAGTTTATAATTACTAGGAGGAAGGGCAAGAGAAGTAAGGAAACTATCTATGTCATTACCATCTAAAGAAGGGGCTGTATACATATCCACAAAGTATGCCGTTACTTCCTTCAAAATGTCAGGCATGGTAACTCACCGAGAATGATCCAAATGAATAATTTTGGTCAGTAGTCTATATGAAGCCCATCTGCTACTATTATCAAATGCATCCCCCCATCCGGACTTCTTTGATGAACACACCCAGTGTTCATGCGAAAGAGAAGCAGCCCTAGAATATTGTAGGGCTGTCATCTCTTTTTTAACCATCTGTAATTGTGTAGTTAAATTAAGACGTTGGGTATTGATAGCAGTATACAATGTTTCCAAATGAGACCTTAAAACTAAATATCTTTTATAGTTAGACAATGTAGCCAATTTTGAATTACGCATTACCATCGACCTTAAATCAGATTTAGTATCAACCCACCAAGTTAACAAATCGTCCTCAAGTCCGGTCAGAGACATGCGGGCCTTCAAAATGTCATGGAGCTGGGTCACGTGATGGCATCTGGCTAGATAGCAGCTGGGATACTGAGCTCCCCCCACTGGCCACCTTTTTTGAGCATTTAACAAAACATCTTGGCTTTTTACCGGACAAATTTGTTTAATAAATGTCTGGGGAAGGTACCTGCTAATACCTAGCGATTGCTTTAGCAAGGAAATCGTTTGCAGGCTTGCGATGGAAGTGGATGGGAAGCAGGCCTCAGTTAGGCATACACCTCCTGCTTCCCCAGAGAAGGCCTCCAAGAAACAATGGAATCAGGCCCCTACCAAAGGAGATCGAAGTGGGGACAAAGCGCAACAGGCTACTCCGCTATCTGAGGAGAGGTTCCTCCAAGAACTTAATCCCTTAAAAGATATCCTTCAAGAATTAGCTGGGGAGCTTAAATCTCTGCGCAATGACCTTTCCTCATCTCCACTACAGTTACTGATATGGAGACCAGATTAACCTCGTCTGAGTCGTGGAGGTCCAGAACCGAAATGGAGATCACTGAACTTAGGCAACAAATAAAGAAATTGCAGGCTAAAACTGAAGATTTGGAAGGGCGTAATCGCTGAAACAATCTTCTAATTATGGGACTACCTGAGCTGGAAGAAGGCCCAGACATCATGGCCTTCCTACAGAAGTTCCTGTGCAGGTAGTGGGCCCATCCCCATCAGCTCTTCCTATCACTTAGAGCGGGCACATCACTCCTGAGGCCTAGGCCTGCAGCTGGGTCCCCATGCCCTATTATTATCAAATTCTTGAGCTATGTGAAGGCACCATGTTTACACAAAGTCCCGCAATTAAGAGATATCCTGTGGGAGCATCCAGAATTAGACTCACCCAAGACCTACCTAAAGAGACCCGAGAGAAAAGAGCAGCCTATCATCCAGTGGTACAGAAACTGATAGCGCATCTATTCCTTTAAAATGATTTATCCAGCGACTTTGAAAGTTACCATTAATGGTGCTACTGCCAGCTTCAACTCCCCGAGGCTGCCCGCAGGACCTGGAGATCAAGCTGCCAGATCTATTCAAGGCACATGGCTGAGAGACTACATGTCCCTATCTGGAGATTCAACCTCATATTCTGGCTGGACTAAACCTGTCTTTATCTTTGTGTAATTTTAAAAGTGATGCTTACTCGGTGATGGCTGTGCGCTGCTTCTCGCTTTCTCCGCTCTCTCTCTGGTCTCTTCTTTTCTGTTCTTGCCTTTTCTCTGGTCTCTCTGGTCTTTCCCCTTTGGTCCCCCTTTTTTGGATCTTCTGGCCTGGGTTCGGGTCGTGGTGGGTGAGTTCTGGCTTGCCAGCGCTCCCCCCCCATTCTCGGCCATGTATCCTTCCGATGGAACGTTTTTTCGGCTGTAGTTGTTTCCGGGTGGGGACTTCCTGGGAGGCGGACCTTTGCTGGTCCCTCTGCCCTTTGGTTCCCCCTGGAAACATCGGCCTTTAGATAGATCTTGGTCAATAGTACTGCCTGCATGGGGATCTGTTCGACTTTCGCTGGCCCTCTGGACTCTCATTTTCTTCTGGCCTGCAGCGACTCGGGTAGGACTCCCTCTTTCCTTTCTTCTTGCTCTGGTTTTACTAGCGAGGATGTTGAGGGGGACCGTTTACTGAACTAATCTGGATTTTTGGCTCTTTGTAGCTGGGTAGTAGTGCTACCACTCATTTTTTTTACTCGACTGTCCCTTCCCTATTTTCTTCTACTTTTCTGTCTCTATATTAGCAATGGATTTCTGGGAGGGGAGTGGCTGGTTGGGGGGTTCAGGTCTTCGTGGGCTTGCTCGCTGGATGTGGAATCGCGAGCCAGGTATGGGGGTTGGCTACCTCCCCGGGCTGGGGCTTTTGGGAAGTGTGATCCTGGTATTAGTGGTCTGCATTCTTTGGGATTGTTCCTGATCCTATTTGTCTGCTGGTACTGGTGCCTGGCTCTGGGGTTTGGAGGTTCATACTGGGTGTTCGGGGCTCGAGCTTTGGATGCTTGGTTATTTTTGAGATACCCTGGCTCGGCATCCTGATGTAAATACTTATTTTTGATTTGCATGGGATATTGGTTGTGGGGGGTTGGTTGCTGTTGGGGAGGGATCTAGTTTAAAATACTACATATTATTGGGACTTTTGTTGCGGGGGTGGGGGATGGGAGTACTCGCTTTTAGGATTGTTTTTGTTAACCTTATGGTTTCTGGGTTCTGGGAGGGGGGTGGGGGACTGGGGACTAATAGTATATGACTCAGACGTTTCACATGGTTACTGGTTTGCTGTGATAGTTTATTTCTGGGGGGATTTGACTGGGGTGCACCTCACATTTATATACTATGATGACCTGGTCTGGATGTCTATTGGTTTCATTATGCCTTTAAAATGGCTATGAATATTGTCAAAATAGCATCTTGGAATGTTAGAGGGCTTAGGGATCGGGTCAAACGGTTACAGGCCTTTAACCACTGTTCACTCCTTCACATTGATATCCTTTTTTTACAGGAGACACATTTATGCCATGATGAAGCTAGGCTGCTCTCCCGATCTGGTTTTTCCCAATCTTACCTTGCTGGAAATTCCTGCTTTAGCAAAGGAGTTGCAGTTCTTATTAAAAAGCATGTATTGTTTATGAAAGAGTTAACTGTCTCAGACCCAGAGGGGAGGCTTGTCCTGGTGAAGGGTATCCTGAATGGCGACAAGGTCATCCTCGGTTCTGTTTATGGCCCAGTTGGGGGGAATCCTGTTTTCTTCATGACTCTGGCTGATAAGTTGGCTGGCTTTCTTCCTGCTCAACTTATACTGGGGGGCGATTGGAATGTGCCTTTCTCATCTACCTTAGACAGGGAACCGCAAGATAAACGCCCATCTTCCCCTGCTCAGCGGGCTTTTTGGGACCTAACCTCAATGTTGGGTCTATGTGATCCCTGGCGGCTCGCTAATCCTTCTTGTCGTGCCTTTTCCTTTTACTCTCAATCACATGGCACTAAGTCGAGGCTAGATATGATTTTAGTCAGCCCTTCCTTCCTTCCAAATATCTCTTTGTCTGGTATTGACCCGATAATTGTGTCGGATCATGCTATAGTCTGGAAACGAATGTCCCTAGACCCTGATTACTCTCGTGACTCCATGTGGCGGCTAAATACACAGTTATTGAAGGATCACCAACGTGTTTCAGAAATTAGTTCCCGGATTTCTCTTTTTCTGGCTGATAATTTGAATTCCACTTCTAGGGTTGATATGGTTTGGGGCGCGCTGAAGTGTTATCTTAGGGGTGAACTCATTAAGATGGCCTCCTTTAGGAAGAAGACACAGTTGGCTAGGTCCTTGGCTCTGATGAACAAATTAAGGGAGTTAGAAGCTAATTATTCTGTAACTTCTTCTGTATCGGATCTTAAGGAGCTTTTACTAACTAAGAATGATTACTTGGACCTTTTGAAAGAAAAAAACAGAATATTGTTTGATGAAAACCCAGGCCAAGTATCTTGATTTTGGTGAAAAATCTGGTAAATTGCTGGCTTTACGTTTGCGCACACTTGAGAGTTCAAGGATCATCCCTTCTTTGTCTTCTCCATCTGGTAGGGTAGTTTCCTCACCTAGAGTTATATTGCGCGTATCTTCAAAGATCACTACTCGGACCTTTATAGTTATTTATCGTCACCCCATCCTATCTCAGCTGTCAAGGAGTATATTAAAGGGATAGATATCCCTTGTATATCAGAGACCCAACAAGCGAGCCTACTAGACCCTATCTCGGCTGAGGAAATTAGCAATACCATTGCCTCCTTGGTTCCAGATAAGGCACCGGGGCTGGATGGTTTCCCCCGGCAAATTTTTATAAAGTATTTGCAAAAGATCTGATACCTATTCTTCTTAAACTATATAATTACCTACCGATCTCTTCTGTGATTGATCCTGCCTTGTTTGAGGCTACAATAGTTTTAATCCCTAAAGCGGACAAAACCCTCACTGATCTGGTTAATTACCGTCCCATCTCTCTCCAAAATTATATTAAAATTTTGGCTAAAATACTTGCTGAAAGGATCAAGAAGGTCTGGTTGGAGCTGCTGAGCCCTGAGCAGGCCGGTTTTGTACTGGGGAGGTCGGCGGCAGATCACTTGAGAACTCTGTCACATATCTCCCAGTACTCCCAAACTGCCACATGTCCGGTTGCTTTGATCTCTCTGGACGCCGAGAAAGCGTTTGACCAGGTTGATTGGTTCTTTCTGTGGGCAGTAATGGAAGAGATGGGTTTTCCGGCTCCCTTTTTGACTATGATTCAGACATTTTACAATTGCCCCTCTGCTAAGATCTATTGCAATGGGGTTTTATCTCCCTCTTTCCGTCTTTTCGCTGGTACCAGGCAAGGCTGCCCTCTCTCGCCTTTACTATTCAATCTATTTTTGGAACCCCTGCTGATTAAACTCAAGTCGTCTCCTCAGGTTAGAGGTGTTATGCTTCAGCAACATGAACTAGTTCTCTCTGCATATGCAGATGATGTCTTGTTGCACCTAAAAGATCCGGTAACATCCTTAGAGGCCGCTCTTGATATCATTAGGCAGTTTGGTTCCTTCTCTCGTTACAAGCTGAATATCTCTAAATGCAAGATTTACCCTTTAAATCACTATATGAACAGGCAGGACTTTCTTTCCTTTGGAATGAGATGGACCCCCAGATCAATTAAGTATTTGGGAATCCATTTTTCTACCGATCTTTCCCTTTTGAGAAAATTAAATCTGGATAGAGTTAGGGACTTGATTAGTCAGGATCTGCAGCGCTGGTTAGCTCTTCCTATTTCGCTCTGGGGTCGAATCAATATTATCAAAATGAATATACTTCCCTGGATCTTTTATCCAATGAACCTGACCAATCTCTGGATTCCCCTCTCCTTTTTCCAACAGCTTCATCGGTTGTTCTCCAGTTTTATCTGGCGGGGGAGGGGAGCCCGGCGCTCCTATATCATCTTGTCACTCCCTAAGGACAGGGGTGGTTTGAGACTCCCTAATCTCTTGTTGTACTATTGGGCAGCCCACCTTTCTAAGTTGGGAAGGTGGCTCTCCACAAGTACAGAGAACCCCGGTCCAATTTGGCTTCAGCTGGAGCGGGCTTTTCTCTCCGACCTTGGACCGGATAGCTTTGCCTGTTTTATTTGCCCCTGAAGACTCTTTCACAGCTAATTCCGGACAAAATGGTGGTCAGCTCTCTTAGGGCATGGGTACAGTGTCTTAAGTCTCTTCGGATTTCCAGTGAACTGGACTTGGGACAGCCAGTGGTTTTAAATCCCAACGTCAGATTGGTAAACTCTTGGATACTGCCCAACTGGCTCCCACAATTTAAAGAGGCCAGAGTGGAGCAGCTGTTTAACCAAGATCTGCTCCTTTCGTCGGATGATATCTTAAAGAAATTTGATATACCAAGTAAAGGGATTTTTAAGGTCTTCCAACTTCGGCACTTAGTGAGTATTAAATTCGGTACCACTTTTAGGCAATTGGTTGTGCTTCCCTTTTTATCTAATATCATCAGTCTTGCTTCTCAGCCCAACTCTATCTCATCAATCTATTCGTATCTCCTGAATTATAATTTGCAGGAAGATGTTGAGGGCCCCTCGGTCTGGACAAATCTTCTTCCTGAGGCTGTCCCGGTTGGGGCTAATATTTGGCGCAGTTTGCATAAATATCACACCCAGGATAGGTTGCGATTAACACAGTATTATATTGTGAATAACCTTTACTATACCCCCCTTAAACTCTTTCAGCATAAAATGGTTTCCAGTTCGGACTGTTTTAGGTGCTCTGCTGCGGAGGGCAATTTAATTCATATTTTTTGGGAGTGTTCTAAAGTGGCCCCATTGTGGTCCCTGATCCGGGAGAATTTGGATCCCCTTCTGGGTCTGAGAAGTTTTTTTTGCCCGGAAGTTTGTGTCTTGGGCGATTTTTCTTATATCAATAGTGTGGAGCGTCGCTATCATATGGCTTTAGTGTCTATGGCGGTTAAGAAACTTGTCCTAAGACTTTGGAAGGATCAGTTGGTCTTATCATATGCAGACTGGCTGAAGGAGATGATGTCGTATCTCCAGTCTGAAAATCTGATTGCCAGCTTTAAAGACCGTATGGATTTGTTCCATAAAAGATGGGGTAAACTCCAAACTTTGTGTTTGCATTAATAGTTAGGCCTGGTGACCCGATCCTTTTGCCCTCATACAGTATCTATTCCTGTACCGTTGCTGATTTTAGATTTCTCTTCTGTTTTATATGATCCATGTGGTTTAAAGTTCGATACTTTGTTTTAGGTACATAGCGATATCCAGAATTAGGAAGGTTTCCTTTTTAGGTCTTTTGCTGGTGCACCATAGGGTTTGGGGAGGGAGGGTGGGGTTCTTTGTTGGATTTTATATGTAAAGGTTATATGCCTTGTGGGTTTTGAGAATAATTGGGCAGGGTGTTTTGGGGAGGTTATTAGGATTTTTCTTTTGAGGAGGGGGATTTAGAGGGGGATGGGGTGTGCTTTTGGTTGTATGACATATATACTGACTGGTTCACTGCTTGCTGTTCTTTTTGGGGGGGTTTGTTTGTTTGTGTTTTCTGTTTTTTCTGTTTGTATTTTGGAAACTAATAAACTTAAATTTCAAAAAAAAAAAAAAATGTCATGGAGCTGCTGTATGAAGAAAGAATCCTCCAGCAACCAGATATTAAATTTCCAGTAACCTCCACCAATAGAATCATGGGGCCCCACCTCTAGGGATACAACCCAAACCACATAGTCACAAGTCTCAGCTGGTATAGTCCAAGTGTGAAGCACTCGAACCATAGAGTCAGTAAAAATAAAATCTATCCTAGTGGACAAAGGACCTTTGAAAAATGTATGTCCACCCTTGGCATGGCATACTCTATAAGAATCTTGTAGGTGCCCCTGTGCAATAATACGATTAAGGCAATTGGTGTCTCAAAAATCCTTATCAGTTATAGCCCCACTATCATGTCTGTGCACAACACAATTAAAGTCACCTCTCCAAATGAGATGCCAAGTAGTAAAAAGATATGGTTTAACATAATTAAAGAGATCAACTCTATCTTTCTTTGTAGTTGGAGCATATACAACAATCAATCTCCAACTAGTTCCTAAAAGGACAAAATCTAACAGCAGTGCACGCCCTAAGACTATTTCAACCAGCTTTGAAACATGAAAACCATCACCCCAAAATAAAACCCCTACACCATCACATGTGTCTAACCCAAAAGAAAAAAAAAGAAGGACCCCAATGCCAAAGCTTCTTTGCTACTGATACCAATGAAAGGGTGTTCAATCGGGTATCCTGTATAATACAAATATCACATCTCAAGGCCTGTAGGAAATGAAAAGTAAGTAGCCTTCGATGGGCATTCTTAACCTTATTGTTGTTCAAGGTGGCCACATGAAGACAAAGGGCAGAGGACACAAGCAAAAGGCAAAGGTATGCACACTACAAAAAGAAACACACAGACTAGAAAGATCATGCAATCTTACCAGACCTAGTGCTTCTACAGGGGTGCTTACCAAGTTGCGGAGGATGTTGGACCCCACATACCTCTTTAGATTTATTGTTCTCCGAGTCAGAGGACAAAAGGGGCAGAGAAGAAGTATCTGAATCAGCACCTAAGTCCGAAGACTGTGATTTCTTAGAAAGGACTTCAAGGGGTCACGTGATGACAGGGTGAAAGGCAGCAGCAACTCCCCATAGCTCCGCACCTTCGCTCGTTAATACAGCTATTTTTTACTCAAATCTTCACAAACAGTGCACCTTACCGGTAGTAACCGTCCGCTGGGGATTCCTAGGAAGCAATGAAGCACTTCAGAATGGAGGTCTTTATGAAAAAGCCACCGCCAAGACACTCGCCACCATCAATGCTGGAAAAAGAAAAGGCCGCAAAGCGGCCTAAACATCAGCCAGCAAGCGCGAGCAAAACTCCCTCTCCTACAGTCGTTCTCTCAGAGGAGAGATTTTTGGAAGTAATGCGGCCGTTACAGGAAAAAACAGTAGAGATCGCAAAGGATATGCAGCAGATTAAGTCCTCCATTCAAGCCCTTACAACTAGAGTCGGAGACTCAGAGGCCAAGCTCATATCGTTAGAAAAGAAACAAGACAAGAGTGAGCTGATGATTACGCAGTTCGGAAGGAGACTAAAGAAGTTGGATGACAAGCTGGAAGATTTAGAGAGGAGAAGCAGGAGTAATAATCTTCCCATAATTGGTATGCCTGAGAAGGAGAAAGGCTCAAACCCAATATTATTCATGCAGAAGTTGTCTGAAAAGGTAGCAGGCCCTTCCCCGAATGGATCTACCTATGTTACAGAGTGGGCACACTGGGCTCTTCGTACGCCTCCGCCTCCTAATTCTCCACATCGACCCTTGATATGTCGGTTACTGAATTTCCTTGATAAGCAATATATTCTGGTCAAGGTCAAAGATCTGCAAGAAGTTTTGTGGGAAGGGCATCATTTAAGGATAGCGCAGGACTTGCCTCAATCGGTGAGAGTGAAGCAGCAGGAGATGCACCCGATTGTTTCAAAATTGATTGCAGCGGGAAAACCCTTTAGAATGCAATACCCTGCAGTGCTTCAGGTTAAATATGAGGATTGCTGGATACCCCTGGAAGCTAAGGAGCAAGTGCTGAAAAAGCTTATAGAGTTATTCCCCGATTTGTTCAAATGAGCAGATTGATTGAGCACATCAAGGCTGCAATCGATGAGGGGTTGCTGCTACAGAGAAAGTTGTAACCTGGAACAGAGAAATTGTTAACAATGTATCTTGTTGGGTCTTCTTCAAGAAGAATATAATATAATCGCGGGCTCCCTAAGAATAGTATGTCACCGCGAGGAGACCACCTTTAATGCTTATCTGGTGCTGGGCAGAAGAAACTGTCTTCAGAGTTAGAACTTGGACTCAGCTCATGTAATCTGTGGTTTGTTTGAAAATTGTTTTTCATCTGCCCATAAAGCACAACGGACAAAGGCGGAGAAGACCGTGAATGTTAACCCTACAGTGATATGGTACAGCTGTCAGCACTACCTGCTACTCGGGGACTGATTTAAAACCCTTTTTTTTTCTTTCCTGTTCCGTATTTTGCCCTTTCTTTTGTCCCTTCCTTCATGAAGGGTCAGTAAGGGTGGATTACGATGAAGTAATCGAATCTCGAAATGTTAAACTAAGAGTGCTGTATTTCACTTACTATTGCAATGTTTTCTAGGAGATTTAAATAATTTTAAATGTGTGTAGGTTTGGCTTGCTGCTTGTTTAAGCGGGGAAGGTGCAGAAAGTGGGGAGGAGGGATTTTGGTGCGCATCACTCTGTAAAAAAGACATCACGCACCTTATTTAATTGGGTGTTGCAGTTCATTGGAACTGGGGGTGAGGGAAAGAGTGGGTTTGTTTCTGCTTTATCTTGGGGACATAGTGATAGAAATAAAGGGGGTATATAGCTATAGTTGTGTTACGAGGGGTGGAGGGAGGGTATCAAGTCTGTGTAATCTATATACTACTACTCAGTTTTGTTTAGGGCATGCTTCTGGGATTAATCAGGGACCTTATAGACAGAATGGTGTAGATTTACCCACAGGGGTATGTGTTACTGAGTGTAATGAGTGGCCCATATAAACTAATAAGTTGGAATATTAAAGGTGCCCAGGACAAGGGTATAAGCGGGTGGTCCTCAGACATCTACAGCATTTGCAGACAGGAATAGCATGCCTTCAGGAGACCCACCTGAAGCAGGAGGATATCCATTTATTCGCCAAGGTATGGGTGGGACATGTTTTTGGTGCTGGGAGATCAAATAAAAGTGGGGGTCTGGCAATTCTAATAAATAAGAAAGTTCCCTTCATAATGGGGAAAGAAATATATGACCCCAACAGGAGTTACATTCTCTTACATGGAAGCATTGAAGCTCAACCTATTATAATCAGTGCTATATACAGCCCAAATTGTGAATCCCCTGCGTTTTTCACACAGCTACTGAGTATAGTGGTTACTAACCCACCGGTCTTAACTATATTAGGAGGAGACTGGAACGTGGTTCCATATACACATATAGATAGATCTGACTCTCGGAGACAGGGGTTCTCTCCTTCACAGAAGGCGTTACATGATTTGATGAGTGATGCAGACATTTTGGATGCATGGAGGGTGTTGCACCCTATGTAACATCAGTACACTTTTTATTCACCCCCACACAAATCTCTTTCTTGAATTGATTTTATCTTGTTAAGCTCCCTTTTGCTCCCAAATATCATAAGCTCAGTCATTCATGAGGGGGTCATATCAGATCATTCGCCCGTCTCACTTTTGTTGTTTTGGGGGCTGGGAGTTAGAAGAGATTTTCTCTGGAGGTTGAATAATCAATTACTCCAGAAACCTGATACCTTGCAACAGATAAAGGACTTTCTTTCTAATTTTATATCTATTAATAGGGGTTCGGTTGCAAGAACTGATGTGGTCTGGGCGGCTACAAAGTGCGCCTTGAGAGGAGAATTCCTGTGGGTGGCTGGCTGCCACTAAATCTCAACAATCTAAAGCCCAACAGGACATGTTGCTTTCTGCCATTCATAGGTTAGAGACCACCCTTAACAGTAGATCCCCAGATACTGAGTGGGCAGCCCTGCATAGGCTACAGGCCCAATATTCAGCCCTGATATACCAGAGGGTGGAGTTATCTTTGAAGTGTACCAAGATCAAATATCTGGATGTAGGGGGAAAAGGCATGGAAACTGTTAGCGGTTAGGCTTAGGCAGACCAAGGCCTCCCATTTCATTTCAAGTATTAAAGTGGGTAGCCAAATTATTACATCACCCAGAGAGGTTGTAAATGAGCTGCGGACATATTATCTGAGGCTGTATTCAGTTGACCAGATTGATTGCCCCACAATCCAAGCTATTTCTAATTACCTTGCCTCCGTAGAGTTCCCTAAAGTGTTTCCCCAGAATGTCACGTCACTTAGTAATCCAGTCACGATACAGGAAGTAAAACAGGCAATTGAGCAACTAACATTGGATAAATCTCCCAGACCAGATGGTCTTTCTAATAATCTATATAAAGTGTGTATATCATAAATTGCCCCCTTTTTAACAGAGGTATTCAATTTTTGGTATTTGGAGGGTATGTCGGAGGATAGCTTCCTGAAAGCGTTGATTCCTCTTATACCCAAACCAGGTAAGGACCCCCTCAATCCTTGTAGTTACTGGCCCATCTCTTTGATCAACACGGATGTAAAGATTTTAGCCAAAATTATGGCCAATAGGTTAGGTCCCATGTTAGCTACCCTTATTGGTCGTGAGCAAATCAGTTTCATGGCAGGTAGGTCATCCATTGATCATTTGCGAAAGGTTATGCATATCCTCTCGGTATCCAGGGACTCTGACTCAGCTACAGTATTAGTGTCCTTGGATGCCGAGAAAGCTTTCAATATGGTTTTCTGGGATTTCTTATTCCTAGTGTTAGCACAGTATGGCCTCCCTGCAGAATCTGTTAAATGGGTCAGGCTACTATATGCTTACCCATCAGCGCAGGTCTGGTGAATTGGGATCTTGTCTGACCCTTTCCGACTCCAGATAGGGACCAGACAGGGCTGTCCCTTATCCCCACTTCTGTTTAATCTTTATTTGGAACCCCTAGTTCGGAGGCTAATTTCCTCCCCACAAATCCAAGGTATTAAAATTGGAGAACGATGGTATATCCTGTCAGCTTATGCGGATGACCTGCTGATACACCTAGAGGACCCTGTAGTAGGGATTCCTGCTCTTTTGGAAGAGATTAAATCCTTTTCAGTGGTCTCCCACTATAAGCTTAATTTTTCTAAAACCAAGGTCTTCCCCTTGAATAACAAGACCTCCTGGATGGTGATAAATAACACTAACTTGGAGTGGGAACCTCATACCCTTACCTACCTCGGAATACAGGTTGCTAGAGATATTCCCACTATGATTAAGCTTAACCTCGCAGACTTGATTAAAACTATTAAATCAGACCTAGCTAGATGGGAAGGTCTCCCTCTCACATTACGGGGAAGAATAAATACTGTAAAAATGAATGTTCTACCTAGGGTATTATACCCTTTAGGGATGCTTGGGTATTTTCTTCCCAAAAAATGGTAAGTACCTTCTTGTGGAAAGGCAAAAGTGTTAGGTGATCTTATAATAAGCTTATGGGGCCCAAGGTGCAGGGCGGATTAGCACTGCCCTCTTTCTTTACCTATTATTGTGCCCACCATCTTAGTAGAGCAGTTTACTGGTCAAAGGCAGAGTGGGAGATAGAGTGTCAGGCTTATACACCCCTATGGCTGGACATAGAAAGGTCCCTAATATTCCAACATCAAGGTACTCTCTCCTCTCTGATCTACATCAGTCCTAAGAAGCTCCCCAGAATGCTGAAGAACACTCCCATTGGATGGTCGGTTAGAGCCCTCCATCAATTACAAACTCACCTTTCATGCAACTGGCATATATCCCTGGAGCAACCGATAGTTGGTAATGCCCATTTTAGAATTGATTAGAATTGATCATAAACCCATCTTACCCATATTCTGGCCTCTTTTGATTGATAAGAAGGTTTCTGACTTATCAGAGAATGGTAAGTTGATATCCTTTGCTGCTTTCCACTCACGTTTTGATGTGCCTGTCACAAACTTTTTCAAATATAAACAGATTAAAGAGACAATAAAAATTCACCTGGGGTGGGAGGATATAAACCTGTCACATACGGAAATATTGAACAGGCTCCTACACTCAGCTAAAGAATCCCATGCAGTGTCTAGGGTCTACAAGGAGATGCAATCTATTGATGCCAATTTACCCTTGGGGGTCTGCTATTATTGGACCCAAGAATTATCCATCACAATAGAAGTGGGGTTTTGGGAAAGTGCATGGAAGAATGTTTATAAATTTGTTAAACAGGACAGATTACGACTGATACAGTTTAATATTATGAACAATTTATATTATACACCAGTCAAATTATACAAATTGGGTCATTTCCCCTCATCTACTTGTACTCGGTGTAATCAAGCCCTGAGTTCCTTATATTACATGTTGTGGGAATGTTTGGTGGTTCAGACCATGTGGCAATCTATCAAGCAGTTACTGGATCCGTTGCTTGGGCTTGATTCCCTTTTCACTCCAGGAATTTGCTTACTATATATTTTCCTGAAGGGTATCCCAAGGGCAGGAAGGCACACCTAGCTTTGATTTCTGCCATTGCCAAACTCATCATTATGAGACACTGGAAAGACAAAGCAAGGTTGTCGGTCTTGGAATGGTATAGGGAAGTGCTTATAGCTCTTCAATTAGAAAAACATATTTTACACATGAATAACCGTTCTCATTTATACCAGTCTAGATGGGACTCCCTTGATACTTTACTTACTGCATGGAAACCATAAAGGTCTGTGGTTCTTGATTGTTTTTTTTTTTTAGTGGTAGTTCAATATTGCCATCATACTGAAGTTAAGTATATACACACTTGGGTGGGATGAGAGGAGGGAGGAAATAGGTAGGGGGGATACGGGTGGACTGAGGGTAGAAGGGTATTAATGGGGTGAAATATAGTTGTAGATGTAGTTAGTAATAGTTATTATTGAGCCAATGTAACCACAAGGCTAAAATGTCATGTTTTTGGTTTATGTATGACATCTCATGTGCCTAATAACCCACATGTACAACTGATAAAATGAATAAAGCATAATGAATAAAAAAAAAAGAAAGGGCTTCAGACTTATTGCTGAGGGGTAGCACCCCACCCGGGGAAGAAGCTTTTGCCAGCTTAGACCTGGTTTTCGTTTGCTTTTGTGCTTTCTTTTTGGCTTGAACAACAGTCTCAGGAGGTGGCATGACCAAGTCAGCTGGAGGCCTGACTTGATCCTGGACTGACATTCCCACCACCAAAGGAGAAGCTGGAAGGGGGGTTACTACCAGCTCCATAGCCATCTGGACAGTCTGAACAGGATCAGCACTCAGGGGCAAGGATACTGAGGGAGAAGCGGAAGGTGCAGAACCCGGTTCTTCTGGTGGGGGGGGATCAGGTGTCACCACCTCAGGCGGGGGAGGGGGGTTTGAGGCAGCAATATCCTGTTTCTGAGCTTCGATCAGAATTTTATCCTGGTTGGGACAATCATCTCTATTATGGGTAGCCCACGGACAAGGCCGAAAACCATGCCCAACCTCTTCACAGAGATTAAATTTCAATTCCTCAGTACAATCCATGCTGGCATAGCCAAAAGAGAGACAAAGGGAACATCTCAACCTATCACAAGCTGCACTAAGATGTTTATGAGACCCACATTTGAAACACGTCCAGGGTTGTCCAACATAAAAGCAATGACCTTGTTCCCTACCCAGAAAAAGGCTATTGGGCAAGTGAACAGGACCAGTAGTAGTGTGTCAAAGTCACACTCTAAATTTCCACCCTCCCATCCAAAAGTGCTCTGAATCAAAAATAGGATGAGGTGTTCCCAAGACTTCGCAGCACTGCTGCAACCAGTGTGATATATCATGCACATCCATGGTCTCATTCTGAAATAATATGGTGACTACTTTAATAGATGGTCTGGTGAGTGGAATAGCCTGAAATGGCAACCACAATTCAGCATACCTCAAGAGTTCATACTTCACTAAAAATGGTCCAACCCCTGTGGGGTCTGAAAGCTAATTTCAAACAATGAGGTGCCTGAAACATGGATCAAAGCAAAGACTTCATTATTGAAATAACCTAAAGAATCCTTAATTAGTGTCTTTCCCACATAAAGACGGTCAGGGGTAAGTTCCAAGCCTCTTAAATACTGTAAATGGACAGCATTCCATCTCTGAAGAGGTGGAGGAGAACCCCGGAAACTGTCCCTTTTCCTAAATTCTTCCCGATTAGTTTTTGCACAGTCCCTATGATCAGGAGGAGGAGGATCAGGGAGTGGTATATCCAACTCCATACACTCATCCCAGGTAGGCTTATCGCAACTAGGGCCTTCATCTGCCAAAGAAGAGGTTGACAAGAGCAGTATTTTAGGCAGTGACTTGGTGGAAAAAACTGGGTGCTGCACATCATCAGCATTCAAATCTAAGTCCATCTTATTAAGCATGGAAGGTAGCAGAGCAGCCAGCACTACAGAAAAAAAAGTATCAGCAGAAATAGGCCATGACCCCCGGCCAGGAATCGGACTATGGGCAGGATCAGCAATCCAATGACCCTCAGTACCTGGCTTCCAGCCAGCATCTCACAGGGAATCCATCAAAGAATGGGGGAGACCACTCACCCCATCAGGTTGTAAGGCAAGGACAGTCTGTTGCCTCATAGGAGAAGGAAAATGGTTGGGGGGGGGTAACCACGCCACCCAGAACAGTAACCAGACCATTACTCACAGGCCCATCCCGAGAAATAGGTACCGCCACTCTTGGCGTTTGTAAACAGTCAGGAGCAGGAGCATTTGAATGAGCAGTTGCCAACTCACCTCTTTGAGATGTCTGTAATGGAGGAGCAGTACTAGTGTGAGGAATCACCATCAAACTCACAGACCCCCTCAGCAGACACCAAGGGATTCAAAGCAGGAGGTAAAGCCACCAGGAAAGGATCTGGTACAGCAGCCTGTCCGATTCCCGCATCCGTCTCAAGTACGTTCAGTTCCAGTTGTCTCAAACCCAATTCAGTGTCTGCTGCAATAACCTGCAACACACGGGATCGGTTCTTTTTGAGTAAAGATTTCAGCCACAATTCCTCCACAGGTAAAAAAAACAGACGATTCAGTGGACGACAAACCATGCACAGCATTAACCTCGTCCATAGCATCTGAACACGCAAACAAGGCAGTTGTATAAGCTCCAAAGCTGGACCTGCAGGAGCGGAGCTGTGTTCTCCTGCAGGTACACCTGCATACTGAACCGACTCAGAGGTCGAGGCCATGGACCCACAGCACCCCCACCACACAGTAGGGGAATTTTATTGGGGAAAAACGGGTATTAATTCATAATCATATCAATACTTTACATTCTTAACTTTGCCTTCCCATGCCCATATACTAATATTTTTCATTTTTTAAATGTTCCTAATTCTTGTAACATTTCTTCACATAATTCCTTTTCACATAGGGACTAAATTAAATAAGCCCCCCCCCTTTTTCCTCTCAGTTCCCAAAATTACATACCCCTCAAAACCTAAACTCTCTCCTTTTTTTCCATCCTTCCTATTTACTTCTTCCATAACATTTTATCGCATTCTTTCCATATCTGCTGCATCTGCCTTCCTGTGAATTTCCCTAAATCATTTTCATATACTTGCTTTATTGCTTCTTGCACTGACCTTAATAATACATCTTGTGGTACAAATTGCTGTTGCAGGACCCATTTACATCTGACCTGCCATAAAAAGTACTTAAGGATTGCAAATAACACTTGCAAATTTTCTTTTGAGAACTTCTGCCAACTTGGAGACCAAATGACATAAATTAAATCCATATATGTAATTGTTCGAAATTGAACTTCTCGGCAATCAGCATTAGATCCCAGAACTGTCTAGCATACCTACACTCCAAAAACAAATGCTCTTGTGTTTCTAACATCTGGTTACAACTCTGCCTTAAACAATATCTCTCCTGTAGTGCCTTATGCTTATTATTACTCTTGACATTTAATTTTCCATGTATGGTCAACCATCGCATGTCCCATGTAAATCCTGCACCCTCTTATTTAATTATTGCTGAAACATTTCTAAGCTATGTTGAGCATTACAATAGGGCAATACTATCTCCTCTAAACATTGTGCTTTAAAGATGGACTATTATCAAAAATTACTGGCATTAATAAATTCAGAATATGGATCAACATAGCCCTAATCACCCTCATGCCAAAACTGAGATCCCTAGGTTACTTTGTTTAAAAGTTACAAATCATTTTACAACCCTAAATTCTCTGCCTGTTCAAAAAAGCCAGTTTCAGTGAAGAGGTGCTGATGATGTCATCTCCTGAACTCACAGTCTAGCCCTCTCTGTCAGCAAGCTGGCAGGACCTGCTTCTCCAAAGTTTAAAAACTATGTGCAAATAGTTTTCTTCAGTAAAACAGGAAGCACTATTCAATAAACATCGCTTTAAAACCTATGTTTGTTTCAGTTTTTGTAACAAAGTTGACAAATTCGTATTTTTGTTTTTGGTGTTTTATTTTTATGGTACTTTTCTGCTGGGTTGCTGGATGCTACGTCACAGCACACTGATGTGAGATTTGCAGACTGGATATCTCTGATGTGGTGAAAGGCTGTGATCATTCACACCTATCAATCAATTGAGGTAATGTCTCAGGATGGCACTTTAAATCAATTATTCCATCACCCTGTAAATGGGGGTGGGAGAGGTAGAGCTGTTTTGAAATCTTACTAAAAGTTTTTATGCAGCAGCCAGCTCAATGCTTGATCACTCAGTCAATCATGGAATGGCCTTCCGGAGGAGGTTGTGGAGTCAAAATCAGTGGTGGAATTCAAGCATGCATGGGATAGTCATAAGGCAATTCTGGGGGGTTGGGGTAGAAAGAAGTAGGCTGCTGGTTAACTAGGATCTGCAGCTTATCCAGTAGGTAGGGAAATGGGCAGACTGGGTGGGCCAAGCGGTCCTTATCTGCCGTCAAATTCTATGTTTCTATGTTTCTATGTTTCTATGTTCTATGTTAATCAATCAAGCAATATTTTATTTATCATCAAAGTATTTAAGAGCGGGATACTCAGTTGAACAGAGCTCATTTTCTGTTTTCTCATTGACAGGCTGTTACTTGCGCTATATTTATTTTTTATTTTATTTTATTTAGACAGCAGTTTGGAAAACCTTTGAGCCATAGGCTCATTTACAAAGGTACCTTGTCACAAATTCAGACTCATCTGCGTTGTACTCCAAATTACAATGATTGTTTTACAAGGGCTAACACTTCCACCCCTAGTAGAAATTAACACCTATGGGGCCCCTATTAAAACAGTGGCAGTGGCTATTAGCAGTGTCAGTGGCTCAGTAGGTAGCACACTCGCCTCCGAGGCCGGGAGATCAGAGGGCTGTGGGTTCAGTTCCCACATATGGCACTTGGGTTAATATCCCAGTACTGACACTGTAGTGCAGCATGAGAGGGGTGCTGTACTTCTGAGGTGCCGTCTTTCGGATGAGATGTTAAACCGAGGTCCCATCTGCCTGGATTGGTGGTAGTTCAGGTGGATGTTAAAGATCCCATGGCACTTATCGAAAAGAGTAGGGGAATTTCCCCGGTGTCCTGGCCAAATTTACCTCATTCACTAAAAATACCACCAACAGCTTAATCTGGTTCAAGATCAGTTGGCATTCATCTGTATCCCCCTCCCCCGGGGTCGTGCCTGAAAATAGGCAGGATTTGTCTAGTGCACTTACCCGGTCAACAAAAGCTAAATAAATAAAAAACTTATTGTAAAGCAGACACTGAGAAGTAGCAATGCAGTTACCGACATTGCAGCACTTTTAGCAATACAACTTCAAAACAGGCACTGCAGACACTTCACATGGTATCAGCAGCCTGGAGGCATGCTGACTCAGCATTCTGCAACTCTGGAGAAACGAACCAAACCAAAAAGGCATTAAAATACAAATTTGTCAATGTTGTTACAAAACCTAAAACAAGTATTTATTCTATAGCACTATTTTAGAATGGTGCTGCCTGTTTTACTTATAAAAAGCACCGCAGAATGATCTTTTAACTTTGGAGAAACAGGTCCTATAAGCTTGCTGACTGGGAAGGCTAAACTGTGAGTTCATGAGATGACATAATCAGCACCTCTTCACTGAAACTGGCTTTTTTGAACAGGTAGTGAAATCAAGGTTACAAAATAGCCCATAACTTTAAAATTAAGTAATACAGAAACCGAATGTTTGGTATGAGATTTATTGGGGTTATGCTTATTCTAATTCTGCAATGTAACACTTTTGACCAGAGTCCCTCTTTAACCATCACTTTATAAATTTCTGTCCTCTATTGCACCCTCACTATTTCATATTCCACTTTCCATGCTATTACTTGCCGAAACATTTCCTTTACTTCCTTTGGAACCACTTGCACTTTGTTTAACAATCTACCTTTTTTCTGTTCCCAAGCTCTTACACATGGTCCAATCTACTCCAATAATACCGTATACCATTCCCCATTTTTATTTTTCCCTGGTTCTATAACATTATAATAAATAAATATACTACAGTAAAAGGCTACTGGATGTTTCATTCCTATGCTCCCCTCCCGTATTTCACGATATGTTATATTTCTCTTGATTGGATTCAACCTGCTCCCCCACAAGGCTCTAAAAAATAGACTAAATAATCTGGTGTGCATTATCTTCAGGGGGGGTAGATATTACTCACATACAATAATATTTTTTATCAGAAATATCCTCTTTTGTTTAGATAATGACCCATGTAACCATCTTTCTAGAGTACCCTCTGCTTTCTTTATCTTTTCTTTTTCTTTATCTAGGAAGAGGTAGGCTGCTGGTTAACTAGGATCTGCAGCTTATCCAGTAGGTAGGGAAATGGGCAGACTGGGTGGGCCAAGCGGTCCTTATCTGCCGTCAAATTCTATGTTTCTATGTTTCTATGTTTCCCAATTCAACATTGCTACATTTTCTTTCCCAAACTTGATCTCCAAGATTGTTATGGGTTCATTGGTCAAGTTTATTCCTGCATATTGCTTCCTTGTCAGGTTATCCCAACCCAACTTATGTCCTACACTTTTCTCCTTATTAATACAGAATCCTGAGGCCACTGAAAATCCATGAATCTGCTTCTGTATTACTCTCTCCCTCGTAGACTCCTGGACTATAATCACCACGTCATCTGCCTAGGCCAATATTTTCAAAGGAGGAAAAGAACCTGAAAGACTCACCCCTTTCATCTCTGTGTTATTCCATATACAATGAAACAAAGGGTCAATCCCAAATACATACAGCAACGGGCTCATTGGGCACCCCTGCTTCACCCCTCTACATATCTTTACCCTGTCACCTTTCCACCCATTCACCCTCAAAATTACTGAAGCTTCTTTATATAAACTTTTGATCCAAGAGATGTATACCGTGGAATACCATATTGCTCCAAAACTGAAAATAAATACTCTTGAGAGAGATAATCAAAAGCTTTCCTTTGATCTAAACTTAAGACAAAACCTGTATCCCCTCCCATATGACCTGTATAAAACAATTCCCTTAATAAAATTAAGTTTCCCTGTATACCTCTCTGAGGAATAGCACATCCTTGTTCTTTACTAATTAAACTATTTGCACAACTTGCAAGTCGATTAGACAAAATCTTACTTAAGAACTTAATATCTGAATTTATTAAACAAGTAGGCCTCCAGTTCTGTAACTGAGATCTGTCACCTTTTTTAAATAAAAGAACTAACTCTGCTTCCACTAATGAAGCAAGAATATCTCGAGATTGTAATAATTCGTTAAACAGCTTCACCAATTCTGAACTTAAAGAATCACAAAAAAACTTATAAAATTCTGCTGGAATACCATCCGGACCAGGTGTAGAATTATTTTTTGCAGTGTAATTACTGCTTTAACCTCCTCTTCCGTTATTAAAGCAACCATTTGCAACTCCTGCTCTTTTGAAATCTTTTTCTTTTCCAGTCTCTCTATTTATTGATCTTTATTGGGTGTCAAAGGCCCAATACCAAAATTACTCTCTACATACTTGTTTATTATACCCAATATTGAAAACTTATCTTTATACACTATTCCATTTTCATCTTTCAACTCTTCTATAATTTTCTTCTTGGAAATACCTTGACTGTCCTTAAATGGATTGAAAGTTTGTTTCTTACTAATAGTTCCAAATCTCAATTCCTGTTTTAACGACTTGGCCCTGTCATACTGGAATTTATACATCTCTTTCTTTACCTGTTGTATTTGTGAGCTAAAATCATGCCCCGTTGTATCAGCCAAAGAAATCTATCTATGCAGCTGTTTTCTATTCTGCAAATGTTTAAAGTATTTATCCCTATTCCTTCTCCCTGCTAGTTTCTTAAAAAACATTTGCACATCCTTTTTTGTGTCTACCCACCACTCACTCAAAGAATCATACATACATTGTACAGAGATTCTAGCTTCCCATAGTCTTCTAAACTCTTTCACCACTCCTTCCTATTCTAACAATGAAACATTTATTTCCATGGAAGCTTCCCATGTGAATATCCAGTATTCCATTGACAATCCATATATACTGCAGAATGATCAGTAAAGGCCAAGTCCCTAACTTTTGACCTCTACTGACTTTGAAACCCAAATGTAATCAATTCTTGTTTTTTGTGTGACCTTTCTAAATGTAAATCCCCCAGATTCATGTAAAGATCTATATGCATCTTTTAACTGAGCTGTAGCAGTAATATATTTTAAGGCATTTGAGTCACAAAACATTTTACATGTTTGTAAACCTGTATCCTCTTTCTGTATGCTACAATTGAAATCCCCTCCCCATATTACTGTCCGTGCTGTATTCAGAAAGGTTGTACTTTTTTAAACAGATCCATCCTCAATGTCTTCCCCTGAGGTGCATACATATTAATCAATCGTATCCTCTGCCTTTTGTAAGATACATCTAAGCTCAAGACCCTAGCTGGCTCCAGATCTACAAGCCTTGATACTTTTAATCCTGGATTTGAAAACAAAATCCCTAACCCATCACACCAGTCTTGACCTTGAGACCAAAATGTGACCCCCTATTTCCATCTTGCATTACACTGTGCAATGTCCTGAAAAGACTTAATCCTTGTGTCCTGCAAAAAAATAATGTCAGCAATTAAATGCTTTAATTCTTGAAGAGCCACGTCCCTCCGTATTCCATTCTTTATACTGTTGACATTAATAGTTAAGATATGGAAGTCACTCATTTATCCTGAAAAGAACTCTTCTCCCTTTAACATTTGGATTTAGTAGCCCACCGCTTCTTTCCAGAGCTACCTTCATCCATCTCTGAGCATGTTCCCTTAGATGAGGGAACAGAGGAAGTGTCTGACACAGAATCCTCTTCCTCTGATACATCCATATGCTTGTCAATAAGTAAAGGAGCAAATTTATTATTTTGTACTTTTTCTTTCTTTTTTGTTGTTATCGTCCTTTCTTTTCCCTTTGGTTTAGTTGCTCCTGCTTTCTCCCTCATTCTTTTTTTGTACACCACTTTTTTAAATGGTCTTTCAATACTTGATGTGGGATGGGGGGAGGCATAGCTGACTGGCCCAGAGCATGCTCCTTTCTCTCCCTTTCCTGATTTCTTCCTTCCAACTCATTAATCCCATTTTCCTTTTCCATATTTACTTTCTGAGAGGAATTGTCCTGATTCTCTTCCCTAAAATGTTCCATCAAGGCCCCTTCCATAACTCCTTCCACTTCTGAAATATCTTGACTTTCTTCTCCTTTTTGCTGTTCCTCTCCTTCTTTGACCACTTCACAAGACTTAACTTCTCCATCTTTCTGATTTTCCTTTTGAGGTTCTAAACCTACTTGTGCTTCCTTCTCTCTCAAGTTCCTTTCCTTTTCCTTAAAAATTTCTTGCATCCTTTTTTCAGAGGTCTGAGTGCATCCTTTTTTGGGGGCCTGAGTTATCAAGGCCTCATGTGAGTGTCCTTCTCCAGAATTGTGTGAGACCCATGGACATTTAATATATGAATGTCCTCTTTCTTCACAGAGGTTACATCTAAACAATTTTTTACAATGTGCTGAAAAATGACCAGTTTCCAAACAATGAGTACATTTGGGAGTATCACATGCATTACTGAGATGTAATCTGGAACCATATTTTTGACAGAATTTAGGCTGCCCAGGGTAAAATAGTGAGCCCCTGTCCTTCCCCAAGAAAAAAACATCCAGGCAAATGAGCAATACCACTGTTAGTTGTAAATAATTTGCATTTAATCTTCCAACCTCCAGTCCAAAACTGTTCAGAGTCAATTACTGGTACTGGTTGCTCCAACACTTCGCATCTTTTTTTCAACCAGTACAAAATGCCTGCTATCTCTACTCCTTCATTTTTAAACAATACAGTAATCATTCTTACTGCTGGCTTTGTGATGGGGATTACTAGGAATGGGGCCCATAATGGAAAATCTTTCATTGTATTATACTTGACCCAAAATCTATCTAAAGCCTCCACTGTCTTAAAGCTTATATCATAATTAAAATCATCTGTATGTATCAAGGCAAACACTTCTGAGGCATAACATTTCAAAGAATCCTTTAGTAATCTCCTTCCAATACACACTCTGTCCGGGGGGTTCTCCAGTCCCCCTTTATACATCAATCTGATAGCATTTATTCTTGGTGCAGGTTCTCTAGTGTTTATTTTGAACAAATCTGCCATTCATAATAGAGGTTTATATATTTTTTGCTTAGTAGGATCCTGTAGCACATCTATCCCTATGCCCACAGATAGATTTTCCTCACTGACCTGTGGAGTAGGCTTCTCTTGTAACCCTTTTACCCCAAGATCTACTAATTTATTATCCTCTGCTTACTAGTACCAGGAATAGCATTATTCCCCATGTTATTATCCTGTAGTTCAGTCTCTTTGTTTACATTGCCCATCTTATCCTGCTCCACCATAGAGTCAGCAATTTTAGTATTATTTAATATTCCCATCCATTCTGTGGCTTCTTTCTGCATCATTTCCCACATCTCTGTTATCCTCATGCTGTTGTACTCACATACATTCTTATCCTGTGGATCTGGTAACCAGCCATTCTATCTACACACCCAGCCTACAGCTTGTATCGCTTCCTCCAGCTGCCGTTCTTGTTCCTCCGATTCTCTGACAACCTACACTTGCTTACTTAATTTGTGTGCCATTCCCATCTTGCCCATTTTCTCCCTTCGAGGTTTCGGTAATAAGTCATGCACTCCAAAATCAACTTCTAAAACTTTTTCCAAATTTGCCAACTCACCACCTTCTTTTTTTTCCTAACATCCAGGCATTTGGACCTCCTCAGGGTCTCCGGTGCATTCTCCATTTTTTACTCACTCAATCACCTCTTCTGGTACTTGGTTAACCATCCCAGCAACTTCTCCCATTTCCAGACTGATTTCCTCTGCACCCTCACTTTTCAACTCGCAGTTTCCTCTTTGAACTATGTTCAAGCTGATCAGTACATCGGTGTCCTGCACAATACAGTCAGTGCTTTCCAGTCTAGACATAATCGACGAGAAGTTCATCTCTTCTTCTTGGGTCTCTAGAGAAATTAAGGTTTGGGAGGAGACCAGCTCCCTGACTTCCACAATATCCATCCTCCTTCCTGTCCAGCTCCAAACTGAGCTCCTCCACTCTGCTCACAGGAAGACAGGCCCTCTGCTGACAGAGTAGGGGAATTTCCCCAGTGTCCTGGCCAAATTTCCTTCAGTCACTAAAAATACCACCAACAGCTTAATCTGGTTCAAGGTCAGTTGGCATTCATCTGTATCCCCTTCCCCCGGGTCGTGCCTGAAAATAGACAGGATTTGTCTAGTGCACTTACCTGGTCAACAAAAACTAAATAAATAAAGATATCAATATTTTCCTTACCCATTTTATAAATATATATATATAAATATATATATATATATATATATATATATATATATATATATATATATATATATACACTCTCTGGAACCTGCAATGTAAACTTACTATGTATTTTTGGAAACTTATGTCACCTATTTGTTGTCTGTTTGTTCATTGTAGCTGTATGACCTGGAACCTTTGTAAATGAGTCCCTAACTCAAAGGTATTAATCCCAAACTGAAATAAATAAATAAAAAAAAATATATTTGCTCTTAACAGTTAAGCAAATTGTCAAAGTCCCCTGCCCTCACCTCCCTTATATTTGTGGCTACAGTTTCTAAGCCTGTGGCAGTAATCTTGTGTTGGGTTTTCAAATTATTGAGAACATGGACAGCCACTGCATAATTAAAATTTGTATTTTTATGGCCAAAAAGTGTTCATTAATCTGAAATTTTAATTTTCTTTTAATTCTCCCCACACAATAACTACCTCATGAGCACTCCACCACATAGATAACTCTTTCAGAGTTGCAGTCCATTGTACCTGTTATGGGTTCTGCTTCTCCAGTATTAGGATTCAAAATACATTTTTATCTTTTCATATACTGGCATGAGCAATAGAACCCACTAGGTTTGTTGACCTATTTGTCTTTAACAGTCAGAGGTTTTGCAGGCTGGCAACTATGGACTAACTTGTCCCTTAAGTTACTGCCTCTCCTATAGGACACTTGTTAGGGTTAATTTACTCTCTCTCTCTTAGACATGGGACACTTCTTAGTGTTTGAATATTTTGTTTAATCATGTTCACCATTTCCTGGGTCCCTCCTCCATAATTAACAGCCAGAGTATGGGGTGTTTGTGTTTTTCTTTTTGGTTTTTGAGTACAGTAGTGCCTCTCTTGGCACATTGTTTGTGTGTTCCATGGCTGACAGTAAATAAGACTCCTGGTACTGTCTCTGGAGAAACATATCTGTCAGTTCTTGAGAATGATGAGCATATGACTGTGCATCAGAGCAATTTCCTTTAACCCTTAAGTATTGTCCTTTGGGGAGATTTTGTATTAAATGTGGTGGGTGGCAACTGTCCGCTTGTAGTATGCTGTTTTTGTCTGTTGGTTTGGTGTAGAGATCAGTGGAAATAGCACCATCACAGTTTTTGGTAATGGTTAAATCAAGAAAGTTAAAAGCATGTTTGTCAGATGTGACCATAAATCTCAAATTGGGAGTTGAGTCTTCGAGATATTGAATGAAGTCAGTTAGTTCCTCCACTGGGCCCTTCCATACCATAAAGATATCATCTATAAAACATTTATAGACATCTCTCCTTTCATGGCATGGATTGTTGTCACTGTAGATTATTCCGTCTTCACCCTCACTAAGGTACACATTTGCCAAGCTGGTTGCCAACATGGCACCCATGGCAGTTCCTCTTGTTTGCTTAAACAGCTTGTCTTCGAATAGAAAAATATTGTTACTCAGCACTATATTTGCCAGTTTTTTAATCTTATTGATTTTTGGTTGTGCTAAATCAGTGTATTTTAACATGGAGTATTCCAAGACCTGTAGCCACCCCTTCCTTGGGTATGTTGGTGTATAATGCATTAACATCTAGAGTAGTCACTCATTTTCTATCTGCATGTTGCTCAGTATTTGAAGCATATGTGCTGTGTTTTTTAAGTGGCTTCTGTTTTATTCCACTATCGGGTTCAGATAGTTATCCACATACCTTGATATTGCCTCAGTCAGTCAACCTGTGCCTGACACTATCAAGTGTCCTGGGGGTGTAATGGGGTTCTTATGTATTTCTGGTAGCGTGCAAAAGATGGGTATGGTAGGATTCTACACAGATAAATAACACATTTAATTTGTATATATCAAATCATTTTCAAACAACTCAAGTAAATATTCTTCTATTTCATGTTTTTTTTTCCTGGTGGGGTCAAGGTCAATCTTTCATAAAAATGTACCATTCGCCAATTGTCTGTGTATTTCTGTCTTATACACACATATATATATATATATATATATATATATATATATATATGCATTCTGTGTAATAATACTACCCCATTTATCTGCTGGTTTTATCATTTCATTTGGATCAGCTGCTAGACTTTTAACTATCTCCCTTTCCTACATAGACGTGTTGTAAAAAGGTACATGTGGTTTGCTCTGATAAATTTATTTTAAATCAGACAGGCAGCAGTCTAGGAAATTCTGCACAGATGGATGGAAGGTAGAGGGCAGAATGTAGACGTAGGTTTAAAGTATCCTGTACTGAAGTTTCCACTTAAATCATTTATTCTTGCAGTGTTAATCACATCATGGCTACTAGTGTTGTCAGTAATGTTGGAATGATTTACTATTTCAGTATTAGGCACATGTTGATTATTGCTAGCAGGTTCTGCTAGTCTGGACCTTTCTAAGTTTCTATCTGGTCCCTGTTCGCTATCAAAAAAAACATTTTTAGATTTATTTTCCTCACAAATCTTTGAATGTCCAGCAACATTTCAAATCCCCCTATAGTATAACTAGGTACAAAGGACAAGCCTTTGGAACGTACCTATTTCTCTTGTTACATTAAGATTCTGCTTGAAATGTTTATCACATTCAGTATCTGCTGAAAGCTCTGGCTGGTCTGCCTCTGCCTTTTCCTCCTCCTCTGCCCCTCCCCTCATCTTCTTTCTTTGGTTGGTTCATTGAAATGGAATCTTGTGTGCCTCACACTCCTCCTGGGCTGCCCCAGGAGGAGTTTGTCCTATAAAAAGGATTAATTTCAGGCTCACTTTCTTCTAATTCACTGGTGTTTTCCTCCATACTTTAGTCTGTGGAGGGGGCACTAGTACACTTCAAGATGGATCTCGGCCCTTCTGTGGTGGTGGTTGCTATGGGAATGGGGGTATGGTTTGATTGATTTCCTGGTGTCGGCTGCCAGTTTTTCAAACTAAAGATGTGGTTTAACAAGTAATCATTTGTGTCTCTTACAAACTTTTTTATTTTTGTGCCTGTAATTTCTTATCATACAAGGTCATGTATTCTTTGAACTGTTGTTGACAACAAGCAAAGTTTTCTTTGTACTGTAAGTTGCAGCACTCTTTTTTTGTTCATTGAGTTGCCCTGTAATTTGTGGCTTGTTCCTCAATATCATCTTCAATAATTAAATTAATGATCTTTTGTGAGACTTTCTCCATGATTTCCTCCCATTTTTTTTAACAAAATTAGCTTGTTCTTCAGAGGCTCAATGCTTAAGTATGCATAGCCCCCTTGGAGCTCATTTGACAGTTTGGTATGCTCACATGGATAAAGTCTGCAAATGTAAATGTCTGATTTTACTTGAAATTTTCTCTAGTTTAAAGAAAGCTGCATAGATGTTGTTAACTTTGCTTGGCAGTTGATCTGTTGTTTCAGTAGTCCCTCGTTGGTCTCCAAGTAGAAAAGGATTTTCCTCATGTTGAGCCTCGGTGAAAATGGATTCATAAATGTAACCACCGGTTGCTCCTGTAGCAGCGTCCTCATTACTGTTTGGTATTGTCATTATAGAAAGATGAAGAGAAGGTTTCCAAATGGTTTTTGGTTCAAACTGCCCCTCACCCAAATTGGGAATGTTCAGAAAGCAGTGGGGTAAGGCACAGGAGTGGTGGTGCTGCTGTAAGTTTCAAGGTCTGTTACTATTGGGAGACAGCACACTCACCAACTGTTGTTGTCCCAAAGTAAAAAAGGAGCTTCAAACAAGTTTGTTCCCAATCTTTTTATTCCATGTTATTCAAAGAATCCAAACTATGGTAGGACTGCAGTGCAAAGCACGGCCGGCTTACATATCGCCCTTCTTACAGGGCTTCCTCAGAGCTAATTAGCAGAAGACAAAGGTTTTTAATATGGGGGCCAAATGTCAGATTTGAGTCTACATAAACACCAAGATATTTAAAAAACATTAACAGTCTCGAGGAGTTCACCACTGTAAGTTGACACCAGTAATTTATTGGCATTTGTTCTAGTTTTTGAGGCTGACCCTAGTAACACTGTTTGCATTTTTGTTACAGTAATAATCATTCTATTTTTCTTGAACCACCTATGCAGAGAGCTAAATTCACTATTTAAATTTTTATTAATGACCACAGTCTCCTTCGCCTGTGTAAATAGTACTGCATCATCTGTATGAAGAAGCATACTAGCATTGGTATAGACTGTGGGTGCATCGTTTAGGAAAATTGAGAATAACAGTGGTCCTAGTACGGACCCCTGTGGCACCCCGCAAGTGACCATCCTTGTATGGGGATTCAAAAGTGCATGGGATAAGCATAAAGGCACCCTGCTGTACAGCAGAGTGGGGGAAAGGCAGTCCAGATATGAGTAGGGATTGCCAAACCAAATAGGAAAATGGGAGGACTAGGTGGGCTGTATGGTCCTTATCTGCTGACAGATTCTATGTTTCTCTGTTTCTCTGTTTCTATGTATTTGACCATGCTGGTTCCAATTTTACCAGTTGCATCCTGTTATCTAAGTAATTAGTAAATCAGCTAGCTAAAGGAGGTTCAAAAGGAATCTAAAGCCAGGGACCTAATATCCAGCCTATTCCTTACGTAGATGGTCACTGATGACACTCGGCTCAACTACAGAACAGGTAGCAGTACCCTAATTGACTGGCTCCTATCAACACATCCCAAGCATGTCTCCAGTGTCGCTGTCCTACCTGACAGTCTCAGTGACCACTCCCCAGTGATATGCACCTGGACTAACTACTTCACCAAAATCCCACCTAATGTGTCCAAAAATCGCCGTCTGAGGCCTGGGCTACTTGACCACTTCAGGCTGTATCTAACACAAATAGACTGGTCACCACTGGCTGGGGATATTGATGGAAATGAGGCCTTGACCTACTTTATTATGAAATTCAATCATGCCTGTGATATCTGTGCACCCTTTAAAACCAAAAAGATTAGGGGCACCTCAAACCCTTGGCTTACCAGCTCTCTTATCGATCAGATGAAGAATACAGACAATCTGTGGCACAAAGCTAAAGCTGCAGGAACATCTGCTGCTCATAGCGCCTACAAGACTGACAGAAATGTCTGCACCAATCTCATAGGACAGGCCAAAGCAACTTACTATAAGAAATTTCTAAGCAAAACCTTAGGCTCTAGTAAAGAATTTTGGAATGCCATTAAAGCACTGATGAGAAATTCCCCTAAGACACCTCCTGACCTAATAATCACCATGGATGGTACCCTTCAAGAACCTAGTGAGATCACCAATGGGCTTAATGACGCTTTCACTGACCTTACCAGCATACTCCCTGGGGACTACCTTAAGGAACTGAAGGGTCATCAGCATCATACTGCCCCACAGAATCCCCTAACGAAGGACCTGCCACTTTTCTACTTCAGATGAGTCACAATGGCTGAAACAACCAAGTACATTAAAAGGGCCCTAGGCAAGACCAGGGGTGGGAGTGGATTTGATCGACATGAAGCTTGTTGGTCTGCTCCTGAACGAGCTTGCTAATCCCCTAACCACTGGTATTTAATGCCTCACTCAAGTCAGAGGTGTTCCTGCATGCATGGAAGTCAGCCATTGTCACACCTGTATTCAAATCAGGGGACAAAACACTAGCATACAACTATAGGCCTATATCCATCCTGCCCCCACTCTCTAAAGTACTAGAAAGAATGGTCTCTGAGCAGCTCACAGAGTATCTTGATAAATATAATCTACTCTGCCCTCAGCAACATGGCTTCCAAAAAAACATTCCATACTTACTGCCCTGGTCGACTACTCCTCCCAACTGTACAATGCCATAGATAGTGGGCAGGCTGTGGGCTCAGTTTTCATTGATCTTACAAAGGCCTTTGACTCAGTAAATCACAATCTTCTCTTGAGCTGCCTTCAGTCAACAGGCCTGTCCCCAGACACAGTATAATGGTTTGGCAGCTACCTCTCAAACAGATCACAACGTGTCAAAATTGGAGATACTCTGTCATCATCTAAAGGTGTGTCACTTGGGGTCCCTCAGGAATCCATTCTTGGACCTCTCCTCTTCAGTCTCTTCATCATCCCAGACCCATCGTTTTGCTCAGCACAGACTGTACTGTACGCCAATGATGCAGTTATATCGGTTGCTGGTAAAGACTATAGTTCCATTACATCAGAACTTCAGCGCTGTTTCCTACAACTTGAATCCTGGTTCTCTCAAAACAAGCTACTCCTAAACCACAAAAAAACAAAGGGCGTGCTTTTCTCCACAACTCAAAGCAAAAAGAAATATCTACCACTGCTCATACACAATCACAAGGTTGAGGTTCTAGACCAAGTTACAAAGTTCAAGTACCTTTGCATCACCTTTGATGACACACTGACTTTCTCTAGCCACATAGACTCTGTAGTCAAGACAGGAAACATAAAGCTTGGGGTCCTCTTCCGACACAGGCACTCATTGACTCCTGAGGCACTCAAACTTGCTATCAGTAGTTCAGTACTGTCGTCTGTCGACTATGGGCTGCCTATCTATGGGGCTGGCACAAAGACTGTACTCAACAGGGTCAGTACACTGCTCAACAAAGCATGCCGCCTAACACTGGGGTCCTCTCTTGACACACACACTTGCTCCCTTTACATACTGAAACTGGGTGGCCCCCCCCTTCATCTTAGAGTACAATACCAAACCTATCTTCTCCTAAAAAAAGTGCTTCTTGGGCTTACGTCTCCCACCCTGGGCACCCTCTTTAAACAGGCAGCACCAACTAAATTCACCAGAAGTGCATCCACCAACAATCCCTTTCAAATGTACGAAACTTGCACAGAATTCCATCTTGTACAATGGACCGAAATGGTACAATGAACTACCAGCTGACCTCACTGAGACTACCAAGCTTGGAACTTTCAAATCTGGGCTCAGATCCTATCTGGATGCATCTAAGACCTGTACTTGCCAGCGTAGTTGAGTGTGCACCTTAGCCACCTTATTTTTCTTTATCACACCCTCCCACCCACCACCTCTACCCCCTAATTTTTCCCGCCTGCACGCTTCTCCTAGACAATGCCTCCCTGGGCTGATTCACCTCCTCTCCCCCTCCCCTTCTAATGATGCCTCATCAAGGCTAATCACCGTACCCCCTCTGTCTTTTGGTCTCGTGACCATCCAACTAACTAGTAGGACAGTGTACCCCCCTCTTCTCCTATCCTAAGCCCTACTCTGGCACCAGTGTTTAAGATGTATAAAATTGCAATTACTTGACTATGTAACTTGTTTCACTGTTTCTCTGTATGTGTTATGCTATCTGTAATGTATTTGTCCCCTACTGACTTGGAACCTTTGAAAACGAGTCCTTGATTCAAAGGTATTGATCCTAAACTGAAATAAATAAAATAAAATAAATAAAATAAAACCCAGTTTTTTTTTAGTTTAGCAATCAAAAAAAACTATGGTCTACCAGGTCAAATGCTTTTGTGAGGTCCACAAACACTGCTCCTGTCATCAGCCATTTATCCATAGTTCTATATACAGTGCCCATGAACCTCACCAAGACAGTATAGTATCTGTTCTTTGATTATGATGGAATCTTTGCTGCTGTTCTCTCACTAAATGGTGCTACTCTAGATATACAGTCATTTGAGTGTGAATGATCCTATCCTGAACCTTTGACAAAACTGATAGCATGGATATGAGTCTATAATTCTACAGAAGTCACATATTGCCCTTTTTATGTTTGCCTGTGTGCATGCACAAGAAACTTTATGAGGCAGCTTAGGAGAGAAGGAGGTTGTGGAGGTGTGGCACTGTGGCAGCCAACAGAGGCACTGCATTTGGGGGCTTGGCACCGGTGGACCAATGGAGGCACAGTGTGCTGATGACACTGGTTTCCAGAAGTGCCACCAAGTTAAACCATTTTCACAGCAGTGATCAGGGGCCACCTTGTCTTTGCAGTGCCAGCCATTCTGCTGCAATGAGGGAGTGACCCGTCATTGCAGGGCAGTACTTTACCTAGTGTAATATTGTTTTGTGAGTGCAGGCTGCTGCTATGTTTACAAACAATGTTACACAGCCCCAGTGCCGAGGGTGTGCCCAATCCACATGGCATCATGCGCCCAAAACAGTCTTTCTTTGCTGATGGGGTGCAATCCCTTGTCGGCTTCAGTCCCTCCTTCCCAGTTTAATTTTTCAGATCGGGGAGCCACCCGCCGGCATAATGTCCCCTAAAAATGTGGTTTTGTGCTGAGGGGTGCCCAATCCCCTCAGCTCTTCCCCCTCAGTATGTGCCAGCAGGGGTGCCCAATCCCATCAGCTACTGCGCCCCAAAAATGCTCAGCATGCTGGGAGCCCACCCCAGTGTGCCAAATGTGCCTGTAAAAAAAGTCCTGCAATTTTTTTTAAACCTGTAAACAGAAAATGGTCCCTTGTTGAGTCCGGTGGCCCCTCCCCAACCCGTGCCACCCTCTGAACACCCTGCCTCCCCACACCCCCTCACCCCATACTTACTTCCAGAGCCCAGCATGATGATCTTCGATGAACCAGCACCATGTCTGCACTTTTCAAAGCCAACCGCGAACTGAAGAAATGCCAGTAAGCTGTATAACAGCATAAATAGGTTTTTTTTAAACTTTGGTGCATTTCTCAGGCATTTTGGGGAATTTTGGCACCACATTTTCAACATGGGGTTATTGGGACCCCTCCTCATGAATTCAGCCACTGCCATGGCATTATTCAGTCCCGAAAGATGATTTTGCGGTCACCGCACGGAATCAACTTTTGGGACTGATTAACAAAATGACAGTGCCAGTGTTCATGAGGAGGGCTCTCAAAAAGTCTATGTTGCAAATTTGGTGGAAAAAAATCCAAAAAATGACTGTTTAATGAGCATGTGTTACACAGTTGCTACGCATGCTTATAACTTCGCAAATTTGCAATATTTTCACTCCAGATTTTCAACATTGGCATTTTTCTGCACCTCCTTATGAACAGTACTGCTGCCATTTTTCACATCTTGGCCAAAATGTGTTTTCGCACTTCTGGCGCAGAATAGCACGGTCGCTGTGTGAAATCAGTGTTCGGGACACATTAAGAACATCACAGTGACACTGTTCATGAGCAGAAGTCCTAAAATGCCTACATTGAAAATGTTGTGATGAAAGTCAATAAAATGACTGTGTTATGAGCGTGCATTGCACAATTTCCAAGCACACCCATAACTTCACAAACTTTTAATATTTTCACTCCAGATTTTTAACATTGGCATTTTTTCACACCTCCTTATGAATAGTACAGCTGTCATTTTTCACATCTTGGCTGAAATGTGTTTTTGCACTTCCGGCGCAGAATAGCATGGTCGCTGTGGGAAATCAGTGTTTGGGACACATTAAGCAAATCACAATGACACTGTTCATGAGCAGAGGTCCTAAAATGCCTATGTTGAAAATTTGGTGACGAAAGTCCATAGAATGACTGTGTTACATGCATGCATTGCACAGTTTCCACCTATGCTTGGAAGTGCGAGCATTTTTAATATTCCCAGAACAGATTTTCAACATTGCCACCTCTTCACCTCCATATGGATGGTACAGCTGTCATTCTTCACATCCTGCCCGATCTGTGTTTTCGTACATATGGTGCAGGATGGCACGGTCACTGTTGGAACTCAAAGTTCGGGACACATTGACAAAATCACACTGCCACTCTTCATGAGAAGAGGTCCCAGATGTTTTCATGAGGTGGGGTCACAAAAAGGCCATGTTGAAAATCTGTAGTGCAAATACCAACAAGCACCCAGGGTGTTAGGGTTTCTAACTATAATGTCCCACCCTGTAAAGACTGACAGGCATTGGGGTGTGCCTTTGTATTGCCGACTGTACTGCTCATGCCATCCCACCCCACCCCCACAGCCAGTGACAGGCATTGAGGTGTACCTTGGACTCTTCACCCAGAGTTCACCCCATTCTCCTATACTGCATCCATTTCAGCATATGTCCTTATGGAATTGGGTGACTGTAAAACCAAACACCCCAAGGCACACCTCAACATGTGTCAGTGTCTGCAGAATAGGGTGAGGTGACATGGCATGAATGTCATGGGCGATGACCCAAACACTTACCCCAATGCCTGGCGGTTTCTACAGGATGGAGCTGGGGTTGTCGTGAAGTTCGGTACTTCACTGCCATTCCTATTCTGCATCTGTCTAACTCCTGCATTTCCAATGCTAATACCAGCAAGCAAACATTTGGCATTCACAAATGCTTGTTAAGTAGTGGAACTATCTGTGCACACTTCCAAAGATCAGGTACTTGTTGGAATTCGAAAGAAAGGTTGATTAACCTAGTTACTGGATAGGCTACGGTGGAGCAGTTAATTGTAAGAACTTAGGGCATAGACCATCAGACCCTGCAGATTTGTCTATTTTAATACCCTTTAATAATTTGTATACCTGTGCACCGGCGACTGCCTTAAAATAAAATTAAGGTCAGTTAACAATGGGTAATTCTGCCGTGTGTGAGGGGCTACAGTTTAGGCAAGAGTAATGCTTCTCATAATCACAAAAGTAGTCATTAAAGATATCAGGTATTTCCAATGGGTCAGTTATATTATTGCTGTTGTGTTCTAGGCTCAACTGAGGCTGCTCATTGGCAGGATTTAACAAGTTATTCAAGCACTTCCAGAAACCCTTAGCGTCAGATAAGTTAGAGGTCGTCTGCTCTTTAAGGTGATTCTTTTTTGCTAAGTTTATTGATTTTTTACACGTATTTTACAGCATCCTGTATCACTCCTAGTTTTCAAGCTAGTATGTTTGAATTCAGCCCAGGCCCTGTCTCTATCTTTCATGAGTTTCAAAAGTTCTTTTGTTAGCCACCTAGAGTTTAAGCCTTTAAACCACTTTCTTGTTGAAGGCATGTGCTTATGTACTACTCTGGAGAATTCAGTAATGAAAAAATCTAGAGCAGAATTATTATCTGGCACTGAATCTAAGTAAGACCAATCAATGTTGTAGTGATTTTTTAGAAATTCAGGGAAGACTAGATTTGAGCAATCATGGAGCCATTGGACAGCAGGTCTGGGACTCCATACAGCCCCCATTGGACCACACACAAAAGACTGTAGCATGGTGACTGATGGAACCCAACAGAGAACCAGACTCTTTGACTCTGTTGGTTCTGTTGACCATTATCCAATCTAAGAATGAATGTTTGGATTTGTTATTCAGCAAGAAAAAATTCTTACACTTACCAGCAGACATTGTATTTTAAGATTTAAGCCCACTCCATGCCATTGGAGTTAAAGGCCAAACTGTATTAAATATCCAGGCTAAAAACAGGTACAAAAGGACATATATATCCCTCCCCCCCCCACAGTGCAAGAAAAAACAAACTCTCCCCAACGGCGTTTCATACCCCTGCAGGTACATTTTCAAGGGTAACCTTTTTCTTGCTGCATAATCATTTTGTTGCCACACCGTGCTACCAGTACCAGGATGGCCAGTTCCCTTCTTTCAATTTATTGTTCAGCCTGGTGTAATCATGGATAATTTGACTAAATCCATAGTTATGCAGCAAGTCCCTGTACATGGTTGTGTTGCTAGTTCAACCGAAATTTAGATTGCCAAGCACAGCAATCTCTGGGGTACCCAGTTGATACAGCATAGCTAGTAATTCTTCTAGTCCTTCCACACTAACTTTTGGAGGATTGTAAACACAGCATAAGTAGAGCTTTTTGTGCCCAATTTTAAATTTATGGCCAACCACTCAAAGGCAGTCTTTGCAGAATAGTCAGAGGTCACAATTTCAGCACTCAAATTTGTATCCACATAAAATATGACATCTCCACCCTTCTTTTTTGGCCTATCCTTTCTGAAGGTAACATAATTCTGTATCACCACTTCATGATCTAAAACTGCAGGTGTGAGTCAACTCTCACTAATTGCAAAAATGGGTGGCCTACGTAACGCTATTTGTGACTCCAGTTCTGTTATTTCAGAGGTAAGGTTGCACATATTTAGGTGCATAATATGCAGGCCTTTAGTACTGGTCCACCAACATTTGTCACTGCCTGCATAAGTTTCAGGGCCAGGATTGCATTTGACATCCCCAGATATCAATATTAATATCATTACTAACCTGGCCAGGGGCAGTACATTCTTACATGCTTTCTTTTAACCTGAACAGATCTTAATGAATGAAAAAAACATATTGCGTTGCTTTTTATAAATTAACTTGACAGAGACATTGCTCAGGGTATTAAGATCAATCATGAGTCTGAAAACAGAGAAAGCATCATGTGAACAGTCATTTGTGTGAGAAAGGTTACCCAAAATGAAACTGTCTGCCAAGATAAAGAGAGTGCATATTACAATGCCCAGTGTGCAGCCTAGTAAGGCCATTTTGAAGGTTATGTGTGTGGTACATAACTCAGTACTTGTGATACGTAAGAGCTGGATGAGCTATGGTTGGTGCTTAGATACGTTAGAGCTGGATTGGTACGTCAGACAGTGCTTGCAGTATGTAGTAGCTGGATGATATATGGTTAGTGGTTAGATACATTGGCATTGGATAGGAACATAGGTCAGTGCTTGTAGTACATAGGAACTGGATGAGATATAATTGGTGTTTAGATAAGTTTGAACTGAATGAGATATAGTTGTAGTTAGAACTTGATCCTTTGGCCTTTCTCTGTATCCCACCTTTGTTGGTTGCTAGTTAAGTGTAGGATTGAAGGCCCAGTCAGGTGAGACATGAGTGCTGGAGAAGGAGGAGGAGGAGGCAGGAGAAGAAGGAGGGCGAGTACGACTCACTCTATGCAGAGCGGGTGTTGCTGGCAAGATTAAGTAGAGGATAGGGGAGGAGCTATTCCCCCCCCCACAGAACCACAGGCTGTAGCCTTCCAATTATGTGTGTGGCACATAGCTCAGTGCTTGTGATACGTAAGAGCTGGATGAGATATGGTTGGTGCTTAGATACGTTAAAGCTGGACTGGTACGTCAGACAGTGCTTGCAGTATGTATGAGCTGGATGATATATGGTTAGTGTTTAGATACATTGGTGTTGGATAGGAACATAGGTCAGTGCTTGTAGTACATAGCAATTGGATGAGATATGGTCGGTGCTTAGATACGGTTAAACTGGATGAGATATAGTTGTTGTTAGAACTAGATCTTTTGGCTTTTCTCTGTATCCCACCTTTGGTGAGATACTAGCTAAGTGTAGGATTGAAGGCCCAAAACAATTGTAATAACCAATGTGATTACCTCTTCCAGCTCTGGAGAGTGTGGCCAGTAGCACACAGGAGAGGAAAACCTGTCTTTTGGGGAAACCTCCGAGGATCCATGGCTACTAACCTTCCTGTCCTCTGGGTATACTAAAGGAGAGTAATCCCCAAGTTAACCAAGTATTAATAAGTTGTTGTCTAATCAGAATCCCAAATTTTGATTGAAGAGTAGATCTTGAGTTCGACTGCAAGCAAATAATCCTGGAGTTGAGGTACTGATGATGACTGTCCACCAAGAAATATGGTAACATATCCTGTAAGTGAATCCCAGTCCATTATATCTGTGGGTGTATAGGGTGAGTAGTTTTCATATAAGGCAATTCAATCAACCGCTGTGTGCTGAATCACATCTTGGAAAGGTGAGAGTGTAGTACTGGTTGATGGGCAATTCTGGAGTGCGAAGAAGAAGAAATCCATTCCAGAGATGGACTGGATTATGATGAGCAAACAGCTAGTCCTCCTTTGCCAGGTATAATAGGAGAGAATGTTGATTCATGTGCTCCGATATGCAAAATTACAGTAAAAGTGCCAGGCCCCTAGCAGGGCAAAGCGGGTATGCAGGGTGCAGGCTGCCAGGCCATGAAAGGGTGAAGCAGATAGAAACCTCCAAGCCCCATGTGGGGCAAAGCAGGAATGTGTAGAGTAGGCAATATAGGCCCATTGAGGGTGAGTAAGAATGTGTTGAGCAGGAAGCCAGGCCCTTTGCAGGTGAAGCAGATAGAAACCTCCATGCCCCCTTGCGGAGCAAAACAGGTATGTGTAGAGTAAGCATATGGCCTGTTGAGGACAAATAGGAGTAAGTCAAGCAGGAAGTCAGCCCTTTGTGGGTGAAGTGGATAGAAACCTCCAGGCCCTTTGGATGAAGCAGAAATACATACAGCAAGCAATATAGCCCTGTTTGTGGGGCGAAACAGAGGAAATGGCAGACTCCATGCAGTTTGCCATAGCTTAGGTTCCAGTAGAGATGGCGAGACCCCTAAATAGGTCATCCGAGAGGAGATGGAATGCAGATAAGCAGGCAGCCATGCCCTATGCGGGTAAAGCCAGACATGGTGGGGCCCCACATGATCCACCAATGCATAGGTTACAGAATAAAGGTGAGACCCCCCCCCATAGGCTGGCCAAGGTAAAATGGAATGCATTAAGCAAATGAAGGGCTCCCTCTGGTGGGCAAAACTACAAGTAGAAGGATATCCCAGGATAATGCTGAGACCTTATGCCAGATCGATAGGCCATTGTGGAGGAGACCAAAATGTGACAGATGTCCTTGAAGCTGTCAGAAGGAAGCAGAGGTAGGATCAACAAATGTTTTCTGACTGGGAGCAGAACTAGGTTCAATCTGGTGAGAAGGCAAGACAACTGTGTATGCACAATTAAGGTATAAACACAGATGAAGGATAAACTTCCGTGTTAGAGTTCCAAGTCCAGTTGACCAAGTTGATGATGAGCAGAAAGTTAACGCTGAAGAGGGAGGTCCGGGATATGGGGAGATCCAGTTAGTGATGAATGGACGAGGGATGAAGGGTAGTTCAAACTGGGGAGCTGCAAGCGAGATGGCAGTAAGATTGGAAGCTTGCATGGAGCTGTAAATCCAGGCACAGTTTTACCAACAAGGCTGTTAGAGAAAGAGAATCATCCCAAGATGTCCAAGAATAGAGGTATACTCCACGGATGTCCTGGCATAGAAATTCCTGTGGAAATAGATTAGAGGATGGTGGAGTACTGTAGAAGCATAATGGAAGGATGAAGCAGCATAGGCCCAGATGAGGGCCAGCTGGTGCAGGGATCCCAGATCAGTCCGCAGCTTGCTATGAATGAATGATCGGGTGATCGAGTAGGCCACAAGAGGTCAATATGAGGAAGATGAGACCACACATGGGTCTGATGATGATGAGGGGATGCCTCATCAAGGGTGCAGGAGACACTGAAACCCTGGGAGGAGCAACAAGAAAGAGTAGAACGGACATGGGTGGTCATCCACCATGGCTGTGGAAACTGGATACGAGGTCAATAGGAAATGTCATGCCTTGAGTCCAAGTCTGTAAACCAGTGAGAACTGCAGAGTCTGCTAGAGGACAGCAGATAAAAAAGGTGGCGAGCTAGACCCCCACATGGGCTAGCAAGAAGACAGGACCAGCACGTAGGTCTGCCTGAGTAGTGTAGAAGTAAGTGAGTCGAGTTAGGCTTCCACATAGGCTAGCAGGACCAGCTGGATCTCCATGTAAGTCAGCCTGAAAAAGTAAGATGAGTGAGTTAGCTGAAATGGCAGAACCTCCATGTAGGTCTGTACAACAAGAATAGACGTGAGTGAGTGAGTCGAGCTGAGCCTCCATGTAGGTCTGCAGAAGAAAGAGTAGAAGTACAGGAGTCAAGCTAGGCATCAGAAAGCTGGCAGGACATGCAAATTAGCATTCTCAGAGTTCAGCGTGTAGGGGTCCATAAGCCTGACAATGAAATACTGCTGTGTGGAATCCAGGTGGACGGGCCAAGGAGGGTATGGCCCATGTGGCCTTTATAGCAGAGCCTGGGAAAATGCCCAGCGCATTGAGCAAGAACCCCTGGCAGAGAAACGGAAAGGATGTCAACTTTCGTGAACTAGACCACAGTTTCAGAGGACTGTCTGTAGCAGAATACATGCAGCAACTTTTTTGCATCATAAGGAGAAGGGGGAACTGTTATGTGTAGTGCAGCTTTAAGAAATGCTAGACAGTACAGCTTTAAGGTATGAATTTACTGTAACTCTTCCTGTGTGTATTGAGATAAGTATCCCCCTGTGTCTGTGCTGAATGGAAGTAAACAGAGAAGGCCTAAATTTCAGTGGTGCATGTTTTTCTTTCTATCAAGACTCTGATTTGTTTAAGGTACTTATTTTCAGCCACCAAACACAACAAACAGGCTACATTTTCATAGCTCCAGCTTACTGAATTACACCATTTTGTTATTTTCTGCATTGGAGACAAGTAAGCAATTTGGAACTGTACAGTATTATGGCAACTTCAGTCAGCTTTGAGATTTTTACAGGGACAGACTGAGATACATGGTCCAGATGGTTTGATCAGTGGCTATTACTTAATCCTGCCATACAATCTGCAAATGTTGAGCGACAGGATATACTTATTCGAGCTGCTTTTTGTACTTTCTTGGGAAGTGAAACCCTCAAACTGTTATGCAGTCTGTGTGCACTGGACCGGCCGTAGGATTTGTCATATCAAGAGCTAAAGGCTAAGCTGAATGCACAATACAGTTTAACAACTTTTACAAGGGCTAAACATTATAAATTCTACAGTTACCAGCAGAAACCAGGTCAGTCATTGCAATCTTATTTGGCTAAGATCAAACGCTTAGCTCTCACACGTGAGTGGAGCAGGGAGCATCTTGAATCTAATTTAGCTGATAAGTTTGTTATGGGGTTGAATAATGAACATTGTATTAAGCAATTATGTTCTGCAAGTGTCAAGAAGTCTGCTGATGAACTTTTACAGATGGCACTAATGTATGAGGCTGAAGAAAATTAAGCATATGCTAAGATGAACATTAAAAAATGAGGTACAAGTAACTGCAATAAACTCCAAATTGAAACAGCTCAAACCTAAGTCTAAGCCACTGTTTTCAAAGAAATATTCAACCACTCCACCCAAACTGCATGACCAGTACAAATGTGCATCATGTGGGTCTTCTCAGCACAGCAGGGACAAGTGCAAATTCAGAGAAGTTCAGTGTCATGCCTGTAAACGTCAGGGTCATATTGCCAAAGTTTGCAGGAGCAGGAGAACTGCAGTGATCAGTTCAGAGAGCACAGACAGTGCAGTGGTTCCTATTGCACCACAAATGCACCAAAAATGCAGACTAAAGATGTTCCTCCTTTCTATGTATTACTTCAATTGCCACAACTGAGGTGTCAGTTGTGTTTAATGGTAAATTCTGCTTCCCCAGTTACTTTTATTAACCATCAAACATGGTCTGATCTAGATAAGCCACCATTGTCTCCTTGTAATAAGTTGCTGCATGCATTTGAAGGGCAACCAGTTCAGCCACTGGGCTCGTTTACCACTTTAGTATGCAGGACTGATTCTCCTAGTACACCTTTAACATTTCTGGTTTCAAAAAAGGGTGTCAACATTTTGGGCAGAGATGCTCAGGTTCTTCTACACGTTCATATTGATCCAGTAGATTTTGACCAACTTGCTGCTGTCCAGGTACAACAAAGCAGTAATCTGCCTAAGCTTGGGGAGATTTTTAGACTTGTATCCAGAGTTCTGGAAAGGCCTGGGATGTTGCACAACAGCTAAAGTCAAGCTAGTTACAAGTCCTAATGCAGTCCCTAACTTTTGTAAACCACAGGAACTTACTTTTGCCTTAAAACCGGTGGTTGGGGCAGAATTGGACAGACTGGAAAAAGCAGGTGTGCTGGAAAAGGTTTCAAGTTCAGATTGGGCTACTCCACTTGTCGTGGTATGTAAACCAGGTGGTAAGGTTCGAATATGTGGAGATTTTAAGGTGACACTTAATCCAGTACTTAGCACAGGTATATTTCCTTTACCCTTACCAGAGGAACTTTTTTACAGACTGAACGGTGGCGTGGGGTTCTCTAAACTGGACCTCGCTGGTGCATACCTTCAAATGGAGTTGGATACAGACTCTCAGAAATTGGTAGTCATTAATACACACCGAGGCCTGTGCAAGTACAAACGGTTATGTTTTGGCCTTAGTTCTGCACCTGCTATTTTTCAAAAAGTGACTGAGCAAATGGTGGGTGATATACCAGGTATTGCTTGTTATTTGGATGACATCATTATCATGGGCAAGACAGAAGCAGAACATTTACGTAACTTACAAAAGACCTTAGAGAGATTGCAACAGAGTGGATTCAGACTCAGGACAGAAAAATGCCAATTTTATCAACCAAGTGTCACGTACTTAGGTCACACTATTGACAAAGATGGAATTCGTCCGAATGATGAAAAGGTGGAAGCCATTGAGCACATGCCTGAACCGCAGAATGTTTTAGAGTTGCGCTCATTCTTCGGTATGGTGCACTACAATGATCGTTTCATACCTGGCTTAGCCAATAAATGTGCTATCCTAAATGAACTGTTACATAAAGGTACTCTGTGGAAGTGGACCAAGGGCCACAGTAAGGCAGTTCAAACCATCAAGCTCTCTTTAACTAATGTGAATAATTGAACTCATTATGACCCTAACTTACATATCACATTGGCCTTTGATGCTAGTCCTGTGGGTATAGGAGCTGTCCTTTTCCACACAGATCCAGAAGGAGTGGAGAAGTTGACAGCCCATGCTTCATGCAAACTCACTGCAGCTGAAAGGAATTATGCCCAGATTCAGTGAGAGGCATTAGCGATTGTGTTTGGAGTCCAGAAATGTTGCCAATACTTGCTAGGTCGCAAGTTTCACCTAAAGACGGATCACAAGCCACTAGTTGTTATGTGTAATGCAGCTTTAAGAAATGTTAGATAGTACAGCTTTAAGAAATGTACTTCCTGTGAGCCTGTGAATCTTCCTGTGTGTGTTGAGAACAGTTTTCCCCTTATATCTTAGCTGAATAGAAGTAAACAGATTAGGCCTAGGTTTCTGTGTGATGTGTTTTCTTGTTACTGAGACCATGAGAAACATTGCCTGGATCAAACACCTGATTCTGCCCCTGGACCTCCCCACCTGGGCACATGCTTTTGTAACATCTAGGCTTGACTACTGTAATGCACTCTACCCTCGGGTTCTCTGGAGGCACTCTCCGTCAGCTGTAGCTGGTGCAGAATGCAACTGCCAGGCTGTTGACTGGACAGTCGAAATACTGTCATGTCACCCCGGTGCTGCATGAACTGCACTGGCTGCCGGTTCAATGGAGGGTGCTCTTCAAGGTGGGCTTACTCACCTTTAAGGCCCTACATGGACTGGGCCCTTGCTAACTGGTGGACTTTTTTACACCAGCTGCCTTGGTCCGCTGTCTTCGATTATCCTCGAGAGGGGCCTCCTGGCGATTCCCAGGACGAGGTTTAAAACAGCTGGCGATAGAGCTTTTAGTATCACCGGCCCCATCCTGTGGAATTCACTTCCACCACTGGTGAGGGAGGCCCCGTCCCTTCTGTGGAGGCATTCAAAGCCCACCTTAGGTACCATCTGTTCAGCCAGGCATTCTCAGATACTGGATGAGACACAGACTATCAGCCCTTTTAAAGTAAATAGGGTTATTACTTATATGCAGAATATCACCTATTTTGATGTGTAATTATTTATTGTATTGTGAGACGATATTGTTTAAACTTTTTTATATGTTTGTACGGCACCCAGAGCCTCTGGGATTTGGCGCCAGAAAAAATAAAATTTACCTTGCCTTGCCTTGCATGATGTGTTTAAGGTACTTATTTTCGGCCACCAAACACAACACTAGTGACAATTTTTAGTCCAGAAAAAGGAATTCCAGAGACAGCTGCTAGCTGACTTCAATGATGGGCATTAATTCTGCCTATAATTTTGAGGTTACATACCAATTAACAGATCAGCATGGAAATGCAGATGCCTTGTCGAGGTTACCAATATCCAGAGAAATGGAGTTTGATATGGGACTTCAAGAGGAACCATTAGTATGCCAGATGGGGCTAGACAGTTTTCCAGTGCAATTCAAAGATATGGAGGACTGTATGTTGCATGTGCAATGGAGCTACAACAGTTAGATCAGATTCCAGTACTAGCCAAGGACATTGCAAAAGCGACTAGTCAAGATGTAATTTTGAAACAAGTGTATCAGTATACGTTTGAGGGTTGGCCGCAAGGCACTACTTCTTCGGCTGCACTACAACATACATAGATACATAGACACATAGACAGTGTTGGCAGATAAGGGCCTATGGCCCATCCAGTCTGCCCATTTGAGCTTGTAAGTTCAGTTTATGTTTTCCTAGAAGTCTGTTGCCCCTTACCCCTGACCTCTAGAATTCCTTTATGTCTATCCCATGCATTCTTAAATCCCGTGATTGTTTCAGCCCCCACCACTTCCTCCAGGGTGTTCCACTTGTCCACCACCGTTCTGTGAAGAAATTCTTCCTCATGTTTCCTCTGAATCGTCCTCCCTTCAACTTCATCCCATGCCCTCTAGTCCTGGAACATCTTTTTCACTTAAAAATAGTGTATTCCTGCACCATGTTCCTCCCTGTAAGATACTTGTATGTCTCTATCATATCCCCTCTCTCCCTTCTCTCCTCCAGGGAGTACATGTTCAGTTCCTTCAGCCTATCTTCATAGGACTTGTGATGCAATCCATGCACCATCTTTGTTGCCCTCCTCTGAACCTTCTCTACCCTGTCTATGTCCTTACGTAGGTATGGTCTCCAGAACTGTACACTGTACTCCAGGTGGGGCCTCACTACTGTCTTGTATAGCGGAATTATGACCTCCCTTTTCCTGCTGGTGATGCCCCTGCCTATACATCCCAGCATCCTATTTGCTTTACCTGCTGCCTTGTCACACTGTTTCCCTACCTTGAGGTCATCAGAGATGATAACCCCAAGATCCCTTTCCTGCTTGGTGCATGCTATATCCTCACCCCCCAACTGATATATTGTGCCAGGGTTTTTGTGTCTCATATGCATTATCTTGCACTTCTTTGCATTGAATTTCAACTGCCAAACCCCTGACCATTCTTCAAGTTTCTGCAGGTCCCTTCTCATTCTGTCTACACCCTCTGGTGTGTCTACTCTGTTACAGAGCTTTGTGTCATCAGCGAACAGTGAAATTTTGCCTTCTAGGTCCTGCGCAATGTCACTGATGAAGATGTTGAATAGGACTGGTCCCAGCACTGATCCCTGTGGTACCCCACGGGTCACTCTTCCCTCTGTGGAGTGACAGCCATTTACCACCACCCTCTGTGTCCTGCCACCCAGCCAGTTACCTACCCACCACACTACTGTCCTGCCCACACCCATATTCCCCAGTTTGTGTAATAGTCTTCTATGTGGCACAGTGTCAAAGGCCTTGCTGAAGTCCAGATAGGCCATGTCCACTGCCCTCCCCTGATCAACCTCCCTAGTCACCCAGTCAAAAAATTCAACAAGGTTGGTCTGACATGACCTCCCCCTGGTGAAACCATGCTGTCTTGGGTCCTGTAGTCCATTGACAACCAGATGTTCTACCAATCTCTCATTCAGTAGTGCTTTCATGATCTTCCCCACTACCGAGGTGAGGCTGACTGGTCTGTAGTTCCCTGCTTCCTCTTTGTTCCCGCTTTTGTATAAGGGGACTACATCTGCTGTCCTCCAGTCTTTGGGTACCTCCCCTGTTTCCAGTGATCGGCTAAACAGGATAGCCAGAGGTTCAGCCACCACCTCTCTTAGTTCTTTAAGGACCCTGGGTGCACCCCATCTGGCCCCATTGCTTTATCAACTCTTATTACTTCCAGTCCTTCAGGACCCTTTCTCGTAAAGGGACTTGTGTCCATTTCTGCACCATTCTCACCCTTGTACTCCCTTCAGACCCATTACCCTCCTCTTCCTCAGTAAAGACTGAGCAGAAATACCTGTTCAATATGTCAGCTTTACTGTTGTCATCCTCCACGTGGCCCCATCCTCCCCCTTCAGTCTCACTATCCCTCCTTTGTCTTTCTTTTTCACTTATGTACCTGTAAAGGTTTTGTCCCTCTACCCACTGATTTTGCAATGTGTTCTTCTGTCTGAGCTTTGGCTTCCCGACTGACCTCCTGCCTCCCTTTGCTTCTCCTGGTACTTCTCCCCATCCCTTCTGCCTGTGTCTTTTGTATTGCCTGAATGCAATCTTTTGGCTTTCACTTTCTTTGCTACCTCTTTGGAAAACCATAATGGTCTCCTCTTCCTTTTCCTCTTGCTAACCTGCTTAATGCATAATTCTGTTGTTCTTGTAATCCCCATTTTAAATACTGCCCACTGTTCCTCAACCCCTGATTCCTGTCCCATTCCCTTAATGCCTCTTTCAAGTATCTCCCATTTTCCCAAAGTCTGCCCCTAAAATCCAGGATACGTGTTTTTGTGGTTTGGTTCTGCTCTTTCTGTGATTTCAAACCACAATGACTGGTGGTCACTGTTCCCCAGGTGCTCCCCAATGTTACCCCCATCACACTGTCCCTGTTTGTGAGCACAAGGTCCAGTATTGCCTTCTGCCGAGTTGGTTCCATGACCAGTTGCTTGAGGAAGGCACCCTGAAGGGAGTCCAGGATAAATCTGCTCCTAGTTGATGCTGCTGCTGCTGAGATGCTCCAGTCCATGTCTGGAATACTGAAGTCTCCAACCAGTACTACCTCACCCTCATCTGCCATCCTTTGGATGGCTAGCATCAGCTCCCTATCTGTTTCTTCATCCTGGGCTGGTGGTCTATAGACCACACCTGTGGGATGGCTGTCCCCATTTTCCTTTCCAGCTTAACCCACAGTATCTCTCCCCATTTTGTTCCTCCTGGATCTCTGTGGCTTATGTCATTTTTCACATACAGTGCCACCCTCCTCCCTTCCTGCCTGCTCTGTCTCTTCTGAATATGTTGTAGCCAGGTATGGCCATCTCCCAGTCGTGGTTATCATTACACCAGGTTTCAGTGATGGCCACAATGTCCAGGTCTGACTGCACCATGACAGCCTCCAGATCTTCCATCTTGTTGCTAAGGCTCCTGGCATTTGCACACATGACTTTCCATGATTTGACCTCCCTAGACTGTTTCGCTGTTCTACTCCAGCCCCTTCCTTGGTTGTCCTTTATCCCTGGTTCTCCTTGCTGTCTGCCCTTCTGCTGAATTTTCCCTTCTGCCTATCCACCTCTTGGGCGCTAATCTCCATCTTTTGCACACTGCTTTGCAGAGATAGCCACTCCTCTGGTTCACTGGTTCCACTGCTAGCTGTGGGGTGAGCAAGTAGTACCTTCCTTGCTGGCTTGCCACCCCTTTGCTAGTTTAAATGCTTGTCAATGTAGCATTAAACTTATCATTGAGTGCTTGATTCCTCCAGGATGGATGCAGGTACGCCAGGCTTGAACAAACCTCCATCCTCCAGGTGGGTCCCCAGACACCAATGAATCCAAACCCTTTCTCACAGCACCAGTTCTTCAACCATGAGTTAAAGTTCCTGGCATGCACTCCTATGCTCTCCTTGCCTCTCTCAGGTAGTACTTCTGAGAAAGTGACAGAAGTAGCTACTTGCTTGAGACCCTCCCAATTTCCTAAACTCTTCCTGAACTTCCGCTTGCTCCCATTTGCCAGGTCATTAGTACCTAGGTGGATAATGACATCCAGCTCACCCTCCCGTCTTGCCTTCCCAGTGATCCTCAGGATCTTCCTTCCATCCCTCCATGCCATGGCACCTGGTAGGCACCTCACCTCCTGTCCTCCCCTCCTGTGTTCCTAGCTGGATCCTCTTATGATGGAGTTCCCACCAGGAATCACTCTCCTCCTCTGGGGTCCACTGCTTTCCCGCTGAGGTCACCTCCTTGGCTAACCTCCACATCCTTTCCTTCCACTTCTCTGGGTACCTCTATTTGGTTGTCCTCGTTTGCCAGTGTGGCATATGAGTTCTTGAGTGGAATAGGATCGGGGATGTGCCTCTGCCTGACCACTCTAACCCTCCCTGAGCCCACTGTCATCCAGGTGCTCCTCGTTCTTGGCATCCTTTGAGGCAGTTGCATTGGATTGGGTGGTCTCTGGATAGGGGTGATGGTACTCCTGACCCAGTTTACTTCCGCTCTGAGTCTGGCTACCTCATCCGTAGTCCAGAGAGATGCATGCAGATAGGGCAGCACCTCAGTGTCCAGAAGGTCTGCCTGAATATGGCTGCCCCACAGCCACTGCATTGCACCACTCCCCACATTATACTGCTATTGCACTACTTGTCTGCTACTGAAGCTCTCCTAGTTACCTTTTTATTAATTTACTGTCCTAAAAATCCTGCCACTGATCCTCAGATAATTTTCTCTAAGTTTAAAAGAAAAATAGCAATTACCAGTTACTCTAAAGCACTGAATTGAATATGTTTCCTTCCTTCCCCTTCTGGCTTCTTCCCTACAACCCTACTATACAAAGAGACAGCAGTTGTCCATTGTGGAGGGGTGTCTTCTATGGGGATTGTGTGTGATAGTACAACAATGTTATCACTCAAATGTGTTGACTCTTGCATGCGGGCCATCCGGGCATTGCTAAAATGAAATCCCTGGTCATACTTCACGTATGGTGGCCTTCCATTGACAGAGACATATACCAGGTTGTGCAAAGATGTGAAGGTTGTGCTGTATAGATAGGAAATCCAGCAAGAGCTCCAGTTCACCATTGGGAATGACCTGATAAACTCTGGCAAAGGTTGCATATTGATTTCGCAGGATCTTATTTAAATTCCAGGTGGTTACTCTTAACTGATGCTTATAGTAAATGGCCAGAAATTCATCAAACGTCTTCAACAACTACTGAGAGTACCATCAAAGTACTGAAATCTGTCTTTGCTACCCATGGTTTTCCGCAAGTGATTGTCTCGGATAATGGACCACAGTTCACATCTGTTGAATTCCAAGCATTTTGCCAGTAATGTGGTATCCACCACATTTTATCACCTCCCTAACATCCAAGTTCAAATGGCGAAGTGGAACGCCTTGTTCAGACTTTTAAAAAGAGTATGGACAAAGCTAATCCTATTACACTGATGGCAATACAAATAGTCCTTTTGGACTTTCTTGCAATGTATCGAACAACACCATATTGTGTCATGGGAAAATCCCCTGCAGAATTGTTGTTTGGACATCTGATTCGAACTCAATTCTTCACCCTCTAGGCTGTAAGTCAGTAACTGAAATGCTTCCTAAGGCTAGATCCTTGAAACCCAATGATCTTGTGTGGGTCAGGATGCATACAGGCCTGAAGAGATGGATAGAAGGCGTGGTAGAAAAAAAGTTTGGAAATGTTGTCTATAGTGTTCGACTGACTAACCAGAGGAGAGTGAAAAAATATGTGGACCAATTATGTACTAGAATTGAGACAGAACAAAAAAGGGATATCCAGAGTCAGGGTAGTTATCCAGCATTAATTGTTCTAGAACAAGAACAGGAAGAGAGATAGTGGAACCACAGCAATTGAGACAAGATGTGGCTGATGCTAATCAGATTCCAGTGCAATAGCCTCAAGTTCTACTATGTCGATCAGGACGTAGGAGACATCCACCAAAGAGGATGGACTGGTAGAGATATAACATAATGACATGAGTAAAAGAGACATTGCAGTAACAACTATAATAGTTTCATACTATTTTCTGAATTATTGACTTACGTACTTTCTAGCTAAGTCAGGAGGGATTGTTATGTGTAGTGCAACTTTAAGAAATGTTAGACAGTACAGCTTTAAGGAATGCATGTACTGTAACTCTTCCTGTGTGTGTTGAGATAAATGTTCCCCCTGTGTCTGTGCTGAATGGAAATAAACAGAGAAGGCCTAGATTTCTGTGGTGCATGTTTTTCTTTCTAACAAGACCCTGATGTGTTTAAGGTACTTATTTTCAGCCACCAAATACAACAGGAATGTAGGAGCTGAGCTAAGCAGCGACTCAGGCTTGGCCGGGTGGACCTGCACTATAGGGTTAGCAAGGCGCCAATGTCCCAGTCATGGTAATGGAAGAGTAGAGGTGGGTACGTTAGGTTGGAAAATCATCAGTCTAGCCCTTGGAGTTGAAGCATATAACTGATGACAAATTCGTAGGATGCCAGGCTCTCCCTTCGAACTTGATTGTGGGAGGCTATGTAATCTGAGGAGCGGTGGTGCCATCTAGCCGTCAAATGAGTCACGCACAATGACATAAACAAAATGTAACTGGTAAGGGAATGGCTGTTTGAAGCTCAGTGAAATCCGCAGTGAAAGTCAGAACTGCAGGCCAAGATCATGCTTATTTCAGCTGGGGACAGCATTTTTATTTGTGGCATGTACAGGATAGCAGAGCAGGGCATAGAGAAGAATGGCATACCAGAATGCTGGCTTGAAGATGAAGGAGTATCCAGGGAATGAGGAGCGTGGAATGCAGCAAAGGCAATTCTTGTAGGCGGTTGCAGCAAACTTGCAGCGCAAACAGTTCAAGGGGTGCTGAGTTAACAAGGGAAACCGGCAGACTGTAGGAGGTAAGGTGAGCGGTCTCATGGACACAACAAATTGAACGGTAGCATGGAGTGGTGGCTGCGCAAAATGGAGGAGACAGGTCGGCAGCAGTAACAGGGATGCAAGTGCGCAGTTGAGCAAGGAGCAGTGGCAGCAGGAGAAGTATGCAAAACAGTGGAGGTAGAGGGAGTGGCTGCGGAGTACATGGCGCAGTGTGGCAAGGAGTGATTAGCTGCAGGAAAACCCCAAAAGCAGAGAGGACACGGTACAGGAAGAGATACTAGGGGGGCAGCAGGAGCAGCAAGGAGTGGGAAACATGAAACAAAAACAAACGAAATTATAGCAAGAGACAGGATGAATGAAGCGGGGGGGGGGCAAGAAAAGCACAGGCAAGACAGAGGTTGAGAACATAGAGAGGAGCCATGGACCAGCAGCAGCAGGCCAGCGAGTGCGACTTGCTTTAAGCAGAGCTGGTGTTGCTGGCAAGATTAAATAGAGGATGAGGGAGGAGCTATTTCCCCCCCTACAGAACCACAGGCTGTAGCCTTCCAAAAAGGTATTAATACAATGAATTTGGAGGATAGTAAAGTGGGCTGGTATATCAGGGTCAGTGAAGGTTTTTGTGGTTAGTGGGAGCTGGGCTCTGGGGTGATAAGTGTTGAGTTGTCTAACTAGTAAATCCCAGTCCACCGTTGCACCTGGAGTGTCAACAGTTATTTTATGGAGTGGAGTTTACTGGGAGGAATCAAAGGGGGAGCAGGCTGAGGGGGCACCAGGCTGGGACAAACCGGTATTGGAAGGGGGCGAAAGTGAGCTGATTGGTTCATGCAGAAATAAATGTCAACCAAGTTTAGGATGGGAGGGTGGGTGGCAAACACTGTATAGTGCTGCTCAGTGATGGTGCACTCTAGCGTGCTGTCTGCTGATTGGATCTCTAGGGACCAAGCGGTCCGAAGTGCTGTGTCCCAAGATCATGCTGAATGCCAAGTTCACGTGCAGAGGCTGCCAGTGTCTAAGTGCATACCTGGAGAGATAATGGGGAGGGCTCCAGCTGCTGCTACCCTCATGACCCTTCTGCTGCCTGTGGATCACTGGGGACAAACACGGAGCTGGGAAGGAATATGAAGCAAGGTGAGCAGGTTCACTAAAAGGAAAGCGGCAGGCTGAAATGTGGGATGGAGAGGGGGGCTGCTAGTGTGCAGTGGGAGGGGAGGGAGGGGAGACAGACTATCAGAGACTAGCACAATATCACAGTTAGAAAGGTGTGCCATGAGGTATATTTGGGGTATGTAACCCCTAGGTGGTGCTATCCCAAGGGCTACTACCCCTGCCTGCTTGGCTAGTAGCAGGTTAAGGGGCCTGAGTTCTGAAACAGGTGCCTCCACCCGGAGGTCATGGTTGGTAGTGGTCAAGGTAACCTGGGCACAGCCCTCCAGGACACTGTAACTCCCCTCTTTCCTTACTAGTAGCTGGAACAATACACAATAATCACTTTCACAATACCCCTGATACACCACATAAGTACCCACACTGTTTGCACTTGCCACCAGGACTTTCCTCTGGCTCAGACCTGGGGACCCCCTGTAAAACAAGGTTATACACAGCAAATAACAGCAGTACAGTACTCTTGCACAAACTGGAACCACAGTTAGGGTAACTGAAAAAAAAAGTTAGATCTGATTTATTTAAGGTACTTGAACAAGGGAGGGGCGTAATCAGGTTAATTTGCTTAAAGGCTCTATCAATCAAACAGTTATGCATGCACTTCAGGGTTCATAAACAGTCACACACTCTGGGTACCCAGATGGAGAATGGTGGGCTAGCCAGGAACTTTGCAGCTGGTTGGGACCCTGTGATGGAAGAAAACAACATGCACAACACACACTATTTGTAATCTGGAACCAGAGGGCTCAGTTCGTGAAAAGAAAAACAACAAGACAATCAGGTGACACACTTTTAGATTAGGCTGTTGTTGCAGAGTGCTACCCTGATGATTACTCACAATACTCAAGACTGGACACAGGCTGGATGAAAATCGAGACAGCAGGTGCTTAATCTGGAGTGCCAGGAGAAGAAGGGCCCACACGATGCGCTGAGGCGTCGTTCCTGGTCAAGTGTGGAGCAGGGGGCTGATCGCCAGACATGTCTCTTATCGGTGGCTTTCTCTGTGCAGTGGGGTAGTCTGGCAGGGCCAGCGTGTCATGGCCCAGGCCAAATGGAGATGAAAACGGATTCAGTCCGATTAGGCTGGATAAAGCTTCCAGCAAGCAGAACACAGTTCACACAGTGGGGAACCAAATCACGACCCACTTTCAATACACAGCACATTTACATGTAAGGAAATTCTACTGTACCAGGCAAACCGCTCTCCGGTCACGACTGCAAAGTCTCTGCACAAACCGGGGATTCAAAAGCAGCTGGAAATCCTGACAGACCGATTGCATTCAGCAAATTTTTGGTCTTCTTCGGGTTAAAGCCTGGTCACAGTCCAATGACTTAAATAGTCCTCACAACTCGGATTCAGTCCGAATAAACTCTGTTTTCCCTCTCAGGGACAGCAGGCAGGCCAAAACTCAGCCCTTTCACAGTTCTCCCATGTAAAACTACACAGAACTGCTGCTCAACTGTCTCAAGCATGTTGCTTTTTCAGCTCCCAACTTAGATCTGACTCAAATTGCAGCAAGCCTGGGAATTTCCCCAAGATCCAAAAGGTTTGGTTGGCTGATCTGTCTGTCAGTCACAACAAAGGCTCCCTCTTCAGGTACAAAAAGGTGCTAAAAGCCCCAAACTACAATTCCTACAGATTTTGACTCCAGACAGCTCCTGTTGTCCGGCTCCATTTTAGGTCCCACCAGTACTAATTGGTCCAATTCGGCAGTCCAGGACCAAGATAGTGGAGATAAACAAAGCAGTCCTTGCTGCAAAGAAGGCAGGTTAGACAAACTACATTATTATTATCACTCTAAATGATTTTTAGCTAATAGTTACATCTTTCAACAGAGCTCCCTCTCAGATTACTTATGACTGCAATCCAGGCAGCTCTTAAAGAGACAGTGCACAGAGGCTATACAGGCACTCTCTGACAATCACATTTAAACGGCTAAAACGCAGGACACCAGCCTGGCAGTGAGCACTTAGGCACACTCAAGGAAGACTTTTCTGGAACCCTCATTTGTAGGGGGGTTAGACCCTTCCCTGCCTGGGGAAAACTTGGCGTCTGCATCAAGTCTGTACCATCATGCATCAGTTAATATAAACGTATTACTTTACTATACATATTCACTGCATTTCCCAATACTTTGTCCATTCTGACAATATATTAGGCATATTTCACACAGGTAAATTGAACATTACTATACTGAATCAGGTAGTAACTTCTTGTACCTTAAACAATGTAGAGGGGGCCCTTCCCTAACAGCTAACTTGGGACTGGATGGGGCAGGGGCAGCATGGTGAGAGGGAAAGACAAGTAACCTGGAATTGGCTGTCAAACTCAATTTGGGCAGTGAGCTTGGTGAGACATAAACACCTTTGTGCACCACATTGAGAGGCAAATCCACTGGCCTCCTGGGAGAATCATAACTGAGGTGTACTACTGGCTTGACAGCTCGGCCAGTCTTTTTGAGGGGGACAACTACAGTCTCTGTACTCTCAGCATTGGTCCTGGGACTTTCATCACTTGGGAGGGGTGCCTCTGCCTGGGTAGAAATGTCCAAACTTGGAGCACTGTCAGCTCCTTGCTCTGCAGGCTCTGTTTCTACAACACTTTGCTCATTTTGAAGAGGCCCTGGTACTGAAGGGGGATTATCAGCACTCTCATAGTGTTCTACAAGTTCTGGCATGTCACCAGAAAGACTCAAACCCTCAGCCCCTTCTTCAGGAAAATCATACAGTTCCACCATACACAGAGACTCAGCATCTTCAGACGTGATACTTTGCACTTCACTTTCAGGGAGCATTGGCCCCAAGGACGAAGCTGGCAGGTAAGGCAGTCCAGAAGGCCCAGCTTCATCCCCACAATTAATTATGGGGTTACCTCAAAACAGCAGACTCAGTTCATAAGAGGGATAACACGCATAGTTGCACTCACTTTCGTCAGAAGTGGACTGACAGTCACTATCATTCTGGGCGTGCTGTGGAGGAAACCTTAAATCTGTGGCAACTGAGGTAGGTTGGCTCTGTCTCTTTCTTGCAGCAGCATGAGTCACCGGCCCAAGGGGCTTAATTTCTGGGGGTTCAGCCTGAATCATGACTTGGCCGATAGGTAGAAAGTGGTTATGGTGCATGGTCTTGACAGTTTTGGAGTTGTTCTCTGGGCACACCTTGTACACAGGTAAATCATCCAACTTTCCAACTACTACATGGGGAAGATGGTACCACCAATCAGCAATTTTGTGTTTACCATACAGTTCCAAATTGCGAAACAACACACGGTCTCCAGGTCAAAGCTCTTGAGCCTTTACTTTTTTGTCATGCCTCTCTTTGTTGGCTAGATTTCTCTTGGAGGCCATTGTCTGGGCCAGTTGATAGGTATGGTCAATTGAGCTTCCAATTTTTGTACATATTGCAAGTAGATTTCATCTCGTACCCCATCCGAAGAGACCCCAAAACAGACATCAACTGGCAGCTCGGCCTCTCTCCCGAACATGAGGCAGTAGGGGGAGAGCCCAGTAGCATCATTTTTTGTGCAATTGTATGCATGTACCAAGGTGCTAATCTGCTGGCTCCATTTATGCTTGTCTTTTGGGTGGAGGGTGCCCAGCATTTCTGGAAGGGTGCAGTTAAAACGTTCTGATTGAGATAGGAGGTGATAGGGGGTGGTTCTTGGCTTTCGCACCCCCCATAGAGAGAGCATTTCTTTGATTAGTCGACTCTCAAAGTCTCAGCCCTGGTCAAAGTGGATCCGCTGGGGGACACCATAGTGGACAAAGAAATTTTCCACTAGCACCTTGGCCACGGTAGATGCCTTTTGATACTTGGTGGGAAAAGCTTGTGCATACCATGTGAAATGATCCGTAACCACTAACACATTGTCAATGTTCTGCTGATCAGGTTCTAAACACAAGAAGTCTATGCAGACTAGTTCCATGGGGGTGCTGGTAGTAATATTAACAAGGGGGGCAGCCCTCTGAGGCAGGGCTTTTCTTTGCAGGCAGTGACTACAAGTCTTTACATGGTGCTCAACATCAGCCTCCATTTTGGGCCAGTAGAAGCGAGATTGTACCAGGTCAAGGGTTCTGTCAATACCGAGGTGCCCCATGTGATTGTGGAGGGACCTCAGTACCAAATCTTTAAAGGCCATGGGCAGGACCAATTGTTGCTTGTCTACTTTGCCACTACGATCTACTGTCCCTCTATACAACAACTGATTGAGCAACTCCAATCTGGGGCCTTCTTTAAACAATAAAGCAGTTCACAAGTCAGTGGAATGTAACTGAGACACATCTTTCCCTGCACACAGGGCATCAAGTGCTGGCTGAATCATAGAATCTTGGGATTGAGCCCACTGAATGCTGTCATTGTCAAATTGAGGTAGTGAACTAATATCTAGAGCACAGAAGTGGCAATAAGCAGCTGGTATGCAGGTGTCAGAAGGGCCCAAGCAATCTACTAAACAGTCCACTGTGTCCGCAGACATCTGTTCCATCTCTATCAAACTTTTGGCACAATGCTCGAATGTCAGGTTCAGATAGCCTGACTCAATCACTCTTGGAAGTGGGCCTTCGTGATAGGGCGTCAGCATCAATATGGTTCAGGCCCAGTCTGTATTCAACAGCATAATCATAGGTTAATAATGCAGAAAGCCACCGGTGCCCAGTGGCATCTAACTTAGCTGAAGTCTGTACATAGGTCAATGGGTTATTGTCAGTCTTCACCAATATCTTTGCCCCATAGAGGTATTAATAAAACTGGTCAACGATGGACCATTTTAGCACAAGGAACTCCAACTTATGCAGAGGGTAGATTTGTTCGGACGGGATCAAGCTCCTACTGGCAAAAGCTACTGGTCTCAGGCCATCCTCATGGTCTTGATACAGCACCGCTCCTAGACCCTGCAGACTAGCATCCATATGCAGCACATAGGGTTTGGTGGGGTCAGCATAGGAGAGGATGGGAGCATGGGTGAGCTGGTATATGATCTCATGGATGGCTGCTTCACATTTGGGCATCCAGCGGGGCCCAAAGAGTTCACCTGGGTGGAAGTATACTTTTGCTGGTTCTTTAACAGCCCCTTTTTTGTATTTATGATAGGTAGGAGGGCAACCCTGGGTAAGGTTCAAGAGTGGGTGAATCACCTTGGAATAATAATAATAAACTTTATTTATATTGCACCTTTCCAAAACCAAGGTGCATTCCAAAAAGATTAAATACAAACAGAACAAACAGACAGTAATATAAAAACTGTTAAAAACAAGTACGAAACATTAATCAAGGCCATATGCCTTATTCCATAAGAAGGATTTAAGAGCCTGTTTAAAGCTCCCCACAGTTGAACACTCCCTTATCCGACGTGGTAGAGAATTCTAAAGGGTTGGTGCCGCAAACATAAAAGCCCGGGTACCAGCTGATTTCAGTGTGACCCTAGGAATCTCTAGCAACCCCTCGTCGGCTGAACGGAGCGACCTCACCGGGAGGTAAGGAACCAGGAGATCTTTCAGGTAGTCAGGGCCCAGATCATGTAGGGCTTTAAAAGTCAGTAATCCAAATTTGAAGGTGATCCGCCACTCGACTGGTAGCCAGTGCAGATCCCGCAGCACCGGAGTAATATGTGATGTTCTAGGAGTACCTGTAAGTACTCGAGCTGCGGAATTCTGCACCAGCTGAAGGCAGTGGATGTCAACCCCCGGAAACCCAAGGTAAAGCGAGTTGCAATAGTCCAGGCGTGAGGTCACAAAGGCATGGATCAAAGTTGGCAGATCGCCAGACGGAACGAGGTGCTTGATTCTGGCAATGTTTCTCAGATGATAAAATGAGGATTTTACAACTGCTGACACTTGAGATCTTAAGGTCAGCCCAACATCTAAGATCATCCCCAGATCTCGCACCCGTTCAGAGACCAGTAACTCGACATCCCCACAAAACACCCCAGAGGGGAAGCCGGCCACAGGTCCCCCTATCCGGCGATCCGGATCCAAAACCAACACCTCGGTCTTCCCAGAATTCAACTTCAACCAACTCGACCTCATCCAATCCTGGATTTCCTCCAGACAGCTTTTAAATACAGAGACAGCTCCTTCCTGGTCAGGTGAGAAGGACAGGTACAATTGGGTATCATCTGCATAACAGTGAAAACCCAACCCGTACCGTCTCACAATGTCTCCAAGGGGAAGCATGTACACCGCAAACAACATGGGGGACAATATAGAGCCCTGAGGGACCCCACAAAAAAGTGAGAAGGGATCACAGGAAAAAAAGCCTGACACCACCCTCTGAGATCTTCCGGTGAGGTATGATGTGAACCATCTGAGCACAACCCCAGAGAGTCTTTTATGAATCTGTGGTAGTAGCCACAGAACCCCAGGAAACATTGTAGTTCTTTCAGATTATGGGGCTGGGGTCAAGTAGTCAGTGCTTCAAACTTACTGGGATCAGTCTCTATCCCTTTTGTAGATACTGTGTCCCACATACTTCATGGAGGTTTGAAAAAACTGGCACTTGTCAATGGACAGCTTGAGGCCGAAGTCTTCCAGTCAATCTAGGACTTTAAACAGTCAGTTCTCATGCTCCTCTAAAGTGCTCCCAAACACAATGACATTGTCCAAGTACACCAGGCATTCCAGCAAATTCATATCTCCCACCACACGTTCCATCAGTTGCTGAAAGGTGGCCGGGGCACCCGATATCCCCTGTGGCATCCTCAGAATCCTCAGATTCGTAGAATCCCAATGGACAGATGAAGGCTGTTTTCTCATGTTCTTCTGGGGCCATCGGGATCTGGTAGTATCCGCTGCAAAGATCCAACACCGAGAACCATTTGCTCCCATTCAAGCAGTCCAGGGCATCTTGTATACGAGGCATAGTGTATTGGTCTGGGATGGTCCGCTGGTTTAGGGTTCGATAATCAACACACATCCTCACAGACCCATTCTTCTTACGCACAACCACAATGGGAGAGGCATATGGGCTCCTGGATTCTTGTATCACGCCAGCAGCGAGCATTTCCTGCAGGTGTGTTCTCACATCCTCTATGTCTGCTGGGGTTAGGCATCGGGACCTCTCTTGAAATGGCCATTCATCGTGCAGACGTATGTGATGCTCCGCACCCTGAACACATCCCACATCCCATTCCTTCAGATTAAACACTTGCTCTCTCTGGGCAAGTCTCTTGCTAATTCTAGCCTTCCATTCAGCTGGCAACGGGGAGTCACCAAAGTCAAACAAGTCTGGGGTCACTCTCTCCTTCTCACCAGGGTGCTTGTTGCTGGGCAATACTGCAGTGTCTGCACAGTGTACCATAGCTAGGGTGCAACCTCTGTTCACCCTGATCTCCTGATCTGACACATTGTGATTCTGGACCATCACTCGTCATGCATAGGCATGGGCATGAGCAGGCAAGATGCTGGGCTTCAAAAATAATCCTTTTGCCAATTTTCCATCGCCTGGCACATCCAACATCAGTATTTTGTTCTTGACATATTTCTGGAGGCAGACCTTCCCTTGAATGGTACACTGGGCATTAGGGGCCACTACCATTGAATCGGGATCCTTCTTCCACACAATCCCCACCAGTTCATCCTGGTCTACTTCCTCAGGTTTCTGTTGCAAATCATACGCCCTCTTGATCAGAGCTAGAATTCTAAGGGTCCTACCAGTCCATCACCCTTGTTTCTCATGACAGAGTTACACCAGTCTCCCAAACATATAGGCGTTTGTCCCGATAAACAGGGGGACCCCATCATACAATCCGGTGGGGGGAGACACTAGGGCCAGTGTCTCTACTTGCTCCCCTACACCAGTGACAGTTGCAGGAAATGACAACCAGAGACGGGTATATCCTAGATATGGATAAGACTTGTCATTCAGCCCTCACACATGTAGGCCTTCCAGGAATTGTAAAGACACATCAGATAAGTGTTTCATATCAGTCCTGAAACACAATGGTCACTTGTGACCCACTGTCAAGCACAGCCCGAGTGGCAATACCATTCACAGCCACATTAGTCTCCATTGAAGGGCCCACTATCTTGGACCAGTCGGGAGGGACAACAGCAGGGGCCTGGACAGACGATTTAGCCACAGAGGGGTTTGAGTTAGGATGGCTGAAGCTTTTACTGCAGTCATTTCGTGCACCCCTTGACCACTGACTTGTTTTCTGAAGCTCTCATTGAAGTTGGTTCACTACTCTCTCTAAGTCCCTCTGAGAACGGCATTCCCTCTTCATGTGACCATCCTTGCCACAATTGTAACAAATTACAGGCTCTCGGGGCATCCTTGGAGAGAGCATTGCAGGGGATGCTGGAGCACCAGTGGGAGATCGTGATCTGGCTCCTGCTGATAGTGTGCCATGTCTCAAACATTCCTTTAGGGTGGCAGTCAATTCCTTGAGCTTAGCCAAAAAGCCACCCTCAGTAGCAGATGCTTGAGGATGCACCCCCACCCCCATGGCAGTCACGTCCTGACAGGGGCCAGGGTCTTTGTCAACAGGGGATACCTCAGTGAGAACATCCGGCTGTACCTTTCTGACTTCCTTCAGCAACTCCTCTCCCCACCGTTTAGCCCACAGTGGGACACCCTTAGTGGTCTCCATTTCAGAAGGGCCTTCCGGTGCCATGATCACTTGAGCTGCACTCACCCCATAATTACAATCTCCCTCTTCCCCTTCAACCTCCCGGAGTTCTTTTATCAAGTCATAGTAGTCAGGTGAGTTACCTCTCCTATCCTGGAACCTTAACTGGAGGATCTGCAATTTAGAATGCTTTGCATGTTGCAGTATATGCCCCAATCTCGCACGGTTCAAGTCACTAATGGATACCCCACCTTTCCGGTAAGCTTTCTGCAAAGCTCTTTCTAGATGAGTAACATACGTACAAAACTTTCCCCTTTCCATTGTTTGGTACCTCGGAATTTCCACATCAAATTCTCTCCTGAGTCAATGTTCCCAAAATTGCCTTCGAGTGCAGATAGGTACTTCTGAGCAGATGCATCAGGGTTTGTGGACCTCAAAGATTTAATGGCTTTGAGGTGGGACCCCTCAAACTTTCTATGATTCTTTTCCACTTCTCAGCCTCCGCACACTGCCACGTGGGTACCAAGGGGGCAACATAGTCTATCCAGTTCTCCCAGTCATCCTCCCCCTGGGGTTGGGGAGGGTGTCTGAGAAGATTCTCAACCTTCTATAGGAGTTATGACTAATGGCAGGTACATATATAGCAGCCAGCATTGGCACGGGCACAGAAGGCAGGGCAGTAACAAATGCTGGAGTGGGAGGGGGTGTTGGGGGAAGGAACACCCCCAGGTGGCAGGAATAGTTTCTTAAAGTTCTCTATGGTTTTCCCTTCCTCCAGCAGCAACTTAGCAAATTTCTCCTTAAAAGTCTCAGATAACAGTGGGAGCTCATCCTCCCTGGGGTCTTCACTGTCTTTTGTTATCACTCTCCAGGCAGCTGGAACCCCTTCTGGGGCAATAGTCTGTGGCACTTTAGAGCTCTCCACAAGGTCACTACACTCTACCAAGGCTATGAAAGTTTGGGCGATCAAATTGGCCTGTTCACCCACCACCACAGAGTTTTTTAAACATTCAGCTTTGGTGAGTGCTCCCTCTACAGTGTCTTTACTGGTACCCAGGGGAATATCCAGTATAAGTAGAGCATTTTGGGGGCCGATCTCCTGCCCAGTACACCACCCCACCAACTGGTGTACAGCCATTTCTACTGGGGTAGTCATTAATCTTTAACAATATTTTTTTTTTTTTAAATTCAACTTCTTTATTGATTTTAGATTATACACATCATTATAGATATAACAGGAATGGTACATAGATGCAATCTTCTAACTAAAGTATACAGTGGAGAGCTAATAACAATAAAAAACAACTTATAACAAAGGAAAATAAAAGAAAATCTTACCCTCCACCCCCAAACCCTCCCTCTCTCCTGACCCCCCCCCCCGAAGAGTGCCCATGTATATATTACAATTCTTGAAGTCTTTAACAATAATTTATAATTTTTGGCCACTAGAAGGCACAAAATCCCAGTGGTAAGCCTCCAAAATGTAACCCCTAGGTGGCGACAGACAGTGCCTGGTTCTAGTGGGTCTCCTACCTTGGCATGGCACTGTAGTCGCTGCAGGGGACCTCGCTGTCGAACTGTCTCTGTTGGGTGGGTATACACTGCTACTACACTCATGTCCCTTCTGCTGCCTCGGAATCTCTGGGGACACACATGGAGTTGGGGAGATGCTGGGGAGAGCTCCAGCTGCCACTACCCTCACAACCCTTCTGCTGCCTGGGGATCTCAGGGCCTGCAGAACTGTACATACTACTCTAGGTGGGGGTCTCAGTACAGAGCAATACAGGGGAAACACCACCTCCCTTCTCCTGCATGAAAACTCCCATCCATATGCACCCAAGCAACCCAATAGCTTTACCAACTGCCCTGTTACACTGTCCTGCCATCTTGAGATCATCAGATATGAGTTCCCCAATGTCCCTCTCTTGCTGGATGACTGTAAGCATCCCCCGTGTTACACTCAGCCACTGGGTTTCTCTGCACCAATTGCATAACTTTGCTCTTTTTGGCATTGAAACCCAGCTGTCACCCAGCAGAAAGACAGACCTTCCCCTCCAGTTCCTCAGCAATGACACTTGTGAATACATTGAAGATGACGGGACCCAGTGCTAATTCCTGTGTCTCTCCATTGGTCACTCTTCTGTCCCTCTGAGTGAATTCCATTTACCATCACCCTCTGTCTCCCATTCTTTACCCTGTTCGATATCCATCTCACTGCCTTATCTCCAAATCCCAGGTTGCTAAGTTTCTTTATTAGCCTCCTGTGTTGCATAATGTCAAAGACATTACTGAAGTCCAGATAGGCCACCTCCACTGCCCTCACCTGATCCACCTCCCTAGTCACCCAGTCAAAGAAATCTATGAGATTTGTTTGGCATGACCTCCCTTCTGTGAAACAGTGCTGCCGGTGGTCATGCAGCCTATTTGGCTCCAGGTACCCCATCAGGCTCTCCTTCAGCACAGTCTCCATTGATGTCCCCATCACTAATCTGAGAGTGACTGGAGAGTAATTGCTAGTTTCCTCCTTGCTGCTGCTGCTGCTCTTGTGCAGAGACACCACACTGGCCCTCCCCATGTCCTACAGAACTATCCTGTCCACAGTGAGATGCTGAATAGTGTTGCCTGTGGGCAGCTAGCACCTTATTCGTTTTTTTTATAACTCTCGGGCGAATCCCATCTGGCCACATTGCCTTGTTTTCCTTTATGGTTCCCAATCCCCTTCAGACTCTCTTCTCCTAGAATGGACTTGTGTCCACTTCCCTCCTCTCTGGTACCTGCTGATACATGTTGATCTGTTCCGTCCTCGCTCCAATGTGAATACAGAGCAGCAGTACTCATTTAAAATTTTAGCTTTTTCTTGAACTTCTGCACAGTCTCCCTGCCCATGCTCACTATCCCATGCCTTGATTTTCACTTTTCACTCATGTACATGAAGAAAGTTTTAGCCCTCTTTTTCACCTCCTTGGTGAACTTCTCCCCTGTTTGTGCCTTAGCTGCCTCACCCTCCTTCCTGCCTCCCTTTTTTTTATACCTCCCTGTCCCCCTCCATCTGGATCTTGTTGTTCTTACTAAAAGCTCTTTCCTTCTCCCTTACTGCCTTAGCCACCTGCTTCAAGAACCATAGTGGCCTCTTTCTCCTCCTACCCTTACTTCCCTTAAACAGCATGCTGTTGTCTTAGTTTTCCCTCCTTGATCCTTTTCCATTGTCCCTCTAATCCCCCCCAGTTATCACCTCCTTCAAGGTAATTATGAGGCAATTACCCATTTCTGTAAATTTTGCCCTCCTGAATTCCAGGACTCTCGTCCTAGTGTGTTTTATCTTTTCTCCAATTCATATGCCAAACCGTACCACACGGTGATCGTTTGTACCCAGGTGGCTACCCAATTTGATATCTGCAGTGCTGTCCCCATTAGTAAGTACCAGGTCCAGCACTGCCACATCTCCAGTGGGTGCTGTAGCCAGTTGCCTGAGAAATTCCCCCTGAAGGGAGTCGTTGTCAGCCCTGCTTCTTGATATAGCAGTGGCTAGAATGGTACAGTCTACATCTGGTAGATTAAATCTCACCATAGCCAATGCCTTGCCTTTGCTTGCCAATCTGCCAATGATCTCCCCAAAACCTTGTCTAACTCCTCCACCTGTGTTGGTGATCTGTACACTAAACGTCCATGCAGATAGAGGCTCCATACCCTGTCTCTAACCCAAGCCAAAGAACCTCCAACCTTTCCTTCTCCCCTACTGTCCCTGTATATCTCTGTGTCCTTTATGCCTTCCATCACATATAAAACAATCCCCCTTCCTTCCTGTCCTGCAGTAGCATGGTGTATCCTGAAATGGCCAAATCCAAGCTGTGGTTATCAGTGTACCATGATTCTGTTATGGCCACCAGATCCAGGTCTGCCTCCACAGTGGTTGCCCCAAGGACAGGAATTTTTTTCCCGAAGGCTCCTTGCATTGGCATACATGGCTATACATTTCTTTTGCCCTTCCATCCCCCTACATTGCACTCCCTTCCTGATTCAGTCCTTCCACATTCTCGTGTCCTTGGTACTGTTCACCCCCTTTTCTGTCCTTCTGCCTATCCTCCTTAGCTCAACTCTCAGCCTTGTATCTACCTCCTGATCCTCCAGTCCTTTCCTCCCCCTCTTCCCTATGCTTCTCTACCCCTCGGGAATTTATGTCCCCTCTGTTTCTCCTCTCTGCTGCTCCATTTTCTTGGGGGGGTGGCATTCACTGCCTCCCTCGCTTTTACTGAGTCCTCCCTTGGCTAGTTTAAACACTCCTTGAAGTAACATTGAAACCTTCCACTCAGGACTGCCATTCTTCTCCTGGATGGATGGAGGGTGTCTCTCTTGTACAGGTCTCTGTCCCACCAAGTCAGACCCCAGTGCCTGATGTAACCAAAACCCTCCTCCCTGCACCATATCTTCAACTAGTCATTGAAATCAGTGCTGAGTTCCTCAGCCTCCCCCAATGTATACAAGTAGAACCTCAGTTATGGCCACCAAATGAGCTACCTGCTTCAGGCCTTCCCTCGCTCACTGAACCTATCCTGCACTACCCCTGCTGTGTCTCTTGCCATTTTATTTGCCCCATATGGACAATGGCATCCAGCTCCCTCTTCTGCCCCACCAGGATTCGCTTGTCCCCATCCCTCCATGCTGAGGCACCAGGCAGGCACCTCAACTACCTCTTCACCTGCTCCCAAATCTATCCTATCTACCATATCTAAAAGGTAACATGCTCACCCTCACTCAAGAATCCATATATTGACTATAGCACAGTACATTCTGCCAGCACCGGTCATCAAATGGTTGGATATCAACAAAGTGATACAGACTTCACCACCCATATATACACACACTCCAACAAAGTCAAATGTTGACATTATCAGCTGCACCGCTCTTCACCCCCCCATCCACCCACAAACTGTTGATTGTCAACAAAATGCTGAGGACTTACAGACACACAGACACACGCACACACACACACACACACACACACACACACACACACACACACACACACACACAGACACACAGCAATGGGCACGATTGAACTGTTACAGTAAATCCAACAAGTGTAGGTAACATATAGAGGGTCCCTTACCTGGGTGCTAGGGAGCCAGAGGTATGAGTCTTGAAGCGGCAACGTCAATAGAATCTGTAAAATAAAACATAGGAAAGGGGTCACAAAGGATCCATAGTTCTTTGGGAGTAAATAGGAAGGATAAGACAAGTTAGATGTAGAGTAATATTTATCTGATGGGGCAGGAGTCAGCATCCTGTCAGACCTGTTACAATAAAGAGAAAATAAGTTAAAATGGAGATAATACAGTAGTGAGAGCAGAGACAGAGAGCAGAGAGATACATGTAACCCCTAGGTGGCGCTATCCCAAGGGCTACCAGCCCTGCCTGCTTGGCTAGTAGCAGGTTAAGAGGCCTGGGTAATGAAATGGGTGCCTCCACCCAGAGATCAGGGTTGTTAGTGGTCAAGCTAACTTGGGCACAGCCCTCCGGGACACTGTAACCCCCCTCTTTCCCTTCAAGTAGCCTGAACAATATACAATAATTACTTTCACAATGACCCTTGTTCACCAGGCAATTACCCACACTGTTTGCACTTTCCACCAGGGCTGGTTCCTCTAGCTTGACCGTGGGGACCCCCTGTAAAACAAGTTTAAGTACAGCAAATAGCAACAGTACTATACTTTTGGCACAAACTGGAACCACAGTTAGGTTAAATGCAAACAAAGTTAAATCTGATTTATTCAGGGGACTTGAACAAGGGAGGGGTGTAATCAGGTTGATTTGCTTAAAAGCTATATTAATCAGACAGTTATGCATGCAGTTCAGAGTCCCTACACCGACACACACTCTGGGTACCTAGGTAGGAAAATGGTGGGCTAGCTGGGAATGTTGCAGCTGGTTGGGGCCCTGTGATGGAAAAAAGCAATATGCACAACACACACTATTTGTAATCCAGAGCTGGAGGGCTCAGTCCGTGAAAGAAAAGGCAACAAGATAATCAGAGGACAACACTTTTGGATTTAGCTGCTGTTGCAGGGAGCTACCCTGATGTTTACTCACTATACCCAATACTGGACACTGGCAGGATGAAATCGAGATGGTAGGCTATTGAGCTGGAGTGCACAGAAAAGCAGGGCCCACACAAATCACCGAGATGTCATTCCTGTTAAAGGCGTTGAGCAGGGGGCTGATTCCCAGGCCAGTCTCTCGTCAATGACTTTCTCTGCGTAGCAGGTATTCTGGTTGGGCCAGTGTAGCAAGGCCCAGGCAAATGGAAATGGATACAGATTTAGTCCGTGGAGCTGGATACAGCCTCCAGCAAGCAAAACACAGTTCAGACACACAGTGGGGAACCAAATCATGACCCACTATAAGCACACAGCACATTCACGTGTAAGGAAATTCCGCTGTACCAGGCAAATGGCTCTCTGGTCACAATTATAGAGTATCTGCAAAATCTGGGAGCTCAGAGGTAGCTGGAAGTCCTGACAGGCCGATCGCATTCAGCAAATCTTTGGTTTTCTTCAGGTTAAAGCCTGGTCACAATTCAGTGGCTTAATTCGCACTCCAAATTCAGAGTCAGTCCGGAAAAAAAAAGCACAAGTTCCCTCTCAGGAACAGCAGGCAGGCATGCAGGCCAAACTCAGGCCTTTCCACAGTTCTCCCACGCAAATCCACTATGGAATACTGCTTGAACTATCTCGAGCTGTTACTTCTTCACTTCCCAACTCAGATCTAACTGAAACTGCAAGCAGTGTGGGACTTTCCCCAAGATCCAAAAGGTTTGGTTGGCTGATCTGTCTGTCAGTCACAACAAGGGCTCCCCCTCCAGGTTATTTTAGGTGCCAAAAGCCCAAAACTACAATTCCTACAAGTTTTGACCCCACCAAGCCCCTTCAGGCAGGCTCCATTTTAGAGTCCCAAATGTACTGATTGGCCCATTCTGCAGTCCAGGACCAAGATGATGGAAACAAACAGAACTGTCCATGCTGCAAAGAAGGCAGGTTAGAACAAACTGCAATATTATTTCTACTCTAACAAATGATCAGCAAATAAGTACATCTTCTAACAGACCTCCCTCTCAGATTAATTATGACTGCAATCCAGGCAGCTCTTAAAGAAACAGTACACAGAGGCTATACAGGCACTCTCTAGCAATACATTTAAACTTCCAAAACGTAGAACACCAGCCTGGCAGTAAGCATTTAGGCAAGCTCAAGGAAGACTTTTCGGGAATCCTCATTTCTAGGGGGGTTACATACAAAATGGTATCCGAGAACACAGGAGTAAAAAAGGGGTGCTTAAATTAAAAAGCTGCAGTTACAGCAAAGTAGGAAGACAGAGATATAGAGAAAGAAAATAAACAGATAGGAAAAGAGAAGAGAAAGTGTTGTCATGGGGGGCACAGCAAAACCACTTATCACCCCCAAGATGGCCTAGTGGCCAGTAATTAAAAGCAGTGGCCTGGATGGACTAGTGGGGACTGTTTTGGGCTAGTAGACTTGCATTATTAAAAATAATTTAGCATTGGTGGACCAGGGGGCTGGAGTTGTCCCCAGGAGCTAAGTGATTTATAAACCCTGGTGAGCTTATGGGCTAGTTTCCCTAGTGGCCACTGGCCTATGTAGTTAAACAAAATGAGAAGATTTTCCCTAGGGTCTAGTGGTGGTGGGTGGCCCCTAGGCCTCTGATACTATTTTGGCAGACAGCGAGATGGAGTGTGAGGAGAAGGACAAGGTGGTGCTGCTGCTGCAGGTTGTGCAAGCGACTGCATTAAAAGTGAAAGAATCAGGTGGTGTGTTCTACTCCCAGTCTGTACAGAGCTCAGGCTGCAGCCTGTTCCATGTATGGGAGATGAGGGGACATGACCTTGGTGGGAGGTGAAGGAGGCCAGTGTAATAGTGCCTCATTCCACCTACTTGAGCAGGCAAATGTAATTGTCCAGAGGGGCTAGGGAGCAGGAGAGGTGGGAGGAGGCTGCCATATAGTGATCTGCACTCACAGCTGAATAGCTTCCAGTCGAGAGCGGAAGGCGGTGGGAACTGCCAGGCAGCTCAGCCATGCTCTAGCTACTAGTTGAATAGCCCAGTGGGTGCTTTTGGTGCAGATCCAGGGGTGCAGGTCCAGGGGCAGGTGGCAGCGGGTGTCACCAATTAAAGTCGCATCACAGATTAGGTTAACATGCCTGGCTGAACTTCATTTAAATAAATAAATGCTTGTGGGAGGCAAGAACAGGGCAGGCACTCCCTAAGGGAAGAAACAAGAGAATCCGCACTGTAGCTGTTGGTCCCAGCATTGAGAGGCCGAGTAGGAGCAGGATGGGATAGAGTCTGAGTCTGAGTATGAGATTGGGGGGCTGAGTAGGAGAAGGGGGGCTGAGTATGACACATAAGGGGAGCAGATTATTCATCAAAGAACAGGCGGGAGTAGGAGGATCAAACTTCCCAGCGGATGCTCTCCTCTACTAGGAAAGGAGAGATGGTGACAGACTCCACTGTGACACTGCCACCTGAGTGACTATGGATGGTGGTGCACGTAGGCATGGCTTGTAAGGGAGGCTGTCAACTCACTTGCACATACATGAAGCCCCTGCTGCCAGTGTCCTGGTTTGGGAAGAAAAGTGGGAAATAGTCCAGACCTTATACAACACACTGTAGAGTACTCTCACAGGTCCTGTACAGTCCCCATTACTGCAGACACCAGATTATGAGTGCATCTAGGGGTTTGGTGGTGTCTTGAGGTCTCCACTGTGAAGAGAAAATTGTGGGGTTGCCTGGAAGAGGGGCTGAGGTGACCACAGGTAGGAAGGTCACTATGTGATTGAACGGCAAGTGCACAGCAAAGACATAAGCAGTAAATCAAAAGAAGAGAGAGTGGTGGATTACTTCATCAGTCCCTGCACCTACTGATCATGTCCTTTGTAACATGTGATAGCCAACACAACCTGTCTTTGTACCCTTTGCCTAATCTGTCTTACCCCACATTCATTGACAAAAGTGTAGAAAAAAAGCTTCCTTTTCTAAAAACAGATGGGTCTGCTGTTGCAACTTGCATGATCAATTGCACAGAAAGGGAAAGCGCCAGGCAGTGCTTTCTACGGTATCCAGTCAGAATAGCGTAACATTAACAATGCATGCAAAAAGCACGCTGTAAAAAAAGCAAAATACAGGGGTACAACGCGAATGGCAATTACCACATTTCTGTAGCTGTGACTTCCATAAGAGGATCTGAAGGGAGGGAAGAAGGTTGAAAATAAGTGGGGACTTGCCAAGCTGCTCCCTTGGTGGAGAGGGGTAAGGGGGTGAGCAACTCACAAGCATACTGCTGGAGACCAGGTGTCTAGTCCTGGTCTCTGATTTTTTTTTTTTCCATGAAATGGGTTTGCGATATTTTACAAGTCCCATCTCACGGTCCCCCCTCCCCCCTTCTCAAGTTGCGCTTTACCCCATAATCCAACACTGACTCTGAGTTGATTAAGTAATTGGGGTGTGGCGGCAGAGCCCCCTGCAAAAACATACATTTTAAATTGTGTATGAAGTCCGTGGTAGTGGTCCTCCATGTGTATTGGGATTGCTACCATGCGCCTATATGGCAGGGGCTGTTATTGCTGTGCTGTTTTGGCAACCACTGTTGTTATGGTTGCTCTTCTGACCTAGTGCCCATTCAGATCCACGATGCCGCATCGACAATTTCTTGTTAACACAATGTTTCCCCAACACCACTACATCGATTGCAATTGCAGTCATGATACTTCCGCTATGAATAAACTTCTTGTTTTGTGGGGGGGGGGGGCTGTGCCCCCCGCATCTCCCATGCAGGGGGCTATGCTCCCTGAACCCCCCTACTAACGATTCTCAACTCCAAGATGGAGATGAGTCTGGGATGGGGTACAGAACCTTGGGGAAGGGTGCCAGGGTCCCAGACAGACATTACAGCAACATGGTGATGTTGTTGGTATTGACTATGTTGCTGTAAAGTTGTCACTGTTACAATGGTGTACCTGCCCATTCTACTCGCAGTCTGTATGGAGCTCAGGCTGTGGACTGCTCTGTGCAGGCAGGAGATGAGAGGGCAGGAGATGAGAGGCCAGGAGCTCGCCCAGAGGTGAAGGAGGCCAGTGTTGGAGCACCTCATTCCACCGACCTGAGCTGCTGTTTCAGCAGCAAATGTAATTGCACTGAGGGGCTAGGGAGTAGGATAGGTGGTGATAGGCTGTTATTTATTAAGACAGACTTGCAGTTGTTAAATATAGGTTTTGCCAAGCTGCTCAACCACAGCTGAGATAGGGTGGGGGTGTACCAGGTGCTGTTCAGGAGAAGGAGGAGGCCAGTGCATCATTCCACTTACCTGAAGTGGCAAATGTAATTGCTCTGAGGGGCTAGTAGCTGTAGAGGTGGTGGGAGGCTGCCATATAGCAATCTGCACTCATGTCTCTTAAAAGCTCCCAGTCAGGAGAAGAATTCAATAGGAACCACCAGGCAACTGAGCCGCTCCATGGGTCTGAAATCAGGTGGCAAAGGCTGCCCACAATTCAAGTCATATGGCAGATAACTGTTAAGTATCACACTGGGCTTCATTAAAAAAAAAAAATACAAAAATGCCTACAGGGTGCTGAGGCAAAAACAGGGCAGGCACTTACCAATGGCAGCAACAAAAGAAGCTGCACCGTGGCTGTTGGTCCCAGCTCTTTGAATCATAGAATCTTGATGGCAGAAAAAGACCCTCAGGCCCATCTAGTCTGCCCTTTCCACCCCTTTATTTATTCTGCCCCCTTTCCTGCGGCCCCCTTACCATTCCCACACAGCCCCTTATGTCTGTCCCATGCAATTTTGAACTCTGACACTGTTCTGGCCCCCACCACAGCCTCCAGAAGCCTGTTCCATGCCTCCTCCACCCTCTCCATTAAGAACTGTCCCCTCATGTTACCCCTGAATCTCCCCCCTTAGTCTCAGACTATGCCCCCTAGTTACTGCACTTCCTATGGAATAGACTCTCTGCCTTCACCTTGTTGATCCCCTTGACATTTTTGAATGTCTCAATCATGTCCCCTTTTTCCCTGCTAGTTTCCAAGGAGCACAGCCCCAGTTCCCTGCATCTCTGCTCGTATGGTTAACCTTGCATACCCTACACCATCTTAGTCACCCTCCTCGGGACCCCTTTCAACCTGTCTATGTCCTTTCGCAGATGTAGCCTCCAGAACTGGATACCATACTCCAGGTGTGGCCTCACCATGGCTTTATAGAAGGGCATCAATGCCTCGCTTTGTCTGCTGGTGATGTTCCTGCCAAGAAACGCCAGCATCCCATTTGCTTTTCCCCCTGCCCTGCTGCATTGGTTGCCCACCATGAGTTTACTAGATACTATTACTCCTAAATCCTTTTCCTGCTCTGTAATCCTAATATCCCCCAGCCCCCCAGCGTGTATCCTGCTTTTGAGTTCTTGTGCCCCAGGTGCATCATGGCACACTATTTGACATTGAATTTTAGCTGCTAAGTCTCCGCCCATCCCTCTAAAGTCTTCAAGTCTTGCCTCATGTCTCCCCCCCCCCCCGCCGTGGTGTCCATCCTATTACAGATCTTTGTATTATCTGCAAAAAGGTTCACCCATCCTCTCAGTTGTTCTGCTATGTCACTAATGTAGATGTTGAAAAGGAGGGGACCCAGTACTGACCCCTGGGTTGCCCCGCTTGTCACCCACCCCATCCCAGAGTAAACCCCATAAAACCACCACTCTCTGGCTTCTATCTGCCAACCAGTTTTCTAGCTACCTGGTTATTTTATCACCCACTCCTACACTTTCCAGCTTGTTCACTAGCCCCCTTCTTCAGAAGAAGCTCGCCCAGACGTAGTGAAAACGTAAGTTTTTTTTTGCCCATTTGGGCTTACAGTAGCTGTTGCTCTTGTGAACTGCTGTCCCTTCATGCACTGTCTCTTTTTCACATTACTTAGCTGTTTCTGTATTGCTGCTGTATAGTCTTGCCTATGTTTGTGCACACATTTTGTACCATGCATGGTGTTGTTTTTATAATACATTATGTGTTTTATATTTATGAAAGTCGGAATTAAAGCTTTTCCTAATTGACTTGGTTTTCAGCATTACTTTTTTAATAATTTGGGGCTATAGTCCTTATATGCTTTTAGAATGGGTGCTCCATTTCATTATGTCTTTACAAAGTGTTGTTATTGAGAGCACCATTCTATACAAATAGACTCCTGGAGCACCTCTTTTTATGTTTGCTTGCACACATGTGCAAGAAACATAGTGCCATCATCCGAGTTTTTGGAGGTGGGTCAGCCCTCTTCCAATTCAGTCAGTGTGTTTGCAGGCGTGGCCACAGTTCTCCAATGCTTGCTGGAGCTGTCTATGACAGCTCCAAAATGCAGTGGTGTACAGTTGAAAGGGGGAGCTACGCTTCAGTGAGCAGCGATAAGATATCGCCTGCTCATGCGCGCTCCCCCTACACACACACACACTGCACATGCTGCGTGCCACCCCACCGCACACTGTATAGCTGGCAGGGATGCCCAATCCCCGTTGGCTGTGCTCGCCCCCACAAACACAGTTCCATATGCCGCTGGGTGCCAGCCCAGCAGCTGGGTCGTATAGCTGGCGCAGGTGCCCAATCCCTGTCGGTTCCACTGTCTCCCCTGAGTACAGGGTGCCCACCCCAGCGTGGCAACAGATGCTATGGTCGAGGGGTGCCCAATCCCATCGGCTCCATGTCCCCCCAACCAGCTGTCCTTCTACCACGCTGGGAGCCCACCTAGCGTGGCAAGCGCCCCACGTGCTGTCCTATAAAAACCCCAAAACACCTGAAACTCAAATTCGGGTCCTCATAGTCTCGCTGCCCCCAACAACCCGCACCCACCCACTGTGCACCCTGCCTCCCCACCCCCCCACCCCATACTTACCTCCGGAGCTCAGCGTGATGATCTTGGTGGACCGGGAACACGCCTGCACTCTTCAAAGCCAACGCTGAACTAAGGAAATGCCGGTAAGCTGTATAGTGGGTTAGATAGGGTTTTTTCAACTTTGTTGCATATCTCAGGCATTTTTAGGAATTTTGGGCCCACATTTTCAACATGTGGTTTTTGGGACCCCTCCTCATGAATTATTGCACTGTCATGGCGTTATTCGGGCCCAAAGGGTGATTTTGCGGTCACCTGCGCGAAATCACCTTTCGGACTGAGTAATGAAATGACACTGCCACTGTTCATAAGGTGGGCTCTCAAAGCCTATGTTGAAATTTTGTGGAAAATTTCTAAAATTACTGTTTTATTTAGCCGTGAAGGTTGCGCAGTTCCTACGCATGCTTGTAAGTTCACGAATTTTCAATATTTTCACTCCAGATTTTCAACATTGCCATTTTAACACACCTCCTTATGAGCAGTACAGCTGTCATTTTTCACATCGTGCCCAAAACGTGTTTCCGCCCATGTAGTGCACAATGGCACAGTTGGTGTGCGAAATCAATGTATAGGACACATTAAGAAAATCATAGTGACACTTTTAATGAGCAGAGGTCTTAAAATGGCTATGTTGAAAATTTAGTGAAAAAATTCCTTAAAATGACTGTTTTACGAGCGTGCGTTGCTCAGTTCCTATGCACGCTCATAAGTTTGCGAATTTTCTATATTTTCACTCCAGATTTTCCACATTGCCATTTTATTACACTTCCTTATGAACAGTACAGCTGCCATTTTTCACATGTCGTCGCCCAAAATGTGTTTCCGCACATGTAGAGCACAACGGTGCAGTCAGTGTGCAAAAGCAATGTTTGGGACAGATTAAGAAAATCACAGTTACACTGTTCATGAGCAGAGGTCTTAAAATGGCTATGTTGAAAATTTGGTGACAAAAGTCCATAAAATGACTGTGTTATGAGTCAGCATTGCACAGTTTCCACGCACCCTCGTAAGTTCATGACTTTGTAATATTTTCAGTCCAGATTTTCACCAGTGGTATTTTTTCCACACTTCCTTATGAACAGTACAGCTGCCATTTTTCACAACATGGCCGAAATGTGTTTTCACACTTTCAGCACAGAGATGCGTGGTCGTTGTGGGAAATCGTTGTTCGGGACAGATAAAGAAAATCACAGTGACACTGTTAATGATTGGAGGTCCCAAAATGCATGAGTTGACAATCTGCTGTAAAAAATCCCCAAACTAATTACATTACGGGTGTGCGTTGCACAGTTTCTATACATGCTCGTGACTTCACCAGTTTTTTTAATATTTTTACTGCAGATTTGCAACATTGCCATTTTTTCCACCTCCCCATGAACAGTACAGCTGTCATTTTTCACATCCTGTTCGGAATGTGTTTTTGCACCTGTGGTGCTAAATGCCGTAGTCGCTGTGCATAAGCAGCTTTCGGCTAACAAACTGATATTGCCACTGTTCATGAGGTGGGGGTCTCAAAAACACATGTTGAAAATTTGGAGTGAAAATACCAACGAATGCCTGAGCTGTTAGGGTTTCCAACCATAACTCCCCACCCTGTAGAGAATAACAGGCATCAGGGGTGTGACTTGGGATTCTTGCTTGCAATGCTCATACCATTCCACACCCTGCAGCCAGTGAGAGGCATCGAGGTATGCCTTGGACTCTTCGGCCCCAAAGTTCACCCCATTCTTCTATACCGCACCCATCTCACCATATTTCCTGATGGAATGGGGTGCGCATAAGGGCCAAAGACCCCAAGGCACACCGTGACACTTGTCAGTGTCTGCAGGGTAGGCTGTGGTGAAATGGCGTGGCCGCTATGCCTGATGACCCAAAGACACACCCCAATGCTTGTCACTCTCTGCAGGATGGTGGTGGGGTTGGCTTCAGTTACTTCACTGCCATTCCTATTATGCAGCTCTGTAACTTCTACACTACCAATGCCAATGCCAGCAAGCAAACATTTGGCATTGACAAATGCTTGTTGTTTACATAACTGTAAATGTATTTTAAGGGAAGTAAGTATTGGAGCATTACATAAGGGAGTGGGGAAAAACTTAAGCTTTATATGGAAAAGAGCTGCAGGACATAACTCCTGGGACCTGATAAGGGCTAGCTCAATTTTGAGCCAGGTGGGCACGTAGGAGGCAGAACTCAGGGTCACTGTAGGGGAAAACCATCTAAGATATTTATTAGCTTGGCTGGCCCAATAGTAAAGTGCTACATGGGGGACTCGTAGGCCTCCTTTGGGTTTTGGAGTGGTCAATTTATGAAAACAAGCTGCCGTCTTTTACCAGCCCAAATAAAATCAGTAAGGATGTAATGGATTTTTTTAAACCAGGAAAAGAGGTAGGCAAATATTCAAAAAATTTAGTGGATAAAAAAGATGGGGAAAAACATTCATCTTCACAAGATTAATTTTGCCCCAGAGAGAAATAGGGAATAGGGACCACCGATCTAGATCTTGTGTCACTGCATGAAAATGGCATCTAGGTTCTCTGTTTGCATTTTAGCCTGACTTTTCAAGATTACAATACCCAGATATTTCAAAGAACTGGTTTCCCAAGATAAGCCAATGTCCATAATTGTATTCCATTATACTTTGTGATTAAGAGCGAATACCATCAATTTATCTGGGTTCGGTTTATAATTAGACAATGCAGTAAATTCTTTGATAATATTAAGTAGATGAGGAATAGAGGAATCTGGGTGGGATAATTGAAGTAAAAGGTCATCAGCATTAGCAGAAACTTTTATTTCTTGATCTAGAATGGATATTCCTTGAATCAGTTGACAATGGGTTATTTTACCTATTGGGGGTTCTGAATACAAATGAAAAAGCAGTGGGGATAAGGGACAACCTTGTCTCCTTGATTAGAAAGGAAACAATACTGAGATGGATCCATTGCTAGAGACCCGAGTGGTAGGGGACTGATATATTGCTTGTATCCATTTTTGGAATTCCAATGGAAAATCAAATGCTTGAAGGGTTTTAAACAAAAAGTTCCAGTTGACCCTGTCAAACGCTTTTTCAGCATCCAGAGAAACTAAGACAGCAGGGTAGTGTGCATCTCTGGATGTTGAAAGGACGTGGGTGAAAGTCCTCAGATGATCAGCTGAAGACCTGCCCTTCATAAACCCTACTTGTTCTGGGCCAATAAGATCTGTGAGGACTACACTAATATGATCTGCTAAGACTTTAGTCAGAATCTTAAGATCTTGAATAAGGAGAGAAATGGGTCTATAGCTGGTTACCAAATCAGATCTTTTGCCTTCTTTGGGTAAAAGAACAATTAAACCTTCTAATAGGGATTTATCTGATGAGACCCCTGAAAGAATATGCTGGTATAAAGGTTGTAATAAGGGAATTAACTGGTCTGCAAAGATTTTATAAAAACTGGGGGAGAAACCGTCTGGCCCTGGGTTTTTATCTGTGGGGAGGCCCATAGTGACTTTTTTCAACTCAGTTTCTGAAATTTGAGAGACTAAGATTTTCTGAGCCTCATAGAGAAAGACGGCAGAGAAGAGGTAGCCAAATAATCATCTAGTGCTTCCCCTGAGGGAGGGTTTAGCATAGGTCCATAAAATTTAGCATAATATGTACTGAATTCAGCTGTAATGTTGTCTGGGGATACTTTAAGAGGGTCAAATTCAGTTGACCCAATGGCTGGGATAGATCTAGCAGATTCTTGTTGTTTGATTCTCAAGACTAGCAATCTGCCAGCTTTCTCTCCTTGATCAGTGTAGGAGGCCTTATCCTTCATGATGGCAAACTCTGCCTTCTCTCTTAGAAGCTCCAGATATGCTTCTTTCAATCTGGTGAGATCTTGTCTGGTATGGTCAGAGGAATGGAGGACAGATTAGATTCTATAGCCCAAATTTGAGAAAGGGTTGATGATAATTTTTCCTCTCTCTTTTCTTCCGGCGTGAAGCTATACTGATCAGAAGGCCCCTAAAGTAGGCTTTAAAAGTGCACCATTTTATATCAGGTTTTCCTAAAGAATTACGATTAACAGATGATTATTTAATTTCCATCATCCCCCCCCCCCTTGTTTAGGGACAGGAAGGAGGGAAAGTTTGCAGAAGACTAAGGCATGATCTGAGGGTGGACCGGGATGTACGGAAGAGTCTAGTACCCCTGGGAGAAGGGAGTGGGAGATAACAATATAATCTATTCGGGAAGAAGTTCCATGAACTAAGGATGTAAATGTAAAACATTTATCAATGGGGTGTAAAACTCTCCAGACATCACACAATCCTTTTTGGTCCACCAGGTCTCTTAGCATCCTTTGGGCAGGGGAGAGGCCTGTCTGTGAAATGCCGGATTAAGCCAAATTAGGATCAAAAGTCAAATTAAGGTCCCCCCTAAAATAATGGGAATAGCATGAAATGGGGATAATGTATTAATTAAGCCCATAAAGAACCCAGGGGAGTCAGTATTTGGACCATAAATACTGCCAAGCAATATCTCTGTTGTGTGTAGTATATCTTTTACAAACAGAAATCTTCCTAGGGGGTCTCCGATTATTTGGATTGGTGAGAAAGGAGCTGATCTAGTTATCAAAATCATTACCTCGCAACTCATTGTGCTACTTCCTGCCAAGAATACTTGTTCCACTTGTTGCCTTCATAGGTTGAGAGCTTCCGAGACAAGTAAATGCGATTCTTGAATAAAGATTACATCTAGTTTCAGTAACCCCAAGTGTTTTAGGATTTTATATTGTTTAACTTTACTCCGGACCCTTTTAACATTCCAAGTTGCAAATGTTAAGTTCCTAGCCATCCATGTAAAGATATAGCGGTTCTACAAGAAATCTTGTCTGAAGTCCTTACCTGTAACCCTGTTGTCCAGAAACTATGTTCTTTTGTGCTGCCCTCCCCCCACCAAGCCCTCCGTAATCTTTTTTGTCCCTCATAGACCCACCACATTAAGCCCCAAAACACATTTCTCCCCTGATAAACATTCCTCACCTTATTTGCCCAGACCCCTCCCACCCCCACCCACCATTTCGCTTTTCATCCAGCATTGCTCCCTAATGTAAATCTTTTCTCCCCCTCAGCCATTCTTTAAGCCCAGTCTCTAAAACCACTCCACATGTAAAGCATTTAAATAGGTTTTAAATTTTGTGTACACCAAAGATTAGAGCAGAAGGAACATAAACTCCTTGTAGTTGGCCAGTCAACACATCCTGGGCTGGATATTCAAAAGGGTTGCGCCATGCGCAATAGGGTTGTGCCTGTGCAAGTCCAAAATTGTGCCATTCTGCGATATTCAGCAGGAGGCAGTTGCGCCCCCCAAGTCATGCTGAGCAACAGCGCAATGCTAATGAAGGCATGCTCAACCAGAGGGGGAGGAACCATGCATAAACTGCACAGCCCGATATTCAGCCAGGCTGTGCAGAGTTGTGCAGGCACAACCCCCAACCTGCGCCTGTACAACTTTGAGCCAAAAAAAAAGGATTAAGTCGAGGGCCACCCACAGGTGAGCTGCCGCAATGCAGGGAGCAACACAGCACTAGCCCGATCGTGGGCAGACCTCACCCCCCCCACTGGCCCAATCGTGGGCAGAATGGAGTTCAAACCTCCCCCGACTAGCCCGATCGCGGGCAGAAGGGAGTTCAACCCCCCCAAAGACCAATATCCCTGGTGGTCCAGTGGACCGCAAAGCCCGATCGCAGGCATTAGAGTCAACCCCCAAGGTCCAATTTCCTGATGATCTAGTGGCCCCACCCACCCACCATGGAGCCCCACCACCCCGCTCCCCCCCGTCAGCGGGCGGGCGGGCGGCAGCACCCCACCCGCCTGCCACCCCGCTGCCTGCCGACTGACTGCTCGGTAGGGCAGCACATCCATTGGTTCAGAGCAAGAGCCAATGGGCGTGTAGCCCATACCGTACAAGGCAGTCCAGATATGTGAATGAACAGTTTGAATATCCAGCCCCCTGTGTATTAACCTGGGACTGTACCGCACAACAGGCGCAGCAATAAAAATTATAAACAGTAACCAGTAGTAGTAGTAAGGGGAAGACAATTAGTATTATTGTCCAATAAAATCAAACACATACCCCAGCAATTACCATTGTATATTCGGGGTTTTAAGAAATATACTGAAAAAAAGGGGGTATTCTCTTCCCCAGATGAAATCCTATGAAGGTCAATGTGTGGAACAAAACTAAGGCCTTATCCACACTATACCTATGTAATGTTACAGAGTGCCCAAACCGTTACTGCAATGGTTTGCATTTACACCTGCAATGTTACAGAAGGCGTTTTCATAATCGTTGTTGAAACCACATGAGGTGGTTTCAACAATGAATATGAAACAGTCCTGATAATGTTACGGTGATGATGACGGTAATGGTCCCCTGCAGGGCCTGTAGTGCAGCACGAGCTGCATTGTCGGATTGGGCGCTGCGGTAACGGTCGCCCAGTTCCTGAGGTGTGGACTGGTGGTACCGGTATCGTACCAGTCACCGCTGCAGTGTGGACACACTGTACCCTCCCCGGCTGTAACGGTTTCTGTCTGTTACGGGGTCTGGGTGGTGTAGTGTGGACAGGGCCTAAGAATCTGATGTACTGGCCTGCAACTCAGGCGCACAGTGCAAATCAAGGTACTTGAAGGGAAAAAATATAAAATATAACAGTTCCCTATAAATAGGAAGCCATCTCTGATGCTTGATTCTTTGCCAATAGGTCGCTTCAGTGCCTGAGCATGGATAGTCAGGAAACTTGGGGTTTGGCATGGGCCAAGAGGCTCCACTAGCAGTTGTAAGCTGCCAGTGTTGATAAATCTCAAACACAGTTAGTAAAAGTTGTAATATATTGCAAGCATCTATCATAGAACATAGACTTTGACAAAAGATAAGGACCGCTTAGTCCACCTAATCTGCCCATTTCCCTACCTAGATGATAAGCTGCAGATCCTATTTAACCAACATCCTATTTCTTCCTACCCCCCACAAAAAATTGCCTTATGTCTGTCCCATGCATTCTTGAATTCTCCCACAGTTTTAGATCCCACAACCTCCTCAGGAAGGCTGTTCCATGCGTCCACCACCTTCTCTGTGAAAAAATACTTCCTCACATTGCCCCTTAGCTGTCCCCCCTCTATCTTCAAATTGTGTCCCTTTGTTCTTGCGCATCTCTTTTTCTGAAAGATGCTACCCTCTTGGAGTTTGTCAGAGACTAAATGAAAGATGTTAAAATAAATATATGCGACCCCCTTACAAATTGTGTCCAACTGAAACAGAAAAATTACTGGTAGACTAGGACTGAAAATTAAAATACACGCTGGCTGTCAAGCCGACGGGCTGTTCTTCATCTCTCAGAATTTCCAAGCAGCCGAAAGGGAAGCCACACTGAAAAGCGATGAGATTACAAACTGTTTTCTCATCTGAAAAAGGGCCAGTAATGCTAAAGATACCATATCAATTGGATTTTGCAGGAACTATCCCCCATGATACCAGTTTTTAAACTGGGAGATATACTCCAATGGTGTCATCTCTCAGTTCATGGATCTCAAAAGAGATCTGGGAAGGCCGATCTAAGTCCAGTCTTTGCTTGATCAAGATCCTCATAGTTAGCACATTTGCTGGCTACCATACCATAACCTGAAGCCTTGCTGGATAGTTCATCCGGTACTTGATGTCGGCTGCTATGAGCTAGATTACTGGCAGGTGAAAAATGGTTCACTGCTGCCATACTGTAAATGGCAAATCTTTGAGCAATCCTGATCTTGGCTCCCTGCCATTGCAAATCTTGAGTATCCTTTACTTTTGCTAGGAAATACTGTCTCTCCAAGTAACTTAGGAAGTGAAAAATAAGCAGGCGTGGTGGAGAGCCGGGTGGAGGCACTGGTCGAATCACCCGGTGAGCCCTTTCTATTATATACTGAGGGCCATAAGGCGTGGGCCCTGCAATTTTCTCCACGAGCTTCTGTATAAACAGTACTGTGTCCGGTCCTTCTTCTTTTTCAGGGAAGCCAAAGAGGACTGCATTGTTCCATCTATTGAGGCCCTCAAGGTCCTCCACTTTAGATTCAAACTTAGCCAGTTGTTGCCTTATGGCCACGAGTTCAGAATCTGTCTTGTCTGCCTGCTTCTCGAGTGAGTGGATACGTGTTTCACTATCTGTAGTACGCTGGGCAATGTCCTCCATGGCTTGTAAGAGAGAACGTAATTCGGAGGTTATAATTTTAAGTTCATCCTTAAAAGGTTTGAACTCTTCCAAAAAACATGTTAAAGTCAAAAGTTGTTGATCTGGATCCACTGCGGCTGGTGTCTCAAGAGAACCCGAAGCTTTAGTTTTTTTAGCGGCCTTCTCGGGTGTACTTGGAGGTATATGATGAGGTGGCACTTTACTCATTTCGGCATCCATTAGGTGAGTATTTCACCAGGGTAAAGCTGTAACTTGTTCTAGGAGTTAGTATATACTGCTGTAAATGTTAAAGTAGTGCAGAGTTGGAATTTAAAAGCAGAAATTGGAACGAATGACTGGAGAGGAGTAGAAGTACTGCCGTCAGGTGCTCTGCATCACCGGAAGTCCATACCTAGATAGTCTTCTCCAGTCAAAGAATTTAATTAAGTTTGTCTGGCATGACCTCCCTTTCATAAATCCATGCCGTCAATCATCTAGGAGCCCATTATCCTCTAGGTAGTCTATCACCCTCTCCTTAATGAGTGCCTCCATGATCTGCCTCACCACTGAGGTGAGGCTGACTGGGTGATAGTTCTCTTTCATCTCCCTGCTGCCCCCCCTTATGCAATGGCACCATGTTTGCCCTCCTCCAGTCCTCCGCTACCCTTCTTGAATCCAAAGACTGGTTGAACAGCCTCATCAACGGGCTGCCAGCTCTTCCCCAACTCCCAGATCACTCTTGGATGCAGCCTGTCTGGCCGCATGGCCTTATCCACCCACAACCTGCCTAATTCCTCCCTAACCCTCTTGACACCAAAAGGACTTGGGTCTTCCCCACTGTTCCACCTCCCTCTCCCCCTAAGCCCTGGCCCCCTGCCCTCCCCCTCCACTGGAAGAACTAAGCAAAAGTACTTGTTTAGCTCTTCTGCTTTTTCACTGTCCTCTTCAATTTGTGTCCCACCCTCTCCTCTCAGACTTGCAATCCCCTGCTTGGCCTTCCTCCTGTCCCTCCACATATCTAAAAAACATTTTGTCTCCTCTTTTGGTGCGCTTTGCTATTCTCTCTTCTGCCTCCACCTTGGCCCTCCTTAGTTCCTTCCCTACTAGCCTCCTCTTCTCCATATAGGCTTCTGTCCTCTTCTTTCTGCATTCACTTATATTTCCCGAAGGCCCTCCTCCTGTCCCCTACTACCCACACCACCTCCCTTGTGAAACAGAGTGGTCTCCTCCTTCTTGTGCCCTTCCTTACCTGCCTTATACACATCTCTGTCGCTTTCTGCATCCGGTTCTTTATAAAGCCCCATAGTTCCTCCACATCTTCTATCCCCTCCATACCTACCATTTCCTCCCTCACTAGCTGTCTCATCCTATCAAAGTCCATGCTCTTGAAGTCCAAAACTGTTGTTGATGTGTGTCTTATCTCCCTCCCAGCTCTAACCCTGAACCTAACCATCTTGTGGTCGCTATTGCTCAGTGCCTCTCCCACCTCCACCTCCTTCACACTCTCCCCATTTGTTAAGACCACATCCAGCAAGTTGCTGCCCCTCATTGGATCCTTGACCAATTGATGCAGGAATGCTCCTTGTAGCATCTCCAGAAATCTGCTGCTCCTCACTGAGGTGGCCTCTGTGATGGACCAATCTACATGTGGGAGGTTTAGGCCCCCCACCAGAAGTGTTTCCCCTTTGAGAGCCATCCTTTTGATTGCTTGCACCTTTAGCCTGTCCACTTCTTCCCCCTGTGAAGGTGGTCTGTATACCAGCCATAGCCTTAGGAATTCCCTTGTACTTTTGCTCAGCATGACCCATAGGAGTTCAGTCACCCCTGCCCCCCTCTTTCCCCTCCATAGCCCTGATATTATTTCTGATGTACAGAGCCACTCTTCCCCCCCTTCCTGTCTCCCCTCCTTTCTCCTTCCTAAACAGTCTGTTCCCAGGGATTGTCATCTCCCATGTGTGATATTCCATTGATATTCCATCCACCACATCTCAGTGATTGCAACTAAGTCCCGTCCCTTGGCCTGTATGATGGCTTCTAAATCCATCATGTTGTTCACTAGACTCTTAGCATTTTCTACTGGACCCCCTCCACCAAATTTCCTTCCCCGCCCTCCTACCCAGAGGTGTGTCATAACCCAAAATGTTATCCTTATCCCAGGAGAGGAGGGGAGGAGTCTTGAGCTTCCCTTTTCTTCTGCTGTCTGGAGTGGCTTTAATCCTACCCCCTCCCTTGTTCAGTTTAAATTTTATGTTTTTTCTATGTACTCCCCCAGTCTACACTTCAGTACAGCTGCACCTTCCCTGTTTAGGTGCAGTCTGACTGGGGTGAAGAGGCTCTCATCCTCCCATGTGCCCCCCCCAGCCCTCTACTAGCCCATACCCCATCTGGCCACACCATCTGGCTAACCATGCATTAAACTGTTTGATCTTTAGCTTCCTTTCTGTGCTAAATCTTGGCACTGGTAACACCTCTGAGAAGGCTATGGATCAGAAGAACAGGCTTTAGGGCTGAGTATTAATGGAAGGGGTAAGTATGACATTAGGGTACTGTGTATGAAAGGGAGGAAGGAGATTGATTATGGGGGATGAGTCTGAGATGTTGGGGGTCCAGAGTGCTACACAGGTGGGATGGCCCATGGTGATCCCTGGTCAGCCTCTGTGCTGCCAACATCAAACAAGCTCTGGTGGGAGGGTGGGTGGGGATGGTAACGCATAAAAATATCGATGGATGGTTTTCATTTTACAGTGTAAAAAAAGACATCAATGGATGTTTTGCTTTTTATAGTGCAAAAAAAAAAAGGACACAGGAATTGGCATCACGACACTGGGGGATTGGGTACACTCTGTGTCCCTGTTATGTTTCAGGGAGGGTCTGGTGGGAGTAGAAAAAACATATATTAAAAAAAAGGTCATGGAACATGATTGTGACACTGGGAGATTGGGCACCTCCAGTGTCATTGTTATGTTTCTGGAGGTGGGGGGTGGGTGCTCAGTGGGAGGATTAGGTGGGGGGATATGTATAATTTTGTAATGAAAAAAATCAGTGGTCACGATGGAACACAGTACAGTCTGCCATGACCAAGATGACCACCACACTGTACTGTGCATGCGCTAGTAGTTGCGCATGCACAATACAGCTTAGCAGCCATCTTGAACATGGCAGAGTTTTATGTGTTCTGCTGTGACCACTGACACAGCAAAAAAAAAAGTAGTGCAGCGCAACTTCCAATGGAGACAATTAGCGGAGTGCTTCATGGATGCAGAGGCAAATGTGTTGCAACTCCAACATGTTGTTTGGTTGGAAGAAATACCCTGAGTCCTTTCCTGATAGCAAGAGGACTGCAGGGCTATGCCCACTGCAGCCCTAAAAAAGGACTAGCAGCAGAACAAATGTTGTTTTTAAATAATAAAGGAAGATAAAAATAAATAGCATGACAAAAACTCTCATTCATTGTAGGAGTTTTATGATGTTCCCTTGCCGGATCATGCCCCGGCTGACATTATTTGCAATGTCTGCAAGCTAGTTGCAGCTTCAGGACCAAAGTGTTGCACCTTGAAGATCCCCTGACATGTCAGGAGGACCTTTGTTAAATTAAATTAGAAGTTTTGCAAGGAAAGTCATGCTGAGCTTGAACCAACTAATCTCCAGATGCGTTCTTGGAGTGGGGGCAGGAATTGGGAGGGAAAGTAACATAAAATAAGGTGCAAAAGTACAATAAATTAACAGATGTGCAAATAAACAGTACAGTATTTACACATGTCCACTTCCAGTTCATAAAGGAGGCAGTATAGTGCAGTGGTTTAAGGCTCTGAGCTGCAAATCTGGAGACCTGGGTCTGAATCCCACAGCCCACAACTTGCATACTGTGTGACCCAGAGCAAGTCACTTAACTTCCTTGTGCTCTGAGTCCCAGCTCACACCTGGATACAAGCTTTGGCTTAGTGTGCCTCTCCTGGTTAAACAATTTCCTCTATATACGTTAGTTGCTTTATAGTTTCCTTCTTTTATATAAATAAAACTTCTGTCTCACCATTCTTCTTGACTGGTTGATTGTCTGTACCTCACATCTTAATCCTCTGCTTGTGACATTGTTATAGAAATGATTATGATATAACAAGAGGGAGATTATGATGTCAAGTGCTGAAATGCTGTTGGAGCAGATGAACACAAAAGGGCAGTGGTCTTGTGTTCACATCAGTGCCCATAGTTCTAAAGAACAAGCATTTGTCAATGCCGAATGTTTCCTTGCATGGTCTATGTGGCAGGGGTGTGTTGTGTTAATTGAACTTCTGGTGGGAGGAAAAGCCTGCCCGAACTATGTTTTGACAAGCTGTCATCTTACCTCTACAGCTTACCACATAACTTGTTTTAAACAATTTATACCTAAATACCTTAATTGCAAAGGGTATACAAGATGAAGTGACAAGATTAAAAAACATCCAGTTCTCATATTTCACTACTTGAAGAACTGAAAAATACTGATTAGAGCACCACTATATAGTGTAGCAATTTTTGCATTTTAAGAACTCTCATTAAAAAGATGTTTTACAGAACTAGATTTTCTAAAACATTAAGGGCCAGAAATTCAAAACTTTGCGCTGGGTGCAACCCTTTTTTTTTTTTCAGGTTTAGCACGGGATTAGCATGAGTCCACTCTATTCAAAAGGCCAAATAGCATGCGCAAACTGCATTAGCACAGGGCAAAACATAATGTATGCAAGGGGCAAAGTGAGGGTGTGTGTCAGCGCAATGCTATATTCAGTGACTAGTGCCGCACAAAGTGGTTTTGCGTGACTTAGCGTGACACTTAGTGCGAAGCACATTACCGACCAGGAAAAAGTAGTCTTAACCATGGGCAATCAGTTTTGTGTGACATGTTGTGTGGTGTTTGCGTGGCTTTTGCATGGCTTTGCATGACCGTAACAAAGCAATATGACACATGGATAAAGCCAGACAAAGAGACAACATGCTGCTCACAGATGGCATCACAATGATGCCATCATCTGCCACCAGTCCCAGCCATGCCAGGCAGTAAGTGGTGACCCGGCCAACAGTGGACACCATGGCAGTGTGGCCATACAGCACACACCTACAGACCACTTTACCGTGGACACCAACAGATGCCAGCACACACATGCAGCACTATGGGCATGGAGGATGTTGAGGGGAGAGTGTATGGGTGACCAGGCTGCATCAGAGACCAGGTGTGGCCACAATGCTGGGACACATCATGCAATGCACATGGGCCAGTATTGGGAATACCCCAACACCAGTGTGCCTTTCTGATCATATATGACCCCCCCCCGGTCACAAACCGCTCAGCTGTACAACTGCCACAGCACACTCAGCTGGACATGTATATGTCACTGTGAGCATCCCATGCTAGAGGTGCAGCATCTGTGGGTCACACAACAGCGTAACAGTAATGTCCACTGTCAGTAAACACCTGCATGTTGAGCCTGTCACTGTGTATAGTGCAGTCATCATCACTACCCTACACACCATAGGCAGTGCTGTGTCCACACAATACTGGCCCCCTTGCTACTGTAGTGTCTGCTGTGCACTGTAGCATGACCTACAGTGTGACAGTTGCATGCAGCACCACCACCATCTGTGTCTATGCAATGCTGTCCCCTGGGGTACAATCTTCTATGCTATGCTGTACTGTTTACATGTAGCCTACAGCTATCATCATGCACTGCCAGACTGACCTACAGGTGGAGCTGTGGTTGGACCTGGCCAGCCTGTGTACTTCCAGACTGACCTACAGATGGAGCTGTGGGACCCTGCAGTAAAGCTGTGCAAACTGCATGCAAAGCAGGGCATAATGAAATGCTAATCTGGATGTTTGCCCAGAGACTACCTAAGTAGGCTCATTTGCATGTCACCTTTCAATATGGCAAAGTTTAGTGCCGGGCAAACGTGTTTGCACAGGGCAAATGGTTTAGCTCTGCACTAAACCCACACAAACGTGTTAGCGCTGCACAAACAGTTTGGGGAATATTATACAGTTTTGAACATTGTACTTTCACATGCGTTGCTGCCTGCAGCTGTGCTGGGTCCATGCATTTGCTGACACACACATTGGTCACATAGTTCACCTCTACCAACCTTTACGTCGCTGTGCACTGTGTTGCTGTTGTGGTTTGCACTTCCTGGTTGCTATATTCAGAGCTGTCTTATTTCAGGGCTAAGTTTGCCCTGCACTCCTAGCCCAGTTTTCCCGGTCTCATTCCCATGCTATATTCAGAAGCTATTCGCACCAGCTATTCCTTTTGAATATAGCTTGCTTTTTGCTCTGGGCTAAGTTGGCTCACTGGGCAGTGCTAATTTAGCTCCGGGGCAAAGTTTTGAATATCTGGCCCCATGAGTGTAAATTGTCTTCTACAAGTATTTGCTGTCATCTTCTCTGCTAGCCTTGCAGTGTTGGGTTTCAGTGTCATACACTGATGTTGTAATTTACTCTGTAGAGCAGCACTCCCTTATGCTCTGGAACTACAATCATTAAGCATTTAAATCCCAATTGAGTAGGCCTACAGTTTAGATTGACCACAGACAGCACAGCAAGAATCACACAGCCAGACTGAGGCCAGGGAAAAAAGTAAACTTTAATTTGGGACTTCTGAGACTGTTAAATGTTTCTGTATTTTGCCAGCCTGCCTTGCCCTGTACACACAGCCACACTGAAGCAAGGAAAACAAAGAAAGTTTTATTTGGGATGTCTGGGACTGTTAAATTTCTTGTGGGCCCCCCTGTAGTGTGCCTCTCTCCCCTCTGGATGGCACAAGTCACAGATTTATTTTGCCAGCCTGCCCTGGCCCTGTACACACAGCCACATTGTGCAATCCCTCTCTCTCTCTCTCCTCTGGATGGCACAAGTGCAATATTTATTTTGGCAGCCTTCCCTTACCCTGTACACAGAGCCACACTGAAGCCAGGAAGAAAAAGAAAATTGTATTTGAGATTTCTGGAGCTGTAAAATTTTCTTGGACCCCCACAATCTCTCTGTCTCTCCCACCTCTGGGTGGCACAAGTCAAAGATTTGTTTTGCCAGCTTACCCTTGCCCTGTACACACAGCCACACTGAAGCTAGGAAAAAGAGAAACTTTTATTTGGGATTTCAGGGACTGTTGAATTTGTCTTGCAAAGTAGAATGCCATTCCACACCACACGTGCAAACACAGATTTTGGACAGCATTTGAATACAGAAGCTTGGGTAATAAGAAGACTATATTGAAATCTGGGGTGCAAATATTTAAAGAGCCACTGACAAGATTCAGCCTACCTGATGTAGAAATGTCGGTCCCAGCTCTCCAAATGCTTGTGTGGCTTCGTTTTTTGTTTTTGTGCAGCCAAAAAAGAAATATTTAATTAATCATGGTACATCCTAGCATGTGTGTGTGTGCACAGAGCCTCCTGAGCTTGCAGTGCCTGCTCCCTGTGTGCGTCAATGTGATGACATGGAGCTAGGAAAGGTGATCACGACAGGAACAGTGAAAGTGTGCTCCTGACAGCTCGTAGTCAGTTTCTGAGTGATAAAAGTTCTCCAATGGATGAATAGTGTTGAAAATACTTTCAAATGTAAATAGAGTGTGACCTGTTCTGACTGTAATGCACTTTGTCAGTTGTTTATATTGACTACGTATTTCGATGCATACATTTATTTGCCACTTCTTAACTGTCATATGTTTTGGTGTCAGACCTCTGAATTGACAGCCGGTTTATCTTATTTTCAATTACCTTTTGCTCTGGCCATAAAGGATGCTGTTTCTGTATAAATTGGTCTGCTGCATGATGCTGCTGCAAAAGTGGCAATGCTTTTATGTCTTCCTGTGGTGATTGACAGTTGTGTTCTCCAGCCATATAAATATCTATCTATATATAAATAAATCTGTCCGTGTCAAAATTGACCGCACTCAGTGCAGATTCCTCAGTGTATTTTATTTGATCCCCTTATCCACATGTTGTATTCAGTGGCCCATTTTGAATAAATGAACCTACTGCTGTATTGACAGACTTGTGGTTTGAAGCTGCCATAACTGTGTGGCAATGTTTCTGACAAACAGTGGCCTTCATAGTGTTCAATCAACCACTGTAACATACTGTAGTCATCGTTGAGTTTGACTGTGTTCTTTTTTTCCCAATTAATCTAGTGTTATAACTTCAGGAGTCAAATGCTTTTATAAAGAATTCAATATTTTCAGCAGTTTATGGGCATATCATCTGTTTTTGACTGACCCCCTGCTTTGAGTTCTTTGATGCTGGTCTTTAATTGGTGACAGAGCTTAGGTGATACATTTGTATGTGTATTTTTGTATATATAATATTGAATACATCATGGTGAACTGATGTGTTGTGTATGGGTGCAGCAATATGCACAAAGACCATGTCAGCCTACATAAATTCCCCTGTGATGTAACTATGAGCAAAGCATGGCATGGTGCTGTTAGAAGGACACGTAGTAACTGGCGAGGTGCCTCCACTAGTAGTAGTTTATGCAGTTCTCGTTTCACTGAGGACAGTTATGAAACCGAATACTTGTTAATGAAGCAGTTTGGATTGCACACCAGATGTCTGTGTCCTCATCTGAAGGCTGATGCTGTCCCTTAATATTCAAAAAGCCACCAGTACCTGGTTCATTGGGAGCAATTCCTAAACATCCAAGAATCTCCACAGCAGTGGCAAAGTGTGAACGCATGCAGGTGCGTATGTGAAGTTGAATGTTATAAACTTCATTATAGCCAGTTTTTGCTATCTGAATTCTTTCCCACCATTTCTCCACATGTCATTCCATTGTTTACCTTTGTGACAGCATACATAATATGATGGTACACAAGGGACATAGGTGCAATGTATTTTGGTGTTTATTTCTACCTGTCATTGTTGCTGTCGACCTGGTATTGTTATGAGCCTCAACCCTTCCACTGTTATTCACATGATGGTTTACATTTAAGCAATAAGGCATGAAAGGGTGTGCATCGTTGCTGAATAACATCACACCTAGGGTGGGTCGAAGCATGAGGCCACAGGCTGAATGCTTCTGCCACCCTAGGTGTGACGTTATTTAGGGACGAAGCACACCCTGGAGTGCCTTATTGTGATTATAATATGGCTATAAAAAGTCTGACAAGACTTTAATAATTAAGCAATAAACAGAAGAAACAAATTAGAAATTATAACTTTATTATAATTAATTTAGACATAAAATAAAGCTAAAATAGTCCCTTCAAGAGCTTTACTGCATCCCTCCATATTGCTTACACTGACTTTTTATAGCAGACTTTACTACTTTGAGCTCAGCAATATTTTTTATACTCTTGCTTTTATCTCATTTTTTTACTTTGCAGAATTGAACACATTAATATTGATAGCCCTGTTTAGTGTCCCTATAGAGATCAATCGTGCTGCGTCAGAGGCATCCATATGGTTATTTTCTGTATTTCCTTTTTGTTGTTTTTTAATAGGAGTGAAGACTGTCCTAACAAACAGAAAAAAACAATAAAGCAATAAGACATGACAGGGTATGTCTTGCGGTTGGATAATGGCACACCTTGAGTGTGTCATGAGGCAGGAGGCATTGCCAAGTGCCTTCATTTCAACCACCCAAGAAGTGCCATTACCACCACAACAATATACATCCTAGAATGTCTCACTGTGATTATAAAATGGGTCCAAGATGTTTTTTTTGGGGGGGGTTGAAGAAATGCACCAAATCAAAAAAGAAACATTTTTATGACTTTTAAAACAGTGCCAGCAAATTCCAGCACTGACATGCCATTTCAGGTTTAAATATTATGTACAGCAAAATTCATGTATTTTTAATTAGCTCTTAAACCCTATAGTTTCCTCCAACCCACCCCCTTTTACCCATTCCATTACCTTTCTATAATGTACAGAGAGCCCTTATTATTAACTGAAATCAGACAGATTACAAACTTGTTATGCCATTGTTATGACATCACTCTGTTGTTAACCCTTCTGAAGTATGTCACATCAATAGTATAACAAAACAGAATGCTCACAACAATCAATGTTCTAACAAAACAGAATGCTCACAACAATATTCTGCAAAGTAATCCAGTAAAGTAATTCAATCTGCGATTGCACAATCTTGGTAACCCATACACTATAAAATATTATGTATGGTTTTTGGTTAACAACCACTCCAAAAACACTTCCTGAGGTTGCCATGACATCTGAAAACCTCTCAAGCTGCGCTCTTGAGGTTTACAATGTCTTGACAACCTCTCGAAGTGTTTACAGCATGGTTATTAACCAAAGACCATACATTATCCTCTATTTCTTCTTCTACATAATATTCCCTCCCTTTTCTCTGTCTTGTTTATTTTCTGTCTTGCCAACATTCAAGAGATGGAATGTTTACTATAGACAGAATACAAGAATTCAAACCTCTGCTCAGTTCTGCCATCAGAATGTTTACTCCCACTAGCACAAAGCAGAAGGCCTCAGATGGAACCAGGGCTTTTGTTGTATCTGTAACAGCTTAAACAACACAGATTTCCCTAGTAAGCAGGTGAGGATAGATGGGGATTTTTCATGGTCAGCAAAGAAACACCATACATTACAATTCTAAGTAGTACTTCATTTTTTAAGTTATGTGAGTGTGTGTAACAAGAGTATTATGAGGGCAAATAACAATTAATTCTTATGTTTATAAATTTAAGATAGTTTTATTTTTAGGCCTAGTTGAAGGTTTTTAGTGAGTAAAGGCGACAGTCACATTTGTGATGGCAGTCAGGAATAGCTGGTACTGTTGATTTTATTGTGAGGATGCTATTGGACCTTCTTCCAGTGCTATCGTCATGGGGTATCAGCACTGGGTTCCGAGCTCCTCAGCGAATCAGATTACAGGATTTTTTTATGGCCATATTATAATTACACCTATCACATCCCTGTTTTTTGTCTATGGCCTGTTGTGAGAGAGCAGTCCAGTTCAGTCACAGTATTACAGAGCAACATAGTCACATACTGGCAGCTTTCCGCCTACCTCTCCATGGAATCAAAAATTGCGCGGCACTGTCCTTGTATCCAGAATATACTATCAGATGACCAACATTTGTACACTTTATCATTCCTCATGTCCCATAGTGTCTCTGGTTTACCAACACCCTGTGTTTCAAATCTTACACACTGGTGGTAATACAAGTAAACAACCTCTGGGAAAGCACCATGATCTAAACAGTGTTGCTCATTACTTTTATGAGTCATGTTGTGTAGTGCTGGTGACTTTAATACATTTGACAGAATTCCCTCTCCCCCATCTATTGCCTTGTCTGCTTTCAATATAGTCATGTTATGTCTGTCATCTTTTGGGTCACATTAATTATACAATGGTGTGTAAAAATCCTGTAGCCTCATTGGTCAAAACATGTCACATGACCATGGGTATATCCTGCATACCCCACACCTGAGGAAAGGCATTAATAAGAAAACATAATTATACAATGGCAAGGCAAATCCTAGCTTCTGATTGGCTGGCTGTCATGATTTGCACATTGTAAATCATGCTATCACTCTATGGTAGAAGCACCAGCCAATTAAGACAGCAGACTTCAAAGCTGCCAGCCACCATATTGTTTTCCCCCATAAGCGGAACACGCGAAACTAAAAAAAAAAACAAAAAACTTCTCTTTTCTTCTTTTCTACATTGTATAATAGTAATATACCATGGCCAGGTGTGGGTAATGGCAAGATTTACCTACTTCTGGTATGGTTTGTCACTTGGCTGTGCCTTGTGAGAAAACAACACCAAGCGTGGGTAAATTCTGCCATCACCCACACTGGGTCATGGTATATTGCTTAATTAAACACATTTTAAATTAACGTTACACATGGTTCTATTGTATTATCACAATAAAGCACACCTCAGGGTATGAGTAATTGGGCAATTTACCCACTTCTTGTGTTGTTAAGTCACTCGGTTGTGCCTCGTGACACAAGGCATGGGTAGATCCCCAATCACCCACACTCTGTTGCATCTTATTGCTTAATTACCACCCCACACACACAGACATGCTTGCTTACATTCACCACCATAGAGCGCAACAAAGACCACCACTCATGGACCATAAAGAAATAACAAGTGCCAGGAAGGATTCAAAAAGTAAAAGAATTTATTCCACAATCCAGGCACAAATGGTCATGGCAAAATTAAACACAACTTAGCTCCCCAGTGCTCCGATTCAAAAATGAGTCTTCCTCATTTTTTAGTCGAAGCGCTGAGGAGCTAAGTTGTGTTTAATTTTGCCGTGACCATTTGTGGCTGGATAGAAACTGTAAAGTACCACAAGGCAATCAGAAAAGTCCAAGAGGGTAGCTGAGTGTAGGGACAGGGGAGAGAGTAACTTGTCAGCTTTGACACCAGTGTCAATCACCGTATCTATAGCAACGCTTGCTAATGATTGTGTTGGGTGTTCTGTAGCAGCAAAGTCAGTCACACTCCCACTTCTACACTCGTCATCATCTTTGTCTGAAAAGTAACAGAACTTAAGTAATACAATAAACTGAACATGCATTTTACAGTAAACAGTGCTGGTTGTAACAGTGGATCACGCTAAAGGCAGGTGTTAAAACTGAAGGTCACAAGAAATCCAGGGACAAGCAATTTGAAAACATAAAGAATAGGCAAGTGTGCATGTTTTTTTTGATGGGCCCAACCTGGCTGTGTGATGACCACATTAAACCTGTTGAGTGGTGCAATAGATGTTTATGGGTCATCACACACCATGGGCGTTGAAAAAAAAACATAATACACACTTGCCTATATAGTATAATCTTTTGGGCAACTACAGTATACATTGCAAGTTACTTTCACGCTTAATAAAATAGCAATGTAGATATGCTGTGGTTTTCATTTGTTGACAAGAAATGAACATCAGGTTGAGTTAAAACGTTTTTTAACGTAGAACAACAGCTGTATTTCAGTTTCAATGACTTAAAAGATTTTACTTTTTTGAACATCAGACTGTGTTTTGTATTGTTATTTAATAAACCATTTACTGGTTGTATGGCCAGCAAACTTAATTGAACGTGTATGAATGTTGAACACTGCAGAATAATAACAAAACTTAAGATACAGCTTTGCAGTAACTAATAATCTATGCATTAACTGGCATGGATTCATAACTGTGAGTACTGAAACCCAGTGTAAGTTGTTGACTGGAAGGTCTCTCTGATGAGGTGCACAGCACACGATGATATAAGAACTCAAATGTGCTGACCTAGGTAGCCCCAGCACCACCACACAAACTGCCTATAGGCAACATAGCGGTATCTCCTGTATAGAGAGGGTGACAAATAAAACAACATATGATAAGAGTAATACAACGAAGTGTGTCATTTTATTAATATGAGTACTACAGCTGATGCCTCAACAGTGTCTTAGACAATGACAGCAAAAACATCCATCTACAGCTACTAATAAATCATTTTATGATGTCCTACATGCAGCTGGCACTCACTGCTCCCTTGGTGACAGTTTCCCCACCAACAACCCAGCATGTGGCTATCCACAGGCTGCAGTATAAGATGCAGTTCCATGTACTGTTGTTCTGTCCACCTCAGTTGCAACACCTCCGACCAACTTTCAAGCTTCACAAGGACACTAGTTATTTTGAGCAGCAATAATGGAGTATACACCCTGTTACAGATCTTGGTGTCATATGCAAATAGACCTTTTTCATTCCAGACAGTCTGCAATGTCAATAATAAAGACACTGAACATCACTTATCACAGTACTGCTCCCTGTGAAATTTCACAAGACACAACCCCCCTCTCGCATGGGATCCAATTTACAACCACCATCTGCTTTTGTGATCGTGAGGCACTTTGTAACACATTGTAGAACACTGGTTGTGATATCAGTGCCACAACACGCTATTAAAACACTTATTGTTTGACACTGCGATATCGACCACTGGGGGTTCACTGTTTACGTCGTAGTATTGATGTAAACCACACGGTATTACAGTAGCAGGATTGTGCACAGGAGACCATACACTGTATTATTTATTGTGCAGACAATACTGCAAAATTACACCAGCAACAATTGATGTTGCATGACACAATATACAGATAATACATTTATACCTCAAAATATGACAATATTCCATGATTTGCCAAATTCATGTGATGTCATCATTCTGTCATTTATACCTATTTGAAATTCGCCAGGTATCAGACTAATCATAATATGCCATTTGTACGGTGTCTCTTTTGCACTGTCCCATGATTAATAATGATTTCTCCAGATAAATACATTATTATCTAAATAAAGGTGTATAATTAACAAAATGGTATACACATGGCCATCCAGTTGTCGGGGCAAAGGTGTTGAGGTTAGACTGTAGCACATAGTGCAGAGAAATATAACTCTTTGGGACAGTGAATTAAACTTACTCATGTATGGGTGCATTGTTTATCTGTTCATAGAGTTGGCGGAACCCATAATATACAGCCTGAAGTACCCAGACATCAAGGCACACCATAGCGAACCCGAGGTGCACTATTATGCAAGGATGTTGTTCTGCCTTTTCTGAGACCACTTGCTGTTCCATGCAGCATACAGACTCCTCAAGTGTTGTCATACTGACACAATTGTTGTAACAACGCCTATAAGAATGGCAGCTTTATAACTTTTAAAAGACAATCATGTTATGAATGACTTACAGTTCTTTTGGTCATACAGGATACTGTATATAACATGTTCTTTCAGGCAATCATTGTAACACTTGCAAGATGGCTCAAAGACCTTCCAGAAACACATAGCACAGGTTAAGAAGCAGGCAGGTAGTGGGTTTGCAACTGTAATTGAAAACATCCATCCTGTAGGGGTCAGGGTGTGATGGTTCATGCCTAGTTGCACAACAAGACAGGTACTGTTGTATGCGTACTTGCTGAACAGTCACGGCAGAAAGTACACAACACTGACTTTATGCTGTGCAGGCAGGTCAGATTTGTAGATGCCAATCCATCAAGACATACGTGTACTGCATACTGAAAATCCATCACTACGTAACATGGTGCAATTGAAATTGCATTATATCAGTGGCACACCCACACACATTGTCAGCTCTTCAAGACAGGTGTGGGAGAGTAACATTGATTATAAAAAGTATATCAGAAATGCTGCAATTTGATTTGCTGTTATGAGTCTAACAGCATTATATTATTCCCTTTTACACTGTCATGAGCAGGCTGATCACCATGGCACATGGATTATTCATGTCAGCATTCCATCCTCTAGCTTTGCTGAATGAGTGGAATGTTGCATTCTGATTTTGCACTACTTTATTTAAAATATCACTTTAAATGAGGAAAACATTCCAAAAACTGTACCTATAACTAGTTTTGTTCCAATAGTTTTATTAATACCAATAAGGTACTCACAAGAAGTAGATTAAAGTAGCAGTCACATCAATTGTGCCATGAAGGGTGACATCTGATTTTTCTCTCAGACCCTTGTCTGCTTTGTGGATTCCAGTACTTCCAACAACACTGATGGTTCCCTATTGACTGTCCCAGGCATGTTTACATCACTCCACAGAATTTGCTCCCACAACCTCTTCTGGAAGATTATCGCATGCATCCAGTACTCTGTGATAGTACTGGTTGTCTGTGTGGACAATCCGATCAGTAAGGATATTGCTAGCGAGGATGGGGGCTACTGAGGAAGAAGGCCACAGGCCGAGTGCATCCCGGTCCACAGCCAAGGGTTACAACAGTGTAATGCACATCCCAGAAGGCTCCTATATCACTTATAAAATGTGTCTGTGTCTTCAAAATGTGATCTGCTAAAAATCCTACAAGACACAGAGGTAAGAAATAAGACAAGAAGGGATGTGTGTTACACAATTGTAATGCATGGCTGTGGGGTGGCATAGTGATAAATGAGGCCACAAGTCTAGTACGTACTGTCCCAAACAAACACAAAGGAACATCATCAAAAGTAAGAAACATAGAATTTCTCTGCAGATAGTGCCCCAAACACCCATCAATTCTGCCATAAAGGGTGACATCTGATTATTGTCTCTGACCCTTCTGTGGTTTGTTGATACCAGTCACTACGATGACACCTATGGTTCACTTGTGAGTCTCCCATGTATGTTTACATGACTCCACAGTGTTTGCTCCCACAACCTCTTGTGGAACACTATTGCAGGCATCCACTACTCTGTGCTAATACTGTGTGTCTCGGGGGGGGGGCATGATATCTGTCAGGATGCTGCCAATGACCTGATCACTCATGTCAAGCATGCACAATGTGACAGTACCATGCTTCTGGGTGGGGGCTCAATTGGTTTTAAGAAAGGTGTGGTACAAATAAAGATTTATTATTATTATTATAATATGCAGCCAGTTACATGATCAGAAATAATTACTCATGCCAAGCAGGCAAGATGTCACAGTGCTGGGCATCTGTCAGTCATGATGCTGCCAATTACCTGAAGAAAATAATTACTCATGGCAAGCATTCAAGATGTCACAGTGCTGGGCTTCTTGGTGGTACGGGAGGGGAGGTTGGACCAAGCTGTCAGTCATGATGCTGCCAATGACATGATCGAAAATAACTACTCATGGCAAGCAGGCAACATGTCACAGTACAATCAGGCCTGGTGGCACTGACGGTTGAGGTGCTGAATGCTGGAGGTTGGAATGAGGGGTGGTCACTCAGGAGACAGATCTGGAGACCTCAGGCAGGATGGGATAAGGATGTGCTGAGAGAACTCACTGGAGAGAGTCTGAGGTGTAGCGAGAAGGAGTGGGAGAAATACAATTGAAAGAAACGTGTTACAGTACCAGTGTAGGAGCGTAAAGGTACTTGATCATCATAGGGATGACTGTTCACCGGGGGGGGGGGGATAGTGGCAGACAACACTGTCATTAAGGTTGCTGCCAAAGCATACAGTTTCGCACCACCAAAAACAGTCAACAAGGGCAAAAGGAAATATGTGACAGTGATGGAGACAAAGCAAAAGAGGGGTAGAAAAGTTAGGGACATTTATGTGATATATGTCAGGAAATATTACTATAACATACCATAAGGAGTTACCCAAATGCTTCTCATTCTCCTATGTATTGCCTGGTCCATCTACATCACTGCCATCACCTACCCCACCTTCAGTACCTTCAGGGAGATATGGCTCAAACATATACAGCTGTACAGTGCGGAGATTAAACACAGGTCAAGCAAGTGAAAATATTGAAAATGACCAAAGTTACACGTGTGAGTAGAACATTTTGAATGACAGCATGTAACTCAGCCATTTGTTGGAGATTTTTCACCAGATTTTCAACATGGCCTTTTTGGAACGCCACCTTATGAAGAGTGCCACTGTCATTCCGTTCATTGATCCCAAAAGGTGATTTTGCATAGCACAGCAACTGTGCCATTCTGTGCTACAGGTGTAAAAACATATTTCAGGCAGGATGTGAAGAAGGACAGCTGCACTGTTCATGAGGGTGTGTGAAAAAATAGTAATGCTGTGAATCTGGAATGAAAATATTAAAACTTGCCAAAGTTACAAATGTACATAGAAGAATTTCAATGACCGCTTGTAATTCAGTTGTTATTTGGTGTTTGTGCACCAAATTTTCAACATGGGCTTTTCAGGACCCCACCTCATGAACACTGGCACTGTTATTTCATTACTCTGTCCCAAAAGGTGATTCTGTGCAGCGACTGAAAAATCACCTTTGGACCGAGTAATGAAATAGCGCCAGTGCTCATGAGGTGGGCTCCCAAAAACCCCATGTTGAAAATGTGGTGCAAAAATATTGATAAATGGCTGTGATATCAACATACAGTAAGTTGAAAATGCCATTGACAGCCATTATACGTCGCTTACCTTGATTCTTCCATTTGTGGTTCGGCTTTGAAGAGTGCAGACATATCCTGGTCCACAGAAGATGACAGTCACCAACCTCGGATGGCTAGCATAGGGCAAGGGGTGGGAGGGGTGGTGGGCTGCTCAGTGGGAGGGTCGGGATGGGAAGGGGGTATGGAGAGATGACTAGGGACCGTTTTCTCTTTTACAGACTTACATAGAAACATAGAATTTGATGGCAGATAAGGACCGCTTGGCCCACCTAGTCTGCCCATTTCCCTACCTGAAGGATAAGCTGCAGATCCTAGTTAACCAACAGCCTACTTTCTCCTGCCCCCCACTAGAATTGTCTTATGTCTGTCACACGCATTCTTGAATTCCCTCACTGTTTTTGACTCCACGACTGCCTCAGGAAGGCTATTCCATGCATCCACAACCCTCTACATGAAAAAATACTTCCTCACATTACCTCTGAGCTGTCCCCCCCCATCTTCAAATTGTGACCCCTTGTTCTTGCACATCTCTTTTTTCTGAAAGATGCTACCCTCTTGGACTTTGTTGATTCCCTTGAGGTATCATGTCCCCCCTCGCTGGACTTGGCTTAAAAAAAAGACATCAGGTCACAGTTTTCTTTTCTTACAGGGTATAAAATGTTTATTTTGGGACACTGGGAGTGGGTTCCCCAGTGTCCCACAGGGGTGTGTGCATGTGTGTGTGTGTTTGTGTGTAGGTAATGCTGACATGGGGATTAGGCACCCTGATGTCAGCACAAGGATAGGGAACGGATGGTGCTGGGTGGACAGCATGAAGAGGGGGGGAGCAGAAGGGCTTACCAACATGAAAGAATGAGGGGTACATAAACACAGGAACACAACACATAAGGCAAGCTGTACAGACAGCTGACAGGTGAAATACCTTTCGTTAAATTAAAATGATTGAATTGATAAAATGTCAAATACAAATCACAGACTATGGAGTCTGAGATGCACATGGGAGTGCAAGATATCAATAACATTCACAGCGAGCTGCCAAATTCGTCTGCCACCCAATTTGTCATCACATATGATGCTCCTGTGCTCACGCTCTGCAGACCATAGAAATAGAAATTGGGGAATCTGCTACAGACACTGAATAAAAATAACGTTGGAAAATGTGTTTTTTTTTTAAACATTTAAAAGAATTTATGAGACACACAAGATTTTACCAGTGAATCTTTATTACACAGCACAAGACAAATGGTGATGAGCACTGTTGCATTTGATCTGTAGAATGGTGGTGAAGAACAGGGGATAGAGCTGTCTGCTTATCAGCTGGCATTATGCAAATGAAAGAAGTGAAACACTCTCATTGGAGTGCTTCATTTCTTTCAACTAGAGAACGACTTCCAGCTGTGAAACTCTGAATAGTGTCACAGTCTGGTTGCGTGCTCATTGGTCTGTCAGGGATGAGTCCACTGTGGATTGCTCTGCATTGGACTCATCCATGACACACCTCTGAAATGTTTTTCTACTGCAAGATGTTTCTTGCGCATGCACAAGAAAACATAAAAAGGGGGTAGTAAAAAAAATAACAATTCTAATCTAAATTGTGATGAACAATTATGTTTTCACAACTTCATCTGAGCTAGATGAGCACTTTCAGAAACAACTGACTAAAAGATTATAGGGTAGTGGGTAACTTCCTTGGGTAGCATGTTGGGAGAGGAGGAACTGACAATGGACTAGGTGGATGAAGAGGAAGTCAGAGGGTAGAAGCTAGAGTGGGGAGTGGGTCAGGAAAGGTAAGGGTGTTAAGAGTCATAGTTAGCAAGAGAGGATCATCCCTTCCTGTATTCACTTGTGATGGAGGTTGTTGAGGTGAGGAAATGTCAGATGGCAAGGGCTGGCAAAGGGATCAAGGCACCAGGATTCCTTTGCAGCCAGGGAAAGAAAGGAAGAGTGACAGACAGACCACGACAGTAGGCCATCCAGTAATAAGGTTTGCAAGCTGGGTTCTGTGCAGTCATGTCATGATGATCAATTGTTGCCTGGTGAAACGATGAAGGATCTCACCTCCTCGCTGGCTAGGGTGCTGGGAAGGCAGGGGTGGAGCAAGAGGTCATAGTGTAAGTGGTCACTAACAACATTCTGCAGCAATAATTAATACAGTTGCATACTCTAACTTCAATAGAGGCACGTCTTGTCAATTAATCAATATATCAAGCAACCATTATTTGTTACTGCTATAGGATAACTGTTTCTATATTATTTGAAAGAACCCCATTGTTTTTTCATTAATATTACTAGTTACATTGTACCAGTATTATGATGCTCCTTATTGAACATTTTCAATAATGTATTTAAAATAAACAAGCAAACAAACCACTGTAGGAAGAAATAGGCTGGAGTTTCTTAAATCTTCATTTGGAGAGCTGAAAAGCAAATTAGGTGAAGGACCTCAATGGCCATATTCTCAGAGATGCTGCTTGTGCTATTCACTGGAAAATTGAGACAAAGTGCAGTTAGGCAGACAGATGAATAAGGTTGTCCAGCAGGAAGTCAGAGTTCAGGTTCCTAAGCAAGTGTGGGACCTTTTGGAACAGAAGGAACCTATTTAGGAGTAATGGGCTCCATCTGATCAAAAAGAGGGGTGGTCACATACTGTACCTCTCATGTGTCCCTGATTTTCAGGGACATCCATGATGCTGCCTCAACCATATTATGTGCCCCTTCCAAAATTGGCATTTGTCACTGAACAGTAGGGATCTGAAACCTAAAATCATGCCAGACATTTATGGTACAGTATAGTTCTTCATTAGTAAATGCCTTTTTCACTAAGTCAAATGTTATAGCTTCTTGAGCATATAAATTTATTTTTAAGAAATGTCTCTTATTTGGATCATTTGTCCCTAATCATGTAAGGTAACAGGTTAAGATAGCATGGATGAAAAGGTGCATGAAATACAGCGCTGTAAGAAATGCTAATGGTACTACAGCACCAAGGTTTTTTTCAGTGTGTGGTAAGAACCGCTACCCCTGTCACTGTACATTACCAGTAGGAAGGCTAAAGGATGCTGCTGGTGCAGGGCCTGGCTGAGCCGCTCCCATGGCGGAGTGGCTAGAGCACCTGCCTCTGTCAGGGACCTGGGGCTGCTGTTCAGTTCTCCCCAAGTCTAACTCTGCTGTGGCTTTTTTTTTTGCTTAAAAATAAAAAATTGCTCCTGCTCCATTTTTTGTGTTGCTTGCACGCATGTGCAAGAAACACATTGCGTCACATTTTCTTTACAAGCAGGTTGTGGAAGTGCAGCAGTGTTGTGCTGAATGGCAGCAGACCATTCAGAGGCCGGTCTCTGCCTCGGCCAATAGAATAGCATGCTGTCATCACCAGCAGGTAATGAGCAGGCCACTACATCAAAGTAACTGAGCCACTGCAATCAGGACGTGCTCCATCACTACGCAATCAGCTGTTCATACGGCGGGGCCTCCCATACTGCAGCAGCCAATTACACAGCACCATGGTGCTGTGATTCCATGGCAATAGGTGACAGCTTCTCCGTCGGCCTCTCATAGTCCTCACAAAGCCAATAGAAAGCCGCCGCCCACCATTCAGTGTGCCTTCCTGGTGAATCACTTCAATAGAAAAAGCCAATTGGGTAGCCCACTCCCTGTCGGCACAATGCTCCCCCCCAATTTCTTGTGTGACAAGGGGGGTGCCCAATCCCCCTTGGCTTTTGTCACCCCCACACCTATATGTGCTGACAGGGGTGCCCAATCCCCCCTGTTGGCATGCCCCATTCCTCGGCATTTTGCCGATGGGGGAGCCTACTCCACATCAGCATAATGCTCCCCCACCCAATTTCTTGTGTGCCGAGGGGGGTGCCCAAGACCCCTTGGCTCTTGTTCCCCCCCTCCCCTCAGCACTCGATATGTGCTGACAGGAGTGCACAATCACCTGTCGGCTACAGCCGCCACCAAACATTCAGGTGGTACGCTCGGAGCCCACCCCAGAGTGCCAAAATGAAATGTTTCTGTAAAAAAGAAAACCTTCCCACAATGTTTTTTTTTTTAAATAAACCTGTAAAGTAGAAAATGGTCCCTTGTCGATTCAGTTGGTCCCTCCCACAACCCGAGCCCATCCTCTGCATTCCACCTCCCACCCCCCTCACCCCATACTTACTTCCGCAGCCTGGCGTGATACTCTTCAGTGGACCGGGAACACATTTGCACTCTTCAAAGCCAACCGCAGACTGAATAAATGCCAATAAGCTGTATAATGGCATAAATGTTTTTTTTTTTTTCAACTTTGGTGCATATCTCTGCCATTTTTGGGAATTCTTTTAGCAAATTTTCAACATGGGGTTCTTGGGACCCCACCTCATGAACTCAACACTGTCATTTTGTTATTCTGTCTCAAAAGGTGATTTTGTGGTCGCTGCACAGAACCACCTTTCAGGACTGATTAACAAAAGGATAGTGTCACAGTTCATGAGGTGGGCCCCCAAAAACCCTATGTTGAAAATTTGGTGAAAAAATTTCCAAAAATGAATTTTTTTACAAGCGTGCGTTGTGTAGTTCCTTCGCACGATTGTAAGTGCAAACATTTTTAATATTTCACTCCAGATTTTCAATATTGTCATTTTATCATACCTTCTTATGAACAGTACAGCTGTCATTTTTCACATCTTGCCTGAAATGTATTTTCGCACGTGTATCGCACAATGGTACAGTCGGTGTGTGAAATCAATGTTCAGGACAGATTAAGAATATTACAGTGATACTGTTCATGAGGTAGGCCTCCCAAAACCCTATGTTGAAAATTTGGTGAAAACATTCCACAAAATGACTGTTTTACGAGCGTGCATTGCGCAGTTCCTATGCGCGATCGTAACTTCGAGCATTTTTAATATTTTCACTCCAGATTTTCAGCATTGCCATTTTACTACACCTCCTTATGAAGAGTACAACTGTCATTTTTCACATATCACCCAAAATGTGTTTTCGGCCATGTAGCGCACAGTAGCGTGGTCGATGTGCGAAATCAATGTTCGGGACAGATTACGAAAATCACAGTGACAATGATCATGAGCAGAGGTCTTAAACTGGCTATGTTGAAAATCTGGTGACAAAAGTCCATAAAATGACTGTGTTATGAGCATGCATTGTGCAATTTCCTCGTAAGTTCACAAATTCGTAATCTTTTCAGTCCAGATTTTCAACATTGGCATTTTTCCCCACCTCCTTTAGAACAGTATAGCTGTCATTTTTCACACCTTGGCTGAAATGTGTTTTCACACTTCTGGCACAGAATAGCATAGTCGCGATGTGAAATCAGTGTTTGGGATAGATTAAGAAAATCACAGTGATACTGTTCATGAGCGGAGGTCCCAAAATGCCTGTGTCGAAAATCTGCCGTAACAAATCCCCAAACTAATTACATTACAGGTGTGCATTGAGCAGTTTCTACACACACTTGTGACTTCACCAGTTTTTTCATATTTATAATTCCAGATTTTCAACATTGCCATTTTTTACACCTCCTCATGAACAGTACAGCTGTCATTTTTCAAATCCTGTTCGAAATGTGTTTTCGCATCTGTGGAGCCAAATGACATAGGCGTTGTGCAAAATCACCTTTCAGCTAATGAACTGATAGTGCCTCTGTTCATGTGGTAGGATCACAAAAAGCCTATGTTGAAAACTTGGAGTAAAAATACCAAAAAAACACCCAGGGTGTTAGGGTTTTTGACCATAACGCCCTACCCTGTAGGGACTGACAGGTGTCAGGGATGTGACTTGAGATTGTCCACAGTAATGCTCATGCCATTCCACCCCCACCCACACCCTGCAGCCAGTGACAGGCATCGAGGTGCACCTTGGACTCTCTGGCCCCAGAGTTCACCCCATTCTCCAATACTGCACCCATTTCAGCATATTTCCTTATGGAATGAGATGAGTAAAGCTCGAACACCCAAGGCACATCTCAACATTTTTTCAGTGTCTGCAGGGTAGGATGAGGTGAAATGTCGACCCAAAGGCACACCCCAATGCCTGTCTATCTCTTCAGGGTGGGGGTGGGGTTGGCGTCAGTTCAGTACTTCACTGCCATTCCTATACTGCATGGGCCTGATTCTCATAGGGGCCTGCATCTGGCATAAGCTGCAGCAAACAGCAGTTTGCATCAATGCCTGGTGCATCAGGGACTCTGCACCTGATTCAGGTACAGGAGGGGTCCCAGCAGCCAAGTCCCCATACTTGCACTGACTGGAACCCTGCAGCAAACCCCTGGCGCACTGCACAGGTCCACTGCAGGCCACCAGAGATTAACACAGGACCCCCGTCCCACTAGGTAATGGGCATGTGGACCCAACCTGGTGGGCCGGTGTCCCCCCACGTTTGGTGCAATTGGCACCTGGCCACGGAAGTGAGTGGTGGGATGTGCCAGGTGCTGGGGAGCAGTCAGAACTGGTTATGGGGGGCTTTGGGCACCACATGCTGGGGCATGGGTGGGCACTGTACAACCATAAGTTGGTGCTGCAGTAGTGCCAATGGGGCAGGCATCGGGGATTGGGGGAGCTGCTGCCAGTATGGGCAGCGTCAGGACGGGGGTACCAACATGGTATATAGGTGCCATCAGAGAGCTGTGAGTGGTGCCAATTGACCACTAAGATGGAGGCCACACATACGGGGCCATACTTGGGGGTGTATGGTGGGTGGACCATCACCCATGGTGTGCCGCATGCAGGCATGTCACCTAGGGGAGAATGTCTAAGTCCCCTTATGCCTGCTCTGGCTGGTCTAAGGGCACTTAGAATTTCTCCCACCAGGTGATGTATGTGAATCGCAGGATGCAGCTTGCATCGGCTGCAGTCCCCCTACCACCATGCCGCAGTGCATTGCAGGTACAAGTCTTGTTTGGGGCAGGTGGACTGCAGTAAAAACAGGCCACCTTTGTGAATTGCATGGAGGGCAGTCATGGACACAAGGTGCACCTTGCACCATATCTGTTTGCCTCAGGCACCTTGTGTCTGATGCAGGGCTTTGAGAATCGGGCCCCATCTGTCTAACTCCTGCACTTCCACTGCTAATGCCAGCAAGCAACCATTCAGCATTGACAAATGCTTGAGTAGTAAGGTCTGGTCCATAAGAGGCTCACAGGTGACCAGTGGGAAGCTCATTAATTAGGAACAGACTGCATCTCCTTTTTAATGTCTTTATAAGTGACATTACAGAGGGACTAGAAAGAAAAGTATGCCTCTTTGCAAATGACACAAAGATCTGCAACAGGGTTGATAAACAAGGAGGCATGGAAAGGATGAGAAGGGACTTGACAAGGTTGGAGGAATGGTCAGAAGTATGGCAGCTTGGATTCAATGCAAAGAAGTGCAAAACAATGCACTTGGGAAACAAAAACCCAGGGAAATATTACACAATGGGGGGGAGGTAGTAACAACAACAAAAATGGAAAGGGACCTGGGGGTAATCACATCAGATGACCTTAAGGTTAGAAAGCAATGTGAGAAAGCAGTAGGGAGGGCTGGGTGGATACTGTGATGTACAGGGAAAGGCATGACCAGCAGAAAACAGAAAGTTGTTATCCCTCTGTACAGACAGTTGGTGAGACACCATCTGGAGTACTGTGTCCAGTTCTGGAGACCCCCATCTCTGCAAGGACATAGACAGGATGGAGGCAGTCCAGAGGAGGGCAACTAAAATGGTGCAGGGTCTGCAAGAGAAGCCATACAAGGAGAGACTAAAGTAGCTTAATATGCATACCCTTGAGGAAAGGAGGGAGAGGGGGGACATGATAGAAACTTTTAAGTATCTCAGTGGAATCAACAAAGTCCAAGAGGGTAGCATCTTTCAGAAAAAGGGATGTGCAAGAACAAGAGGACACAATTTGAAGATAGAGGGGGAACAACTCAGGGGCAATGTGAGGAAGTATTATTTCACAGAGAGGGTGATGGACACATGGAACAGCCTTCCTGAGGAGGTTGTGGAGTCTAAAATTGTGGGAGAATTGAAGAATGCATGGGATAGACATAAGGCAATTCGTGTGGGGGGTAGGAAGAAATAGGCTGGTGGTTAACTAGGATCTGCAGCTTATCCTGTAGGTAGGGAAATGGGCAGACTAGGTGGGCCAAGTGGTCCTTATCTGCTGTCAAAGTTTATGTTTCTATGTTTCTATCTCTCCTGTCTGCAAGCTCAGCCCAGGCTAATGTACAAAGACTTTATCACATTTCTTGTGAGTCTTTCTTAAACATGTTTTATCTGTTTACAGGAGTACACCTGATTTGAGGCCAAAATCAAAAGCAAATAGTTGTAGTAGCAGAGCCCCCCCCCCACACACACACATACACACTCCCCGGAAAGCTGCTTAAAAGCCTGCAATTCATTCAAATCAATTCCATTTTCTTACTTAGTTGGGGTTCATCATGCCAACAAGTGTAAAATCATGTACCTAGGGCATAGGAACCCTGATGCTGAGTATAGGATGGGGGGAGGTGCTGATACTCACTAGACATGAAAGGGTCCTTGAGGTTATTATATCAAAAGACCTCAAGGTGGCAGTACAGTATGATAAGGCTATGGGCAGGGCAAATTGGATTCTGGGATGCATAAGGAGTGGCATCTCCAGTAGTAGGAGGAGGATGGATGTTGTGCTGCCATTGTATCACTCCCTGGTATAGCTCCAGCTGGAGTACTGTGTCCAGTTTTAGAGTCCACACTTCAGAAAGGACATAAGGTGGAGGTTTTCCAGAGGAGAGCAGCTAAAATGGTTCAGGATTTTCACAGGAATCCCTACAATGAAAGGCTGAAGAATCTCAACATCTACACTCTGGAAGACAGGAGGGAGAGAGGTGACATGATCAAGACCTACAAAGTACCTCACAGGGGTAAACAGGGTGCAATTGGGGAGTTTCCTTCAAATGAGGATGAGCACCCAAACCAAGGGACATACAACGAAGCTGTGGGGGGAGTTCAGCATAGATGTGAAGAAATACTTCTTTACTGAAAGGGTGGTGGATGTCTGAACAGACTCAGGAGAAGTGGTGGAAGCTAAAATGGTAGGGGGCATGAAGCATGCATGGGATAAACATAGGGCTATATTAGAAAAAGGGGAAGGAGGGGGTCAATGGAGATCAATAGGGTTATGGAGGTGGAGTAGGTTCAAGTTTATTGCAGGAAAAATCCATTGAGCAAGCTCATTCACAAGGAGGTCCTGATGGACGCAGGCAGAATAAGACATGCAGTAACATACACAGGCAGGAGTTACAAATAGGTAGAGAACACTTGGGCAGACTGGGTGGGCTGAGAGATCCTTTTCTGCTGACAAATTGTATGTTTCTATGAAATCATGTGTTCATTCAGGTGCAGTGTTTATTTAAAGTTGGGCCTACCATACATCCAGATGTAAGGTACAGTAAATTACCAAATTAAATGCAGCCCACTTACACTACAATAAACAGAACCCCAGTGCTTTGAGAAGCCTTTACTCTTCATAAGGCCGCTTAAACAGCTAGAGTTCTATTTGCAGTGTCCACACCAGTTTGCTGATCTTAAAATCGATGCCACATCTGAATGAGTACTTGATTCTTGCTCATTCCATTGCTTCCCCACTATGAAAGCTGCTTGTCCTGAGTTAGTTTTGGGCTGGCAGCACCTCGCCTGTGTTGAAAGATGACCAATAAGCGACACTGAAAGATGTCAGACTTCACAGACTGTGAAAGCAGCTGCTCACCCACCATCTGGGCAAGAAGAAGGCTGCAGCTGTGGCCACTGATGACTGTTGGGGTTTGGGGATGAGGGGACCAAAGGGGACAGAAATAAGGAGATAAAATCATAATAAAAATTGTGAGACCTTCACCAGCTTTCCAAAAAGCTTACCAGTAAAATAACACTCTATGAAGTTTTTCAAATGGCAACACAATCTGGTGAACCCCCTGTCTGCCGTCTGACACCAGGCATCAACAGCTTATTGTGGTTCAAAGTCAGTTGGCATTCATCTGCATCCCCCTCCCCCGGGTCGTGCCTGAAAATAGGCAGAAATTGTCTAGTGCACTTATCCGGTCAACAAAAACTAAATAAAATAAATAAAAAATAAAACCAACATAAAATTGCCTAAACAAGGCAGTGTGGTCATGTGGTTACTGAAATACTGGAGATTACAGATTTATAAGAACAAAAGAATATCACACAGAAGCTGGCACATGTGTCTATAGCAGCTGTCTCCTGCTTCTCAGTAGTTATACTTATGCCCTTGAGGTACTTGAATGTTTCTATCATATCCCCTCTTTGCCTCCTCTCTTCCAGTGAGTACATATTGAGGTCCCTTAATTTCTCCTTATAAATCTTGTGTTGCAAGTTCTGTACCATCTCATTCGGCCTTCTCTGGACCATCTCCAGCCTGTTAATATCCTTACAAAGGTGTGACCTCCAGAACTGCACACAGTACTCCATGTAAGGCCTGACCATGGTTTTATATAATGGTCCCTTTCCTTCTTTGTGACTGTCAGAAACCCCCCCCCATCCTGTAGCTTTCCCCAGGTTTCTGTGTCTCATGTCCATAATTTTGCACTTTTTTGAATTAAACTTCAGTTGCCAGTCCTCAGACCATTTTTCAAACTTCCCCAGGTCCCTCCTCATTTTCTCCACCCCCTCTGGGGTATCCACTGTCTTATGGATCTTGGTGCCATCTGCAAACAGGCAGACCTTTTCCTTCAGCCCTTCTGCAATGTCACTAATGAAGACATTGAACAGGACTGGCCCCAGGACCAATCCCTGCGGCACCCCACTGGTCACCCCCTCTCCCCAGACTGCACCCCATTTACCACCACTCTCTGACTCCTATCTGTTAGCCAGTTTCTAACCCAGTTTACCACCCTTTCCCCCATGCTCAGCCTACTCAGCTAGTTTATCAGCCTCCTATGTGGGACGGTGTCAAAGGCTTTGCTTAAATCATGGTAAGCATTGTCCACTGCCCCACCCTGATTTACTTTCTTTATCATTCAGTCAAAGAGATCAACCAGATTTGCCTGACATGACCTCCCCACTGTAAATCCAGGTTGCCTGTGGTCCTGGGCTCAGATGGCTTCTAGATGCCCCACTATCCTTTCTTTAAGTAATGTCTCCATGATCTTCCCCACTACTGAGGTGAGGCTGACCAGCCTATAGTTCCCCGCCTCCTTCCTACTGCTGGATTTGTATAGTGGGACCACATGTGCCTTCCTCCAATTCTCTGGTACCACCCCTGTGTTGAATGACTCAGTGAACATGGCTGCCAGGGGTACTGCTATCTCCCTTCACAGTTCTCTTAATATCCTTGAGTGTATGCCATCTGGTCCCAATGCTTTGTCCACGTTCAATTTAGTCACCTCCTGCAGGATTCGTCTGCCTGTGAATGGACTATTGTCCACCTCTTCATACCTTCGCAACTGCTGTACTGCTGCGGCCCTTGCCCCTCCCCCTCTTCTGTGAATACTGAACAGAAAGACACAGTGGATGTCTTGGGGGGGCACATGACAGTTCTTGGGCATGGTACTATCACTTCCAAATACCTAAACAGCACATATAAGCAAGCAACATTCAGCACTGACAAATGCTTGTTTATCCCCGAAGTCCAAAACCCCCGGAGTTGATTACATTTAGTACAGAGGAAAAAATAAATAAATTCCTCTGGTGTGCGCGCTTTTGCGGCAGTCAGTGCATTGTGCCGCATGCTGCTTTGCTTGCGGCAGTGTTGTGGTACACGGTTTTGACCATGACATTATGACCCCATGCCATTTTTTAAGCATTGTCCCTAATTTGTGAGGAAATTGGTTGAGAGATATGGAAGTGGATCCTGGAAAGCGGGACAGATTGAGAGAGAGAGAGAGAGAGAGAGAGAGAGAGTGCGTCGTTACTTGTCTGTGTGTGAGTGTGTATGTGTGTATTTAAATAACATATTGTATATGAATGGATGGGCAACTATAGGAGGACATCTAGGCCTGTTGAATATTGGTGAGTAAAAAGTAGGAAGACAAATGTGTAAATGAAAACAATAGACTGGGGTAAATTTAAGGATGTGGAATAGAAAGTGGAATTGAAAGTGCAGGTTAAGTTTAGAAGTCCAAATAATGTTAGGCAGTCCTGTATGAGAACAGTACTGGAAAGACAGGTGGGGCACAATAGATGAAAATGTTGCATGCATGCAAGGATCTCTCTGTCTCGCTCATGTCTGGACCAGAATTATGGCAAGGAGAAATGCTGCAGGGGACACTTGCAAAAGATTATACTGTGGGGACAGAACCAAGAAACTGTACAACAAAAAAAATAAGAGAAGGAAGGAGGCCACTGACTGTAGGGCAATTTATCATGGTCAGAGGGAAACATTTCTGCTTGAGAAACCCGTTTGTCTACTTGAAAAGACCAACGTCATTAAGGATCAGAAATGAGCTATCTCGATTGGCCATTTTATTTAAGCGCTGCACCCAAAGTCCAAAGTTTTGCACTATATCCCAGATAAGTTGTACACACGAAAGTGCATAATCTAATCAAATACATTACCCCCCCAATCACTCCAGACCTAAGCCAAAAAATCAGAGTTAGACTGGTGGCAGGATAGTAACACAGCACCAATCTGCACCCCTTCCCACAACTCCACTATTGTAGTCATTGGCATGTATGTGGCTGACAGAGGAAGCCCAATATACTCCTTCCCCTCCCATTCTCAGAGATCTAGTATCAATCAAATATATGTCTGTAAACACCTTTTGATGTGCCCAACTTCTGATGTGTTGGTGTCCTCTCCTGACATCAACACAATCCCCCTCCCCCCTTGCAGCTGGCTTCTCACAGAGAATTACAGACAGCAGGACAAAGAATGACAGGAAACACAGATTTTTATTAACCAGGAGGGCATTCAGCCTGGCTAGATCCCCTGCAGTATACTAATTCAACCTGACCTGATACCCTGCAGTGTGCTAACATTCAAGGTGTGGTTCTCAGACATAACACTGCAGCCTGTCAAGTTCTCAGCCTGTTTTGCCAGCAATAAAACGAGTAGCCATGGTACTCCTTCTGTGGAGCCAATGGCCAGAATGTAGTTTGTTATAAAGAATAATAAATGAAAAATTGAGTATTGTTTATTTAGCATTGAAGAATGTGCCTATGAAGTTAGTGTGATTTCTTTTATAATTTGTATGTCCAGAAAAAATGTATATAGAAGCTCCCTGCTCCAACAATGTGTGAAAGAGCAGACCCAGTATGTCTTCACGGAGGACTTAGGGTTCTGTAAGCATGTGTGGTGTGGTGTGTGTGTGTGTGTGTGTGTGTGTGTGTGCGTGTGTGTGTGTGTGTGTGTGTGTGCACTAGCGATGACCTTGTATCCAGGCAGACTCAAAATGCCATTACAGTTGATAGGATTTCTATCATTTATAATTTCTTCACTCCCTCTTGTATCTTTGGTTCAGTGACAGCCGTTACTCTAGCCTAGTCTGACATGCTTTGCTGTTTTTGTTCTGAATTAATTCCAAACAATTTAAACAAATAAAGCATGTTAGACTCAGAGCAGTGGCTGTCACTGAACAGAAAAAAGTAACCAGACTCATTCTGAATTAAAATAAATAAAGCATAGCAGACTCAGAGCAGCACCCGGCTGTAACACTGAAGGGACGATTTACCTGTCTAGTGTCACTGTGTCAGCATTATCTAGTATGAATTAAGATGTGACTTTTCTGTCCCAGTGTGAATCTACAGTACTCACTCTGTTATTTGTGCCCCGTCATCTGAGGTTTCTAGGGGTGTGCATGTTAAATGACAGACAGATGTAATAACATGAGGAAAGTGAGCCTCAAAAGAAAATTTATATTCTTAGTTGAAAAGTAGAACACTGTGAACAGAGTAATGTCATGAAATTATTTAGGGTGTGTAGCAACCATTCTAAGGACTAAAGGATGATCAGTCTGCACGAACACAGCTGGACAGGGTGCTGCTGAAAAATAAATCAATGCACTGTGTCTAGATGTGCTCTCAAAATAGCTCCAACATTTGTGTTTTGCAATGTAATTCCAGCTGCTTTAATTTAATCCTCTTATGAATCTATAGTGTTTTAAATGCTGATATATGATCAGTCTACTTTGACTGTATACCAATACACTTTGAAGCAAACAACTGAAGTCCTTTGTGACTACAAACAGTTTTTGTGAAGTATTGCTTATGCTTTTTTTTTCAGCTCTCACAATATAACAAGCATTTGTCAATGCCGAATGTTGTCACACTTGCATTGCCATTGGCAGTGGTGGAGGTAGAGGCGCATTATAGGAATGGCAGTGAAGTATTGAAGTGACGTCAACCCCACCCCACCCTGTAGAGAGCGACAGGCATTGGGGTGTGCCTTTGGGTCATCAGCTATAATGCTCATGCCATTGTACCTCACCATACCCTGTAGACTCTGACAAGCGTCATGGCGTGCTTTGGGGTCTTTGGGCATTATACTTACCCCATTCCATAAGGAAATACACTGACATTTATTTATTTATTTAGCTTTTGTTAACCAGGTAGGTACACTAGACAAGACAATTGCCTATTTTCAGATACGACCTGGGAGAGTACAGGAATAATAGATTTAGGTACATACAACGACATTGTACAAATTAGACATGTTACAGTTCATGTGAGGATACAGATTCAACACAGCATACGAAACATGGTAAGGCATAGATTATACAGTATTAACATAACAAAAATAAACACCTTGTGGGAGATAAGAGCAGTAATGTTACAGATTCAACACAGCATATGAGCATGGTAAGGCATAGTTGGGTGCAGTATAGGAGTGTGGGGTGAAGTTTGTGGCCGAACAGTGCAAGACACACGACGATGCCTGTCAGTGGCTGCAGGGTGGGTGTGGTGGTGGTGGTGGTGGAATGGCGTGACCATTACATCCAACGATCCCAAGTCACAGCCCTGATGCCTGGTAGTCCGTACCAGGTGGGGTGCTACAGTTGGAAACCCTAACACCGTAGGCATGTAGTGGTAGTTTCACTCTACATGTTCAACATGGGCTGCTTGTCAGACCACCTCATGAAAAAAAGCGGCACAACCACTTTGTTAGCTGAAAGGTGGTTTTGCACAGCGGCTGTGGCATTTGGTGACAGAAGGACGAAAACACAGTTTTGGGCAGGATGTGAAGAATGGCAACTGTATTGTTCATGAGGAGGTGTAAAAGATGGCAATGTTGAAAATCTGGAGTGGCAATCAAACTGCCCTGAAAAGTGATTTCACACAGCGACCGTGCGATTCTGTGCCGGATGTGCGAAAACACATTTCAGGCAGGATATGTAAAATGACAGCTGTATTGTTCATAAGGAGGTGTGGAAAAATGCCAATTTTGAACATGCGGAGTGAAAATATTACAAATGCACGAAGGCACGAGCGTGCGTGCAAACTGCACAATGCACACTCATAAAACACTCATTTTATGGACTTTCGGCCCCAAATTTTCAACATAGGCATTTTAGGACCTCTGCTAATGAACAGTGTCACTGTCATTTTCTTAATGTGTCTCCGAACACGGACTTTCCACAGCAACCACACTATTCTGTGCAAGGACTGCGAAAACACATTTTGGTCAGGATGGGAAGAATGACAGCTGTACTGCTCATAAGGAAGTGCAGAACAATGACAATGTTGAAAATCTGGAGTGAAAATATAAATTTGCAAATTTATGAGAGTGCGTGCAAACTGTGCAATGCGCGCTCATAACACAGTCATGTTATGGAGTATCATCACCAAATTTTCAGCATAGGCATTTTAGGACCTCTGCTCATGAACAGTGTAACTGTCATTTTCATAATATGTCCCAAACACTGATTTCCCACATTGACAGCGCTATTCTGCGCCGGAAGTGCGAAAACACATTTTGGGCAGGATGTGAAAAATGACAGCTGTATGGTTCACAAGAAAGTGTGGAAAAATACCAATGCTGAACATGTGGCATGAAAATATTGGAAATGCGCTAAGTTACGAGTGTGTGTAGCAACTGCGCAATGCACGCTAGTAAAACAGTCATTTTTTTGATTTTTCCCACCAAATTTGTAACATAGGCTTTTTGAGAGCCCCACTCATGAACACTGGCACTGTCATTTTGTTCCTCACTCCCGAAAGGTGATTCCATGCAGTGACTGTGAAATCACCTTTCCGGACCGAATAACGCCATGACGGTGCAAGAATTCATGAGGAGGGGTCCCAAAAATCCCATGTTGAAAATTTGGTGCCAAAAATCCAAAAAATGCCTGAGATATTTTCAGAAGTTGAAAAACCCCTATTTATTCCATTATACAGCTTACTGGCATTTTCTCAGTTCGCGGTCGGCTTTGAAGAGTGCAGACATGTTCCCAGTCCACCGAAGATCGTCGCGCCAAGCTCCGGAGTAAGTATGGGGTGAGGGGTGTGGGGCAAGTGCAGATGGGTGGGTGCGGTGGTGGGTAGAGACTGCAATGGACAGTTTTTTTTTTACAGGGGATTTGGCACACTGGGGTGGGGCTCCACCATGCCACCTAGCTGTTGGGGGGGTTGCTGCAGCCGACAGAGGATTGGGCACCCCAATCGGCACACAAGGAAAGTGGGGGGGACAAGAGCCGAGGAGGATTGGGCACCCCCTCAACATATAAGAAATGGGGGGATGCTTTATGCTGACGGGGAGTGGGATCCCCTGTTGGCACATACATTGCGGCAGCTGGAAGCTGGCAGGGGGATTGGGCACCCCTGAAGTTGGCAGTTGGGAGGCCGACCGGCCACCTGCCATGAATACAGTGTGGCCGAGCACGTAGGAAGGGCCCGCTGCATCTGATGAGCTTTGCTTGGATTGCAGCAGACCTTTTCTCAGATGTGCTTGCCACATTAGTATGCATAGTGTGGTGCCAGCATGCAGGCTGATTGGGGAATGAGGGCCGCACCTACTGATGTATGCCCTGCATTCTCCCAACAGCGGCCGCGCCTCCAAATCCACACTGCCACAAGATGTTGGCTGCACAAGTGCGGCCAACATAAAAAAGACTTCCATTACAGTTAGTATATGATGCACACTTACAGCAGGATACTGGAATAATTAATGCCAGTGACAAAAGGGTTAGAGTGTGTGGCGTGTGTGGTGTGTGTGTGTCAGACTCATAATGCTGTTAGTTGGTGCCAGTGTTCATGAAGTGGAGTCCCAAAAAGCCCATGTTGAAAATGTGGTGCAAAAATTCCCCAAAATTAAAGAGATATCAACATAAGTTCAAAACACCATAGACAGCCATTATATGGCAGTTTTCTTTATTCTTCAGTTCACGGTTAGGCTTTGAAGAGTGCAGACATGTCCTGATCCAGAGAAGATCACAGCCGCCAACCTCCAGAGGTATGTATGTGGTAAGTGGCGGCAAGGGGAGGTGGGTACACACAGAGAGAGGGTGGGGGAGGGGGACAGGGGCAGATGACGAGGGACCGTTTTCTTCTTTCCAGGCAAATAAAAAAAATGACATCAGGGGACAGTTTTCTTTATTTTAGATGAAAGAACAGAACTGGAGACACTGGTAATGAGCTCCCCAGTGTCCCATAGTATTGGGTGGGGTGGACCTAACTCAGGATACTGGGAGTGGGCTCCCCAGTGTCCCATACTAGTGTGGGGTGGGGGGGCTACTGCTGACAAGGGGATTGGGCACCTTACTGTTGGCAATGACAATTACAAAGGCATTGTTTGGGGACACTGGGAGTGGGCTCCCCAGTGTCCCAAAGTCAGGTGGGGGGAAGGTATATCTGGGGGACACTGGGAGTGGGCTACCCAGTGTCCCACAATGACAATGTGGGGGGGATTTGTGACACAGTACTCCCGACATGGGTATTGGGCACCCCGATGCCAGGATATGAAATGTTATAAACATTAAGATTCCTTGGCCCCCTTCCCCTTAAATGCTACAAAAAAGGGTAAAATAAATCTTTTTTAGGTAAACACCAACAGATGTTTACCTAAAAGGGGGCCGAGAAACATGATTTTTGGATCAGAGTTTGTAAATCACGCTCAGAAAAGGTTTTGCACTTTTCGCAGGGGCAGATGGCATTTTATTTAGTGGAGATTTTAGAAAGGGATTGCAAAAGATAGTCGCAATTTGCTAAAGTATGCTGGCACAGTGCCATGCTGTACGTTCACAAATTGTGACAGTACAGATGGGAAAACCGTAGAAAACACAGTTCTGAGCATTCTTTAGAAAATCTGATGCCAGGATCATGTTCCTTGGGCCCCGTTTAGGTAAACACAACAGTTGGTGTTTACCAAGGGGCATGGTAGTTTGAATTAAAATGTTTTTTCTCCACCACTAACTGAAAACAAGATAGTGGCTGCAGGACAGTACTGAGGTCATTTGCAAAAGAAAAAAGTGCTTTCGTGTACTGTCGCATGGAACATATATTTTTTTCCCATAGGCTATAATGGGAAACTTCATTCTTTAATAACTTTTGAATGGATTAATATTTTTTCACCAAGTCTTCAAAAGACATTTCCCTGACCCGGTCTCCATATGCCCTAAAAATTTCAGACCAGACAGACAAACCATTCGGGCTGTAGAGACGAGCAGAAAATTCGCAAAAGTTGAGGAATTTTTACATTTTGACGCTTTGCAGCTCTACAACCGCAAATCCGATCAGAAGGGAAATTTCCAGATCCAGAGATCTTTGGTAGAACACTACACTTGCCAAATTTCATGTGAACTGGACAAACAGTTGCAAAGTTATTAAAGTGCAACATTTGGGTTTAGCTTAGAAGTGACCGTGTAACCCTAACTATACCTGCCCTACTGGGATGGTATAATATATACTATGAGATTTAAAAATAAAATTATGCTAAATTTCAGTAGGACCCAGATTCTTATATTTGCAGTTTAATTTATATTATGAGTGTATGGTGAGAGATAATGATATGGGATTAATGGAGTTGCTAGCTGTAACAAACTCACATAGCCTGCATGCACTAACAATTAAATATATTTCTTTGTTAAGCTAGCTAATTATAATGGATAATATAGATCCACACATATATGTCTATAGGTGGCTTGCAATGTATTTGAATTAATGTCATTGCATAACATGAACCCCTTATCCACCCCCCCAGTACCGTAGGAAGAGTGGGGCAGATGGTGCACCCGCCCCGGGCGCATGCCTCCTAGGGGCGCAGTTTTGGTAAAGTTTTGGTAACTTGAAAAACACTTTTTTTTACAGTAATTACAGTGGCTTCCAGTAGGGGTGCATCTGCGGAAGGACCAACAAGTTTTGGGGGGGGGGTCACATGGTAGCGCTGTCTGAAGGCAGAAAAAATCATGTGGACCGGTGGTAACTGGGAGGGCCAGCCGCCAGCGGCGCCAGTATAAAAGATAGGGGCAAAGCTGAGCACGTGGTTGTTGTCAGGCAGTTAGAGAGGGATTAGACTAGTGTAGAGAAATAAACTTACTTGATAGCAAGATCGATTCAGAAATTAAAAACTTAGTTTTAATGTAAGCACTGGTTCGGCAAGCAAGCACTGCACTCTTCCTCCGTCTTCCTTGTTGATTTGCTTTCGGTATCCCATGATAATAGCATGGAAAAAAAAAAAGTGACTGCATTATAGTGAGTGAAGAATAGCAAATGCCAGTTTAGCAATGTCGAAATAATAGCGTGTCAGCTATAACAGCGAGTCTATGATAAACTTAGGTGGCATAATAGCGAGCGAGTGGACCGAAATCAAGAAATAAAGGCAGGGTATCAAAATAGCGTGGCTTAGTACAAAGAAGCGAGTGTGTCAGAAAAAAAGGCAGATCTGATGACAGTAATGTAGAAGATTAGAAAATAAAATGTAAAACTGTTCTTACAAGGCTCGAGCTCCTCGCTGAATGTGTTTGAACTCCAGGGCTCTCTTTTTCATTGTTAATCTGTTGCCAGAGTTAGGAACTGAGGTTTGTTTTAATACTACATTTCACTCTGTTATAGGTAAACACTGCCCAGTGCTGTGCTAAACTTCACCATTATGTGACTTTTACAGTGGCCGATTTTTTTTTTAATCTTAAATTACTTAGAGCAGCGCAAGCGTGATCGGGCAGTCACTGCCAATGCCACTGCCCTGATTTGTTTCAGCAAGATGTTTTTTTTGTAATGGCTACTACTTTTGCCAATTTGAGTAACTATTCAGGACTTTTATCCCTAACCCACTGTAATGAGAGCATCGCAATCACAATCAGGGCGCAACTGCCACTGATCTGAAAAAAAGAAAATAACTACTTCTGTGCTCTGGAGGAGCAAGTGCTGTGCATGATGGATGAAAGGGAAAAGGCAACAGAACACCACTGGTGACCAGCACACAAAAGGACAAGCAAGGTAACCATTCGCCACAAATACAGTTTAGCGATAATAAATATCGCTAGGATTTACTGTAGAGATATTGCGCCTCGCTATATTTCCCTCATTATAGTGCCCGGCGCTATAAGGCGCTCGCGATTTTCACATGGAACCATTGCTTTCTTTTTTATTTATTTATCAACTGTTCTAGTAGTGACTGTCCTGTGTATGTCCTTTAATGGAGTCGGACTAGAGTTAAGGAGAAAGAGAGACTTGCTAAGGCTGAGCCGCTGGTCCGCCGCCACACCGCCTAGATTAGATAAAATGACATTTCCTGGCTTAATTCCATAAAGTTCAGTTGGTTCACATCAACATTCCTTGTTGTGTGAATGTGTGTGCCTGGATGTTTTGTTTTTTTGTTTTCATTCGCTCGTCGTTATCGTTCTAGACTATATGTGACTGACAATATGATGGAGGAGGGCCGCGGGCATCCGACTGAAAAAAATTAAATCAGTCAGGAGTGATGATAAATTTTAATCTTGTCACACTGGGGTGTTGTGTATGTGACTGTTGCTGCTGACACCAGGGGACCTTCAGTCTGTTCCATGGGCCAGGGCTCCCGTCCTCCTCCCTCCCTCTGTTCTCCACGGACACCGTGGACAGGAGATTATTAGACTCAGTCAATACTAGTTACTACTACTAGTAACTACTGAGACTGAGTCAGTCTGTGATGACTTAGACTTGCTGTCAGCTGTCGTCTTACTAAGCCTGAGAAATAAAATAAACTTTTTTTGTTGTTTTTTAAAAGATTTTAAATTAAGATTCAGGTAGGACGCAATGTCCATTAATCTTCAGAGGGTGTACTTGTATTGATTAGAGGCAAGGTGGGAGCATCTCTCTTGCAGCAATGGGCACCACTAGGGAAAGGCCCAGGGGGCAGTGATGCATCTGGCAATTAAAAATGGACAATAGTTAGGCTTGGAGGAGGAGCAGATGGGGCTAGTAGAGTAAGCATGGCAGGAAGTAACAAGATATGGAGGGAGGATTCTCGAAGCCAGCCGGTATCCGATCAGAAATTGGGGGATGGAAGAGAGACAAGGGCTGACAGACAGAAATGGACTAAGAGTGAAGAGGAAAGGATTGCAAACAAACCATGGGGGGAAAATTTAACTTAGGAAATGAGCATATATTTTAAAATAAACAGTGTCAAAGCTGGCTAAACAATCAATGATAGTCATACATTTTATAAACAAACCGTCAGTGTCCGAACGGGCTAAACATTAAATGAAAGGCACCAAATAATGCAACAATAAATTCATTAGCCTGAGTGTAAAAATACCAAGGTGTGAGTTCCATGTCACATTCTACACCAGATTAAATTTACTCGGATGAATTTCAAGGGAAGCTCAGATAGCCAAATTTATTTTACTCTGAAATTGCAAGGGGAGCTCCGAAGTGAGTCTTAGACTTGGCTTAACTAAAGCTGCTCCAGACTTTCCCCTAGTTACCACGAAGCAGTAGAAGCTTCAGCTCTGGCTGAGATAGCTGCACTGAGAATCAGAAGTTTCTAGTCAGGAAGCTGAATTTTGCTATTTTATTTATCTCTTCTGTGCTGTGTGCTGTTCTATCTTGATTCCAGGCTGAAGGAGACAGTAGTCACACAGACCTGGCTGGCTGCTACTCTGTTTCATATTTCTGACAGAAAAGAAACAAACACTGTTCAGTCAGTGATTATAATAAAAAAGAGTGCTGCAGTTTTTTAATTATTTTAGACATTATTTTAGTGAAGCATATTGTTGCTATTTTGTGTTATTATTTGTAATTTTGTTATAGATTTTCTTACTTTGTTCTGTATTTGTTTCTGTTTGCCCTGTTTAAATTCACTGCTTACTAGTCTCTACCTAATTTTTAGAGTGTAAATTGTTTCACTAGTGTGTATAAGAGTAAGCGAGGTACGAGGATGTGGAATGACAATAAGGGCGACTGGTGGTGGTGGTGGTGGATGAGGGAAAATGTTGCTTGGCCCTGGATTAATGTGGTGTGGGGGCACTGGCACTGAGAACAGCACTGGCAGCTTTATACTATCACCCACTATTTGTGGGCAGATTGGAGCAGTATGGCCAATAAGAAACTCAGTTGTTTCATGTTAGCCATTCTGCCCACAAAGAGTATGTAATAGCATAAAAACTTGTCCACAACAATTGCGGCTGTATACTCTGATGCCAGCCAGCCAGAGGAGTCTCCCACATCTCATATTCCATGGGAGCAAAATATTCCCTGAAATCAGGGGTAGGGAACATGAAACATAAGTATGTTTTTTCTTCTAGAAAAGCCCCAAAACTCAGCACAGAGCATGTAAACCCCTCAGAGCTTCTGGGGGCATTATGGCCCCAGACTCCCGCTCGGGTGGGGGGGGGCACAAAATTAGTCTCTTGCCCAGGGCACCAAAATGCCTTCCTATGACACTGCACCCCCCCCCCCACAAAACAAACAAATGATAAACTTCCCAGTCTACAGTTGCACAACACAACCCTCCCAGATGACTTCTGTGTGCAGTGGTAACTACCGTAATATGATCTCTGAGACAAAGGAACACATCCCTGGTCACACGCACTCTGCATATCAAACCACACAAAATTGTAGTGTCTACAAGAACAGCTCTATAAAAGCCTGTTGATCCATTCTATGGTCAATACATCATATCGCTCAGGGTCCTGTGAAATGATCGTATCTGCACAATATGCACTTTTTGAGCTCATGTCGGGTGTCCAACGTGGACATAAAATGTAGTCTTATTTATGCACATAGATTATAGAAAGTTTGCTGCTTTAACAAACTGAGCTTTTGTAAATATCAGGGAGCCAGTTGTACTGGCATACATGTGCCTCATATACTCTGCATGGAAGCAGCCTTGGCAATTATTTCATCTCCCTCAATACCCCAGTGAGGCAACAGTTACCATAAACTTTCCCATATATTCACAATGAAACAACTGTTTTAACAAGATAGTTTACTGCCCTGCGGCTTGGTAATGCTGAAAATACATTTGCGTTAAGGCTGACAGTTACTTCATATTTTACATTTATATCTTATTCCACTGATTCTGTCACTGAATAGAAGTGCTATTATTAGTAAATTAAAAAAAATATATATATATATATATACACATATAATAATTAAGGTCAATATCAAGCTCAGCTCCCCCATCAAAAGTGCATATAATATGAAATGCAACAACATCTCATAAGAATTGGTTATTATTGATGGCTTGATTTCTCATATCATACTGTGTGTGTGTGTGTGTGTGTGTGTGTGTGTGTGTGTGTGTGTGTGTGTGTGTGTTTGATGGGGGTGACATAATATTTATGCTGAGTACCCATCACCATAACACCTTTGTGCATTATACATGCACATATTTATTATTATAGCCCATTTTTGTGCTGTGTTTCTGTGATAACTGCATTACATTCTGTCTTGTTATATAAAATCCATTACTGCTATAAAAAATGTGAATCAATCACAGTAGCAACAAATTATGTTATATGTACTGTATATGTACTGATTGTTTGCAATCAGTTTTTACATCTAATGTGTATGTACACCTTGCTTCCTTTTCATAACCAAACTACAAGCAGGATAAAATTTAAAAAGTAGTAACTGGGCTTTTTTTCTTCAGCCTCCATTTTAACAGCATGCGGTAGTGATGAAACCTGAGCACTTCATAACAGGTTGAACTTGAAATCAAAAGTCTAAGTAGACAGTAAAAAAAACTGCTGTTTTATTTACTGTCAAACAGAGCATTACAAAACACTGCAGACTCATGCAAGAAAGAACAAGTTCTGGTCAGAGCCCCTATGGCTCCTAATGCAGTCACTTGATAAGGGCTGTTTCACAGTATCAGTTTCAGTATCAGGAGTCAGCGAGTGTCAAGTTTTGAAGTGCTGTTGTCACTAATCTTGCATGCAAACAGGCAGATGATGTTAATATTTCAAAACCTGACATGTGCTGACTGCCGATACTGGAAAACAAAAATCTGTGACATGATCCTTATCAAGGGACGGCATTAGCAGCTGTAGTGGCTCTGACCAGAATTTGTTATTTCAGGCTAGGACAACTTTTCTACTGCATAAAGTATCAACATGTGCATTCAGGATTTTGAATGTCCTTTTGGGATCCATCCATTGATTACATTAACAAGAGGGCAACAAAATCAGAATCTTTTGCACATGCTACGACTTGTTATTGCTGTTTTTGTATACATCATTGAAAATAAACGTCTCCACACTTTAGTATCTCAAAAAAAAAATACTTATCTCTGCATTCATAAGTAATTCTTATGGCAGTCATGCTTTATAGACCTGTGGTATGTCTCTGATATCAAGAAATTAAGCATTTTTTTTTTGAACTTGAAAAAACCTTTTATGTGACAAAAAGAAACAGAAATATACAATTACAGATTTGTGTTCAGGAATCTTATCTGTTATAAAAGTGCATGGAAAGACATCAATGCTTACATGCTACTAAATTTAGACAAAGTTCATTCAATTGTCCATTTTGTTTCTCTTCACAGAGTTCATTGCTGTGAGGATTGACGAATTGAATGTCTCTATCGTTTCTGCAAACAAGAGTAACTATTGGTGCTCTGAGATTGTAATTATCTACTCCTGACAGATAGTTGTTCGTGAATGCCTTTGTTTAATTAATAACTTAAATAAAAATCGAAAACCAAAAAACTAAAACCTGTTCTCAGTGTCTTTTGTTGTTACGATCAAGATTCATTGCCATGTTCACTGTAAGGGAACATTCCACCAGAGTTTTTTATATCCCATCATGGGTTGTAGCCATTTAGGGTCTTACAATGTCATAGAACTATAATCTCCTTCAGATAGTCTCCACTCATATACAGGAAAAGGGAAGGGTACTAGAAGCGAGGCCCATGGGTCACCCAGTCTTTTCTTCATGTTGTTTCCCATGTTCCCCCTCCTCCCCCTTCCCTCTCCCCCTCTTTTATTTTTATTTGAGCCAATTATAGCCTCCTCCTTTGTTCCTTACCTCAACCTTAGGCCTGTAACATCTGCTCAAGGACAGGGGTGCCCTCCTTTTCCTCCAGGTAATCGAAAAAGGGGAGCCATCTAGCATTAAATTTCTCTGTGGTCAATCTTAGCCTTACCGTAATGGCCTCCATACTTTTAATTTGATTAATATTATTGTACCACTGGGTCGTTGTGGGCAGATCCTCCCTAAGCCACTTCTGGGTAAGAGATTTAAGGGCTGCCGCCACCAGTACAGAGAATAGGTATTTCTCGGTCTGCTTTTTCAATTCTATTGGAGGCAGACCAAGCACCAGGTTTTCAAACTCCAATGGTACTCTCAGGGAAAATATTTTAGTTATTTTCTTAGATATTTCAATCCAAAAAGATGTTATCTGAGTGCAGGCCCAAGATATATGGTGATGTGTGCCTTTGGACCCACAACTTCTCCAACACCTATCAGATGAGAGGGAGGCATAGTGGCACTAAATTGTTGGGATCCTGAAATAACGGATATTAATTTTCTATCTAAATTCTCTCCAGGAGGGAGAACTCATTGTTTTATGGATTCCCCTCCAGATATCCCACCATTTGACTTCAGGAATATTATGGTCAGTTTCGGCATTCCAGCGATCTGTTGCCCTCTGAATGGCCAGAGTACCTCTGTCTTCCATTAGTATTTTGTATATTTGTGAGATGTATGCCCTAGTATCTTGTGTGATACTCTTCTGGTAGGTTAGTGTTACTGGGGTTGCTGGGGACTGAGCCAGCTCTATTAACCCTACATTGTTCTGTATATAGTGGACACATTGAATGTATCTGAATGTATCCATCTCACTTAAATTCCCTCTGTATCTCTGCCAATGATTTAAGGCAGTTCACCCCCAGGAACTGCCTTGGGTATTTAAGTCCCTTGATCACCCACCCCATCAGGCAGGCATCCCCTCTGTGAACAGGGAAGCCCGGCATGTTATATATCGGGAGATATTCCCATACTGGTCGCAGTATCTCCCACTCCTGTCTGGCCCTCAGCCACATAGACATGGTGTGATGTGTCAGGGTATTCTTTAGCTGTTTTAGATCCTTAGGGAGAATCCTCCATGGTAGGAGATTCAGGGGGCCCACATGATAATCCTCCTCTTCTATTTCCAGCCATCCATGGCTCCTCCACACATCAGCATTTTAATAACCGTAATAACTGGGCGGCTAGGTAATATTTAGGGAAATCAGGGAGCCCCAGCCCCCCCTTCTCTTTATGTTCTACTAATATATCCCATCGGACTCTAGGTTTTTTCTCTGCCCATATAAAATCTGATAATTTTTTCTTTAGGTCCTTCCAATCTTTGTTAGGGATTGGGAGGGGAATGTTGGTAAAGAGGAAGAGAAAACGAGGAAGAACATTCATTTTAACTGTCTCTATTCTATTTGTGAATGATAAGGAAAGAATAGACCACCTATTTATATTCGCATATATTTGCTGTTTCAGGGACCCATAGTTATATTTGTAAATTAGGTTTCCCTGTATGAGAATTTCTATTCCTAAATATCTGATTTTGATATCCACCCATTTGATGGGGATCAATTCTTTCAGTCTCTGATCCTGAACCCTCCCCAGGGCCAACACCGCTGACTTTTCTTTATTAATCTTGAAACCTGAGATAGCCCCAAAGTCCTTCAGTAAATCTAGCAAATGTGGGAAGGAGGTTTCCGGTTTACCCAGGTAAATTAGGGTATCATCTGCATACAAGGAGATTTTGTGGGTTGTGTTTTGGATCTCTACTCCCTTTATTTCCTTCTGCTGTCGTATGGCCTGAGCCAGTGGTTCCATACTAATTGCAAAAAGCAGGGGTGAGAGGGGGCATCCCTGTCTTGTTCCTCTTCAGATTTTGAGTGAGGGGGACAGTGTGCCATTTACCCTTACCCTCGCCTGAGGGTCTTGATAACACAATTTCACCTAACTTAAAAAATTCCCTTCAATACCCATTTTTTCCAGTACCTGGAAAAGGTTCGTCCAATTTAGCCTATCAAAGGCTTTTTCTGCATCTAGAAAAATTGCCAGATCTGCCTTTGTAGTAGAGGTTTTCTTCTGAATAATATTTAAAAGTCTCCTTATGTTATCACTCAGCTGACGGTGTGGAATAAATCCAGTTTGGTCGGGGTGAATTAACAGTTCAACATATTTTTGGAGCCGAATAGAGAGTATTTTTATGAATATCTTCAGATCCTGATTAAGTAGGTCTAAAAGAAGCACATTTCATATGGTCTTTCCCTGGTTTTGGAATTACTGTTATTAATGAGTGGGTCCAGCTCTCTGGGGTTCTACCTTCTTCTAAACAATTATTAAAGACCTCTGCCAGTATCTGGGCCGCTGTAGGGCCTAATGCTTTGTAGAATTCCCCAGTGAACCCATCTGGGCCTGGGGTCTTTCCCACGGTAACTGTTTAATAACTGCCAATATCTCTCCCACTGAAATGGGGCGATTCAACTCCAGTCTCATCGCTTCTGATATTCGTGGGAGATTAATGGAATTCAGAAAGATTTTAGTTCTGTTTCTGGTTATGGCTTCATCTTTATCCCCCTGGTATAGTTCCTGGTAAAACTCCCGAAATTGGGCCACTATTTCCCTCGGATCTTCCTGTTTTACACCCCGTGGCCCTGTGCCTTGTAGAAAGGGGATATATCTATCCATTTGGGCTTTCCTTAACCTGACAGCTAATAGCTTTGAGGCTCTCCCCCGTACTTCATGATATTTTTGATTTGTGAATCTTAGGTATTCCTCTGCTTTTTTGTTGTCAAATTCTTCCAAGGTTTTTCTGATTTGGGTTAGTTCTTTTTGAATCTGTCAGTTGTAAGGTTCGGCCTTGTGCCTTTTTTCTGCTGAGGCTAGCTCTGTATTCATCCTATTATAGGTTATGTGCTCGAGCTTCTTTTGGGCAGAAGCAAAGCTGATTATATTCCCCCTCACTACTGCTTTAAGGGTATCCCACTTGAGCAGTGCAGAGTGGGAGGTTGGGTTATGGGTTATTTGAAAGTCCTTAATATTTCTCCTTAATTTTTCCATAAATGTTTTGTTGTTCATTAGAGAGACGTTTAGTCTCCACAGGGTTTGCCTGTCTTGAGGCAAAAGGGTTACCCCTATCGATACTGGAGCGTGATCTGATAAGGTTATGTTTTGTATTTTAGAGCTCTTAACCTCATGAAGACACATTACATTTGTGTAGAAGACATCTATTCTCGAATAAGAATGTTGGGGGGTTGAATAAAAAGTGTAATCTCTTTCTTTCGGGTGATGAGCCCTCCAAATATCTACCAGGCCTAGTTCTCTTGTCAGTGTAGTTAAAACCTTGGACGCTGTTTTATTTGTGGCCTCTGCCCCCGAGGAGCGGTCCCTTAGTGGGTGGGGGGGCAGCGTTAAAATCTCCTCAAGAAGTTGGTGAGACCCCATCTGGAGTACTGCGTGCAGTTTTGGAGACCTCATCTACGCAAGGACATAGATAGAATGGAAGCAGTCCAGAGGAGGGCAACTAAAATGGTGCAGGGTCTACATCAGAAACCATATGAAGAGAGACTGAGAGAGCTTAATATGTATACCCTTGATGAAAGGAGGGATGGGGGGGGCATGATAGAAACTTTTAAGTACCTCAAGGGAATCAGCAAAGTCCAGGAGGGTAGCATCTTTCAGAAAAAGAGATGTGTAAGAACAAGGGGGCACATTTTAAAGTTAGAGGGGGGATGACTCAGGGGTAATGTGAGGAAATTCTTTTTCATGGAGAGAGTGGTGGACGCATGGAACCGCCTTCCTGGAGAGGTTGTGGGGTCTAAAACAGTGGGGGAATTCAAACATGCTTGGGATAGACATAAGGCAATTATAGTGGGGGGTTGCAGGAAGTAGGCTGTTGGTTAACTAGAATCTGCAGCTTATCCAATAGGTAGGGAAATGGGCAGACTGGGTGGGCCAAGTGGTCCTTATCTGCCATCAAAGTCTATGTTTCTAAGTATCTGACCCTGAGATAGTTCTGAAATCTTCTGAAAGACCTTTTCAAAATAATTTTCCTGTTGCCTATTTGGCGCATAAATATTAATAAAATGAATGAGCTTACCCTGAATTTTAGCCGACATCCTCACGTATCTTCCCTGCATTCCCCCCTCTGTTGAATCTATTGCCAGGTGTAAGCCTTTGCATGTTAGTATTGCCACCCCTGCCCTTTTTGAGCTAGGGTGAGATGCTGCCACCACCCTCTCCACCCAGGCTTGTCGTAATTTTAGATGTTCCGGCATTGATAGATGTGTTTCCTGGAGGAAAATCACATCTCCCCTCAGCTTCTTGAGCTGCTGCAATAGTCTCATTCATTTTATCAGAGATTTTACCCCTTTAACATTGTAGGAGCAAATGTTTAAGCAGGCCATTTTGTTATGTTTGGAAACTTCTGGTGAGAGGTGGAGGCAGTGGCCCCCCCCTGAGTGTGTATTCATCCCTGTTCTTCGCACCTCTGTCCAATCTATACCTTCAGTTTAATCTTGTTTACCTTTCTGTATCTCATTCTGAACCTCTACCACAGTAAAAACCAAGAACATTGTAGAAAAGAAAAAAAATACAAAAATAAAATAGTTAACCCTTAACTTAGGGTATTTATCAACCATTAACTTTTCTATTTGACCAACAGTGGTCTAACACCGTAAAAACCTTTATAAAAGAGAAACCAACTTTTGTAGAGTTGCTTCCTAAGTGCTTCCCCTGACCCCTGTCTCCTTTTGGAGAAAAAGGATTTAAAAGAGAGAGGGCGGGGGGGGGGTAGCCCCGCTACACTTGTGGTGTGTGATGCTATTCTACTCCCACTGTCTCTAGTTTAGAGACTCAGAGCTGTTGTTATTCGCTGTGGATTGCACGACATTTTACTGAATTCAGGAACCCTATCCAATTCTCCAAGACCCGTCCCGTCTGTCTTTTACACCCTCATTATTATTGTGTTTCCTCCCCCCCCCGGATCATTCCACATCAAAATAGGTGGCAGATAAGAGATAACCCTCTCTGTGTACCAGATAAAGTAGTACCTGATCTTTTCTCCCATTTGGCATTCCCCCCCCCCTTTGACCCTCCGATTGATCACTATCAGTGCATCCACATGAGCAGAATCCTATTGGGCAACTGGTGCAGTAGCAGAGATCTCCGTTTCCCACCCAGCAACCAAAGCCCTTGTACACGCACTGTCAGAAAGCATTTGGGCAGAGAGTTACCGGACAAGGACACCTGAATAACGGTACAGTTACCCGGCAACTACCCCGATGCAAGCAAAACTCTGCAGTGCCCAAGAAGACTACTCCGCTAATTGGGCAGACTTGTAAACGGGCATCAAAGAGCTACCAGGTAATTTGAGGAGCTCCCCGATGTCACGCCACCCTGCAACAATATCACCATGCAAACATAGTGTATCTAGGAGTTCAACATTTGTGTTCCCATGCACCGAGGTGGCCCCTTCTCTGAGATTTAAGATCCCTTCTACCCTATTTTCTTCCCCTTCCAGACATGTGAGTTTTCTTATCAATTTATTGATCCCCCCAGTTAGATTGAAGCCTTTTACCCCATCTGTTTATGTAACTTCCCCCCGTTCTCTGTGCCCTCTTTCCCCTATTGCCCCCCCCCATATAGCCGCTTTATCGGAGGTAATTACAGCTCTTTTTAACAGGGAGAAGAAGTAATCTGCTCTCTAAGGAGCAACTTATCTAATTAGCGTTTGGATTAAAGTTCAGTTTTCTCGTGACTCTTCTTCCAATCTTTCTACCACTGCCTTTTCCAGCACGACTGTTGCATGCGCCTCTCTCAGTGACGTGATGATGTTCCAGCATGCGGGCTGAAGTCCGGTTGTTTTCCTCCTTTTTCTGTTCTCTGGATAATCTTTTCTGCTTCTCTTACCAGCATCTTTGGTATTGCTCCCGGTCGCATCCTCTTAAACCCTCTGCCTGCTGTGTGCCACACACATTTTGTTGAAGCTTTCTCTCAAACGTCTCCATCTCTAAATCCATCAGCATGATGCCCCATTCCTTTAATAGTGGGGTGGCTTCCAGCAGACTTTCGAAGGTTTTGGGGCCTGATTCCACAAAAAGCCTTAGCCTGGCCGGGAATAATAGTTGCGCTTTTATTTTTTTCTCTTCCCTGACTTCTTTCAAGACTGCTTTCACTTTTAGCCTTTCTAGTTGTAGCACTGGGGAGAAGTCTTGTTCAAAAAAAATGCTATGCCCCGGTACTTCAGATCCCTAAGTCGCCACGCTTCTCTGAGGATCCATTCTTTTAACTGGAACGTTACCATCCTGACTACTCACGATCGGGGTCTTGCTTCCACACTAGTGGGCTTTGGGACTAATGAGAGATGTTCTCTATCCAGGGTTAGGTCTAGATCGGATAGTATTTCTAACGTTGATCGCAATAAATGCTGCATGAAGTCTATTGTGGTCGCATAACCTTCCTCTGCACCCTCCAGAATTCCGTGGACATGAAAATTATTTCAGCGGGAGCGGTTTTCAATATCTTCCAACCTGGCTTGGGTCTCTCGCTCTTTTTGTAGCAGATACAAGAGGACTTTATTATCCATGTCTTGTAATTCTGATATCTCAGTGATTTTAGTTGTATTTTCCGCCACTTTGCTGTCTATTTTCTTCATGTCTTGTCTCAAATCTGCAAGGGAGGATTCTATTTTCTGCACCGAGGATAATATCTTTTGAAGGGTTCTCTCTGCTTTCCTTGGAAGTAGAAGTTCACTGTCTTCTGTATCGACTGATGACTCTGAGAGATTGCGATCACGCTGTGTGCAGGCCGCATAGATCTCCCTTTCATCATCCAGGGTGAGCTGTTTTAACTTTGATTGGGAATTATTACTCGTCACCATCTTCAGTTTATTACTTCTGGTAGCCATTCTGGAATGGATCTTTAGTCTCCAAGATTAAGTATTAGATAGCTTAGGGGAGGATTAATCTTGATTTTTGTCGATGGGTCTTGGAGCTCTTCAGCTTAGTGTCCCATCAGTTCCGTGACATCAACGGAAGTCCATTAAGCACATTTTTGTTGGTTATTCAGTTGAGGGTACATTTGATTTCATTTACAGACACTGTATAGACACTGACATTCTCGATTATGCCAATGTCATGTGAAAGCGTCAATATACAGTATAATTTTAATGGTTTATTCTGTACTTGTACAGTATGATTAGAACTAAACTGTTGGATGGTTCCATTAAAAAAAAACTGTGCACTACAGCGCTTGGCACCAACTACTCTTGCCGCCCGGACCCTCTTGAAAATTAAAAAGTAGCCTAAACTCAGCTATCCTGCTGTGGAAACAAGTACATTAAATAAATTTATTTTTTTTCCATTGGACAGGACTGGGAGACATACAGGAAATACTGAGAAAATGGAATATAAGCATCAGCAAATTTAGTGCTCCTCTACAGCAAAAAATTCAAAGTACCTTTTATGTGTTAATTCTGCAAATGTTAGATACAAATGAGGGAAATCAAACAGCTTTTATTTAGCTGTTAAATATTTTGGCTTTACCCAAATTTTGCAACAGCTTTTATTGCATTAAACAGCATGGATGTGTAATGTATATGTTCCTAAATAAAACAGTGACTCAAGCAGAGAAGCATGTGAAGAAGTGCATTACAGGATGAATAATTCACAGCCTGAGCACGTTTGGGAATGGGGGTGAGGCTACATGCCTGAGATCTATAGTCGCACAGCTACAGTATGTTACCTTCCAGTTCATTATCTGGTGCAAACACATGGTTACAGAAGGGATCATGACTGCTATGTATGGGAGCACGTGATCAGGACCCAGAATGAACAGCTGAAGTTGTGCGGCTCTTAATACTCATACACAGCTGCAGTTTTAGCAGATGTTGATGCACTAACACAAACATTATAAATGTTCTTCTGGGGTTGCTGGAGGGATCACTAGTGGGCATTCCTGTTTGTGGCTGTAAGAGTGAGAGACTGTGTGTGTGTGTGTAAAGGATCAATCAATCAATCAATCAATCAATCACCATTTATACAGTGCAATTACAAAAGATGAAAGTGCTATACAAAATTTGAAAAATATTTAAAAAGACAGATAAGATCTTAATAAAATAATCTAGATGTCAAACAGTTACTATATTCTAGGTAGTAGACCTCAGAAGGGAATGCCTTAGTAAAAAGGAAGGTCTTTAATTCTGACTTAAAGCTCTTGGAGGTTTGGCACTCTCTTATCTGATGACGTAGAGAGTGCCATATGGTTGGTGCCACATAGGCAAAAGAGCAAGCTCCTGATGTCTTCAAATGGACCCTGGGAACCTCTAGCAACCCCTTATTGGCAGAGAGGAGCCAGTGGAGGGGATGGTAAGGGACAAGGAGATCTTGCAGGCAACTGGGTCACTGTCCATGTAAGGCTTTTTAGGTCAGTATCTGACCTTGAAGGTGATCCACCAATTTACCGGTAGCCAGTGCAGATAGCGGCGCACAGGTGTGATATGGCTAGATCTTGATAAGCCAGTCAACAGCCTGGCAGCCACATTCTGCACTAGCTGCTATCAGTAGATATCAACCCTCGGTAGCCCTAAGTATAAGGCATTGCAGCAGTCAAGGCACGAGGTTACAAAGATGTTAACTAGGGCTGGCATATCACTAGGCAGGATCAAATGCTTTATCTGGGCAATGTTCCTCAGATGGTAAAAAGAGGTCTTGACAACAGCTGACACCTGAAGTTTTAGTGACAGGCCACTATCTAACACCATGCCTAGATTCTGCACCTGATCCAAGGTAGGCAGCAGGACAGACCCGAGCCGAAGTCCTGTAATCTGACCCACTTGCCCCTCCATCCCATAACAATCTGGCTCTACCACCAACACTGCTCTCTTATCAGGGTTCAATCTCAGCCAGTTGGAAGTCATCCAGTCCTGAATTACCAAAAGGCAGTTTTTGAAAGCCGAGATTACTCCACCCTGACTGGGCACAAAGGACATGTAAGGCTGAGTGTCATCTGCACAGCAGTGAAAACTCAGCCCATACCACCAAATAATGTACCCTAATGGCAGCATGCACACTGTGAACCACGTGGGGGACAAAATGGAGCCCTTCAATACCCCAAAAGATTGGGGGAGAGGTGCAGAGGAATAGATCCCTGACACCACTCTCTAAGTCCTGCCTGTGAGGAAAAATCAAAACCAACAAAGGACTGTCCCAGACAGTCAAGATAAGAACCACAGGTGGGTGGGGGTGCCACTGCAAATCCACTGATATAATACATACGTCATTACATATATTATTGAAGAACATATTCAAATCAGCAGGAAGGGATTTGATTGGTTTCTACGGGCTCCTTGTGATTTTCTCCAATGCTAAAGGCTACACAATCTAAACCACAGAGGTATGGGGATGGACTATGGATCTACAAATTAGGTCCCAGGAAAGAAATACAATATGTGGACTGAAGATTTAGAATTGCTATATGGGCATCAGCATTTTCCTGAACTGCTGTTTTGTACTCCGATTTAGTCAATAAAGATTTCTTGCAAGCTTCTTATCTTCATACACAACAACAACTCTTTCCTCTTCATGCTGACTAAATCAATTCAGCATGGACCAAGAAAATAGTGCAGGGGGAGGCAGAGACAAAAGAACAGCACTGTGGTCTACTGAATGCAGACAGCAAAGTGCTTCAACTAGCAGAGGGACTGTGCTTCAACTCCAAAATTTTGTGCACTTCGTTTGGAGTGTGAAGTGCCTTCTCCCTCTCTATGATAGCAAGATGGCATGCAGAGCTCCACCATGCAGCCATAAAAAATGTTAAGCCTCTATATGCAGAATTCACATTTTCATATAGTGCAAGATTGCACTACTCATCCCCCTCTGGTAACAAGGACTGTAATTATTCCTGAAACAAAACAAAACGAAAACAATTTTTTGGCTTTTGGGTATGTCAGCTAAGTTTGGTCATTTCTGTATTGACACAGTACAGCAGTCCCCTCATTATGAAATATCACCTAGTTGTCAAAGCAACAAAGGAAGAACCTGGTTTTGATCACAGCATGTAATAGCATAGCAGCTATTTCATTACTTGACATTGAGTACTCATTTACCTTCCTGTGCTTCAGTTAACTCTTTTAGGAAGTTTCTGGAAGAAGGGACACAGTGAAAAGTACATTTTGAACTATTCCTGGTTTTATAAATAGTAAAAAATATTGTTCTGTGTTAATATCAATGGAAACATAGAAACATAGACTTTGATGGCAGATAGGGACCACTTGGACCACCTAGTCTGCCCATTTCCCTGTCTATTGGATAAGCTAAAGACCCTAGTTAACCAACAGCCTACTTCTTCCTACCCCCCCACCAGAATGGCCTTTTGTCTGTCTCATGCATTCTTGAATCCCCCCACTGTTTTTGACCCCATGACCTCTTCAGGAAGGCCATTCCATGTGTCCACCACCCTCTCTGTGAAAAAATACTTCCTCACATTGCCCCTGAGCCATCCCCTCTCTATCTTCAATTTGTGTCGCTTGTTCTTGCATATATCTTTTTCTGAAAGATGCTACCCTCTTGGACTTTGTTGATTCCCTTGAGGTATCATATGCCCCCTCTCTTGCCTTTCCTCAAGAGATACATACTAAGCTCCTTTAGTCTCTTTATGTATGACTTCTGTTGCAGACCCTGCACCATTTTAGTTGCCCTTCTCTGGACTGCCTCCATCCTGTCTATGTCCTTGCAGAGATGGAGTCTCCAGATCTGCATGCAGTACTCCAGATGGGGTCTCACCAACTGTCTGTACAGAGGGATAACAACTTCCTGTTTTTTACTGGTGATGCCTCTCCATATACATCCCAGTATCTCCCCATCCTTCCTTACTGCCTTCTCATATTGCTTGCCTACCTTTAGGTCATCTGATATGACTACCCCCAGGTCTTTTTCCATTTTGTTGTTGTTAATACCTCCCCTTTTCCCTCGTGCATTACTTTGCACTTATTTGCACTGAATCTAAGTTGCCATACTTTTGACCATTCCTCCAACCTTACCAAGTCCCTTCTCATCCTTTCCACACCCCCTTGGGCATTAACTCTGTTGCAGATCTTTGTGTCATCTGCAAAGAGGCATACTTTTCCTTCCAGTCACTCTGCAATGTCACTTATAAAGACATTAAAAAGGACCGGACTCAGTAGTTAACCCTGTGGTACCCCACTAGTAACCCCCCTTTCTTCGGAGTGGACTCAGTTTACTATTACCCTCTGTGTCCTGTCCAGCCAGTTTTGTACCCAGGCTACCACCCTGGGACCCACTCCCAGGCTAGCTAATTTGTTTATTAATCTTTTGTGTGGGACTGTGTCAATTGCCTTGCTAAAGTCTAGGTAGGCTATGTCCACTGCCCCTCCCTAGTATATAGCTTTGGTCACACAGTCAAAGAAATCAATTAGATTCATCTGACATGACCTTCCCATTGTGAATCCATGCTGCCTTGGGTCCTGTGCCCCACTGGTCTCTAGGTACTCAACAATTCTTTCTTTCAGAAGTGATTCCTTCATTTTCCCTACCACAGAGGTCAAGCTAACAGATCTGTAGTTTCCTGCCTCTGCTTTGCTCCCACTTTTGTGAAGGGGAATCACATCTGCACTCCTCCAGTCCTTAGGTACCACATCATCCTCCCATGATTTGTTAAAAAGGGTAGACAGTGGTGTCACTAGTTCTCCCCTTAGTTTTTTTAGAATTCTGGGGTGAATCCCATCAGGCCCCATTGCTTTGTCCACCTTCACTTTTAGGAGTTTTTTCAGAACCTCTTTCTTCTGGGGTTGGAAGAGGGGGTGGGGTAGCACTCTATGTGAGGGAAGGGATCATATGTACGAGGGATGAGGGGGAGGAAGGGAGAACAGAGGCACTATGGATGCAGCTTCTGGACTCCAAAGGTAGAAAACTGAGGCTGGGGGCGGTGTATAGACCACCAGTCCAATCAACTGGCAGGGAGTTAGTGGAGTAAATAAGGAGGGTGTGTAGAAAGAGGAGTGTGGTGATTGTGGGGGATTTCAATGTGCCAGGGGTAAGAAACATAGAAACATAGAATTTGACGGCAGATAAGGACCGTTTGGCCCACCTAGTCTGCCCATTTTCCTACCTAACAGATAAGCTGCAGATCCTAGTTAACCAACAGCTTACTTCCTCTTACCCACCCCTTGGACTGCCTTATGCCTGTCCCATGCATTCTTGAAGTCCACCACTGTTCTTGACTCCACGACCTCCTCAGGGAGGCTGTTCCATGCATCCACAACCCTCTCAGTGAAAAAATACTTCCTCACATTACCCCTGAGACGTCCCCCCTCTATCTTCAAATTGTGCCCCCTTGTTCTTGCACATCTCTTTTTCTGGAAGATGCTACCCTCTTGGACTTTGTTAATTCCCTTGAGGTACTTGAAAGTTTCTATCATGTCCCCTCTCTCCCTTCTTTCCTCAAGAGTATACATATTAAGCTCCTTTAGTCTTTCTTCGTATGTCTTCTGGTGCAGACCCTGCACCATTTTGGTTGCCCTCCTCTGGACAGCCTCCACTCTGTCTATGTCTTTGGAGATGGGGTCTCCAGAACTGTACACAGTACTCCAGATGAGGTCTCACCAACTGTCTGTACAGAGGGATAACAACTTCCTGTTTTCTACTATTGATGCCTCTTCCTATGCATCCCAGTATCCTCAGCCTTCCTTACTGCCTTCTCACATTGCTTGCCCACCTTTAGGTCATCTGATATAATTACCCCCAGGTCCCTTTCCATTTTTACTGTTGTCAGTATCTCACCCCCCATTGTGTACGCTTCCCCTGGGTTTTTGTTTCCCAGGTGCATTATCTTGCACTTCTTTGCATTGAATCTGAGCTGCCATACATTTGACCATTCCTCCAACCTTGCCAAGTCCCTTCTCATCCTTTCCACTCCATCCTGTGTATCAACCCTGTTGCAGATCTTTGTGTCATCTGCAAAGAGACATACTTTTCCTTCCAGTTCCTCTGCAATGTCACTTATAAAGACATTAAAAAGGACTGGTCCCAGTACCGAACCCTGTGGTACCCCACTAGTAACCCTCCTTTCTTCACTGTGTACTCCATTTACTACTACCCTTTAGTCCTGTTGTCTAGCCAATTTTTATCCAGGCTACCACCTTGGGACCCATTCCAAGGCTGTCTATCTTGTGTATTAATCTTTGTGGGGACTGTATCAAATGCCTTGCTAAAATCTAGGTAGGCCATGTCCACAGCCCTCCCTGATCTACTACTTTGGTCACCCAGTCAAAGAAATCTATTAGATTCGTCTGAACAGCCTTCCCATCGTGAATCCATGCTGCCTAGGGTCCTGTGCCCCACTGGCCTCAAGGTACTCAACAATTCTTTCCTTCAGAAGTGATTCCATCATTTTCCCTACCACTGAGGTCAAACTAACTGATCTGTAGTTTCCTGCCTCTGTCCTGCTCCCACTTTGTGAAGAGGAATTACATCTGCCCTCCTCCAGTCCTTGGGTACCACCCCATCCTCCATGATTTGTTAAAGAGAGTAGTCAGCGATGTCACTAGTTCTACCTTAGTTCTTTTAGAATTCTTGGGTGAATCCCATCAGGCCCCATTGCTTTGTCCACCTTCAATTTTATTAGTTCATTCAGAACCCTTTCTTCTGTAAATGGACTGGTATCGACCCCCGTCTTCAGAGTGTTTCTCTTGTTTGGTTTAGGTAACTCCCCCTCCTCTTCCTTTGTGAATACTGAGCAGAAATATTCATTCAGTAACCCTGCTTTTTCACTGTCACCCTCTACCCACATTCCCTCTCCTTTATTAAGCTTCAGTATCCCTCCTTTGGTCTTTCTTCACTCCCTAATGTACCTATAAAAGGTCTTATCCCCCTTCTTAACAGAATTGGCTATCCTTTCTTCGGTTTGGGCCTTTGCTATTCTGACTACCTTCCCAGCCTCTTTCTGCTTTAACTGATAAAGTTCTCTGTCCTGCTCCTTCTGTGTTTCCTTATATTTCCTGAATGCTGCCCTTTTCTCCTTAACTTTCCCTGCCACCTCTTTTGTGAACCATAGCGTTTTTTCCTTCGTTGTGTTTTATTGATTTTTTTTACGCAAAGGCTTGTTGCCTCTGTGATGGCTGTTTTGATCACTTCCCATTGTTCCTCCACCCCTCCTTCTTGCCTGTTTGCTAGTGTTTTCTGAGGCACTCTCATTTCCCAAAGTCAGCCCTCCTAAAGTCTAGTACTCTTGCTTTCGTGTGGCTTGATTGTATGGCTGTGTTTATAGTGAACCACACTGTTTGGTGGTCACTTGTTCCCAGATGGCTACCCACTTCTAAATCTGAGATTCTTTCTCCATCCCCATTTGAAAGTACCAGGTCTAAGATTGCTCCCTCCCAAGTCGGTTCCAATATGAGCTGTCTGAGACATGCCCCCTGTAGGGCATCAAGAATGACCCTGCTCTTGGATGTGCCTGCAGCAAAGGTGCTCCAGTTAACATCTGGCATATTCAGGTCTCCCATCAACAATATCTCCCCTTTTTCTGCCATTCTAAGAAAGCCTTCTATCATTTCCTTGTCCATTCCCTCCCCCTGAGATGGGGGTCTGTATACAACCCCCATGCGGATTGTGGTGCCATTTCCTGTCTCCAGGGTGACCCAAAGTGCCTCATCTGCTCCCTGTTTACTCTTTAGTTCTGTTGCTTTGATCCCTTTCTTTACATAGAGCTACTCCTCCTCCTCTTTTACCCTCCCTGTCCCTTCTGTAGATTAGTATCCTGGTATGTTGACATCCCATTCATGGTTCTCTGTGTACCATGTTTCTGTGACTGCCACAATATCCAGGCAACCTCTTCCATCAAGGCCACTAGTTCAGGGAGCTTGTTACACAGACTATAGGCATTGGTACTCATCACCCTCCACTTTTTGATAGCCTTACCCCTTTTAGCCCCATTTCTGTCCTTACTGCCTTTGCCTTGTTTTACATTTAAATCTGTTCTGCTCCCTAATAACTTCTGTACCCTGGCATTTACTTCACTAATCACCATGTTTTGTGGGAGGAGGCTCAGATTTCCCAGCTCCTTTTCAGTGCCTCCCCCCTTGGCTAGTTTAAATGCTTGCCAATGAAGCATTTAAACCTCTCACCTAGGATCCTGGTTCCCCCCCTGGACAGATGCAGACCATCGCACCAGTATAGGTCTGCATTCCTCCAGGTGGCTCCCCAGTCCCCAATGAAGCCAAAACCCTGAGCTCCACACCAGTTTTTCAACCACTCATTGAATTCCCTAGTGAGAAGTGCACTAGCATCTCCCTTGCCATAGACAGGCAGCACCTCGAGAAGGTTACCGTATGCGCTACTTGTCTAAGGCCCCTTCCCAACTCTACAAACTCCTCTTGCACTGCTCTGATCCCATTCCTAGCCAGGTCATTTGTCCCCAGGTGGACAATGACATCCAGCTCCCTCCCTCGTGCAGCTTCTCCCACGATCCTGAGGATTCGGGTAGATTGAAGCACCTCTGCCACCTCCAGTGCCAGTGAGCAGGTGCTTCTGGTTGCGACTCACTATGGTCTTCTGACAGAGCTGGTCAGTGGGCCAACACAACTAAGTAACATGCTGGACTTGGTGCTGTCAAATGAGAGGCAGTGAGGGAAATAAGGATGGAAGACCCACTAGCAGGTAGTGACCACCAAACAGTGTGGTTCACTCTCAAGTTGGGCAGGGAGTCTGGAGGCACAGTAACAAAGGTGGTGGATTTTAGGAAGGTGGACTTTAGAAGGATGAGAGAAATACTGCAAGAGAGACTTTAGGGTATTAGGCCAGAGATGGATGCACAGCAAAAATGGGAAATTATTAAAACTGGGCTAACAGAGGCTACAGAAGCTTGCACCAGAACTAAGAGCAAGAAGTGCAGAGCCAGGAAACCATGCTGGCTGAACAGAGACATGTTGGAGGGGGTGAGGGCGAAGAGGGTTACATACCAGAAGGAAGTTTAGGAGCACAAGGAAGGAAGAGGACAGGGAGGTTTATGTGAGTTGGTTCAAGGAGGTGACCAAGTGAGTGACAGTAACCAAGGCCTCAGGGAGCTAAGATTAGTGAGGGCATCAAGAAAAGGAAGAATGACTTTTTTAGGCATGTCAGGGAAAAGAGGAAGTGCAGAGATCATATAGTGAAGATAAAGTGGGGAGGGGAGTGGGTGGAAAAGAGAGAGGAACAAGTGGAAGTACAGTACTAAATGAATACTTTTGCTCCATTTTCACAAAGAAGAAGGATGGTCCACTACCACCATGGACTGGGAGGGTTGGGGTAGGAGGGGAGGAGATGACGGACAGAATGATTGAGGGGAGTAGAGTACTAGAGGGTCTGAGGGCATTAAGGGTGGACAATGCACCAAGTCCTGATGGCACCCACCCCAGGGTGCTGAGGGAGATGGTGAAGGTGTTTACTGAGCCACTGGTGGACCTGTTTAGCACCTCCCTGGACACGGGATGGGTGCCTCAGGACTGGAGGGTGGCCCATGTGGTGCTCATACACAAGAGGGGCCCTAGGGATGGGCCAGGAAATTATCAGCCTGTCAGTCTCACTTCCATAGTGGGTGAACTTATGGAGACAATACTGAAGGAGAGGCTGGTGTTGTTCCTCAAGGGTAATGACCTCCAGGATGGGTGGCAGCATGGGTTTATCTCAGGGAGATCTTGTCAGACCAACCTAATAGAATATTATGACTGTGTAACAAGAGAGCTGGATATGGGTCATGCTGTAGATGTCCTGTACTTGGACTTCAGCAAGGCCTTCAATTCAGTGTCTCATGGGAGGCTGTGGGGAAGCTGACTGCTGTGGGGGTGGGGATGAAGCTGACAAACTGTTTAAGGAACTGTCTGCAGGGGAGGCTGCAACAGGTGGTAGTGGGGGGAGCTCTCAACACCTAGACCAGTGACAAGCAGTGTGCCGCAGGGCTCGGTGCTGGACCCAATGCTATTTGGGCTCTTTATCTCAAATATTGCACACAGAGTTTGGAGCACGGTTAGTCTGTTCGCAGATGATACCAAAATGGGGGCAGTGGTGGATGAAGAGGATGGATAGAAACAACTACAAGCAGGGGTGTCATGTAGTCAGAAATTCTGGAGGGGCACAAAATCCCAACCTCTCGGGGGGGGTCCGGAGGCATGCCCCCCATGAAAACTTGATTAAAAGTCAAATGGTGCATTTTGGTGACTTTCAGCAGTCCAGAAACCTGTTCCCCAACAAGCTAAATACCAGAATACTGATATAGGCTAGAGCAATGATCAATTGTTCTTATTCTTTGTTCGGTCTACATACCATGCTACCTTTTGTATTTTAAAGACATTTTAAAAAAAAATTAGTCAGAACTTGCGCATTTTGTGAGTCGTTTACCATAAAGCAGCTAACTACTTAGACCACTCCTAGCTGATCCACTAACTGCTGAATGACAGAAATGCACCATTTGAATTTTCATATCATTAGAGTCTACTGTAAATGTTATACCTGAAAAATAAGGATACGTCATCTGTTCTTGCTGTTTTTTTATTTATTCAAACTTTGGTACTGGGGTGGGAGCACACTGTGACTGAACAGTAGCTCGCTCCCAGGTTTGACCTTGGGAAGGGTAACATGAATATACAGTAAGTCAAAATAATAAAAGGTTGACAGTATACAACTCCAGTCACAGTAAGGTAAGTCAGAATACATTATAAATAATCATAATACAGATACAGCTTGAAAACAAAAATTCAGGAGTAGGACAGACAAGTGAGAAATAGGGTTGAAAGAAACTAATTGTTTACTGCTTGATATTTTCATTGTGTTACTTACATCAGTTATAACTGATTTTCAGGTGAGGCAAGCACGGTAAACAGTATAAACAGTGTAAAACAAGGCTTTTGACACTGTCCTACATAAAAGGCTGCTTAACAAGATGGGTAGTCTGGACATGTGGCACAAGGTGGTAAACTGGGTTAGGACCTGGCTAATGGACAGGAAGCAAAGGGTGTCAGTAAGAGTGTGTGGGTGATCAGCGGGATTCCTCAGGGATCAGTCCTTTGACCAGTTCTGTTTAATGTCTTCATTAGTAACATTGTTGAATGGCTGGTGGGAAAGGTCTGCCTGTTTACAAATAACACCAAGATCTGCAGCAATGTGGATATTCCAGATGGAGAGGAGAATGAGGATGGACCTCAGTGGGGAAGCTTGAAAATGATCTGCAGAGTGACAACTGGAGTTCAGTTCAAAGAAGTGCAAAATAATGCACACAGGACGGTGAAACCTTGGGGAGAACTACAGGATTTTGGGTGGGGGGGGAGAGAGAGTTGATAATGATCACCAAGGAAGAAAGTGACCTGCAATGTGTCTACACAGAGTGCTAAGGCTGCAGGGAGGGTCAGAGGCATGCCGGGGTGCACATAGGCAGAGGTATCACTTGCAGATGGTGGGAGATAGTGATCTAATTATTGTATAAACTCTGGTGAAGCCTCACTGTGTGGAATTCTGTAGGCTGCATCTTCGTAAGGACTTTGATAAGGGGGAGCAGGCAGTGCATAAAAGGACAACTAACATGGTACAGGTCTTTCAGCGGCTGAAAACATATGAGGAGAGATTCATAACGTACCTCAATATGTACTCACTGTAGTAGATGAGGCATTAGGAGGACATAAACAAAACATTCAAGAACCTTAAAGTCATAAACAATGTGCGGGGGGGAGGGGGGAGATATAGATGGAGGTCAAGAGTAAGTGGGCACAATATGAAATTAGAAGGGGCAGTCAAAGGGGAAATGTGAGGAAGTTTTGTTTTTCTACACGGAGAGGGTAGTGAACACATGGATCACTCACTGTACCAATGGAGGAGATAGGAGCTGTTTTAGGATTTTAAACATGCCTGGGGCATGCATAACGGTACATTAGATATGTGAAAGAGGCATAAAGGCCCTGTGGTGAACCCTTGCCCATGCGGCACTGTCATCAGCAGGCAGGCAGGCATGCCATCCATGTGTTTTTGACTTGGTTTGTTGTTCAGTTCACTTTGGGGGGGGGGCTACTGAAGTGCCGATGAGATCTCCACCTCAGTAGTACAGTTCTGTGGTTTAAGGCTCTGAGCTGCAAACCTGGAGACCTGGGTTTGAATTCCACAGCCCCCGACTTGCATACTGTGTGACCCTGAGCAAGTCACTTAATTCCCTTGTGCTCCCAGGTCAGACCTGGAAACAAGCTTTCAGATTAGTATGTCTTTCCTGGTTAAAAAAAAAAAAAGCAGACAAAAAAGGGTCACTCCCACAGGGATAGCTGCTCAGAAGTACCACAATATGTAGAAATGAGCAAAAAGGACTTGTCACTCTGTATCAAAAACTGCTTGTAGGCATATCAGATCGTTTTACCAAGTTGTGTGAAAGGAAATTTATTGTGAAAAGAACAACAAAAGCAGTATGTCTGGGGTAGCACTGGGAGGCTACACACTAATACCAATGTTTCACATTCATTACAGGTGCTTTGACAAAGCATGTCACATGTAATGAGTGTGAAACATTGCTACTAGTGTGTAGCCTCCCTGGGCTACTACAACGACACAGACACTGCTCTTGTTCTTTTTCACAATAAAGTTCCATAACTTGGAAAAGGATCTAAAGTGTCCCCAAGCAGTTTTTTGACACAGACTGCCACTGACGAGTCCTTTTTGCTAATTTCTAGTTACAGAAAGTCATAGGAGCAATGTACATGTCCAGCTGCTAGGAATATACCTTTCATGGAATGGTTAAGAGATTCTGCTGAGTGCTGACTCAAAGTCCCTGGTTTTGGTTTAAGTCCCAGTAAAGGGCTCTTGGTGATGCCCAATAGACGGGACAGGCAATAATGTTCACATAGGATCACTGGTCTGATCTTTGTAACTATTCCGCAGATGAAGGACTGCCCTGAGATCATGCCTCATCAGGTGCGTACGACCCAGATTGTAAGGCCACATGGGGGGGGGACTCGGAGTCCCCCACTTTAAAAAGTACTAATGAGCAGTGCAGCTGGAGGGCCCGAGGGATTGGTGTAATGTTGAAATACAAATAGAAAGGTATACTTAATGGAGAAAGCATTCACAGGAAAGCAGAGACTCGCGGTTGAAGTTCTGTTTTACTCATCCACAGAACATAACTGTGTGGTGGCAGTGAAGAAACCCATTCCTTATATATTTGCTGCCTGAAACTATCTGGCATAGGGTTCACAGGTTAGGGTCTGGAGCTCCCTCCATACCAGCTTCACACTTCTATGAGGTCACCCACCCCCAGAGTTCCTGACTGATACAGGCTTTAATAGATGGGAACAGAGAAGAGGTATTAATTCAACATTACAGTAATTTAAACACCACTTTAGTACTGAGACCATACATACTGAACTCTATAGGAAGTACGTTGCCAGTATTTTTGCATAAAGCTCAAGATATACAAAAAATAAAAGTTAAACTTAACATAAAAACAAACACAGTAAAATGAGTTAGCTAGCAGTAAAGAAGGTTGGTGGCAGTACAACGTGGGACAGAAAACCAGGGATATATGGTATCCTGAAATGATGGGTGGAGGATCTCAAGCTCACATAAAAACTGTTAATAAGTGAACAGCCACTGCCACAGGGCACAGCAGCTCACTGACTGAGGTGCTGCATGTGGCAAGGTGACATAGATGTCATTATTCTGTCTTACTGTACGCTAGAAATAATGAATTTATATCTATACCCCAGTCAGTCACAAATCACAATCACTATGTCAACCTAAACTTTCATTCTTATATGACTCCTCTAGACTCCAGTCCAGATTCTTACTAGGCTTGAATGAAGACTTAACAATAGTCTGCTGCTGCTGCTGCCTGGACCTTGCTAGGGCCGATGGTGATTTGTGGCTCAGTGGCTCTGCTGTCCTTTTGACTGCTGGTGGAAGCGCTACCGCTACAACAATCAGAGAGATGTCTGTTCATATCAAACGCCCTCTGGGCCGTAGCAGTGCCCGGTTTGTGCCGTGCTTTGATGTCCCAATTCCACCCAGGCAAACAGCCCAGAAGCAACAAAGTAAGCATACCCTTTCAAGTAAAAACCGTGAGGCAGTCCAGAAAAGGGGTAGCCAGCCAACGGTCACATCATTCAGTTAACAACTCGAAACGAGTTGTTCCTTCCTTTCCTGGGTCACCACTCACCAGCCTGGGTAGCAGCTACTATGGTAGTCGAGCCTGCTCAAGTGCTCAGTTACAATCAGTAGATTTTCTGAATCCTGTCACAGAAGACCGCCCTCTCTCTTACTGTCTCAATTTTACAAATGAGATGATGCCCCGACCGAGATGGCGCTGGAAAATGCACCGGTTTGCTGCATGGTACAGTTGTTGTCTACCCAAGCTATTTCCATTGGAGGTTGCGATATTTCTTCACGGTGATTGGCTCAGAGTGGTTGCACAAAAAACACAACAGAAACTTTCGGGGGAAAAGAAGAAGTGATTGGTAAGTTTATGTTGACTGTCAGCATGGACTACCAATCACTGTCTGTGTCTTTTCTTCTTACAGAACACAGTCAGCAGCACCAGCAATGCAAGTGTGCATTTTTCGAAAGTTGCCCCAGACTGATCGGAACCACCCCCAAAGACTTTAAAAAAAACATTGATTGTTTTTCTGCCCTTCCACATATTAAAATAAAATACAAAATACAAAAATGCATGTTTTTTTTTTTACATTGGACCAAAATATTGGGGGGGGGGGCACATGCCCCCTCAGGCCCTATGGGCACGATGCCACTGACTACATGGGGACATAACCAAACTGGAGGTATGGTCAGAGAAGTGGCAGCTGGGATTCAATGCAAAAAAGTGCAAGGTTATGCGCTTCGTGGCAAAGAACCCAAGGAGGGACTATTGGTTGGAAGGGGTGAGGCTGGGGGTCACTGAGGAAGAGAAGGACCTAGGGGTGTTGGTAACAGGGAGCATGAACAACTCTATCCAATGCAAGAAAGCAGCAGGTAAGGTGAACAGGATCCTGGGCTGTATCATAAGAGGTTTCTCATCCAGGCATAGGGAGATGATCCTGCCCCTCTACAGATCTTTGGTCAGGCTGCACTTAGAGTACTTTGTGCAGATCTGGCAGCAGTATCTGAAGAAGGATATTAATTTACTGGAAGTTGTGCAACAGACAGCAATGGAAATGTTACAGGGGATGGGGAGGCAAGGCATACGAGGACAGGCTGAATGAGCTGAATATGTACTCACTGTAGGAGAGGAGGAATGGGGGATATTTATTTATTTAGTTTTTGTTAACCGGGTAGGTACACTAGACAGCATAGCTGCCTATTTTCAGGTACGACCTGGGAGATTACAACAAAGGGTACATAGACAATAGCAGATACAAGAAAACATCATGGGAACAAGTAGAAGTCAGACATAGTGCACTTATACAAAATTTTCAGCAATGACAGTACATTTGCAGGAATCTATATGTAGTAACAAAACAGAAATATAAGTGCAAATAACTAACAGTCATAAGTGATACAACTAGTGAGTAAGTGCTAGAAGAGAGGAAATAACAATATTTCCAGGTAGGTTTGAGAGTAGTAGAGGTTGGAGCCAGTAGGCAACTAGGAGAAACCAGTACAGGAGTGGGTGGATAGAGGACAGGAGCAGGGTTCAGAGCTTAGAAGAGCCATACGAAGCTCCTGTTTGAAGCTGTGTGGAGAAGGGGAGATTCTTAGACTTAGTAGACGGGAGTCCCATAGTTTAGGGGCCCAGCTAAAGAAAGCATTCTCCCCCATTTTGGTTTTACATCTCGGTTGGACAAGAAGGGATTTGTCTGCTGATCTCAGTGGGTAGGCAGAGGTCACAGGTTTGAGTAGTAGAGCCAGTTTGTCAGGTATCTGGGAGGAGATCATATTCTTTATAAAACAGTAGGAAGTAAGCTGTCGGAAGGCTGAGGGGGTAAACCATCCAAGACTGGAGTGTAGTGCGCATCGGTGAGTAAGTCTGGGCAAAGACAAAGCAAAATGGCAAATGCTGTTGTAGCAGACATCCCACTTTTGGAGGAGCCCTCCAGTAGTTGCTGGAAAGGCTATCAACCCATACGCCAATTTGGGTCCAGGATCCCCTGTGCAATGGCCATCCTCATCGTGGATGTTAGGCTATGTCTCACCTTGTATGCCCATCCAAGTTGAATATTGACAGATTTAATGACTGAGGCTAGGTGCAGGTCAAAATCCAAGGCGGGATCAAGGGTTACTCCTAGGTATTTAAAAGAGGTAACAGTGCTAAGGGGAGAGCCATCTAGCACTCTGATACTTAATGGTTGGGTGCAGGATCGAATTTTTGAGCCTGAACCGAAGAGCATAGTCACCGTTTTATTTTTATTTAAGACAAGCTTGTTTTGCAATAGCCAGCTCTGAAAGGTATTGAAGTTACTATTGAGATGCAGGTTGATATCTGAGAGGTTTGAGGAGGATGAGTAAAGAACAAGATCGTTTGCATACAGTATAGCAGACCTGAGCAAGCACCAGTGAGCGGTGGGATGTCGTTTATGAAGACTGTAAACAGGAGAGGACCAAGAATCGAACCCTGGGGCACTCTGATCCAAGTAGGAGTAAGAGGGGACTTAGCATCTCCGATCTGGACAAATTGTTGCCTCTTTGAAAGATCATTTTGGAACCAGGCAGTGACAGAGAGTGAGAAGCCTAGGGATGACAACTTTGATAGGAGCGGCGGGTGGTCAATTAAATCAAACGCTTTTGTAAAATCAACAAAAGTAGCCCCAGTGAGAAAGCCTTTGTCCATAGCAAGTCTGACATCATTTGTAAACTGCATGAGAGCAATGGATGTACTGTGCTCACATTGGAAACCATGTTGGTCAGGGGTGAGGAGTTTGAAGGAGTACAGGTAAGCCAAAACCTGGGTAGCAACAATTTTCTCCAGTGTTTTAGAGAGGGTGGACAGAATGGCAATAGAATGGTAGTTATCCAGGTTAGTGGTGTCCCCCTTTTTGTAGACCGGTACAACTCTAGCAATCTTCCAGAGGGAAGGGACATGTCCTGTAAGAAGAGACAGGTTTAAAAGTCTAGTCACTGGAGAGACTATAGACGGTGCAATGGTTCTTAGGAATTTTGGTAAGAGTCCATCTGCCCCAGCCGATCCTGCAGGAGAGATAGACTTAAGTAAGCATAAGATTTCACTATCAGAGACTGGGCGAAGGGTGAAAGATGGGTTGAAAGGTTTAAGGTTATCCTGCGGAGTGACAGGTAAAGGCCCAGGAGGTGCAGTATAGGAGGAGAGGTCAGTGAATCTGGAGTAAAGAGCCTCGGCGATAGTGAGCAGGTTATTGCAATTACAACCATCCATGACCATATCAGAGATGGTATTGTACTTGTTTTTCCCTATGATGGTGTTAACATGACTCCAAAAACCACAAGAGTTACTGGCAGAGGTACTAAGGAGCTGACAGTAGTAATTGCCCTTAGCAGATCTGATGGATACCTTATATAGGTTTCAGAATCTTCTGTACTCCACCCAGTCCGATGGGGACTGGGTTAGCTTAGCTTTGTTCCAGACTTTATCCCTCTTTTTGAGAGAGAACAGGAGTGAAGAATTTAACCAGGGGGTAGCAGATCCCTGGATACTTTTACTGGAATATATTTGTCTTGAAGGTTCAAAAGCGTGGTAAGGAGGTATTGAGCAGCACATTCTGTATTACAAGTATTATATAGAGGTGCCCAATCCGTGTTCTGTAGCTCCAAGATTAGGGCTCTGTTATTCATTTTTGGAAAATCCCTGAAAAGAATTTCTCTGGGCGGTGGTTTAGGGGCCCTAGCCTTCTCAACACAGTAAACTGGGGAATGGTCACTGATTGAGTCTGGTAAAACTCCAAAAGCACTGATCCTCTCAGGCCTGTTGGAGATTACTCAGTCTCGAAGAGACTGGAGACTGCTGTTACTAGCCTATCTGGTCGGGAGAGTGACCAGCTGAGACAGGTGTAACCTGCTGAGTTCAGCAGCATAGAGATTAGAGTTTTTCCCTAGCCAATCCAGGTTGAGGTTCCCCATAACAATGAGCTCTCATCTACCTTTTAGCAAGAAAAGATGGTCAATTACCTTAGTCAGGTCTGTTAGTCAATTTTTAGGAGGGTTATAGATGCACACTACATTTAGCTTCTTAGTGAGACCTAAGATAATAATGGTTCCATGTGATTACAGCGACTATTAAATAGCGACAGTCAAAATGGTGACTTTATAATAGTGACTGCAATTAAAGCGCTATATCACAATAGCAATATGCTGTAAATGCCGACAGTAACAATGGCAACCGGCCCATTATATTGAGGCTCATTTGACAGGGTCGCTCATTCTGTTACGGTTCTACACTTGTCGCTCAGTAAGTTTCAGTCACTATTATAACAACATTGCCCATATTCCCCAGTTGCTGAATTGACAATGGGCTTTTCAAAAAAATGGTTTTCCCTGTGCTGTGCCTGATTTCAGCTTCATCATCAAGCTGAACCAAATCCTTCCAAGTTCCTCTAGTGTGTATTGTTTATCTGACTAGTAGTCTTCTTGAAGGACTGAACGTGACCGAACTCCCCAAGCACCCGAGCTAAACCGTGAAATGGTTGATTGTCCCAGAACCCAGAAGAGTGTGACTGTTTCTCTGAGCAGTCACCACTGACTTTGGTTCTCCTGTCGTTGAGTGAGGAGTTGAGATCCTTCTGCCAGAAGAAGTAAGCAGTCTATTATATTGTTTTGCAATAGGCAAGCGGTGGCGCTATATTCATGGCTTAAATGATGGCTGCTTGAATCGCTTATATTGTTATGCAGTAGGCAAGCAGTGGTGCTATTTCAGCATGTTTGCTATCATTACTATAGCTTAATTTGAGAGTCGCTGAATTGCCTTCACTGTTGTTGCGGTCGCATTTTTTTATTCGCGCATATCACGGGTTACCGGTAATAACTATATGAATAGTTTCACATAGACAGGTAGTGTTGACCGGGAGGACCATAATGTCAGGGTCCTGTCTGGTATAAAACAAAACACCACCACCCTTTTTAGCATTTGGACGATCACATCTGTGAAGTTTATATCCATTGATCCTACATAATGAATCTGGTATATGGGGTTTTAACCAAGTCTCAGTTAGACCTAATATATCAGGGGAGTTGTGAGCAATCCAGGCTTCAAGCTGTGCAAAATTAGCTGACAGACTTCTAATGTTCATATGTGCAAGCCTAAGCCCCTTTTCTGTGAACCAATAAGATGGGTTCTTGGGAGCGATGCCATCAGGAGGGCCTGGGTTAGGTTCAATATCACCAGAGAGAAAGAGAGAGATGACAAAGGGGTACCCAGGTCTCAAGGAGAGAGGTTTGGAGTTTTCCTTCAAGTGGCATATAAAAAGGGGAATGGCTTAGGTAGTCAGCTATACTAGCAAATGGGATAAGCTTTAGGAGCCATGTTTCAGGGATAGAGGTATTACCCCTGATAATTAGGTTTGAGAAAAAATAGCTCCAGTCCTTGGCTTTATTTGAGTAGCCAGAGTCGGTAGATGGCTGGCAGAGAAAATCTACTGAGAGTTGAAGGGCTAGCAGAAGGGAAAATACTCCTACAAAGCTGCAGTGAAGTCAGATCACCCCCATAGTGCACACCGGTAAGGAAAAGAGGGAACGTAGAACTAGGGAAAAAGAGAAAGCGGCAAATTCAGGACTGGAGACGGGACTGATGCAAATGTACAGTTGACTGCAGGAGTGGGACAGTAACTAAGTCCAAGGATGAAACTATCCAGTAGGCAGAGATATAGAGCTGTAACTATTGAAATGTTCAAGTATTTGAGGGGGATAAACAAAGCTAGCACTGAAGGGGTGTTTAATCTGAGGAAGGGTAGGGACACGAGGGGGCACAGACTAAAACTAGATGGTAGAAGATTTAGGAGGGAGATGAGGAGACACTTCTTCACGGAGAGGGTGGTGTCTAAATGGAAAGCTGTACCAGAGGGGGTGGTATCATGTAAGACAGTAGGAAGTTTTAAGAAGGTGTGGGGTAGAGCATGAGGAAGGGTCTGGGTGGAGGGGGCTGAGGCCATCATGGGAATCACAGATGGGGAGGGGATTGGGGCAGCTGCACTCTACGGGGCTAGCTGAACACTCTGGCAGACATTGAAAGACCAGGTGGTATGTTTCTACTGGCAGATTCATTTGTTCGTATGTTCTGCGAAAGGACTGGTATCGATCCCCCGATCCAGAGTGTTTCTATTGATTGGATTAGGTACCTCCCCCTCCTCCTCTTTTGTGAATACTGAGGAGTTCAGTTCAGTTCACTTTATTTGATCAGCCAAGATACAATCAGTATCAAGATTTTTTACAACACATCAAATACCACATATGTTCATTATTTCGTGCATTATTAAAAGCAGTACAAAAACACAGGATGTACACAGGTACAGTGAATATTCTATATAATGCATCTTATTTGCAAAAGTTAAAATTATTAAATATCATTAATAATCTCAGTGTCAGTGGCTCAGCAGGTAGCACACTCACCTCTGAGGCTGGGAGATCAGAAGGCTGTGGGTTCTATCCCCATACCTAGCACTTGGGTTACTATCCCAATACTGACACTGCAATGCAGCATGAGGGTGGGGTGCTACACTCTTGAGGTGCTGTCTTTCAGATGAGAAGTTAAAAACCAAGGTCCCATCTGCCTGTGCTGGTGGTAGTTCAGGTGGATGTTAATGATCCCATGGCACTTCTCGAAAAGAGTAGGGGAATTTTATTGAGAAGAATTGGACTTCATTACAAAAACAAATACAGAAAATGAATACAAAATACAGTACATAAATAAAAAGCAGAGATATACAAAAAGTAAACAAAAAAGAAATCCAGTCAGTTCACCCCAAATCCATGATTCACAATTAAGCTATAAGTGTCTAAATAGAATACTGGATTTTTTAGAAAAGTCAGACATTTGTACTGCAAGAACAGCTTTCCCAACATTGTGTACAACTTCTTGAAGTGATATCAACTTTTGTTGTAAAATCAACAAACATCTGGCCTGCCACAGAAAGTATCGCACTAAGGTTAAAACAATATACACAGTTTCGGCATGATATTTCTTGTTTAAGATAATATTAGTTCTAAACATAAGATCTTTGTAAGAAAGGTTGGAAAAAAGGGGTTCAGACCAGACAGTAGCAAGAAGTTTCCAGAAATTGAAAGCAAATTGACATTCAAGAAATAAATGTTGTTGGGTTTCAAGAAGTGTAACACAAGCCTCCCTAGGACAATACCTGTCAGTCAACATTTTGTGCTTATGGTTCCCTTTCACAGTGAGCCTACCATAATTACCCAACCATACTGTATCCCATACAACGGAGGTATCCTGGGGTTTGAAAGTTGCTGCAAAATCCAGGATTGTCGACCTGGCGGACAGAAAGGGAATTCAACAGGGTCTTGAGTACCCTGCTTCCAAATCCTTTCATATAAGACCTTCCTACCTAATATACAAAAATCATAAGGCCTAAAATTCCAGGCAATAGCGACTTTCACAGCCTCAAAGCCGTATGATGGAAGTCCAGGGGTTCTGGCTAAAAAGACCCGCTTCCCTTGTTCCCATGGGGAAAGACAAGGCAGAAGCCAAATAAAAATAAAAGGCTTCCATCCTTTCTCACCCAGTTTCAAAGCAAGACCAAAATTGAAACTCAAAAAAATGCTATAAAAAAAAGCCATGGGATTCAACATCCCCACATCCCCCTCTTTAATAGGCCGATAGGTCAAACCTCACTTAATAGGGTTCAACTGAGAGTCCCAAAAACCCTGAAAGAAGATACTATATATTCTAGTAAATAATTTCATAGGTGGGGGAAAAACATAACAGAGGTACAAAAATATCAGTACCACCAAAGTCTTGAGCAAATAAACCCGTTTCCTTTTACCTATTTGATGTTGTTTCCACCCTGCCACAAGCCTATCTGCTTTCCCCAAGGCTGTGTTCCAGTTGAGGGATTGCATATCCCCTTTCTCCGAACCATAGACCTAAGATCTTAATGAGATCTGGAGAGACCTTGATCCCAGCAAAGGAGCCAGACACAGGGATAGGAAGGTTCCCAAGGGGAAATCCAATGCTTTTCACAAAGTTAATCTAAGAGCCTGAAACAGTGGAATATTGTTGGAGGACATCCACCACGGCTGCTTCATCTGTATTGGCAGCCACAGACAGGACTAACTCATCAGTGTAAGCCACAATTTTGACAGGAGCAGGGAAATGTGATCCATATAAACCAAGTACCCTGGGGCATTGAAGGATGGCTCTGATCAACATGTCAATACCAAAATTATACAGCACGGGGCTCAAAGGGCATCCCTGCGAACCCCCTGTTTCACTACTGCCCTGTTTCCCAACCACCCATTAACACTGGGAATAAGAACAGCCTCAAAATAGAGGGTTTTAATCCATCCTATAAATCTAGAGGGGAGACCAAGTGCTGCCAAAACAGAAAATAAAAACTGGTGGGAAACCTTATCGAATGCTTTTTCCTGATCTATCCCTAGCACCCATCCCTGAATGTGGTTCATATCCCCTAAGGCTAACAATTCACGCAACAAGATAAGGTTATCATTTTGGGATCTGCCTGGAATACCGCAAGTCTGAACCGGACTAATAACACTTGCCACCTGACCAAGTCTAGCCAACAAAACCTTAGCAATGATTTTGCTGTCCACGTTTACAAGGCGCAAAGGCCTCCAATTATTGATGTCAATCACTGATCCCTTTTTATGAATCAAAACCAAAATAGCTTCCTTCATTGATTTAGAAAATTCAGCTTTAGATAACATAACATTGAACAGAATTGCTAAAGTCGAAGCCAGTTCATCCATAAACATAGTATAGAAACCAGCCAAGAGCCCATCAGACCCAGGAGCTAAATTCAGTTGCAAACTCTTAATAGCCTGAACTACCTCTTCCTCAGAGATCTCTTTAGTCAACTTAATAGTCCTCGGATGAGAGATGGGGTAAGTTGAGAGATTCAAAAAATCCCTCTGCAGTAGGACAAATGGGTTCAGTCCCTAACATATTGAACACATGGTTCTCAACAACATTCACCAATAATTCTGGAGCACTCACAAGATCCCCAGAAGGAGACATCAGGCCAGTAATTATCCTGGATTCAACCCTGCCCTTACATTCCTTAAAGGGATCCAATCCCCCTTTACACATCCTACTCCCAAATCTAGCTTCTTGTCCCAGTGAACTAGCCCTATTATACTGTAACTCCCTCATCTGACGACTAATAACAGAGATTTGTAGACTATAATCCTGATGAGAACCGTCCGATAAGGAAATTAAATTCTGAAGCTGCTGACGTAATGCCAAATACTTTTTGTATTGGCAAGAGTGGACATCAGCAGCTTTTTTTAGAAAAACCTGTCGCCATCTAACCTTAGAGTCATCCCACCATTCCGATAAATCATCACAAAGATCGGCTACAGATTATCTAGCAGCCCATTCTCTCCTCCATAATTTCTGGATCTTTGGGTCCTGTAATACAGATTCATTCAGTCTCCACTTATTCTTTCTACAGCAGGGAACAGCAGACCAAGAAATTTGAACCCGTAAGGCAGCATGGTCAGAGAATTCACTTCCAACAGTATTACACTGAACTACATGAAGCATGCTAGAGAGAAAGATAAAATCTATCCTTTTGCTACACTCTCCCCAAAAATAAGTGGACCCACCCCTAGGATGAAGGGCCCTATGGGCATCTTTAAGATGAGCAGTGGAAACAATATTATTAAGGGCAACTGAATCACAAAAAAGTTTAGAAGTTTGAAGCCCCCTATCTGACTGATGGAGGCCACAATTAAAGTCCCCAGCCCAAATAACCAATGTGGAAGTATGCAAAAAGGGCTGCACTAATTGAAAGAGGGACACCCTCTGTGCCTTAGTCTGGGGAGCATATAGTGCAAGTAACCGAAGCCTCACAGAATGGAGAGAAATGTCAAGCAACAATGCCCTCCCTGGATAAATATCCACAAGCCTAGACACTTTAAGGGCTGGATTTGAAAGCAAAATACCCACACCATCACATTTATCAGTACCAGGAGACCAAAAGGAGGGTCCCTGAGGCCAAGTCCTTGAGGCATGACTAAGTTCTTGATTGTTTTTTAACCTGGTATCTACCAGACATATGATGTCACAATGCATCTCCTTTAGAGAGAGCATAAGTCCCACAAGCTTCCTGTCATCCTTGATACTGTTGACATTTAGAGAAAAAATCGACAAGGAATCCTTAAAGAGAAATTAGGGTGATTTGCTCCATCGGCATTGTCTAGTCCTTTTAGCAATAGGGTCTGTGTCACCACCCCCTTCCGTGTCTGTATTAGAAACAATAGAAGAGGTGTCAGTTTCCTCACCTGCAGAAACCCTGTCCATACCTTCAGTAGATAGTACTGCAAATTTGTTGCCAGATTTCCAAGTCTGAACCCCAGGTACTTTGCCCTGACTAAAAACCGCTGATCCCTTTCTGTTCCTCTTCTGCTGTACTTTAGTAAAGGCCGAGGGGTCTGCTTCAGGTGGGGCCTGTTGCGGAGGAGGAGGAGGGGGGGGAGGCATTTCACTAGGAATCTCTGGCGCAGAGATGGTCCGATCAGGACCAACAACCACCGCAGTACCCATAGGGTCTCGAACCATCTCCCCCACACCCTGGGGTAAACTCGTGCCCTTCTCTAACACTACCACAGAGGGCTCCATCTGCTGTGACTGACTCAAGGTCTCTATACCAACCCGCAAATCATGCTCTACGATCCTCCTGGCCTGCTGCTGCTGGGCTAGATTAATCAAACCCTCATCATAGGGGCAGTCATCTCTATTGTGGGATGCCCAAGGGCAGTGACCATATGCATGACTGGTATTTTCACACAAATTACATTTAAATAAATTCAAACAAGAACTGGAGGCTTGACCAAATTCCAAACAATGACTGCATTTAACTGTGCAACAGGCCAAGCTCAAATGTGCCCTTGAGCCACACTTAAAACAAGATTTTGATTGACCTGCATAAAAAATCATCCCCTTACCCCTCCCCAGATAAAAAAAAACTGGGTAGGTGATTGGGCCCTGAGTTTGTAGAGTACAATTTAACTCTAACCCTCCACCCCTCATCCCAAATCTGCTCACTGTCTAAAGTAGGAGTAGGTCTATTTAAGACCTCACAACGCTGCTTCAGCCAGAATAAATTATCTTCTATATTTACCCCTTCATTTTTAAACATAATGGTAATGTGTTTTACAGCTGGTTTGGTAAAAAGAAGAACATGGAAAGGGGACCAGAGAGGAGAAGATTTACAGGTGGCATACTGGGCCCAGAAACTATCTAGGCTGGACACATTCTTAAAACTGACATCATAATTAGCATTTCCTAAAATTATCATGGCAAAGATCTCGGGGGGGGGGGAAGAATCTCATCGAGCCTTTGAGTAAGTTTTTAGCAATATACACTCTGTCAGGGGGACATTCTAACCCACCTTTATAGAGGAGACATACAGCATTACATCTTGGGGCAGGCTCTCCCGTATTGTTAAATAAATCAGTGAGTTTAAAACCCACAGGCCTTCCAGAAACATCCTCAGGTTCATGCAAGAGAGCAGGATCAGGGCCTAATGTTCAGGCACCACAGGAAAAGTGCCCCCCCCCACCTGACTAGATAAAACAGAAGTAAGATCTACCTCACTAGGTTTAATTTCAGACTGTGACACAGAAACCTCAGTAACATCTGCATAAATCATGTCTGTAACAATACAGTCCTTGCAAATAGCCGATGAATTACCCCGGGGTAGGTTGGAGCTGCCGAAATGTCAGTGGCCACAGGTGCTGCAGCATGCTGTAATATCACAACACAAGAAGGGTCCTGAGAATTAGGCGACCAAGACCCATTGTCCAATAGTTCCCATCCAGCACCCTTTAATGCCAACTCAGGCGACCAGAGCAGTACAGTCGTAGGGTGTGGAGAACTCGAACCTAGACCTTCAGCATCCAGAACAGGGGATGGCAAGGCAGCCGGTAGCCTGCTTGGTTGTTTACTCCATCCAGGATGCTGAGACTGTGAAGAAAAGGAAAAAAACAGTACCTTCAGGAGTGCGATCTGGTGCCAACTCCTCACTCCTTGATAATGTCCGTTGGACACTTTGCGGAGACGCACTGTGACATCTACACTGAAGACTGGGCTGGTCAGGTGGGGGCTTTGGGCACTGAGAGCTTGAACTGCCAGTCCCCTTCTCCAAAGACACAGTCACTGTGGGCAATGGAATGGCGAGATCCTGCAGCACACCATCCGATGCAGGACCTGTCACAGGAACAGTCCGACTGGAAACAGGGACCGAATTAGAATCCACTGGGAGAGCTGTGATCATTTTATCAAGTAGGTGCATCTGACATAAGAGTTTTGATCGTTGATCCAGTAATCAAACCTTGTCAGCAGCAGACAAGAGAACGAGGTGAGTCCCCGCTGTGGACAAAACCAAAGGAACATCCGCTTCCAAAATGCTGAAGTCGACAACCTCAACAACAGTGCAAGCTTCCTCAGCGGCCTCTTGTGGTGACAGTACAGGAGAGGAGGCCTACTCCCCTTCACCTTCTGCATCCATCCTTTCTGACGTCTCAGATGGACTGGCCATCACAAAGCAGATGGCCAAGGGTTCCCCTACAGACAGAGTAGGGGAATTTCCCCAGTGCCCTGGCCAAATTTCCCCCCATTCACTAAAATACCACCAACAGCTTAATCTGGTTCAAGGTCAGTTGGCATTCATCTGTATCCCCCTCCTCTGGGTCGTGCCAGAAAATAGGCAGAATTTGTCTAGTGCACTTACCCAGTCAACAAAAACTAAAGTAAATAAAATTAAGAAGTAGGTCCAACTTCATTTACTAAGCCCTATCTGTCCATTATTTATGCATTATCATTCTGTAATTTCTTTTTTTGTACTTGATTACAGAGCTCAAGAATTTAACAATCAATATCGCTGCATCTAGGCATTGAGGATGTAGTAGAATGAACACTAAATCATAATCAAAATCAGCATGGATCTTCAGATGATCCTTTAAAAATGTATCTCTGACTTTTCTATATAAAGGGCAAATCAGAATTATATGCCTTATAGTTTCTTCAAAGTCACTATTACAGGGTCAGAGCCTCTCTGCACCCCTCATACCACCACTGACTCTTCTCATATTAAAATAAATGTATTTTGAATTTATTAGACCCAGCCTTGTCCAAGTGATGGTCTTCCTTTGTTCTGGTGACAAAGGAAGAAGTAAATACATTTCTATTGTATGGTCAATTTTATTCTCTTTGAACCAGTTAGCACATTTTTGCTTTCTAATGGATGACATGTCAAGGGTTTTTCCCAAGGTGTTCAATGTTTTCTTAATACACACTCTATACTGTGCTGATATTAGAACACCTTTAGTAAAATCATTCCATAAGTGAGCCATCTTAATCCCAGTTAATTTTTTAAGGGCATTAAGCCACAAGGAAGGAAGGCCATTCTCTGCCCATTGTATTTTTTCTTCTAAACAAATTTTTGGAATTATATTTTTTCCAGGGTTTATAATTCTGATCCAATATGTAATTAGTGTTAGATCCTTAAAAAAATGGATTGGGACTCTCTCCAGTTCCGCTCTCACCATAGCACTTGAGGTAGAATTTGGGATTTTGAGAAGTGACTTGTAGTAATATGATAGAGGCTTCTCCAATTCTTCCTTATTTACATAACCCCAAACTTCAGCTCCATGCAATAAAAAAAGTTGAATTTTTGCCTCACCGGCCTTGAGATCAGGTAGAACTGTATTTCCCCCATATATATATAATTAAATTTTAATAAGGCTCTCGCTGCCAATTTTGCTTTATTTATCTAGTTAGTAATGTGAGCAGACCAAGAGAATGAAGAGGACAATTTTATACCCAGATAACAGTACTCTTCAATGTGGACCCGGGGAAGTGGTGTGGAAGCCCTTTCACTAACGCTCCCCCAAAGACCAGATGCTGCATCACTGCTACGACTAACTGGGGGGGATTTTTGTATACCTGCTCCTCGCTGCCTGTGCTGGGCACTGATCTTCCATGGTGGGACTTTGTTTGGAACTTCCAGGGGTTGCGGTTCGGCAGGCTACAGTACTGTATGGGCAAAATTTCTGCCTTTGGAGACTCATCTCTGTTCCCGACCGGAGACTGGAAGATTTCTGGTGCCAATTTCAAATCAAGCACTGGCGTCTGATTGGCTCCCCAGTCACAGACCTGCTCGACTTAAAGCTGCCCTCTGGAGCTGGCGATGCAGTTCTCTACAACATGGACCTGGGGAAGTGGTGTGGGAGCCCTTTCACTAATGGCCCCCCCAAAGACCAGATGCCACATCGCTGCTATGACTAACTGGGGGGATTTTTTGTATACCTGCTCCTCGCTGCCTGTGCTGGGCGCTGGTCTTCCGTGGTGGGAATTTGTTCGGAACTTCCAGGGGTTGCGGTTTGGCGGGCTGCAGTACTGTATGGGCAAAATTTCTCCCGCCCACCCACCCTGTTTCCTCCTCCCATTAAATGCTCCCCAGCCTTCCCACTAGCCGGGGCCACCTCTTCTCTACCTGTCACCACAGCGGATCTAGTGCTGCATCTCCCAGGAGCCCGCTGGATCTTGTTCTAGGATCACTCCCCTGACTGACTCTGTTGGGGGCTCAAATCAGTGCATTGCTGCCTATCCTGAATCCAGGTTCACAACCTGACCTGTAGCCAGAACTGTTTCTTCTTGCCTTGTTCTTACTGTTCCCATCACTGGAGTGTACTTACTGGTGTTTCTAAGGGCATGTACTTTTTTCCCATCGCTGGATTGCATTTTACAGCTGAAATTCTTGGACTTTTATGTACTTGTAGTCTTATGTATGCATTATATCATACCTCGCTGTGTCACTGGTGTTGATTAGGGCCAGTATAATATACTTGCTTCCACAGGCTAGTTACAGTGTCTCTACGTACTTGTTCTGGTACTGCATATTTGCTTGAGTTGCTCAATTCCTACCCCTCGTCTGGTTTGACCAGCAACTGCTACCCCTTGGAAATTACACTACAGCTTTCTGCCCCCTGTGCCATGGCAATCCAGGCCTAGCATCTTTCAAGGCTGCTACCTGTCTCTTAATTGGTGTGGGGTGACTGCCACAAGCAGGCCTCTGTCAATATAACTCAGTGCTGCTGTTTTGGGTTAGTCTTGGACTCTGCCTCTTTTGGGCTGCCCGGGGCTCTAGACCTGGAACTCAGCTGTACTGGACCCCCCCCCTGTGGCTTTTAGGATGTCACCCCGGGGGTGCTCGGTCCTCCCTGGCCTAGCTGGGGGCACAGCTCAAACTCCTGGGCCTCAGGCTGCCTTGCCCTCCTTCAAGCCCTCCCCTACCTGGCAATCTACCAAAGGCATAAAGCTGGCTCACCTGAATGTGCGTAGTCTACTACCAAACCTAGCAGAGCTAACTGCTTGGGTGGCTCACTACAACCCTGACTTTTTGGGGGTCACTGAAACCTGGCTGAAGCCGCACACCCCAGACTCTGTATGTGCCCTCCCAGGGTACCACCTTATTAGGCTGGACAGAGAAGGGAAAAAGTGGGGGGGCGGGTGCTCCTCTACTACAAGGGGCATCTAAACGTATCTATCATTAGGCACACCCCCTGCATTCCCCCTACCTGTGAGTTCTTACATGCCCTCCTCCTTCTAGGCAATACAAAAAAAATCCACATGGTATGTGCCTATAACCCTCCAAAGGGAGGAACGCTTGGGCTCTCCTCGTTACTCGACTGCCTTAATGACAAGCTGGGCTCTAATGAGCTACTGGTCCTGGGTGACCTCAACTTAAACTGGTTGGGGGGCAATGCTAAGCTGTATGAGCCTCTGCTATTGGGCCTCGCCCTCGCCCAACTCATCACTGAACCCACGAGGCCCTCCCCACATGGGGGGAAAGGATCCCTCATTGACTGGGTACTAAGTAAACAGGCCTGATAGAATAGTCTCCTCGGGTGTCCTCCCTGATGCCATCTCTGATCACTAACCCACCTTTTGCACATGAGGCATCTCACTCCCCAAAATCCCTAGCAAGGTGATCCAGATGTGGGACTACTCAAGCTTTTGCACTGAAGCCTACCTTGCTGACCTCCAGCAAACCGACTAGTCCCGGGTCACTGCCACGAGTGATCCCACGGAGGCCCTCGACATCTTCCTCGCTGTCTTCACACCTCTGCAAAACAAACATGCACCCCTAATGAAAAGGAGGGTTAGGGGCACGGTTACCAAGTGGCTCCATGGTGGCCTATTCTCCCTCATGAAACAAAGGAATAAATGCTGGGCGAGATTTAAATCCACCCACTCCAGTACCGACTTCCTTGAATATAGACAGCTGAGGAACTCCTGCAAGAGAGCCATCCACTCTGCTAAGAGCGAATTCTGCCAGACCGCCCTGATATCCTCAGCCAGCAACCCCAGGACCTTCTGGCAAAACATTAAAAACTCAGTTGGGGAATCCGCCCGTGCTCTGGTCTCTGACCTGCTGATTGGGGGGGTCAGTTGTAATAACCCCCTCACTATTGCCAACGCTTTTAACAGCCAGTTCTCTGACCTGGATGCTCCCTCCCCCCAACCCCTCGGCCCAGTGTCCCTGGGTCCCCCCATGATGAGGCACCCAGACAACCCTCCTTCTACCTAAAGGCTGTCTTCACCTCAGAGACTCAGAGGCTCCTTGCTAGTCTCTCCCCTCACACTGGAGCTGGCCATGACAGCCTTGAGCTGAAACTTCTCTGCCTTGGGGCATCCACCCTAGCCTGGCCTATCTCTCACATATTCAACACTTCATTAATCTCAGGAACCATCCCAGAAGTATGGAAGGTGGCTAGGGTCATCCCTGTACTCAGGCATGGTGACCCAAAGGATCCCAATAACTACCGACCTATTGCGATCCTGTCTGCGATCTACAAGCTACTTGAGAAACTAGTTGCCTCCCAGTTCACTCACTACCTTCAGAGTTATGAGCTACTCTCCCAAGCACAACACGGCTTCAGAAAAGGGCACAGCACATCTACAGCCCTTGCGGTGGTCTCCTCCGAGATAAGGTCTGCTACCGACCATGGTAAGTTCACAGGAGCCATCTTCACTGATCTCTCAAAAGCCTTTGACCGGGTTGATCACTCTCTCCTGCACTCTACCCTTTGGTCTGTTGGTCTCCCCCCTCCTGCCCATGCCTGGTTCTCCAACTACCTCACCGGGAGGCAGCAATATACTGTCTTTAACAAAGCCCTCTCTAAACCTTCCCAGGTGACCTGTGGGGTACCTCAGGGCTCCTTCCTTGGACCCATCTTGTTTTCCCTATTCATAAACGAGCTGCCCTCAGTATCTGCCCATGGGCATGCCACCCTGTACGCAGATGATCTTGTCATCCCGGTCAGCTCATGGGACATCAAAGACTATTAACTCCCAGTTAAACCATGACTTTAACCACATTCAAACCTGGCTTGAGGACCACAGGCTAACCATTAATCTCACCAAGACACAGGCCATGCTCTTTGGCTCTTCGGCCAAGATAAAATCATGCCAAGCTTCTCTCAACATCTTGGGAGCTGATGGTTCCCTCCTGAATGTTGTGGATGTGGTCAAGTACCTGGGTGTCACTCTTGACCCACAACTGGACCTCTCACTCCACATTCAGAATGCCTGTAAAGCCACAAACTGCAAGCTGGGCATGGCTTACAGAGCTAAAGGCTGTCTCACTCCGGCCGCACGTCTCGCCATTGCTAGAGGGATTCTCCTACCCACGCTCGGTTATGGCTTGGTATCCTTTGCCCACATTTAAAAATCCAGTCTCTCCAAATGGGACACTGCGTACAACAATGTATGCCATTTTGCCCTCGCCCCCTTCTCACCTCACACACCGTTGTGAGCTATACTCCCGACTGGAGTGGCTTCCCCCCAGAATACCACCGCACCTTTGTCCTTGGCAACTTCATTGACAATATTGTCAGAAATGCCATTCCCCCCACACTCACATCTTTCCTCCAACCTGCTAACCCCACCTACCAACTAAGATCCAGAGACTCTCTGGTCCTCCTAGTCCCTAAAACTCACACCCAAATAGGGGATCAGGCCTTTGCTGCCTATGCGCCCAAACTATGGAACTCCCTTCCTGCAAACACTCGCTCCACTACCTCCCACCCCTGTTTCAAAGCCTCCTTATGGGGCTTCCTAAAATTGGCCTCTTTCTGCCTCTGTGCCTGAGCAGCCAAACTGGTCCCAGCAGTATGGGCATGATGACCCTGGCCTCTACTAGCACTTCTTCCACCAGGCAAGCTCAAGGCCTACTGACCCACCTGTTGAATACGGGTCTGGCATACTCGATGCCTCCTGTCCTACCTTCTGTACATGGTACACTCCCCCGCCCTAGATGACCCTGACTTGTGTGCCTACAACCAGAATCCCCCCCCACCATGCACAACCTGTTGCCCATCCTCTGTAGATTGCCTCTCAATTACCGGGCTCTGCAGAGGGGTACTGGTGACTTGTCCTGTATGCATTTGCTGCCCAGACCGGTACCACACTGTCATCTACCTCTTGACAAAATGCATGAGCCTGAAAGCTCTTCCTTGTACCTAGTTAGCTTGATGTTTGTTGTTATATACTTTTGTTCTTACTCCCATGCCTGTACCTATTGCGATTCTACCCCTCGCCCCAATGTCACTAAGTCTCTTGCTTCTGTATGAACCCTGTCTGCCCAATGATCACAATGTACCTCTTAATGTAACCATTATTTAAATGCTTTGTGTGCACCCTGTCTACCTGTTTACTCTGATTTGTACACTTGTAATCCTCCCGGGTCGCACCTGAAAATAGGCACGTGCTGTCTAGTGTGCTTACCTGGTTAACAAAAGCCAATAAATAAATAAACAGTACTCTTTTACTAGGTCAATTTCTTCTGTCCCAGTTTGAAATCTATATCTTTCCAGCTTCTGGTTGTTGTTCCCAAAAATCAATATATTTTATTTTTATTTTTATGTTTACTCGAATTTCCAAGGATATGCACTTCCTAGCCAGAATATTAATTTTATCTTGTAGCCCTGCTTTAGTGAGGGAGAACATCACCAAGTCATCTGCATATGCCAACGAATATACTGGCATATTATTGATTTTAGGGGAATCAGTGGCTTCAGAATCCTTATATACTAGTAATTCATTGATGTACAAATTAAAAAAGGGCGGTAAAAGACATCCCTGTTTTACCCCACAATTGGAATCAAAGGGTTGTGTCAATTTGCCATCATTATATCTGATAACTGTAGTTGTTCCCGAATACAGTTTTTGAATTAATCTAAGCAAATTATGGTCCAAACTCTTCTGAAATAAAAGTTCTCAAAGTCTGCATCTGTTAATAGAGTCAAATGCTGACTCAAAGTCTATAAAAACTGTACAGGGCCTAGTTTTTCAAAGATGTACATACTTTTCAATGAGATATGACAAACAAAACACACTGGGTGGGATATTCAGAAGGGTTGTGCATGGCGCAACACAGTTGCGCCATGCACAACCCACTGATGCACCCCAGCGTGATATTCAAAAAAAGAAGAATGTCGTGGCACAAATCGATGCCCCGGAGCGCATCAGTAGTGTAGGCAGTGCAAGTGGGGGGGGGCGTGCTCATGCATATTCCGCACATCCCGATATTCAGCCTGGGACGTGCTGAGCAGATGCAGGTGCAACCTGTACCTGCGCCGCACACAGTTGAGCAAAAAATAAAAGTAGCAACAGCTGGCCACCCACAGGTGAGCTGCCATATTGCAGGGTGCAGCAGGGCAGCTGCCAGCTGTGGATGGCCACCCGAGCTCAGGCGGCACCTTCATGGTAGTGCCCCCCCCATGGCCAATGGCGGACATATGTATAAAGTAAAGGTCCAAACTCCCTGGTGGTCCAGTGGACCACTCCCAGCCCGATCACGGGCATATGTATAAATTAAGGTCCAATATCCCTGGTGGTCCAGTGGACCCGTCAGCTTCCGATCAGGCGTCAGTGATAAAATATTAAAATCCAATCCATCCCTGGTGGTCCAGAGGTACCCCCCTCCCCACCTGCTCACTGGTCCCACCACCCGCTCCCCTCAGTCAGCGGTGGGTGGCAGCTCCCCACCTGTCTGCTGCCCCACCGCCCGCCGACTGACTGCGTATAAAGTGGGGCTGTCGCCCATTGGTCCCAAGCATGAGCCAGTGGGTGTGCAGCCTCTACACAGTTCAGAAATGTGAATGGGATCCATTCACATTTCTGAACTGTATAATCTCAAACACAAACTGCATGCCATTGGCCCCGCTGGGACGATGGGCATACAGCCTATGTCTGCAGTCAGTCAGCGGGCAGTGGGGTGGCATGCAGGTGGGTGCTGCCGCCCGCTGGCTGACCTGGGGAGAGGGTGGTGGGGCCCAGTGAGCAGGTGGGAGGTGTACCGCTGGACCACCAGGGATGGATTGGAATTTAATATTTTATCACTGACGCCCACAATCGGGCTGGATGCGGTCCACTGGACCACCAGGGATATTGGACCTTTAATTCTATACATATGCCCATGATCAGGCAGTGGGGCACTTTGCCGCTTGTGCAGGGGGTGTTGGTCCCCGACGGCTGCAGTCTGGTAGAGTGCCAGGTGAAAGTCGCCGGGGATCGGCACACCTGCATGCAAATGGGGCCATAATGACATGCAAATGGCCTCATTTTCACCTTGCATGCATTATGGCCCCATTTGCATGTGTACTTTTGAATATCGCGGGTGATGCGCCTAATGCAATGGTATTTGTTGAATATCCTGCCCTCTCTGGCCACTTGCACTGGTGCAGTGCCACTGTGCCATGCACATTGCGGGTGGCCACAGCGCGATATTCAACGGTGCTTAGCCATGGTGCAGCACCTTTGAATATCACCCTGTCAGCACCCTGGCACATCCAAGTTGCGCTGCACCCAGGCTTGCACCACAGCCTGGCGCAGTCTGAATATCCCACCCATTATCTATAGTCGAGAAACCTTCCCAAAACCCAGCCTGAACAATAGAGATTTGAGAGATAGATTCTGCCCAATCATTAAGTCTATTTAATAACAGCCTAGAAAATATTTTAGAGCTTATGTCCAGTAAACTTATGGGATGAAAATTCTTTGGATCATAAACTGAGCCTGTTTTATGAATCGGGACAATAATATTACTAGTCCAGGATACAGGAATGAAATTATAAGCCGGACATAGGTTAAAGAACATTGTTAGAATAGGGATCCAAAAATCTTTATATTCTTTATAGACTGCAGGGGGAATATAATCCGGCCCAGGTGCCTTTTTATTTTTTAACTTTAGTATAGAGGCTTCTTTACACAGCTGGCTTTCTTCGACATGATCAACAAAGCATACCTACAGTATATGGAAGATGGTTGCCAGGCTGGGCATGCTGCTGCTACTGTTCTCTTTTTAGTTTTATTTAGTTTTAGTTTATTTTGTTTTGCTTGTTGTTCGTATTTATTTATTTTTTTTGTTCTGCTTGTGAACGCTTCTGTTATTGCCAGTTTTACCGGTGCGGAGTGTTGCTCATAAGTTTATAAATTAGTGTCTGCTAGAGCAACTCTCATACTGACTGTTCCCCCTCTCATTACCATTGTTGGGCGCTTGTGACATCTTAGAGCCCAGGGATTTTTGCTGCGGTGAGTGACTGATCCTCGCTTCCTGCCCAGGAAGAACTTTGTTAGTGTGTGGAGGGTAAAGGGACACAAGTTGGTGGAGCTTGAAGGGAGATGGGACTCCTCTTGCGAATTTTTGTACTGCTTTTTCCACCTCCCGTTACCGTTGTTGGGCTCTCGTGGAAAATGTTTCAGTGCCCAAGGATTTCTTTGCTGCAGTGACTGCCTGATCCTCACTTCTCTGCCCGGGAACAACTTTGTTGGTGTGTGGAGGGTGAGGGGCTGTGGAGAGTTGGTGGAGCCTGAAGGGGGACGGTACTCCCTTTGTGAATTGAATTCAGATCTGAATATGTGTGGACATAAGGAATGACAAAGGATTTCTGTTTTCACCGTGGATACTATGGCAGTGAAATGACTGGGATCTGTGCTTGGTGTTTGGGAATTGCAAGAGGCCCAACTCCAGCGGGTGTTTTCCTCTGAGATTTGCTGCATCATGGGGGGGGAGGCTGGAGTATCCATCTAGCCAGGGAGCTGGCTGGAGTACTGTGTGCTCCCTTAAATGCATGGATATGGTTGCAATTGTGGCCTATCTTGGGCTCCTTTCCGTTGGGGTGACAATATTTCTCGGGGATTACACCTGGCTGGGAGTTAGGGGGTCATAGAGTCCCGTGGAGATTCTCCTAGCAAGACCTGGCCACAGTGGATTTTGGACTAGAAGCTTTATGCCTAGTGGAATTATTTTGTGGATTTTCTTTATTTGCACTTCATGTCTTGTGTTATTTTTTGGATTTTATGGATTTTAACTCCAGTGGACTACTGACCGCTATGATCTTTGTACTTTTCTCAGAAGACTCCTGATTTCCCCCTTTTGGATTTAAATTTTTCCTTTCTGGGCAACCGGGTGGTGAGAGGACCCTGCATCCATACATTTAATTTATTTGTTTATGTTACAGTTTTTTCTGTTATAATTTATAGTTGGTAGTGAGAAGTACCAAAATTATCCTCTCTCCCCCTGGTTGTGAGAGGACTGGAGGGGAAGGAGGAATTTTATGTTTTGTTTTATTCTCTTCCCTTGGTTGTGTGATGACTAGGGTGAGGGATATTTTTATTCTTGTTTTGTTTATTTATTTTTTGTTTGGGTGGTGAGAGAACCTAAATTTTTATTTTTTAAATTTTTATTTTATTTGTATTTTCTTTTCTATATGTTATATATGTATGTGGAGAATCTACTGTTGACTTTAGATTTAGGTACAAACTGATCTAGTTAATTAGGTTTAGGGTGGCATTTTAAATTGTTCTATATTGAGTTTGTTTTATTGTATTTATTATTTGAGTATAACTGCAGCATGTGCTGGTCCTTAACCCCTACAGAGGTGTGTTACTCATTGTCTTCCCTTCGTGCCCTTTGCCTGTTTTATTCCTCTCCCCTCCAGTTTGAGATCTACCAGCACTGTAGAGCGCTGGGCATTGCACATAAGAGAGGAAGAAGGGCAAGGGGTTTCGAACAAGAGAGGATGGACGAGGGGGGCCATCGTATCAGGGTGGTTAGGTCTAGAAGGCACCCTGGGGTGAAATGGAATCCAGATCGTGGTTCGCCATGTCTGGTGCCCATACCCAAGGGCACTACTGAATATGGTAGGCAGATGGTCTGGACGGCCTGCGAGGTTCGTCCAACTCGGGTGGTGTTGTACAATGCCAGGTCCATTAAGAATAAGACTGCAATTATTGCTGATCTTGTTGGTACAGTGGACCTGGCTTGCATCACTGAGACCTGGTTCGATGATAGCGCTGACCCCATTCTGGGCTATGACTCCAACTGGGTACTCGTTGGTAGACCGCCCGGTGGATCGCGGGGGGGGGGGTTGCGGTCTGTTTCAAGACTGAACTAGGCCTCACGGAGGTAGTAGTTGAGGAGGCTGAGTCTTTTGAGTATACAGCAGTAGCAGGTGTAGGCTTTTGAATCGCCCTCATTTACCATCCACCCAGTGATGGGAAGTGATTCCTTCAGGAAGTGGCGGACTTAGTCATTGACATGGCATTTGAATCGCCCAGATTGATGGTTCTGGGCAATTTCAATGCCTGGGTCGATGACGAACTCTCACAATTTGGTCAACACTTCTTCCAGTTAATGATATCTCTGGGGCTTTCATAGGTGGTTTCCACTGCTACACATAAACTTGGACACTCATTGGACTTAATCTTCCTTCTTGGGATCGAAACCTCCAACGTGGGGGTGGAACCAGTCAGATGGTCAGATCACTACACCGTGGGGTTTAGTTTTTGCACCCCCTCTAGAAGGCCTACCCCTGTGGAGATGGTTAGGTACCTCCCTTTATGGGATATAAATCCCCAAGGCCTGGAAGTGGTTCTTGACCTATCGTCCCAAGCGTTGGCAAGCAATGACCCAGAGACTCTCGAGTCAGCTTATAATATAGCTGTTACGGTAGTTCTGGACTCGATTGCTCCAGTCCATGTGTGCCCCCGCTCCCTTTGCCCCAAGTCCCCTTGGTTTGATGGGACATTGAGGGAGATGTAGAGACAGAGGTGAAGGGTAGAGCGTTGCTGGTGAAAGTCCACTCTTGATACCGACCACCTTAGATTAATGGACCATTATTCGGTCTGTCAATCTGAAATCTCCTGTAAGAAGGCAGAATTCCTGTCCAGGGAGATGGCAGTTGCCCGAAATCGACCAGCTCAGCTATTTCGAACTGTGGACAGACTGTGCAACCCAGCCTGTCTGCAAGTCTGAAAAGCCTTTTGGCAGTTTGAGTGTGATGAGTTTGCTCATTTCTTTGCAAATAAGGTGGCTGACATCAGGACGGAATTGCAACCAACACACTCAATGGGGGTTGCTGTGGAATGGTGCGAGATCACTATGCCTCAATTTTTCTGGAGTTCCTTCGGTCAGCCAGAGTTCATGGATGTCAAGAAGATTATCCAAAGTGTTCACCCTATGTGCAGTAGTTTGGACCCTGGACCAAGCTCCCTAATTTGGGTTGTAGTGATATCATCAATCCGGTCCTTGTGTGGATAGTCTGGTGCTCCTTGGACTCGAGTGTTTTCCCTAGTTCCCTGAAAGAGGCGGTGGTGACACCTCTCTTGAAGAAAGCTACCTTGGACCCAGACTGTTTCACAAACGACAGACCTATCTCTAACCTTCCCTTTGTTGGGAAGGTGATTGAGAAAGTAGTGGCAGTTCAATTGGAGGACCATTTGACCATCCATGACATCTATGAACCCCTCCAGTCTGGTTTTCAAAAAAGACATAGTACTGAGACAGCGCTGGTTCGAGTGCTTAATGATCTCCTGATAGCGAGAGATCAGAAGAGACGCTCCATCTTGGTCCTTCACAATCTCTCCTCAGCTTTTGACACCATGGATCATGTGGTGTTGATCAAGCACCTGAGGCATATATGTGGAATATCGGGAGCCATCTTAAGATGGTTCACAACATTCCTCACGGGGAGATCACAAAGAGTTGTGTCCGGGGTTTTTTCCTCTGACCCAACTGCCTTGTTGTGTGGAGTGCCTCAGGGTACAGTTCTGTCACCCATGTTATTCGTGGTGTATATGCTACCCATCTGAGACATTGTAAGAAGGTATGGGCTGAGGTTTCACTGCTACGCAGATGATACCCAGCTATACCTTTCTTTTGCACCCAACCAGGATGGAGCTCTCTCGGTTTTTAACAACTGTCAAAGAAATCCAGGAGTGGATGGATTCTAGCTGGCTGAAGTTGAACTCGGAAAAGACAGAGGTATTGGTTGTGGACCTGGGTCATCGGATGGGGGGGGTCGGGTGATGGTGCACCATCTGGAATTATTCTTGGTGGTGTTTCTCTCCTGACCTCTGAATGGGTGCATAACCTGGGGGTGGTTCTTGATGATAGATTAACACTGCAGTCATAGGTGTCTGCTGTCATCAAGACTTCCTTTTACCACCTTAGGAACATCGCAGGATTAGGCATCTGGTTCCGTCTGACGACCTTCCAACTCTGGTCCACGCCTTTGTGTCCTCGCTCCTGGACTACTGCAACTCCCTTTATCTAGGGTTTTCAGGGGTTGAAATCCATCACCTGCAGCTAGTGCAGAATGCTGCAGCCCGGCTTTTGGTGGGTTCGAGTAAATCCTGCCATATTACCCCGATGCTACACGAACTGCACTAGCTGCCAATACGGTGGCGGAGCACCTTTAACGTTGGTTTACTGACTTTCAAAGCCCTACACGGTCTGGGTCCAGTCTGTCTGAAAGAACTTCTGATTCCTTACTGCCCAGAGTGATCGCTCCGCTCAGCCGATGAGGGGTTGCTAGAGATTCCAAGGGTTAACTTGAACTCCTCTGGTGTTAGAGCTTTTTCATATGCTGCTCCTACCCTTTGGAATTCTCTACCCCATCGGTTATGAGAATGCACTTCTGTGGTGGAATTTAAAAATGGATTGAAAACATTTCTCTGGCAAAAGGCCTTCTTAGAGAATTGATCTGTTTATTTGATTTGAATTTTAATTACACTAAACATTATGGAATTTTATAATGGTGGTTTTTGACTGTTTTAAATTGTTCTGCACCTTGAAATTAGAAAGGCACCTTATCAATAAAAGTTATTGTTATTATTATTATTCTACTTCAGCAACAGAGAAAACAATAGGAGTCCCTAGTTCCAATAAGCTACCTAAAGGGGCACTATCAGGAACTTCTATAGAATAAGTTTTACAAAAACATTTCTTTAAAATACTTGACCCAGGTTTCTTTTGGGACATATACTAACAATGAGGGCTGATATTGATTGGTCCCTTTTGCCACCATATTCCAAAATGCCTTAGTATCTTTATTCATGATAATTTGATGCATCCCCTTCCATAGTCTATTCTGGAAAATTAGCCTTTTCGTTTGGAGAAATTTGTTATATTGCTTTCTAGCCTTATTTAGGAAGGAATAATTTTTCCTAGTTGGTGAGTTTTTAGTCCATCTGATTAGTTTCCTGACATTTCTTTTTTCATCTTTACATTCTTTATCAAAACAAGTTTTTATTTCTACTTGGATTTCTTGTTTAGAATGCGTATAAATAATTTGTCTCAGATCTTGATTGAGTGTATTTAATGGAAATTCAACCTACTCTACATTATTCCAGAGACATTCTTCCTTCTCATTTTCAAATTCTCTCAATAAATTCTCCACCTCTTCACCAGTTATAGACTTAAATTTCAACTGCTGTCTTCCTTCCAAACTCAATTGTACTATGGGTGGGGGGGGTAAAACTTGATGTACCTCTTTATTTTCAATTTTAATTTGCAGGCTCAGTGATGCATGGTCACTTTCTGATCTCATTGAAATTTTCAGTGTGGCAAAATTCTCAAAGCTGTCAGGGCTGATTATCACATAATCAATTGTACTCTGCCCAACCCCAGAGAAGAAAATTAACTCCCCCTCCCTATCTCACTCAATTCTCCCATTCAAAACCATCAGAGCATTTTCCTCAATGAACCTAATTAATCTTCAGCCGTGATCATTTACCCCTTTATCCTTACTAGATCTACCATTACAATGTCTTAAGCTTAGCTGGTTCTCCAAATCCAGTAAATTATCGTGATTTGAAATGCGGGCATTGAGATCTCCCACTATTAAAAGAATGCCTTTAGGATATTTCTGAGATGCAGTATCAATATCTGCATCCAAATGACTCCCAGATTTTTGTAGATCCAGCTGAGTCGTTTGATGGAGAAATATATACACTAACTAGGACCAGCATAACCTGATTAATGAGAACAACAACCAGAATGTAATTTTGTGATTTTTTAATTATTCCAACAATAGAAGCTTTTGGTCCTATTTTAATATATATTGCCAACCCCCCCTTTTGGTCTACCAAATTTTGTATCTTTAATTGCCACATTTGAAATCATTTGGTATCCATTAATATTTACTGTATCTAATGCCCAAGTTTCTTGTAGAGCAAAAATTTAATGCAGGGTTAAGAATTCCAAACATTCTTGGTCTGCTACTTTAATAAGTAATCCAGTGATATTCCAGAATAATAATTCCACACCTTGATCATATAATTCAAGAGTATCTGAGACTTCTATAGTACTGTCAACTTCAGCTCTCAGTCATTGCTCTAGATTACCCTCTGGAATTATCATGTCCTGTAGATTAAACAGATCCACTACTAAGATACCTGCTTTGTCAAATATCTCTGTGTTACTTTTTATCAAAGAGAATATTTCAGAAGATGAGCAGCAAAAGTCTATTTGACTGCTCTGTCCATCTAAGAAGACTCTTCTTACATGACTTGTGCAGCATTCTCCAGGTGTTTTCCTTAAATGAGATCCTAGTAAACAATTTATTCAGGAGCCTAGGACATCTATATTTTCACCGGGGAGTTTTCTACCCTAAAGAGAGAGTGGTGTACCCCTTTAGGTCAACACCCCGATGGCGAAACAGGAAAAAAGACTATTACAGCGACATTTGCGGTACTGGTCCTTTTTCCATGTTTCACCTTCCCCCATTGTTCCGCCCCCTCCTCGGACCAACTTTGACCTGGAGTTGGAATCCTAAAGTCCAGGAGGTGTGGGGGGGCAGAGACCCCACATGGGTGTGTGTGTGTGTGGGGTGCACCCCTAGAAAACACTGTTAAAACAAGCTGACACAATACATGCGTTGGTTATTGTGCCATCGCTGTGGGGAGGCTCACATTACCTGCCCACCTCCCTGGAAGCTTCCAAGAGAGAGAGAGAGAGCATGGGATTAGCCATGTTAGTACTTGTATCAAATCTCTGAAGTCCCATTTCAATTTTAATACATTTTCTTTAAAATGTTTTGGGCATAAATATGATCCAATCCCATGCCACTGATTGACATGGGAGGCTATTGTTTTCCAGGTACTAGGAGCCTATGGGCTTAACCCTAAAAAGGAAAGCCTAGAGGTTTTGGACCAGATAGTTTTGACCAAATTCATATCCGAAACAAGGGCATGCACTGGTTTCTGCTCATGATTCTTGTCCCTACATACCATAATAATATTACCCTTTGCCTGAATCACACTCAGTTCTGATGTAGTTAAATACTCAGTTAAATCCCTAAGGGACTCCATAGATTCATCTTCTTTTTGAAAAATGCAATCAAACTTTTAGTAGATTTCATTTCCATCAAGAGCCCTTTTACTTCCACTAATTTCTTGATTTATTTTTATGTTAAGTGGGTTAATGGGGCTAGTGTTCTGTATTTCAACAGCTTCATCCCTGATCTCTCCTATGTGACTTTTACAAATCTTCCCTGCTACTTCAGAGTTTTTCCCTTTGATAGAACAATGACTATTTCCTTTTTCTAAGGGTTCCTTAGGTTTACCCATTATTTGTATCTTGGGAATCCCTTTTTTCCCCCGTTTTCTTTTTTTTTTCTGTTTCTGGGGACCTTTCCACTTCCCCTTTCCTTTTGGTGGGGTATCAGGAATAAGAATAGAAGAAAAAGAAAGTTTTCAAGACCTTCTCTGTCTATGTACTTTATCCAGCTTATTCTCCAATTGTTGCATTTTGGCAAATATAGTGTTAATGGACCTCTCTGTGTTATTCCTTAAATCCTTTAGTGGCTCCAATAGCACTACATTTGCCATTGCTGGGTGTGCCAGAGCTTTGATAGTATATTTTGACATCTTGTCTGGACAGTGTGCAAAAAGGTCCTCATCTACAGCTATCTGTTTTACCTTCTTATCTAATTTCACAAATACTGCAGAGAGGGGAGCCTGCTAGTATAGACATGTTATGCTTTACTAAAGATACTCCCAAGACTGGTTCCTGGGGGATGTTATCTAAGTCTTCAGAATTTCCAAAGGAAATTTCCAATGGGCTAAACAATTCTAACCTGGTTTCCTGATCTTTCTTAGGGGCAATCATAGTATTATCAATTTTCTCCCCTGTTCATACTTCCCAAGTCCCTTCTAAAATTCATTGACTATAATTTTCCCCTATGCTTTGTTTAGCAGGGAAAAAATTAGTAATATTTTTCTGTATAATTTGTTTAGGCTCATTTCTGACATCCTTATCCTTGATGAAGCTTCCCTTTTTTTGGTTTTTCCCTTGATAGGCTCCTGGGTAGCTCTTAGTTTCTCCTTCTCTTTCCCACATAAGTTGTCATCTGACTCAATAATCCTGGTTGGACCACTAATTTCAAAGGCAAATTTCTCACCCATTTCATCTACCACTACTGAGGCCGTTCTAACAGAATTCTTCAATGCCTCGGCATATGAAAAGATTTTTATTCAATGGGGTAGAAGTAGTAATGTGTAGCATGCCATTAAACACACTCCCATTACTACTTTTCTTTTTTATTTGTTTCCAATCAATTACTTCTCCCTTCTTGCCTTTTGTTACAGCAAACATTTTACCACTTCTAGTGTACGTCAAATTAATAATAAATATAAACTACTGCAGGTAATGAAAAATAGTTATAACAGAAGACAAAAAAAAAATAAGTATCACTATTACACTATTTCACCCACAAAGCTAGCAGCACAGTTTCAGGTAAAAATAAACTTGAGCACATAAATAAAATTCTGTTCAGAAAATTCTAAATACTTTTAAATACCTTTAAACTAATACATTTTCTAAAATTATTTCCAATATAATAGTATGATAGTACTCTCTCTATAGTAAATTAGCTTTAACTTTAGAAATCACAGGGTTAAAAGCTCCTTTAGCTGAGAACTAGTACCATACAGCTAAGACGTATTCAGTAAAGTGCAAATCAGTACAAATCAATACAGAAGGCCCCAAAAGAACAGCAGCCACAGCACTGATACTAGTTCTCTGAAAGTGCCACTTTTCTCACAATCAGTAGAAGTACAACACTTTGGTTAATATTCATAGATTGCAATCCACAGGAACCACAAAATCCACAGAACTTAAGTTCTGTTAGTGTCCACCAACTGCCACGAGTCTTTAATCCTTTAGTCCTTTGGTTAACTTACTCCTTCAGTTAACTTACTCAGACATCCATTGGGGACACAGGAAATCTTTTATTCCTTTGTTCTTTTAAGGCACCAAATTCAATCTAAAAAGAGAAACTGACTCCTGTAATTTCTCATTATTCTGTTAGGATTCTGACAAAGAAACCTCGATGATGTAGCCATTTAAAAGGACAGCTGGACCCAACACTGGAAAAATCTTCAGAAATGTCCATGACCCAATAGAAAAAATATTTTGAATCAATGTGCTCCAACACTTATATTTCTCTTTAGCAGGTGCAGCTTTTAAATTATTCACCCTCTGCATTTCTGTGTGCTAAACTTACTTTTCAGTTGATGGTGGAAAACACTCAGCCACCATGTCTCAGTTTAGCAGCAGTTCTGCAGTTACCAGCTTTTAATTCTAAATCTCACTGCGGTAATACAGTTAAGTGTAGAGAAAAAGAGCTGCGAGCGCAAACATTAACACCAGCCCGCAGCAACTGTAATCGTTAGCAATAAGTGTTTTTTCAAGGGTAAATTGGACCGCTTCTTGCTGTATAATCAAGCAACTGAAGTGCACAAAGGCCCAAATACTGCAAAAGGTACTAGTAAAAACAAATGGAGTATGAGTGGAGTGCGAGTGCAAGAAAAATGCAGACAGCATTCTTTATAATCTCTGTAAACATCTAACCGTGGACTTTGACTCCTGACGCAGTCACTCCCCCTATCCAGAGTGCTTCTATTGATTGGATTAGGTACCTCCCCCTTCTCTTATTTTGTGAATACTAAGTAGAAGTATTTGTTCAGTATCTCTGCTTTTTCACTGTCCCTCTCTGTCCACCCACCTCCCCTTTAATAAGTCTCACTATCCCTCCCTTGGTCTTTCTTCGCTCCCTAATGTACCTATAAAAGTTTTTTCCCCCTTCTTAACTGAGTTAGCTATATTTTCCTCAGTTTGGACCTTTGCTATTCTGACTACCTTCCCCGCTTCCTTCTGCTTTAACTGGTACAGTTCTCTGTCCTGCTTCTTCTGTGGTTCCTTGTACTTCTCGAATGCTATCTTTTTCTGCCTAACCTTCCCTGCTACCTCTTTTGAGAATCATAGTGATTTTTTCTTTCATTTTGATTTGTTTGTTTGCTTCACACAGAGGCTTGTTGCCTCTGTGATAGCAGTTTTGATGTTCCCCATTGTTCCTCCACCCATCCTTCTTGCCTGTTTGCTAGTGCTTTTCTGAGGCACTCTCCCATTTTGACAGAGTCAGCCCTCCTAAAGTCCAGTACCCTCACTTTTGTATGGCTTGACTCTGCAGCTGTGTTTATCATGAACCACACTGTTTGGTGGTCACTGGTTCCCAGATGGCTACCCACTTCTAGATCTGAGATCCTCTCTCCATCCCCATTTGAGAGTACCAGGTCTAAGATTGCTCCCTCCCTTCCTTCCTCCTGAGTGGGTTCCAACACTAGCTGTCTGAGGCATGCACCCAGTAGGGCATGGAGAATGACCCTGCTCTTGGATGTGGCTGCGGCAAAGGTGTTCCAGTTAACATCTGGAATATTTATTTATGTATGTATGTATGTATGTATGTCTTTGGTGACTGGGTAGGTGCACTGATCTACAGGACCGTTTTCAATCATGTCCCAGGCCACAAGGTGGCAAAAAATAGGTACAGGTACAAACAGGCAATTACAAGATACAATACATGCATGCCCAACTACTGGCTGTGAGGGTGGAGAGTGAGAACAGTGGTAATGCAATGACAATGTGCAGACAGGGTAGACAGGTAATGCTATATCAGTATGTACATACAGTAAGCATAGCCAAAATACAGATGATGTAAGACACAAGCAGTAATGGTATACACATATATGATCCCCCATCAACAATATCTCCCCTTTTTCTGCCATCCTAAGAATACCATTGATCATTTCCTTGTCTATTTCCTCTCCCTGAGATGGGGGTCTGTGTACAGCCCCTGTGCAGATTGTGGTGCCATTTCTGGTCTCCAGGGTGATCCACAGTGCCGCCTCTCCTCCTTGTTTACCCTTTAGTTCTGTTGCTTTGATCCCTTCCCTTATATAAAGAACTCCTCCTCCTCCTCTTCTACCCTTCCTGTCCCTCCTGTAGATTGTATACCCTGGTATGTTGACATCTCAGTCATGGATCTCTATGTACCATGTTTCTGTGACTGCCATGATATCCAGGTGTCCCTCTTCTATCAAGGCTACCAGTTCAGGGAGCTTGTTACCTAGACTACAGGCATTGGTACTCATTACCCTCCACTGTTTGATGGCCTTACCCCTTTTTGCCCCATCCCTCTCCTTATTGCCTTTGCCTTTTTCTCCATGTACCCCTGCCCTTCTCCCTATCAACTTCTCTATCTTGGTGTTTACCTCACTAACTACCCCGATTTTTTTGGGGGGGCTGGGATTTCTCTGCTCCTTTTCAGTGCCTCCCCCCCTCGGCTAGTTTAAATGCTTGCAAATGAAGCATTTAAACCTATCAACTAGTATCCTGTTTCCCCTCCTGGACAGATGCAGACCATAGCGCCAGTATAGACCTGCATCCCTCCAGGTGGAACTCCAGTCCCCAATGAAGCCAAAACCCTGAGCTCTGCACCAGTTTTTCAACCATTGACTGAATCCCATGGTGTAGAGCACCCTAGCCTCACCCATGCCATAGACAGGCAGTGCCTCCAAGAAAGTTGCCATATGTGCTACTGGTCTAAGGCCCCTCCCCAACTCCACAAACCCCTCCTGCTCTGCTCTGATCTCTTTCCCAGCCAGATCATTTGTCCCTAGGTGGACAATGACATCCAACTCCCTCCCCAGTGCAGCTGCTCCCACGACCCTGAGGATTCGCTCCCTGTCCCTTCAAGCCATGGCACCAGGCAGACACCTTACCTCCCACTGCCCCCCCCCAGTTCTACCCTCCTAACAATGGAGTCCACCACCAGGAGTTGTCTCCTTCCCCTGTCTGATCCCATGCCACCCTCCTGTAGGTCTCCTTTGTGGAGGTTCCCAGCATCCTCCTTGGTCTCCACTGTGGGTGCCTCCATAGAGGAACCACACTCTGCCAGAATGGCATATGAATTGTGAAGAGGTACACCTGGAGGGATGTGCCTCTGTTCCACCACCCTCATACCTGAAACTGCCCTTTCCACTGGCATACATAAATACTGCCTTCCCTTCACTATAAAACCAAATGTTTGTTGGCTACCAAAACTGACTTAGTTACAGGTGTGACTTGCTATATGTATTTAGGCAACAAAATCAAGTCATTTAAGTAGGTCTGTGAACATTGTGCATTACCTTCCTCTCACCTTGTCAGCTAACCACTGATTGAAAAAACTGAAACTAAGATTTGATCTTGCAAGTCAGCAGCCAAATGAGTATGTTCAGGTGTGTCATGGATGATCAAGGATATTTAGAAACTGTATATTACTGACAAATACAGTTCTGCCAACATTAAGCAAGGAATGTATTTTAAGATACATACTTTTAAAAGTGATAAATAGAACTTTTTTTAAATTTCCTAAGCGTGTGAAATTATATGTAAGGTTGGGGGGGATGGGATATAAACTGAAGGTGTCTTGTATGTTAGTCTTCTCATTACATAAAAAAAACCTACAGACTTAATTTAACTAACAAGCCCAACCGTAATGTTTTGATTTTATTCAAGCACAGCAGAAACACAAATTCATCATAAGAGTACACATTCTTAAATTACCATTAGCAGTCTTGATTAGAGATGTGCAAAGCTGATAGAATTCATTCCACAGAATAATTTGCGGGTTACCATGGCTCCATGAATTTTTCCACAGGGCAAAGTCAGACTTCACAGAACAGCAGCAGATTCACGAAATTGCGAATCCAAGACTTTGCTGGATATGAGAGTTGATATTAGAAGTGACTCAGATATGCAAAGCATGCATTGCATGGGAAGTGCAGCCTACGAGGCGAAGTTTGCAATGTATAATGGGACAGAAGGTCACCTGTTGCTGAACAGCCAATGTGAAGCTGGCTGTGTTCATCTCTCAGTGTAGTGTGTTGGAGAGAGATTCAGAGAGCAGTGCCTGTGCTTGAAGCTGAGAGTCAGTATCTAAAATATTTTAGAACTGAGCAGTTTGGTGTTAAAGTGGCTTCTAAACTGTTTTTGTGAGTGCCTTGTGAACACACAGTACTTGTTTTGTGTTGATTTTCTCATCAATTCTTTACTCTAAGTAGTTGTTTCTGTTTAAACAGAGAAGTAGTGGTTGGGTGGCTTGTGTGGGGGAGGGTAGCAGCAATTTAAAAGGCTGTGCAGAATGATCTGCAGCTTTTTTTGGTTAATTAGGTTATTTCTATTAAATTTTGTTTTTGTTATACATACATTATAATCCTTAATTTTTGTATCTTTACAAAAATGTGTGTGGTGAGCGCATATAACAGAAAGTGATTTTTTTGTCAGTGTTGGCACTGTTGCCCTTTTGAAAAGAAATCTCTGCACTGAGTGTGAATTAACAGTAGTAACTGAGGGTTCTGTCACTGTTGGCACAGTTCTCTTGTGAAAAAATCCCTGCGCTGACTGCATATTAACAATAGTAACTGAGGGTTCTGTCACTGTTGGTTCGGTTCTCTTGTGAAAAAATCCGTGCGCTGACTGCATATTAACAATAGTAACTGAGGGTTCTGTCACTGTTGGTTCGGTTCTCTTGTGAAAAAATCCGTGCGCTGACTGCACATTAACAATAGTAACTGAGGGTTCTGTCACTGTTGGTACAGTTCTCTTGTGACAAAATCCCTGTGCTGACTGTGCATTAACAATAGTAAGTGAGTGTTCGGTTACTGTTGTAAAGCACAGAAGAATGACTGGGAAGAAAAGGTAAAATAAAGAGAGAGGTCGTGGAGAGCTAACAAAGAAGATTTCCCAGTTTGAGGTCCCTAAGAGTGGTGCAGCTACCAAAAAAGTGTCAGTGGGAGCAGAGGCACAGTATTCTGATGAGTCTGTGGCAAGCAGTAGCAGTATCACCGAAGTAATTGCCAGTGGTGGCTTTCCTGCCTCTAAATCTTTCTCTGCCACATCGGTGGCAGCCATGTTGATGGATGTGTCTAGTGAATCGGGAAGCAGCAGCAGCAACAAACAACCAACCATGGGCACAGAGGCGCTTGGTGGTGGTGTGCACTTGGGAACTGGTGCTGTTGTGCTGCTGACTCAGAGACTGATAGGTGGCCAGTGGGTGAGGGTGAGGTGGGACATGTAGAGAAACTTGATGAGACTTGTCATGAGGAGGAGGTGCGTGTCACAGAGCCTGTAGCTATTGAGGAGGACAGACCTGTGGAGGGTGAGAAAGAAAGCAGTGTCTGTGCTGCAGCTGCTGCTGATGATGTGTCAGACTCAGATCCCTTATGGGAACCAGAAAAGAAAAGGCCAAAGGATATTAAGGATGCAGATGGTGCATTTCCTGTTGTCTACACTGCTTCAACCACAAAGAACCCCCCTGCACTATTTCTCCCGTTCTCCAGTCATCCCCAAAAATATCAAAGCCCACCCCTTCTCCTTTGCTATCTCAGTTATCATGGCACCATGTCAAAACAAGGCCAAATAAATCCCTAGTGTGGGATTTTTACATACTGGACCCAGCTGACGAGACAGTGGCAATTTACCAACTTTGTCAAACCAGAGTCAGTAAGGGTAAGAAGGGTAGTCACTTCGGCATGGGTGGGCATACACACCTGAAAAAACAGGCACCCATTATACTGGCGTCAACACCAGAGGGAAGCCAGCACCGGTGGTCCCAGTCCATCGTCATCATTGAGCAAGGTAAGCCAAATTGACAGGGCAGTATACAAGGGAGAGGGAGGGGCAGGTGAGGAAGAGATCTATATAATCCAGGAGGAGGAGGATGATTCTGGAAGTGGGCCAAGTAGTGGTCCAAGCTGCAATACCACCCCGAGTCCAAGAAGCATAGCTATCCCAGTAGTGAAAACCAAAAAAGGCACTGATGTCTGTTGTGCAGCACTACGTACTAACATTGGCAATCCCCAAGAGTCAAAGAGCACACCAACAATGCCTCCATGATGAGGCAAGCTGTTTGACACACCATCACCAACAGTAAGAAAGGTTCAGCCTATGCTGCATTCACTTCTTGAGCGTTAATAAAAATTCCTGCCTAATCATGCTACTGCACAGGAGCTGAATGCAGCAGCTGCAGAAATGCTTGCTCTTGATTTGATGACATTTTTGTTTGCAGAGAAAGATTTTGCTAGTTCGTGTCCCGTGCCTTGCCAAAATGGTAGGTCCCATCATGAATATACTTTGCCAAGTGTGTCATTCTGGAACTGTATGGTAGTGTGTCCGAAATGGTACATCACACCCTACAGCATTCCTCAGCACAGTATATATATCTCAGAATGGACACATGGACCAGTGGAAAAACAGCTGGTAGCTGTTATTTGTGCATTACAGCACACTAGGCACAGGTACCTGGGGTAGCAACTGAGTGGGGGCAAGGCAAGAAGTGCTCTAAGGCCAACTGTCATTGGTAGCAACATGTCAGGTGTTTGCCAGCAGGCGACATTGACTATGAGGAGTATTCATGGGTTACACATGGTTGAAAAAATGCTGGAAGTGGTCCTAACCAAGATCGATTAGTGGCTCCACCCCCATGCACTGAAAGCTGGATTCATCACCAGTGATAATGGGTTCAATGTTCGGAAATGCAACAGTGATGGGAAATTTGTCAGGGTAAAACACACACAACACATATAGAATAGTGTATGATTGCTCATACACAACAAGGCTATGTTGCCATCGAGGGGATGTGATGATGTCACACAGACCTTGAGAGCGAAGCTCAAGAGGTCTGTGTGATGGAATAACTTCCTCGAGATGGCAACAATGCCTTGTTGTGTTTAAGCAACCATATACTATTTTATATAGTATATGGTTCCCCAACCTGTAGGACGTTTGACTACAGACCAGTTAGTTTGACTTCAGGGGTAGGGAAAATGATGGAATCACTTCTGAAGGAAAGAATTGTTGAGTACCTAGAGGCCTAAGTGGGGCACAGGACCCAAGGCAGCATGGTTTCACAGCAGGAAAGTCATGTCAGACGAACCTAATAGATTTCTTTGACTGGGTGACCCAAGTAGTAGACCAGGGAGGGGCTGTGGATATGGCCTACCTAGATTTTAGCAAGGCATTCGACATAGTCTCACACAAAAGATTAATATACAAGTTAGCCAGCCTTGGAGTGAGTCCCAATGTGGTAGCCTGGATAAAAAACTGGCTGGACAACAAGACGCAAAAGGGTAATAGTAAACGGAGTACACAGTGAAGAAAGGAGGGTAACTAGCGGGGTACCACAGGGTTCGGTACTGGGACCGGTCCTCTTTAATATCTTTATAAGTGACATTGGCAAGCACCTGGAAGGAAAGGTATGCCTCTTTGCAGATGACACAAAGATCTGCAACAGGATTGATACACAAGGTGGGGTGGAAAGAATGAAAAGGGACTTGGCAAGGTTGGAGGAATGGTCAAATACGTGGCAGCTCAGATTCAATGCAAAGAAGTGCAAGGTAATGCATCTGGGAAACAAAAACCCAGGGAAGAGTACACAATGGGGGGTGAGTTAATAACAACAACAAAAATGAAAGAGACCTAGGAGTAAGTATATCAGATGATCTAAAGGTGGGCAAGCAATGTGAGAAGGCAGTAAGGAGGGCTGGGGGATACTGGGATACATAGGGAGAGGCATCAACAGTAGAAAACAAGAAGTTGTTATCCCTCTCTACAGACAGTTAGTGAGACCCCATCTGGAGTACTGTGTGCAATTCTGGAGACCTCATCTCCACAAAGACATAGACAGAGTGGAGGCTGTTCATAGGAGGGCAACCAAAATTGTGCAAGGTCTGCACCAGAAGACATACGAGGAGAGACTAAAGCAGCTTAATATGTATACCCTTGAGGAAAGAAGGGAGAGGGGGGACATGATAGAAACTTTCAAGTATCTCAAGGGAATTAACAAGGTACAAGAGGTAGTATATTTCAGAAGAAGAAGTGTGCAAGGAACAAGGGACACAATTTGAAGATAGAGGGGACGGCTCAGAGGTAATGTTAGAAAGTATTTTTCACAGAAGAGTTGTGGATGCATGGAACAGCCTTCGGAGGAGGTTGTGGAGTCAGGAACAATGGGAAAATTCAAGAATGCATGGGACAGGCATAAGGCAATTCTAATGGGGGTCAGGAGGAAGTAAGCTGTTGATTAACTAGAATCTGCAGCTTATCCATCAGGTAGGGAAATGGGCAGACTGGGTGGACCAAGCGGTCCTTATCTGCCATAAAATTCTATGTTTCTATGTTTTGACAAGATTTATACCTTGTGAATATTGTCCCGCTCACTCGGGCGCTCCCTCCTGGTCCATGCTGCAGTCGCCATCCAGTTCCGACACTGTAGATACCGGTGCTTCACTGCTTACTGCGGTCCTGCTCTCGGCAAAAGAAATAAAAAAAAAACTAGCAAACTGATAGTTTGGGAACACGGAGCAGAGTATGGCAGTCCATGTCCCAACTGTCTGACTGAATGACACTACCGACTGATGGTTAGACACCTCCACCATTTTAGAGTGCATTTTTTGATCAGCTCTGTTTTCAGCCAGTCATGTAGCAGCTCAAGGCTGAAAAGTTGTTGCACTATCGATCTGACATCAGAACGATAGTGCAACAACTTTTTTGACCTTTGAACTGTCCTACAACAACATTTGGGAAGCCACTGTTTTCCATCTAGAATAAGCCCTAACCATATACTATAAAGAAAAAGGGCTCCACTCACTCAGGGCGAATAATCTAAATCTTTTGCAAAACAGAATCAGAGACCGTCGTGGTGTAAACAACGTTTTAGGGAGAACACAGAAGCTAGGCCTGCTGCATTTGACCCAACAGTTTGTGCACTTAGTTAATCAAAGGAAACACTGCTTACCGTGTCAAAAATTTATTAAAGTGCTTCACATAACTTCATCCTGTAGCTAATAGAGTGCAAAAATGGCAGAACTTATGGTTAACAGAGCTAATTGTATATTTTCTGTTATAGTAATGTGCAATAAGATATCTGATCAGCAGCAGGCATGAGAGGCATGAATACGCCTACCTAATGAATATGTATAATCTGTGTGATTTAAAGGAAAGGTGAGCCTCTGACCAATCAGCTCTGAGGAAGGTGTAAGCCAAAACGTCAGCTGTTTCCCTGTGCATCATCACGCACAAGGGCTGTCTGCTCAGCCGGCTTGGTCAATGTATTGCTATGGTTAGAACACCATGCTGGTGTTTTCGGGGTTCTTATTTTAATGTAACCGTATGTTCTGCCATTTTTGCACTCTATTAGCTATGGGATGAAGTTATGTGAAGCACTTTAATAAATTTTTGACACGGTAAGCAGTGTTTTCTTTGACTAACTAAGTGCACAAACTGTTGGATCAAGTGCAGCAGGCCTAGCTTCTGGGTTCTCCCAGAAGTGTTTTTTACATATGGATTTTTCAGGGTGCCATGCCTTGGCACACAGTCTGAACCTGGCTTTGCAGACTTTTGTCACCCATCCTGATATTAAGGAAATACTGACTGAGGCCAGATGCATCTGTGCCTACTTTGTATGTTCAGCAAAGGCCCGTGACCATCTCTGTGTTCTGCAGGTACAGAATCAGCTGCCTCAGCACCATAGTAAACTGGATGCTGTCACCTGATGGAACTCCAACTTGTGCATGCTCAAGCATTTATACAGGCAGTACAATGTAATACCTGAGTATCTGCTACTTCATGCGAGTCGTGACAGCACTGGGGCATTCATGTGTCTCACAACTGATCAGTGGTGCCAAATGGATGGGTTCATCTTGATTCTAAGGCCCTTCAAACATGCAACACAGGCAGTGAGTGGGGACACTGCCCATATCAGTGAGTCCATCCCTCTGCTATGTGTGCTGAGGCAGACACTGCTGAATGTGCAGCAACAGCTAGAGGCAGGTGGAGGCAGAGAACGTTGTGCTTGATGGCACACATGCTGTCCTCTTTAGACTCCAGTACCCACATTAACTACATTCTGCAGTCTGAGGAGTTTGGGATTTCCACAGTGTTTGACCCACATTATAAACATGGGCTCGCAGCCATAATTCAAGGTGAGCATCAGCAAGTGCAAAGACTGATCAAACTTCTGCCACAAAGGGTAAACAGGGCACAGTTGCTACTACAGGCACAGGGGGCAAAGCCACAGGAGGGTACTGCACAGCAATCAGGTGTTGCTACCACCAACTCATCCCAGGGTAAACAGAAAGAAAAAGCATGCCACTTGAAAGAACAGATGCAGAATCCCTTTTGGGCCACTCTACATCAGGTGAGAGTCACAGATGTGGAGGAAACTGAGGAGGAGGAGGATCACACTGCATGTCTGCAAGTAGCGAAACACATGGTAGATGTGTATTTTGCAGCTACAAAGCACTTCACCATTGTAAATGAGTCCCTGCTATACTGGGGCACCAAGGTCAATGACTGGCCACCACTGACTGAGGTTGCTATTAAATATCTGATCTACCCACCCACGAGTATCAGTGTTGAGCAGGTTTTCAGTTCAGTGGGTGCCATTGTGCATGACAGGTGCAACAACCTCTCTCAAAAATATTTTGGCATGTTGACATTTATTAAAATGAATCAGGTGCACATTCCACCAAGAAGAATCATGTCCCTTGTCACACCGCCGCATTACAGTGATGATGAGGAGGAAAGTGCTGTCAGCAAACTGGACTGCACAACATTGTCTCACAACATTGAAGTAGATGAAGCAGTGATGGAGAGGGAATTCCCCTCTGGTGGCAGTTCCAGTCCTAAAGACTGTGAGGGCTGCTTCATTGATGATGTTGAAGAATAAAAAAAATGTGCCATGTTTTGCTCCTTCTCCCCACCCTTCCCTGATGTAATGCTGGCTGTGAAATTCACAAAAATGATATTATTCTCATTTATTGTACTGATATCCATCCTCAAGTAGTAATTTATACTGCTTTTTAATTGCATCAAATCGAGCACCTGACAACACCATTTACAATGAATGCCTACTCCAGCCAGCAAAATACCCTGCATCAGTGACTTCACCACCTCAGCCTTCTCCTCCTCCTCTTACTATCATCATAGGCTGTAGTCTACTTGGATCCTACACAGGCAGAAACAGCATGGGCAACAACTTCCACCACCATAATGATTCAACATGAAAATGACTTTAAAATAACACCAAGGCACAGGCTGCCACTCCCCCAGATGTGAGACACAGAACCGCCTCCTCTACCACCTCTGTATTCCTTTTTCCTGCTTCAGCTAGGTCCTCCTCATAGCAAGTCTCAGACAACATGGTCCACATCCATCACCATAGTGATTCAAAAGAAAAATGACTTTAAAATAAAACCAAGGCACAGGCTGCATGCTCCCCTCGATGTGAGACACAAAACTGACTCCTCTGTACTCCTCTTGCCTGCTTCAGCTGGGTCTTCCTCACATGAATTATCCTACAGCATATGACAGGGAGCTCCTGCCACTCATGGACCAACCTTTTCTTAAAATCTGTTGCAACTCTATTTCGTAGCCTAATCTATCCGTTACAATTTCTTGTCCACAAGGTTGTCCACCTATGGGCACCCCCTTCCCTTTCTTGACTATGTTATAGTGTTCTCTTCAATTTCCCTTTTCCCTCTCAGGTCCTCATACAGGGAGGTTATTGTGGTGACCTCCAAGCATATGTAAAACAGGTTGTGTTTATTGTTGTTGGAATTCATATGTAATAGCACTATGTCATAAAATACCTTGATGTATACACCTTATGTTTATGAAGCCTGTACATGTTGAAAATACCATAGCTCTAGGTATTTTTGATAAAGGTAAAAAGTACTAGGTGACTATTATAGAAATTAAGTTAGTTGTGTTATTTTGAATGCATGGAAATTGCTGTAAACTGAACAAGTCTGAAATTTTAAGGTGATTTGCATATATCCCATGATGCTTTGCATTATGGAGGTATGCATGATGTTGTATTTCTTTGAAACTTGATTTGTTGCCAAAGCCCTTTGGGGTAACCCTGTTTCAGTGTTTCTGCACTGAGGTTCTTTGTTTTTAGCTCTTTTTTTTTCTTTTCTTTTTGAGCCCCCACTACCTAAGCAAACGGGGCCCACATAGGGATGAAGGGTTTTCACTGAAAAGTGATTAGATCAGAGATCAGAGTCAGTAGGTGCTGGCTAAGTGCCTAGAAAGGACATCCATAGTCTGCTGCTGCAAACTGATGTACCGAAGAAGGAATATGCCATTGCTGAAGGTTCTTTCTTGTATTTTGAATAAACATCACACAGAGATTGGGTGTTGACTTGAAGTTCAGTGTTTGGTCCATCTGTTATCCCACAACCCCTCCACACAGCATGCTCCACCATTCCAACTGCTCTCCCATGGAAGTGATGGTCTGACACCCTACAGCAAGCGACTGCATTAAGGCAGCAAGATCTCTTATGGAACCACACTGCAAGGCCTGTCTTTGTGAGCTATCATGGTAAAACACCTGCACTGCTCTTCGTGGACCGTATCCTCCTTATGGGTGGCCATGGTTGCTGCAGCACTTCTATCAGCCTACCAGAGACAAAAAGTCATTCCATGTTACTCACAGGGGCATTAAAATGTTTTCATGTCATTTGTTCTCCCTGTAGGTTTCACTGGTTCTCCATACACACGGACACTGAAACAGACACCATTGCACAGCCAGCAGCAGTACTGTCATGGTAAGTATCCTTATGATTTCATTTTCCTTTCCTTTCCTTTCCTTTCCTTTCCTGTTCTCTGATTTTTAGGGCTGCACGTAGGTGGAGCCTGTAGCCCCCTTGCATTAGCTCTAAAAACAAGCTTACAGTGGAACTTCCTTTTTGGACTTTTGATAGTATCAGTCCACAATGGCAAAACAGTGCACTCCCCCTCTGATTTTTGCTATTTGCTACTCTGTCTTACAGGCATCTGAAGGGAGGGGGATGCTACTGTGCCTCCCAACATCTCAGGTTATAAAAAAATGCCCTTTGAAGCTGCTGTGTTATGTAGCCCCTCAATTTAACCCTTGCAAGGCTGCAGGCTGAGCATCTGTCCAGCTCAATCAAATAGAGTCATTCTAGTTCTTTCAGCAGCCATGGGGTTAACTCATTATCTCGAAGCATGTTGTAATTTCATTTATTATAGCATTGAAGCAGTCAGGGTCTCATTAAGCAGACTACAATGTCAAATTACAGATAGTCCAGCTCCAGCTTTGCTCAACCACTTCCTTCCCCCTTACAAACAAACTAAGTTTTAACTCTTGTTCCTATGGATATTTATTGGGATCTGAGACCATTTTCTTCTGTTTTTTTCTATTTTTTCTATTCCTCCTTTGTATATTTGATATCCAGTGCTAGTGAAAGGTGGGGGCTTACAACACCTCTGTTTATCAGCAGAATCAGGTTCACTGCTGACTTTTCCACTCTGATGTATTTGATGCTCATGAAAGGTACAGCTCAGACAGCACTGGACAGTAAACTGAAGCTCTTTGTTTATCCACAGGGACAAGCACAGTGCAGGTTTCCCCCACCCACTCACTCACTCACTGTAATGAATTTAATGCTGGTAAAAGGTGGATAAAGCCCTCAGTTTACCCACAGGTACCAAACTTACCCACACTGTGATGGATTTAGTGCTGTCAAGAGGTAAGGGACTGACCCCACTTTAAACCCTCTAATAATCCACAGAGACAGTGTGGGGAATGGGACAGTGCTTGGTTTCCACACTGTCTGCATTTAGTCCTAGTGAATGGTGAGGGACTGCCAGAACTGGGGACTAAAGCCTTTTGTTTATCTACAGTGACAGGTACAGTGTGTGACTGGTGAACAGTAAGGGACTGGCACCACTGGAGACTGAAGCCCTCTATAAATCCACAGGGGCAGATGCAATGTAGAACAGACAGTACAGGGTTTCCACATTGTGATAGATATAGTGCTGATGAAAGGTGGCAGACTGACAGCACTAGAGGCCGAAGCCTTCTGTTTATCCACATGGCTAGGTACAGCATGGGCAGAGACAGTGCAGGGTTCTCACACTAGTACTGGCAAAAGCTAAGAGATGGGCAACACTGGGGACCGCTCTACTGTCTTCATGTCCACAGTCTCTATTGGCAGGTCATTTTAGAAGGTCACCACCTTCTGGACAAAATATCCTAATGTTACCCCTAAACTTGTCATCTGTGACCTTCAGAGCATGTCCCCCTGTCCTGTTGGAGAACACATCCATATATTCAACCTTGTCAATACCCCTGAGAATATAAACATAGAAACATAGAAGTTGACGGCAGATAAGGACCGCAAGGCCCATCCAGTCTGCCCATTTCTTTTTCTACTTATAAATGTGCCATCGGCCTTTGCTCTGTCACTGGCCTATCTATTCATACTCATCTGTATTGCTCCCTTATACCTATCCCATGCCTGTTTGAAGCCCTGCACTGTATTCATAGCCACCACTTCCTGAGGTAGGCCGTTCCAAGCATCCACCATCCTTTCTGTGAAAAAGAATGTCCTCACATTCCCCTTGATCTGCCTTCCTCTAATCTCATGCTGCGTCCTCTTGTCCTGCTATTTTTCTTATATTTACACATGTTAGACTCTTTCAACTTGTTAATGCCCTTAAGGTGCTTGAATGTTTCGATCATATCACCTCTCTCTCCCTCCTTTGCTCAAGGGTATACATATTGAGCTCCGTTAATCTGTCCTCATATGTCTTCTGATGCAGTTCTTGCACCATTTTGGTTGCCTTCTCTGGACTGCCTCAATTTGGTTAATTTCCTTGTGAAGGTATGACCTCCAGTACTGCATGCAGTACTCCAGATGGGGCCTAACCAGTGTCTTGTAAAGACGGATTATTACCTCCCTCTTATGACTTGTGATACCCCTACTAATACACCCTATCATCCCCCTAGCCTTACCTACTGCTTTAGAGGTCTGCTTGGATGATTTCAGGTCATCGGTGATGATGATGCCCAAGTCTCTTTCTTCCTTTGTGACTGCCAGCAACTCCCCTCCCAGCCTATAGGTGGCTTCAGGGTTTCTCTTCCCTATGTGCATGATCTTGCACTTCTTTGCATTAAATCCCAGTTGCCACTCTTCTGACCATTTTGCTAGTTTATCCAGATCTCTTCTCATTCCCCAGCTGGATCATCTACTCTGTTGCAGATCTTGCTGTCATCTGCAAACAGACAAGCCTTACGCTCTAGTCCATCTGTAATGTCACTGATGAAGATATTGAAGAGGACTGGCCCCAGGACTGATCCCTGAGGTACCCCACTTGTGACTTGCATCTCTTCTGACTGTATACTGTAACCCCCCTGTTAACCGGTGTTACTAGAACCCCAGTAAGACCTAGTGGTAGGCAGGGAAGGCAGCTTCCGAAACTCCAGTTAAATGGATTTCACACAGTCTCACTCTGTTCTCAGTCTCAGCTGAGACTGAGGGATGACATCATTATAGAACTTTCACAGCTGCATAAGCCACACTGGAATTTGCAGTTGGAGGTTAGTGTAGAACATTGGGGATTTTGAATTCAGTCTGTGTGCAGTCTGAGTGAGAGACAGTAATACAGCTGAGTGTGTGCAGGCTGTCAGAGCTTGAAGCTCTGTTTTAGAGCTACTTTTGGAAGGTGTGTGTTTCCACCTGAAGAGGAACACAGGAACTGGTAATTGAAGTGGTGGAGACTGCTTTCAATGGTTCAAGAGCCCCATTCCTGTGGGGATGGGGGGAAGGTGTTTGCCTGTTTTCCAGAGGCAACCCTCCTGGGTCTGACTAAGGGAAAGAAGCTGCCTGTTCAAGTTGTGCTGAGGCACCAGAAGCTCTAGAGAGAAATTCCTAGTGGAGGAGACACCTGTGGGGCACCTGCAACCAAATTGGTGAGTTTGCTCTGAAAAAGGGCCAAGTGTTTTTCACCTGAACAGAAGGAAACTAAAGGGACTGTTTCTGTGGGGTCAGGAAAAGACAGCCAAGTACAGTTGGAAAGTGGGCATTGGACTGCTTAATCTGTGGGAGGTCTAGAGTAATGGACATTGCCACTTAATTCAAGTATGTTCAAGTCCTGCACAAAGAGTGAAGGAAATTGGGGACTGGACTGCTTAACTCAGTGGGGGGTCTAGAGTAATGGATAATGGCACTTAAAAGTATGTTCAAGTCCAGCATAAATGGGAAGCAAGACAAGTAGATGGAATGTGAAATACATTTAGCAAGAATCTACATTGCAAAACTTTACAGGATGAAGTGTTTACTGTCTAGAACAGGGTTTCTCAAATGGTGAGGCCAGCCTCCCTGGGGAGGCTCCAACCTGTTACAGGGAAGGCTCAAGCAGGTATGGAAAAGTAATTATTTAGATTTTGAGTTCCAGGTATTTTATGTGAAGTAATGAGGAAAACTGAAATATGATAATAAGTGAATGTACAGTATGTATTTGTTACAAATCAGTGACCAGGAAAGGCACACTGAGCCAAGGCTCATTCCAGGTGTACCCGAGGAAGGGTATGGAGTGAATACAAATCAATAGGTAATACAAAATTAACAATATAGTGCAAACAAATAAAAATAAACACATGATGAGAGGTAACAATTGATCAATTAAACTGCTGGCAGAACAGCCCGAATACAAGGGTTAAGCAGAGGCGTACTAGGAACAAGAGTTAGGAAAGAGCAAAATGATCCTCGAGATGTTGCTTAAGAGCAGTGTAAGGAGAGAAGGAGAGAGAGAGAGGCAGAGGTGGAAAGGAAGGTTATTCCAGATAGAGGAGAAACAGACAGAGGAAGTAGTCTGATCATGAAGGTATTGCAGCAAGGGGTATCAATGATTCAAGAGTCAAAATAGCGAAGCATGTAGGCTGGCCTGGGAGGTCAAGTGTAGGGTGGTTACCATAAGTTGAATAAAATGAGAGCCAGCTACTGAAAGAGTTTCATTTTATTGCTGGTGTACTGTGCAAAGTATGCTATTTTGTATGGCAAGGCCCAAGATTATTTCAATATTTGGGGGGGGGGGCTCAAGATCTTTTCCATGAATGGAGGGAGGCTCACTATGACAAAGTCTGAGAACTGATGGTCTAGAGAAATGGCCAGGTATGAATTGTGGGAGCGAGAGGTGGGAGACCCCCCATCAGTAGTAACCAAATTCACCTCTATGGATTTGCTCTGAGACACCTTTTGCTTTCTCTCAGGTACTTGGCCAGTGCCTGAGGAAAGTACCCAGATGTGGGATTAAGAGGAAGAATTCCCTGATAGAGCCGAGGTGCTCTTAGGTGGTTTAGGAAGCCACCAGAAAATGTTTTCCATGAAGTATGGAAGGTGTCCAAGTGGCTGGCAAGGGGGCCAAGCCAGGGAAAACCCAGAACAGTGTACAAGTTTGGGCTGTGTAACCCAAAGCAGCGTGCAAGTCTGGGCTGTGTGCCCAGTGGGTTCAGAGCCTGAGGGCTAAAGTTTTGAAGAAGTGTTCTTGTTTCTTTTAATCTGCATTACCAGGAGTGTAGCCCTATGGGGGTCCATCTATGCTTTGTTTATTCTGTTTGGATGTGAATAAAAAGCCACACTTAGAATCCCACTGTTTTTCTACCTTTTCTAAAAAAAAAAATCTTTTTGGGATTCTCCAGTGTTTTGATGGTCGGGGTTTAGATAGACTGTATATACAGATTAGGAGTGTGTGTTGTCTTTCTTTTTTCTTGCAGGTGTTCCTGAAGAAGATAGAAGAGAAGACAAGAAGAAGAGGAGGGACTCATCGGAGTTCCTCACTAGTACTTTACAGTGTAGTATTTAAAGTACTGTTGTTGTTGTTGTTACTGTGTGTAACCTTTTTCTTGCACAGGTATGGTTGTGCTGGATGTGGGAGTAATGCAATGGTATTATATTAGCTCCTGGTGTGTGGTTGCATGGTGTCCAGGGTCAGGGAGGTCCCCTGTTTGTTTGGTTTTGGGATTTGAGTTAGAAGCAGACAGATTTTCCCCTAGAGGGCTAGGGGGGATAGACAAGCTGTGGTCCTGAATGGCCGTAGGGGCCACAGTGCTGATCAATTAGGGCTATGCTCTGTACAGTTCTACTGGAGCCACTAGGTACCCATAGTCAGTGGGTAGAGTAGAGGCTGATGTGTCAGCCCAAGGCCTCTAGGCCCTTAGTGTTGTCTGCCTGTACTGGCACATGGTAGGGGAGAAGGTAGCGCTACCTCCCAGTAGTCAACACATGGGGTGAGATGGCCTAAGCCGGGAGATTAATGACTGTGGATAGTCATTTTCCTGGCCCAGGGTGAGTGTAACCCCCCTGTTACCCAGGGTTACTAGAATCCCAGTAAGACCTAGTGGTAGGCAGGGAAGGCAGCTTGTGAAACTCCAGTTAAATGGATTTCACACTGTCTCACTCTATTCTCAGTCTCAGCTGAGACTGAGGGATGAAATCATTATAGAACTTTCGCAGCTGCATAGGCCACACTGGAATGTTGCAGTTGGAGGTTAGTGTAGAATGTTTGGGATTTTGAATTCAGTCTGTGTGCAGTCTGAGTGAGAGATAGTAATACAGCTGAGTGTGTGCAGGCTGTCAGAGCTTGAAGCTCTGTTTTAGAGCTACTTTTGGAAGGTGTGTGTTTCCACTCGAAGAGGAACACAGGAACTGGTAATTGAAGTGGTGGAGACCACTTTCAATGGTTCAAGAACCCCATCCCTGTAGGGATGGGGGGGAAGGTTTTTTCCTGTTTTCCAGAGGCATCCCTCCTGGGTCCGGTTAAGGGAAAGAAGCTGCCTGTTCAAGTTGTACTGAGGCACCAGAAGCTCTAGAGAGAAATTCCTTGTGGAGGGGACGCCTGTGGGGCACCTGCAACCAAAGGGTGAATTCGCTCTGAAAAAGGGCCAAGTGTTTTTCACCTGAACAGAAGGAAACTAAAGGGACTATTACTGTGGGCTCAGGAAAAGTACAATTGGAAAGTGGGCATTGGACTGCTGGATGAGGTGTAACTGTCTAGAGAAATGGTCGGGTATGAATTGTGGGAGCGAGAGGTGGGAGACCCCCCCCCATCAGTAGTAACCAAATTCACCTCTACGGATTTGCTCTGAGACACCTTTTACTTTCTCTCAGGTACTTGGCCAGTGCCTGAGGAAAGTACCCAGATGTGGGATTAAGAGGAAGAATTCCCTGATGAAGCCGAGGTGCTCTTAGGTGGTTTAGGGAGCCACCAGAAAATGTTTTCCATGAAGTATGGAAGGTGTCCGAGTGGCCGGCAAGGGAACCGAGCCAGGGAAAACCCAGAACAGTGTACAAGTTTGGGCTATGTAACCCAAAGCAGCGTGCAAGTCCGGGCTGTGTGCCCAGTGGGTTCAGAGCCTGAGGGCTAAAGTTTTGAAGAAGTGTTCTTGTTTCTTTTAATCTGCATTTCCAGGAGTGTAGCCCCGTGGGGGTCCGTCTATGCTTTGTTTATTCTGTTTGGATGTGAATAAAAAGCCACACTTTAGAATCCCACTTCTGGTATTTGACATTACAGTTATTGCTTCCTGTGTTTGGAATTACTTGGGTGCCCCTGTGCAGAGTAGCCAAACCTAGCCTTTGTGCTAAGTGACCTTTTCCTCCCCGAACCCAGCCCACCTGGTATTGCTGTCACATACAAAGCGGCATGCTGGCCCTGGGTTACACTTGCATCTCTGACTGTATACCATTTACCACCACTCTGTTTTCTGCCCATCAACCAGTTTACCACCCAGTTGACCAACTTCTGACCCACCCTGAGCCTACCCAGCTTATTTATCAATCTTCTATGTGGAACAGTGTCAAAGCTTTGCTGAAGTCAAGGTAGGCGACATCAACTGCTCCCCTTGGTCCACCACTCAGGTTACCCAGTCAAAGAAATCTATGAGATTAGTTTGACAGTACCTTCCTTTGTAAACCCATGCTGTCTTGGATCCTGTGCCCCTATGGATTCCAGGTGTTGCACTATCCTTTCCTTAAGATGCCTCCATAATCTTGCCCACTACTGAGGTAAGAATGACTGGTCTGTAGTTCCCGTCTCCTCCCTGCTACCACTCTTGTGGAGCGGAATCACAAACCCTTCTCCAGTCTTCTGAAACCTCTCCTGTGCTCAGAGACTCACTAAACAGTTCTGCTAATAGCTCTGCTAGTTCCACCCTTAGCTCCTTAAGTACCCTGGGATGTATGCCATCAGGTCCCATTGCCTTGTCCACCCTGAGCTTAGCGAGCTCTTGTAGGACACTTTCTTTTGGGAAGGGAGTAGTGCTCACCTCCCTCCCCCCTGTGTCCATGGTGCTGAGCTGTGGGCCCTGCCCTATCTTCTCTTCAGTAAATACTGAACAAAAGTATCTATTTAGGATAGATGCTTTTACAGGGTCCTCCTCCTCACATGCCCCCTTTTCTCCTTTGAGCTTAGCAATACCACCTGTGGACTTACTCCTTTCACTAATGTATCTGTAGAAAGTCTTGTCACCTTCTTTTACTGTTCGTGCTAGTGTTTCCTAAGTTTGGGCCTTTGTCTGCCTTACTGCCTTCCCTGCTTCCCTTAGGGCAGTTTGGTATGCCTCCCTACCTTCATCCCACTGCTTTCCCTTATATTTCCTGAAGGTCAACCTTTTGGCTCTAATCTTTTCTGCTACTGTTTTTGAGAACCAAAGTGGTTTCCGCTTTCTTTTGCTCTTGCTTTTCTCCCTAACACAATGGGATTTTGCTTCAAGTATTGCATCCTTAATGCTTGCCCACTTTGCCTGTACCCCCTCACCTGTATTTCTTCTTGCCAGGGCTAGCTTAACTCTGTTGACCATCTTATCAAAGACAGCTCCTCTGAAGTCCCATATTTTTGCCTTGGCATGGGATGATTTTGTTCTAGTGACCAAATTGAACCATATCATGTGATGGTCACTGGCCCCCAGGTGACCTTCTACGGTCTGTGATCCTTTCCACATTAGTCAGCGCTAGATCCAGGATAGCCCTGTCTCTTTTGGGTTGTTGTATTAGTTGTTTGAGGCCCTCCCCCCACAGGGAATCCACTATGTGCCTAGTTCTGGTGGATGTTCCTGCTGATATTGACCAGTCTATATCTGGCATGTTGCATTCTCCCATTTTTGTATTTTTAGTTCTAAAAAGGAAAAGTCTATCAGCACACTTGGAAAAATAGGGTTTTCAAATGTCTGTTCTCAGAATTACCTTTTTATGTGCTTATTTTCCTATGGCAGCTTAAATATTCAACTTGTTTACATGACACACTAAACATTTGCCTTATTTCAGTTGCAATATTGTTCTGGCATTGAGAAATGTATTAAATGTCACTCCACCAGTTTTTTGAGGTCCTGTTTATTCATGGCTCATTTGCCTAAATGCATTTTATTTATTTATTTGAATTCTTGGATTACAATACCTTTGAGCTAGAAGCTCTTTTACAGAGGTTACATGTAAGAGAAAAACACAACAGACACACAATAAAGAAAAACTAATAGGACAGAGTGGTATTATGCATTTTGCAGGCTTTCAGGAGTCAGCCAGTGTCGAATTTGACAATTTAGACTGATAATTCCAATAACATAAAAACAAGAGTGTGGGTTGGTAGTTAGTGTGGCAAACGCCAAGATAGAGAAGTTGGTAGGGAGAAGGGCAGGGGTAAATGGAGAAAAAGACAAAGGCAGTAAGGACTGGGATGGGGCAAAAAGCGGTAAGGCCATCACAAAATGGAGGGTAATGAGTACTAATGCCTGTAGGCTGGGTAACAAGCTTCCTGAATTGGTGGTCTTGATGAAAGAGGGATGCCTGGGTATCATGGCAGTCACAGAAACATGGTACACAAAGAACCATAACTGGGATGTCAATGTACCAAAGTACACAATCTATAGGAGGGACAGGGAGGGTAGTAGAGGAGGAGGAGGAGTAGCTCTCTACATAAGGGAAGGGATCAAAGCAATGGAACTAAAGGGTAAACAGGGAGGAGAGGAAGCACTGTGGGTTACCCTGGAGACCAGAAATGACACCACAGTCCGCATGGGGGTTGTATACAGACTGCCATCTCAGGGGGAAGAAATGGACAAGAAAATGATAGACGGCATCCTTAGGAAGGTAGAAAAAGGGGAGATATTGTTGATGGGGGACCTGAATATGCCAGATATTAACTGAAGCACCTTTGCTGCAGCTACATCAAGAGCAGGGTCATTCTCAATGTCCTAAATGGGGCATGCCTCAGACAGCTAGTGTTGGAATCCACTCGGGAGGGAGAAATCCTAGACCTGGTACTCTCAAACAGGGACGGAGAGAGGATCTCAGATCTAGAAGTTGGTAGCCATTTTCTGGTAGCCCTTCACTTTGCCTTCACCTGAAACAACCACACAACACAGGTCTTGAAAGAAATGACCATAGCCATGCATTTATTGAAATAAATTACCACTTATTAGGAGCAGCGTGCGCTGCCGGGAGGATATGCAACCTTCATGCAGGCCTCACACACTCTCGCCCCCAATTCTTGGGCCACCTAAATGCGGGCATGATGACTAATGTACCTCCTGAGTCAGAACCCTCTGACCGGAGTGGGTCAGTTCATGTGGCCCAGCACCCTTGCAACTGCCCCATCGGGCACCACAGTGCCTGAGAAATAATCCTGATGAGGTTGGACCATGACCTCTCGCATCTGGGTTCCGGTCTTGCAGTCCCCAGCTTCATGCTACCAAAAGTGATGAGCCCTTCAGGAGAATTCAACTCATCTCCTCCTTCTTCCCCTTGTACCCTTGGTCTGCTATCTTCCCTGCAGCCACACATGGCTGCAACAGTTGTATCACAGTTATTTATCAAGTCTGAACAGATTCTCTACCTTAATATCTGTTTTCCTTTCGTATAAAGTGTTTCTTTAATTATCAATTATCTAGTCACTCAGTAAATTTTATGACCCTTTGGAGGAGGCAAAAACCCCAGAAGAACCCTGTTTAATGGGAAAGCTGGGAAAACTCACTCCCTGATCCCTATTACGGTCACACATAATGGGTCAAATGGGGCTCTGCCTTCCTGACCCCTCACCCTGCTTTTATGAGGGTGGGCAGGTGGGAGTTCAACGAATGGAGCGCAAAGAAGGAAGAGCTGCTGACCTTCAGCTCACTTGAGCCTTCTTTCTCCTCCCCCCACTGAATGCCTCCACCTCCAAGCAGCCTTGTGGGGCCTCCACTCATAGCATTGCAATGACATCTGTACACCCCGGGGAGGTCCCCTACATTCCTTCTAGGTCCAGGGAAGGAGGGCTCCAGAAAAATGGCCAGCTGCTGTGATGACTTGCAGCTTTTCTACTGTCTGGTAGACCTCCACTGTCCCTTCCCCTGAAATAACCACACAACACAGGTCTTGGAGGAAACTGAAGCAGCCATGCATTTATTGAAATAGATCATCACTTATTAGGAGCAGCGTGCACTGCTGGGAGGATACACAGCCTTCATGCAGGCCTCCCACACTCTCGCCTCCAATTCTTGGGCCACCTTAGTGCAGGCCTGATGACTAATGTACCTCTTGAGTCGGAACCCCTCCGACCAGAGCAGGTCAGGTCATATTTATTTATTTAGTTTTTATTTACCGGGTAGGTGCACTAGCCACAAATGACTATTTTCAGGCATGACCTGGGAGAGTACAGAGACACAGTAAACAAATACAGAAACAGCTTCAAGCAGATACAATTCCAGGGTAGCAGTCATTGTACAGAAAGTGCAAAACATTAGTACTAACAAAGGTGCAATAATAGAAGCATTCAGTAATATGAATGCAATTTGCTCTACATGTAATGCCTGATAAAGCTTATGACGTACAGAGAATAACAGCAAGAAGAGTACAATTAATTAAACATTGCAGAAAGCAAGATAGTTTTTTTTTTGTTTTTTTTTTAGTTTTTGTTGACCGAGTAAGTGCACTAGACAAATCCTGCCTATTTTCAGGCATGACCTGGGGAAGGAGATACAGATGAATGCCAACTGGCCTTGAACCAGATTAAGCTGTTGGTGGTAATTTTAGTGAATGAGGGAAATTTGGCCAGAACACCGGGGAAATTCCCCTACTGGCTGCTGGGGATCTTTCTGACGTCACTCTGCATTATGGCAGATGGTTTGGAGCATCGAGAGGAGATGGAGGTCGGAGTTAGCACGGTATCTGATAGAACACAAAACGCTAGTACAGAGGATGTTTGCCGCATGTCGACTAGCGTTTCTCAGCTGAAAGTAGCACCGGAGATTGACCTAACCTTTCCGGATTCGGCTGGTGATATTCCAGCATTTAAGAGTGACAAGGTTCAAAAAATGGATTTACCTTTCAAAAGTATTCCTATTTCGATGCCGTCGGATGGCGTTACTTCAGAGTGCACCGCTAAAATGGAACCATTAAAAGAACTGGTTTTGCAGGAGAACGCTCCCGGGAGGACTGAGTTTGGTGACGGACTACAAACGTCACAAGTTATGTGACGGCAGTTCGGACTACCAGGTGCAGGCCAAGACGACGGCATTCAGGACTGGTCAGAAGCTGTAGCCTTGTCAGAAGCAGGCTGGAAACGAACGGAGTCGGGACAATGGATACCGGATCTATCATGGTCTGCTTCTTCTTCTTCAACTATGCATGCCACAGATAACCAAATACTGATCTCAGGTACTGAGGTTGTGCAGAATAAATCTTTCTTTAAAAATAACAAGGTGGAGGGTGGGGAGAGTATTTTGGCTTTTGCTAAGCCAAGTACCTCCACAGCAGCTCTTTCTAGTAATGTAAGGAATAATGCTGGTTTGCACTTACAAAATTGTATTGACACTGACTCTCAGGAGCAAGTTAAAAAACCTCCTATGTCTGAACTGTTTAAAAATAAATTGGAACAAGCCCCTTGACGTAATGCAGTAAAGTTGAGATATAAAGGGGGTCTTCAGGAACATCCTGATAGATATTATGTATTTAAACAATTGTTAAAAACCTCTATGGGGTTTTTTGCTAAAGATATATATGCATTAATACACATTTCAGGGGAAGACTCTTTTGATATAAGTTTTCAAACTAATGCACATATGGAAAGATTTTGGGAAAAATATTCCTTACAAAAAAATACACCCTTATGGTCACCTTTTTTTGCTATACCACTCACTAGGCCACAGGTTCGTTTTGTTACAATAATGTTCCGGAATGAAGGAGTAAATGTTAGTGATATTTATCATTGGCTTCAGTCGAAATGTGAGATTCTAGGCCCTCCTGAAGCTTTACTTGATACAGAAGGAATTTGGACAGGGGCTGGAAATTTAAAGTTAAACTTTTCAGGTTAATTCAGAGATTGTGCATTTGCCTAATAGTTTTCTGGGTAAAGATAGAGTTTGTTTTATGGGGACAGCCGAGGCCTGCTACAAATGTGGGGATCGAACTCATATCAGCAGTGTATGTGACGTTTGAAATGTCCTTTGTGTGGCGGGTTTGGTCATTCAATCGACATGTGTACTAATATATTCCAATGTAATTTATGTGACAAAAGGACATGCATTTCATCAATGTCCTTGGGCTAGGCATGAATTGTTCAGAAGGTTTGGACCAAGATGAGCTATGCGTAAAGCCAAACTAAAATAAGAGCTCAAGTGAGCCTATTTCCCCAATTACCCATATTGTTTCTGCTCCTCAACCTTTAAATAAATCTTTGGACTCGAGTAAGACTAATGAAGAGTTAGCTGTTCCTGAGGACCACCAGGCCCCGGTTGATAAATCCACTTTACGGCCTTCAGTTTTCGGTAAGCACACTTCTGGTTTAAACATGCCACCGCCTTTTGAGACAGTTAAAAGCAGGCATCTTACCAGATCTTCCCTAAAATAAACTCCTGTAAACCCTCTTCCCACTGAGAATTTTTTTTCACCCTTGCAGGATGAAATTAGGGATTCAGATCTTGAATCTGATACATCCCACATTTCAGAAATAGTGACAGAAGACGAAGACAGTAAGGCCACTGAGTTAGCAAAGGATAAGAAGGGAAAAAAAGGGAAAAAAAAGAAAAGTAAGCCAAAAAAATAGCATTTGAATGAATATATGACTTCATTAAGGCTAGCTTCCTATAATGTGTGTAGTTTAAAAGCTTTTCAAAAACAGTTATCTATTTTTATGTATTTGGGTTCTTTAAAATTAGATGTAATTGTTTTACAAGAAACTAGAATTTCTTCTCTTTATGAGGTTGATCAATTAAAGAGAAAATGGATTTGGGGACCATCTTTTTGGACCTTTGGAACAGAAGTGGCAGATGGTCTTGGTGTATTATTTGGAAATTCGGCCTTTAAGATTTCTAAAGTAATTGATATGAAACCAGGTAGGACTTTAATTTTAGATTGCTCTCTGGGTGATTATTATTTTCGTTTTGTCAATATATATATGGTCCTCAGACTAAATCTAGTCGTATAGAATCATTTGAAGAAATCAAACCTTTCCTATTTACCAAAAGACACATAATTTGGGGTGGGGATTTTAATTGTTCCCTAGATATAACATTTTGTAAAACTGCCGGGGAAAAAATATATTGTGACACAAATGCTCTTTATAATGTTATTAAAGATACAGGTCTTCAGGATGTGTACAGAAGTATGTATTCACAGGCTGGTGAAACTTACCACCGACATACTTATGCTACTCGCATTGATATGTTTTTTATTTCACATTATTTACATCCTATATCTTGTTCGGTTACACCCACGGAATTCTCAGACCACCTTATTTTGTTTTGTACTCTTTCTTTACAGAATATGCCGCCGAAATTATATTCTGTGATAAAAGGTGGAGATTGAATACCTCTTTTTTAAATAATCCAGTTTATTTTTCTAAATTAGAATTTTTTTTTGCGGCTAAATTTTCCACTTTGGAACTATTTCCATCTCCTTATGAGTGGTGGTTACAGACCAAACATGAAAAAAAAAAACTATTTCAGGGTTGGGATAAGAATACAGCGGATTCTGATTATAGGCAATATTTGCTTCATAGAGATCAATTGTATAAATTGATGTTTTTTCCTCCTAAAGACCGTTCTCTTTATACTGCTCAAATCATAGAAATAAAAAAACAGATGAGGTTATTCCAATATGATAGGGCAAAGTCTTTGGATTTAGAATTCAGATTTGGCACAAAGAACTGCCCCAGGTCAGATCCTTATCAGGCTTGTAAAACACGCCTAGCTGATACTTTAATGTCAGGTCTACTTAATTCAAATAATGAATTGATTACTGCGGATCTAGATATGTTAGATTTTGTACAGCACCATATACAAGAATATTTTTCATGTCATGTAACTTTATCTACGGATTCATTTCCAAAACAGAATTTTAGTACCTTACCCATGGTTTCTGAAAGTCTGTTAAAACTTTTAACAAATCCTATTTCTACTCAGGAAGTGACAGATGTAATTAAACAACTAAAAACCAGGTCTTCTCCAGGGATTGATGGGATCCCAAATGAATTTTATAAAACTTGTATACATTATATGGGATTTTTTTTACCCTTAGGTCCAGATATTCAAAAGGGTTGAGCCATGCGCAACAGGGTTGCGCATATGCAAGTCAAAATCGCCATTCTCGATATTCAGCAGGAAGCAGTTACGCCACTGGCAACAGGTTGCGCCAAAGAAGCAATACAAATGAATGCATGCTCAACAGGAGGGAGGATCCACGCATACCTGCGCAACCCGACATTCAGTTGGTGGCGAGAGTTGTGCATGTCCTCAACCTGCCTCACACAAGCTTGAGCCAAAAAAGGCTTAAGTTGAGGGCCACCCACAGGTGAGCTGCTGCACTGCAGGGCGCAACACAGCAGCTGCCATCCCTGGCTGGCCCCCAACTCGTCCCTGTGCCCCCACCAGCCCGACATCGCGGGCAGTACAGGTACATGAACCCCCCACATCTCCCACAGCCCGATCGCGGGCAGAACACATACATGTCCCCCCACACATCTCCCACAGCCCGGTCGCGGGCCAGAACCTGTATGAACCCCCAGTGCCCAATCGCGGGCAGAACCTGTATGAACCCCCACAGTGCCCGATCGCGGGCAGAATGTAACCCTCCCCAACGAATAACTCCCTGGTGGTCAGTGGACCGTAAAGCCCGATCGCGGGCAGAATGTCCAACACAACTCCCCCAAACATCTCCCTGGTGTCTAGTGTCCCCACCCACCCACGAAGCCCCTCCACCCGCTCCCCGCGGGGCGGCGACAGCATCCACCCGCCTGCCGCCCGCCGCCCACCGACTGACTGTCGGTGGGGCTGCATGCCCATTGGTGCAGAGCTACAGCCAATGGGCATGCAGCCCATACCGTACTATGACAGTCCAGATTTGTGAATGATCATTCAGTCCAGATTTGTGAATGATCATTCACAAATCTGAACTTATCATGCCTGCTATGGCTACCGCGCCCATTGGCTGTAGCTCTGCACCAAATGGGCGGCAGCCCTACGGATCAGCCAGTCGGCGGGTGGCGGGTGGCAGGCAGAGTGGATGCTGTCGCCTCCGGCTGCGGGGGGAGCGGGTGGAGGGGCTTCAGGGTGGGTGGGGAGACACCAGACACCAGGGAGATGTTTGGGGGTTGTGCTAGACATTCTGCCCGCGATCGGGCACTGGGGGGGGTCATACAGGTTCTGCCCGCTGATCGGGCTGTGGGAGATGTGTGGGGGGTGTCATGTAATTGTGATGCCCGCGATCGGGCTGCATTGTGCGTCGGTCCCCGACGGCTGCTGCCTGGCAGGGTGGCCAGGAGCAAGTCCTCGGGGATCGGCGCACCTACATGCAAATGGCATGCAAATGGGGCCATAAATAGATGCAAATGGCCCCCTGTGCCCTTGCATAAATTATGGCCCCATTTGCATGTCACCTTTGAATATCGGAAATTTGAGCATGGCGCAATGGTGACTGCGCCACCGCAAGTTTAATGCTCAACTCTGGCAACTTGCGGTGGAGAAGAGTTCCACTGCGCCATGTGCAAGTGTTGGGAGCTGGGTGATATTCAAAGAGTTGCTCAACAGTAACTCCTTTGAATATCACCCCGGCCACACCCCTGCGCAACTATTTTGAGCAGCGCAAGGGCTTGCGCCTCAGACTGGCGCAGTTTGAATATCTGGGCCTTAGTGTTTAATTCAATTTTGTTTACAGATGGGTCTTGTACAGATTTTTCTACCTCCCTAATGAAGTTCATTTACAAAAAAGGTGATAAAAATCTGCTATCCAACTGGCAACCAATCAGTCTTTTGAACAGTGATTATAAGATATTATCCAAAATTTTAAATATTCATTTAGAGAAAGTTGCAGAGATTCTTATACATCCTGCACAGACATGTGCTATTTCTAAAAGAAAAATTCAACACAACCTTTTTTTAATTAGAGATCTTTTTGCAAATAGAGCTTGTTTTCAAAACTCTGAATTAGTGGCAGCATTAGATCAAACTAAAGCTTTTGATGCAGTATGTCACTCGTATCTTTATTTTGTTTTATTACATTATGGGATTCCACGCATTTTTGTGCAATGGATATCCAAATTGTATAGCCAGGCAGTTACTGTTCCTCTTGTGAATGGTTTTACTGGCACAGAAGTTAAGATTAGTAGGGGTGTTAGACAAGGTTGCCCTCTGAGTCCCCTTTTATATACATTTGTTTTAGATCCAGTTATTAGACATATTATCGCGGAGAAAACAATAATTGGTATTGCTCCCTATCCTCATTTAGATTAAATTAAGGTCACAGCCTTTGCAGATGATGTTACTCTTTTTTTAGCAGATACAGTTTCATTACAAAAAGCCTTAGATATTTTTATTTTCTTTGGTCAATTCTCTGGAGCTTCTCTTAATATAAATAAGAGTTTTGTATTGCAATTAGGTCAAACCATCCCTGATCTATCTAATTGTTTTAATATTTCCTTATCAAATTCACCTCAGAAAATATTAGGGATATGGTTTGGGACTGAGGATATGGCGCTTTATAATTGGGAGAAGCAGCTATTGATTGGGGAAATGAAGGTAAATCAATGGAAAACTGGAAATTGGAAAACAAAAAGGGTTATAATTATAAAAATTTCTATTACCAGTCTTTATTTATATTAGTCATCTTTTTCCTCCACCAATAGCTTGTAAACCAGATTATATAGTATTTTTTTCAGATGCTCTGGGGTAATAAGGCTAATCCAGTAAAAGGGTTTCACCTATCTTCAAAGAAGCCATGAGGGGTTACAGATGATCAATCCTGTTATTTTTACACTCCATATTTTGTTTTCCTCCTTTCCTTTATTTGGCATGAAGCTTGTTTACCATGGCATTTTTGGGTAAAATCAATATGGCATAAGTACTTTTTTAAATGGTCATTATTTCCTCCCAAAGTATTAGTTTCGGACAAACTTCCAAAATATGGCCTTCCCACCTTTAAAAAGTTGTTTCACTGGAAGATACCTTTACAAAAGTTATGTGCCTTAAATAGAAAATCCTTTTATGAGTATATTGTTTACGATTTACATAAAGTTATACTTTTATTTCCTAATTGTACCCCAACAAATATGAAATATGCTTTATATAAACTAACGGATTTTAGAATTCTGGTTAAAATTTGGGATATTATTTGGATTTCAGCACATGGGAGGTTGGGGGTTAGAGGAAATATGAAATATAAACCTGTGAGTGATAGATACTGTTTAAGGCCTGGATGCATTAATCTGGAAGAAAGTCAAAGTCATTTTTTTATAGATTGTATTGATAGTAAGGAGTTTTGGGAATTTGCAGCTTTACATTGGTGTATGCCTCATTTAGGTTCTCTGACATATGGTACTCTTGTGTTAGGTGATTATTCAGGAGTTTGGGATAAATATCATAGGAGCACTTTAAATGTTTTTTTCGCTCTTTTATAATACTTTTTGTGGCAAGCACGTTGTCATTTTGTTTTGCAACAACATCATACAGCTCACTCAGTAATTATTTCTTATGTTGAAACTGAGTTACATGCACTTCAAATAAGAGATGTTAAGAATTATTCGAGTACCAAAGTTGCTAATTTATGGAAGCTTTTTCCTACTTTTTAAAAAAAAAAAATGTTGGTTTCAACTCTTGATTTGTTTTAAGTTGTATTTCGGTTGTTTCCTTTTTCACTTCATATTGTTTAGGTTATGAAAGGTTCTGTATGTGATGCTTTGTTTATTGTTCAATAAAACTTCCCCTACTCTTTTCGATAAGTGCCATGGGATCTTTAACATCCACCTGAACTACCACCAATCCAGGCAAATGGGACCTTGGTTTAACATCTCATCCGAAAGACGGCACCTCAGAAGTGCAGCACACCTCTCATACTGCACTACAGTGTCAGTACTGGGATACTAACCCAAGAGCCAGATGTGGGAACTGAACCCACAGCCCTCTGATCTCCCGGCCTCAGAGGAGAGTGTGCTACCTACTGAGCCACTGACACTGAAAAGTGTGACAAGTTGACAAGCAATTGAACATTGTAGAAATTAAAGATAGGAATATTGAGAGTAGGTAGGTAGGAGGAATATCAGGATGGAGACAAGTAGAGATATTTAAGCCAGACAGAGTCAGAGGAGGATAAAGAACAAGAAGAAGGTAAGAGTAGAGGCAGCAGGGGCAGAAAACAAGAGAGTGGATAAGAGAAAAACACAAGAGAGTACAAGTGTGGCAAGAAGAGAAAAAGAGAGAGGTAGAGGGAGAAGTAGAGGTCCTAAGGAACAGATAAGCACAAAACAGAAATTAGGTAGGATGGCAATTGCAGATGTCGTAACTAAGGAGTAGGCAAAAGTGCATGTTAAATCAGGTGGGGTCAAAATAAGTACAAGGGTCTGTACTCAATAGATAACCCTTTAGTTCACTCTTGAATTATTTATGGGACTCGGTTTTCCTGAGTGCCAGGGGAAGGGTATTCCAAAATTGAGGTGCCATATGCCTGAAAGCACTAATGCCTTTAGAGGTATGACATCTAGGGACTTTTAGGAGCGACTTGTCAACTGACTGAAGTCCATGAGCGGAGGTTAGAGGAATGAGTAGCTCATCCAGAGATTTCGGTGATTTTACCCTGAGGATAGAATCAATTTGGGAGCCCAGGTAGTAATGCCTAGATGCAGAGGAGGTGAGCCACCCAAGGTCGGCATATACAACGGTGACAACGGTGCTTTAATCGTGTGGCCGAGGATGTGTAGCGGCATATGTTATTGTAAGTAACATCCCACTTTAGGAAGGATGTTTTCTGAGCAGCCACAAGGACAGGAGCACAGTAGGTAAGAGTAGGAAGTAGGATTCTCTTGGCAATGGCAAGTTTAGTACATGGCGTTAGCGTGTAGCTTGTCTTGTAAGCAGCCCCCAGCTTACTATTTACTGCTTTGCAGGTGGATTGGACATGTAGGTTAAAATCCAGGGACTGGACATTGAAAGATGACACTGATTCAAGTATGGTTCCTTCTAAGTCATGTACAGTAAGGGATGAAGGACCAGTTCTGAGCTTAGCAGCCGAGCCTAGAAGTATGACCTTCATTTTCTTGGCATTTAGAACCAATTTATGGTTGTGGAGCCAACTTTGAATGTTCTTAAAGTCAGAGGAGAGGGCAGAATTTAGGTTATCAATTTTGGTATCTCTGGTATAGATGACAAGATCATCAGCATTTAAGAGAGTTGAGCAGTTTTCCAGGGTACCAGGAATGTTGTTAATAAATAATGAGAAGAGAAGCGGCCCCAGATTAGAGCCTTGGGGTACCCCAACATTTATTGATGCACAGTCATATATAGAATAGTGAAATTTCACCATTGGAGACCTACCAGACAGGTAGCTGTTAAACCAGTCTACAGCTGGAAGAGAAGAAACCGATACTAAGCAGCCCAGCCAGGAGCAAGGGGTGGTCAACCAGGTCAAAAGCCTTGGTTAGGGCGATAAAGATGTTACCGGTAAGGTACCCCTCATCCATAGCTGCGAGTACATCAGAGTTAATGTTTTAGCAAGGCTGTAGAGGTGCTATGTTTCTTTCTGAAACCATGTTGGGCATCTGAAAGCACTTTAAATTTTGTGAGGAATTCGATTGTTTGATTGGCTACAGCTTTTTCAAGCAATTTGAACAGGACCAATAGAATAGCAGTTGGATGGTAATTGTTTATATCCTTCTTGTCCCTTTTCTTGTAGACTGAGGTTATACAAGCAATTTTCCAGATGTCAGGTACTGTGCAGCAGGACAGGGACAGTGTGTAGATTTTTGCTAGAGGACAGGCAATATAAGGAGCAGCAAGCTTAAGAAGACGTGGCTCAAGGAGATCCGACCCTACACTGGTATTATCAGATATGGATTTAAGAAGTTTGGGGACCCCCTGTGATGTTATAGCCTTAAAACAGAAAGGTGGGGTATGTGGAGATATAGGGGGAGGTGTAGTGGGGTAAAGTGTCTTGCCCTAGGCCCAGGGCTGAGTGTGACTTGCCTGGGGTTTGAAGGAGGAGGTATACACAGTCAGATCAGAGAACATCACATTAAAAGCATTCACTATTGTGACAGGGTCATTACAATGAGTCTCATTTAGTACCATATCTGGTGGCGTGCTGGGTTGGGATGCCCCAAGGAATGATTTGATATGAGCCCAGAATTTCCTAGAGTCACATGCAGAGTTGGCAAGCAGGTCTTTGCAGTATTTACTTTTTGCAATTCTGATTTTCTTCTTGCAGAGGTTTCTGTGAGCCCTAGAGGTGTTGAAATCAGACCTTGACCCAGACTGTTTGAAGCACCTTCAGTAGTTGTCCCTTTTACGTAGATCACCTAGCAGGTCCTTATGTAGCCACCTAGTTTGTTTACCTCTGACTCTCCCTGGTGACCTTGGGAGCATGTCGATTTTGAACAAACAACAATTTGTTGAGGAAGATTTGCAATGCCTCATCAACACAGTTTGTGTGATAGATCTCAGAGCAGTCAACAAAGGATATATTCTGAAGAAAAGCATTTGCACCCAGGTTAGCAAAGTTTGCGAACTTCACATAGCGAGGAGGGGGAGACGGAGGGGCACTTGATACCCATACTCAGAAATAGGAGCATGGTCAGTTATTGCATCAGCTAGGATCCCAGATGAAGGCACATGATCTATATGGTTTGTGAGTATCCAGTCTAACAGGGTACCTGTAACCATCGGATTTGTTGTCCCGGTCAGTTCAGTTATTATCGGATGTAGGTTATGGCTACTTGCCACTGATGTTAGGGAACTATGATTAGGCGCCCCAGCCAATTTAGGTTAAAATCACCTAAGATTATAGCCTTGTTATTGTTTATATTTGATAGGGTCCTGTCAAGTAGGTCCTGAAACCCGGCCACATCCCCAGAGGGGGGATTGTAGACACAGACAATGTGGAGTTTTTTTGCTCCTAATGCAGCAGTGGTATGGATGTGTTCACACGAGGTAGACAAGGCCGGATTATGGACAGTTGTTATGGAGAGGTGGTCTTTGTAATACGTGGCAATACCACCACCATGTTTTGCTGCCAACCTATCCCTGCAGACCAGGGAGTAGTTAACTATAGTGCACCGAGAGTCAGGTACTTTAGGTTTCAGCCATGTTTCCATAAAACAGAGATTGTCTGGATTATAGTCCTTCATCCAAGCCTCTCGCTCATCCTTACGACATATTAGGCTTCTGATATTCATGTGTGCAATAAGGATACCTTTACTAGAGAGTCCCGATACATCAACTGCCGTGAAGTGAGCAGGGGGACCAGGATTAGATTCAATATTAGTTCAATAATATATAGAGCTCTTTAGAAACTGCACAAAATAACCACAGAACAACAGAATTTAAACAACTGGTTGTTGTATTGCTAATCCACCTTGGGAGAGCCCCTAGCACCTTGGCTTAATGCCCCCTTGAAGGCATTAAGCCGAGGTGCTAGGGGCTCTTACAAGGTGGATTAGCTATACAACAAGCAGTTGTTTAAATTCTGTTGTTCTGTGGTTATTTCGTGTGGTTTCTAAACAGCATTATATATTTTTTGAACTGTTTACTGAATTTTCGGGTTGCCGCCCGTTTGTAGCACACTCCTCATACGCTGAGCACAGTTTGAATCTCCTTTTTGTTTCATTTAGATTCAATATCACCAGATAGAAAGAGAAGTAGAAAGGTGAGGAAGCAGATCCTAACCAGGTGGAAAACTAAAATATAAACGGCTGTATGCTTCAATTTTAAAAGAGCAGCAAGTACTTTGTACATAAGTCCTTTGGAGTACAGGATAAAATGCCAATAGGGCATTGGCCATGGCTTGGCAATAAATAGGTTTGAGAAGTGAAAATTCATTTGGTCACCCACCCTTCCTTGGTAGTCACAGGGGAAGGAAAGAGAGGAGACACTCAAGCAGAGTAGAATAAGAAGGCCAATGGCTCCTCCACCCAGCCAGTAACAAGTCATAGCACCTGATTCAGGTTATAAAAGAGTGGAGAAACTCAGGAATTTGAGAACTCAGCCCAACACAAGACAAGTGTGAAGCAAAAGTGTTGTTTAGAGTACAGGTTTACGTATGATGAAGTGGATCTTGAAACAGGAAACATACAAGGTTTCAGTGCAAAGCAATATTTATAGTTTAGTTTTAGTTTTTATTTAAATTTTTAAGTTCCACTGTCCAGCAGTTTAAGTCAGTTTATACAGTAGTGGAGAAACTGGGAAAGTACAGGATTGTATGATAGTAGGGTTCAAGTAGGTCAGAGACAAGAGCATCACCCAGAGACAATATGTAGGACCAAATACAAATGCGCTGTGCTAGGTTGTGTAGGATAGTCTAAATAGGGGAAGTTTATTTTGTCAGCCCCCTAGTGTCATTGCATGATAAGGAGCCAATGGAGACTTGGGCTGTTAGTCATATGATGAAGAGAAACACTATATAAGTAAAGGCCCACCCAGGGTAGGTGAGGTGGGGGTGGGTGGGACGAAACAGCTTTTATGCCTTTCCCAACCCACTGCTGCAGTAGGCAGCCGGGCGTGTGGTCCTATGCACTGGGGGAAAAATCCCTTGCAGCGTGGGTGTCCTGGCTCCTGCAACAAGGGAGACACTTGGAGGAGTGGCAGCAGACAGTGATGTCCTGGACAAGTTAACCCGGTGGGTCCGAATCCCCAGAGGGCTTGGAATGGGACCTGAAGGGCAAAGGAAGGGAGAGGATTTAAGTAGCAGCAGACAGTGGGAGGGAGCAGAAGAGAACATAAGAACTGGGCATTTAGTGTGACAGAGTGGAAGTAGTTTGGTGAGTTTTAAGAAGGGCAAGAGAGGGAGGGCAGGGGAGAGAGAGAGAGAGACAGAGAAATATAGGCAGTAGAGGAAAAGGACTTAGTACTGTGATTTAACCAGACTTAAACTGTAAGCATTTCATAGAAAAAAAAACTTTTGACAGTGTAATTATTCAAAAAAGTCCTGTAATCACTTTAAGAGTTGTGTCAGATACAACACTATGCACAACCAGGCCGTAGTCTATGATGCAGATAATGGAGCTATTCACTTCAAGCTGAAGTGCATTGGTGGTCATACAGTGAATGTGCCTGTATAGGAGGCCAATCCTAGTACTAACCACTTTTGCGAGATGGTCTACATGGTTTGCGAAAGATAGGGAACTGTCAAGGTTTACCCCTAGGTATTTGAATGTGTGCACCAGTTCAATTGGGGCATTGAGGCTATTCAGTATAGTTAACCGATGAGATTTACGTTTATTGTGTGGGTCTGCGAATAGCATGACTTTCACCTTTTTACAATTCATAAGCAGTTTGTTCTTCAAGAACCAGGCCTCAACAGTTGGTAGGTAGGTAAACATTTTTATTCATAAAAGAAATGAATATGAATAATTCCACTGAGCCAAGGCTCATTGTCAGGGAGGTCCAGGTTCAGATTCCTAGTTACTTTTTCAACAATTAATCTATTACAATATAAACAACTACATGACTTATATGACTTACAACCTACAAAATACACAAATGAATAAAATTAATAAAAATTATCAGGATAACAGGTACATACTTTACAAATAAGGTCTAAATATTTATAAAGTGCATATTTTCATATACATATCTTAATATAAGATTGACCTAGCTCATTGCTATTACCATACCATAGATAATGGTTTATTTTTTACTCTATTACACAATCAGTATTCACATGTAATGTATACCTTTTTTTATTTCTTTTATTTGGATTTCTCTGCTCAGAGATCTTAATTTCTGTGGCAATTTGTTCCAGAAAAATGGACCAATGTATACAAAATGGTTTCTTCCAAATTCAGTTCTGCATTTGGGTACTATATATTCCAAACTATCAGTCAAACGTAATCCACTTGTAGGTGTTTTAATAGTTATACAATCATAATATAATCAGGGACTTTCCCCAAAATACATTTGATCATAAATGTTGTTATATTCTGAATTCTCCTTTGAGATGGAAAGAGCCAATCCCATGCATTATACATGTCTATTCTGTGGGTCCTATTTGGAACATCTAGAATATACCTTGTTAACTTATACATAAGATCCAATTTATGCAACTGTGTTTTTCAGAAGTTATGCTGGAGTTGTGTCTCCAGATGGTGTGGGTCAGGATTACTGGTAAAAATAATGGCATCATCTGCATAGAAGAGTCTTCTATCTGTGCTAACATGGGGGAGGTGGTTTAGGAAAAGACTGAAGAGTACAGTAGAGGGCCTAATATTGAGCCTTGTGGGAAACCTATACGCGCTTGCTGGCTATCCAAGAGGAATCTGTTTATTTTGCCTGTTGGGACCTGTTCCCAGGATAGCTTTAGAACCACCCAATGGCTTCAGTTAAGAGCCCAATGGCAAAGAGTTTGTCAAGCAGTAAGGTATGGTTGACCATGTCAAAGGCTTCAGAGAGGTTGATGTATGTCATCCCCACTAGCTGATCACGGTCAAGAGTGCTATGAATGTAGCAAGTGTACACTAGTAACGCTGTGGTGGTACTGTGCGCCTTGTGAAAGCCATTCTGCTGTGGGCACGGGATCTGGTACTTTTCAAGGTAATCAGCTAGTTGGTCCAATACAATGTGCTCCAGAGCTTTGGAGAGGGGGGTAGGGTTGAAATAGGGTGATAGTTTGTATTGAGGCCCGATCCTTGCTTTTATGGACTGGGATTACCACAGCGGCTTGACATTTCTGGGAGAACTGAGCATGCCTTAGAGACAGGTTCAGTACTTTAGTCAGTGGGATTAATATCTCATCCAGGGTGAGGGAAATGAGTTTGAGATCTAGAGAGTCACTACTATATCTTGATTTTATTAGCACTCATTGCAGATATTTTCTGGCTTCAACCTTGGAGACTATTTTGAAACAGAAGGGGGGGTGGTCCTGTGGTGGAGCCTTCTCTGCCTACACCTAATATGTTATTGGTTGCATCAAAGATGTATTTTGTACAGGAATTCTTTGCTTTTTGGTTTCAATCACCCTATTCCATAGTTGTGGCCTTTAGTGAATGTGGTCCATCTTTTTATTTTATATACTGTCTTTCCCTTAGGTCTGAGCTCTGATGATGGAGCCTTGAGCTCTGAAACATAAGCACGCAAGTATGTGGAACCAGCTTTTGAAGACATTTGATCACATATCTCAATGCAGTAGGAGCGGCACAAAGACAACCGCAGAGCTGATGGATATTCTAATCCTAGAGATCCATGGAAGTGCAATAATGCTCAGCCCAACCAATGGGAAAGATATTATATAAAATAAAAAGAAGGACCATATTCACTAAAGGCCACGACTGTGGAGGAGGGTGACCGAAACCCTGTACAGGAAGAAATTCCTATACAAAAGGATTTAGGCAAATGAAGCACGAAGAAACAGGACCTCAAAAAAACTGGTAGAGTGACTTGTTATACATTTCTCGATGCAGGGACAATATTGCAACTGAAATAAGGCACATGTTTAGAGTGTCATGTAAACAAGTTGAAGATTTAAACTGCCTTATGAAAATAAACATGTAAAAAGGTAATTTGAAGCTTGAGAACCCTATTTTTCAAAGTGTGCTGACAAACTTGTTCTTTTTAGAACTAAAAATATAGTTAGGATATCCTGCTATTAAGCACCTGTACCCCCCCCCAAGTACAAAGGGGTCCTTGAGCACAATCATTTGTTTGATTTGCTACTGCGTTATGAAATATATTTTGTTTCATATGGGCATCCAGTACAGCCATCTCAGGATGTGAATCCAAGAAACTCTCAACTCTGGTACAGCAGGCACAGGAGCATGATATAACAGTCTGCTAACTTTAAGATTGGAAGGATTTTTGGGGGTATTTTTTAATGTTTGTATTTATTCTTGAGGCGGGGAAGGGCTACTAGAAAACTAGAAAATACATAGTGCAGAGTATAACAGGAGGACAACATGGATAGACAGAACAGGAATCAAAATTCAGGGAGATTAAGACAACTACTTCTACTACTATTGCAGTTTTTGGGGCAGGGAAGCGGATTATTATATAGGAAGTAGGACAAGAAATTCAAAAAGTCAAAGAAAAGGATAGCAAAGTTTTTGTTTTTTAATTATTTCTTTTGGTTTTCAATTTTTTAGTTTACATTTTTTGGTGGGGGAAACAACACAGTATGAAAAGACATACAAAGAAAATTAACACAGAAATTATTAACTACTTCCACAGTCAACACGAAGACCCCTAACAAGCTTAATAAGCTTCTCTTGGTTTTCCAAGACAGTCTAGAAATCTCTCCTGGTATCTCTCCTTACTTCACTGAGCTCCTGCCACAAGTCAGCAATTTCAACCCACAGGCAGGCAATGTCTGCCCATCTGGCTACTTCTGCTGGTGCTGCTGGTGGTAGGGCTCCAAGTCCTGCAGCTGCAGGTGCTACCAACTTGACTGTCCTCTGACCAGTGCAGTCCTCCTGGGCCATGCACCACAATGGCCTGCCCCCTTATGTTGTCCAAAATTGCCCTTAGCGGTATCCTCCTCCTCCTCCTCACCACCTCTAGCTTCTACCTCCTGCAGCTTGGCATGCCACTCTGCATGGTGGTGGACATTCTGGTATGTCCTCTGCCCACCATTGCCCATGTGGTTCCCTTTTTTGCCACACTGTACCTGATGCCCACATAAACTGCAGGTGAAGATACTGTCATCGTCACCATGGCTGATGAAAAAGACCCATATGGGTGAGATCCTTGCCAACTGCGGCAGGAGGGAGCACCCAAGATTGTGGCATGCTCTACATGGCTGGTGGTGGTGGTGGTTGAAGGAGGTGGGGGGGTGGAGGCAACAGGCTGCTGCTGCTGCTGTTCTGCCACCTCCTAAGCATCCCTCCTCCCTTCCTCAGATGCTGCAACACCGGGGGCTGCCACAGAGGAACAAAATGCTCACCTATTCAGGTGAACTAATCTTGCTCTCCTGCCTGCCCCACTGACTGCACCACTTCCCTCCTCCATTTAAGAATAAATGAACCAAAATGAGAGTGAGAGACTGTCAAAAATAAAAAAAAAGACTATTAATGAAACAAATTCCATCACAGGTAGGATACAAACAAGATAATAGTCTTTAAAAGTAAAAGATCTTAACAACTGCAAGAAAAAAAATGCAAGAAAAACTAACTTCTCACAAAGATATTGAACTACAGTGGCGTGAAAAAGTATTTGCCCCCTTCCTGATTTTCTCTATTATTGCATATTTGTCACACTGGATGTTTTCAGGTCTTTAGACAAAATATAATGTTAGATAAAGGGAACCTGAGTGAACAAATAACACTTTTTTTTTTTACTTATTTCATTTATTTAATGAAAAAAGTTAACCAACACCAACTGGCACTGTGTGAAAAGTAATTGCCCCTAGTTAAATCAACCCAATTAAAAGGATAATTAGAGTCAGCTGATTGAACACAGCCAGGCTTGATTACAGCCAGCCCTGCTCAATATAAACCTTACTTATTTTGGCCCTTACCATCAGAGCTGCCAGCACAAAGATTCAACCAGCACATTATGCCATGATCAAAGGAAGTTCCTGAAAAGATCAGAAAAAATTTGTTGCCCTCTTTCAGTCTGGAAAGGGTTACAAAGCTATTTCTAAGGCTCTGGGACTCCATCGAACCACAGTGAACCATAATCTCAAATGAGAACACTTGGAACAGTAGTGAATCTTCCCAGGAGTAGGCGGCCTGCCAAAATTACTCCAAGGGCACAGCATAAAATCATCCAGGAAGTCTCAAAGGATCCTAAAACAACATCCAAAGAACTGCAGGCTTCTCTTGCCTCAGCTAAGGTCAGTGTTCATGACTCCACAATCAGAAAGAGACTGGGCAAAAATTGGCTTCATGTGAGAGTAGCAAGGCAGAAACCACTGCTAACCAAGAAGAACATAAATGTTCGTCTCTCATTTGCCAAGAAGCACCTGGATGATCCACAAGCCTTTTGGGAAAATGTTCTATGGACAGATGAGTCCAAAGTGGAACTTTTTGGACGACATGGATCCCATAATGTCTCGCGTAAAGCAAACACAGCATTCCACAGTAAGAACACCATACCAACAGTCAAACATGGTGGTGGTAGTGTGATGGTGTGGGGATGCTTGCTGCCTAAGGACCTGGATGACTTGCCAAAATTAAAGGAACCATGAATTCTGCTCTGTACCAGAAAATTCTTAAGGAGAATGTCCGGTCATCCTTCCGTCAGCTGAAGCTGAAGCGTAGTTGGGTCATGCAGCAAGACAATGATACAAAACACAAAAGCAAGTCCACATCAGAATGGCTAAAAGAAGTAAAATTAAAGTTTTGGAGTGGCCTAGTCAAAGTCAGACTTAAACCCAATAGAGATGCTGTGGCAGGACCTGAAACAGAGCAGTTCATGCTTGAAAACCTACCAAATGTTACTGAATTAAAGCAGTTCTGCAAGGAAGAGTGAGTTAAAATTCCTCCACAGCGATGTGAAAGACTGATATTGAATTATAGGAAGTGTTTGGTTGCAGTCATTGCAGCTAAATGTGGAGTAACCAGTTATTAAGTGTAAGGGGGCAATTACTTTTTCACACAGTGCCAGTTGGTGTTGGTTAACTTTTTTCATTAAATAGGTGAAATAAAAAAATTAAAAACAAGTGTTATTTGTTCACTCAGGTTCCCTTTATCTAATATTACATTTTCTCTAAAGACCTGAAAACATCCAGTGTGACAAATATGCAATAATAGAGAAAATCAGGAAGGGGGCAAATACTTTTTCACGCCACTGTATACTGACACTTCTAGTTGCTTCTCAGTCAGCTAACACAACCACTACTGAGAAAAGGAAATTACATCAGTCACTTCCTGCATGATTAGATTGTACCATGTGACCTTCACAAACTAAACCATGTGACAAAGCCTTTTTTTGTAATTTCGCCTTGACAAACGCAAGGCGAAGTTACACAGTGAAGTCACACGGTGAAGTTGGCAGTAATAAGGGAACTTTGCAAAATATTTCACAGATGAGAATTTGACGACTTTGCCTCAAATTTGCCTGAGAATTAAAAATTTATGCATCTCTAGTCTTGATACAGGAGGGAAAATGCATCCAGTCTGCAGTTTGAAATCAAAGTGTTAAACTACAGAAAGAAATTCAACAGAACTGATCTCTGAACTCTGGAATAATTACATGTATTATGGATTAATGTATTAATGCACGGGACAGACATAAGGCCATTCCTATAGGGGGGTAGGAAGAAATAGGCTGTTGGTTAACTAGGATCGGCAGCTTATCCAGTAGGTAGGGAAATGGGCAGACTAGGTGGGCCAAGCAGTCCTTCTCTGCTGTCAGAGTCTATGTTATGTTTCTATGTAAACTGCACAATGGAATTCCTCAGATCTTTCATTCCACGGTTCACAGGTATTATTCTGCAGTTCTGCCAGAAAAGTTTGCGGAACAAGTTAAAAATTCACCAAACACATTCTGAAGATTCTCATATCTCCAGTAAGAATTTCAGAACATTTTGTGAAATTTAAGAATTTCCATGAAATTTGCATGAATTCAGAACAGCAGTTTTAGCCCAGCTCTAAACTGCGATATGTAAATGAGGGGCAGTCCGAAGCAAAATCGCAGGAGCAGAAAAGGTTGTCCAGTCTGGCAAGGGTGGACTTGGGAGCGACACTGTAGACAGTATAATCATAATCAAAGATGGGAAGGGTCATCTTCATGACTAGCTCCCTGCTGGTCATGCTGTCCTCCTGAGGCCAAGTGCAGTCACAGAGGACTATACTTAGCCCCCTGAGAACAACGGTATCAGCAAACATCTGATCTGAGCTTATAAAATCTTTAACATGCACTGCAGGCTATTAAATCCCCCACTACAGCAGCCCTCCTCTGATGTAAGCTACAGGGGATTCTGGGATTTCTGGTTAAAGAAAATGTCAGCTTAGAATTTGGCAGAATTAGCCTAATACAATCTACTGTACTACAGTAAACAGTAAGAAAAAATGTTTTTACACACCAAGCCCAAATTGGGACCGGACCCACACTTGGGTGTGTGGCTCCTGTTGCTGACTGTTCCCCTTTAAGGTTTTTTATGCTGATGACGATCTTAAATTTAAATTCCTCTTCAGTTGTAGGCTGAAAACTCAATGCTATAGTGTAGGGGGTAAGTCAGTTCACAGAAAAACTTGGACTTCAGGAAGGACGTTTAAATGCTTATCCCACATTTACACATTATACAATGCTGGTATCTTTTCAAATGTCACACTCCAAACTAAACAATCAGGTCTGTAAACCTAATTATGACTTTCTACAAATGTTTATAGATGCACTACAGGTTGTGTCACAGACTAATGTTCCACACTCCTATCACACAAAGGACGGCTGTCTTTGTAAAGCAGTGGAAACCTGTTTTCCCTTAATGGCTTACATCAGTGATATACAGGTGTATAAATAAAAGACAAAGAACCTCTGTGTGCAAGCACTGAGGCAATGGTTACCCCAAAGGGCATTTGGCTGGGAAGCCAAGTTTCAAAGAAATACAAAAATCACACATGCCCCCACAATGTAAAGCATCATGGACTGCATATGCAAATCACCACCGAATATTATGCTGGTTCAACTTTAAGCAGAAATGCATGGTGCTGAAAGGCCCCTCACACAGTTCGCAAAGGGTGCCAACAGGTGTATAAATGCTTCACTGTGTATAAGTACAGCATATATACAGCACAGTCAATCTACTCAGCTTACTGATCTGCAGTATAAATTAAGCACAAACAAATAATACTCTCTTGATTTTTTTGCATCCCTGTGATAACAAAATACTGATGCCACTCAAATCTCTGTTGGAGGAGCTGTGGCACAGAGGGGGCCCACACCCATATATTTTGCAGCTGTCCCAAACTCAGTGAACAGTGGAGTAAGATTAGTACTATAATTGGTGAAATGCTAGAGATCCCCCCAAAAGACTTTGTTAATTTAGTCTTGGGATAATAGTGGCAGGACTATCCAGCAGTAAAGTACCTATACAATATTTTAATCACAGCTGCAGCCAAGGCAGTAACACAAAAATGATTCACCTAGGACATATCTCTTGAGAAACAATGATAAGGCATTTGTAGGATATCAAGGAGGTGTAGTATATTATAGATCCGCTGAGACTCCAAAAAATACTGTGCAAGATGGCTACCATTCCTTGAATTCAGCAGTAAATGAATAGGTAATTCACTTGAGGTACTTGCTGAGGAAGTGTAACAAGAAAGTGCCCTCCCCAGGGAACTGTGAGTCTCCCTGCATTTCTAACCACCTCATGGCAGCTAACACTACGTAGACTGAAACTGCTAGAGATGAAATGGGTGTAGGAGCCTTCTGTTCCTCTCAAGAAACTCCTCCCATCGTGAGTACACATCATTGGATATAAACTGCATGACAGCATAACGTACACTTTGCCTCCCTCACTGAAATTAGTTATTGAAGACATTAATGTAAGATGCACTATATAATGAAAAGATGGTACTCTGATGTGCATTCACCTTGTTTAAATTTTTTTAATTTATTGTTCCTATTCTCACTGCAGTGTTATATTGTTGAGGTCACAGTATAGCTAAGTGTCATAAAATTTTAATAAACTAATTTAAAAAAAAACCGATGCACAATCTAATATAAAAAGCACAGCATGTTTAGTATTTCAGGAGGATTACCACTAATACATGAAAGTCACCAGCCTGAACTGGAACAGCAAAACTCATGTTACAAAATGTACAGCACCAGCTTTGACTCCAACTCCAAACCCTCCTATCTGTAGTACACAGCAAACAATGTCAGCACACACCCCATGAACTGTGGAGTCTGCCAGTCCTCTTTCCTAGTACTATATTCCCTACCTCCCACCTGCATCAGCTCAGAAGCCCACAGATCATCTACACCCATGTCTAGCGTACTGTGAAGTACACAGTTAAACATGGGGCTTAATGTTTAGTTGCCTCCTCTTTAAGAGCACTCAGAACTCTATTGTTGATACAAATTGTTTGTTACCACTGCCTGGTGGTGCTTTAGCAGATCAGGGGCTCCAGAAACCTATCAGTCTGAGGCATAGCCTCATGGTGTGCAGAAGTCTCCTGTTGCTAAATAAACAATTTTCCACTTTTGTTTTATGTGATCAACTAAAATATTCGTACAATCCAGCAATATGGCATCCACCGGTACAGTGAGAGATGGGCATGACAGACCTAAGGTAAAGGTCCTAGTGGCAGACCAACACCAAAACACCGCACGTGGTGGAGAATGCAGCCCTTCTCCTGCCCTGGCCCTGTCTTGACTGCCTGTGCCAGCACCCTACTGCTGTGTGCGCCACCAGGTACCCAGTCCTTCTCTCTATTCCAGCACCTGCTAGATCTGGACCCCCAGGCATCCACCGGAAAATCCTTGCTGCAGAGAATAGAAAATAATAAATGCATCCTACTATCCCCTCCAGCCCTCCTGCAAGACTATAAATTAGGGGAAAAATGTGGTACAGTACTTGCCAACTAGTAAATCAATGACTTGCCAGCAATTATTTGTAGGCATCACCTAAGCTCTGAACCTACACCCCCTGCAGCACTAACCTCATGGCAGCAGGCCTGTCTGAAACTCTGTTTTGTAAACTGTGGTCTCCCTACACCTCCCAGGTACACTTACTGTCCACAGCGCCTGTCAAAGGAAGAAAATTAATCAGTACACTAGTGAAGACAGCAATCTGGTTGCACCAACAACCCCACCTGCAACTCCATTTTGTCCTGAACACCCATTTGCTTGCAAGTCAACACAGAGATCAGTGGCATGACAGGCTCGTCATTACACTGGCTGCTCCTCTGTACACCCACTTCCCTACTGAGTCCCACACTGCCAGAAACACCTGCCATAGCTCAGCTTGGGCCAGACTAACCCCAACCACTCATGCTCCTTCGGGTTCCCTTCAGATCACCTTGACCCTCAGAACTTGCAGCACAATCACAAAGATGCAATGACCAATTATGGCTATCTGCTTCTTGTTACCACAGCACCTGCCACTCTATCTTCCACTATAGAAAAAAAGTCAGATTTACCATTGCAGCCAGCAGCCATAGCAAGTACACTGCTCTGCACTTCTTTATGCCACCGACCGCCACTCCTCCTTACACAACTCTGCATCTCTCAAGCACTGGCAGCACTTCAGGACTGTGGCTCCATACAGTATTTTTCCAGTATGCTGAAAGACCCTGACCGATGGTACCTCAACAACCATGCTGCTCCTCAGAAAATACTTATCCCGAGCCTTAAGGACTACTGCCTTCCTTTCTGATGGCAGGCCTGGTACCATCACAGCTCTGCTTCAAGTTGTTGCTATCCCCTTCACCACACTACAAGCAAAAGGAGTCAAAAATAAACAATAATATGTCAATAAAAGGATTGCAATAGACCACCGGAGCCCACCAGAGCAAAACAAAATAAATAAATAATAATTACAAAAAAACAAAAGAAACGAATGACCATGCATAACCTAAGTAGAGCAATAATCAGATCAAATGCTAAGGGGCACACAAAACATAAACAAATAACTAACAACAGTAGGAGCCACCAGTTAGCAAATATTCCCAACCTGTGCCACTCACACAAACTTGTAGCCTCCGAATGGCCAGGCAGGGCAATAACAAAGTAGGCAGCAATAAATAAAATAAATTGATCCCAATAAATCAAGAGAAAGGGACAGAAAAAAGCCATAAACTGGGGAGTACTTAAGCAATAAAGTAAATAATTTCCCCAGCAAATGCATCACTCACCAAAAGGTGCCCACCATTTTCCCTCCCTCTTGGAGATGAGGACGATGGAGGGAATTGCCATTTTGAATGACTGCCTATAAAACTTTGGAACAATCCAGCAGAATTTTATCAGGTAATAGAAGCCATATACATGGGATATTTTGGAAATCTTGCCTAGTCTACATGGATGATGTTACTGTTTTCAGCAGAACTTTTCAGGAACACCTTCAACACCTCAAAGAAGTGTTTGAACTCCTCTGATGAGTCAACTTCGAGCCTTTCCCAGAGAAGTGTTGTTTTGCACCGCACCAAATTCATTATTGGGACATGTTGTTAGTGCTCATGGCATCTGGACAGACCCAGACAAACTCTCAGCAGTCAAAGACTATCCAGAATCTTTCAACCTCAAAGACTCAGAGCTTTCCTAGGCCTGTCTGAGTATTACTGAAATTTCATCAGTCACTATGCCAAGATTGCAGTTCCACTGTATACCCTTACCAAAAAGAGATGTGAATATACAGTGTATGGACTTCTGAGTTCAAAGAGGCCTTTAACTTAAAGGACAAACTGATCTCCACCCCAGTATTGGCCTACTCAAGGTACAACCAACCCTTCAAACTCTACACAGACACTAGTTCTTCAGCTGTGGGCACTGTGCTTTGTCAAGTTCAAGATGGAACAGAATGGGTTGTTTACTACACTGGGTGTTCTCAACGGTTACCCGTGAAAACGGTGACTACAAATGAGCGACGGCAAATTAGCGACTAAAAAATCGCTACTGCTCTGTCAGCGACCAGCACAATTGAGCGAATTCTATAATTTGGGCGACCGCGCATTGCAAGTAATTTGTCATAATAGCGAATGGCAAATTCAGCAACTCTGCTGACAGGATTCAGAGACTGACAGTTTAAATTGACAGTAAGTTTTTAGCCACTCAATAAATGGAACTGGGAAGCCATCAGCAGACAAATGTTCGATCCTGTCAAACGCCTCATTTTGATCCATGCTTACCAAAAAAAAAAATTAATTCACCCTCATTCCCTGTTGTGACACTGTCCCTTAAAAGGATTAAAGCAGCCACAATCTTTCTGGATGGCACCCGACAGAATTGGGTTTGGTGAATTATACTATCTAAAACCACCAGAAATCGCCCTTGTACATCCCCCACCAGACCTCCTCCTCCGGGCAATCCCCAGCTCCCGACATCTCTTATAAGTCTCAAAAGGAAGTGGTGGAAGCTCACAGGGCCAGAGATCTTGGAGGAGGGCCACCGAGTAGCTGTGCCTTCTAACACATTGTCCCAGGCACATGTTTAAAACTAAATAAAACCCAATTAAAACTTAAACCGAGTCACTATCCACCAAAACAAATATCTACGTAAAAAATCGCTACTGCTCTATCAACGACCAGCGCTATTATTACATGGTAGCTGAGATTGTGGGGCACTGAAATTTGAGAGCGCTATTAATGCAGGCGCCGAAAAGGAGGCGCTCAAATTGTAGTTGCGATTTTATAATCGCGATTTTCACATGGAACCGTTCTCAACTGAGCACTACTATATCATCACAAAAAAAGAATGTCTAGTCATGGTATTTGCTGTAAAGAAATTTGACTGCTATCTTCGCTACTACTCATTCACAGCTATCATTGATCACTGCCATCAGATGGTTATTTGAAATGAAAGACCAGTGGGAAATCATGCCTGATGGATTGCCATGCTCCAATCCTACACCTCTGAAATTTAGTACAGACCAAGTCGAGTTTGTTCTACACAGATGGTATCAGTTGATGACAAAATCTCTCCGCATTACTCTCAACAGATGAGGTGTCCTGTTTAGAAGCTCTTCCTTTCCACACCACGGATGTGCTTCCTGTGGGCATTCCTACAGCACTCCAAGTTTGTTTGCTGCTCCCACATGCTTCTTCAAAAAGCAGCACCAGTCCTCAAAGTCTCTGTCTTTGAGATGAGACATTAAACTGAGGTCCCATCTGCCTGTTCTGGTGGTTGTTTAGGTGGACATTAAATATCCCATGGCACTTCTCAAAAAGAGCAGGGGATGTTTTTATTCACATTCAAAAACATAACATTACAAGAAAAAAACTGTACATTGTACACAAAATAAACATGACAAAATGAAAAGCAAAACATTCTAAAAGGGAAAGCTAAAAGTATTCAAGTCATACTAACAGCAAAATAACACTCCCCTTACAATATATCCGAACATGCCCCATGGAAACCTAAAACACCCAAATTAAGAGAAAAACATCAAAACAGTAAGAAAGCATATAAAGAATTCTAAAAAACCTAAAATAGTGAAACTAACCCACCCAATCAATATCCTCCCAAGTTTGTGTACACCATTCTGCTCCCTTAAAATCCTTTTCTCATGTAAACACATCATCTAGTTCAGCCTGCAATTTAAACAAGAGGTCTGGTAACGTGATATCCTCCCCTTGTAAGAACCTCTGATCCTGAGCATGCCAAATCACCCATTTAATACAAGCAAATATCACATATACAGTACTCTTGTGCCAGGATAACCATGGTCCTGATAATTGACCATACATCAACATAGCATATGTCATTTCACTAAAGCAGTTCAATTTCCAAAAAGCATCAAGATCATTCCTTAGAGACTTAATGTAATGACTGTCAAAAAATAAATGCTGCATTGTCTCTATATGGTCAGCACATTCCAGCACTAAACAGACCCTGTCCGTTAGCATTTTGTGTTTATGATTCCCCCTGACATTGAGTTTATCATGTCCACACAACCATATCCTGTTCCTCATCTTGGGGAGGATCCTGATCTCCAGCATACATTCTAATAACGGAATAATGCATGACAGGGTGTGTGTCGTGCTGGGATAACACCATGCCTGGGTGGGTTGGGCACGAGGCCACAGGCCGAGTGCATCCAATGCCCCAGGCATGGCATTATCCAAACGACACACACCCTGGAGTGCATTATTCCTATTATACAATGTCTTGTTGTTATATATAAAATAAAAAAATAATTTTAAAGAATGTTTTTATTAGTGTGGAAAAATATTTTTGTTTCTTAAGAGGAGATGGAAAAAAAATATCTAGCTCATAGAGCTCATCCATATTGGTTCACAGTGCTGAGACTAGACCCATTGTGTTATGCTGGGATAATGCCATGGGTCCAGCCCCAAACTGATCAATCACAGTCCAAGATTCTTTCTTGCCATTGTATAATAATAAAGAACAGTCTACACAGAGGGACTTACTATAAAAACCGGGTCCTCAAAATAGTGTTTCTGAGCAACCGACATGGCACTGGCCAAAGGTGCTACACTGCAGAATTAGAATAAGCATACCCCCAGTAAATCTCATACCAAAAACTAGAGTTCTATGTCACTTCATTTTAAAGTTATGAGCTCTTTTGTAACCCTGATTTCACTACCTGTCCAAAAAAGCATATTTCAGTGATGCACTGCTACTGATGTCATCTCAGGAACTCACAGTCTACTCTTCCCTGTCAGCAAGCTTATAAGACCTGCCTCCAAAGTTTTAAAGAACATATGTAATGGTTTTCACATGCAACACAGGCAGCACCATTCAATAAGTAAGCAATAAGACACAACGGGGTGTGCATTAGATAGTTCTAACTAGGGGATGTAGTGAGGCACGAGGCCATAGGGCAAGTGCGTCCAGTCCTCTAGCTGTGCATTAGAACTGTCTAATGCACATCCCCGGAGTGTCTTATTGCGCTTATAAAATGGGGCTGTGTATTCTAAATGCTGTTTCTAGTTTTAGCTGTGCATTAGACACTTCTAATGCATGGCTAACAACCAATCAGATTGCTTGAAAGCCTTTGCTCATTTTATAAACATTGATTTAAAAACTATGTGTGTTTCAGGTTTTGTAACAAAACTGACAATTTTTCTGGTGCCTTTTTGTTGTGGCCTTTTTTTCCAGGGTTGCTGGATGCTGGGTCATAGCATACTGTTGTGAGATTTGCATGCTAAATAAGTTTCTGATGTGGTGAAAGGCTGAGATCATTCACACCTATCATTCAATTATGGGGATTTCTCGGGATGGCACTTTAAAACAATTATTCCATCTCCTTGTCCATGGGGGTGGGAGAGGTAGTGCTGTTTTGTAACCTTACTATGAGTTTCTAAATTAGCCTTCCCAATGTTTTCACCCTGTCAAGCTGTTACTTGACCTACATTTAGGCTCATTTATGTTCTACTCTAAATTACAATGATCATTTTACTGGAGTGAACACTTCCACCCCTAGTAGGAATTAACACATATAAGTCCCCTATTAAAACTTATTGTAAAGCAGACACTGACAAACAGCAATGAAGTTACCAACTTTACAATACTAGCAGCAATACAACTTCTTAACAGGCACAGTACAGTAGCACTCCAAATGGCATCAGAAGTCTGGAGGCATACTGACTCAGCATCCAGCACCCCTGAAGAAGTGGACCACACCAAAAAGGCATTAAAAATACAAATTTGTCAATGTTGTTACAAAAACTGAAACACATATTGTTTTTATAGATATGTTTTTTGAATGGTGCTGCCTGTTTTACTTTTGGAAACTACTGCACATAATCTTTAAAACTTTGGAGAAACAGGTCCTATAAGCTTGCTGAAAGGGAAAACTAGACTATGAGTTCCTGAGATGACAATATTAGCAGCTCTTCACTGAAACAGGCTTTTTTGGACAGGTAGTAAAATCTGGGTTACAAAATAGTTCATAACTTTAAAATGAAGTAATGTAGAACTCTAGTTTTTGATATGAGATTTACTGGGGGAATGCTTATTCTAATTCTGCAATGTAGCACTTTTGGCCAGAGTTGTGTCAGTTGCTCTTTAAAATGGTATTATGAAACTGCTTCCTGGTGACCCCTATAAACCAACTGAGCTCAATTTTCCACAATCTAATATACTTTAAACAAGTCTGAACATATGAAGGAAGACTTTAATCCAAAACACGCCACTTTCCCTTCCCCCATGCAGAAAAGAAACCTTCCTCCCATAACTGCATTGCCCTTGGGCCAACCCCATTGATGCCACACACTAAGGACCTAATATTCAGGTAAAAAACAATTACCAAAAGGAAAATCAAAAGATGAAACATGTTCAGACCACCCTCTTTACAGGATTTATAGGTATGATTCAGTTTAACCGGATTTAACCGGCTTCCCCATAAAAGCTTGAAAAACAAACCTAAAATCTTTGTGTACATCCCAAAAGGTAATGGGAATATGTGTGAAATGTACAAAAAAGGGGTACTATAAAAGATCGTAATAAATAATTTTCTTCCTGGATTTCCATTTAAGCACATTAAACTGAGTTACTTCAAAAGAGTTGTTCCAGTTTAACTGTACAGAGTCCCATGTCCCAAAATACACCCCTAAAATCTTAACATCCATTTGAACAAATGGAATGGAAAAATCCGGCATTATAGGCACTTCTCCTACCACTAGAGCAGTACTCTTCTCCATATTAATCTTTATCCCTGTACTTTTCTGCCTATCTGAAAACTCCTGGACAGCCCATACCCCTGAATCTAAGTCAGCTACAGTTACTACACAGTAGATCACATAAGCAGTAATCTTATTATAAATACTCACATCCTTATGTTTGAGTAGACAAATACTAGCATCTACCTTTAATTTCCTGAGCAAGGGATCCAAACCAAAAACATATAATAAAGGGCTAAGAGGACACCCCCATTGTATATATATACATTGGAATACTCATGTGACCATTCATCATGGGTCTCACCTGGGCCTCCCTGTATAACAATTTGACTAGATAGATAAATGCCTCTGGTATCCCATAATGTTTTAAAAGGTCCCATAAATAAACTTGTTTTACAGCATCTAAAGCTGTTTCCTGATCTATGGAAAATAAACACCCATCAAAATTAATTTCTAACCCCTGATCTACCACTTCCCGTAAAAAAATGAGATTGTTTTGTCATGGATCTCCCAGGCACCGCACATGTCTGTGCATCCATTATCAGAGTCTTCACAACCCTTGCCAAATAGAATAGCACCGATTTTGCTAATAATTTATAGTCCAATGTCAGCAGGCTAAGGGGCCTCCAATTCTTAATATCAGATGTCTCCAGATTTAAATAAGAAAATCATAATCCCTTCTTTCATGCTGTCCCCCAAACTCCCCACACGTGGGATGGCTAAAAATACTTCCATCAAAATGGGCACCAACTGGTCCACAAAAATCTTATAAAAATCATTAGGGTTGCCATCACAGCCTGGCGCAGTTTTAGGTGACAGTTTTAGTATGGCGTCCCTCACCTCCTCTTCCATAAAGGTGCAGTCATTCTCTCGCTATATCATCTTCCAGCAGAGGTTCCTGTTCCTCCTCTTTTCCTTCCTGAAATTTCCTTTGTACATAGTCCTGAACTATTCACTGCATGGAAGAAGTGTCAGACACTAAATTACCTAAGCCATCCCTTAAAGAGATCATCACTCTTTGACCTACCCTATCAACTGGAGTGTCATATGGGCTGACCTGTGCTTTAGTCCAATGAGTACAACATTTTTGGTTCATGTCCAAAGCATGAGCTGCCTTATGCAAACATTTCCTTTTTGACCATCGTCAACTCGGCAGCCAAATCTAGACCTGAATCTCTCGTGTGTTAAAAGTTTCAAATACTTGGCTCTCAGACTTAAGATACTTAATATAATTCTGTTTCATCACTCTGCCTGAAAGCTGTTGTAATAAAACCTTCAAATCTTGTTTGGTATCCTGCCACCATACCACTGGATTATCATATAAAAACCTCATCTCATGTTGTGCTTCCAGGAGGAGCAACACTTCTTGTTTTATATGATCTTCTTCTAATAAGGACGTGTTCATTCTCCAAAATCCACACCTCATGCAGGACTGCTGACCCTTCCCTAGAACTACTTTAACTGTCAAGTGGTCTGATGTTGTTAATGGTACTACAGAAACACCTTTTACTCCTGTTCTAACAGACAAAAACCAAAAATCTATCCTGGAGGTCAGGGAACCTTTATGAAAGGTATGCATAGGTATAACATCTAAGACATCATAGAAACATAGAATTTGATGGCAGATAAGGACCGCTTGGCCCACCCAGTCTGCCCATTTCCCTACCTACTGGATAAGCTGCAGATCCTAGTTAACCAGCAGCCTACTTCTTCCTACCCCCACCCCCTAGAATTGCCTTATGACTGTCCCATGCATGCTTGAATTCCACCACTGATTTTGACTCCACAACCTCCTCCGGAAGGCCGTTCCATGCATCCACAACCCTCTCTGTGAAAAAATACCTCCTTAAATTACCTCTGAGCCACTCCCCCTCTATCTTCAAATTGTGCCCTCTTGTTCTTGCACACCTCTTTTTTTGAAAGATGCTACCCTCTTGGACTTTGTTGATTCCCTTGAGGTACTTGAACGTTTCTATCATGTCCCCCCTCTCCCTCCTTTCCTCTAGGCTATACATATTAAGCTCCTTTGTCTCTCTTCATATGTCTTCCAGTGCAGACCCTGCACCATTTTAGTTGCCCTCCTCTGGACAGCTTCCATCCTGTCTATGTCTTTGCTGAGATTGGGTCTCCAGAACTGCACACAGTACTCCAGATGGGGTCTCACCAACTGTCTGTACAGAGGGATAATAACTTCTTGTTTTCTACTGGTGATGCTTCTCCCTATGCATCCCAGTATCCCCCCAGCCCTCCTTGCTGCCCTCTCACATTGCTTGCCCACCTTTAGGTCATCTGATATGACTACCCCCAGGTCCCTTTCCATTTTTGTTGTTGTTAGTATCTCACCCCCCATTGTGTACTCTTCCCCTGGGATTTTGTTTCCCAGGTGCATTACCTTGCACTTCTTAGCATTGAATCTAAGCTGCCATACATTTGACCATTCCTCTAACCTTGCCAAGTCCCTTCTCATCCTTTCCACCCCACCCTGTGCATCAACTCTGTTGCAGATCTTTGTGTCATCTGCAAAGAGACATACTTTTCCTTCCAGTCCTTCTGCAGTGTCGCTTATAAAGACTTGAAGAGGACCGATCCTAATACTGAACCCTCACGGTTCCCACTAGTAACCTCCTTTCTTCTGAGTGGACTCCATTTACTATTACTCTCTGTGTCCTATTCTCCAGCCAATTCTTTACCCAGGCTGTCATCTTGGGACCCACTCCCAGGCTGGCTAACTTGTATATTAATCTTTGTGTGGGACTGTGTCAAATGCATTGCTAAGTCTAGGTGACCATGTCACAGCCCGTCCCTGATCTACTACTTTGGTCACCCAGTCAAAGAAATTCTATCAGATTTGTCTGGCATGACCTTCCCACAGTGAATCCATGCTGCCTAGGGTCCTGTGCCCTCTGGCCTCTAGATACTGCTGACAATTCTTTCCTTCAGAAGTTATTCCATCATTTTCCTATCACTGAGGTTAAACTAACAGGTCTGTAGTTTCCTGCTTCTGCCTTGCTCCCACTTTTGTGAAGGGGAATCACATCTGCCCTCCTCCAGTCCTCGGGTACCACCCCATCCTCCCATGATTTGTTAAAAGGGTAGTCAGTGGTGTCACTAGTTCTACCCTTAATTCTTTTAGAATTCTGGGATGAATCCCATCAGGCCCCATTGCTTTGTCCACCTTCAGTTTTAAGAGTTCTTTCAGAACCCTTTCTTCTGTAAATGGGCTGGTATCAACTTCTGTATCCAGAGTGTTTCTACTGTTTGTTTTATGTACCTCCCCCTCTTCATTTGTAAATACTGAGCAAAAATATTTGTTTAGTATCTCTGCCTTTTCACAGTCTCCCTCTGCTCACCCTCCCTCCCCTTTATTAAGCCTCACTATCCCTCCCTTGGTCTTCCTTCACTCCCTGATGTACCTATAAAAGGTTTTATCCCCCTTCTTAACTGAGTTGGCTATCTTTTCCTCAGTTTGGGCCTTTGCTGTTCTGACTGCCTTCCCAGCCTCCTTTTTTTTAACTGATACAGTTCTCTGTCCTGCTCCTTCTGTGATTCCTTGTACTTCCTGAATGCTTTCTTTTTCTCTTGAACCTTCACTGCCACTTCCTTTGAGAACCACAGTGGTTTCTTACATTGTTTTGTTTGTTTATTTGCTTCACAAAGGCTTGTTACCTCTGTGATGGCAGTTTTATTATTCCCCATTGTTCTTCCACCCTCCTTCCTGCCCATTTGCTAGTGCATTCCTTAGGCACTCACCCATTTTAGCAAAGTCAGCCCTCCTAAAGTCCAGTACTTTTGTCTTTGTATGCTTGACTCTATTGCTGTGTTTATTGTGAACCATACTGTTCGATGGTCGCTAGTTCCCAGATGGCTACCCACTTCTACATCTGTGATCTCTCTCCATCTCCATTTGAGAGAATCAAGTCTAATATTGCTCCCTCTCAGTGGGCTCCAGTACTAGTTGTCTAAGGCATGCTCCCTGTAGGGCATCTAGAATAACTCCACTCTTCGAAGTGGCAGCTGCAACTGCACTCCAGTTAACATCTGGCATATTCAGATCACCCATCAGCAATATCTCCCTTTTCTGCCATTCTAATATACTTTCTATCATTTCCTTATCCATTTCTCCCCTGAGAAGGTCTGTATACAACCCCTGTGCGGATTGTGGTGCCATTGCCTGTCTCCAAATTTACCCACAGTGCTTCTTCTCCTCCCTGTTTACCCTTTTGTTCTGTTGCTTTTATTCCTTCCCTTATGTAAAGAGCTACTCCTCCTCCTCTTTTACCCTCCCTGTCCCTCCTGTAGATAGTGTATCCTGGTATGTTTATGTCCCAGTCATGGTTTTGTGTGTACCATGTTTCTGTGACTGCCACGATATCCAGATGTTCCTCCTCCATCAAGGCCACTAATTCAGGAAGCTTGTTACCCAGACTATGGGCATTGGTACTCATTGCTCTCCATTTTTTGATGGCTTTACCTTCTGTTGCATCATCCCCCACTGACCGTTCTACCTCGGTCTTTTTCTCATTTAGTACCCTGTTTTGAAGGGAGAGGCTGAGATTTTCCTGCTGCTTGTCAGTGCCTCCCCCTTTGACTAGTTTAAAAGCTTGCCAATGAAGCATTTAAACCGATTGCTCAAAAGACTTGTTCCCTTCCTGGACAGATGCAGACCATCCTGCCAGTATAGGCTGGTGTTCCTCCAGGTGGAACCCCAGTCCCCAATGAAGCCAAACCCCTGTGCTCCGCACCATTTTTTCAACCATTCATTAAACTGCATGGTGCTAATTACCCTCGCCTCCCCCATGCCTTTGACAGGCAGCACCTCTGAGAAGGATACTGTGTGTGCTACTTGTCTTGGGCCCCTCCCCAACTCTGCAATGTCCTCCTGCACTGCTCTAATCTCATGATGAGCCAAGTCATTTGTCCCTAGGTGGACAATTACGTCCAGCTCAGACTCCCTTGCAGCTGTTCTCGTGATCCTGAGGATGCGCTTCCTGTCCCTCCAAGCCATGGCACCAGGCAGGCACCTTACTTCAGTTTTCCCAGCTCCACCCAGTTCTATACCCCTAATAATTGAGTCCCCCAACAGGAGCTGCTTCCTTTCCCTTTGGTGTCCTCTGCCTCCTTCCTGTGGGCCTCCCTTGTGACAGTTGTCATCAGTCTTCTCTGCGGGTGCATCCATACAATGCAGTCCTCTCAATCATAAACATCCTTAAGGTCTGAGTTATCTAGGATACTCTGCAACAAATTAGTATTGCGATAGACTTTTTCTGTCTTCCTACCCCAGTCCCGTTTAGTCAAACCACAGTTGAAATCCCCTCCCATACACAATAGAATTTTAGAAGTATATAAATAAGGCTCTATTTTCCTAAGGAGTTGAGTTCTCTCAGCCTTTAATTGTGGGGCAAATTTTTTTTATCAACCTAATGGCTACGCCTTTAAGAACTGTATCAATAATGAGAACTCTCCCTGGCCAAACATTTATAACTTTTAGCACTTCAACTGGAGCACCAGAGAACAAAATTCATAGAAACATAGAAGTTGACATCAGAAAAGGACCGCAAGGCCCATCCAGTCAGCCTATTTCTTTTTCTGCCTTATGAATGTGCCATAGGGCTTTGCTCTGTCAATGGCCTATCTATTCATACTCATCTGTAGTGCTCCCTTATGCCTATCCCATGCCAGTTTGAAGCGCTGCACTGTATTCATATCCACCACTTCCTGAGGTAGGCCGTTCCATGCATCCACCACCCTTTCTGTGAAAAAGAACTTCCTCACATTATCCCTTAATTGGCCTCCCTCTAATCTCATGCTGTGTCCTCTTTTCCTGCTATTTTTCTTATATTGAAACATGTTAGACTCTTTCACCTTGTTAATGCCCTTAAGGTGTTTGAATGTTTCAATCATATCACCTCTCTCCCTCCTTTGTGTTCATGGTGCAGAGCTGTGGACCCTGCCCTACCTTCTCTTCAGTAAACACTGAGCAGAAGTATCTGTTTAGGATAGATACTTTTACATGGTCCTCCTAATCGCACACCCCCTTATCCCCTTTTTTTTAAACATATAGGGCTGGATATTCAAACTGCGCCATTCTGAGGCGCAAGCCCTTGCGCTGCGCAAAATAGTTGCGTAAGGGTGTGGCGGGCGATATTCCAAAGGTGCGCTGTTGAGCAACTCCTTTGAATATCACCCCAACCACAGCCACTGTGCATGGCGCCAGTGGAACTGCATCCACCGCCAAGTTGTCAGAGTGGAGCATTCAACTTGCGGTGGCGCGGTACCATTGGCCACGCAAATCCACGATATTCAAAGGTGACATGCAAATGGGGCCATAATTCATGCAAGGTGCAGGGGGCCATTTGCATCTGATTCTCAACCCCATTTTTCATTAGCATGTAGGTGCGCCGATCCCGAGGACTTGCGCCTGGCGCCTGCCAGGCAGCAGCCGTCAGGGACCGACGCGCCTGCAGAAGCCCGATCGCGGCAGCATTGTGGCTCCCCACCTCCTCCGCAGACATATCCCTGGTGGTCCAGGACAAATGTCTGATCATGGGCAGAAAGTAACGATCCCTAACATCTGCAGGTTCGATCGCAGTGCAAGGTTGAACCTCTGCCAGTAGCATGTCTCATCTCATTTCACCCATTCAGCCTCACCACCCGGCCCGGCAGCCTGTGGCGGCAGCATCTCCATTCACTCCGCCCGCCGCCCGCCGACCGACTGCCCGTAGCTGCACGCCTATTGCAGAGCAAGAGCCACAGCATGTAGCCCATATCGCAGCATGACAGTCCAGACGTGAATGAATCATTCACAAATCTGACTGTCATGTACGGCGGGGCTGCACACCCATTGGCCTTGCTCTGCACCAATGGCTGGCAGTCCTCACTGGCAATCAGTCGGCGGGCGGCGGGCGGCAGGCGTGGGATGCTGCCGCCCGCGCTGCTGGGGGAGGTGTGGGGCTTGTGGTGGGTGGGTTGGGGACACTAGCCACCAGGGAGATGTTTGTGGGGTCTAATTTACTTACTGCCCGCGATCGGGCATTTCGGTCCACTGGACCACCAGGGAGATGTTCGGGGTTCTGTTTACTTTCTGCCCACAATCGGGCACAGGGAGATGTTCGGGGTTCCTTTACTTTCTGCCTCTCGATCGGGCATTTCGGGTCCACTGGACCACCAGGGATGTGAACGGGAGGAGGGGTGCCACATTGATGCCCGCGATCAGGCTGGTGGGAGTACACTATGCCCGTGATCGGGCCTGCGGGGCACAGGGACTGAGTTGGGCCAGCCACAGGTGGCAGCTGCTGTGTTGCACCCTGCAATACAGCAGCTCACCTGTGGGTGGCCTCGACTTAGCCTTTTTTTTTTGGCTCAAAGTCCTGCAGGTGCAGGTTGGGAGTTGCGCCTGCACAACTCTGCATAGCCCGGCTGAATATCGGGCTGTGCAGTTTATGCATGGTTCCTCCCCCTCCAGTTGAGCATGCATTCATTTGCATTGCGCTGTTGCTCAGCCTGTTTTCAGTGGCGCAACTGCCTCTTGCTCAATATCGCAGAATGGTGCAATTTAGGACTTGAGCATGTGCAACCCTGTTGCGCATGGCGCAACCCTTTTGAATATCTGGCCCATAATGTTTTATTGAAGTTTTCAGTTTTCCATTTAGTTCACTTAGCACATTGCAGTGTACTCACAATAAGTTTCAGTTGCTGACACCACACTACATGATATCTAATGTCACTGTCATTTTACAGAGCTTATCCTAGTTACCAGGTTACAGCCATACTGTGTTTCTATTGTGCAAAATCTATTTCTCCATTAACCTTAATAGGAGGCCTGGCCTGTATAAACAATACACTAGTTACTGCAGCCTTTAAATGGACGTAGATAAATACTAGAAGATAAGATCCAATAGAGCATTACCTTACAACGCAGACCTCTCAATTTAAACATTAGGTGTATACTAGCTATGTGCTTCTAATCAAATTATACCCAATAGACCCACAAAGTAGTGCTTAAACTGCAGATAGGACTAGGGTTAAAAGGGAGACAACAGGCAAACAATATAAGGAGAACACTGACTTGAGCAGAAAGAGGGAAAGAAAAGAGTATTACAGGGTCTACACACCACAGAGGAGAGTGTGTGGCGTAAAGCATACCATCCTCGACTCACCTTTGCTATTAAGTAATAGGAGGGTTCTGTAATGGAGGAGGGGGCACTCTGCAAATATGTGAGAGAAGATAGGCATCCCATTTTACATAGTAATCGGTCAGTTTGCCTCTAGCTACTGCCGTCAGTCTTTCAAATGTGGCCAGTCTGACCATGGCCGCCCGCCGTTGAGAAAGTGTGGGAGGCATAGGTTGCCTCCATTTCACTAGCAGTGCTCTCTTCGCTTCCATGATAGCAACCAGGAGCCAGGCCTTATTAGAAGGGGTAAGTGCATTAAGTGAGAACGTGTCTCCTAACAGCAGGGAGTAGTGTTGCAGAGATAACGGGGTACCCACTATTGTAGAGCATTCCTCCAAGACTAAAGTCCAAAAGGTACAAATAGCTGGGCACAGCCACAGTATATGATATAGGTGGGCCTAAGAAGAGTGGCATCTCCAGCAGCTGTCCTGTGGGATTATCTTATGCCTGTGTAGAACTGCAAGAGTTTGGTACCATCTGAGAAGAATTTTTAATTGAACCAACTGGCTCCTTGAGTCTACATAGGCCATATGGGCCAGTCTGAGACATTCTGACCACTGTTGCAGAGATAAATTGTGCGAGATATCTTGCTCCCACGCGGCTTTACTGGGTAGGCTGACATCGGGCTGGGAGTCTCTGAGTGTTCTGTATATAGCACCTACGAGGCCCTTGCCTCTGTTAGGCAGGGAGATGTTGTTCAAACAACTCCAAGGGGACTGAGGAGGCCAGTTTTTGAGTAAAGTGGTCACAGCACTACGCAGTTGGAGAAATTTCCAGAAGTCTTGATTTGGTAATTTGTATTTAGTTTTAAGCTGCGCGAAGGACATCACCATACTCGTATTTGGTATTAGAAGGTCAGCTATCATCTGCATACCTTTAGAAGCCCAGGAAGCCCAGTGAAGCAGCTTGCAGTCCATTTTTACAAGCATGTTGTTCCAAATCGGAGCATAACTTAAAGAGGGAGGATAATCAGAACTAGGAACTCCAGTTAGACCCATTGCGCATCTCCACAGAGCACATGAGTTTGCCATAACTGGCGTACATTTGGAGTTAGTTGGCTTCTTGTTAGATAACAGAGAGTAAAGGGGGGTCCCTTCTGCCAACGTAGCTTCCAGCACCGCCCACTGAGGAGGGGGAGCATGATGCGGAGCAAACCACGTCAGGGTCTGGACCATATTAAAGGCCAGGTGGTATCCCACAAACCAGGGGAGACTGAGCCCTTCCTTAGTCCAATGTGCCTGTAGTTTCATTCTACCCCACCTGGGGAGGCCACCTTCCCAGAGTAGGAGTGCCACCAGCCTATCTGGGACTTGGAATGGTTTCTGGGAAAGCGGAATTGGGAGATTGTTTCATAGGTAAGAGACCCTCTAGAAGATAAACATTCTAATTGCCTCCACTTTACCCTTTAAAGTTAGCCGAAGTTTCCTCCAGCGATGGACCTCCACTGTTAGGGTTGTTAGGAGGTGAGAGAAGTTGGCCGTTTCAAGATCCTTCCAGGCTGCTGTGCTGTTGATGCCCAAGTAGGGGAAGCCCTGCAGTGCCCAAGAAATATCTGTACCCGCTAAACACTGTCTGCTGCATTTCTTATTTAGGGGAGATGAAGGTTTTTTTCTGATTTACCGTGAGGCCAGATATCTCTGCGAACTCTTGCAGTAGAGATAGAACAGGTGGGAGGGCCGACTGTGGGTCCGCTAGGGTGAGAAGCATATTGTCTGCGTATGCATTGATTAAATATGAGGCGCCCCCCCCATGGGAATACCCGTTACAGTTGGGGTATTGGTCAGCATTCTAATTAAGGGGTCCAGAGCTATCAGGAACAGGAGTGGTGAGAGTGGACACCCCTACCTGGTACCTCTTTGGAGGGTAAAGGAGGAGGAGGTATCTTTGTTGGTAAGGATTCTGGCCAAAGGCAGGTTGTACAGTGTGTGTACTCACGAAGAGAATTGGGGTCCGAATCCATAGAGCTGTAGAGTCTGGTGTAGATACTCCCACTCCAGCGAGTCAAAAGCCTTAGCAAAGTCAATTGCCAAGGCTGCCATAGGGACTTCGGAGTGCAGAGCCAACTGTTTTAGGTTTAATATAAGGCGTAGGTTGTGTGCACTCGATTTCCCTTTTAAGAACCCCATTTGGGTGGGATGGATCAGTTTTTGGAGCACTGAGGACAGTCTAGCTGCCAGAATTTTAGCTAATATCTTAGTGTTGACCGAGAGAAGTGAGATAGGTCTATAGCTTGTGCACGATAAGCTATCCGAAGCTTTCTTGGAGATTAGTGATATAAGGGCCTCATGCATAGTGGGGGGAAGAGTACCACTTGATTGGGCTTCTTGAAGAGCCTGTAATAAAGGTGAAATTATCTCATCCTGTAGGACTTGGTACAGTTCGGCAGATAGCCCATCTGGCCCAGGAGCCTTCCCTTTGGCCATATGGGATAGTGCAGACCGTAGCTCATCCCAAGTAATAGGGGCATCCAGCATTAGAACCTGCTCTTCCAAGAGCCTAGGAAGCTGTGCCCCACGGCAGAAGCTTTGCAGTCGCTGGGATAGCTCTGTAGCCAAAAGAGAGTTCTTAGATTGATATAGATCCTGATAAAATACTTTCATAGCTTCATTAATACCCTTTGGTATTGTGGCCACCTTCTCCTCCTTGTTTTTTAAAGCTACTGTAGGATTCTAGAAGCAGTCTGTTGCTTCCGTAGGCAGTATGCTAACACTTTCCCTCCTTTATCTCCCCCCTCCCAGAATCTGTGTTTAGCACGAGTGAGTTGCCACTCCACCTTTCTGTTCAGCATCACATTAAGTTTACATTTTAGGCCAGTGATATTTGTTAAGAGAGGGGAGTTAAGCGGGTTGGTAGGTGACAGTTTAAATTGTTTCTCTAGAGACGCCAAATCTTTTTGGAGCTCAGATATTCGTTTTGCCCTTTCTTTGTTTTTGGCCGCAGAGAAGGAGATAATTCTCCCCATATGTCTGCCTTAAAGGCTTCCCAGACTGTGGCAGCACTGGTTTCCCCAGGGGTGTTAACTGAGAAGTAGGAGAGGGTTTCCTTTTTTATATACTCCTGAAAAGCTGCATCCTCCATTAGTAATGGATTGCATCTCCATCTTGTAGAATTCGGGCTCTGCGCTGGGAGAGAGAAGGTAATCATTACGGGGGCATGGTCCGAAATGAAAATACTGCCAATAGTGGGAGCTACTATCCCTGGCATAGCAGCATAATTGGACAGCCAAAAATCAAGTCTACTGTGCATCCCATGTACTGTGGAGAAGTACGTGTAGTCACGCCCGCTCGGGTGGTTGATCCTCGATGGGTCACCTAACCCCCATTCCGACATCAAGGAATTTAATGTTTCCAAGACTCTCGGGGATGGGACTGTGGTGTAGGTATGGATTTGTCTAAGAAAATGTTACGTACCAAATTGTGATTCCCCCCCCCCCAACAGAATCGGGATATCCAGGTCATCCCCAGTGAGCTCTGTGAGGGCTTGACCCACCTCAGAGTAAACATCCCCTGTATCCATGTTAAATCCATAGACATTGGCTATCAAAGTTTTGCCCCCAGGATACGCCAACTTAACCACTAGCCACCTACCCAATGAGTCCTGACGCTGACCTTCTACAGCCCATGGGCCTGTCTTCCATAGCAGGATAGCCATTCCTCTGGATTTCGTGGAGGCACAACTGGCCAACACCGTACTCACCCACAACTCTTTTAGCCATTGCACTGTGCGGCTGGTAAGGTGCGTCTCCTGCAGTAGTGCAATGTCTGTTCCCAGTAAGTGTAGATACTGCAATACCTTGGTCCACTTTGTTGGATGATTGAGGCCGCGCATGTTCCAGGAGATGCAACTCCATCCTTGTGGCATTGCTGTGGTTTTGACCATGATATCACCCTCCTATTATGTAGCAAAGAGAATGTGTGTACTCACCCAGTCAGCAGGGAAGAGAAAGGTAGAAGTTGTTGGAAGAGAGAGACTACCCGGCTAGTGGCTTATAGATGGTCTTGTGCCGGCGATGAGCCTCTAAATCACCAGGTATGTAGAAACGACTGTAACGGTCAAACTACCTGTAGCAGTAATAAGGCCTGCGCAGAGTAAAAAGAGAAAAAGGAACAGTGAAAACCAGAATTATATACTTTAGAAGTTTAGAGAAAAAGGAGAGAGAAAGAGAGAGACAGGGCAGAAAATTGCCAACAAACAGCTGTCAGGTAACCAGGTTAACCAGTAAATTAGTTGTAACCAGTATCACACAATGAATCTATCAACTATAGCTCAGTCACTGGCGCCAAGTTGAACGCGTGCGTAGGGGCAATGTCCATAAGCCACACTGCTTCGGACACCAAATGTTGATCGGGCGGGGTTCCCACTAAACCCAGTGTTCTGTCCCAGCATGAAACTATGGCTCTGGCAAGATGCACTGCATCAAGCCTCCAGGAGCAACCTATAGACTGGTGCCACCCCCTCATCCTGCTAGGAAGGGGGGGTGGGGGTTTTAGTCGAAGGCATCCGACCAAGGGGTAGAAGAAGGGAGAGGAATGGGGAGGGGGGAAAGGGATCTGTCAATCCACTTGAAACCTTTTAACAATCATTTAGCATATGGGGCGAAGTGACCCTAGTGTTCATGCTACTATGTATTTTACACAAAAACAGCAGTAGTGACTATTAGGTACACCCATGTGTACCACTTAGAAGTAGTCCAGCTGATGAATTACTCATGCAGTAAAGGGTTGAATCAGGAGTCCCGGTACTTAAAATTGCACTAGGGTGCACGGCCCTTCCATTACTAGTCATGGGGTATGTATGGCGATGCATCTGACTTAGCAGATGGGGGGCAAATCATTGATCTCGTCAGCTGGGCCAGACAAAAGCCTTGCACAGGCAAATAAGATGAGGCAGATATGGAGGGAGGGTTAGAAGGTCACTAGCACCTGGCCCCCAATCGTAACCTCGTACTGTGCTAGATAGGCTAGTGTAATCAGGGGTATAGCGAGGGGGGGATGCCCCCCTCCCCAGCTACTGCACAGCAAATGCAGCCCAACTTTCAACTATTGAGAGTGTCAGTAAAGGCAGTCCTCTAATTTTCAAGTCCCCGGTATAGACAGGGCTTCGGCATAGGTTTCCAGCCCTGGCTTCACAGCATTTCAGGTTGTCTTCTCCACATTGCTCTCTTCCTCCTCCTCCATAGCCGTCGCCCAATCGATCGGTGTTGGGTCGTCCTTCAGGGCCCCTATTGCTTCCTCCGCCTTATCCTCTCTTCTGCTTCTCTCCGGTGTGTTAAGATCCACTTTTAGAAACTTGGCAGGTGGAGATGCAGCTGAGTTCCTCTGAACAGGTGGACAAGGACTTCTAGGGCATGCACGCTGTCTCGCTGGCATTGGGGGGTCAGCCACTTCAGGCGCTTGCTGAACTGAAGTCTCTTTAGGTGTTTCCAAGGCTTGACATGATGCAGAATGCGACATATTTGTCTTAGTTTCATCGGGGGAGGAGGCCCATAGCTGCCTCTGCGATGGGGGAGCTGTATTGGTCAGACTCGTCTGCCTGCGATAATGGTCCTCTGGAGCAGCACTACCTTTTTTGCTGGTTCCCTGCAATATCTTGCTCCTAGGCTCTCAGAGGCAGCTGGGAGATGTAGTGCCAACAAGCATATCTGGCCAGTGCCCTTGGATCCAGGCCTCCGCATCCCTCGGCAATTCCGCCACAAATGACTGACCATCCTTGAACATATAGAGTGAAGTGAGCCTTTTAAATCTATACTGTACTGAGTTTGCATTCAACACTTTTTTAATCATCTTGTAAGTGCCTTGTCTTGCCGCAACCTCTTGCGAGAAGTCTGTGTAAATAGAGATGGCGTACCCCCGCCAAGACAGTTCCCCAACATCCCTTATGGCTTTCAGCAGGTGCTCCTTTACTGATAAATTCAGCAAACATGCTGCAATTGTCTGAGGACTTTTGTTGTGGTTTGAGTTGCTAGGGACCCGATAAGCATGCTCCAAATTGACAGACTCCTTCCAGCATTCTCCTACCATCTGAGGAAGCCATTCATTTAGAAATTTCTCTAAATTTGGGCCCTCTGTCCCCTCTGGTACCCCAAGAATACGAATGTTATTTCTTCTTATATGATTCTTTTTGCACTTCAGCCCTCTGCCACGGGTGCACCAGCTTGGCTTTATGGTCTCTTAGTTTATGCAGGACATTCAGGTGCTGGCCTTCCAATTCCCCCACACACTGCTCCAGTACATTGTGTTGGTCCTCCAACCTGCGGACATCTGCGACATAGCCCGCCGGTGAAGCACTGATGCTGTCCACCCTGGAGAGTAATGCCTCGAGTATTTTGGTAATATTGCCTAGAGTTTCCCCCACATTTGTCTGAGCCAGGGCACCTGTACAGCCGCCCCATCGTTGCTGCCCACGATTTGGTCCATCCTGCCAGCAAGTTCCCCCACGTGACAGCAGCCGGGTGTTTAGGAATCTTTTGGGGTTGTGGCTTGATCTGCTTCAGCAATTCAGAGTTCCAACTGGCTTTCAGCACCCTTAATTTCTATCTGGGCAGCTCGATAAGGAATTGGGACTCAGGCGCTCTGCGGAGAGAAGACCCCAAGGCGTTTCAGTTGGAAATACCGCGGTCAGGCCTGTGCGGCCTACTTAGCAGTGATTCAGCCAGTGATTGTACACTTCATCAGCTCTTCTATGTTCTGTTCCCTGTAAATTGCTTTGTTAGCGGTGACAGGGGGTGGGGGGGGGAAGGTTAGAGACAGAAAGCATGCTTAAACCCTCACTCCGGCGGCAGTTGCAGAATTTCCATCGGGCTGGGGCAGAGCGATCTGTTTTATGCTGCCATCTTCACTGGTTCCCACTGGAAGTCCCCCCTTATCCCCTTTGATCTTAGCAATACCCCCTCTGGACTTTCTCCTTTCACTAATGTATCTATAGAAAGTCTTGTCACCTTCTTTTACTGTTCATGCTAGTGTTTCCTTGATTTGAGCCTTTGCCTGCCTTACTGCCTTCCCTGCTTCCCTTAGGGAAATTTGGTATGCCTCTCTATCTTCATCCTGCTACGTTCTCTTATATTTCCTGAAGGCCAGCCTTTTGGCTCTGACCTTTTCTGCTACTGTGTTTGAGAACCAAAGTGGTTTTCTTCTTCTTTTGCACTTCCTTTTCTCACTAACACAATGGGATGTTGCTTCAAGTATTGCATCTTTAACGCTTGCCCACTTTGCCTGTACCCCCTCACCTGTATTTCTTTTTGCCAGGGCTAATTTAACTCTGTTGGCCATCTTATCAAAGTCAGCTCCTCTGAAGTCCCATATATTTGCCTTGGAATGGGAAGATTTGTTTCTAGTGGCCAAATTGAACCATGCCATGTGATGGTCACTGGCCCCCACTTGACCTTCTACCTGGAGATTTATGATCCTTTCCCTGTTAGTCAGTACTAGATCTAGGATAGCCCTGTCCCTTGTGGGTTGTTGTACTAGTTGTTTGAGGCCCTCCCCCTGCAGGGAATCCACCATGTGTCTAGTTCTGGCAGCTGTCCCTGCTGGTATTGACCAATCTGTACCTGGCATGTTGAAGTCTCCCATTATCAGAACCTCCCCTTTAGCTGTCATGTTTTGTATATCTTCTAACAATAATGTGTCTCTGTCCTCTCCCTGGTCTGGAGGTCTGTACACAAGCCCAGTTCATATGGCTGTCCTATTTCCTGTTTCCAGGGTGACCCACAATTCTTCTGGCTCCTTATGTGTATTCTAAATTTCTGTAGCTTTGATATTTTCATTGACATAAAGGGCCACTCCACCCCTCCTTTTTTGCACCTTGGTCTCTTCTGAACAGTACATAGCCAGGTACTGAAGTCTCCCAAGTGTGGTTACTGGTAAATCATGTTTCGCTAATGGCTACTATGTCCAGTTTAGCCTCTGTCATTATTGCCTACAGGTCTGGGATCTTGTTTCCCAGACTGCAAGCATTTGTGTATGTGATTTTCCATTGGTCAGATTTTGGTGTGTTAGTTGTTAGGCGAGGTCCGGCGTTTCCCCATTGCATCATATGGGGAGCCAGACCTTTTTCTTTATCTGGTGATGCAAATGAACTACAGACATACTGAACTCCTGTTTGACCACTAGCTGAGGGGGGAAGGGTGTTCTTCCCATTCGACGTTTCGGGTGCTGCACCCCTCTCCCCATTTGCTAGTTTAAATATTCTACAAAGACATCAAACTTCTGCCCCAATGCACTGACTCCCTCCTTAGTCAGATGTAGTCCATCAAATTTAAAGAACTTTCACTCCCAAAACTGTTGCCAGTTCCCTACAAATTTGTGTCCCTTTTTCTGGTACCAGCCCTTGAGCCACATGTTTAGCTCCCCAATCTCCCCTTCTCTGACCTTCCATCCATCTGTCCCCTTCTTCCAGACTGGCAGGATCTCAGAGAAGGAGATGCTGGATGAAATGGATGATAGTTTGTCCCCCATCCTGGTTAGGTGTTCCTTGGTCTCCACAACTGACTGGCTGGTGAGATCGTTAGTCCCTATGTGTACCAGGACATCAATGTTTTCTCCTGCTTCCTGAACAATTTTAGCAATGCAGTCAGTGTCTCTCCACGCTGATGTACCTGGGAGACATCTGACCATTACCCCTGGCTGGAGATACGTATCAACTCCCCGAATCATGGAGTCTCCTATGATCAGAAGTTTTTTGGATTTCCCTTTTGCTTTTTTTGTTTTGGTTCCTGTTTTGGGGGCATTTTGTTGTGCTAGCTCCTGTGCTGCAGTGTCCTCTGCCTCTTTGTTTGATTTTGGAGATAGAAGCAGATAACTGTTTGTAGTTTTTATATGGTTTGTGGAGGTGATATGTTGGACAGCACCGAGTGATGGGGCACCCAATTTGCCCCTCCTAACCACCTGCCAACCTCCCGGACCAACTACCTTCTGCGGTCGAGGTGCTTCTGTTGGATGTTGGGGAAATGGTGGGCGGGTCTTACAATACATTTCCTCTTGAATATGTAATTTGAGGCACACAGTCTCTGCCCATGCTGCCTGGAGCTGAGCCCTTAGATCTCCAATGCCCCAGCATGTACGACAGTGTCCTAAGTCCTGTAAAACTGCCCTTCTGAAAAGTGTTCCACAGTACCTGCAGTTAATGATATCCGTTCCAGGTAAGTTGCTGGGTTTATAACCTGGTCAGAGTAATTAGAAGGAAGAAAATGAAAGCAAAAGTTTGATTTTGTGTTTTGGTTGTTTGTTTTTGTATAACTTGTTATAATAAGTTAAATTACTAGTGCCCCTTTAAATGAGGTCACAGTGTGGATACCCCTCTGATCCGCCCCTTCCTGCTTTGCCACAGGAAATGTCACGACTGTGCTACCCTATAAAAGGAGTGTGGTGTGGGGTGGTTGGGGATGGGGATGGGTGGCTGGGTCCTTCCCCTGCTGAAAAAGAAGAATCACAGATGAAAGAAACAAGGAGGGAAGGGCAGAAACAATCAGCCAGCAACAAATGCAGTAGCCCTGAAAGCTTATTCTAATGACAGATAAAACTGTGACACCTATAAAGCACCACCCGTAATAATTTCACAGACGATATACCCTGTAAGAAACACTTTACTACAGAGAAAAATAAAGCAGTAACAGAAGATATACCTTGCAAAAGACAACCTGAATCAGAAGATTACAGCAGTAATCTGTAAGCACACACCTACTTGTAAGCACAGCCTGTAATAATGCAGCAGAATGTATATCCAGCAACAAGAATTTGAATTAGAGAAAAATAAAGCAATAAAATGTTAGCAACAAACAGTAACAATCCCTGTGAGTACAAAATAAAAATAACAACGCACTGTAAACCTGCCTAGCCAAAAGAAGCCTTAATCCTTATTGTTGCTCTGGTAAGGTTATTTGCTCTGTCCTTTCAAGCTACCTAGAAGAAAATAGCTCAGGTGAAGCTAGGTGCCTTGGCCAGCAAACCTAGTCTTCCACTCCAGTACATAATTCTTCACCTATTGACCATACTGAAAAGCCCCACCTCCAGTCTTTTTGAGCCTGCACTATGCCAGGAATCGTGTCTAATCGGGTATCTTGTAAAAAATATATTTGTCCCCTTTCTGCCTGCAAACTAGCAAAAATAATCTGCCTCTTCTGCATATTTTTGATACTATTGACATTAGATGTCATAATAGAAAAATCAGACATCCTAGAGGAAAGAAAGAGAAACAAAAAAGAAACAGTCCTGGCCAAATTTCCCCCCATTCACTAAAAATACCACCAACAGCATAATCTGGTTGAATTTCAGCTGGTTATCATTTGTATCCCCCCCCAGGTCACCCCTGAAAAAGGGACTTCTAGTCTCAATGGGTCTACCTGATCAACAAAATTCAATCTATCAATTATTGCATTCCGCTGAAGAGCTTTTCACCTCCTCAGCATCTTTCGAGTTCAAGTTTCAAGTTTATTGCAGGAATAACTCCACTGAGCAAGCTCATTCACAAGGAGGTCCTGAGACATATATCAGGAGCACATACAAGGCAGCAACATAGTGTACATATGTACAAAATCAGGGTGGTAACATAGCATACATACATACTGTACATACAGTAGTAGCGCCAAATTTGTCAAGCAATTTTGTGAGATTCCCTCTTTATCCTTCACAAAATTTAAGGAAAAAAATCTTCTAAAATTATTTTTGTTATGCCTACAGAAAGAGGCCAGTTCCTATTACAGTACTTAAGTGCCATCTGGTAGATTTTTAACTACACTATCAGATTAGACAACCCTCTCTGGGTAGCAGTGAACACATTAACAAAACAAAATCCCTAACTAAAGGTTTCACAGTTCTCAATACGGATTTTTAAAACTCCTTAAAAATCCTTTGACTAATTTGGTGCTACTACTGTTCATGATACAAGTAATAAGAATGGATACAATGTGCAAAATATGCATAAAAGAACATATACAAGAGTAGCAAGTTGGGGTTTATACAGACATTGTATACATTAAATAATAATGGCTGCAAGTGTGCACAATGCACAACAGGAGTATAAATGGAATAGAGGCATGTAAATATCAATGACTGGACTGAAACAATAATTACAGAGCAAGGCCTTAAGGTGGCTAAACAGCTGCATAGATAGGTGGCCAAGAGAGCATTCATTAAGTACCAGTGTACTGTTAGTGCAGTATTGGAGAAAAAATACAAGGAAGATGGGGAGGGGGAGACTAGAGGAGAGGGTGGGAGGAGAAGGCAGAGTAGCGGAGCAAGGGACAAAGGAAAGAAGGCTGCAGGGTAGGTCAATTGGAGGATGGGAGAGTGGGAGAGGGCTTGTGTTATGGTAGGCCTGGGTAGGGGGGGGGAGATGGGGCTGAGCAATGACTAGGGAACCATAAGCAGATACCAGGTTTATGGCCTACGACAACTGTCAAAACTCAACAAAGAGCAGATCCTCATTTTTCAGAGATAATCAGTTGCCTAGACTCTGGAAATCTTTTGCCATTGAAGCAACAGTGCCAGGATGTTCTTTCCCTATCTTCAGAATAGTTCCTCAATGACAGTGCGTTTTTTCACATCTTGACCAAAGAAGGCAAGGGCCATCACACAGATAGGCCTCATGTACAGTTAGTGCTGCCTGCCTCTCTAGTCAACAAAATTCTTCTCTGCACTCATGCCTCTGCACTTTCTGGAGGTCATTTGGAAATCCACAGAACTCTCCAAAAGACAAGGTTCCACTGTTTCTCACCTCTTATGAACAAGGACATTGGCCTATTCGTTAAATCCTGCCAGGCCAACTCCCAAAGAAAGCCTCCCGCGAAACTGACAAAGACACACCTCATTCCAATGCCTGTAGCCACAAAAACATTTCCTTTTTATTTTGCATATTTATTTATCCCCGCCCTGCACTGGCTGGTCCCCGTATTCTCCAGTTTCCCCAGCCCTGACATCCCAGTGTCCTCCAGATTTTATGTCTGGCTGTTCCTATAGAGCTTTGGCCCCTGGAGGGGTACACAAAACCCCACAGGTAATAAAAGGTTTGAGCATGCTATTTTTGGATTTGTTTGAGTTTTGGGAGTCTGTGGTGCTCCTTCTTAGCATGCTCCCTTTGAAACACGTGTGTCAAATCCTTCATGGGAGCACAGTGTATAAAAGGAGTCAATTAGACTCATTAGCCATTGAGGCACTGGAAAGTTAGGGACTAAGTCGAAGGGTCCCACCTTGATGATGGTGATTTAGCTTATTCAAATTGGAATTCCAGTCTGAAACTAAGAGGATCCACTCCTAACATGGAGCTTGAAGTAAATATAGCCAATTTTGGCAGAGGAAAGTTTAAATATGTTATGCTGTGTGTGTTTGGGGGGGGGTGTTGTATGCCACAAAATAGTAGCACCCATTAGAAGAAATGTAAATTCCAGTGTGTGAAGTAACATAAAAGGTTTGCGCATGCTATTTTTGGATTTGTCACAAAACCCCACAGGACAGGATTGTGTTTGCACAAACTCTCGCCTGGATAGCCAGGTGCAGGGCTTGCAGGTGTTCGGTGTCATCCCACTGGTTGGTGCCATTTTTCCATTTTCTTTTCCCTTCAGAAGGTGTGGACATACAGTGCTGTCATGACATACACTGTACACCGATGTGTGATGTGCATCAATGGCCATTGCACCTCCCATATATCTGGATGGCTTGGCATACCCAACCTCTGGTGTCTGCTAGGTGTCAAGTGAGTGCCAGGTTCCATGTCCCCCCCAACCCTTCGAGGAGGAGAGCAGTCCCTCAGAGGCTCAATCCTCCTCCTCCTCCTGGCTGTCCCTCCAGCTCCCGAGCTCTCTATCAAACTCAGGTCATCAACAATGCTGGCAGTAGTCCTACCGCTGCACTGGTGGTCCGGCATCCACAGAATCATTTCAACAAGTCGGTACAGATGTCCGTGGACCTTTACTAACATGTGCTGACTCTAGCACCAAATACATTCTTGTTTTTGTGGACTACCTTACAAAATACTTAGAGCTTATCCCACTAAAGAATATCAAAGCTGCTACAGTAACAAATTCCTTCCTCAGCAGTTATTTGCCATCATGGTACCCCCTCATACCAGCATTCAGATAGAAGCACTATCTTTTTACCCTTATTCGAAAGACTTGCAAAATCCTCTACGTAAAAAAGACTCACACAACAAGCCATCACCTGCAATACAATGAACAAAGTGAAAGAATGATGTCTACTATTTTAAAGACACTCTCCAAGTACCTGGATGAAACTCATGACATTTAGGACTGCTTTGTTCCATTTGTTCAGAATGCCTACAATACAAGTTCTTGTGTTGAAAGTACAGTGTACACTCCATTCTTCTTGGCCCATGGACGCCATCCAAGAACTCTATTGGAGATGTATTTCTCACTGCTAGAGGTTCCAAAATCCACATCCTCATTCACTATCCCTGTACTGGAACAACTTGAACTTGCCAGACATGTTGCAATAACCACACTGGACAGAGAAAATCTGCCATGCAGAAAATGTCAGCAACCAAGTCACATGAACTTTCATTTTTGGGAGAGAACACAGTCTACTTGTACCAACCTGTCTTAGTTCTCGGTGCCACAACAAAACGGCTCTGTCCTTGGACTGATCCTTCCTACTTTGTGGAAACGCTTTCTCTAGTTCATGTCTGCTTGTAATGCAGGTCAGATGGAAAGCTTGTGCTCAACAAAGTCCACATAAATCGTCTGAAGCATGGTCATCTTAGCAGCACCTATCCAGATGATCCCAGTACCCCCAGTAATGGAGTTGCAATTGAGCCTGCCATCCTTCAGATGCACTTCAGCTTGCCATCATAATCAGAATGTCCTCCTGATTATTTGCAACCAGTTCTTTCAGATATTCACACTCCTACCTCTCTCTTGAGATGGATTCTGTTGCACCTGACATTCATTCAGATGAACTTCTTGAGGCGTCCCAGCCCTTTTCTCCTCAGGACTCTCTTGTGCATACCCCTTGTGTACCAGCTCGAAGATTCTTCACAAGAAGATAGTCAATGGATCCTTCCTGCACTTACAGACTCAGATGACATGATTTTGACAGTTCACGTAATTCTTGGGTTGCTTTTGTGGACCTTACCTGGTCCTGTCAAGAACTAGTTCAAGCAACTCATAATACCTTTCAAGCTGACCAGAAAATTCAGTGCAAGTCTTGAACTTTTGTGTAGTTGGACTCAATGTTTCTTGGGACTAACTGTTCAGTTGCCCATGGTGTTCCTCACTGTCTATGATAAACTGTTCTTCTGCAGTAAATGTCCTAATCTACCTGTTTCACGGCACACATTTAATTTTTTTACTAATAGTACTGAACACTGCATAAACTATTAACATTTTTCTCTCCAGAAAGGCCTTCTTCAAAATGACATTTCTCGCATTCTGTTTTCTTGAGTTTCAAGTAAGTTTCCATATCATTGTTCTGGGTAATCTCCATCTGGTACTCCTTCCCCTCTCTTCTCTGCTCACTTTCCTGCACTGTGGTACTTGTCGCTCTGACCAAGCTTCAGGTCACTATGGTGTTCTCCCTCCTCTGGTGTTACTCTGACTGGTCACCACTGTAGTGTAGATCCCTTCTGCACCCCCTTCCCAGCAGTAGAGTACTTCTGTGGTCAGGAACTGTCATGAAATGCTTGATATTTCTCAATTGTTTCAATGTTTTATACTGTTATATTACTACTTGCTCAAGTGGTACTCAGTTTCACTACTCAGGGGGTGGGTGATGTGAAGTACACAGTTAACCATGAGGATTAATGTTTTCTGTTGTCAATACAAATTGTTACACTGTCTGGCAGTGCTTTAGCATAGCAGGGGCTCTGGAAACTCCAGAGTCTGAGGCATAGCGTCATGGTGTGCAGATGTCTCCTGTTGCTGAGTGAACAGTTTTCTGCTTTTATTATTTTCATCACAGAAGCAGAAATAGAAACACTATTCGGAAACCATTAGTCTGGGTCAAAGTGATGCTTCTTTGTATCTGTGTGATGTGTCATCCCTTCCTGGAATCTGTGTCCTGCAGCTGTTACCATTTGCACTGCCCAGAACATTGTTCTCCACACTGCTGTTTCCCAGTGTCATGCCCTTCCTAGCATAATAGCCAAACCCCTGACCCTTACACCACTGTAGAACTATATTCTACAACACTTCATGGCACTAGTTCTTTTTACCTCTGCATCACAAATCCTTGTCAGCTGTACCTTCGTGTAGACCATGGAGGAGCTACAACCAGCACTTCTCTGTTACCCATATCATGGTACCACAGTTGGTGTGGCTGTCTCCCAAAAGTGTAATGCCATCCCAGGCAATAGCTTCAGTATTGGGGCTTGTACCCGAGTGACACTGTCAGACTTATTTTCAGGTTTGACAACACATCAAACATATCCTTCCAAACTGTTTGTTGCCTAAAAATTAAATAAAATGCACTTACCCTGCCCTTATCCATTTGTTTCCCTTTTGCCCCTCATCGTTTTGTCCTCATATCCAACTTGTTGCTGTCCCTAACGCCCTCCTTTCCCTTATGCCCCTTCCTCCTGCTTCACCATTCCCCTCCCTTTCCCCTCCCACTACTATGTTATTCTTACATATGAACAGGGACACTGGTTTACCAGGATTGAGAAAGGGCAAATTCCATTTTGCACATTGTAAACAATGGTATTGTCATTGATGTTTGCCAAGCCAAAATCCAGTTTTACCGGTGTTTGGTTTTGTGTACTTTATTTAACAATTTTTAACTCTGCTAACATGCATTTTAGCAGTTTTGACTTCCACTATTGTACATTCATCCATCCTTGTACAAATTTAAAGTTAAATTAGGTACAAGATGTGATGGCAGCAGCAGGACTACAGCCCCCATCCCTAAAGTGTGATATAGGCAGCACTACGGACCCCATCCCTCATGTGTGATGGCAGCACCAACAGCACTATGGCCCCTATCCCCCTGGTGTGATGGCAGCAGCAACAGCACTACTGCCTCCTCCCTCAGGTGTGACAGAAGCAGCAGCACTCTGGCCTCCATCCCTTAGGTGTGCTAGCAGCAGTACTACATTCCCTATCCCTCAGGTGTGATGGCAATATCAGCATTGTGGGCCCAATCCCTCAGGTGTGATGGCAGCAGTACTACATTCCCCATCCCTCAGGTGTGATGGCAGTATCAGCACTATGGGCCTCATCTCTCAAGTGGGATGGCAGCAGTACTACATTCTCTATCCACCAGTGGTGATGGCAGAAACACTACGGCCCCCACCCCTCAGGTGTGATGGCAGTAGTGACAGCACTATGATCCCCTTCCTTCAACACCCACACCACACATGCACAAGCTACAAATTACTTGGTCACTTTGCTTGTTAGAACTCAGATGTGAATTAATCAGAACCACCACCACTAAGGTGGACCACCTTTAGTTTTTCCTATCTATCATTTAGCTGCCTGAATTGGATTTCTGCCTGTGACACCACTGACCCGGGTTAATGAACAGGCTTGAGTGTTGGAGGGCTGGCCAGATGGTGAAGGCTTGAATGTCCAGCAACCACTCGAGTAGTATAAGGGGATATAACTTGTCAAATGTTAAATTTCAGCCAATCACTTGATATGACTACCCCCAGGTCCCTTTCCATTTTTGTTGTAGTTAATACCCCCCCAATTATGTACACATGCCCTGAGTTTTTGTTTCCCAGGCGCATGTCCTTGCACTTTTTGCATTGAATCTAAACAGGCCAACCTACCTGAATTGTTGAGCACCTAGAGGCCAGCAGGGCACATGACACAGAGTAGCATGGATTCACAGTGTGAAGGTCATGTCAGATGAATCTAATACAGGGATGCTCAAATGGTGAGGCATGCATTCCTGGGGAGGCCCCTACCTCTTTCAGGGGAGGCTGAAGCAAGTCTGAAAAAGTACTGTATTTAAATTTTGAGTTTTATATACTTTTTGTGAAGAGATGAAGCGAACTGAAAGAGGATAATAGTAGGTGAATTTTATGTATTTATTTACTGATAGGTGACAAGGGAAGGTGAATGAGCCAAGGCTCATTTCCGATGTACCGGGAGGGAGTGAATACCATTTCAAAAGGTAACCGCAAAACAATCAAGAAATACTCAGTGAACAATAGTGCAAACAAATATGAACAGTAAACTAATAATGAGGTAATTGATCAGTTTGTAGAATGATGGCAGAACAGCCCAAATACAAGGGTTGAGCATAAAAGTGCTAAGAACAATAGCAGGAAGGAGCAAAGTAATCCCAGAGAAGTTGCTTAGGAGCAGAGAAGGTGGGGAGAGGCAAAGCATGTGGGAAGGTTATTTCATGTAGAGAGAGAAACTGAGAAAGTAGTGTGACCCATGAAGGTACTGCAACAAAGGGGTAACAATGGTTCAAAATGAAAATAATAGCAGCAGGTAGGTTGGCCTGTGGGGAAGGGGTTACAATAAGCGGAATAATCATATTTGTTTCTTTTATTTATTTTTCAGATAACACCTTTGAGCACATGACCTCTTTTCAAAGGTTCCATGTCAGTATAAGACAAAGAACTGAATGTGAGCAAAGTACTCAAAGGGGTTTCAATTTATTCATGGTGTACTGCGTAAAGTACAGTATGTTATTTTACTTTGGGGAGGCCCAAGATTATTTCAGTTTTTGGAGGAGGCTCAAAATCTTTTCCATGGATTTGGGGAGGCTCACTGTGACAAAATCTAAGAACTACTCATCTAATATAATTCTTTGACTGGATAACCAAAGTAGTAGACCAGGGAGGGACTATGAACAGCCTTCTTGAGGAGGTTGTGGGGTCTAAAACTGTGGGAGAATTCAAGAATGCATGGGACAGATATAAGGCAGTTTTGGTGGGGGGGTAGGAAGAAATAGACTGTTGGTTAAATAGGATCTGCAGCTTATCCTCTAGGTAGGGAAATGGGAAGACTGGGGGGGCAAGGGGTCCTTATCTGCCGTCAAAGTCTATGTTTCTATATGGACATGGCACACCTAGATTTTAACAAGGTATCTGACTCAGTCATGCACAAAAGATTAATAAACAAATTAGCCAGCCTGGGAGTGGGCCCTAGGGTGGTAGCCTGGCTAAAAAATTGGCTGGACATAAGGATGCAGAGGGTAATAGTAAATGGACTACACTCCAAAGAAAGGGGGATACCAGCAGGATACCCCAGGTTCAGTACTGGGGTCGATCCTCTCTAGTGTCTTTATAGGTGACATTGCATTGGGGCTGTAAGGAAGTATGCCTCTTTGCTGATGAGACAAAGGTCAGCAACAGAGTTGATACACAAGGTGAGAGAGATTGAAAGGATGAGAAGGGACTTGGCAAGGTTCGAGAATTGTCAAAAGTATGGCAGTTTAGATTCAATGCAAAAGTGCAAGGACATGCCTGGGAAACAAAACTCAGGGCATGTGTACATAATTGGGGTATTAACTGCAACAAAATGGAAAGAGACCTGGGGTAGTCATATCAAGTGACCTAAAGGTAGGCAGACAATGTGTGAAGGCAGTAAGGAGGGCGGGGGGGATACTGGGATGCACAGGGAGAGGCATCACCCATACAGGCAGCAAGACAAAAATAATTACAAACATTACAAAAATCACCAAAAACATAAAACCTATCTATACAGAGATGCCTGATGATGCATTCCTTGTACAGATTTCCAAGTCACAATGCATTTACACACATCCTGTCCTTATATCCCCGGACCGACAGGGGTGCGAATGAATAGTGAGGGAGTAGGGTGTATGAAGGTGCTAGGACTTGGGTGCAATGGGAAGGAGGAGGAGAAGGAGGGGAGCAGGAGTCTGAGGGAAAGGGAATGGAGGAGGGGCGACTCGAGGTTTGAGCTAGGACACGGTGGTAGGGGTGGAGGAGGGGGCAGGGTGTGTGGTGAGAAGAGGGACTCGGGTGCAAGAGGTGGATGGATCGAGGAGAGGGAGGAGAGAGCAGGACTGCAAAAGGGTGGGGGGAGGAGGAGGGAGCAGGGGTGTGTGGTGAGGAGAGGGACTCGAGTTTGAGCTAGGATGTTTCAGCAGGGGTGCGAGAGGGAGCAGGGTGGTGTGGAGGAAGAGGGACTCGGGTGCAAGCGGTGGTGGATCGAGGAGGGAGACTCTGGTGTGAATTAGGATGGTGCGGCTGGGTTGCGATGTGAGGGGAGGGACCCGGGTGCAAGCTAGGACCCGAACCGGGTCCGAGGGGAGGGGTTCGAGGAGCTGCTAGCACTCTGATGTGAGGGGAGGGAGAGGAGGTGGTGGGACTCGGGTGCGAGTCTGTGGCAAGGATCCGAGAGGAGGGGAAGAAGAAGGAGGCAAGTACGGCGTAGAAAAGGGGAGGACTTCCGGGTTTGAGGACCAAAATGCACGTCACTTCCTGTGGCACGAAGGGGGCCGGGTGTTGCCATGGTGCTGGGAAGGCGGGACTTCTGGTTGGAAAGGGGGCCGGGCGTTGCCATGGAAACCACCTGTCAAATGACGTGGCACGCTCTGATTGGCTGAAATTTAACATTTGACAAGTTATGTCCCCTTATACTACTCACTCGCCTTCTCCTGGGAGGGAAGGTGGGTTCACGGCTCAGTGTTTCCTGGCCCCTGGTGGAGGCCAGAGGCACGGCAACATATTGTGCCTCACTGCAGGAGAGAGCGAGACAGACATCGGCTTGTGCCTTGACATCATGTGGCCTGTCAAGCTCCCAAGAAAATGGGAAAACACCCACTGGCCAACCAGAGGATGACTTCTGGTCCCTCCATATGCCCGAAGCCCCAGACACCCATGTCCATTCCTATCCCTGCTGTGCCCAGGATACACAGAAGCCCTTTGGGTGATTTTCCTCCCTGGTAGCCTCTCACAGGGGTAGGGGCCCACCCCATGAAGGGTTACTTCAGGTTACCTGGTAGCACAGCAATAAGGGTCAGTGGTTGGCGGTCGGGCCTCAGCAGTAGTGGTAAGGGTCCTTGGCAGGCCTGAAGGAGTGGATGGCCAGGGAGTAGGAGAAGCAAAAAAAAAAAAAAAAAGAAACTGCCTGAACTGCTTCTTTGAAATAAAGTATCTTCACCTAAAAAATCTACAAGTGATTAGTGAAGGACCTTCAAATGGAAAATCATGCATCTCCCAAACATGTGGATGCTTTTTTTTAGTTGGTCTCTATGAAAAGGGTGTCTCTCAGTTTTCATGTCTGAGGTCAGATGTGAATTGAGCACCATTCTGCCCACCAGCATCATATAGCCCCTGGGGTTTTAACTTCTGTGTGTCATTGAGTGTGATTTCTGGCTTGGGTGTGTTTGCAGCAACCCACTCACCACTACTAATGGCATAATACAGTGGTAGGCAGAGTGTCAACAGTAACTGGGCCATATAGCAGATCCACTGGCCAAGCACAAGTATACACTTAAACACCACTTAACATTTGATTTTTGTTTAAGCAGTCTATCAGAAAACTTTTTGTTGCCACAGAGGCTGAAACAGCTGGTGGGAGAAAAGATGCAAATGATCCCATTCACCTAAATGGGGTGCTAACTGTGAAGTCTTTTTGTAAGCGGTGGTAAGGCAATTTCTTCCTTGTGAACATACTTTCATTCAGATTAGTTTTCATTCAAACAACTGAGGATTTTGGATGGACCTGCTTATTATAAACTTGAATAAGCTAGCTGGTAACAGTGATCTTGAGCTTAGCAATCTACAACCTAGATGCTCACATGCAAAGAATACAATAAAAACCTGACCAAAGTCTAAAAACAAGCTTATAAAACACATAAAATACACCTGAACATTTATATTTACCTATAAATCACTGCAGCCTAAGTAAAACTTGAATAAATTACAGGGTACCCCTGACTACTGTATGATGTAGTAAACCTATACTGGCTTTGTAAACCAGGTAAGGTCCACTAACCAGAACTACCTATTTTCAGGGGTGACCTAAGAGCAATGGGGAGATTAAGTGACTTGCCCAGAGCTACACAGTATGCAAGTAGAGATTGTGGGAATCAAAACCAAGTCTGCTGGAAGTACTCAGTTCGATCACTGTTTGTTATTCTAACCACTAGGCTATACTGCCAGCCATAATAACACCCAAATATAATGTTTTTATATATGATTTCAATAATAGTGCACAGTACCTACGGTGCAAATTATGAATATTAAACAGTTTACAACATTTTACTAAAACTAAATTATTCACCACTCCATCTGTTTATTTTTTCTTACACCAAAGTGGGTGAATAGTTGACAGAGCACTGTAAATAGCTTTTGATCAGGCTTCATTATTCTACATCCAGAAACAGATAAAATATGTTTATTCTGGATTTATTTAATATTGATTTTCTGTGGCTCACTAAATAGAATCTATTTAGCTCTGTATGAGGCAGATGTTTTTAAATTTTGGAAGCCAGGCAACACATCTTATTCATTTAGGATTCATTTTAGGAACATAATGTTTTCTTCATCTTTAAAATATATTCAAGTTTCAGTGTATTCATTTAGTAGTTTATGCTTACTAATATATGCTGCAGAAAACAGTAAAGGATTTATTGTGAAGCACTCGGGGTCTATAGTAGAACTCCTGCAATTTCCCAGCAAGTTTTGCAAAAAATCTCTGCAATTTCAGGTTACTTTTCCCACAATTTTCCAGTGGCCCTGTCCATGTGTGCTGATATTTGTATTTGTTTTTGAATAATTCAGTGTAATATCAATAATAAAAGATGTGTAGGGACACACTAAATGAAAACAGTGGTTTCAAGAAGGAAAGCAGTCCTCATCAGATGGAGAGGTTGGTGGGAAGCAGGGGTGACTAAACTAAAGTATAGCTGGTTACAACAAAGCAGTGCGGGTGGTTTCCTTACTGATTCTATACACATCAAAGCAGAAAGAATGCAAAGCAGAGCAACATTCATTTTAAGATGCTGAAATCTGGGCCAGTCTGCCGGTGATGTGGTAGTGCTACTGTTTGCAATGCCAGTGACCCGGGGTCAGAAGCAAACTCGGGTGACTGGAGGTCTGGCCAGGGGATTAGGATCAAGAACCCCCTGGGGCTGCTCTCCTTCTCTGGGGAGGGTGAGCTGCAGGTCCTGCTGCTTTACCACCACTTGGGTGACCACAGGTGGTGGTGGTGCAAAGGGAAGGATGCTGGCCAAAATCTGGAGCAGTTGTATGTCTCTATGTGCGCGACCTCCTTGGATCCCCTCGAGTGCTGGTACCCTCAGGGACAGAGATCAGAAAACAAGAAATAATCACCCCATATTGGCCACTGGTAGAAGGGACCCAGCTGCCCCAGACGTAATAATCAGGCTCCATAAGGGACCGACTGGGCTATCCGACACACACTAAGGGACAGTGGAGGGGATGACATGGGGTCCCCTTCCTTCCCACCTGGGGGGTACAACCCAGACAGGATGGGGCAGGCCCACAGGAGTGGCCGAAAATTACCTGGGGTGAAGCTAGGGGATACATAGCCTAGGGATCTCTGAAATGAGAAGACTGATGCTGTGAGAAGGGAGCATAGAAAGAGAAAATAAAAAAAAAAAACTGAAATCTTAGGGATTCTGTGCAGTGACATGCAATTTCCATGAGGCACCAGTACAAGAATTCAAAATCCGCATACCAAGCAGGATTCCATGACTTTTTACCGGTGTTACCAGTAAAAATGGAAAACCAGGGTCCTTGCATATGAACATATGAATGTGCCAGCAGAAACAGATCACCCGGTCTATCCAAGTCTGCGCGAGTGTGCAGCTATCACCCCTAGTTTGCAGCTGCCCCACCCCCTCCCTTTGTCATCCCAATGCCACCCCTCACCTCCACCACCCTCACTCTCCCCTGTTCCCTGTCCCATGCCCTTTTGAAGCTGCTCACAGATTTACATGATACCACCCATTCTGGTAGTGTATTCCATTTTGCTATTACCCTCTCTGTGAAATAGTGTCTCCTCATTTCCCTCCTAAATCTTCCCCCCTCTATTCTTAGCCTGTGCCCCCCCGGTGTCCCTCCCCCTCCTTAGTTTAATGACCCCATCTGCCCCATCCTTATTGATTCCCCTCAGATACTTGAATGTCTCTTATCCAGTGAGACCCCAACTTTGGGACCAATACACTTGATTCTACTCCCAGCTGCTACCCTCCTCCTACTAATAAAGAATATTTTCAATCCATTATTCACTCATTGCTTAAGTCATCTTCCTTTCTCATTTCCTACTTGGTTTTCTATTTCAGTCGTAGGATGTGTGGAGGGCAAGAACAGAGTAACAAAAGCTAACAGACATAAAAGGACCATAGCTCTGATAACAACAGTTAACATGCCCCTTTTCTGGTAACTTGTATTTGTAAGACGTACAAAAATCAAACATTGTTGATATTTCTTCTCTTCAGGTATGCTTTTACAGATCCCATATTTTGTTTCCCTTGCAAGCTGACTTGTCAGTATGCCCAGTCTGAGTGTTCTAGATGTCCATTCTTTTGCGTTGTAAGTATTATGCTATAACCCTAAAGGACCTGGCATGTACTGGCTTTATTTGACCATACCAAGCTATACTTTGTTTGGGAGGGACAGGTTGGGAAAGAAAGGAGGGGGGTGTCATGCTTTTTGTGAGGGAAGGCATAAAAGTGATGGATATACAGGGAATACAGGGGGATCAGAGGTACTATGGGTCACCCTACAGATGGGAAATGGAGCCTCTAGTCTCACTGGTGTGATCTACAAAGTTCCAACACAGGAGAAAGAGTTAGATAATGCACTGATGGAAGCCATTAGCAAGATGGTGAAAAGGGTGCGGTGTTGCTTTTGGGGGACTTCAATCTTCCAGATGTAGATTGCAGCCTCTCAGCTGCAGCTTCAGCTAGAAGCAGGGACATCCTGGACTCTTTGCAGGGGGGACATTCTCAGGTAACTAGTCAGTGAACCCATTTGTGATGCGGCAATACTAGATTTGGTACTCACTAATAGGGACAGTGTTGGAGACATCAAAGTGCGAGACCACTTAAGGGATGGCGATCACTGTACAGTGTGGTTCAACATAAGGAAGGCTGCGGAATTGAACCACACAAGGGCCAGAGCCTTGTATTTCTGCGGGGCAGATTTTAGAAAGATGGCTAAATGCCTCAGGGATGAACTAGCAGAGGGGATGACCTGACTGGGGTGGAGGAACAGTGGGTGAAGCTAAAAAGGGCCATAGTAAAGGCAACAAATCTCTGCATCTAGCAAGTGAGCAAAAGCAAGAGGGAAAACAGACTCCTATGGTTCTAGAACGAGGTGGCAGAAAAGGTAAATGCTTAAAAAGTATTATTCAGAAGGTATAAGGAGACACGGGGGATGAGGATAGGGCAGTACGTCAGGGGGAACAGAGGGAAGCAATGAGAGTAGTAAGAAGCATGAAGGTGCAAACTGAAGAGAAAATGGTACAGACATTGACAAAGTGGGACTAGACATTTTTTCAGCTGCAGTGGGCAGAGGCTGCAACTGTCTTGTGAATGCCTTAAAAAATGAGCCACCAGATCCATCCGAACAACAAATTTGGAGTTGCAGCATGATAATTCTGCAACTCTGAAACACTCTGCTCAACACCCCCCCCCTTCCCTGCAGTCACACTACTTTTTCTGCTGGAGCCTGCCATACACAAGATGGCCACCCATGAACTCGCGAATGCAAACTGAGCTCACAGGGGAACAGTCTGTCGTGCCCAAGATGTCCACTGGAGCTCAGTGCACATGCACGACTCCACCGCAACTGTGGAAGTGACATCACATAACTGGTCGTGCATGTGTTCTGAGCACTGGTGGCTATGCTGGGCATGGCAGACTGTTCCACCATGAACTCAGCTGTGAGCTCAATGAGCGTGGCTGCAGCACAATCAGCTGTGGCCAGAGTTTGTTTTGGTATGTAAGTGATAGGAGAAAGACCAGGGGAGAGACTGTAAGATTAAACAAGCATTTGTCAATGCCGAATGTTTGCTTGCTGGCATTGGCATTGGTGGGGTGTGCCTTTGGGTCATCAGGCATAATGGCAACACCATTTCATCACACCCTACCCTGCAGACACTGACAAGTGTCATGTTGTGCCTTGGGTCTTTGGCCCTTATGCTCACCCCATTCCATCAGGAAAATACAGTGAGATGGGTGCAGTATAGGAGAATGGGGTGAACTTTGGGGCCGAAGAGTCCAAGGCACACATCGATGCCTCTCACTGGCTGCAGGGTGTGGGTGGGGGTGGAATGGTATGAGTATTACAGGTGACAATCCCAAGCCACACCCCTGATGCCTGTCAGTCTCTACAGGGTGGGGCGTTATGGTCGGAAACCCTAACGCCTCAGGCGTTCGTTGGTATTTTCACTCCAAATTTTCAACATGGGTTTTTTGTGACCCCCACCTTATGAACAGTGGCAATGTCAGTTCGTTAGCTGAAAGCAGATTTTGCACAGTGACTATGGCATTTGGCACCACAGGTGCGAAAACACATTTCGAACAGGATGTGAAAAATGACAGCTGTACTATTCATGGGGAGATGTAAAAAATGGCAATGTTGAAAATCTGCAGTGAAAATAGCAAAAAAATGGCGAAGCCACGAGTGTGCATAGGAACTGTGCAATGCACACCCTTAATGTAATTAGGTTGGGGATTTTTTACAGCACATTGTCAACACAAGCATTTTGGGACCTCCGCTCATGAACAGTGTCACTGTCATTTTCTTACTCTGTCCCGAACAGTGATTTCCCACAGCGCCACGCATTTCTGTGCAGAAAGTGTGAAAACACATTTTGGACATGTTGTGAAAAATTACAGCTGTACTGTTCTTACTTAAGAAGTGTGGAAAAATGCCAGTAGTGAAAATCTGGACTGAAAATATTACAAATTCATGAACTTACAAGGGTGCGTGGAAGTAGCACAATGCTCACTCATAACACAGTCATTTTATGGACTTTTGTCACCAAATTTTCAACATAGCAATTTTAAGACCTCTGCTGATGAACAGTGTCACTGTGATTTTCTTAATCTGTCCCAAACATTGATTTTACACATGGACTGCGCCATTGTGCGCTACATGTGCAGAAACACATTTTGGGGGAGATGTGAAAAATGACAGCTATACTGCTCATAAGGAGGTGTGGTAGAATAGCAAAGTTGAAAATCTGGAGTGCAAATATAAAAAATTTGCAAACTTACGAGCATGTGTAGGAACTGTGCAACGCACACTCGTAAAACAGTCATTTTTGGGAATTCTTTCACCAAATTTTCAACATAGCCATTTTAAGACCTCTGCTCATGAACAATGTGACTACGATTCTCTTAATCTGTCCCAAACATTGATTTCACACACCGACTGCGCCATTGGGTGCTACATGTGCAGAAACAAATTTTGGGCGAGATGTGAAAAATGACAGCTGTACTGCTCATAAGGAGGTGTGGTAAAATGGCAATGTTGAAAATTTGGAGTGAAAATATAAAAAATTTGAAAACTTATGAGCATGAGTAGGAACTGCCCAACGCACGCTCGTAAAACAGTCATTTTTGGGATTTTTTTCCCCAAATTTTAAACATAGGGTTTTTGGGGGCCTACCTCATGAACTGTGACATTGTCATTTCGTACATCTGTCCTGAAAGGTGGTTTCACACAGTGACCGTGAAATCACCTCTCGGGACTGAATAACAAAATGACAGTGCCAGAATTCATGAGGTGGGGTCCCAAAAACCCCATGTTGAAAATTTGGTGAAAAAATTCCAAAAAATGCCTGAGATCATCATCAAAGTTGAAAAAACACTATTTATTCCATTATACAGCTTATAGGCATTTCCTCAGTTCGCGGTTGGCTTTGAAGAGTGCAGACGTGTTCCTGGTCCACGAAATCATCGCCAGACTCCAGA